>CM060911.1:216098008-218498008 GCA_030737875.1 Allium sativum
CAGCCCGGGTCCACACACGCATATGAAACCCGTTGGACTTGCGTTGCCACCGCTAACCCGTTTTGGCCTCTTACAGTCAAGCCCAGTACGCGTGTCCCGTCCTCGACATGGGTCGAGCCCAATATGATACATATGGGTTACTGGTTGAAATGGGCCCCCACAAGCTACCCACCTAAGCTTGTCATTCATCTAGTGTAACCCACTTAACCCTTTTAATAATCATGTTCACTTACATGTTTAAAGTTTGGTTAAGTCATTTAATTATATTTCAATTGCCACCCAAGGCACCCACTAGATTTCCACATGCCACCCAAGGCACCCACTTAACCCCTCATGTCCCACTACATGCTAATATGGTTAAGTGTTTCTTAATTAATTAAGACCGTGATCTCCCATAAAGACCTCCCACATTAGACTGGTTGTTATGACCGCCTGGTTAAGCCGGTAGGGTCCGGGCAGTCTTACGTCATAACAGAGTCTAACCTCGTGTCTTTACTTTAATCACGTATTTAATTTATGGCTAAGACCTCTCACATTGGGCTGACATTTGTAGCAACTGGTTAAGCCGGTAGGGTCCGGGCAGTTTTACACTACAAATGAGTCCAACCTCGTGTCTTAGTCGATTAATTACACCTAATTAATCACCCCCATATTAATTATCCCTAATTAATATCAAGTTTTTCATAACATGGGTAGACCTAACTCAATAGGTAAATTCCCATTGGGTAGACCTAACTCAATAGGTAAATTCCCACTTATGTTAATTTTTTTTTATGGTATGCTTAATCATACCCAATCATACTTTTATTAACATATTTATTAACCCCATCGTTTCCCACGTAAATCGTTCTCATTTCATGACATAATAAAGGGAAGATCCATCACAAATATCATGGGTTTAACCAAATCTTAGCATATAACTTTGTCATGGGTTAAGAGGATGTCAACTTGCATAAATGAATATATATTAACCCAACTACATTTAACCCAAACTTGCATATTATCATACACATGACTTGCATAACATGTTGCATATGAACTTGCATATTATCTTACACATATCTTGCATAACATGTGGAACTTGCATATAAGCATTCTCATAACTTGCATAACATGTTAAACATGCATTTAAGCATACACATAACTTGCATAAGCATTCACATTCTTGCATAAGCATTCACATACTTGCATAAGCATGCATAACTTGCATATCATGTTAAACTTGCATTTAAGCATATACATAACTTGCATAAACCCACTTATTAAACATGCATAAACCCACTTGTTAAACATGCATAAACCAACTTATTAAACATGCATAAACCCACTTGTTAAACATGCATAAACCAACTTATTAAACATGCATAAACCCACTTATTAAATATGCATAAACATAGGAAAACATAGAGTAGCATATCATTACAAATGATTCAAACTCACTAATCCGCATTTAAGACCATAAGTCTCATTACACCTAATCTACTTACTTTAGCAATTGATGTTAAAGTGATAGAAACTCACCAAAACCAAGATTAGCAAACTTATGAAGTAGAACTAGTTGCTAAATATGAAGAAGATGATGATTAGAGGTTGATTAGCTTGCAACTTCCTTCATAAATTAGTGGAGGCTCCTCTTAGGTTTGATTTTGGCGGCATGAGGCCATCATTTCTATTTTTAGTATGGATTAGGGTAGGTTTAGGGTGTATTTATAGATTAGGTGAGTGTTTTAGGCCCTTAGATTAACCCTAGATTAGATTAGGACTCTTAGATTTCGGAAATCTCTAGAACACAGCCCAAGACTAACCCAAAAACCTGATCTGGTGCACCCAGATCAACAGGGCCGACACCCTGTGTCGACACCCCTGTCGACAGGGCTGTCGACACCCCTGTCGACATGCCTGTCGACACGGGGCTAGGAGGGAACTTTCCCATCCTTTTCCGCTTTTGGCTCCAAACTTGTTTTAGAACTGAATTTTAAATCTGTTTCTAACTTTGAATTTTCTGAAAACTTCTTTGGGCCATAACTGGGCCATACGGACTCCGATTTACAAAATTTCGGACTCTATTCTGCGTATTTTTCCGAGACGAACGCAATGACGTAGCCCGTTTCCCCCAATTCTCACATATGAGATTATTTATTCTGCAATTAGTGAATTTTAGCATTAACTGAAATACGGGGTGTTACATTCCCCCCTCCTTAAAGGATTTCGTCCCCGAAATCTCTTAAGCTAAGGAGAATGCATATCCTACCATCCAAACAACCATCTACTCAATCCATCAACCACGGGCATCCATTGTCCTTAAAATAATTTCTAATGATGTATGAGCATATGCAAAAAGTGTGTGTATATGTTCCCTATCTAATGTATGAGCATATGCAAACCATGATAGTGCCATGCATCCATTATGTATGCGAGAGAACCCTATCGACACATACAATATCTACATGAGTGCACAATCATTCACCAAAATGCATCATCCATATGATAACACAATCATTATACATCCATAAATATAGCTTCCTACACACAATTTTATGCAATATGCAATATGAAGTGATTGAGCCGATCTAGTGCCTAGAGTGTGTGTATATGCATCCACGAGCAACCACTAGCATACACTTGCATCCATCAAACATAACATGTCTCAAACACATGTTTCAACCATAGGTTTACCCTATCTAAAGGTCAAAGGTACTAACGAGAGGATATACTAAAGATAAGATAAGTACTAGACAACGATAAAGGAGAAAGTAAAGACATACCCTCAAAAAGAAATGGGTACAATGAACGCATCTTCGCTTCCGTCTCCCAAGTTGCGTTGCTCTCATCTTCTCCCCATTGCACTTTGACTAGTTGAACCTTTCTGTTTCTCAACTTCCTAGTTTCTGACCCAAGGATGCGGGTAGGAGCTCGTCGAATAGTCGCATCACGCTCTACTTCCACTTCTTTAAGCAAGCTCGGCTCTACCACCTCTGCGGTCTCATGTAAGCACTTCCTCAAATGGGACACATGGAATACATCATGTACACCACTAAGTCTGTCGGGCAACTCCACTCTATACGCCATCCGTCCAATCCTTTCCTCAATAGGAAATGGCCCTACGAACCTTGGTGCCAACTTCCCAACAGATCCAAAGCGAACCACATTTCGTAATGGAGACACTTTGACAAAGACCATGTCCCCAACTTCAAACTCAAGATCCGTCCTTCTCTTGTCCGCATAAGATTTTTGCCTATCCTGCGCTGCTTTCATCCTTCTTCGAATCAAGTCAATCTTCTCAGAAGTCTCCCTAACCATATCAGGCCCAAGCAAGATCTTATCTGTAGATTCCCACCAACATGCAGGTGATCGACAAGGCCTTCCATAAAGAGCTTCGAAAGGAGCCATACCAATACTGGACTGAAAGCTGTTATTATATGCGAACTCCACCAATGGAAGATGCTCTTCCCATGTACCTCCAAAATCTAAGATACAAAGCCTCAAAAGGTCTTCTAGGACACGATTCACCCTCTCAGTCTGGCCGTCCGTCTGAGGATGATATGCGGTGCTTAGACATAATTGAGTTCCCACTGCTTCTTGCAAACTTTTCCAGAACTCGCTAGTGAAGATAGGATCTCGATCACTCACTATGCTAGAGGGTACCCCATGCAATCGAACTATCTCTCGAAGATATACTGAAGCTAGCCATGGAGCGGTCCTCTTGCTCTTCACAGGTATGAAATGGGCGCTTTTAGTAAGCCTGTCTACCACAACCCAAATTCCCGTATTACCCTTTCTTGATCTGGGTAACCCGTCAATAAAATCCATCGAGACACTATCCCACTTCCATTGCGGAACTTCCAATGGGTGAAGCAACCCACCAGGTTTCTTTTGCTCCGCCTTCACTTGTTGGCACACCAAGCATCGAGCGACATACTCGGCCACATCTTTCTTCATACCGACCCAAAAGAAAACCCTCTTCATATCTTGGTACATCTTGTCCCCACCGGGATGAATGGTCATCCTAGAACGGTGTGCATCCTCAAGAATAACCTTCCTCAAACCCTCGTCTTGCGGTACACAAAGTCTACCGTCTCTGCGCAAGCACCCCCTATCGTCTAGGGTGTACCTACTCAAATGGCTGGACGACTCCCCCCTTATGAGCTTCTCTACCAACTCAACCAACTGTGGGTCGTCCCTCTGTGCTTCTCCAATCCGCCCCAGAAGAGTAGGTCTGACCTCCAAGGATGCTAGCAAACCGGGTACGTAATCAATGGAAGGTCTGAAATCAAATATCGAGATAAATTCCAAGCTTCGTCGTTCCACGAACAATGGACTCAAGGACAACCTCTTTCTGCTCAAGGCGTCCGCCACCACGTTACCCTTGCCGGGGGTATACGCTATCTCGAAATCATAGGATGCTAAAAACTCCATCCACCTTTGCTGTCTCAAATTCAAATCCTTCTGAGAAAACAAGTACTTCAATGATTTGTGGTCAGTGAACAATTCGAATCTCTCACCAAGAAGATAATGGCGCCAAATCTTAAGCGCAAAAACAATAGCAGCTAACTCTAGATCATGGGTAGGGTAATTTTTCTCATGCACTCTCAACTGCCTTCCACCATAGGCTATCACCCTTCCCTCTTGCATTAAGACTGCGCCTAGTCCTGTCCCACAAGCATCGGTATAGACAACAAATGGCTTGCTCCCATCTGGCAACACTAAAACTGGAGCAGTGGTTAAAGCTCTCTTTAACCGTCGGAACGCATCATCACAATCTACGTCCCATGCGAAAACAAGATTCTTCTTCGTTAAGCGGGTTAATGGGGCTGATATCTTCGCGAAGTCTTTAATAAACTTCCTATAATAACCCGCCAACCCCAAGAAACTTCTTACTTCGGTAGCATTCTTCGGAACCTTCCAATCCTGAATTGATACTACCTTCGCGGGATCCACAGCTATCCCTTCCTTGGAGACCACGTGCCCCAAGAAACGCACCTCCTTCCTCCAGAAGTGACATTTAGAGAATTTAGCCTTAAGGCTATGTGCTCGAAGAGTCTTCAATACCTCCCCAAGATGTAGGGCATGCTCTTCTTCACTCTTAGAAAATACTAAGATATCATCCACAAAGACCACCACGAATTTATTAAGGAACTCCCTGAACACCCTACTCATCAAATCCACAAAGTATGCAGGGGCGTTCGTCAACCCAAATGGCATCACCAGCCACTCATAGAAACCATCCGGAGTCCTAAAGGCAGTCTTGTCTATGCTATCCTCAGCCACCCTCAACTGATGAAACCCCGTGGCTAAGTCCAACTGAGAAAATACTAAAGCGCCAACCAATTGATCGAAAAGATCATCAATCCTCGGCAATGGGTGTCTATTCTTCTTTGTGAGCTTGTTGAGTTCTCTATAGTCTACACAAAGTCTGAGGGACCCATCCGCCTTCGTAGCAAAAACTACTGGAGCACCCCACTCCGATATACTTCGTCTTATGAACCCCTTCTCAAGCAACTCCCCTACTTGCTTATGGAGTTCCCTCCTCTCACGAGGAGCCAAGTGGCGCACTGGTAAAGATACAGGTTTAGCATTATCCACCAGATATATTCGGAAGTCAATCTCCCGCTTCGGAGGTAAGCCCTTCACCTCCTCAAACACATCCGAATATTCCCGGACCACTCTAACAGATTGCAAACTCTCGACCGAAGCGTCAAGCGATTCAAGATAACTTAGCATAACAGAATCCATGGGATTACAAGAAATCTCGAGAGTGTTACCCAAGCGGGTCATGAGCCTAACAACTCTCCTTTCGCAGTCAAGAACGGCACCATTACTGGATAACCAGTCCATGCCCAAAATCAACCCATAGCCCGTGAAGCCCAACACAAAAGCATCACATCTAAACTCAATGCTAAGTATAGAAATCTTCAAACCCAAACATATCATGGACAAATAAGTGGAGCCCCCAATTGGGTTTGAAACAACCAAGGGATCATCTACCAGACTGGTGTCTAAGTGCAGTGACTCAGCTAATGATGATGAGATAAACGAATGCGATGCGCCTGAATCAAACAATGTACGGACAGGATGATCAAATAGAAAAACCAGACTTTCAACGGAAATAGTTCTACCTCTTTCCTGAATCGGTGGAACCGCGAGAGCCTGTACTTGCCCCCTAACCTGACCCGGTGCCATAAGAGCTTGCACCTGTCCTCCTGAGGTAGATCCCGTCCTTTGCCCCTTCTTAGGGCAATCCTTCACTAAATGCCATGCTTCGCCATAGTGAAAGCAACCAGTCTTCTTCTTCTTTCTACAATCTTTGCTTATGTGGCCGGGTATCCCACAATTGAAGCACTTCTTCTTCCCCTTGCCACCGTTGCCTTTCCCACCTTTGTTTTGCTGTTGTTGCTGAGGTCTCTTTTGATCTCCCTTCTTCTCGGGTGCCTTATTAGCATTGGGACCCTTCTCTTCTTCATGCATGAGTGCCATGTCAACTAGCTTCTCGAAGGTGGCCCCCATAGGGATATGAGTCATAGCCAACCCATGCATCGGTTCATTCAAGCCTTTCACGAACCTCAAAGCCTTCTTCTCCGGTGTATTCACCATGTCTAGGCCAAACCTTGCCAATTGATTAAACTTGTTGACATATTCCTTCACTGAGAGATTTCCTTGCTTTAGAGTCAAGAACCTTTCCATATACAAGTTCTCCTCCGCCCTTGAGAGAAACTTTGCCACAAATCTTTGCCTAAAATCCGCCCAAGAGTCAACGGGGCGTTCTCCATTAGTGACCTCCCACCAGAATGAGGCCTCTCCCTTCATTAACCAAGCAGCCAACTTGACTTTCTTTCCTTCTTCCATCTCAAAGATATCTATCAATTCTTCCACCTCTTTAAGCCAATCTCTAGCCTCTACAAAAGTTTCAGATCCTTGAAAAGGTTTTACTCCCATAGCTTTGAATTCCTTGCAAGTCTTAGCAAAAGTATCCGTGCGAGGAGGAGGGGGAGGAGGAAGATCGGGTGCTACGGTTGGTGGAGGAACATTTGCTGGACCCGCAGTGGTGGCCCTAGCCTCCATCAATCTCCTATACCATACTGGTACCGTCACACCCTCCGGAAAGTTAAGATCCTCAGCCATGCTGAAACGAAAAAGGAAGGATTCAAAACGGAGAATTCGAAAGATAAAGATATGGCTATTGGGGATTATGCTTTTCTTTCAAAAACCTTTCTCTTTAAAGACATGTTTTTGAAAATATCTCTTCCAAAAATGTTTTTAGAAAAATAATTTTCTAAAAATTTTATCTGTTCCGGTAACCTATGCTCTGATACCACGTGTAACACCCCACGCCCGCTATGGTCACTCTCTAAGGGAATGCCATAACATCGGTGGAGTATTTTGAGTGAATATAGAACAGAGTAATTACAGCAAGACAGATATAAGTAATACTTAAAAATTTAAAACATCATTTCACTTGCAGCGGAAAATAAAACATGTCTGGTTACATCACAAAACCATAATAGGAGTCAAGTACAAATATCCATCATGATAAATAAAAATACATAATCCCAATACATGAACTGATAGCCATAAAAGAAAAAGGGTAAGCTGAGCTCTACACCTAGGGTCCAAGCTCCAAGAGAGTAATAAAAGCAGCCTGATCAAAGCCCACTCGTGCTAGGCCCACTCTGAGAACCTGAGGGTTGGAAAAAAAGATAAAAACAACGGGGTCAGACATAAGTCTGAGCGAGTCCTATAACTTTAACAATACAATCATTAAAGTAACCAGAGAAGACATAAACTTGACATACGGTAATGTCTGGGGATGAATGGCTACACCAAGCAGCTTGGTAGACTTAGGATAAACTAAGATAACTGTAAAGACGCATTTACCCAACCAAGGATAATTACTACACTGCACCACACCAGTCATTCCTACTTAAAGGTTGATCCCTCCCAAGGACTTAGAAAATTTACCCAGTAGTTTCGTGTACCCCTAGCTGACTACATAGGTGCCGTCTGCCCCTATCTCCACTAGGTGTACCCACCACTCCCAAATGATCGGCTCCCTACCGTAGATACCCGTGCCGGCCCCACAGTGGGGTGTATCACTCCCCAAAGTGGCAACCCGATATAATTAACGGTGCACGGCTTATATCTACACGATGCAACAACGTCTTACCTACCAGCCCGGGTCCACACACGCATATGAAACCCGTTGGACTTGCGTTGCCACCGCTAACCCGTTTTGGCCTCTTACAGTCAAGCCCAGTACGCGTGTCCCGTCCTCGACATGGGTCGAGCCCAATATGATACATATGGGTTACTGGTTGAAATGGGCCCCCACAAGCTACCCACCTAAGCTTGTCATTCATCTAGTGTAACCCACTTAACCCTTTTAATAATCATGTTCACTTACATGTTTAAAGTTTGGTTAAGTCATTTAATTATATTTCAATTGCCACCCAAGGCACCCACTAGATTTCCACATGCCACCCAAGGCACCCACTTAACCCCTCATATCCCACTACATGCTAATATGGTTAAGTGTTTCTTAATTAATTAAGACCGTGATCTCCCATAAAGACCTCCCACATTAGACTGGTTGTTATGACCGCCTGGTTAAGCCGGTAGGGTCCGGGCAGTCTTACGTCATAACAGAGTCTAACCTCGTGTCTTTACTTTAATCACGTATTTAATTTATGTCTAAGACCTCTCACATTGGGCTGACACTTGTAGCAACTGGTTAAGCCGGTAGGGTCCGGGCAGTTTTACACTACAAATGAGTCCAACCTCGTGTCTTAGTCGATTAATTACACCTAATTAATCACCCCCATATTAATTATCCCTAATTAATATCAAGTTTTTCATAACATGGGTAGACCTAACTCAATAGGTAAATTCCCATGGGGTAGACCTAACTCAATAGGTAAATTCCCACTTATGTTAATTTGTTTTTATGGTATGCTTAATCATACCCAATCATACTTTTATTAACATATTTATTAACCCCATCGTTTCCCACGTAAATCGTTCTCATTTCATGACATAATAAAGGGAAGATCCATCACAAATATCATGGGTTTAACCAAATCTTAGCATATAACTTTGTCATGGGTTAAGAGGATGTCAACTTGCATAAATGAACATATATTAACCCAACTACATTTAACCCAAACTTGCATATTATCATACACATGACTTGCATAACATGTTGCATATGAACTTGCATATTATCTTACACATATCTTGCATAACATGTGGAACTTGCATATAAGCATTCTCATAACTTGCATAACATGTTAAACATGCATTTAAGCATACACATAACTTGCATAAGCATTCACATTCTTGCATAAGCATTCACATACTTGCATAAGCATGCATAACTTGCATTTAAGCATATACATAACTTGCATAAACCCACTTATTAAACATGCATAAACCCACTTGTTAAACATGCATAAACCAACTTATTAAACATGCATAAACCCACTTGTTAAACATGCATAAACCAACTTATTAAACATGCATAAACCCACTTATTAAATATGCATAAACATAGGAAAACATAGAGTAGCATATCATTACAAATGATTCAAACTCACTAATCCGCATTTAAGACCATAAGTCTCATTACACCTAATCTACTTACTTTAGCAATTGATGTTAAAGTGATAGAAACTCACCAAAACCAAGATTAGCAAACTTATGAAGTAGAACTAGTTGCTAAATATGAAGAAGATGATGATTAGAGGTTGATTAGCTTGCAACTTCCTTCATAAATTAGTGGAGGCTCCTCTTAGGTTTGATTTTGGCGGCATGAGGCCATCATTTCTATTTTTAGTATGGATTAGGGTAGGTTTAGGGTGTATTTATAGATTAGGTGAGTGTTTTAGGCCCTTAGATTAACCCTAGATTAGATTAGGACCCTTAGATTTCGGAAATCTCTAGAACACAGCCCAAGACTAACCCAAAAACCAGATCTGGTGCACCCAGATCAACATGGCCGACACCCTGTGTCGACACCCCTGTCGACAGGGCTGTCGACACCCCTGTCGACATGCCTGTCGACACCCCTGTCGACATGCCTGTCGACACGGGGCTAGGCGGGAACTTTCCCACCCTTTTCCACTTTTGGCTCCAAACTTGTTTTAGAACTGAATTTTAAATCTGTTTTTAACTTTGAATTTTCTGAAAACTTCTTTGGGCCATAACTGGGCCATACGGACTCCGATTTACAAAATTTCGGACTCTATTCTGCGTATTTTTCCGAGACGAACGCAATGACGTAGCCCGTTTCCCCCAATTCTCACATCTGAGATTATTTATTCTGCAATTAGTGAATTTTAGCATTAACTGAAATACGGGGTGTTACACAATTGTACAAAGAGGTACAAGCACGACCGTTCAGAAGAGATGCGACTGTACGAAGAGGTACGGGTGCGACTGTTCGAAGGGATGCGGATAAACTGTAAATAAGGAGGAAAACTGATCACTTTCTCACTTATTCCAATCCAATCTTCCTTCTCTCTTCTTTAATACTCTTATACAAAATCACAGAGTGACATACTCATTACAATCTCGTGCAGAATACGTTTGTTGTATCTTGGGAGAATTTTAAAATAAAATTCTTAAGATGTTATATGTCTAGTATACCAAAACAGAGAATAATTAACTATAAACTCGTCGCACAAGTTTATAACTTGAATTTCCACTACTTTGGAATTCAATATTAGCTAATGATAGCAATCAACATGTTGTAATTAATTTACAACAACTACGTTATACTATATTAAGAAATAGCACAACGTAAAGAATGGAAAGATTATGAAATACAAGATATTGAGATCTGGTCGAGGTAGAGAATATGAATCATCGTTTGAACAATTCTGTGCAGAAAATGGAATAATTCATCAAACAACAACCCCATATTCACCACAACAAAATGGTGTTGCCGAGAGAAAGAATGGAAGATTAAAAGATATGATTAATGCGATGCTATTGACCTCCGGCTTACCAACGAACTTGTGATGGGAGGTGTTAAATATGTCTAATCGTATTTTAAACAAGGTTCCTCACAATAAAACAGGAATACTTCCATATGAGTTATGGAAAGGACATAAAACAAGCTTTAAACACCTAAAAGCGTGGGGGTTCCGGGCAAAGGTTCTGGTTCCAGATCCGCCGCCCAAGAAAGTCAAACTTGGACCAAAGACTGTAGATTGTTAATAAAGAGGGCCAGCCCAAAATAGCACTGCTTATAGATTTTTGGTATTCAATTCTGATATAGTTGATATCAAAGTAAATACAATCATTAAATCTAGAGATGCCTCATTCTTTGAAGATGTGTTTCCTCACAAAAGAAATGAAAGAAATGTTCCTAAAAGGACAAGAGAATAATCAAGTAAATCACATGAAGATGTAACTCCTCATGAGGTTGAGGAAATTGAACCCAAAAGAAGCGTAAGGGCTAGAACTTCCAAGACATTTGGTTCAGAATTCCTAGCATACATGTTAGAACACGAACCTCAACCGTACAAGGAAGCAATGACATCTTCTGAATTTGCATTTTGGAAAGAAGCAATCCAAAGTGAGATTGATTCAATTCTAAGTAATAAAACTTGGGAAATTGTTCATATTCCACTTGGAATAAACCAATTGGCTGCAAATGGATTTTCAAGAAGAAAATGAAAGCAGATGGTTCTATTGACAAGTATAAAGCCAGATTAGTAGACAAAGTCTATCTTCAAAAAGAAGGAGTAGACTTCTTTGATACATATTCGCTGGTAACACGAATAACCTCTATAAGAATGTAGATAGCAATTGCATCCATTTAGAACTTAGAAATTCATCAAATGGATGTAAAGACAACATTCTTAAATGGAGATCTCGATGAGGAGATCTACATGGAGCAACCAGAAGGTTTCATTTCCAAAGGAAATGAAAACAAAGTTTGTAAATTAGTAAATCATTATATGAACTAAAACAAGCAATCCAGGAGAAGAACACTGGAAAGCACTAATGAGAGTTCTTGGATATTTAAAAAAATACCACAAAATATTCCTTACATTATGGGAAATGTCCCGCCATCTTTGAAGGATATAGTAATGCAAACTGGATTGCCGATTTAGAGTAATCAAAATCAACTAGTGGTTATGTATTTACCCTAGCAGGGGCAGCAGTGTCATGGAAATCTAATAAACAGACATGCATAGCTCTATCCACTATGGAACCAAAGTTCATCACTTTAGATAAAGAAGGAGAAGAAGCAGAATGGCTTTGTCACTTTTTAGAAGATATTCCTTTTTGGCCCAAGCCTGTGCCGGCCATATGCATACATTGTGACAACCAAGCAACGCTAAGTAGAGCGCATAATTTAGTGTATAATGGAAAGTTATGACATATTCGTAAACGCAATAACACAGTTAGGAAGTTACTCTCAAATGGAAAATTTTCCATAGATTATGTGAGAACAAATGATAACCTAGCGAATCCATTTACTTAAGGTTTATTAAGAGAGAAAATTGACTACGCATCGAGGGGAATGGGTTTAAAAGCCTAAACCAACAAGAGTTATCTTATACGGAAACCTATCCTAGCGACTGGAGATCCCACGAACTAGGATCAATAGGCAAACCAGTTATGAATAACTCAAGACGTAATGCATTTTTGGACATAGTCCTACTCCATTCCTATGGTGCACAATATAAATGCATGCCTACAGAAGTATTACAAGGTTGAATCTACGTTCTTAATGATGACCATATCTTCAAAATAACAAGTGGGGTATTTGTAGGATACTCCTAATGGTTGCGATCACCTATGTTAGTGTGAGCTGAGTTGGCTCTATGAGAATACACTCGCAGAACCAAGAAGTGTTCAGGACCAAAATGAACATAATCAAGAGATTGGATAAGAAGCGAATCAATGCTTCGTAAAACTTATTGTTTGATATACAATAACGGCTGACGGTTCAAGATGAAATAATTCACAGATTAGCCAAGTAGATCCGATAAGTTCAAAGTGAAATATCAACTTATCCACGATAAAGCATTATTCCATATGTACTTTGTGATATTTCACTTTGTGTGGGGAAAAAGAATATTATCATTCATGTGGGGGATTGTTGGAATTCGTAAGTATTGAATGAAATATACTTTGTCTATTGTCTCACATAATTTAAGCGAACAAGTGCGACTGTTCAGTTAAAGGATGTGACTATTAGCAGCATGGTTTTTGGCGATAAGACACTTCATGAAAAGACACTTCATGAAAAGACACTTCGCAAAACGACACTTCGCGAAAAGACACTTCCTTTCACCAACGGTCATATCTCAGCGAAAAGACACTTTGCCAAAAGACACTTCACGACACTTCACGAAAAGGCACTTCTTTTCAGCAAACGGTCATATTTCAGCGAAAAGACACTTCCTTTCACCGAAAGAGATATGTCTATACGAAGAGGTACGAGCACGACCGATCGAAAGAGATGCGACCGTGTGAAGAGGTACAAGCACGACCGTTCAGAAGAGATGCGACTATACGAAGAGGTACGGGTGCGACCGTTCGAAGGAATGCAGATAAACTTTAAATAAGGAGGAAAACTGATCACTTTCCTCACTTATTCCAATCCAATCTTCCTTCTCTCTTCTCTAATACTCTTATACAAAATCACAGAGTGACATACTCAACAGTTGCAATCCATTTGAGTCATCAAAAGTGACTATGGGAACAATTGCTCTCTTGCTAGATTAATATATTAAGTCGGGTACCACAAGCCATTTATTATAAGAAAAAATATGCTTTATTGAATCGTATATGTGAGTATAATAGTACCTATTGCATGTGCGACTCATTTTGGCATACATTTTATGATTAATAACTGATTATAAATTTCCAAGAAAGCATGTCGACCTTAGCAAAAAACTTAAGATAAAGGAACAAATTTTAAGATAAAAACAATGTTTGGAAACCAAATATTAAAAGAAAAATGCATATAGGCATGAAATGTATCATTTTCAATATTTCATAGATTTAATTTATGAAATATTGTTGTTATAACTATTGAATTTTTTTTATTTAAATATTTTATGAAGAGGATGTAATTAATTGAATTGATTGATTGATTTGATTGGTCGATTAATTAATTGACTAATTAATTTGATTGATTGATTGATTGATTTTATGATAGAAGGAAAGAAATGAATGATTACATTATGGAGATATTATGAAGGGGCAATTTGAATATTTGTCTAGGTCTTCTATTCTCCTACATATGCATCCTTCTTGGCTAGATCAAAAAGAAACAACAAGAAACCATGTGAGAATAACTGGTGAGGTTGTGTACCTCCAAGGGCTTGTGCCCTGGAGAGGAAGATTTAGGAATTGGGCTGAGGGTAGCTATTCCTATTTACTGCTGCAAGACGTATTTGGTGCCTCCAGATTGCCCAAGGTTTTATCATTGTTCTTCTTTGCTCTTCTGCTCCAACAATATTTGTAGTCATCTTGATACTCTTTCCCTTTCTCAATAACGTTATTGATTCAATTGTATTTTGATTATTTTTGGTTTTGATCCATTGAGTGTAAAAAAAAATTGTATTTGGCAAATGTGACACCCCACGTTCGTTAATGTCACTCATTAAGAGAATGCATTAAGTTTCGTGAAGCGTTATAGGTAAATAGAAACAGAAACATTAAAAGACAGATAATAAATAGCAGTGGAATTTAAAATTTTATTTAATCATAAAGCATCGTAGTTCAAAACGTGGTTACATCATATGTCTAGAACACATAAAACCCAGCACATCACTAAAATTATATCTTGTACTTATAACATCAGAGTACAATAATAAAAGAAGCATAATCCCCATAACATAGCCATAGTAGAGAGATATGAAATCAAGCAGTACAACTAAGAGGCTCCAAGCAAGATGAAAGCACAGTCCTGATCATGCTTGAGTATTCCCACCCTGAGAACCTAGGGGGGAAGGGGGGAAACATAAGAGAAAGAAGAGGAAATAAAATGGGTCAGACATAAAGTCTGACGAGTCCAGTTACTTTTAGCATATAAATAAGTAAAAGTATCATGACATGCATATAAAGTGGATAAGAGAGATAACATCATAAAAGGCAGGTATGACAAGGTAAACAGGATAAACATATTAGAGTATATTGTGCTTCTCTAATACTTTCCATTTTCTCCGTCTTTCTGCACCAATATTAGTGCCTTATGAACAAGATGATCCCCAACTGTAAAAGATGGTAGACTTAGGTGTACTTTCAGTGAGAGGTTTTCACCCCATACAATCAACAGGCAGCCTAACGTTCCAGAGTTACCCCTAATAATAACGGGCTCCTAAACATACTGGAGTCTAGATGTACCCTAATTGTTCGGCTCCCTACTCGGTAGATAACCTGTGCTGGCCCCACTGTAGGATGTATCACTTCCAAAAGTGGAAACCCTTCGTTTTCCGGATGTGCACAACCATATCTATTAGTATTACGACGTCTAAATCTCCTCTGCCGGACCATGCACGCACATGACTCCATCAGAATGCACGGCCCACACCGTCCCCCACGTTTGGATATCTTACAATCAGCCCAGTAAGCGTGCCCCGACTCCGACCTAGTTCGGAGTACTAGTTTGATACCTATATATGGGTTACTGACTGAAACGGGTCCCACAGATAAGATGATACAAGATTTCCCCTACGCTTGCATCCCCACTAGGTTTTCCACAGGTTATGCAATACTAGAGTAAAAGATTGCATAACCCCACTGTGACGACCCGCCCCGCACCATCCGACATTTACTCCAAAAGTGCGCTGTACACATGTCCAGTTAGCACGGAACGGGTCGTGAGAAGGAAAGGGAAGAAGGAAATGAACATACAAAGAACCTGTAGAATGTCTCACAGCGCATAGAACAAAATATGATAATAACATACTTGACATAAAACAGGAGAGACAGTGCATAAGCTGAAAATCAGAACTAAACATCATAGCAGCGGAAATCCAAAATACAGCTTATTACAACTTTCAAACTGTCTCAAAGCAAAAGTAAGATAAAGGAGGTACACTACTAATGCCCAAGTAGAGACCACCAACGACACAGGGAGAATGTGTATATATATATAACATACGTGGAAGCCTCCTGCCCGCCTCCGAATCAGCTACTCGCGCATCACCAGCTAACCTGTCTCTAGTCTGCTCGTGTGAGCACCCAGAGTAATAAGAGGAGACATAAAACTCTGGGTCAGACATAAAGCCTGGTATGAGCGATAAGCATCTAAAGTGAACAATAACAGGTAGACTAAAACATACCTAAACCTGGACCTGCAACCAAAGAGTTAGCACTACATACTGTACAACACTCTAAGGTACCATATCAAACAGTGTAAAGATGCGGAGGTGGGGGAGGTGTGCATGTCATAGGGATGGCAAACAATCAAACATAGCATCCATCCTCACATCTCTCACTCAGTGCGTAAAGCATACGATATTCACCACTTCGATCACCCAACATACCTTGCTACGATCACTCTGCCCCATGAAGTCATAAATGGCTTCACTGCACTGATAACGTAGCCACTAATCCTTTGCTGTGTCCACTTTGCCCCATGGAGTCACAAGAACACCACTGCACTGCTCATAGCCTTACCAATCCTTACTATGTCCACTTGCCCCATGGAGTTATTCACCCCATCTGCGCTGGCTCATAGTCTTACTACGCATCACCTTGCCCCTCAGGTCATAATGACCCTACTGCACTGATAACGTAGTCTTGCTACCATCACTTCGCCCCTCAGGTCATGATGACCCTATTGCACTGATAAGTAGCCATCACTCATTTTTAAGTGGTGAATCGAAGTTATGAACGTCGACAACTCCTTAGCACACGTCCCGCAGCAAAGTCCAACTCATGAAGTCCACTCATTGGTTCCTATCTGGATCCTGAGTCAATACCCTTTATTTGGACTACCTTTGCATCTCGGGTTATCAGTCTTCATCGGTTCGGTTCGGAGTCCAGTTTTCCCTCGTCACCACGGTTCGGATCGAGTCACGTCATCAGCTCGTGGTCACCCATACGGATCGGGTCGTGGTCACCCTTTCGGATCGGGTCGTGGTTCCTCCTCCTCGTCAGTTCGTGTTTCCCCCACTGGTCGGGTCGGGTCGGGTGCATCTTCCCAGGTCGTCAGCTCGTGAGCTTCTGAAGTGGATCGGGTCGTGCTCCTCCCTTCGGATCGTGGCACCTCATCAAGATGAATCGGATCGTGGAGAGGATTCGCGATCGGGGGTGGCCATACGGATCGTTGTCTTCGGGTCGGATCGCCCCTATGCCCACCGATCCGGTCCGGTTCGGGCAGATTCCTGCAGTTCTTCCAGCGAACAGTTTACGCCCCTCGACGGCGTTTTCGACCATTCTAACTATTCTAATCAATCACAAAGCATTTCATATAGTCATAGAAACCTGCATAATCAACCACAAACATCAAAACACCAATATGATAGGTAGAAATGGATCAAACATACCCAAAATCTCATATTTCCCCTTTAGCATGTTTAGGTGAAACTAATGATAGGATTAACAAAACTTAACCAAATCAACCCAAATTCATATCAGAGGTCTAAACATCATTCCGAATTTTATAAACATTTTTCCAGAATTTTATCATGTTTAAATTCGCTAATTAACACTAATCACCCCTAATTAGCCATAATTAGTGCAAAACTATGCAAATCACTCACCTTAGCCACAAATAAACTAAGATCTGAAATAATTCTCTGATTTGATGTGAATCTTAATGCCAAACAGTAGCTCCTATGTTGCTTTGGTGAAGATCTTCCTCGATTAGGGGTTGCTAAGCCAAATCATTGACCAAGAGATGATTTGGAGGTGATTTAGAGGTTAAAGGCCATTTTTAGGGTTCCTTGGTGATAAGTGGAGGCTAGAAAACTGAAATGGAATGATCCTCTATCTCATTTCAGCCTCCCCATAACCCTAATCCCGAAATGGGTTATGGGCCTACTCACTAATCACCCGATTTGGCCCGGTTAAGCAGTTTTTCACCCTCCAAACCTTATTTCAGCCATATCTCCCAAACGGTAAGTCCGTTTGGCTATTATGACCACTCTACGGAAAGGTAAACCATCAAACGAATCCAATGGAAGTGGTTTCAGGTCAAAATTCCTTTCCAATCAAAAGTTATGGCCAAAACAGTACCAACTAGGGGCAAAATGGTCATTTAAAAATCGACAAAAATCATGAACATGGGAAATGACTCTAATGGATGTTTCCCAAAGTTACATGACCGTACGACTTCACATGGGAAAGAAATATATATTCTACGATCCTCCGATGCGTAGAATGCGGGTCGTTACACTCCCCCCCCCCCCTTAAGAAATTTCGCCCCCGAAATTCCCTAATCCAAACACACACAAAGGTCCCGCATGCCTATCAATCATAAAACAATAATCAAACATGCAAAACAAGCAAAAAAAGTCTACCCTAGCATGCGGAAAACTAAATTGCAAAGTAAATCTTACCAGACAAAGAGTTCTGGATATGCCTTCCTAATGCTCTCCTCTGTCTCCCAAGTACAATCATTCTCGTCCTCGCCCTACTGAACCTTGACTAGCTTCACCGCCTTCCTTCGAAGTTGCTTCGTATCGTGCCCCACAATACGGATCGGCTTGCGGTTCCCAACCGCTTCAGGTTCTACTTCGAAGTCCTCTAACTGATCAGGTGAAATAGTCATATCTGAGTCGTGAACGAACTTCCTTAGTTGGGAAACATGAAATACATTGTGAACTCCCGCCATTTTCTCTGGTAAGCCAACTCTATACGCCAAATTCCCGACTAATTCAAGAACAGGGAATGGGCCAACAAATCTTGGTGCCAACTTGCCTCTCCTGCCAAATCGTATCACGCTCTTCAACGGAGAGATCTTGACAAACACCAAATCACCAATGGAGAATTTCAAATCTCTTCTCCTCTTATCAGCATAACTCTTCTGCCTATCTTGGGCAGCTTTCATTCGTTGCTGAATGATCTTAATCTTATCTGAAGTTTCTCTCACCACATCTGGTCCAAGCACAAACTTCTCGCCAGTCTCTATCCAACATGATGGTGAGTTGCACGGTCTTCCGTACAAAGCTTCATATGGAGCCATACCGATACTGGATTGGTAGCTATTATTATATGCAAACTCTACTAGATGCAAATGGTCATCCCATGATCCACCAAAATCCAATATACACGCTCTCAAGAGATCTTCCAATATACGATTCACCCTCTCCGTCTGACCGTCGGTCTGAGGATGATATGCGGTACTGAGATGTAATCCTGACCCTAGAGCTTCTTGTAAGCTCTTCCAAAACCCACTAGTGAACAACGGGTCTCGGTCACTCACAATGCTTTTAGGTACTCCATGAAATCTCACTACCCACTTCATATACAATTCTGCCAACTTGGCTGTCGTTCTGGTTGATTTGACTGGTATAAATCTTGCGCTCTTAGTCAATCGATCCACAATTACCCAAATGCTATCATATCCCGATCTAGTCCTTGGTAAACCGTCGATGAAATCCATCGAGACTTGCTCCCATTTCCATTCGGGAATTTCTAATGGCTGCAACAACCCACTAGGCTTCTTTTGCTCGGCTTTAACTAGCTGGCAATTCATGCATTTGGATATAAACTTCCCAACGTCTCTTTTCATCCCTTCCCAGTAGTAAGTCTGTCTCATGTCTCGATACATCTTATTACCACCGGGGTGTATAGTCAGTTTTGAGTGATGACATTCTCTAAGCACTTCATCTCTCAATCCATTGACATTGGGTACAACTAGCCTTCCATTCTTCCGAAGCCATCCATCTCGATCAAGCCCATACACATTCATCTCCTCATCGATACCCATCTCTAACCTGGAGATGATTTCTAATAGATTAGGATCGTCCCTCTGACTAGAACCAATCCGCTCTATCAAAGTGGGTCTGATCGTCAAACTAGCTAGCATAACTGGATCCAATTCGCACTTTGGTCTGAAATTAAACCCCGCGATATACTCCAGTTGCTTCCACTCAAGAAACATTGCCCCTAAGCTGGCATGTCCCTTACTCAAGGCATCGGCTACCGCATTACCCTTCCCAGGTGTGTATGCGATATCAAAATCATACGAAGGCAAAAACTCTAACCATCTCTGCTGACGGAGATTCAGATCTTTCTGAGAGAAGAGATACTTTAACGATTTATGATCAGTAAACAACTCAAATCTCTCTCCCAAGAGATAGTGTCTCCACATCTTCAACGCAAACACAATCGCTGCCAATTCCAAATCATGGGTAGGATACTTCTTCTCATGCGGCTTTAGCTGTCGACTAGCATAAGCTACAACCCTACCTTCTTGCATCAATACTGCACCCAGTCCGGTACCACAAGCATCCGTGTATACCGTCATCTCTTCATTCCCTTTAGGAATGACAAACACTGGCGCACGCGTCAACTTCTCCTTTAGACTCTTGAAGGCATCCTCACACACTTCGTCCCAGACGAAGGACTGATTCTTCTTAGTCAACTAAGTCAACGGTGCTGCTATCTTGGAGAAGTCCTGGATAAACTTACGATAATATCCAGCTAATCCCAAGAAACTTCTTACGTCTGTCGCATTCTTGGGCGTAGGCCAATCCTGTACCGTAGCCACCTTCGCAGGGTCCACGGCAATACCACTCTTTGAAACAACATGACCCAAGAATCTCACTTCCCTTCTCCAAAAATGACACTTAGAGAATTTCGCTTTCAATTGGTGTTTCCTCAACACCTCCATCACTATCCTCAAGTGTCCCTTGTGTTCCTCCTCTGTCCTTGAATAAACAAGGATATCATCCACGAACACAAGAACAAACTTATTCAACTGATCTCTGAATACTCGATTCATGAGATCCACAAAGTAGGCTGGTGCATTGGTCAACCCAAATGGCATGACCAACCACTCATAAAATCCAGACGGCGTCCTAAATGCCGTTTTCGGAACACTCTCATCCGCTACTCGAAGCTGATGAAATCCTGTCGCGAGGTCCAACTGGGAGAACACTCTTGCTCCTTCCAGTTGATCAAACAAATCATCTATCCGTGGTAGAGGATACTTATTCTTCCTCGTTACCTTATTCAACTCGCGATAGTCCACACACAAACGAAGGGAACCATCTGCCTTAGTGGCAAACACAACTGGTGCTCCCCACTCGGAGACACTCCTTCTAATAAATCCCTTCTTCAAAAGATTGCTGACTTGCACCCCGAGCTCTCGCTGCTCCCTTGGTGCCATACGACGAAGTGGCATCACTATAGGTCTGGCATCTTTCACTAAATCAATACGGAACTCAATCTCTCGGTGTAGTGGAAGCCCGGTCACCTCCTCGAAGACGTCCGGATACTGGCCAACCACGGGCACATCTGACAACTCATCCTGCGGGATGTCGAGGGAATTTACAAAACTAGCCATAACCCCATCACTGGGTAGACTACCAAACACTACCCTCCGCCTATCATCCGCCCTCACTGTCACCAAAAAGCCCTCACAGTCTACCACCACCCCGTATCTTTGGAGCCAATCGACTCCCAATATAATGCCATACCCGGTAAAGCCCAAAACAAAGCAATCACATACAAACATACATCCATGACTCGATAAGACCAAATTCCTGCAAATCATACTAAGGCTAGTCGAACCACCAATCGGGTTCGTCACAACCAATGGTCTATCGACTATCTCGGGTTCCAGTCCCAACCTATCTACCAGGTCACTAGATATGAAGGAACGGGAAGCCCCAGTATCAAACAAAACTCGAACTGGTACATCATAAATAGAAAGCATACCTTAAATAACAACATTCTTTCCTTTCTCCGCCGCAGTTGGGGCATTCGACGAAGAAGGAACAGCATATGCTTTCACAATCTGCTTCTCCTTAAGAGGTTGCGGACACTTATCCTTCTGATGTCCCACTTGACCACAGTTGTAGCACTTCCTTTCCGCTGGCTTGGCCCGACATTCTTTAGCATAATGGCCCTTCTTTCCACAACTGAAGCACTCAACGTCCATCTTACTTTTTTTCTGGCCACCCTTAGATTGGTCCTGCTTCCTCTTATTCTGAGAGTTATTCTTGCCTCCACCGCCTGCTTGCGGCTTTGGCCCTTCTGCAGATGCAGCCTCAGTCTTTGACTTAGGGTAAAGACTCTCTGATCTCAAAGCCTTCCCCATAATCGATTCAAAAGTCTCATCGATGTGGTTGATAAGCCTTTCCCCTAAGTATCCATCCAAGCCAGTAATAAACTTCTCGTTCTTCTTCCCAGGAGTGTCGATAAGAGACAGTCCATACTTCGACAAAGTGTCGAACTCAGCAATATAATCAGAAACTGCCCTCCCGTTCTGCTTGAGTTCCAAGAACCTCTTAAACAACACTGACTTCTGGGCAGCTGGAATGAACTTCTCGCTAAAGCGAGCCTTGAACTGAACCCAAGTAACCTGATCTTCTGGAGTAGCTGTTCTAATGGCATTCCACCAATTCATCGCTCGCTTTTGCAGCTGACGAGACGCTAGCCTTCTCTTCATCGCATCCTCAAGACCCAAGTCATCAAAGATACGATCACTGCTATCCATCCAATCTTGAACATCTGTGGCCGACTCCGTTCCGTGGAACGGCTTTCCACCAAGGTTGATGTAATCCTTGCACAACTTGGCGAAATCGACCCTCGGTGCCTGCACTACTTGACCACCACCATTTCCGGGATTGGGAGCTGCCCCTTGCACTTCTCTAAGCATGTCTCTCATGAGGTCAGTAAACATCGCCCTCATGTCAGCAGCATTCCCTTGGTTGGTCCCTCTACCAGCACCTCTGGTGTCTCTACTCATCGTTCAATCTGTAAAGAGAAAACGATTAACGGCCCCATAGTGGTGCTAGTGCAGTACGACTTCATTCTTATACTACCAATAGTATATATATATATAGCTTTTGAAAACCAAAGTAATCACAAATACGCACCCTCATATACGTACTAACTCTCCCTAGTGTCTTTCCCTAGGTTAACTACGCAACCTAGAGCTCTGATACCAAGTGTGACGGCCCGCCCCGCACCATCCGACATTTACTCCAAAAGTGCGCTGTACACATGTCCAGTTAGCACGGAACGGGTCGTGAGAAGGAAAGGGAAGAAGGAAATGAACATACAAAGAACCTGTAGAATGTCTCACAGCGCATAGAACAAAATATGATAATAACATACTTGACATAAAACAGGAGAGACAGTGCATAAGCTGAAAATCAAAACTAAACATCATAGCAGCGGAAATCCAAAATACAGCTTATTACAACTTTCAAATTGTCTCAAAGCAAAAGTAAGATAAAGGAGGTACACTACTAATGCCCAAGTAGCGACCACCAACGACACAGGGAGAATGTGTGTGTGTGTGTGTATATATATATATATATATATATATATATATATATCATACGTGGAAGCCTCCTGCCCGCCTCTGGATCAGCTACTCGCGCATCACCAGCTAATCTGTCTCTAGTCTGCTCGTGTGAGCACCCAGAGTAATAAGAGGAGACATAAAACTCTGGGTCAGACATAAAGCCTGGTATGAGCGATAAGCATCTAAAGTGAACAATAACAGGTAGACTAAAACATACCTGAACCTGGACCTGCAACCAAAGAGTTAGCACTACATACTGTACAACACTCTAAGGTACCATATCAAACAGTGTAAAGATGCGGAGGTGGGGGAGGTGTGCATGTCACAGGGATGGCAAACAATCAAACATAGCATCCATCCTCACATCTCTCACTCAGTGCGTAAAGCATACGATATTCACCACTTCGATCACCCAACATACCTTGCTACGATCACTCTGCCCCATGAAGTCATAAATGGCTTCACTGCACTGATAACGTAGCCACTAATCCTTTGCTGTGTCCACTTTGCCCCATGGAGTCACAAGAACACCACTGCACTGCTCATAGCCTTACCAATCCTTACTATGTCCACTTGCCCCATGGAGTTATTCACCCCATCTGCGCTGGCTCATAGTCTTACTACGCATCACCTTGCCCCTCAGGTCATAATGACCCTACTGCACTGATAACGTAGTCTTGCTACCATCACTTCGCCCCTCAGGTCATGATGACCCTATTGCACTGATAAGTAGCCATCACTCATTTTTAAGTGGTGAATCGAAGTTATGAACGTCGACAACTCCTTAGCACACGTCCCGCAGCAAAGTCCAACTCATGAAGTCCACTCATTGGTTCCTATCTGGATCCTGAGTCAATACCCTTTATTTGGACTACCTTTGCATCTCGGGTTATCAGTCTTCATCGGTTCGGTTCGGAGTCCAGTTTTCCCTCGTCACCACGGTTCGGATCGAGTCACGTCATCAGCTCGTGGTCACCCATACGGATCGGGTCGTGGTCACCCTTTCGGATCGGGTCGTGGTTCCTCCTCCTCGTCAGTTCGTGTTTCCCCCACTGGTCGGGTCGGGTCGGGTGCATCTTCCCAGGTCGTCAGCTCGTGAGCTTCTGAAGTGGATCGGGTCGTGCTCCTCCCTTCGGATCGTGGCACCTCATCAACCTGAATCGGATCGTGGAGAGGATTCGCGAACGGGGGTGGCCATACGGATCGTTGTCTTCGGGTCGGATCGCCCCTATGCCCACCGATCCGGTTCGGTTCGGGCAGATTCCTGCAGTTCTTCCAGCGAACAGTTTACGCCCCTCGACGGCGTTTTCGGCCATTCTAACTATTCTAATCAATCACAAAGCATTTCATATAGTCATAGCAACATGCATAATCAACCACAAACATCAAAACACCAATATGATAGGTAGAAATGGATCAAACATACCCAAAATCTCATATTTCCCCTTTAGCATGTTTAGGTGAAACTAATGATAGGATTAAAAAAAACTTAACCAAATTAACCCAAATTCATATCAGAGGTCTAAAACATCATTCCGAATTTTATAAACATTTTTCCAAAATTTTATCATGTTTAAATTCGCTAATTAACACTAATCACCCCTAATTAGCCATAATTAGTGCAAAACTATGCAAATCACTCACCTTAGCCACAAATAAACTAAGATCTGAAATAATTCTCTGATTTGATGTGAATCTTAATGCCAAACAACAGCTCCTATGTTGCTTTGGTGAAGATCTTCCTCGATTAGGGGTTGCTAAGCCAAATCCTTGACCAAGAGATGATTTAGAGGTTAAAGGCCATTTTTAGGGTTCCTTGGTGATAAGTGGAGGCTAGAAAACTGAAATGGAATGATCCTCTATCTCATTTCAGCCTCCCCATAACCCTAATCCCGAAATGGGTTATGGGCCTACTCACTAATCACCCGTTTTGGCCCAGTTAAGCAGTTTTTCACCCTCCAAACCTTATTTCAGCCATATCCCCCAAACGGTAAGTCCGTTTGGCTATTATGACCACTCTACGGAAAGGTAAACCATCAAACGAATCCAATGGAAGTAGTTTCAGGTCAAAATTCCTTTCCAATCAAAAGTTATGGCCAAAACAGTACCAACTGGGGGCAAAATGGTCATTTAAAAATTGACAAAAATCATGAACATGATAAATGACTCTAATGGATGTTTCTCAAAGTTACATGACCATACGACTTCACATGGGAAAGAAATAAATATTCTACGATCCTCCGATGCGTAGAATGCGGGTCGTTACACCCACAGGTTAAGTTTGTGGGCCTATATATAAATATTTCCCACCAACCCAAGATATACTTAACCCTCCCACTGTTCATACAAGTTTACATAACCCTTATTCAAGTTAACATGTCCATACAATCCCTATGGATTCAACTAGGTTAAGTATTCAACTTTATTATCATGTCCATTTATGGTTATAATGTGCTAGACATCCCGCATTAAACCTATCACTTGTGGATGTTGGATATGCCGGTCGGTTCCGAGCAGACTTCTTCCACAAGTCGGGCTTAACCTCGTTTCTTAGCACATCTTGTGTTTATGCACTTAGACCCCTCACATTAGATTCACCACTTGGAGTCGCTGGATATGCCGGGCGGTTTCGGGCAGACTTCCACCACAAATGTAATCCAACCTCATGTCTAAGCGCGGTTATAGTTTCTAATTACTGTAATCCTAGGCATTTCCATTATTAGTCAATTATTCCTATGTCGTTATAGGTTTTCATGCCCTTTCCCAAGTTATGTTCATAATGAACCATATGCCCAAATTAAGGTCTCTAATCACAATTTGATTTATACTTAAATTTCAATTTCATTCAAGTAATTCCCAGATTTCCAACTACAAATTATGCCCCAAATTACCGTTTTCCCCTCGTTCCCAATTTAACGCATTCACATATTTTAGCGGCATGCCTAGGCTCGAAAGTAGCCAGGCTATAAAAATAAAAGGGAAAAGATGAAGGGAAGGAGACAGAAATTATCATATTAACAAGATTGACATATAATGGCAGAAATAGACATAAACATATAGTGGCATAATGAAAAGGTAGGCATATAGGAATAGATCCGATGAACATGTGATAATAGAACTGATTCTAACATAATAAGGACACGCATGATAAGATTTATATAATGAATTAGGTACCCAACTAATAACAGATTTGATTTAAACATAATAGAACAGGTATGACGTGATCTAAACAGTGAATTAGATCTACAAAAAATGGCAGATCTGACATGATAAATAGGTATAGGTTTAGATCTAGTTCTTAGTCATATCAGAATAACTTGCAAATCTGATATGATTCAAATAGTCACATGCACAGATCCAAGTTATAGTCATGTCAAGTTTTACTTTTCAAATATATAGATCTAAAAGTAACGTAAACTCATTGGATCTAGAAAAACAGAAGAAAAAATTGTTGATGTTGAATCTCAGATCTCTAAACTCTAGTTGATTGACTTGATTGCAGAAGAAGAAAAGACTTGATTTAATCTGGGCAGAGGTAGCATCTAGTTCTCCATTATTTTTGGTGTGGAGAAACAAGAGAAATGAGGCTATATATATATATAGCCATTATGAGAAACCCTAATCTGCCCAGATCAACCGGGGGGGGGGGGGTCGACCCCCCTTATGAGGTCGACCCATGGGTCGACACCCCCCTTACGAGGTCGACCCAGGAGTCGACACCCCCTGAGTGGGAAAATTCCCGCCTCCCCAATTCTGCGATTTTGAATTTCTGGATTAATTATATATAATATATATATGTATTCTTCTTATGCTTGTACAAACTTCAAACCTCAATAACTTCTTCATATGGTGTCCGATTTACGCAAACCGGGTGTCTATTTTGACCAGAATTCCGAGATGAACACAATGGTGCAATCCATTTCACTTAATCCTGGATATTAAATTAATTATTCTTTAATTATTATCTTTAGTGTTGTTAAAATTACGGGGTTTTACATTCTCACCTATTCAAAGGATTTCATCCCCGAAATCTCTAAGTTAAGAAGAATGTATATCCTACCATCCATCACCCATCTACTCATCCACCAATCACAGGCATCCATTGTTCTTAAGAAATTTCTAATTCTTATATGAACATATGTAAAGGAGTGTGTATATGTCCCAATACTAATGCAAAAGATCAGGCAGTCTACTGATTCAGTCGACCTCCTTAATGCAATGTATGTTAGTGCCATGAATCCAACATGTATGCAAATAATCCTATTACAACATGTAATTTCTATAAGTGTGCACAATTATCCGTCCAAATGCAACATCCATATAATGAGATACACTCACTTGCATCCATTAAAAGAAGAAAAATGTACACACATCCATATGCAGTATGAGAGTGATTGAACTAATCTAGTGCCTAATGTGTGTGTATATGCATCCACGAGTAACCACTAGCAAACACTTGCATTCACTTGCATCCATCTATCATAACATATCTCAAACTCATGTTTATATACATAGGATTCCTATCTAAAGGTCGAAGATTCGATCAATAGGATACATTTAAATGATAGAAACAAGCATAAATAAAAGCTTTGGAAAGGAAGTTAAGAACATACCCTCGAAAAGAAAAGGGTACGAAGCACGAATCTAGTCTTCAGTCTCCCAAGTTGCATCCTCTGGGTTATCTCCCCATTGAACCTTCATCAACTTGACTTCTCTATTGCGTAGCTTAACTTCTGATCTAAGAATACAGGTTGGAACTCTTCTGACTATCACCTCCCGTTCCCACCTCTACTTCCTCCAAATATACTCGGCTCAACTAATTTTGCGGTATCATGAAAGCACTTCAGCAAATGAGAGACGTGGAAGACATCATGAATGCCGGATAGTCTCTCTGTAGCTTTACTCTATTGGCCATTTGGCCAATCCTTTCTATTATGGGAAATGGCCCTACAAATCTTGGTGCCAATTTCCCTACGGATCCAAAGGAACCACATTACTCAAAGGTGACACCTTAATAAAAACCATGTACCCTACTTCGAACTCAATGTCAGTCCTTCTCTTTTCTGCGTAGGACTTCTGCCTATCTTGAGCGGTCTTTATTCGTCGTCTGATAAGATCAATCTTCTAGGACGTTTCTCTAACCATGTCTGGTCCAAGTAGTAGCCTTTCTGGAGATTCCCACCAACAAGTTAGTAATCTACAGGGTCACCCGTACAATGCTTCAAAGGGTGTCATGACAATGCTAGCTTGATAACTGTTGTTGTAGGCAAACATTACTAAAGGAAGATGCTCTTCCCAAGTCCCTCCGAAGTCTAGGATGCACAACCTTAAAAGATCCTCAAGAACTTTGTTCACCCTTTGTCTGTCCATCTGTCTGATGGTATAAGCGGTGCTCAAACACAACTGTGTACCTAATGCTTCTTGCAAGCTCCTCCAAAATTCACTGGTGAAAATGGGGTCACGATCACTTACGATGCTAGAAGGTGCTCCATGAAGACGGACTATCTCACGAACGTAAACTACTACCAAACATGAAGCCATCCTCTTGCTCTTTACGGGAATGAAATGAGCGCTTTTAGTAAGTTTGTCTTACAACCCAAACATTGGTGTTGCCTTTCTTCGATCTTGGCAAACCATCTATGAAATCCATAGAGACACTCTCCCACTTCCATTACAGAACCTCCAGAGGATGAAGTAAACAACTAAACCACCAAGCTTCTTTTGCTCAGCTTTTACTTGCTGGCAATCAAACATTGAGAAACAAACTCTGCCACACTTTTCTTCATCCCAGCCCAAAAGAAAACCCTCTTCATATCCCTATACATCTTATCGCCACCGGGATGAATAGTCATCTTAGAATGATGGGCTTTCTCTAGGACTGTCTTCAACAAACTCCCAGTTTGGGGAACATAAAGCCTCCCATCTCGTTGCAACCATCCTTTATCGTCTATGGAGTATCTACTGAGCTGACTAGAAGTCTCCCATCTACTGAGCCTATCCAAGATGTCTGAAATATGTGGATCCTCTCGCTGCGAAGCTCCTATTTGATCCATAAGAGCAGGTCGCACCTCCAGTGATGCAAATAACCCAGGAAAAAACTCGGTGGAGGGTCTAAAGTCAAAAGTCGATATAAACTCCAAGCTCTTCTTTTCCACAAACAGAGGACTTAAGGCCATTCTCTGCTTACTCAGTGCGTCGGCTACCACATTACCCTTGCCAGGGGTATAAGCAATCTCAAAGTCATATGATGCTAGGAACTCTATCCAACTTTGTTGCCTTAAATTAAGATCCTTCTGCGAGAACAAGTACTTGAGAGATTTATGATCGGTGTACAACTCGAAATTCTCTCCAAGCAAATAATGACGCCACATCTTAAGTGTGAATACTATGGTGGCTAGCTCTAAGTCATTGGTAGTGTAGTTCTTCTCATGAACTCTTAGTTGTCTTCCTCCATAACATACTACCCTTCCCTCTTGCATTAGGACCGCACCGAGCCCTGTACCACATGCATCAGTGTATACTGTAAACACTTTGTTTCCATCAGGCAAGGTCAAGACTGGGGTTGTTGTCAGAGCCCTCTTCAATCGTTGGAAAGCAACATCACAATCTATATCCCACGAAAACACCAAATTATTCTTCATCAGCCTGGTGAGTGGGGCTGATATCTTTGTGAAGTCCTTAATGAACTTCCTATAATAGCCCACTAACCCTAGAAAACTTCTCACCTCTGTTGCATTCTTTGGGATCTGCCAATCTTGAACTGCAACTACCTTTGCAAGATCTACTACTATCCCTTCTTTAGATACCACATGCCCTAGAAATCTCACCTCTTTTCTCCAAAAATGACATTTGGAGAACTTTTCCTTAAGCTGATGTGCACGTAGAGTTTTTAGAACCTCCCTTATGTGTAAGGCATGCTCTTCCTCGTTCTTTGAGAAAATCAAGATATCATCCACAAAGACCACTACAAATTTATATAGAAACTCCCGGAACACCCTGCTAATCAGATCAACAAATTAGGCATGTGCATTCTTCAACCCAAAAGGCATAACGAGCCATTCAAAGAAACCATCTGGAGTCCTAACAGCGGTCTTGTCTATACTGTCCTCAGCCACCCTCAACTGATGAAACCCGGTGGCCAAGTCTAGCTGATAGAATACTGATGCACCAACAAGCTGGTCAAACAAATCATCTTTCCTTGGGAGTGAGTGCCTATTCTTCTTAGTGAGTTTGTTAAACTCCCTGTAGTCTATACATAAGCGAAGCAAACCATCCGCCTTAGTTGTAAATACTACTGGAGCACCCCATTCAGATATGCTTCGCCTAATAAACCCTTTCCTAAGTAACTGCCCTGCTTGCTTGCTAAGCTCCTTCCTTCCTCTTGGAGCCATATGGAGCACATGCAATGCAACTGGCTTTGCATTGTCCACCAAATATATGTGGAGATCGATCTCATGCCTTAGGGGTAAACCTCGAACCTCATCAAAGACATCAGGATACTCACGGACTACTGGTACAGATCGCAGATCATCAATAGATGCATCAAGAGACTGTAGGAAACTAAGCATGACAGACCCCTTTGGGTCACAAGAAATCTCGAGGGTCTTCCCATGGCAAGTCAAAAGTCTAACGACCCTCCTCTCACAATCCAGAATGGCACCATACATGGCTAGCCAATCCATCCCTAGAATTAAACCATATCCCGTAAAACCGAGCACATATGCATCGCATTCAAACTCAACGCCTAACACAGATATTCTCAAACCCCGACAAATCATGGACAAATGAGCCGTACCACCAATGGGGTTTGAGACAACTATGAGATCCACTATCATACTAGTAATAAGGTGCAGAGACTCAACTACCAAATCAGATATAAATGAATGCGAAGCACCAGAATCAAAAAGAGTTCTAATAGGATGATTGGAAAGAGAAATCAAATCTTCCACAGAAACTTTCCTACCTCTATCTAGAGCACTGCTCGCGAGAGCATGCATCTGCCCTCTAGAAGCTCCTGCCCTGTGACCTTGTCCTTGCTTCTTTGGGCACTTTTTAGAAAAGTGTCCGACCTCACTACACCAAAAGGATAAATTAGAAACATATGAGTTTTTTGATTTGAAACTCTTTCGTAGTGTTGCAAGTCTTAGTACACTTCATTAGTGATTCTATGTATAGTTAGGTGTTTCCATTTTTTTTTTTTTTTTTTTTTGAAATAATTATGGTATTGTTGGCATCTTAATATTTTGAAGGCTCACGTGATAACATAGGATGTCCCGCCCAGTACGGATCTAGAAAATTTCGGGCCACAAATAATATATTTAAAGTTTCTTCTGTTCCCAAATGCTAATTCACAATTTCTCTGGATTACCTCCATTCCCAAACCTTAATCGACCATTTTCCTGAATATTGGATGAACTCTTGTACATGAATTCCTTTACTAGTATTAAGCATCCTTCATTTGACTAACAATCCTTCGTTAGCTTGAGCCTTCTTCATTGGACGACGACCTGCTTCAAAACATTAGGTAATAGTTAAATTTCATCCACTACAATTTTGTTGCTTCAATTGTTTAAATTTAGGCGATGATTCGAGAATCTTTTAAAGTTCACTATTGCTTTAAGCATCTTTTGAAATAGCCGATGCTTCTTTAATCAGGTAATTTCCTGTGTGCTTAAAGCATTATCAACTTTTATGTAAAATCATTATAGGTTCATGTTTAGGTAAAACATGAACCATATATCTCTCCATGTTTCCCTTTGATACATAAGTCATCGATGAGTTTGAATTTCCTGTGTGTTTCTCTGATCTGCTTTAGAACCAAATTACATGTTTCTCAGCGTATTACATTTGAGATCAATTAACCTTTGTTCTTATGTATGTGGAAATGCCAATGAGTGTGATATTGGCCGACCACACTATTGGTTAAAATATCATAGGTACAATTTAGCTTGTTTCTTTAATCTGCTTAAAAACCCCATTTCATCTATGTTAGCATGATCACAATTGATGTAAAATCACCACCGGTTCTTATTAAAGTAATATATACCTATAAAATGATATTGGCCAGCTATACTAGGTGACTCAGAAAAATCAACTTTTTCATATCACCATTGGTGGATGTTTATCACATATCACATAGTGTTTTTATAATCTGGCCAATAACCTTGTTATATTTATATATCATCATGATCAACTTTGGCATAGAATGTTTGATATCTCTCTAATTTGATTAGAAACAAATTTAATGTAAATTTCTCAGTAAAAAATAGGTTATCGGTACCAGTTACCTGAATAATACCATCATGATCACCTCTTGCATGATCTGGCTGACTAGAGAACCAAGTTCTAGGACAATGAGACCCGTCAGATATCCAATTAGCTATGGGAGTTGTAACCTTCTCTTCCTTAACTATCTCTTCATTTATCTTATTCTTCCTCCTCCTCATCTCTTCATATGCATTGTAAGTATCAAACCTCCTCTCAGTGGAATCTGACAACGAGATTATCCTTACCTTAAACTCATCATAGTTCCTCTTCAACTTCCTATTCTCGCTAGTAAAATCAACCCTAACCTTGTTATTCAAAAAGTCGCGCTTTTGACTGAAATAAGCTTCCAGGTTCCTGGGCTTAATGCCATGTTTTCTACAAAATGGTACCACATCTTTGCAAAACATGCAATTTCAGCGAGGTTTTCAAATGTTAACAAAGAGAGGCATCATCAGATAAATAACAAGCAAGATTTTCCACTGGATAGTCAGCAGCCAGAGTCGAAAGAACAACTTTACATGTAACAAGTGGAGGCTCCTTCTCCAGATCGCAGGTGGATACAAACACATCAATACCTGGTAAGTTTGACTTTGTTTTCCGTTTTCTGGCATTTGGGGTCTCAAACCTCTCTTTCAGCACGCTTAAATCCGTCGCCCGATTCATTAGGCACAACTTCAGAAGATGGTCGAGTATCCATGAGAATGCAAACCAAAGCTCACATATAGTCGACAAACCCTATAAGTAGATAGCCTTACCATTCAGGTTTTGCATCCTCCATGCTACAAAGAACCCAAATGTAACAAGCCTGATCAAAATCAACAGTCTGTACATTCGCAAAATAGCATGTGAATGTTGACTTCTCAGGTCAAGGGTTGTTTACATACTGCATAGGCCTCCAAAATCAGGTCATTCATGAATTTGACTGTCTTTTGGTCATAATGCATTTCCATACCCATGCATTCTTTTTCTCTCAAACAGCCACCTGTTATGGTCGATGTCGTTTGTAGTTGATCTCACCATTGAACTTCTTCCTGCTCCTCCTTCGAACTCAACCACTGAATTCAATGCCATAAAATCATCGTCTTTCTCTTACTCTACATCTTCTTTTGTATAGCCTTCTATACATCTGGGGAACTGCTTGTGATTCTGAAAGCATTCTTTATAACTGAAACCTGCACTTACATTGCATTTTAGATACCGGTGCTTCTCAATTTAGCCCTCTTTTTGGACAACAGTCTTTAATAAACTTATTTTTAAAGAATTTTTTCTCAGTTTAGCCCTCTTTTTTAAACTTATTATGCACGTGCAATTTTCCACAAGGTAGAGAGATACATATCAAAGGGTGGGTGTAACAGACTATTCTATTATGGACGTGTTGTGGGGGGAAAGACTCGTTTTCATTGATGCCCTTTAGTTGAAAGAAGAGAGATGGATGTAATACTCTCATTTAGCAGCCAACGATTATTCTTTTCAGCTTTTGACATGTTAGAGTAAAATTTGATATTTGCAGCATCTACTATATGCAATTAGTGAAAGTCAATGGTTGAAGGCTTATGGTCACTTGAACCATTCAATAAATATTTGTGCAAGGTCTTTATATAGGTTTGATCTTCTTCACTAGATTAGTGTGCATTCATTCATTTCTCCATTTATAGTTAAATTTAAGGATATTGATTTTGATTAGTGGTTTGGTTATTTTACTTTTGGATTATATTACCATAAATTAGATATATCTTTAGCTGTCGGTCAAGTATGAGCTGTCATTTTTTTCCATGTTGATATCAAAATATCATATTTTATTTTTATTTTTTTAATATTAATTTGATTGATGGTTTTTATTTTTGGATGCACTGTGAATGATTAGGTGATGGAATTTATGTTGTAATCTATTTGTTTCTCATGATAAAATGGTCAGTTGTTTGTATTATAATCAACCTTAAGTGTAGAGAGCATTTAGTGCCAATGTTACTGGAATTGAATACTCGTGGCATAATTTATCCTTCTTTGTAGTTTAATATTTTAGTGTTATATTTATATAGTATTGATTAGCTCTCTAAACTTCATGTTTAGTGAGAAAATTACTTATATTTACATTCCACATTATCTTAAATTAATTAGCATGTAATGAACTAATGTCTCTTTCATAAGATGAGTTTTTGGAAAATGTTGGAGATCCAAAAGTAGAAAAAGAGTTGTTAATGTGCATATTAATGTTATGCTTGTTGTTATCTTATAATACTGTTAGCACATTTATGTGAGATCCTGAAGTGTGAATTCCTTAACAGCAGTACACATGACCATCTACAAGACTGCCATGTTAAGTACGATAACAAAATTATGTCACATTATCAAAAGGATAACCACCAAGTTACACATTCATCATTATTTTTAACTAGTATTATTATTGTTTTTAAGAAGTAATCTGTATATACTTTCAGAGCGCATGAAAGTAGTTTCAGCTAGTATTATGATCGATCCAGTTGGGTGACTGACTTGGGATGGAGATTTTGAGTTGAGCACTTTGTATTATGTCGAGTATGATAACAACAGGCCAGGTCGAGATAACGATAAGAGGGTTACATGGGCTGGGTACATGGACATGTTTAATTGCTCAACGGATTTCAATGGTGCTCCAGAAAGACCCTTATTATTATCATAACCAGCTTGAAATGGTTATACTATCCACCACTTTGCATTCTTTCACATAAATTGTTATAGCACTATGGTGGACAACTAAGATGCTTTAGTAATCTGGTTTGAAATTCTTCCATAAATCTCATTTGTGCTAATATCGAAATATGTTATATGGATACTCGACTGTACTTGGATCAAACCTGAACGTATTTAGGTAGACTGGAAGTCTTGTTTATTCTCCTGGTTTATTCTTCTGCAATTAACATGCAAAATAGTTAACCTTGGCACAAGATTGAGGTATGTTTCCTTTCAATCTATTGTTTACTTTCTAAACCAAGTAAGTTAAAACCCATAATGTAAATTTTGTAAGTACATATTTTTATGTATTGCATGATTAAAATATTCTTGGTAATAGTTTTGCAGGAAGGCAAACCTGGTGTAAGGAAGACAAGTTTGCTTTCTTTCTTTGCTATTTTTTCCTTTTGATTTAAGGGTAATAGAATTTTCAGTATCTTGATGCTTTCTTTCTTTCTAACATGTTTGTAAATTTTTTGTCCATGAAGGCTCACTTCTTTTTTTAGTAGCTTATATCAGAAGTATATTGCTCCTCACTTGAAGATTTGTGATTTTGGATATTCCAAGGTAATTGATCAATAAGCTAGTTCAACTGTTTTTCTCTTACTGTAAGATAGATGCTCTGTTCTCTTTAGTAAAATTATGCTAGCAAGCATATAACTATTATATGTTGAGTTATATGTTCTCTTTGTAAAGTTATATAGTTTCAACAATATGAATAAACGTCACATCTACATGCAATGATCATTTTTTTATTATTATTAAATACTTGGCTAGCTTTGCTTTGTAGACGTATGTAGACATACCCAAAAGCACCTTTTCCTATGCAAAATGCTTGGCTGAAGTTGTCAGTTGCGTTCATAATATCTTAGAAAGTGAACTTCCCTTCCTTCTTCCATACCAATAATCCTAAACTCTGAACGTTGATGCTTTCCAATAGGATTGAGTTTCAAAAATGATGTTAGCTTCATAATATTAGATTGGATCGAACCAAATAGAGAATTGCTACTCTGATCCATCAATATTTGAAACATGTTAGTTCAAATGCTAAAGAATATATGTTTACTGAGGTTCGCGGCATTTACTGCAGAAGAAGAAAGGAGAGTTTCTCAGCTAATTCAGTCAGTTCATTCTGATAGTCCATGCTTCACTTCTGTCATGAACAATGCAAATATAAACAAATGCTTCATGGTAAGAGTAGAGTACTCTTTCGATCTATTTTTTCTTCCATCTTCAATATGTAACAGTTTTAATTTGTTATTTTGTAGTGGATTCTAAGAGACTTTAGTGTTCACCTTCCATCGCACAGTACTCGCATTATAGTCCAAGTTACAGGAAAGAGACAAACATGGAACATAGGTTATCATGTTAGGGGAAAAAGAGCAGGGTTGTACTCATGTTGGCAATACTTTGTTAGAGACAATGGTCTCCAGATAGGGGATATATGCCTCTTTGAACTGGTTAATAAACGCAAAAATAATTTAAAGATGTGTGTAAAAATCAGTAGATCATCAACCAGTTGTAGTTTGAGAAGAGAATGAGAGAAGGAGAAGGTCATTGAATCAACAAGTGACGACATTTCTAGCAGCATAAATTCCACAGAGGAGGAAAATACTCAAAATAGTAAGCTTTTATTTTCATGTTATGAATTCAATTTTGGCGAAAAAGACTTCTTTTTTTTATTTAGTTGTGTTTGCTTTACACGCAAGTTCATCTTCCTATAGATGTAGAGATATATGAATCCACGTTCCTGTGTTATAATTGAGAAACTGATCTTAAATTGATTTTTTTCCTTTTTCAGTTAACCACTGTTAGTTTTGTTACATATATACTTCACCCTTGACATACTTTTCCCTTCAAATCGCAGTACATGGGTCCTTCCTTTAATATCACAAATTACTCTTGGTCAGGCCGCATATCACATTTTAGCTGGTCATTGTGATGGAAATTTCTTCCTGCTTACAACACAAGCCTACACCCGTTGATCCTCGGGCACTTGCACTAGTTTTCTATTATAATGTATAATTTGTTATTTCAGTTTTCTTTATTAAAGTATTTTATGTTTAAAGTGATATATGTCTGAATTTTCTTCGGGTAAGGAAAAACGATAGTCAATGTAAACGATGATGGAAGGCACATATTTAGTATGATATGTTATAGAAAAATTGTAAAATACTTAATATAGAATGCTTAAGTAACTGTAGCTATTAATGCTGCTTAGTTCATCAATGTAGGCAAAGAGATGATGGAAATTGTGAAGTCAGTCTTGTCCAATAGCTTACTGCTAAGGGAGAACACACCTCCCTGATTTTAAAGGTACACAGTGAATTTTATTACGATGTCAATCTATGTAACATAAGAGTTAAATTTGTATACTTTTGTGTTTGCAGATAGAAATCTCAAAGGAAAGTACAAGAAATTTGTGCTTACTAGAGTTCAAGGAAATTTCTGAGTTTATATTTTTAAGATACACCTCATAGGGTATATCTACTATGATAATTGCATATAGGTTTTTTAGATTCACGTCATTACGAAAATGTTTCTTCAAAGTTTAATTACTTTTGGGTTTGCTTCTTCTTTGTAGTAATTAGCAATTAGTTGATTTCTTAAAAGAATGGCAGGCTGGTCTGGTAGAGCATATATTATATAGCATCATTAACACACATTAAATTATTTGAAATTACATATTAATAATTTCTGTTGGTACATATTAATAATTTCGCTTATTTGAAATTTTATTTTTAGGTGGTATAAAAGTACAAAAGTGTATAATTATGCCTTCGCCTTTTAGAGTTTCTATTTCTATCATTATGCAGATCATGTGAAAGTCGCTGAAAGTTATTCACTTCTTGTCCTCGTCTCTGTAAGTAATTTGTTTTGTGCACTTGGGCTATTGCTTATATTAATAGCATTATCTAGTTGTGAACAGATTGCATAGTCAACTTGGTACAATGTATGGCATTGGCAGATTAGGACTGTTTAGGTTCTTGATTGGATCCGCTTCTTCAATGCTATGCTATGTGTCGGATATGATGGTACTCAACTCAAGTAATTACTGGTTAGTGAATTTTATTCATTGTTATGCCAACATTTGTTTTTGTCTAGTGCTTTATAATCACATTATTATACCTTTTTGTTGTAACCATCATCTTAAAAATCTTACGAGATAATATAATAACAAGTCCGACAACTGATACTTGTAATTCATTAATTTGTACTTCATAACATGTATTTTGCATGTGCTGAAGGTAAGGTTAGATGTTTGATAGTGTAACCATAGTTTGTTGTTTTCCGGATTTAGAGGAGGATGTTGCATGTCAGTTGGTGTTTTTTGATGATGTTGTGTATATAGGAAGTGGATGAACAACAATTGGAGGTTATAGAATGTGGTTGATATGGGATGGTGGAAGTAGTGAGAGGATGGAAGGGGATGGTTGATGCAGTGTGGTGGTTGTGAAGGTGAAGTGGACGGTAATGTGGGGATGGAGGAGGAAGGTGATGGTTTCAGATGGTGATGTTGTACTGAACATTATTCTGTACTTGCTGGAATTAATTTTGATCCCTTCAATCTGAAAGCGATATAATGAACAACCAAAAATCAGTGGTGCCACCGTCTCGGTTGCTGAATCAATGAACTAAGTGAAAGCCAATTTCTTTTAACTATATTCCCTTTTGTAAATGTAAATGTTCCCTTTTGATGTTTCATTTTTATAATTATGTAAACAAGTTACTAAATTCTTACATTGTCTAATACCCTAGCAGTGCATGATTTTTTTCTTCTCTTTTTGCAGATATGGATTTCAAAAAGAGTGTTGAATCAAGATGCGTATAAAGTGTTTGCGAGCAAGTTTGGTTATCTTTATATGTTATTTTGTTATATGATCAACATTATACTTGTCGTCTAACTTGGATTTGTTGCAGTATATTTGTACTTTTTTGTTTTTTTGAAGATGTGGTTTATCTTTGTTCTAAGCAAATTTATTTACAAATTTGTACAATAAAATTGCTTATGAAATTTCTTTTCATGTTTTTCGCTTTTAATGAAGAGAATTATTAATTCTATTTATTTTATTGAACGTATTAATTGCATGTTACAGAAAGTATCAATTGCATGTTTATAGTTGAAACACTTACTAAGTGTTGCAAATTATGAACTTGAAACACTCATCGAGTGTTGAGATTATCAACTTAAAACACTCATCGAGTGTTGGAGATTATCAACTTGAAACACTCACCGAGTGTTCCAGATTATCAAATCGAAACACTCACCGAGTGTTGCAGATTATGAACTTGAAACACCCATTGGGTGTTGCAGATCATCAACTTGAAACACTCACCGAGTGTTGTAGATTATCAAACTGAAACATCTGTTAAGTGTTTCAATTCATCAATGTGAAACATAATATAGGTGTTTCAAAAATCTGCAACATCTAAAAAGTGTTCCTGAAAATTTTAGCAACATTTTAATATCGTTTCAAATTGATCATTTTGGTGTTGTGCTCTCCACAACTGAAGCAAGCATTCTTCCTTCTTTTGCAGTCCTTGATCAAATGACCTTTACGTCCGCAATTATGACACTTCCTCTTATCCTTAGCCTTGTCATTCTTTCCGCCCTTCTTTTGTTGTTGTTGTTGTCCCTTCTTGGGCCACACCTTCTTGTTTTGTGTTTTCTCAACCTTAACTTTCTTCTTGTCACTTTTATCTTCCTCATGCATCAAGGCCATATCAACGAGCTTTTCAAAAGTTGCTCCCACTGGAATATGGGACATAGCTAACCCTTGAAGAGGTTCATTCAGTCCTTTAGCAAACCACAAAGCTTTCTTATGCAGAGTATCTACCAGCTCCAACCCAAACCTTGCTAGCTGGTTAAATTTGTTAACATATTCTTTAACAGTCATGCCTCCTTGCTTGAGTGCCAAAAACCTTTCCATTTGCATGCTTTTCTCAGCTTGAGAAAGAAACTTCATTTCAAACCTCTATCTAAAATCATCCCAAGTTTCCACCGGACGCCCTGCTTGCGTTACTTCCCACCAGAACGAAGCTTCATCTTTTAGTAGCCAGGTGGCTAGTTGAATCTTCCTACGATCGTCCACTTCAAAACTTCCAAACAATTCCTCTGTCTCCTTCAGCCAATTCCTTGCCTCTACGAACGTCTCGGTTCCATGAAATGGCTTTCCTCCCATGGCACAGAAATCTTTGCAGATCTTAGAGAAATTACCTACTCGCAAAGGAGGAGGAGGAACGACGGGTGCGGCTGGGGGAGGAACGTCTGCTTGACCACCGGCGGGCGCCATGGCCTCCAGATACCTACGGAACCAGCCTGGTATCGTAACGCCCTCAGGAATATTAGGTTCCCAGACATGCTGAAAAGAAAAGGAAGAGGAATTCAGACAAAGGATCGAAAGATATTACATATGGCTTTGGGGAATATGTTCTTCAAAACAGACTTTTCTTTTGAAAATGCATTCTTTTAAAATCTTTTTGAATATAATTTTCAAAATCTTTTATCCGATCTGGTGACCTTTAGCTTTGATACTAAGTGTATAACGACCCGAAATCCCCCGATCCTCGAAGAGACGAGAAACATCGGATTTCTTTGAGAACACGACGCATCAGGCACAAACAACAGAACATTTCATTGCTATTACAACAATTTACATCAGAGTACAAGAATATACCAGAGTATGAATAAATATTACATAGCGTAAAGATAATATCAGAGATCAAATACATAGCAGCTGAAATTTAAAATGTATAAATACAATATGCAGCGGAAAATACTTCTACTAGCACAACTAAAGGAAATACACAGATATAAAGCTTTTTGAATATAGCTTCAGCTGTAATCCGGGATCCTGTGAAAAGAAATATCTGCGAAAACCAAAACTACATGCTGCCCGTGCGAAAAATATGGGCACCCAGTTTAGGTAGGAACAATAAACTCCGAGTCAGTCATGGGACTGGTGTGAGAACTAAAACAGTTATTAAAATTTTACTTTAAAGGTTGGGAAATCGTGGGACCACGCCGTATAACATGGAACAGGTTTACTCTACATGAATCTCAGTTTAAAATAAAACAACGCAATGTTTTTTGAAAAATGAAGCTATTATAAGACTCATGTCATCACACAATGCAACGCAAGCCGGAGGATAGAGTTTTCCCTTATAATAGCCAAACATGCTTGGTACGTTTAAAACTAATCATTTTGATATTACTGTAAGTGCATAGTGTATAGTGTATCAAACAACTTCAAATATTAATGTATCAATCATAGACAACATGAGCGTCCCATGCCACTATGCCGCCATATAGGTTTACAACTAAAACCAAAAAGTCACGGATTAGAAGTTGGATTTCCATCATGAACCAAGGCAAGGGATCTTCCTTATCCGATTCGCGACACTCTAGCATGTTCCTCAGCATTCAGCCGCAACTACATCTGGATGCGACAGGGTCGGTCTATACTTACTTTAGTGGATTAGTAATTCCTGAACAATATGTTTGCCTGCCCTATGGGGCATAAAATCTGGTCAGTATGTCGACCAATATCAAGAGCCACTAGGGGCTCAAATCCTAGGTACCCCGCTTTCCATCATCCACATAAGTAAAATGTCTGGGCTCCATACCATGACACCACTCCTAACTAGAAAGAAACACATGTCCTCTCATTGGTCCTCTCCCGTTTTTGGTTCATACTGGGGTGTGAAGCTTGCGAATTAATGCTATACACAAAGCTATGCTAATTAAAGCTGTGCTTTGATCATTATCCACAGACTCTGCTTTCCAACAAAATCCTTGATCATTTGCATCTCAGCATGCCACATTGACAATTCACGCCATGCAACTGATGCAATATATAACCTCTAAGCTCGTACGTCTCAGAGAAGGGTGTTAAGCAAGAGAATAAATTCTCCGCCACCAAACAGATATATATTTAATAGAAATCAATCAACACAGAATGAAATCCAATGTCAGACACACATCCATTTACAAGTCCGTTCCAGGTCTGAACGAAATCGGAGGCACATTATTCCTCGTCCCATATGTCCAATACAGGAGAGAGGCCCTCACATATCCGGTCGATCTCCAAGTACGTTTGGACGATCACTACTTATTGCCTTTTCTCGGGGGATCAGCCTAATCAAGACATCAGTAATCATCCATACGATGTGAAGATCTCTGGTCTTTGACCACCATCTTCATCGTCGACTTTTAGTCGTCGTAACAGTTATTCAGAATGGGTTAAACCCGGTCTTTCCAAATAACTCGCGTATTTTATAATCAAGTGATATATAAACACATCATACGCCTCATTCCAATTCATAATATTATTTTATTTAAATATTTACATCTTTAGGGAAAGGTTACCATTAATTTTATCAAAGATAAATTCTTTTAAACTTATTCTTTAATCTTCCTTTGGATATCAATTTCAAAAGATTTTATTTTATCCTTTAACAATTTTAAACCAAATTAAGGTTTATAAAACTAACCGGGATTACCGAGCCTTACTGAAGTATTCATTTATTTATTAATCCTAATCCCAACCTATTCATCCCATGGAACAAAACTGGTAGTACTCCATATCTAACACCCACGGTGTTATTGGTAAATTTAATTACCCTTTCACGTTCAAATCTAATTAAAAATTAAACTATCGTCTGGGGTAAAACTGGTGGTACTCCATTCTCGATCATTTCCCTTGTTTGATAAATTTATTTATCACATTCTCTTTCCAATCTAATTAAAGATTCATTAAAACTACATTTAGTTTTAATCTTCAAAAATCATTATTCAATGATTATTCAACTTAGGAAATAAATCCTGTCTTTAACTGGGTTAAAGAATCAATGTCATTTAAAACCCCATTCACGATAAACCCAAAATCATCTTCCATTAAAATGGAATCTACATGGAAATCATAATAGTATATAATCGATATAAATCCCCGTATCAGACTAATACTATAAATGGAATAACGGCAAAGCCTTTTAAATTCCATAAATAGTAACAGTCTTCCTTTTCAGCAACTCATCTCGATTATTACCAAATCGAATTCCATTCAATTCCTATTTAATATATTAAATTGGAAAACTTTGTTTTGGAAAATTTCCATTAATCTTAATTAAAAGATTATAAATTCCAAATCATATTCTTCACTGTTAATTGGGTTAAAGAACAAATGTTATTTAAAACACCATTCACGATAAACCCAAAAATTAAATTCTTTTATTCAATTCCAATTAAATATTAATTAATTGGAAAACTTCTCTAAATCTTAATTAAAAGATTTATTCCTTTCTCAACCGGGTTTAAGAACAATGTTATTTAAGACACCATTCGCGACAGACCCAAAATCCAATTTGATACTAAATACAAGGCTCTGAATAGAAAATAATATCAGCTTATATTCAATATCAAATTCTGAAACCAACAAATATCGTTTTGGGAATAATGATATATATATATATCTTCCAAATTCCTCAACAATATCCGTATAATCGCGGAATCCAATATCGAAATATTCCGAAGATTATTTCCATTCCAATTTATTTGTCGGAAAATTCTAGTTATATTAAAACCATTTACAAATCCAATTTATTTATTTAAAAACATTGGATTATCGTTCTAGTTATTAACTAGTTCATTTAGATAAAAAAAATTATCTTTTCAAACTTAGAATTTTCCATCCAAAATCTTTCCAAATCATTTATTATGATTTTACACAATTTTTCCATATTTTTATTAATTTTATCAAGGCCCTTACAGTCGGTTTCCAATAACGGCCACCGAACTGCATCCATAGCGACCATTTCTGAAATTGATTTAGACATATCTTAAAATGAACCGTTAGATTGCAAATCTCTTATACTCATTGGAAAGCTCTTTTTGATACGAACCCAACGGTTCCGGTCTTAGGAGAACCCGACGATTAGATCTCCCATTACATCAATTTGAAGTTAATGGTTGAAATTCGCGAATGGTCGCTGTGCGGTGCGTTCTATTCAGGCCATTTAATATATGTAATATATATTATTTATATTTCGTCGATTTCGATTAAAAAATATTTTACAAATACGTTTATAAATTCATTTCAAAACGATTTCAACTTCATTTTCAATTTTAAACCAAAATTAAATATTCCATATCATTATAATTTTAAAATGATAATATTTTCAAAATATCCGGTTTTGAAGTCCATTTCTTTTTCGTATTCATTATCAAATGAATAAAATCGATCGTTAAACCCGTTCGGGTTAAAATAGCGTTTTATACTTAAACCCGACTTCATATACTTTCATATATTTTTGTGTCCATCCAAAATCGGACATCAAAATCATATTTTGATTATTCTCTGAATATTATTTTAAAATATTCGTCATTTCTGAATCAGAATGCGACTCAATCAATTATCATATACTTTCAGTTATATGGATTTCATACATCACATGTATTCAACAATAATGATAAGTAATCATCAAATAGTCAATTCACATCTAGAGTGCAATTTACAACTGTATAGGCATTAAATAATTAAATAACGCTTATCACAGTCTGTCGATCCATCGATTGACATATAATTAAATTCAGGGGAGATGTGGATAAATTATCATCCCCGGAATTCTAGTTCGATTTGAATTATTTTTCTAATTAGCCAATTTTCACTGTTTAAATTATAAATAGATATTTATAATTTAATTCCAACTACCATAAAATAATATTAAATTATTTTTAATATTTTAAACATTTCAGCATCACAATCAAAACACAATATAATCAATTAAATCATCCACAGTCTGTGGACGAGGGAGGTGAGCTTACAGGCACCGTATACAATTTATAATGATTAAAACTGATAAAAATCTATACTGGCAATTCTATATATTTTTATACATGAATACAATAACATGATAAAATATAATTTACTGAGAAGGAGTTCTCACATTGGTTTCCACTCTATCAGTCTTTAATGGATGATTTTAATTTCACACTGAATTAAACGTGCGTTCAATTCAACTGAAAATCCAGTTTGCTCTGTTTCCGTTCAGGTCAATCCCATGTTGTAGAGTTCGCTGTTGCGAATCCAATGCAACTTATTTCACTAAATTTCGATATCACATGAAAGAGTTACACACTTTTAAACATTAACTACAAAAATTGAAATAATTAATAACTAATTACATTTCTCTCTCCTGTAACCCTTTTCATCATTAACGCCTTCAGGTTTCAGAGAAACCCATTCGCTCAAAACAAAAAGCCACCCACGCCGCCGGTTTCTGGTCATCGGACTCCAATCTGAGGTCACCATGCCAATCCCCTTCGAGTCGCCCTCCTCCTCCAGGCGTCGCCATCAACTCGTTGGCTCGGTGGTCTCGAAAATCGTGTGCGAACATCGGCTTTTTGAGCTGTGATTGCTCCTAACACTCAACACGTACAATGATCATAGTCATTGAAATCGAAGAGCTTGGAGAGCTCTTCAATTTCCCCTTTGAAATTTTCGTGAATCATTATGTGGATTAAGAGATTTTAGAGGAAGAAAATGGGAGCATTCGGATCGCTAATTTCCTTTGGAGGCGCGGTCTGAAGAAATAGTTAGGGTTTCGTGAAAACGTGTGTGTGTATATATATATATATATTATTTAATTATATTAATTTCTTAAAAGTGAATTTTTCATTCAAACACCAAATGAACCCCAATGACTTTCGTCCTAGCTAAATACCCCCATTCCGAACACAATATATAGTATGCATATATATATATATATATATATATATATATATATATATATGAGTTACACAGTATATAAATTGTGCAGCATATGACTTAAGCCATATATGAATTTTTCAATATGTGATATTATGCAAGTATACCAGAATGTGTTTATGTGTGTTAATTTATTTCATTTTATTCCATCTGATTTGCATGTATAGGAGTATACATGAATACTGAAATATGTCATATATCTATTGTGATTGAACATTTAAATACGCGTGCTCTCTCTGTCTCTCTATATATATAGTGATATACATGGAAGATTACTGCTTTTAAATATAGATAAATAATGATTGGCTAAAAGAGTGGCACTTTATAATTATTAATACTTGCATACCTTGTGTTTGACATTAGGATATGCAAATGTGCATATATATACATATATAGTGCAGGTGATACTATGTTTTGTATGTGTGAAGCATGACCGCATATGTTTATGAGTGGTGTATTTATCAAGTATGCATTTATTCTTGGATGAATATATCAAGTGTGTGTGAACATTTCGAGATTTATTGGGAATTACTAAAGAAAGTTAATTTTGTAGCCAAGAGGTCTAAAGTTTCAAGATCGATTTGTCTTGGGAGTTACTAAATTAAGTGACTACATTCAATGGATTGACAATTCATTTAAAATGTAACACAAACATGATAGGACCTCCTATCAAAGTTCATTGTTAGTGTATAGTAGTGTTGTCAGGACGTATATTTCAGATCCATGTCGGCAGATGTTTAGTGTTTTTATGATACTACGATTTATTTCCATGAAAACGGAACATTCACGTGTTATTAAGAAACAAATCACGAGTTTTATGCGTATACGTGGAGGTAAGAGATGTACTGACCTAGCTTTATGTGATCTGGTTGAGGAAATACTTTGAAATGATAAAAACTATAAAATAAAGTTTCCAGTCATTAAAGAGCTTTGAAATTTAGTAACTCAAAATAAAGTTTTCAGTCATTAAAGAGCTTCGAAATTTAGTAACTCAAGTTCCAAGGACCAATAAGTTTCAAAGGATCAATTTAGTAATTCCCAAAATAAATCTGGGTTAGTTAGTTTGTTAACCAAACCAAATTATTAAACAGTAAGGGGAAAATATATTCATCCATATGATCAACTTTATCATTTCGAAGTATTTCCTCAACCAGCCCACAGAATGCTTGTTCAGTTCTCTCTTATCTTTAGGTATACACATATAACTCATGATTTAGTACTTGATAAAACACGAATGTTCCATCTTCATGGAATTTGGTCGTAGTATCTTAAAGTTACTGAACATCTCGTCGACGTGGTTCTGGAATATACTTTCTCGCAGTACTACTTAATAGTGTTAGGATGTTCGAAAGTTTATCTTGACTGTGCTTTTTTTCCTATTGTGCTAAATGTTACATATCATAAAAATGTCGTACTTATCACAAAAATGTTCATACAAGTGTTACATTGGTTAACAATACATGGATTGTATAACATATTATGTTTAAGACTATATTGTTATATAACCGATACATATGATACAAAATTTCCCTGTAGGATCAGGAGAAGAATTATGTTACATAAAGCAACTCATTTCTTCTTAAAAGACCGCCCAAAGGAGACGGAGACAATTTGTGTTAGGCTCTTACCCCAGCAATATCAATACTCAATATTGCAACAATTTGTGTTAGGCCATCAATGATCAAGTTGAACTTGAATCATATTTGCAATCTCGATATTGATATTAATGAGGCTAGAGAAACGTAAAATGATGTGGGAAACTGAATAGAGAAACCCACCGTCTTCCAAGTATTTTATAGGTGGTTTAGTTTATATTTAATCTAGAGAGAAAGGCGGTGTTATAGAAGAAATGGTTATACCGTAGCAGGGAATTTGAGATTATTGCTGATACTTATTGCAACTTCCAAAGGTAATGTTATTGCTATTTATTTATTTATTTATTTTCTTAGAAAGTGGTAGTAATAATTTGAGTACAAGTTGAGCATAAGTCGAGTAAATCTTATGTACATGTTGGCGTTGCAACTCAGGTACAGTTTCTCTGTCTATAAATTAAAATATATGATCGGCTATTGAGAAGTAGGAATCAATATAGGTGCACAAGATTTCTAAATAGAACAAAAAAACAGAACATGATATCTGTCTAAAACTTTGTATTGGAACAAGGAATTAGTAAAACTCAAGTATATATAGTTTGGTCTAATTGCATATTGTTGGTTAATTATTTGTACATTAATTTATGTATTGTTTTTGGGGAGTATCTACGGTTTGTTTAGCTTAAATGTGACTAGTAGGATACAAAAGTTTGTCTTCGTCCTTAAAAGAATTTAGTGCGTGCACGTTACTCTATGCATTCGATAATAGGTACCAATTTTGATAACTTTACAATTTTGTTTGTTATGGCACAGTTTGATTTATTTAACCATTTTGCGGTGACTTATGCCATGTTCTATTTATTTTCAATGAGTAGTATACTGGGGAGAAGGGATTTGTTTTACCTAATGCTAGATGCTTTCATGGGGTTAAGAAAAGTGGAGTTATTGTTGGTAACCTCAGGTGAGTTCTTATGTACGTTTATTCCATTTTTTGCTATGTTCTACTAATTTTTGTGCTGGAGTGATTGCTACCCATTAAGCCAGGGTAGAGCTAAAGGCCCTTAGAATAGAAGCGATCAAAAATATCACATGCCATAATTTGTCATCAGTCAATAGAAACTCTTCAATATATTCACCGTTACATGATACTACTTATTCTTTATAACTTTGTTACAACCGTTTTAATGTTGAGAGTCCTGCGTCATAGTTGGATTTTTTAATTATGTGCTTGTTGATTTCAAAGTGTATATATTTCATGGTATATTAGATGCAACATTTTGAACTATCATATCAATTATAGGTTAGTTTTCAAGAATAACTTTACAGACTTAGAAGCCTTATGATGTAAGTTTTATTCTTTTAGCACGTGGTGCACCTCTTTAATTTTTAGTTGTGAATATTATGAAATTAAATGTTATACACGTATTCTTAGCAGTTTTTAATGTGATAAAAATTCCAAAATAAACCCAGATATGTAATGGTGATCTCTAATACACGGTATGTTAGTATAACTCTTGTATACGGTGATAAAAAGTTGGCAATTTGGATGAGCTATCTGTATAATACATGATATGCGAGTAGAAGTTTTAGTTCCAAAGTGAAATTCATATGAAGCTGATGTAATTTTATAACCGACGTAATTTTCTCCATTGTGGCCTGATTGCTTTCTACCTTCCATATAGTCCTCTCTTTTATATTGAGTAGCCTATAATTGTTTAGTTTCTAATATAATTTCTCTATGGCATGTTTATTTTCTGCGAAAGGATGTCAATTCAAGTGAGTCGCAGGTTCTGTCAGCAATTATTGTTGTGACACGTGCAAATATATCTCTAAATTTTCTAGTAACTGATCAGTTCAAATATTACCAATTTGGGGTTCAGGTAGAACAATACTACTTGATTATGATATGCATTAAGTTGTATAGTTTTAACTAATCGCTAAACCATGTAGTCACTTAGTGTGGATGAAAAATGGAACGAAGCTCCATTTGCATCAACGTTACGAAAAAGCTGTTTACACGATCATGGATCCAGGTCTTTTTTTAATTATTGTGATTCTCTGATCTTCATCTATGGCATTCTTTTATAAAGGTCTTTTTTTTACTTATTATTTACTCTTATGCACAACTGTATTGTCTTGTCTCTCTCTTTTTCTCTCTCCATATATACATTTACAGCTCAAATTCTAATTGTTTGTTTTGCTCGATTTCAAGTACTTGCTGTGAATAACAAAGTTATAGAGCTAAATGGGATTCTTCTTACTCATGCATTTGTAACATTTCGTGAATTGATTATAAAATGTGCGCAGCATTATTCATGGTACAATGACGTAATTTTCTGTTATACCCCATGAATATTTTCTAACATTCCATATAGTAATAATGATTATTTAACATGAAGCTATGTTTATCTATGCTCCGTCTTTTCTAAGTAAATAGAAGTCTCTAATGGATAGACAACATGCATACACACTTGGACTCTCTTTAATTCTTCATTGTGAGAAATTTTATTGTACTTACTAACCATGAAAATGTATGGTTATGCACACTTGGACATTTATGTATGTTGTGGATATTTGAATGTGTATGTATCTTGTTGATGTTTGTATGTGTACATATTTTGTGGTTGTTTAATATGTTATGTTCAATAGTGTATGTGTTTGTGTATTACGCTGTTATATAACTGGAGGCGAAATTATGAGTAGGCTTGGAATATCATGATACAAATTGAGAACAAATGGTAGTGGAGAAAAATGCCACATAATATTATTTTTATTTGTAGCGTTTAAAAACCGCTACAAATCAATGGTTAATGTAATCAGAAAACTTCGCGGTGGCGTTCACTAAACGCTACAAAAAAGATAAGTGACCACCATTAAAACAATATCGTAGTGAAGAAACCTTTTTGGTGGTGTTTTATAGAAGCTGCAAAAATAACATTCGTATTGTTTAAAAAATGCTATTAAAAACAAATATTTAGTGGCGTTATAAAAGGTGCAACTAATACTCGATGATTTTTAGTGGCATGTTTTCTCATAGCGATTATCGAAATGCCACCAAAAATGCCTGGTAGCAGTTTTTGAGCGCTACAAAAAATCAATTTTCTTGTAGTGGTGTTTTAATTCAATTTAATTTCAAACCGACGTTTGATATTTACTGAAATCCTACTATGCTCCAGTGACATCCAATCAAATTTAAATATACAAGTATTATCATTACATATCCAACGTGACTGACCACATTGGATTTGGACCTAATATGGCTAAGATATACATTTTATAAGTTTTAAATTTTTATATAAAACAGACAAATCTTTAATTACACCATTAAACTAAAACGAACCCTCACCTCACCCTCACAACTAACCCAACTTCCACTTGCTCCTACCTCACAAGATCAAAACCCCACTCACGGCCCCAACCCCAAAATTTTATACCCGACCCAACATACTGAACAAATCTCCCTCTTCCAAAATTCCCGCTCTAAGCATTGAAAACTCTATCTTATGGCCGAACTTCAATAGCCCCTACTCCTTCTCTAGTCAACGATTCACTGTACCCTCACCGCCACCAACCTTATTTTCCCAAGATGGATCCATCAGACACCACAGTATCAAGATTGACTTTTCCCCCACACATCGACCTGGTCGCTTATGTATGTGACAGGATAACGTCATAGAAGTTAACGATGACTGGATCCCCTACAGAATTTGGCAGCCAAAGCTTCTTACCACCACGAGTCCAATTTCAAGTTTCATTCGAGTTATTAGGTTCTTGAATCTCCAATAAAAAAAAAAACGATATAAACCACCCGACGTTGACTATTATCAAAATTATCTCCACCTAAACTCATGTACTCAGACTCGGAGATTTCGACTTGATTCATTTAAAGATCTAGTTTTAGAAAAAAATCATTGCTTAAATCTTGAGATTGATTTTTTATGTTTGTTGTAAGAGAAGATATAACGTAGATTCAAAGATGAACTTGTTTAATTATCATACAGTTAATAATTAACTTCAATAACTACTTTAATGGTGACATTTCCCTTTTGTTCGTGAGCGGTTTTTTCTTCTGATTCTCCTAATTTGGTTCATTTGCGTTTCTTGATTGTTTGGTTATTTGGTGGCTTTCTCTATTTGTTCTTCAGTCCCCCCATGGTTTCTCCTAATTAGGGTTTTGCTTATGGCGATTGATGGTGGCAGTAGTTTCTTCACTATAGGCTCCTTAGTGGGGCTTTGTCATAGTGGATTCCATAGTCTCAATCGTTTTTCTAGATTTTGGAATTGTGGTTTTCGGGTTGTGTGATTTTCCCAAATTCAGTGATGATTAGATTTTCCTTGTTAAGCGATTTCTCCATCATTTTGCAACATCGTCATTCGATTGTTTGTGGTGTTTTTATGAAGTTGGAGCCGAATTTCTTCTTGTCGTTGATGTTTACTATTGTACTGCAACTGTTTTGTAGTGCGCTGTGCTAATCGACGACTCTTCGAGTGGGTTTCTGCCTCCTTCCTCAAAAGATCTAGTAGGATCGATTAATATGGAAGCATTTGTATTATACTAAACGTGGAAGTTATAATAGATGATTTACTAACTTGTTATATGCAAGTAAATATTTAATGAGATAAATGTCTAGAGATGATATCATAGATAAGCAGTATAAAAGTTGTAAATAAAATAAAGACACCAGTAATTTTTATACTAGTATGAAGCATTGTCCTATGTCCAGCCCCTATGATACCCTTAGGCCTTTCACTATAAAACCATTATTTCACCTAGAGAAACAAGTCTCTACCGCTGTCATAGGACATCTTTCCACCTAGACTTTACCAGCTAGGATTTTTCTACCTGGACTCGTTTATAGGACTTCACTTCCTGAATTGCCTTCAGGATTTTCTACTGCCTTTGCAGGACTTAGTTACAAGAATACAAATGACTTGTTTGTGTTCTAGTACAACACTGATTTATCACCAACGAAGTACATCATCCTATAATCTTCTCCTCGAGTTTATAAATTGATAAATGCGAATAAGTGGAGATAGACTAAGATTTTGATCTCTATTGAATTCAAACGATATTTGAATTATAGTCATTAATAAAAAGAGATCTAGAAAGCAAGAATTAAGCACTTAGAATGAGCAAGAATTTGAATTCAATAGAATAGATAAGAATGAGATCAAGTAAGGTAATTGAGATGTTGTTCTTCTATGTATATATAGTGAATGAAGAGTTACAACTACTAGTGAAAATTCGTGATCGAAATCAGAGAGTTGCATCCTTTAAGATCAAAGGAAACTCTTCAGAAAAGTCATGTCTCTTCAGAATATGACAGTTGGAACTCGGTTTAATCGACCGAATATTCATAGTAAGTCGACTGAATCTGGAAGCAAATAAAAGTTTTGTATACGTTCAGATTCAGTTAACTAAGTAGGCATATTTAGTCGACTTAATATGGAACATCCACACACCTTTCATGTTCACACATATTCAGTTGACTGAACTGGTTAAACCAGTCGAATCAAAAATGTATTTTATAGATTCGTATACATACATAAATTTTTGATAAGTTTTAAAAATAATAACTTCGAGGAGAGATCTTATCATTTTGATCTAACACAACACTCAGTTTAATATAAATAAATAACATACTTATAGAGTATTTGTCGTGTTTGCGTGACATCATATTTGAGTTGATCTTTTATCTTGTCATTGATCAAAATCTTGTGATTCAACATTCTCCTCCTTTTTGGTTAACGACAACCCTTGAACATGATGTGAAAAAAAAACATTGATAATCTCCCCCTGACTTTATGTTTTCACCCGTGAATGTTCGCTTTATTCTGCATTAATTTGTTAGCACATATATGGTTTCTTCCCCTTCTTCATTAACAAAAAGGAGATACTTGTGATATAATTCTATTTACATGTTTAGATAACATGTACACACCATTAATTCGAAATATATGTTGAACCATGCATGTGTGAGCATATGTGTTATACGAGAGTAACAATATTGTAGTGAACATAAATCATTTCTAAGAACACAAGCATAGCATGATGTACACACATAATAAGTACATACCCATAGTAGTCATAAAAGAATATTTACAAATATATTTTATTAAGCCAAAAGAATACTAAAAGAGTTTCAAAATTAAAAACCAAAATAAAGATAAAATAAGATCATTCCTGTAACACCCCGTGAATTCTATAATGTTAAGCTTCACGAATTAAAGTATAATTAATTATAAATGATGAAATCAAGGGAAATGGGTTATGCCATTGCATTCGTCTCGAAATTCTTCTTGAGATAGAGTCCAAGTTTGTGTAAAACGGATATCGTATGAAGAAGATATGGATGAACGAAGTTGGGCAGAAAAACCGGAAAACGGGTCAGAATGCACTGGCGCACTTGTGAAGTGCGCCTGAACAAAGTTGAACTGGCGCACTTGGGAAGTGCGCCAGTACAATTTTGGCCTGGCGCAACTGCCAAGTGCGCCCAGGTCAGAAAGACCTGCTGGTCAGGCCCTGGCTGGCCTGGTCAGGGTCTGGTCGAACTCTGATGCTTGGCTGAGTCACTAGGGCTTACATGTCTCTTTCTTATTGGCCTCTCTTGAGATGGATGGTATGGATTCACCCTAGCTTCATCGACGGCTCAAAACAATTTAAAATTCTATAAATACAACTCAAGTCTAACCCTAAATTCACACAAATAATAGAATACAAAAGCCGTCATGCTGCTGGAGAGGAACTAGGAATGGCCGTCAATTAGAAAGCCTAGAGACAAGCCAACAAGCCTAAGAGACGAATCAAATTAAAATAAGATCAAAGCTTAATCAAATCATTCAACGCAACTTTGCTACCCAAAGGAGAGCATCTCCAAATCAGAATAACAGAAATCAGTAAACAAGAATTCATCACACGTTGTAAGTATAGTGACCTTTCAAAATATGAATAAAAAAACTGTGATGTGATTCGATGTAAATGAAAATAGAATCGTGTTGTTATAATCTTTGTGTATTGTTGTAACACCCCACCTCCGCCAGGGTCACTCGCAAAGGAATGCACTGGCTTTGGAGGGGCATTATTGGTAAACATGCATAATGATATAGCAAGGCAGGACATGACATATATATATGTAAATAACAGAGTAAGTAAATAAAACAGCGGAAGATTTAAAAACCATTCCAAAACACAAGTCTGGTACATCAAAATGTCAATTTCCCAAAATTACAAGTCTAGATAAATACATCATCTGATAAACTGAAATACATAAGTGCTATCCCCAAATAAGAGTGATAAACCATAGCGGCTCAAGTCCAAAGCATACTTGAGCTATCCAAGGAAGCAGCTAAAATCCAAGCTAGGCTCCAGTATTCCCTCCCTGAAAACCTGGGGGGGGGGGGGGGAAACGGAAGAAAAGAGGCGAAACAAAACGGGTCAGTCAAAAAGACTGAGTAAGCCCTGCTACGATCAGTCTATAAACTAATAAAGTTAACATCATGATGGAAACTGAGATGATCATAGATAACAACATACTGGCATGATAAATCAACTACAAGACAGATAGAGATGTCATCGCATAAAACAAGGTTGAGTTTTTGCACCACGGTGTACTAGCAAACCAACATAACAGGAATTGATCCTTTGGCCCAAGCTTTGGCCCAATAACATGAAGTGACCTTAGTATAAGGTCCAGCCCCCGGTCTAGTCGATCGGCTCCCTATAAACCTAACACGTCAAGTGTTGATGTCCATACGGCCCACATATGGATGTAGGTAGTCTGTGCTGGGCCCCACCTTTGGGTGTATCAAGCCCTCGGTTGTCGACCCCGGACACTTAAGCAATAATGCACAGCCCTAACCTACTGGTACCCGTGCCTCGAGTTTTGTCCAACATCGGACTACGTGCACGTCCGTAGCCCGCTGGACCCGCACCGCTGTACCACTCGGCCATCGCCCTTGGGTCGCTTACATCCGTCCAGTAATCGTGCCCCGCCCTAGCCTAGTCTCTAGGGTTGTGATGATACCAAACTGGGATTACTGCCGGAACAGACCCGCCGCTAGGGTTTCCTAAGAGGGTTAGGTGTGATTTAACCCTTCACTAATCCTGGATTAAACTGGTTAAGTGTGGCTTAACCCCGTTCTAATCCCTTGAACTCCCAAATGGATTAAACTAGTTAAGTGTAACCAACGGTTCAGAACTTAACCACATTCTAATCCCTCGAATCCCCAAATTGGTTAAGTATTAGTGGACCCTGACTTAACCCTAATCATGAGGCATTAATTAATTTAATGCACCTTAACCTCTCACATTAGACCTTGTTGTGGTTACTAGTTAGGCCGGGCGGGTCCGGGTAGCTTTACACCACAACTTGGTCTAACCTCGGGTCTTGGCACCCCATGACCAACTTCTCACATTGGGTCCTATTGTTTGTAGCCACTAGTTAAGCCGGTCGGTTCCGGGTAGAATTACGCTACAAACTCAACCCAACCTCGAGTTGGCCACACTTATGTTTTCTAAGTGTCATGTCCACTTTATTTCAAAACATAATCACAAGTCAAACAATTACTTGGGTAGACCTAACTTAATAGGTAAATTCCCAAGGGGTAGACCTAACTTAATAGGTAAATTCCCAATCTTATATTTTCATGTATTTTAAGTTTACCCCAAAACCCCCAACGTCATTCTATCGCTTACATATTCGTAGTAACGCATAAAGGATAGGAAGAGGGAACTTGGCACGACATATATGATAAACTTGCACAACAATCATGCATAACATGTTAGACTTGCACAACTTAGCCTAGTGAACTTGCATATTACCATAATCATGCATAACATGTTAAACTTGCATAACTTAGCATAGTGAACTTGCATATTACCATAATCATGCATAACTTGTCAAAACATGCACAACTTGTCAAAACATGCGCAACTTGTCAAAACATGCACAACTAAACTTGCATAAACATGCACAACTTATCAAAACATGCACAACTTGTCAAAACATGCACAACTTGTCATTTTAAACTTGCATAAACATGCACAACTTGCCAAAACATGCACAACTTGTCAAAACATGCACAACTTGTCATTTTAAACTTGCATAAACATGCATATCTTAGTAAACATATAAATCATGGCTTAACAAACTTGCATAAACATGCATAACTCATTTAACTTGCAAATCAAGGCTTATCAAACTTGCATATACATGCATAACCCATTTAACTTGTAAATCATGGCTTAGCAAACATGCATAAACATGCATAACTCATTTAACTTGCAAATCAAGGCTTAGCAAACTCGCATAAACATGCATACTCAAATAAACTTGCGAATCATGTCATAGTAAATCCGCATATGCATGCATAACTTGTGAAACATGTAAAACATGGCATAGTAAATCCGCATATGCATGCATAACTTGTGAAACATGTAAAACATGGCGTAGTGAGTTCGCATAAGCAAGCATAATCAAATAGACTCACATAAATCTCAATTTTCACCACATATTAACTTTAGAGTTTACAAAGTGAAGGTAAGAGGGCTTACAATGCTTATGCGGACTCAAATGAGTATAACAAATGCAAGAAACCCCTTATGCAACCAATTATAACCCCCAAATGCAAGCAAACTTGATCAAAACTCCTCTTTTATGGTGCCAATTGAAAAACAAGCCTTTAATGCAAGCTAAGGAGGATCATACAAGCCTAAATATGCTTGTATGCATGGAAAATCACTTAGGAATTAAATTAGGATTTGTATGAAGAGGGTGGAGGCCATGAGAGGATGGATTTTGGCATAGTTTAGTTACTAGGATGAATAATGAGTGATTTAGGGTAGGTTAGGGTCTTATTTATAGATTAGGTTAGTGTTTTTAGGCCATAGGATTAACCCTAGACTCAATTAGGGCCATCAGATCCCGGAACTCTCTAGAAACAAGCCACAAGACCCAACCCCAATCAGAAATGGTGCACCAGGCTAATCAGCCGGGCACACCCTGTCGACAGGGCTGTCGACAGGGCAGTCGACATGCCAAGACCCCTGTCGACAGGCCTGTCGACATGGGGTCCATGGCGGGATTTTTCCCGCCTTGGCCCAGCTGGCCCAAACCCTTGTTTTAAATTTAAATTTAAATCTGTTTTAATTATGGAAATTTCTGAAAACTTCCATGGGCCTTAACTGGGTCATACGGACTCCGATTTTCGAAAACTCGGACTCTATTTCGCTTATTTTTCCGAGACGAACGCAATGGCATAGCCCGTTTCCCTTGATTCAGATTTTAGAATTAAATTCTGCCTCGATTTACATTATTACAGGTTATTGAAAATACGGGTTGTTACATTCTCCCCTCCTTAAAGGATTTCGTCCCCGAAATCTTCAAGTTAGGAAGAACGTATCCTACCATCCAATCATCCATCTACTCAAAGCATCATCCACGAGCAATCATTGTCCTTACAAGATTCTAAATGCTGGATGAACATATGCAAAAGTGTGTGTATATGTACTTACCTAATGCAAAAATCAGGCGGTTACTGATACAGTAAACCTCCTTAATGCATATGTATGTAAATCAGGCGGTTACTGATACAGTAAACCTCCTTAATGCATATGTATGTTAGTGAAATGAATCCATATGTATGCAAATTCCTAACATAATGTATAATATCTACATGCGTGCTCAATCATACACCCATATGCAACATCCATGTGATAGCATACGAATTTCATCCAAGAATAAGCATAAACACTCATGCACATGCAATATGAGGAGTGTGTGAGCCGATCTAGTGCCTAATCGTGTATAATGCATCCACGAGCGACCACTTGCAACCACTTGCAACCACTTGCAACCATCAAGCATAACATGTTTCAAACACATGTTTCAACCAAAGGGTTTCTACCTAAGTTTCTCATGACAAGATAGACACGATAAACTAGATAACTAGATAAATTCCTTCTTGGATTTACAAGAAATCCATTCAAACTTTGACATACAGTACTAACCGATGAGTCATAACCCCCTTATGGAGTTTACAACAGAAATAAGATCGAGAATGGGACCGAGAGGATATATACAAAAGATAACTTGCAAGCAAGCTTCACCGGAAAACAAAGACCAAAGATGCACTCTTAAAAAGAGATATGATGCGCGTATCTAGTCTTCACTCTTCTTAGTCACGTTTCCTTGAGCTTAACTCTACTGTGCTTTGACTATCTTTCACTTCATGATTCCTTGGCTTCCTAACTCCTATTTCCCAAATTCGAGTTGGAACTCATTTCATTATTACCTCTCGTCTTTCTTTCCCACTTATTCTTCCTTCTGTATTCTTGGCTTAAACATAATATAACCTCATGATCTCATGCCAGCTCTCCAAAATTCACTAGTGAATCCTGGATCTCGTCTACCTACTATAAAGTATTCCATACCAATCCACGTTGCCAATTGCCCTATAAACGTGATTTTCTATGACTCATTGCTTAATCGAAATGAACCATCTGCCTATGAGTGACAGGCCATACCTAGATTCAGTTGCCTACCCATGGCTGGCCAACTTCTTGAGGGTAAACCGCTGTTAACCATGATGTAGTCCTCTCGCTCTGAAATGAGCACTCTTCGTGAGTCTACCTATTATGGTCCACCTACCCGTATTCCCTTTCTTTGATCTAGGTAGTCTATCCACATAACCTATCGAGATGTTTTCATACTTCCCTTGCGAAACTTCCAATGGAGGTAATGGCCCACTGGGCTTCTATGACTTGGCCTCAACCTGGTGGCACAACATGTATTCCGAAACCAACTCGGCCACCTCCTCGAGCGATGCGCATCTTCAAGAACCTTCTTTACCAAGTCTTTCACTCGAGAAACACATAATCTCTCATCGCGCCTTAGTCATCCCTTGTCATCTATAATATAACTAACGAGGTGACTTAACATCTCGCCTCGAATCAACCGGTCCATGTTCTTGACCAACTGCGGGTCTTCTTCCCATGAAACTCCCTTCTTGATCCAGAAGGGTAAGTCTAAGCTCCGGGAATGCTAACTAACCAGCCAAACGGAGAAAGCATCTTACTTCAATTGCCCTCCTCAGAGTTTTCCGGTTTAAACCGCAAACAGAATCCACCGCTAGGGCTTACTTAGGAACTATGTGCCCAAGAAATCCAACTTCTTTCCTCCAAAGTGACATTTGGAGAACTTGACCTTCCACTGGTGGCTCTAAGCGTATCCATCTCCTTCTTGAGATGTCTAACATGCTCTTCCTCGTTCTTCTGAGGAGATCAAATATCGTCTACGACGACCCTGACAAACTTGTTCAAGGACTCCCTAGACACCCTACCCATCAAAATCATGTAATATGCGGGTGCCTTAGTCAAACCAAATAGCATGACTAGCCATTCTAAAACCCATCCAGAGTCCTAAACGCAGTCTTGTCAATTCCATCCTCAGCCATCCTTAGCTGATGGAATCCGGTAGCTAGATCAAAAGAAAACAGATGCTCCTACAAGCTGATCAAACAAATCATTGATCCTTGGTAACGGTTATCTATTCCTCTCACGATAATCAACACGCAAGCGAAGGAAACTGTCCACATTAGTAACGAATGCTACTGGAGCACCCTACTCGAAAATGCTTCGTCTCAGGAAGTTCTTCTCAAGCAACTCCTTGACTTGCTTTCTTAACTCTCATTTCGTGAGGTCATGTGCCTATTCGGCCACGAAACTAGCTTGGTATTACCAACCAGATAATACGGAAATCTATCCCCAGATATCAGGATATTCTCGGACCACCCTCACAGATTGCAAACTATCGATAGACGAGTTGAGGGATTCAAGATAACATAACATGTCGGGACCCATAGGGTTGCTAGAAATTTCTAAGGGTACTGCTGAGGCGAGTCATGAGCCTCACAACCCTATATACACAAAAACCCAGAATGGCTCCAAAATAGGACAACCATTCCATGCCCAAAGCCAACCCATATCCCCCGAAGCCGAGAATATAAACATCCCACGAGAATTCTATACTTAAGATAGAAATTTTCAAATCCACTCAGACCATAGACAAATGGGCAGAACCCCCCATTTGGATTTGAAACACATACGGGATCATCAACTACACTAGTACTTAGGTGCAAAACTTTCAACTAGATCAGATGAAATAAAACTATGCGATGTGCCAGAATCAAACAAAGTTCGAACAGGGAAAATCAGAAAATGTAAACAAGATTTTCAACAGAAACACTACCTCTATCATGAGCTGGAAGAACGGGGTTGAGGGGATGAACTCGCCCTCCAGATAGTCCTGCATACTGAGTCTGACCTTGCCCTTGTTTCCTCGGGCAATCCTTGCTGAAATGTCCAAACTCACCACAATCAAAGCATTCGCCCCGCTTTCTCTTCTCCTTCTTCCTACATTCCCTGGCTATATGTCCAACTGCACCACAGAAGTTACATTTCATATTCTTGCCCCTTTTCCCGGAATTTACTCTCTTGCCTTGAGACTCATTCGCCTTGACCTCTTTCTTGTCATTGCTACCTTCTTCCTGAAGTAGGGCCAAATTTACTAAACTCTCGAAAGTCGCCCCCAAGGGTATATGAGACAGGGCCAAATCACGTAATGGCTCGTTTAATCCTAGAGCAAAGTGTAGGGCCTTCTTCTGAGCTGTTTTAACCAAGTCTAAATCGTCCTGAGCCAGTTGATTAAACTTATCTATGTATTCCCTAATAGTCATGTCCCCTTGCTTCAGTGATAAGAATCTCAGTCCAAACCTTCCTCTAAAGTCATCCCAAGTCTCAATTGGCCTGGTCGCGGTGGTGACTACCCACCAACGTGCAGCTTCTTCCTTTAGCAACCATACTGCTAATAAAACCTTCCTGCGGTCACCTATATCAAAGGTGGCTAAAAGATCTTCGGTCTCTTTCAACCAATTCCCTACTTCTTCAAAAGTCTCTGTTCCATAAAAATTCTTGCCACCCATCCTCTTAAAGTTCTTGCAAGTTTCCGCGAAGTCCGCTTGTGGAGGCTGAGGGGGAAGAGGAACATCAGCTACGGGAGGAGAGGGAGGAACAACGGCCTTGACTGGGGAGACAACATTAGGGACACCCGGGACCGGTGCCGTGACTTCCAAGTACCGACGAAACCAATCGGGTATCGTTACTCCTTCGGGCAAGACGAGATTATCAGACATGCTGGAAACGAAAAGAAAAGAGTTTAAACGAGGAATCAAAGGATAGTGCTAATGGCTTTTGGGGAATAGCCTTTTAAAAATAACTAGACTTTTCTTTGAAAAATACTTTATACTTGGTTTTGAAAGTAGTTTTTCAAAAGTTTTAAAAACCTTTTTATCCCTTCTTGTAAACCATAGGCTCTGATACCAAATGTAACACCCCACCTCCACCAGGGTCACTCGCAAAGGAATGCACTGGCTTTGGAGGGGCATTATTGGTAAACATGCATAATGATATAGCAAGGCAGGACATGACATATATATATGTAAATAACAGAGTAAGTAAATAAAACAGCGGAAGATTTAAAAACCATTCCAAAACACAAGTCTGGTACATCAAAATGTCAATTTCCCAAAATTACAAGTCTAGATAAATACATCATCTGATAAACTGAAATACATAAGTGCTATCCCCAAATAAGAGTGATAAACCATAGCGGCTCAAGTCCAAAGCATACTTGAGCTATCCAAGGAAGCAGCTAAAATCCAAGCTAGGCTCCAGTATTCCCTCCCTGAAAACCTGGGGGGGGGGGGGAAACGGAAGAAAAGAGGCGAAACAAAACGGGTCAGTCAAAAAGACTGAGTAAGCCCTGCTACGATCAGTCTATAAACTAATAAAGTTAACATCATGATGGAAACTGAGATGATCATAGATAACAACATACTGGCATGATAAATCAACTACAAGACAGATAGAGATGTCATCGCATAAAACAAGGTTGAGTTTTTGCACCACGGTGTACTAGCAAACCAACATAACAGGAATTGATCCTTTGGCCCAAGCTTTGGCCCAATAACATGAAGTGACCTTAGTATAAGGTCCAGCCCCCGGTCTAGTCGATCGGCTCCCTATAAACCTAACACGTCAAGTGTTGATGTCCATACGGCCCACATATGGATGTAGGTAGTCTGTGCTGGGCCCCACCTTTGGGTGTATCAAGCCCTCGGTTGTCGACCCCGGACACTTAAGCAATAATGCACAGCCCTAACCTACTGGTACCCGTGCCTCGAGTTTTGTCCAACATCGGACTACGTGCACGTCCGTAGCCCGCCGGACCCGCACCGCTGTACCACTCGGCCATCGCCCTTGGGTCGCTTACATCCGTCCAGTAATCGTGCCCCGCCCTAGCCTAGTCTCTAGGGTTGTGATGATACCAAACTGGGATTACTGCCGGAACAGACCCGCCGCTAGGGTTTCCTAAGAGGGTTAGGTGTGATTTAACCCTTCACTAATCCTGGATTAAACTGGTTAAGTGTGGCTTAACCCCGTTCTAATCCCTTGAACTCCCAAATGGATTAAACTAGTTAAGTGTAACCAACGGTTCAGAACTTAACCACATTCTAATCCCTCGAATCCCCAAATTGGTTAAGTATTAGTGGACCCTGACTTAACCCTAATCATGAGGCATTAATTAATTTAATGCACCTTAACCTCTCACATTAGACCTTGTTGTGGTTACTAGTTAGGCCGGGCGGGTCCGGGTAGCTTTACACCACAACTTGGTCTAACCTCGGGTCTTGGCACCCCATGACCAACTTCTCACATTGGGTCCTATTGTTTGTAGCCACTAGTTAAGCCGGTCGGTTCCGGGTAGAATTACGCTACAAACTCAACCCAACCTCGAGTTGGCCACACTTATGTTTTCTAAGTGTCATGTCCACTTTATTTCAAAACATAATCACAAGTCAAACAATTACTTGGGTAGACCTAACTTAATAGGTAAATTCCCAAGGGGTAGACCTAACTTAATAGGTAAATTCCCAATCTTATATTTTCATGTATTTTAAGTTTACCCCAAAACCCCCAACGTCATTCTATCGCTTACATATTCGTAGTAACGCATAAAGGATAGGAAGAGGGAACTTGGCACGACATATATGATAAACTTGCACAACAATCATGCATAACATGTTAGACTTGCACAACTTAGCCTAGTGAACTTGCATATTACCATAATCATGCATAACATGTTAAACTTGCATAACTTAGCATAGTGAACTTGCATATTACCATAATCATGCATAACTTGTCAAAACATGCACAACTTGTCAAAACATGCGCAACTTGTCAAAACATGCACAACTAAACTTGCATAAACATGCACAACTTATCAAAACATGCACAACTTGTCAAAACATGCACAACTTGTCATTTTAAACTTGCATAAACATGCACAACTTGCCAAAACATGCACAACTTGTCAAAACATGCACAACTTGTCATTTTAAACTTGCATAAACATGCATATCTTAGTAAACATATAAATCATGGCTTAACAAACTTGCATAAACATGCATAACTCATTTAACTTGCAAATCAAGGCTTATCAAACTTGCATATACATGCATAACCCATTTAACTTGTAAATCATGGCTTAGCAAACATGCATAAACATGCATAACTCATTTAACTTGCAAATCAAGGCTTAACAAACTCGCATAAACATGCATACTCAAATAAACTTGCGAATCATGTCATAGTAAATCCGCATATGCATGCATAACTTGTGAAACATGTAAAACATGGCATAGTAAATCCGCATATGCATGCATAACTTGTGAAACATGTAAAACATGGCGTAGTGAGTTCGCATAAGCAAGCATAATCAAATAGACTCACATAAATCTCAATTTTCACCACATATTAACTTTAGAGTTTACAAAGTGAAGGTAAGAGGGCTTACAATGCTTATGCGGACTCAAATGAGTATAACAAATGCAAGAAACCCCTTATGCAACCAATTATAACCCCCAAATGCAAGCAAACTTGATCAAAACTCCTCTTTTATGGTGCCAATTGAAAAACAAGCCTTTAATGCAAGCTAAGGAGGATCATACAAGCCTAAATATGCTTGTATGCATGGAAAATCACTTAGGAATTAAATTAGGATTTGTATGAAGAGGGTGGAGGCCATGAGAGGATGGATTTTGGCATAGTTTAGTTACTAGGATGAATAATGAGTGATTTAGGGTAGGTTAGGGTCTTATTTATAGATTAGGTTAGTGTTTTTAGGCCATAGGATTAACCCTAGACTCAATTAGGGCCATCAGATCCCGGAACTCTCTAGAAACAAGCCACAAGACCCAACCCCAATCAGAAATGGTGCACCAGGCTAATCAGCCGGGCACACCCTGTCGACAGGGCTGTCGACAGGGCAGTCGACATGCCAAGACCCCTGTCGACAGGCCTGTCGACATGGGGTCCATGGCGGGATTTTTCCCGCCTTGGCCCAGCTGGCCCAAACCCTTGTTTTAAATTTAAATTTAAATCTGTTTTAATTATGGAAATTTCTGAAAACTTCCATGGGCCTTAACTGGGTCATACGGACTCCGATTTTCGAAAACTCGGACTCTATTTCGCGTATTTTTCCGAGACGAACGCAATGGCATAGCCCGTTTCCCTTGATTCAGATTTTAGAATTAAATTCTGCCTCGATTTACATTATTACAGGTTATTGAAAATACGGGTTGTTACAATTGTGATGGTTCTATCATGACTTATGTATTGATGTTTGTGGCATAAATTAATTGATGCAGGCCTATTGAACAATTGTATATGAAAAACAATGACACTTGCAAGCTTGTGGCAAAAACTAGAAATTGATCCCTTTTTGTATATGTCGATGGCATGGACTATGTATATTCCCTTAGTCTAAATTAGAATTTATGTAAACATGTTATAGACCTTTTATGCCTACATGACCCAAAACCTATGATATCATCCTTATGTTTATTGGCAAGTATAATTAGATATATGTTTGCAAGTATAATTGGATCTATGTTTCATAAACTATGTAAGTTCATGTTTATTTGCAAAATATAATTGGTTCTATGTCAAACATCGTTTGGGTTTCATAAACTATGCAAGTTCATGTTGAAATAGGCTATAGGATTAGATGTAAAAATTGTACATTTTGATGAATATATAACATGCTAGTTTTGTGGTCGATATTATGCCAAGTTAACATGTTTAAACACAAGTTTGTATTTGCCTAAACTATGCCATTTCATATGTCACCTACTTAGTCATACTTTGATTCGAATGCAAGTTCACATGACCCATGTTATATGTTAGTTGAATCGCCAAATTGCAAGTTCATGCGCCACACACCTTTATGTATTACATGTTCACGATTTCCCCTTTTCCTCACGTTTATAAAGTTGGGCTGAATTGTGACAAGCCCAACACATGTTATAACGTTGCGAACAAACGGGGGTAATAACGTTGGGTGTAAAATATGAAAATATATGTTGGCATGTTTGGCACATGCTAATGATTATGACACATAAGCGGTATGAATTGAAATACCCAAAAATAAAAGATATGACATTTACATATAGTTGAAAAGTAATAAAATATGTAAATTTAGAAAATATGATATGCTTAACCCGAGGTTGGATTGAGTTGTGATGTAAACCTACCCGGACCCGCCCGGCTGTCCAGTAGTCACAACAATACCTATCCAATGTGGGTGGTTAAGCATTGAGCCCAATAAGGACCCGAGGTTAGACTGAGCTACGGTGTAAACCTGCCCGGAACTGACCGGCACATCCAGTAACCGTAGCAATACCTGTCTAATGTGAGTGGTCTGGTGCTCCTAAGAGGCTAAGGACAGATGGTAGGGTTAAGTCAACTATAACACTTAACCAAATTCAACATGTTAACAAGAATTGATGGGTGGGGTTAGGTAAATACAGACACTTAACCACTTAACATGTTTGACTAGAAAATCCTGGTAACAAGGGACCCGTTTCAGCAGTAACCCAAAGTTAGGTATCAACGGTACCCTGAAACTAGGCAGGGTGGGGCACGATTACTGGGATGATTGTAAGCGGTCAAACGACGGAGGTGGGTGCACAGTGCAGGTCTAACGGGGTGCGGGCGTGCACACACTCCGGAGAAGACAACCAGGGCACTGGGGACACCAGTAGTATAACCTATGTCTTCTAGTTTTGTGTTGGGGCCGCCACCAAGGGTCTTGATACACCCCATGGTGGGACCAGCATAGGTCACTACACCAAAACAGTGGATTCCCAACAAGTATATGTGTTACAAATAATTTTGGTAACACTTTTATGTGTCACGAACGACGTGTGAGGAATTTCCTGTAACACTTATAAGTGTTACGAACAGAGTAACTGCTAACACTTGTAAATGTTACAAACAGAGTAACTGCTAACACTTATAAGTATTACAAACATATTCATTGCTAACACTTATAAATGTTGGAACTATATTATATGGTAACACTTATAAGAGTTACAAACATATTCATTGCTAACACTTATAAATGTTGGAACCATAAGATATGGTAACATTTATAAGAGTTAAAAACATATTCATTGCTGACACTTATAAATGTTGGAACCATAAGATATGGTAACCCTTATAAATGTCAGTATCATAATCCTGCTAACTCTTATAAATGTTAGCATACATAAATTGCCAACACTTATATATATAACATGTTTTTATGATTATCAATCACATATATAATTCAACATATCAATTCAAATAAAAGTATTTGGTAGACTTCCATATTTCAAATTCAATAATGTCACTTTTGCATAATGCTTTCAATTTCAAAATACCATAATATCAAGTTCAAATTACAAAAAACAATACAAAGTTTTTCTAAAGATAGGATCATTGTCAAGATCACACATATTTGATTTCCCGTTGCCATTACATTCCAAATTCGGTTTTTTTCCCTCCTCCTCCACAAGTGCCTACAAAATATAAATACACTCATTTTTACAGAAATAACAAATTGCAAAACTGATAAATAACAAGCGTATTTGCAAAACTGAAAAATAACAAGTTACCATTCCAAAACTGGCAAATAACAAGTGAATTGCAAAACTGAGCCGAGGCTCAGTTTGGGCGTATGTATGAATGTATGTATATATGTTTATATATATATATGTTTGTATATGTATACATATATATAAATGTATATGTATATATGTATGTATATGTATATATGTGTGTATATGTATATATGTGTGTATAGAAACACGCTATAAATATTTCCTCAAATATATTTGCTACCATTTCCCACATTAAACTTCTATAAATTAATTTTACAATATAATTAACATGTGTGAATTACCTTTTCAACTTCATTCACAAGAAGGCGGCACATTCCTTGGTGTTTATAATTCACACGTGTGCCTATAAGAGGTAACTCAACAACTTTGTTTCCATAGACCCTGAGAAACAAATACAGAATACCGATAAGAATATATCGAAATAAATAAATAAATACAAGGTAAACCAATGATGCAAACCAAAATCATGTAAATGACTCACTGAAATTAGTTAACTGATAATGTACAAAATTGCAATATACCTATAAAGATCTATAAAACAAGCAACGCTAAATAGTAGAAAATAATTTTATTTATTCAGTTTACATTATTATCCTTGGAAACAGCATAATTTGGCCGATGAAAAATATAAATTTGACCAAAGGGGAATGATGGCCATCTTACGCTTGCAAGCTATTGCTGTTCGGAGCAGTAAGCCTGCGCGTGTTGTTCCGAACAACAAGCCAGAGCTTGTTGTTCCGAACTGCAAGCTCTTAGGCTTGCTGTTCAAGCCATTGCTGTTCGGAACAACAAGCCTACGCGTGTTGTTCCGAACAACAAGCCAGAGCTTGCTGTTTCGAACAGCAAGCACACTTGCTGTTCCGAACAGCAAGCCGAAGCTTGATGTTACGAACTGCAAGCTCCGGCTTGCTGTTCATCAATCATCGTCAAGATCAAACTCCTTGGCCAGCATGAGTTTCTCTATATATGGCAAGTGCTTCATCCATTACTTTGGTTTCAGATAATAACTGCGCTCTTTTCCATTCTACATAATTTTATTTTATTTCAGCTGATGGTTTCATAGAGCTTATAACATGACATGGCAAGTTATATATAAAACTAAAAAGCAAATTAATAATCTGTCGATCATAAATCAAAACATGAGAGACAACAAAACTAAACCCTTTTATGACCACAATAACTAAATACCCTTTCTTGTGCAGAAAGTGCCACAATTTATGGTGTAACATATAATGGTGTACTTGGCTAATTTTGATAAAGCCAAACAACAACGAAATGAATGCAATTAAAATTAACCTTCAAAGTTCCTAGCATATTTAATTTAAGTAACTATGCAGCACTAATAAGATTAATAAATGGACAATCTTGGATATTTTACTAATAAAATTTATTGAACTCCTATACATTTGTACTGAACTACACAAAACAAAACGGTCCTTATTCCATTGAGTTATAATAAAGATCATTCAAACAATGTGAAGTCACACATTGATATATGAAAAAAAATAGTTTTAGGTTTTGAAGTCACCTTGTATACCGCCTACAATGGCTTCTTCTTACTGCACTAAGCTTTAGATTCCAATCTGTAGGTGGAGAAGCTACAAAATATACAGCAACATTAGAATATTAGGCACATTATTGGGTGAATGATTTATTTTGTGCATGTCACTCACTTACTGTACCAATTTCTAAAATCAGACAAATTCTAAAAATAATAACAAGAAAATGAAATTTAAACATATACTTTTAGAGTGAACTTTTGTCATTCTACATAATAACCAAAAGAACGAAAATTAAGCACATAAAAGAAATTAGGCACATTCAAGATGGACAGGAATTAGTGGACTCAACTGCAAATGCTTCCTATTTCTAATTGACCTCTTTCAATTTATCCTATAAATACATCAGATTCTCCCTGTAATTTACCAGTCTAGTCTAGTCTCCATAAATAGAATTGCATTCATTATATTTATGTTAATGAAAATGTGCTTAAGCAATAGCCAGTCTAGTCTCCATAAATAGAATTCAAATTCATTTTGATCGAGTCCAAAAATAAAATGGCATATTAAAACGAGACTGTTTTGTTGTGAATGATACGGACACTACCACTATATTAATGTTAACAGCCTACTGGAAAACAAAGGGAACATGCACTACATAGTACTTTCGGCGAAATGATCCTAAGAAAAACAATATATACTCGACTAGAGAAATGATCCTTAGTGATGTATCATTTGGTTTCGATGATGCCGCTTTGTATATATTTAGTTGGGCTCGAGTTAAACAGGAAAGAGCTGATATTTCAAGAGTAGAATGTGATGACAGGACTCCACTTTTAGATTTTATTTTGCATGTTGATTATGAGTTTTTTTCTTAGGAATAAACTGTACATTACCAAACTCAACATATCAAATTCAACACAAACTAACAAAAAAAGAAGAAGAAACATACCCCATTTTAATCTGCAAGTATTGAGATTGAAAAACTTGAATTAAAGGTGAATCGTGAGCAAAACTCACCTGTACTCGGTCGATAATGGCAACGAGAAGAGGTGACTGGGTGATGGCGTTAGGCTATGGTATTCGGCGCGACGTTCGATTCGCAGGCAACGGTCCGAATGAAGGGACGCGGCTTTGAAGAAGGAGCAGCAGCTCCAGTGCTATCGTCGGTTGGAGCCTGTCTACGCAGGCGACGGTTTGGTGGATGCTTGTGTCCCTCAGGGTGAACCGGGTAGCATTGACAGCTCCTAGATGCCGTGGCAACCGCTTCAGGGTGACGACATTGCTTGAAGCTGAGCAGAGGAGCATTGATGAGGAGGAGGGTTCAGGCGAGAGACGCCGATGAAGAAGCGGAGAAGGGTGCTGGTCTTGATAATCATGTCAGGACTCAGGTAACATTGATCAAAAAATTATTTGGTTATTTCAGCTAAAGAAAAATCTGAAGATGTTTTACCTGGTCTGATACTCCAATACCCTTGCAAATTCTCTGCCAATTCCCACTCCTTAATGTAGACAATCAAACATTTAGTATTTCAAATGTACCAATAGTTTTAAATCCAATGTGTTGATGTTATAATGTTACCTGAACAGGCTGCATGTTTCAAGCATCCGAAAAGTCAATACCTTCTCGATTGATGAATCTGCATAATAACTCAAGTATTGTTAGCGAACTTTTATTAAGATACACTAAAATATAAAACAAAGAGAGTGTTTCAGAAATAAGTTGGCACAATGCAGTCTTTTTAAATAAATTAAAAAAAACAGATTAGAAACATGATAAACTTATTGTGCAACCAAAATTCATTTGCATGTTCATGACCATTCAAGTCTATAACTATGTGCATTTAAATTTTCTTAGAGCTTCATGTTGGTGAATGATAATTGCCATCCTACTTGTGTTACAAGTTTATTCTGAAAAGATTTCAAATAACTACAAAAAACAAATTACAACCAGTCATAAAGAAATATTTTGTATGATAAAAGTTGGTACAAGAACAACTAATTACGCAAATGAATTCCTTTTTTAACAACTAATCATAACTAGTCATAGTTCTCATGTTCTCTATATCCATATTAATTCTCCAACCATGATATCACTTTTCAAAAAAATTACTTGCAAACCACTAATTCATCGTTTGTAGATATATTTCTACATACAAAATATTTTGTTAATAAGTTGGATAACAAAAAATGGATTGTATGGATTCATTCTAGTTTGAGTAAGTGACGAAGAGAATATAAATTCTCTGTGGGCGACTTGGTGTTTGTCAAGATTTCTCCATTAAAGAGCGTGATTCGACTTGGTAGGAGAGGCAAGTTAGCACCAACATTTGTTGGTCCATTCCCAGTTCTCAAGCAAGTTGGGAATTTGGCATATAAAGTTGAGTTACCTGACAAGATGGCAGGAGTTCACAACGTATTTCATGTTTCCTAGTTAAGGAAGTTCGTACACGACCCCGATATGACTATTTCACCAGATCAGTTGGATGACATCGAAGTACAACCCGAGGCTGTTGGGAACTACAGGCCGATAAGTATTGTCAAGTACGATACGAAGCAACTTCGAAGGAAGAGGGTGAAACTGGTCAAAGTCCAGTGGGGTGATAACGAGAATGATTGTACTTGGGAAACAGAGGAGAGCATAAGGAATGCGCATCCAGAACTCTTTGCCTAGTAAGATTTTAATAGCGATAGTTATTCCCTTGTTAACAAACCGCATGCTAGGATAGACTTGTTGTGTTATTATGTGTATTTGATTGTTTGTAAATGATTGTTAGGCATGCAGGAACCTTTTTAAGTTTTGATTAAGGAATTTCAGAGGCGAAATTTCTTAAGGGGGAGAATGTAACGACCCGCATTCTATGCATTGGAGGATCATAGGATATTTATTTCATTTTTATATGAGTTCGTATAGCCGTGTAACTTTTGGGGACGACTATTGGGGCCATTTCCCATGTTCACATTTTTTTTTTTGATTTTTAAATGACCGTTTTGCCACTGGTGAATCTTGTTTCTTCTATAAATTTTGATTGGTAAGGAGTTTTGACCTGAAACCAATTCCATTGGATTCAGATAATGGTTTACCTTTTTGTAGAGTTATTACATTAGCCAAACGGACTTACCGTTTGGGAGACATTATTGAAACAAGGTTTGGAAGGTGAAAAACAGCTTAACCGGGCCTAATTAGGGTGAGTAGCAACTAGGCCCATAACCCATTTCGGGATTAAGGTTATGGGGAGGCTGAAATCGGTTAGGAAACGATTTTATTTTATTTTCTCAACCGCCTAAAGCATTCCTCTAACCCTAGCCATGGCCTCCACCTTTTAAATCACTCCCAAATCGCTCTCTAATCGCGTATTAGCTTAATCTACACCCAACCAAGGAAGATTAGTGTCAAATCAGAGTTGGAGCTGCTATGTTGCATAGGAATTTGACCTAAAACAGTAGAGTTTTAGATCTAAAGTTTTATTTGTGGCTAAGGTGAGTGATTTGCATTGTTTTTCACTAATTATGGCTAATTAGGGGTGATTAGTGTTAATTAACGAAATTTTGCATGCTAAAATTATGGAAAAATATTTTAAAAATTCTAAAATATTATTTTAGGGATCTGATAAAAATTTAGGCTAATCTGGACAAGTTTTGCTAATCATATGGTTAAGTCATGATTAAGGGGATTAAGGGAAAAAATGGGTTTTGGGTAGGTTTGATCCATATTGGCATGTTAAAATTGTTGTTTTAGTGTTTGTGGTTGATTATACATGTTTCTATTACTATTTGGAATGTTTCTTTGTTGCTTAGTGTGGTTATATTGGTCGAAAACGCCGTCGTATGGCATAAACACTTGCTGGAAAAGTCGCAGGAAACAATGCAGGAAATGTGATCGAATCGGGTTCCCCGAACTCACCCGCTCATGGAGCACCCCACGACTTCGGCCCGCTTGCCAGAAGAAGGAGGGCACAGACCAATGTAGGTGGAAAAGCCCGACTCGAACCGATGGGGTCACCACGAACCGACCTACTCGTGTGAAGGAGCTGACCCGAACCGCCTGGTGGCCACGAACCGGGGGAGTCGCCAAGCACGAACCGATCTGGTGCACCCCCATGACCTGACCCAAAGAGAAGACCACGACCCTACCCGAAGAGAAGGTAACGACCCGACCCGGACGAGGTATCATGAACCGATCCGTTGTGGACTCACCTCAGTAGTACAAAGCCGATCCGGAGAAGACCAAAACTCGAGATGCAAAGGTAGTCCAAATAGGAAGTAGAACTCAGGATCCAGATGGGAACCAACAAGTTAACTCCATGATTGGACTTTGCTGCGGGATGTGTGCAAAGGGGTTATCAATGTTTATAGCTTTGACTCACCACTGAGAGACGGATATTGGCTGTGGATCAGTGCAGTGGAGTTTCCATGACTCCATGAGGCAAAGTGATCGTAGCAGGGCTATGAGCCAGTGCAGTGGAGTTGTCATGACCCCATGGGGCAGAGTGGATATAGCAAGGTATTAGTGGTTACAGATCAGTGCAATGGAGCTGTCATGATTCCATGGGGCAGAGCGATCGTAACAAAGAATTGGGTGATCAAAGTGGTGGATATCGTATACTTTACATACTGAGTGAGAGATGTCAGGATGATTGCTATGTTTGATGTTTGCTATCACCATAACATATACACCCCCTCCACATTATTTTTGCACCATGTGTTTGTGTCACCTTAGAGTATCATACATCCTGTTGTGCTTATTCTTTGGTTGCAGGTCCAGGTTCAGGTATGGTTATGTATACCTGTTATTGTTCTGTTTTTGCGGCTTATCACTCATACCAGACTTTTGTCTGACCCAGAGTTTTATGACTCTTCTTATTACTTTGGGTGCTCCTAAACGAGCAGACTAGAGACATGTTAGCTGGTTATGCACGAGTAGATTTCTGGAGACGAGCAGGAGGCTTACACGTATTATTCCCATATATTCTCCATGTATTGTTGCTGGTCACTACTTTGGGCATTAGTAGTGTAGCTTTCTATTTTGCTTAAGAGACATTTTTAAAAATTGTAATAGAGATGGTTTGGATCAAAAGCTGTATTTTGAATTTTCCTGTTGCTATGATGGTTCAGTTTTCAGCTTATGCACTGTCTCGCCTGTTTTATATCAAGTTATGTTATTATTATCTTTTGTTCCATACGCTGTGAGTTATACTACAAGTTCCTTGTTGATTCATCTCCTTCTTTCTTTTCTTTTGATGACCGTCCCGTGCTAGTCGGACATTGGCACAACGCGTTTCATTGGAAATGTCGGCTAGTCCGGGGCAGGCCGTCACATGTGGGCTGTTCTTGGATAGGAAAATAGGGGAATCTTTATAAATAGCATCATGAAATCCAAATACGGTTAGAAAAAGGTTAAAAAAGAAAAATGGAAGATGTGAAGTTTTCGATTTTCTACCTTTTTGTAACATAAGAAATCAAATTTAGAAAATTAGATTTTTCTGAAAATCAAAAAATAAAGTTGGTTGGTAGGATTTTGGACGCAAAAATTGGACGAACTATGCTTTACTCAGTAAGTGCATAGGAAAATTTGGATGAAAATGTATTTTGATTTTAAAAATATTGCATTCATGTAGAACTGCCAGTATATTTAGGATGTGAGCGTCATGTTTTTTATAAGGATTTCTGAAAAACTTGCATACACATATGAGGTACCGCTTAGGAATACATGTATTATTATGTTGTATTACACTTTGCACAAGTGCACAATGGTTACAAAAATTGGATGCACATATGGCGGATGGATATTATGCGCGGGGTTATTTGAATTTTACCCTTATCGAATTTCGGGGATGAAATTTCCTAAGGGTGGGAGAATGTAACACCCCGCATTTTTATGATAATAAAATGTGAATAACTCAATCAAATATTCAGAATTAAGTGGAACCGGTGTCATTGTTTCGTTCGACTCGGAATTCTGGTTCAGATAGACCCTAAGTTTGCGAAAAACGGATACATATAAGGAGCTTATATGTATATATATACTAAATAAAGTTTATCCAAAAAATCAAGTTTTATGAAGCGGAATGTGTGAGCGGGAAAGTAGACCGTTGGCGGTCAACCTAGGGGTCGACCCACCAAGATGGGGTCGACCCACCTCATATCTGGGCGCGGTATTCATTGAACGTGGATTGTTTTCGGGCATTCTGCGAATATGGACTGTTTTCTGGACTATATTCGTTGTTGGGCACCTATAAATAAGCTGGTAGAGCCTACCCTAAATCTCATATTTCTGAGACAATGCCGAAGCTCTGCCATTCTTCTTCCTCCTCAAATCTCTTTAGAAAAAAAATAGAATAATTAATTTAGGAAAATTCTGATTCAAGATCTGGAGTAAAAAATGTATATCTGCAAATAGATGTACAGAATTCATGCGAAATAAGGTAAATTCTTAGATTTTGTCTATTCAATTTTCTTCCTCTTTCTTCCTTCCCTTTTCTTTTAATAAGAATTATGGATCTATGGTTGTTAGATTCTAGATCCAATTAGGGGAAACCATGGAATGCTAGATCTGGACCAGGTTCGGCAATTGGAAAGCGATTTAGCTAAGTGAATTTAAGTTATATCTTTTTTGATAATGGTATATTATTGTTTAACATTCCCCGTTAACATGTCATGTAAATCTAATATAATGATTAAAAGTGTTGAAATGCTAATATGACATGTTGAAATAGTAATATGATAGAATATTAATATGTTAGAAATTCATATGTTGAAACGTTTAATGTGCTGAAATGTTCACATATTGACATGTAAACTTGTTAAAAATAAGTGTAGCGATTACTGTTGTTAAAATTACATGTTATCTTGTGACAATTATGTACTTGAACCCATAATTGTAGAAATGGGAATAATTAGATGTTAAGTAAGAATAATTACATGATTTGGCAATCACATGTTATTTTGAGATAAAATTAATTATATGTTAGGAATGACATATGACGTAAAATGGGCTAAGTATGATGACATGTAAAATATAGCTTACAGTGAAAACTTGAAAGAATAAACATGCCTAAATTATATTGGAAATATACAGTAAATAGAGAACTGTAACTGCATTTAGACACGAGGTTAAATTCAACTTGTGGTAGAAGTCTGACCGGACCCGCCCGACAAATCCAGCATCCACAAGTTGTTAATTTAATGCAAGAGGTCTAGTGCGCAAATATAATATGCATGTAATGGTGCTAAGACATGAGGTTAATTCAACTTGTGGTAGAAGTCTGGCCGGACCCATCCGGCAAATCCAATATCCACAATTATAGTCTTAATGTGAGAGGTCTAGTGCACACACACGCACACACACGCACACACACATACATACATACATACATACATACATACATACATATATACATACATACATATATATATATATATATATAACAGGATGTGAATAAAAGGCAATGATGGTAATTAAATGTCTAACTCAGAAAATAAGAAAGGAAGGGATGTAATGGACCGAGTTAGTGTGATGCGAGGGAAAAGTGATGTATTTCCCTAAACGACCTAATTCTGAGAATGTTTTTGCAAGTAAGGCACAATGAACAAAGTTAGAAAAAAAGAAATTACTTGCCACCACAGATTTAGATGGGAATATGTTATGAAAATAAATCACTGGTTCCTTATGTAAATCAAACTCATAAGGTGCATGAAGTGTTTTCCTTAATAAAAAAGGAACATATATTACGGTGAATAAAGGATAATGGGTTACAACAGTAAATGGTTTGGAATATACGGGGAATGATAATAACCAATTATAAATAAATTACATTAATGAGAATGTTATATAATAGGTATGCTTGTCCTAGGGACAAGTGGAAATTATAACTTGGGTTATAATAAATGATAAAACGAAATAGCTTATGTAATTAGATAAGTTTTACTTAATTGTAAATTAAGTTATCTGTGAAAACGAGAAACTGAAATATGCTGATAAGGAAAACATAAGTTATATTTATGGAAAGGAAACTTATTAGTAAACCTTAGTTAAGAGAACTAAGTTAATAAGTAAACAACGTTAAGCTGTAATAACAGCATAAGAGGGAATTATGATTAAATAAGAAAGAATGAGGCAACTTATGAAATGAAATAAGTTATATTTAATCACAAATGATAAGTAACATTTTAAATAAAAAAATGTGAATTGAGATATACTTAATCATGTATTAAGTAGAACATGTTATTATAAACTTGAATCAAACAAGAATATAAAAGGATTGTGGATTACAAATCTTGGATCACAATCTAGAGAATAACATGTTGTGAGCATACTAATAATCTTAAATGGATTAAGTTACAACTGAAATTAATAAGCAAGAGGAACTTGGTAACTTGAATAAGAAGTCAATATGACTAGGAATAACCAAGTTTAATGGAAATCTGAAAGGGAAGAGCAATCACATAATTTAATGTTTAGCATAGGGTCTAATAACACATTAAACTGAGGCGCTTGGACCCGTCCACACGTTTGAGGGTGAATAACTCAACGGGGTAGATCATCGTGGTGTCATGGGACGCGAGTGGAGCACATGTCAATTTGATTATTCTACTTGATATTCTGCTGGCTCCGAAGGACTGGAAGGGGAAGCACGCGACTTCCTGGGACGTGGAGGGTACTCCTGGTAGCCCTCTGTGCGGTGACAAGGGTCCTCTTGTGCTCATAGAGGGAAGGTCTGCGCGTTGCACCAGTGAGTATGCCTTGATTGCCCTGCTAGTGGGCAATCAAAAGACTGTAGGGTGGCTTAGTTGATTCGACGATCCGTGGAGCCCGGTGGCTAGGCTAGGTTACGAACAACCTTGTATACCCCGATAGGTCTAACCTAGGAGATAGTAAGTCATCGGGTACCTACCATCAACAGTCAGCTCGTTATGTGATTCACGATGCGGAAAGGTGGAGAAATCCAAAAGGCTATAGATCTTTTGCTATCAAGGCTATGGGTGAGGACAGCCAATTAGGAATTTTTGTTTTTCTAGGGGTGCTAGAGGGCCAGGATATTAGTTCTCAATCTTGTTCGCCTTTCATTAGTTGAGGGATGGGTCAAGTCGAACCATAACCACTGAAAATGCAGACCTTAGCACCTGTGTAAGCAGATATCTAAAAAGCTCCCGAGCGAGTTCCGTGTTTCTTATATAGCCCTGCCACGAGACTCAGTGCACAATAGAGGTTATTTGCGGTTAAGGCATCGTGTACGATTGACGATACATACGTGGGAAAGTCTAGATACATGCATGTATGCTCAGGGAGGTGTATCGTAGACTCTAAGGCATTACTCTGTGATCTGTTTCAATCAAACGTGGCGCCGTACGCTTACGTAGCATGGCGATCTATGTAGAACGTAGCTTTGTTATATAGAAGTCCGTGCGTCACTCAGGCGTAGGATGAGGGACTGCATATATTTCTGTAGTGTTACGGCGGAGACCATGCGAGTGGGGTACCATGGCGTATACCTTAATATTAGGGGTAGTTACATATATACCGAATTAGGGAATAAATGGGTACGACGTATGTGTAAGCCTTGAGTGCTGTTAAACAAAGTAACCTAATAAATAAGAAAATGTGATTGAACGGTATATGTAGGATTATCCAAAGCGTGTAGTTTAAATCCAATCACCAGAACATGTGTTCTGACCTCCTCCTCATCACATACTCGTACGTTAGAATTGTAGCAGAGACATGATAGTTAGACAGTATTATTACTACGGTAAGGCTATATTTTGATTGCATTATATTTTATCCATTCCGCTGTGAGATATTTTCTGAGCTTTGACATATTTTATGTCTATGTCTGTTCTGCAGGATACCAGAGCAAACCAACACGAGTTTCGATAGATTAGAATTTTGAAAAAAAAATCGGTCTATCGGAATTCGGATTGTTACATTAAGCGGCGGAGTATTTTGTTAAGTTTTTGATTGAAAACCTTGAATATTTTGCTAAGTGTCTTGTTGCTTTGTATTTTGTTTTTTGCTTCCCGCATTAAACATTATTTCTCGTGGATTGGTAACGTGGACCGTTGGATCATAATCACCCGGATTGATAATTTTATTCACGCGGTGACTGCAACACCTTGGATTTTCTATGCTAACACCTTGAACCGTGTGTTGCAATAAACCAAAATTAGCTTAACTATCATTACATTGTAGCTAGCAACACCTTAAATTTTCGTTGCAGTAGGCCATCTATAGCATTGTTTCTTAAATCATAATTTATACTGGCAATCACACTAATGGTATAACAAATGATAATTTATTCCACTCAACAGATGTCATTAGACAAATTTATTCAACTTGATTAAAGGATGTTTATTTGGCTAAGTAGATAACACCAAGCTTGTATTGAAATTCATTACGTTGAACTAAATAAACTAATTAATTAATATTATCACTAAATTCTCTCACGATCAATTATTTCAATGACTTTAAATGAAAATTATCTAATATCAATTTATAAAGCTATATCCTGATACTAAATCCGGTTCAACCAAACTAAATTCATTTCACAATGCTATATAACGATCATAGATTAATTTAAACAACCAATCAATTTACAATTTAAATATGAGATCAATGACATAATAATATCAACCAGACCAATCAACTAATAATCAACTCAATCAAGTAGATAATAATATTTAACTACACTGTATTTCAGAAAGGTGAGTTTTACTCACAATTGTTCTAGTGTTTCTTTGCATTCTAATTCAATTTGACTTCAAATAGACGTTTGAAATTAACTAAAATTCCAATAACATCCAATAGCATCCATTCCAAAACATAAATATTGTCATTATGTATCCACATGACTGACCATATTGGATTTGGACCTAATGTAGATAAGATGTTGATTTTTATATGAAATATCCAAATCTTCAAACTAAAACAAAACTCTCATCTTCACAACTAAATTAGCTTCTATTACTCCTACTTCACAAGTTCAAAACCCCACACAACCAAGCCTAAAATTTCATGCCCAACGCAACACCCTAGACAAATTTTCCTTTTCCAAAATTCCCGCTCCAGACAACAAAAACACCAACCTATGGTCGAACTTCAATAACCCTTTACTCCCTCTCCGATCAACGATTCACCATACCCTCACTACATCAGCCTTCTCTTCCTAAGATACATCCCCCAGACACCACAAAATCAAGACCGACTTTTCCCCCTCATATCGATCATACCGCTTATTGTATATGACAGGACAACATTGCATAAGGCAATGATGACCAAAACACCTTTAGAACCCCGTGTCGAAACTCCCTGTCACCACGGCCCAGTTTCAAGCTTCATCCGAGTTATCGGTTATTGAATCTCTAATCAGAACTAATCCTATATCAACTACTTGACATTGACTACGATTGAATTTATCTCGCTCCGAAACTCATGTGATATAATTTAGATATCTCGACTTGATCCGTTCAAAGTTTAAGGTTATAGAACCAAATTATTAATTAAATCTTATGATTGATTTTTTTCTTTTTCGTTTGCTATAAGAAAAAATATAAAGAAGAGAAGATAATAAATGGAATGAATGAAATAAATATATCTACTAGTTCACTTCGGTTTACATAAAAAGACTAATTCCCTTTTTTCAGTATCAGTTAATGTTTCACGTTGAAAAATAATTGCTTTCTTTTCTTGTCTATGTAGACTTGCTGGAGAGGACCTTAGAACAAAGTAGTGTGTCGTGTGTATGCTCTTTCTAGATAATGGTATTATATATATATATATATATATATATATATATATATATATATATATATATATATATATATATATATATATATGATTTTCGATTACGGTATCGTGCCACACATACTTTTGTTTACATGTGTACATCGAATTAACATAACAAATATATAGTCTGCCAAGTACATCGATGCAACTTCAAAGAAATGAAAATATACAATAGTTATTCATTACTTAGAAAATCATAAAACACAGTTATTTTGCCGAAAATTCATTGAATTAAATCTCAGTATTTTTCCAAATTTAAAATTATGGAAAGAAAAAATATCGATTAAAATAAACAAAAAAAAAATCAAAAGAGATCCAATTAAAATACTAAAAATAAAATTTTAATCGTTAACTTCTAACGGATTATTATTGCAACTAAATCCTCTTCATCTCAAATCGCGTAGCTCTCTCTCTTCTCAGCTCCCCTGATTTTGCTTGTGTGGCTCTTTCCCAAACCAAGATATTATTTTCAGATCTAAGCCTATCTTTTTCCCAAATTTCTAATTCCACTCTATGCCTTGGCCGATAATTCTTGGTCAACTCCGTCTGTCTCCCCTTCATACCCTAGTGTGGTGTCTTCTCTATTGATTCTTTTTTCCTCTGGTTGTTCCTTGCTTTACAGACGCATCTTCCCATGCATATGATTTTCTATAATGTGATGCATCTAGTCCCCAGGCGACTCCGTGCTTCATTGCTTGATGTATAATTGTTCGATGATAGTTTGACTAAGTCAGGAGAAATGGGGATGTCGGGGAAAGTTGGGTTAGCAGTGTTGGGTATTGGCTATTGGCAGGTGAAGCAATAAGGGCAGTGTCGACTTTCTTGGACTGTGAAGGCTCACCACTATCAAGGTGAGCCTTGGTTCATAGTAACTACCTTCATTTCCTTAGTGTCACATTTCACCAATTTGGTTGTGATGGTACTATGGGGGTATTGGTTATTCATTGTGGATTGGTTTGTTTTTAATGGTGATGAGTTCGTGATATAGAGTGGGATGGTCTATTGGTTGTTTTCGTTGGTTCTTGGCTGTTAGCTTTCGATGTTTGGGTTTGGGAGGTCATGGGCACAGTTATTTGGTCATTGGTTGAGCTTGGCTGCTTAAACTCAGTGCACAGGTGAAACTTTTCTCTCGACGTGCTGCAGTTCAGTGGTGGTCATTAACTCTTGATGTTAGCGACCGTTCCCTTTCTGGTCTTTAGATCAGTGAATGTCATAATGCCATGTCAATGCTGAAATGTAAGTTCCCTGCCATGGAACATACTATGTTATTTTCGCTTTGTGTTGCTCTAGTTGGCAAACAGTGTTCTGATCCATTTTATGATTAGTTTTAGTTGACAATTATGTGAAACTTGCGCTCGAACTTTGCTGATTTAGCTGAGTATGTCTTCTCCTTCCTTTAAATCATGTCATCTCTTACCTCACAAGTGATAGTCATTGGCCACTTCTCCATGTTATCATGGTTGTGATAGGTTTTCCTTGCAGTCGTATGGTTACATCATGGGAGACCAATTCTACTGTACCCAATTCCCCTATCATCCATGTCCCCTGCAATCAAATCTCTCCATTTCGTTTTTTTACATTTAAGTCCCCGAACAATTAAAGGGTTTAACTGCAAAAAGAGGAAATCAGGGGGCTGTGATTGGTTGGGGACACCGGGCACATATAATTTCGGAACATAAGAATTCACCCGACATCATGGTGCAAAATTGTTCTGCCTATCATGTCATGTATTTGAATATACTGTGCTATGCATTTAATTTCGGTTGTATTGTGTACTGTATTTGTACAATGTACGTTGTATAGTTAATAGTGTCCTTGTTTTGTATTCAAAATGTAATTTCTCTTTTATGTAAAGAATGAAATGTAATAAGTCATAATCTCCCTGCGTGGAGTCATTGTAGTCTAGTAGTTTATTAGCTCATGTCCTATAATCTAGAATAGATATAGCGGACGGCTCAATTAAAATGTCGTATGTAGTGGACAATCCATTTTAAAAATCAAAATAACAGTTTGGCAATCTGCAAAACTCTTGTAACTATTGTAATTATTATTTGTTATAATAATAAGTGTTACAGATCATTATAAAAACTAGTTGGTTTTGCAAAAACAATAATAATCAAGCCATTAAACCCATTAAATCAATTTTCAATTTTGCATTCAATTATAAATCGATATTCAAGTATTAAATTTGTAAAATTAAATATTTTAAATAAACCCAGTATTTGAGCTCTAGTTATAAACTTGAAATTAATCCTTATATTAGAATTCAGGTTATTTAATTACTAATATTAATTTTTTAATAATTTAAATTAATCAAATAGTCAATCATTAAATTTTTTGTATTGTTACAACAACTTTGCATGACAATCGAATGGTCGCAAACATTATACACACTCAACCTAAACATAGTAGACAGACTATGCATGATGTCTCAAGTAAGCATGTGACTGAGATAAGAAATGAATATAATGAAGTCGATTAATAAAAGACTTTCTTTTATATTTCTTTCCATTTCTAGCTTGGGTTTTACATATTGGGCCTCATATGCTCAATGCAAAATGTACATAAAAACAGTATGTATTCAAAAACAATGTAATTCAATTTTTTTGGAGTGATAAAAAAGAAATTTTATCCTTTATCAAAGTACTCGATCAAACTACTTTTGATCATCATATGCGAAATTATATGTTAAACATTCATGATATCAGATCCGTAAAACTGCTTAACAACATTTGGTTCTGTTGAAAATAAATTCATCAGATTAGTCATGTTGTTCTTTCCATGAAAGATTAAAATATCATCATTTGGAAAGTAGACCCAATAGAAAAATATAGTTCCTTGTTAGAAATTGAAGTTTGTGTAACGATCAGGCAGAATTCGACGCTCGAATTTCGACAATAATACTTAATCATATATTACTTGCCAAAAACCAAGTACCGAAAATACCAGATGGTTAAAAGAATGAAATTAGAGGTGAGAAGTAGAAAAAAAGAAATGTTAGAATAAAAGAAAAATAAAGAGACCAACAACATAGAATTAGAGTACAACGAATCTCACAGCGGACTGGACAAAATATAATATATCAAAACTCTTTACTCAAAAGAAAACTATATATATATATATACATACGTATGATTACAACATCAGAGTAAGCATTAGATCAATACAACTCACACCGAAGAAATAATTTATTACCAAAAAATACGGGTATATACACTACAAGAAAACTTCACATAGACATCGGCTAAAAAACGATGTCTCCATTTTTCGGGAGCGATGTTGATGTCGGTGATGTCTAAAGTGCCAATTTTTTTTTTTTTTTTTACATCATTTAAAAAACGATATCGAAGCAACAGTAAGACTTCATAAATTAACTAATTAACTATTGTAATAAGTGTTTTACCATATCAGCTTTTAATTGATGTCAATAAATGGCTTTATACTGATGTCTATGATAGCTTGTTTATGTTGTTTTCTCATCTCATATACAAAAATAAATATTTATTAAATGAAATACTATTGCACATAATTTAATATTCAAAAAATATTTTTATTTAATTTAATATTTTATTTCAACAGAATTTTACATTCACATTTTTCATACATAATTCAATACATTACACCATTAGTTTTACATTGCCACCTCTCTACAACACTCATACTCTACCTAACTTGATCTTGATTTTCATTGTCTAGCTTATTGTAACAATCCAGAGATTTTCGGCCCTGAAAATCGACATAAATACCTTTACCGTAACTCATACCGACCTTCCAAACACCGAAAACACTGGATTTTATTAGAAAGAAATTAGAGGGTGAGATAAGAAATAAATAAATATTAGAATAGAAGAAGAAGAATAACCAACACAACACAGAGTCTCACATCGCAGCGGAACAAAATATTATACAGAAATAAATCTTTATTGAGAGCTTTAAACATACTTACAATATCAGAGTACATCACACCACGAGACAGTTATAATAACCTGTTCCCATATACAACACACAGTGGAATAGTAACTATATAATATCATACGCCTGGATTGTCCCAGCTCGTCTCTTCACAGCACTCGATAACCTGAACCTGTACACCCGGGCTAACACGAGCATTTACAAAACACCGGGTCAGTCTGGTGAACCAGAGTGAGATAAACACACTAAGTTTAAGGGTATCACACAACCTGGTTTTAAAGTTAAAATCTTTCAAAGAAAAGGAAAATCGTAAGAACAAATCCACACATAAACACGGATGGTTTTTACCTTACGATAACCCAAAACATTTTTTTGAAATCAATAGCTTGTCTGATATTGTAATAATGTCTAAATACAAGCAAATAACAATCTAGTGGAACGCTTGCATCTCACGCTCCACATATAGTATACAATTAAAACTGCCGGCACTTATTGGAGATTGGATCCCGACTATGACAAGGTATTGGACCACCTGCCGATTGTGTATCTCTAGAGGCGAATATACTGGGTTCAACAGACCGACCACTCATTTCGCTTGAGTGTATCGAATGTATATCACCAACGGTTGGGAGCTACCCACCGTCTTCCCAAAAAGGGACAGCATCGAAATAGATTTAAGAAACAAAAGGATTTTCTCTAGATAGGTGATTATACACCCCAATGGGAGCGACCCACATAGCCATGCTGCCTGCCCGATTTTTGTCATTTCCCGGTTGTTGAAGCTTGAGGTTTGAATTCCCTTTACAACACCTGGCCACCATTCACTTTGAATGCCACATCGTCAGATCAGCTAGATATCACTAATTGACGTCCGCAAAAATACTCTAGTAGTTCAGAGAACCGTCGTCCTCCGTACCACCATGGTATGTTTGAAGAAATCAACGTATGTAATTCCTTTGGAAATACTTTGTCAGACATTCGTCCATACAAGTTATCCAGGAACAGGATGAACCGAAGGTACTCTCCTACTGCATCCAATATAGGAATCACCCCATGGATCAGTAGCGAGAAGTCCTTGCAACCCGTAGATTCAAACCACGATAGAACCAAAGTTTATCTCTGGCCGCTAAACCAGAGATTTTTAGCAGTTCTTCCGCTTATGAAGATCTACGGTCTTCAATGCTCGATCTCAATCATCTTTATCTTTTTACGTATTTGTTGGTCGGAATGGTTTTCGAATCTAAATTCGATCCCGGTCTTTCTGTACCAACAATCGTATTGGATAGATTTGATAGTCGGTGAATTAACTATCAAAATAAATAGTGTTTCAATCATGACAATTCAATGGGTTCACTGGTACAATATTCAGCACCCCTTGGCCTTTTAATTAAAATAAATGCAAATTTACAACTCTTAAAATATTTCGATATTGAAAATATAGTTTTCTCGCTTCTTACTTAACATAAGATTTTCCTTAAATAAATTCACCTTTATATCCAGTTTCCTATTTTCACTTTTAAAACATTAGTTACATTATTACTCAATATTGGAAATCGATTTAACTTATTACACGTAAAACAACATTACGAAATATCGTTTATTTCATTACTTGGAATAGTGATCCATGCTTATTATTATAGAATAGAATTCAAGTTTACATTTCCTTCTAGTTTGAAAATGTCGTTGTAACTTTCCGCGATTCCCTTTTTACTTTGGAACCCTTAGTATATACATATATATTCTAAATTTTCACCAAATTTGTTGCGTTATTATTTCTCTATTGAAATAATAAATTTCACTAACCTCTTTCACGATTACCAACTAATATCATCTTCAGATAATCCTGATGTTGTTCAAGTTGGGGTATTTTAATTACCTCTCAGACCTTGATCAACAACGTTTTTATCCTCAAATAAATATGGGTTGTAATCAAACCAATATTCGATTCCAATCTCAAATCAAACTCCATTTAACTATTTTATTCAAAATACGATTTCAAAACCCTTCTTATTTTTCTGACATTCTCTTTCACCGTTCAATTCGATTCCATTTCACTTGGATTACTTTTCAAATGAATTTTCATTAAAAAGTAGTTTTCTAAATCATTATTAATTACAATAATTATTTATTTCAATCATTAACTACATTAGTAGTTAATTTCTTTATTTATCTAAAATAAATAGTAAATCCTCTTTTTAAATCTTATCAAAATTAAAAAAATATTCATTAAACTATTTTATTCGAAACACACAAATTTAATAATCAATCTTAATCTAAAATGGTTGATTTATTCAACTCAAAATCCGGTTATCTCGTCAACCAATTTTAATTCGTTTTCCCTTTAAATTTATTATAATTAATTTAAATAATCCCATTTAAATGTTTTTCAACGAAACCATTTTTCACTTTTTAACCGTTAGGTTAATTCCCTTAATATCACATATACAGATCTGATTTACATCAGAATTGCCTTTATAAAATAAATTTACAATTTATTTATGAAAATAAATATTTATTTCCTTTTTATAAACTTTTATTCAAAATATATATCTCAAAATTCATCTTTAGTTATAAAAATAAATTTTATAACTTCGGCTCTATCGATTTACCTGACGGTAAATCGATATAAATAAAACAATTTCCTTTCAGGCCATTTACTGCCGATTACTCAACCAATACTGCCTACTGGTTAAAACATAACACAGGTGGATTTTCGAATCGATGGTCAATACTCAAATAAATCACCCAAACATGACAGTTCATATGTTAATATGAAAGTAAATAATATATCTGAGGAATCCCGTTGGATCCCTCCAACCTGTTCTTCCCTGTATTCAAAACGGTTATCATAAACCAGATCATTCAATTCAAAATGATCAAACAATTCAAATAGATCAAACAATTCATACCATTAAACACGTTTATTTTACAAACGTGACCAACAGGGTAAGTTACCTTTATTGGAACCAATCGTAAAAATAACGATTTGGTATTTCACTGAAATTAAATGATAGTTTAATTTCATCAGTTAAATCAACAAATAAATTATAACCAACAACCAGTCAACCATTAGCAAGCAGAGCACACAAAATAAAAACCCAATTTATATAAAAATATAAATGGGAAAACCTGAGTGAGTTTAACTCACTTTGATATTCCATTCGTTGTAGCGGTTCGGTTACAGTTAAATTAAACAGTTGTTTAACTTAATTGTAAATTCCAGCTATCTCCGTTCCTATCCAAAACTGTTCCATGTTGTCCTGCCCTTTAATATGGTTCCGGCGTAATTTGTTCCGTTCCAGTTTGATGACATACGAAATATACATATACCGTTATCAGTCTACAAAACGTTCATGGAACAACTTACTTTGAAAGCAACTGTTGTTTGTTCACCAAAAATGAAATCCACGCAAACTCAAGTCTGCTACTATTTTCTCTCAAAATGTATTTATCACCAAAACACTTTGGGCGAAAATTATGATTAATATGAATGTTATATCGTCATTTGAACTGTTGATAGCAAATGCCTCCTCCTCATGACTAAATGCGTTAAATTCTACACATTATGTGCGTCTGTTTTCACGTGTGGAAGAAATTCTCCACGTACTAAAAGTTATTACATTATGATCTTGAATTCTGCTCGCATAATCAAACTTTGATTCACCAATTTCAAGAGCAACTGTTGAAATTACTTTACAAGCAACTATTTGTTAAAATGTCCTCCAACGCATAAGGAGCACATGCTAGAGTCTTTTAAATGCACAGGAACTATTGTGAAGGTTCCTATTAACATCTCAACACTCAGACAAGAATGTTCAGTACATGTATGTAGGTCACGTAAAATATATATACCCTAACGTTGTACTCATACAATTATATATATCCATAACTAAATATTAGGTCATATAAACCTTGATTAGGCAATAATTTAAAACCGATTAGGCATGGATTAGCATTCAAACTATTACTGACATATTCGAACCATAGTTAGGCATATTCCAAATAGGAATCAAACCTGGTTCGCTCATTATAATGCTAGTTTATTATTTGGCCAACTTCCTAAACATACTTAGGTAAACAAATCGTGATTAGGAACGATAAAAATATACCATGCGTCAGGTGGTCACTGTTTAGTCTTCTTCCCATGAATGAAGCCTCTCCCCGCACTTTCCATCTGCTCAAACAGACCGCGAGCTCCCCTTCATCCACGACAGTACCCCAATTCCTTTTCCGTCCTCACTCCAGTCCGTACTTCACCTCTCCACTTCAATTTATTTTGAAAACCCACTGTACATGAATATGACCCCATCCCCCTTTAACGCAATTACACAGTACCTTTCCCTTCCTTTTGTTAATGCATCCCATACACAGTTGGCTCCCATCTACCTTTAATCCGCACTATCAGTTCGCTCACTCCAGGAAGATGCTCATGACATTTTCACATTCCCAGGCCATTACTCCACCATTTACCCCGCTGTTCCGATCCTGCGAGCTCCTCCTCACTAGATCGTTAGGCTGTCCAGCAATCATCAAAGAACACACCACTGAAATCCATGATGTTGAACCTCACCCCTCTCGTAACTCATGGTACTTATACAGTATTGAAATAAGACTTTGTTCGAGTCTCTGTGTAGTACTTATTTGAAGCTTACGTAGGAGGAAGCCCAAAAAAATGAATTCGGGATTTTTTTTGGAAGCATCTACGAGTGGGTTTGGAGTTTTATTTGGTTGGAGGAGAGTGGTTTTCACCATTATTGGAACTAAATAAAAGAAGAGCAGACAATGTATTTATAAGGAGGAGAGACGTGGGATCCAAGTTTTAGAGTGTGTAGGTCTTCAGAAGTAGGATAGCTGTATCAGTACGGCATGTTGGAATTCTCGAAACACAACTTGGGTAGCACGGTTATGTGATGGATTGGTGTGCACGGCAAGTGAATGGTTTGGTATGCAAGAAAAATGGATGAACAGTGGAAAGCTTAAATTATATTAAAACGGAACTTCATGATGAAGTAGTTGACAAAAACTAGCACAAACGATTTCTGTTTACTGATAAAAAAACTAATCTTGGTGTAAAAAGGTATTCCGAACCCAATGGGACAAGTTTCGTCGAATTCCGAGGTCGTATGAAAAAAATTCCTTTATAAAACCAGAAATAAACACGCATTTAATTTTTCCACGATTACCAGATAAATCAAATCAACTTGAAACCTCGATATCCTATAATAATTTTTCAATACAAACCCAATGGCACCATTTTCGTCGCATTCTGAGACTGTTCCCCCGGTAGGCTATTTTTACATGCATCGCAATGCCATTCTGGACACCAAATTACACGGTCCCCAAAAATAACAAACTATATACCTATCTTAACTCTAATCGATGATACGAACTCAACGAAATTAGTTTCATGGCTTAATTCGATCGTCTGTTCAAGTTATACCCAAATAACCCTTTATTAAATTAATTACGCGCTATAGAAATTGAACGGGCATTTTTGGCTGCCGTGGTCACATACGACATCGGTTTGCCATTCCATTCAACACCGTACAAAAATTTAATGATACGGTTCTAATGAAACTAGTTTCGCCGAAATCTGAGTCCGTTTGCAAAACGGCTATTTTAAAGGTCGATATTTAAATAACGATTTTCACAGCGACTATTTTAAAATTTGATTTAGCCATAACTTACAATTTATAACACGAGATCTGAATTTTTCTCTTTCATATAAAAATTATAATCAATACGGTTCTAACTTTTCTTGTTTCACAGAAATCCGACTTATATCGGCTTCTGTATTTTCAGTTGAAGTTGAAAATTCAATATTACGAACTGCAGTGCCATTTCGAGCTCATTTTAAATTATAAATAAATTAACGTTAAAATAACGTTTTTAATAACGAATTAAAATCCATTGATACTCCAAATATAATATTTAAATAATAAATTAAATTAAATATTTGATGGCCAAAATACGGGTCGTTACACTTATGCTCTAGCTATCCATTTTTTCTGTATGGTATTGGGACTTCACCTTATAATAAACCCAAATGACAGGAAAGCCATAGCAAAACAGTCACACAATTCAATTATATTTAATGCGAGACGAAGTAGTAAACTGGAAATAAATTTAATCGTGAGGTTAACTCAACACCGGTGGCGGCACAAAGGAAGAAGGAGCGGTTTTCGACCTATCCAATTCCGAGTAGTAGACCCTGGAAAAGCAAATGATTCAGAAAAGACCGATTAGCATCTTCTGCTTGTTTTAAGCTAGCATAATTTCAAAACATGAACTTAAAATAAAATAACTACAGAATATAAACACACTATAAACCACGTTATTTCTTCGCAAAGCACAAGGTAAATGAGCAAAACTTGAAGTTAAAATAAAATAACTGCAGAGTATAAACATGGAACCTAACATGGATGGTTGAAGGAACGTCTAATGCTTCCTTATTGCAATTATTGTCTAATGCTTCCTTTGTGGAGTTATTGCAAAGATAACATGCTCTTAAGTAATCATCACAAATTTTCATGTTGAACATATCAATTGTAAACCTAATCTTACCTTCTTTGAAGTGGAGACTCACAAACTATCACCAGTGACCGAAGCAAAAATTAAAACTCTTTTATCTTCTGTAACTGTATAGAACTACTGGTTCTATTATACTCGTCCGATTTGAAACCCGTAAATAATTTCACGTAAATCGATCTTTGAGTCAAGCACGAGGATAATGAATTGAATCTAATATTGTACATATCCTTCAACACTGATACCAATAGTACCGAACAAGAACGTAAATTTGGCATTAGAAGAAAGATTCAAGGGTTTACCAACAAAAATAAAATAAAACTCACCCATCTAGTAACAGTAATTTCCTGATAGTCCTCGTAGCTAAGTGGACTCCGATTCCGATCCATATTATCAAACACAATAGAAATAGTAGCTTTCATAATTCTAGGCTGCCCTTGCTTATAAACCAGCTCCTGCAAATTCGTAGCACGAACCTGCTGTAAATTCATAATCCTAATAACGAAGCATATCGTGTAGCATAGGATTTAAACCCTTCTAGTGTGATTTAATTTTATGTGCATGTTTTCTAATTTGTGGATTCTTCTAGGCTTTGAAAAAGAAAATCCTACAAAAGAAAGTGAGCGGGCGGTGGAAAAAATTGGGAGAGGCTGATTGGAGGTTTTTGATGGTTGCGGATAGAGAAGTGATCAAAGGCTAGAGATAGCCCATTCCGGGGGTGGAGGATTGACAAAGAGACCTTTAACATCATGAACGAAGCTGATGTAAATGATGAATAATTGATGTTAAAGCACATTTCAATTTATATATTAATGAAAGACTTTTTTCTAATTTGTATTTTGCTAAGAAACAAGATATATCGAGACGTCAGCCGTAATAGACAACAACTATTTTAATAATTTTTGGGTACAATCCATCTCAGCAATATTACATAATTTTACTATAAAATATAATTAATAGATATTAACTATAATTAATAAACATTAACTATAATTACTAAAAGAAATTAACTATAAAATATAATTAATGTCAAAGCACATTTCAATTTATTTATTAATGTATGATATAATTTTACTATAAAATATAATTAATAGATATTAACTATAATTAATAAATATTAACTATAATTGCTAAAAAATATTAACTATAATTTACTAATTATAATATTAGCTATAATTAATAAATATAACTATAATTACTAAAAAAACATTAACAATAATTTACTAATTATAATATAATTAATAAATATTAGCTATAATTAATAAATATTAACTATAAAATATAATTAATGTTAAAGCACATTTTAGTTTATTTATTAATGTAAGATATAGTTTTACTATAAAATATAATTAATAGATATTAACTATAATTTACTAATTATAATATTAACTATAATTATAAATATTAACTATAATTACTAAAAAATATTAACTATAATTTACTAGTTATAATATAATTAATAAATATTAAATATAAATAATAAATATAAACTATAATTACTAAAAAATATTAATTATAAAATATAATTAATGTTAAAGCACGTTTTAATTTATTTATTAATGTAAGATATAATTTTACTATACAATATAATTAATAGATATTAACTATAATTAATAAATATTAACTATAATTCCAAAAAAATTAACTATTGTTTATTAATTATAACATTAACTATAATTAATAAATATTAACTATAATTGCTAAAAAAATATTAACTATAATTTACTAATTATACTATAATTAATAAATATTAAATATAGTTTTAACTATAATTAATAAGCATTAACTATAATTACTAAAAAAAATATTAACTATAATTTACTAATTATAATATTAACTATAATTACTAAATATTAACTATAATTACTAAAATGTATTATGTATAATTTACTAATTATAATATAATTAATAAATATTAACTATATTTACTAAAAAATAATTACTATAAAATGTAATTAATAAATATTAACTATAGTTCACTAATTATTAATCATTAACAATAATACATTTAACAAGTGATGTAATAGACAATAACTATTTTAATAAGTGATGTAATAGCCAATATTTTTTGTATGGCCTATAAGTTCAATTTTTAAAAGTGTATTTAAGACATCAATCGTTCAATAAATCGATGTCTGAGAAACCAACAACATCACTTTTAAAATGAGCGATGTTAAAAATATGTTTTGAAATTGGCTGAATTTGTGACGATGTTAAAACTGTGACTCTAGCTTCCTCCTGAAATCACAAGTGCAACCTAACTTGGAAACATGCTCGGTCTGACGCGAGCCCATTTGGAAGCAATTAAAAATTAGCCCGGATCAGTCTAGAATACTTTAAGTGATAAATTCACATTAGAAACAACTTGCTTAACTTTATAAAATTATTTGAAAGAATAAACCTCTCGTAAGATACGACCACACAAATACATGGCACGTGTTTTTACCTTACGATAATCAAAATCACTTTTTATATCAAAATCCATTGATATTATAACAATGTCGATCAAACCAAAAATAAATAAGAATATAACTGGAAAGCTTGCATATCACTTTCCAACATAGTTGGTATACATCTAAAAATGTACCGCTCGTATTAGACTTTGGATTTCCAACATGACAAGGTATGGGACCACATCCCGTTCAGTGTACTCTAGAGAGGATACACTGGTGTTTAACAAGAACACCTTGCAACCCGATCATACATGTCCGACCACTCATTCAACTTGAGTGTACCGAATATATTGTCACCGACAGTTTGGCCAACAACCGTTTCCTGTTAGATATAAAAGATAAGAAGAAACAAACGAAATCTCTATAGATGGTTACAATACACCATAATGGGAATGACCCACACAACCATGTTGCCTACCTGATTTCTGTCATTTTTTGGTTAATGAGGCTTGAGGTCATGATTACCTTTTAGAACATCACATCATCGTTCACTTTAAATGCAACATCTTCAGATCCATCAAATCAGTAATTGACATCCACAAATATTCTTTGGGTGTTAAGCTAGGAGAAGGTGTCTTCTCCGCTACCAAGCTTGGTATATTTTTAAAAATCAACTTACGTGACTCTTAGGAAATACTGTCAGACATTCGTCCATATAAGTCATCCTAGTACAGGATGAACCGAAGGCACTCTCCTACTTCATCCTATATAGGAATCGCCCCAAGGATCAGTAGTGAGAAGTCCTTGTGATCCATAGATATCAACAACGATGAAATCACAATTTATCTCTGGTGGCAAGTGAGAGATTATAACTGGTTCTTCTGCTTTATGTAGATCTACGATCTTCAATTCTTTTATCTTTAAAAGTATCCCTACATGTTAGTTTTGAACGTAAAGTTGGTTTGAAGTGGTTTACGGTCTAGTTCCCATCCCGATCTTTTCGAATTAACACGTTAAAAGTCCATTGGATATTTCATTGATATTCGGGTTTTTGATTATCAATCATAATAGTATTGTCAAGTACATCAGCAGCTCATGCCTCTTTTTATTAAAATCATTTTTAGGTTGAAAACCTTATCAACAAATCACATTATTGACCTTACTTAGAAAACAATAACCAACCCATATATCTTTCCAAAATAACTGTATTCTCAAATTCCCCTTTTTATATTTCTTTACCTTGAAAATATATCTATATTTGTATAAATCCATTTATATTTCTGTACTTGGACATATTGCTATATATTCCTAACCAAATGATATAAGTCTAATTTCAAATCTTATATGGCTCAAACAATGTCAAACGACATATTCCTCATTATATGAACTCCAAATGGTTTTATTTATCTTCAGCACTTTCCCAATTAAAGTTTACCATTTCTCTTATGGAAATAATAATTAAATTTTCAACTAATGTTTCCGTTTCCAATCCCATATACTTCTTGATTCCAATCCATATCTCGAAAATTCATAACCATTTACTTATTTCTTTAAGTAGGTATATTCACCAAAATGGGTTATTTCTATTACTTAGAAAATAGTGTCATATACTTAACCAATGGTGTAAGTATAGTCACATTTCATATCGGGTTAACAATGTGAAATAATACATCGTTTACTATAAATTTCAATAATTAAATTTAAATGTCTAAATCTTGAAAATAAGTTGCAATATAACTTCTTATGGAAATAGTAGATTATTTCCAATATTACTATCATTACAAACCAATACCATCCCTTGATAATAGTGAAGTCATTCAAGCTGGGGTATTTTATTTACATCTCAGACCTTGATCGACAACGTTATTATCTTAAGACAGATAAAGTTTGTAATTCAAAAACAAATAATAATTTTATTATCAGACAGAGTCTTATTTATTATCCAGATTAAAATATGGTTTTATAAATCATTGCATGTATATGGAGAATCTCTTTCCAATTTTAACTACTTGTACTTGACCACTTTGTCAACTAAATCATTACTAAAACGTACAGTTTTTTAAACTTCATAACTATCACTCTTTGAAACTTGGATTAAATAATCCATCAATCGCATTCTTTGTAAAAATCCCATCTTCTTTTAGAAATATCCTTTTACACTGATTCTTAAACATCTTTTTAAGCCAATTCGTGAATAATCTTTCTCTTTCAATAAATATCAGTTTACTTAATCCCATTACTAAGTCAATGCTTAATTAAATTCATTGCATTAGCTTCGCGCCGTTTTATAAACTTTTGTTTATAAACTGGATTTATTTCTAAAATTCTTTTTCAGAAACCTTTTATAACATTCAGATAAACCTCATTACAACATTGATTATATATATTTTACATTAAAATTTATTAAATAACGATTAAATATATTAATGATTATTATAAATATTTAAACATTGTTAATTAAAAGGTAAATTACGTTTAAAAAATCTTAGTAGTTTAAAACAACTATTTATTAAACTATCTTCACTAGATTAATTAAAGATGAATTAATCTTATAGCTAATTTCAATTAAAACAGTTGACTTAGTCAACTTGAAACCATCAGTTAAATTGTTAACTGATTTCAATTAATCCTTCCCCTTAAATTAATTAATAACTTAATTAATTTAATAATATCGCTTAATTTTTTCTTAAATACAATTATTCCAAATTATTAACCCCTAAGTTAAATTCTGACTTCATTGCTTATAAAATGTCAAAATAGATCATTTATAATTACTTTATAAAATCAAATATAAAATATTAACTTATTTATAAAACTTCTATTTCCATATTAAATATAATCTAAAACTTTTCTTCAGTTATAAAAATAAAATTTATAACTTTAAATACATTGATTCGCCTAACAACGAATTAACATCTTAAAAATGTGGACTTTAGGCCATCTGCTGCCAATACCTTAATCAATGTTATCTATTGATTAATAAATCATCAATGATGAATTCAATTCAATCATCACATCTGATCCAACAATCCAAACAGGTTTTAGCATTACTGAGGTCAAATAGTTCATATATGAATAATATGAAATCAAATAACTACAAAATATTTGAGGAATCCGGTTGGATCCTTTCAACATGTTTTCCTCTGCATTACAGCTCATAATATCGTTATATAAATGAATATGGAATAGAAATATTTTCTAAATTATTTAAACAATGGAAAAATAAATACCGCAATCAACAATCAAAAAAATAACATCCAAGCATTTAATTTATACTATAAATAATAATTATAGTTATATGAATTTAACTGCATCATAGAAATCCAGAAGGTGTGAGTCAACTCACCATTTACTTTCGATTCAACAATTCAAGTTGTTTTGTTTAATTTTAAACAACCGTTTAAAGTTGAACAAAGTTCCCAGCATCTCCAAAACCAATCAAACCAGCTCGATAGCATAGCCTTCATTCCTACGATGCCAACTTCTCTTGTTTTATTGAATTTTGTTTATGTATGATAAAGTAATTGCAATTACAAGTTTATATGAATTTAATTATGGTTAACTTAAGTTAAAATAATTAATTAACCTAATTAATCAACTTGCTAATTAAATCTCGTTTCAAATTACCTTTCTTCTTTGGCAACCCCTGATTTCTACATTTGAACCCAAAGCGTCATCTTCATATTACCCCACACTACCATCGCTCCACTTGGTCTAACCCCGACCCTGCCAGAACCTCTACCTCAACGAGAGGCACCACTTCCCTAAATGTCATGCCCTAACACCCCTCTGTTTTCCTTGAAATTAGACACATTCGAAACATGTTCCCGTCCCTTTTTCCGCCACCACCGGCCACCAGGGACTGTCGCACCACCATCATCGGGACGACCTCGCCTCCTTCTTTCATTCTTCTTTAGGTCTCGAGACCCCTCGACTTCTCCAACGATCGGAAAACAATAACAAACAACCGAACCCCACAAAACTACAACTCCGTTCATCTCTAAAATTCGACCACCACCAACCACCGGACCACTACCGATACCTCCGACACTCTCCCGTCTACAACTCTTCTTCAGACCACATTACCTGAAATGAACCCTACCTTCGTTAATCATCAAAAAAGCAAAACTGCACTTCATCGCTATTTTTGAGGATTCCGGCCACCACATCTCACTGTTGGCCACTAAAATTTACCAATAGGTCGCCCTCAACATCCTCCCAACCTTAGTTGTTGACCGCTTCCTCCAATTCCTCACTATTTGAGAGCCAAAAAAATAAAGTTTGAAAATGGGCTTAAATGAAAATTGTAGCTGTTGATTTGGGGATTTAAGGTTAGGGTTAGGTAAGGGTAATTTATAGTGAAAATATTTTGGATTTATTATTATTTTATTCAATTATTTTATTGATTCGTGTCTATCATCATTTCTGATTGATGTTTATTTATTCATACGATCACATATGAACTCCATTCGCATGAAAATGGGCATTATGCTATAGTTTGACATTTCTAACCCATTGAAACTTGTTTTGTCGAAATTCGAGTATGTTTTCAAAAACAGTGCTAGTTTGAGTTCAAATAATTGATCGGTCCACATTTTAATTTGCGCACGCTCATATAACAACTTCGATTGGCACAAAACATGAAATTTAGCAATAATTAGCCATTAAGGATTTAATAAAATTTGTTTCATTGAAATCCGTGGTCATTTGAAGAAATATCTCTTTTTAATGTCTAAATTAAATTGATACAAATCGATTTCAAAACAATTCTATATAATAATAAATTATTATGATCGTATATATTTAAATAGAATTTCATATTGCTGCAAAATAAACTACTTCAGATTTTAAACTAAACATACTGAATTTCAAGTTAAGTTGATATTCAATATATTAAAAATCCTTTTATTTTGTATGACAAATCATTGCGGTTTATAAATGATTCCATACCGACTTTCTGAAAATTTGATTTTGACATAACTCAAAATCTATAAGATGAAAACTCAATTGGCCTCTTTCATTAGAAAATTATAATCCAATAGATTCGGACGATTCTTTTTTCAAAGAATTCCGACTTATGTTGGATTTTGTACATCCATTTAAATTTTAAAACGTAAAACTACGAACTACCGTGATGCTGCAAGATCGTTTTTAATTAAAATATAAATTATACATTCAAACGTCGTTTATTAAATGAATTCCTTATTATAATTCAAATCTAAACTTAACTAAATCTTTTTATATTACCATTTCATACTATATTACAAATCCAACTAATTCTGACTATTTCAGAATTTTAGATTTATAATTGTATTATTTAAATTAAACTAATAATTTAAAATCGTTAAATTCGAGTTATTAAAATTTTCAAATCAACATTTAAAACCATTTTTAAATGTTTAAACTTAACGGTTAAAAATCTGGGTCATTACATTCCTCCCTCATTAATAGAATTTCGTCCCCGAAATTACGAAGGTACGAAAAATGAAACAGACCCATTATGTTTCAAAAATCTACTTAATTAATATATTATGTTCCACACCTTGAATTTTTAGTTCCAACTGACCCAATTAGTTTCAATAGAGAAACCAATTCATTTCTATTAATAAAATTTTCAAAAATTTCTAACACCTTAAATTTTTGAAAAAATTCGTTAGTCTCCCCTGTGTGGAGGGACTTCTGCGATACCACAGGAACAACAGATATATATACATCGTCTCACATGGTCGAAAAACTCAATCTATATACCAACTTTTGTATTTTGCATATGCGTACCTTATATGAGCATTATTAAGGGATAAGCAATATGCTATAAATGAGCTCGCTTGATTAGCATACAACTATAGCCAAACAGGATCCAATTAGCTCCAAAGCTCAATTTAATAGGTTCGAAGATGAATTAGTCCCTTCACCTGTTCTTAACTCAGATGAAATTTATAGTAACATAATTATGTAAATTGGTTCAAACAATAAGATTATACACTTCAATCTATTTTGCATACAATTCAATTCACATGGAAGTTATTTATAATCAATTTCTTAACAATCTATTTTGGATTATTAATTTATTTCCTTAAATTCCATTCACATTCATTAACTTGAATGCATTTCTAGTTCCCAAACCCAACTCGAATTCCTATTGACTTAAGTCCAATTTCATTTCAAGTTCGATTACAACTAATATGATTCATTTTAAATCAATCTGTATGTTAAATTTAACATTAAAATTCTCATTTATACATTTCTTACTTGAGATTCCTTATTAAACCACCCCAACTTCACAATACAATTTAAATTCCATTCAAATCAACATTTGTTTATTTCTTGATTACCAATATTATAATAATTTGAAAAATTGTTTCTTTTATCTTCTTACAAAATATACTGGGCAAAAATAATATAAAAATAATTCTGTATTCAATTACTAATACGCGCTCTTATATATATATATATACACACACACACACACACACTCTCAAACTCAACCTAGGGTATTACTAACCCAATCGCCATTGAGTTACACCACAGAGCCAAGGTCGTCACTAAACCTTATGCTCGATACCACTATAACGACCCGGTGGAATTCGACGCTAGAATTCGACAATAATACTTAATCCTCTATTACTTGCTAAAACCAAGTATCAAAAACACTAGATGGTTAAAAGAGAGAAATTAGAGGGTGAGACGTAGAAGAAAAGAAATGTTAGAATAGAAGAAGACCCACAACATAGAATCAGAGTATAACGAATCTCACATTGGAGTGAACAAAATTATATGTAACAACCCGTATTTTTGGAACCAATTTAAAATTTATATTTAATTGATTTTCATAGAAATTAAGTATTTTAGATGAATTATTTTGAGAATAGACGACTTAAAATTTATTTTAATCAAATTTAGAGCATATAAATTTAAAATTTAAATAAAACGAGCTTGAAATGGCGTAGTAGTTTGAAAATTTGTTTTTAAACTTTGAATGAATGTACATAATTCAGTATAAACCAGAATTTGATAAAACAAGAAACATTGGAATATTTTGAATTATAATTTTCTAACAAATGTAAGAAATTGAGATATTAACTTTATAAATTGGAAGTTATGTCTAAATTAAAATTCATAATAGTTGCTATGGAATTTAAATATATTTTTAAAAGGTATATATAGCCAATAGAAAACTCGCATTTTGCATACGGATGAATTTGGACTCGAAATTACTTCCATTGAGTTCAAAATGCCGTTTGAGTGTTCGAAAAATACAAGCATTGATACCTTTGGAGTTGGAGAAATTTTGGTCTTTTTCCTAGGAAATTAGACCAAACTATCACTTTTTGCAAATGGACGAATTTGGACTTGAAACCACTTCGGTTGAGTTCAAAAGGTCGTTTACATGTTTGAAAAATGTAAGCTTCAATATGTTTCAAGTTCGTGGATTATGGCACATGGGTTAGGACTTGGTTCGGCTAGACCTAGCCATTTAAAACACCCGAAATCAGCCCTCTCCCTCTCATTCTCCCTCAACACTTAAGAAAAAATGGAAATGGGGAAAGGGAATGGGAAATTAAAATTCCCTAAACCTAGTTAATCCTAGGATCTCCAATTCTTATTGAAATCAAGTGCAAATCAAAGGAAAATCTTAGGTAAGCTCCTCTCCATCTTCTTCATCTTGTTTCCTCTTCAATTTATTACGATTTACTAAACCTAACTTCTAGGAAATTTGTGCATTCATGTTTATATTGAAGATTCATGAGTAATATTGGAATAGAGGTTGTTCTAGCTTGTCATTGGATTGATTTCTTTCTTATAACCATCAAATGTGAGAGCTTTGTGAGTTCTTAGTGTCTATGCCACAAGCTACTGGCTTGTATAGTGTAATTTAGGTTCATTTTTATTTGTGTGTATGCATATGAATTAGTTAGATAAGTGTACAATTTTCGGTTTATTAGTTTTAGTTTCATTGAATCAAATTTTTTGATTAGAATTGTCCACACAATCTAATTCATATGAAATGACTTGTTTTGGTGATATTGTGAAGCTTCGTTGTTACCCCGGCAAGTTCTAAACTTCACAATTCGCTTATATTGGGTTAGATTGCTTTGGTTCAAAATTTAGTTCACTTTTGAACTTATACTCAAAACCATTGCGATTCTCTAGTATGATTGTTTGTGCATGTGAGTTTGGTGTTATGAGTTGCTTTGGTGAGTTATGGAAGCCTCATTTGCATGCATATAACATCGTAGGCCTTCAGGCATTATCCGATATCAATTTGAACATGTTTTCTAGGCAAAATTGTGCTCTGGCCCAGATTCAGACGTCTGGTCAAAAAAAATTCAGATGTCTGAATCATCACAAAATTGAACTAAATCCTTGTTGTTTCAGGAAAATGCAAATTCAAACGTCTGAAATTTTTAATTCAAACGTCTAAATCATGTTTTTCTGCTATTGACCGGTGAAACCATGGTCAATAGTTTAGGTCCATCCAGGCTCATTCCCGGCCGAGTTTCAGCCCATTTCGACTTCATTTGCGACTTGTTAGTTTCTCTAATTTGCAGATTTCAGTAGCCCGATTCTTACAAAATCGTTTTATAAATCATCAATTAAAGAATGACGGAGTGGAAATTAGTGGTGAGAACTCTCTCTCACTCAAGTATTTTTTACGGTTATGAATTTATTTTTATAGCTGAGTATATATTTATTATCTGCGATTGCAATATTTGTTTGGTGGTTGATGGATGTTACAAGTTTAACTGTTATCATTATTAAATTGTGAAAATAATATATAAGCTCACACGGATTGTGATGTAAACTCCACACGGGTATTGGGACGATAATTTTACACATCGCCCAAGTATGCAAATAATAATCATTTGCTGTTGATTTAAAACCCCCCATGGGTCTAGGGATGATAATAACTTCACACATCTAACTTGTGTTTAGTTGCATGTCAGTCGATTGATCGACAGACCGTAGTAAGCGTTATTCAATTATTTACTGCTTATACAGTTGTAGATGCACTCTGGATGTGAATTGAATGCTTAATACTTGTTTATCACTATATTCGAATACATGTGATGTACGAAATCCATATAATCGAAATTATATGGTAATTGGTTGAGTCACATTCCGATTCAGAATATGAACGAATAATATAAAATAATATTCAATGAGGAATCAAAATATGATTTTGATGTCCGATTTTGGATGGACACGAAAATATTGAAATGGTTAGAAACTAGAATAAAGAATTGATATGGTGTAATGACCCGGATTTTGAGCGACTTTGGTTATCGACATAAACACGATGTCGATAACCAAAACACTCAAAAATCCTGGTAATTAGTGAAAGAAATTAGAGGGTGAGGAAAGATAAGGTAGAAACTTAGAATAGAAGAAGAAGAAGAACACAATATCAGAGTAACACGAATCTCACAGCGGAACGAATAACATATAATGTGTATAACATAACTTTGAAATATAAATCTGCATATGTATACAACAACATTATCAAAGTACAACACTTACAACACAGCGGAAATAAACTATAGCTATATGATCCTGAAGCCTCCTGCTCCAGCTCTTCCAGTATATCTATAAATCCTGACTACTTGTCTGCCCGTACAAAATTAGGCACCCAAGAGTTTAGGGAAACAAACAAATAAACTCCGGGTCAGTCATGCGACTGGTATGTGTAAAACAGTTTAAAAACAGTTCAAGAAGGTAATCGATATCTCATAAGACCACGCCGTATAACGGAACGGGTTTTTCCCTTATGAGAATCCAAATATATTTATATCAAAAATCTTTTGATATTATAATAATGTCTATCAACACAATATAATAATCATCTAGCAACAATGCTTTCATCTCACGTTCTACATATATAGTATACAATCAAAACCGCAAGCACGTATTGGGTAATGGATTTCCAACTATGACAAGGTATGGAACCACCTTTTGCTAGTGTACCTCTAGAAAGGAATACACTGGGTTCAACAAGAACATCTTGCAACTCGGCCACACATGACCGACCACTCATTTGCTTGAGTGTATCAAATGTATATCACCAACGGCTGGGATCAGCAACCGTTTTCCCGAATGGGACAGCATCAACAATAGATTTTTAGAAGTAAATGAAACTCTAGATCAGGTGATTATACACCCTACTTTGGTGCGACCGACTTAGCCATGCTGCCTGCCCGATTTCTGTCATTTACCGGATGTGTGGTTAGAAGCTACGCTTTATCATCACATCAGATTCACCTTGAATGCCACATCGTCAAAATCCATCAAATCACCGATTGACATCTACAACAATACATTATGTGTTAGCTAAAAGAAGTTTCCTTCTCCGCTTCCACTCTTGGTACGGTTGGAGAAATCAATATATGTGATCGTTTGGAAATATTCTGTCAGACATCCGTCCATACAAGTCATCCAGGAACAGGATGAACCGAAGGCACTATTCAATAAACATGATAGCCCTTGCATAACTCTGTCTTCAATTATCTTTGGCATATATGATTCGCAATGCTTATGCCAATACAGAGTGGTTCTTTGGATAATAATCCAACCGGTCTCTCCATATTAACAACGTTAAAAAGGTCAAAACTTCGATAGTCTGTGATTTAACTATCAAATAAAAACAAGTGTGCAAACAACGATATTATTTCCAAATGGAAATTATATCGATCAAACATCATTTAACATTCATCTCCTTAGTTCATTTTTCATCTCCTGTTTCCCTATATTCAACATTTCTTATTTTCTAAATTTAGGAAATATATGTTATTACCATTGGAAAACATTTCCATTTCTTGTTTTCTTTATTAGAAAACATTTCTGGTTTCTTATTTGAAAAAAACATTTCCAAAGCTTCTTCATTGGACTTAGACAGATGTTTAAACAAACCATCGCGATGCTAACTCAAACCATTTCCTTTACTGCCGAACCTTAACTATTCCTTAGTTAAAAATGAAGTCAATCAAGTTAGGGTAGAACTACCTCTCAGACCTTAACTGAATAACATTTCTAACTTTGAAATAGGCAAGGTTCACTTTATATCCCTTTTACTAACTTCCTTACTTAACCCTCTTCGAATAGCTATATTCGATTGACTCTTTTCACTTAACTCTATTCGATTAACCCTTATCAATTAACTCTATTGGACTAACACTATTGATTTACTCATTTCACTTAACTCCTTTCGAATAAACTATATTCGATAACTCCTTTTTCTTTCTTCGAATAAACTATATTCGATTAACTCATTTTACTTCCTATTCGAATAAACTATATTCGATTAACTCATTTGATTCTATTCACTTAACTCTTTTTGATTTAACTTTAACTCTATTTACTTAACTCCTATCGAATAAACTATATTCAATAACTCCTTTTACTATTCGAATAAACTATATATTTGATTAACTCCCTTATTCTATTTGAATAAACTATATATTCGATTTACTCCTTTTACTTTAACTCTAATCGATTAAACTAACATCGATTAACTCCTTCATTCTATTCGAATAAACTATATTCGATTAACTCCTTTTACTTTAACTCTAATCGATTAAACTAACATCGATTAACTCCTTCATTTTATTCGAATAAACTATTCATTTATAAAGATTTACTTTTAGTAACGGTTCTTCACTTTACAAATGATTTCCTTTTATTCTAACTTATTCTTTGATTTTATAAATATTTCTTTTATAAAAATCCTTTCCCTTTTCTATATAAAATCCATCGATTTTATATAAAAAATTCATTTTCAAAATACACTTTGAAAATCCTCTTTCCCATATCCAGTATTTCTTATGGTATTTAACATACCATATAACAACGATAAATATCGTCCCAACACACATAATCAACAACAGATTATATATCACATCATATATCACAATATATGAATCAAGTAAAATAAATGTTGAGGAATCCAGTTGGATTCCTCCAACCAGTTTCCCTACATCACAAATGTTAAACAATATGGATAACATCACTTTCAGTTCCATATGATATATTCTGTTAAACAGAATCAAATATAGAAATTCAACTAACTGTGTAACGACCAGGATTTTTCAGCCGTTGAATTCTGAATATTTAAATTGGTTTAAATATTTTATTTGAATACATTTTGTAGGAATTTATAACGAATTTATTTATAAAACGATATTTAAACGTATAAGTTATAATATAATTTAAACTACCGATATTATTATATTTTTGGGATCGTGGTACCTCGTTGGACACAACCGTACTCTTATTTCTGTCTGTAGCAGCTCATACACAAACAGAATTTTACGTAACGACAACCGTTAAATTGCATTTTTTTTTTAAATTTAATAATCATATATTTTAGAATGGCACATTACGCTCCTGAAATAGTCACGTAGAACCAATACATCACCTGCAGTCCATGTTACAAACTCATACACATATAATAAAAAGTAAACTTGATGCCTAACACCCTATAATGCCTAAGAAAGAAAAAAAATGCCACTCTATATTTAAAACGTACAGAACAAACATATGTTGTCCGTGCTTTCAATGTCATATAGACTGTGAAATCAAATCCCTAGCCTACCTATTCACAGCTAATCTAATTACCTTGTCGCCAAGTTTTAGAGCCGTGGAGACAAAGTATCTGTGGCCAGCAAGTAAAATACGCTATATATACATGGTTCACTCATCCCATTCTTTCGTTGTCCAACCAATAGCTGAAATCAAAGCCGCTCCTTCTGTTTTCTTCCCTTCACCAAAAGCGAAAAATCCTCCCTCAAAATTCGAAAATAGGACAGTCGGCTACGGTTGAGCAGCTCGACAAAAATCATGCTTGAGTTGCAAATCTGAGTTCAAAGTCAAGGTGCCATGGATTTTCAGAAATCAAAAATAAAATTGATACTCAATGAAATCATTAGTTTTTGGATTCGTCCTAATTCCCGAAACAAGAGCTTCACTTCTATACAATTTTTGTTCCACTCGGTCATAGTCTCTGGGTTCGAAGAAATCACAGCAGCTAGGGGTCGCTGCAACCAGTGCTTGAGGCGTCGAGAATTGAAGTTGAGGGCAACGCTGGGTCTGTTGAGGCGTTGGATTTTACAGGGTTTGGCGATTTCTGGTGAGCCATGGGAGTGTGCGGTGGCCAAGGTACCCTGAACGATCAATTGAAAAGGGAAAGTTCAGGTATTTTTGTTGTTGTTTTGTTTGTTTTTCTGGGTTCGAATATCTGATGCGTGGAGAAGGAATCAGTTAAGGTTGAAGGGGATGAGGAGTTATGTATTCGAATTGAAGAAAATAGTGGCTGATGATATTTTTATTTAGGTTAGTGAAGTAAATAATAAGAAGTGAGATGTTGGGTTCAAAGCATGGTCACGGGTTGGTTATGGTGAAGGAGGGGAAATGGTATTAACGTAAGTTGAATGGTAGTGGATATGTTATGGAAGGAGCGGATGGTGTAGAGGCTGTGGAAATTGGAAAGATGGGATTAATGATGGTGATTAGGAGCGTTCAGTTTAGTCATGAAGACTATGAGCGATGGGATGTATATAAATAAAGAAGAGGGTATGGGATGGTTCGGATAAGTACTGGGAAATGGTTTTGCGCAGAAAGGTGATTTATTGGGTTAACACTTGGAATCTGGCATACTACAGGAGTAATACGAACGAGGTAGAGGGGGAGTTTGAGGAAACCGTGACGATCGAAACCCACCAGACCAAGGAGCAGCATGTCTTTCTGTTATCCAGGAAAAAAAGAACAAATGTGCCAACTGCCGTGATTATGAAATAATTTGCCAAGAATTATGCGAAACTGGTTACGTTGGAATCATAACGTTAAGATCTACGTAATGGAATTAGTGTGGCAGAGGACAGAGCTATTGGAATTTCGCAGTGAAATCAAACGCTCGTTGATTTTAAACGAAACCAAAGCAGAATCATCAACTGCGAACCAAGGTGAGTAATCTCACTAACTCTAATTTATTTATATACATTTTATACGGTTAAATGGTTGATTGGTTGAAATGGTTGATAAAATTGGTTGATATGATTACATCGTTGATCGATGATTAGTTATGATATTTCATATTGATGTGAAATAATATTGTTGATGCTGATTAACATCTGTGGATGCAGGGAAACAGGTTGGAGGGACCCAACTGGGTTCCTCAACATTTATATTATTGTTTACTGTGATAAATTATGTTGTGTTGAATTCCTGACCCTAGAAATTTGGTATTTTAAATACCGTAAAATATTTTAGATGTAGAGAAGGGATTTGGGATTTTAAAAAGGAATTTTTATTTTTCAAAATAAAAATTAGATTTTCAAATGAACTGGAAATAGGAACTTTTTAAGTGGATTAAACAAGAAGTTGATTATAACGATGTTTATAATTTAAATACATGTTTATCATAGGATAAATATAAATATAAATTCAAGTTGATTTTGTATAATTAAAGTGTAAAGTAGTTGACACCGATATTGGAAGTGGAATTTAAATGCAGTAATTATAGAAGAGATTTGAGTTGGGAAAAATAAATTCAAATGGAAATTTGGATAAGGGAAATAAAGAATTGTTTTCAGAAGGAAATGATGGGTTTTATCCCAAAGTTGGAATGTAAAATAAATTGAAGTAAATCCTTAGTGATTTATATTTGGAATTCGACTATGATGAATATTATTAAAATGGTTTATTTTAGAAAAGATATTTAAACTCGGTCTAGTGTGAATCTATAATTAAAATAAGTTAAGAACTAATACTTAAATGGTTATGGCTATTTAAATAAAATTATATGTTTTGAGATAAGTTATTGTTATTTTTATTTGAATCATTGAACGAGAAGAGAATTTGTAGAAATCATATATATTTGCTTTCAGGTGTCATGAAATGTATAGTTGTATATATATTTTGAAAGGAAATTTGAGTTGTTTTATATAAAAAGGAAAGGGGTCAGAAATAGTTATATAAATGGTATTTATAAATATGACAGAGAGTTATAACATAACTCGATTTGAATCTGAATTGGTATTTTCCAATAAAAATTAGGTTGAGCTGATAAACTAGTCTAGATTTCAATTAAGGAATGATAATTATATTTGGAAGTGAATAAACAATTTGAAAGCAAACAGTTTGCAAATGGGTATAGTTATCAGTGGAATTGAGTTAAACTAAAATGATAGATTTAAATTGAAGTTCGGAATATAAATCGTATATAGAGTATTTGAATGAGAGTTATTTGTTGTAAATTCGATTACATTGAATTGAGGGAAGTAGTATTTTTACTTCCGATTTGAATCAAATTTAATTATTTATCTGTTTACTTATTAATTAATTTATTGAGATTTATAAGTACAAATTATATTTGGAAACAGCGATTTTTAACGCTGCCGTTATAATAAATGGTTTTGTAAATTTATACAGCGATTATAACACTGCTGCTATAATAAATGTTTTGTAAATTCTAAACAGCGATTTTACCGCTGTCGTTATAATGCGGTCTTACCGCTATGGTTATAATAAATGTTCTATAATTCTGGACAGCGGTTGTAACGCTGTTGTTAAAAGCAATGTTTTATAAATCAAATATTTGGAGACAGCGATTATGACACTACCGTTATAATCAATATTTTTATAAAAAGGAGGTGTGTTCTTAGATCGAATCTGAGAGTCGCGTAAGCGATGTGTTGTTTGAAATTTTGATCTTTGACTATTTCAAAGTTGAGAATGTGGTTCAATTAAGGTCTGAGAGGTAAATATACCCCAACTTGATTGACTTCATGATCGATGAAGGAATGGTTAAGGTTCGATGGTGGAATTTGGTTAAGCAATATGGTTAGCTAAATAAATGATTAATGGGTTGAGTTATAATAACGATGTTTTATAACATCGCATTAATTTTAAATGTTTTCCCAAATAAAAGGAGGGATATTTTCTACACATAGAAAATGAAATAAATTGCCAACGAGGAATTAAGAGACAGGAATTGGAAATGATAATTTAATAAGAAAATTTAAATTAAAAGGGGCCCAATGTTGTTTGATGCTTGATCGGTAGAAATTTCCAATTGAAAATAGGACCGTTGATTGTATGGGTGTTTCTTTGATAGTTAAATCACCGGCTATCAAAGTTTTTGATTTATTTTATACCTCCGTTATCAATATGGAGAGATCGGGATCAGATTTAATATCTGAAAACCCCTCTGTATTGGTATAAGCGTTATGAACCATCTTATGATGGAAATAATTGAAGACGGAGTTATGCAAGGGCTGTCCTGTTTACGGGATAGTGCCTTCGGTTTGTCCAGACCCAGGACAACTTGTAAGGACGAGTGTCTGACAGAGTATTTCCAAAGGGATTAAATACGTTGATTCCTTCAAACGTATGAAGTTGGTGGCATAGAAGGGAAACTTCTTTAGCCTCACAAACTGAGTATTTTTATGGGAATCAATTAGTGATTTCCGATGGATCTGACAATGTGGCATTCAAAGTAAATGATGGCCAGATGTTCTGGAAGATAATTCAAACCTCAAGCCTCACAACCGGGAATTGACAAAATCGGGCAGGCAGCATGGCTATGTGGGTCGCACCCATTAGGTTGTATAATCACATATCTAGAGAAATTCCATTTGTTCTTGAATCTATCGATGCTGTCCCTTTCGGGGAAACGGTTGCTGATCCCAACCGTTGGTGATATACATTCGATACACTCAAGCGAAATGAGTGGTCGGTCATGTGTGGGCCGGGTTGCAAGATGTTCTTGTTGAACCCAGTGTATTCGTCTCTAGAGATACACTATCGGCAGGTGGTCCCATACCTTGTCATGTTGGAAATCTAATCTCCAATAAGCGCCCTGCGGTTTTCGATTTTATATTATATATGGAGCGTGAGATGCAAGCGTTCCGCTAGATTCTATTTATATTGATGTAGACATTATTATAATACCACCAGATTTTGATATCAAAATGTTTTTGGGTTATCGTAAGGTAAAAACCATCCATGTTTATGTGTGGATCGGTATTACGATTATCATTTCTTTTGAGAGGATTTTTGAAAGTTAAACCCATGGTTGGAGTTTACTCACACCAGTCCCATGACTGACCCAGAGTTTATTTTGTTTTGTTTTTCCCTAAACTCTTGGATGCCCAAATTTATACGGGCAGTCAAGTAGTCGGGATTTTTCAGATTCACTTGGAGGAGCTTGAAGCAGGAGGCTTCACCAGTTAGCAATAGACTATCATATTTTCCGCTGTATACTATGTTGTATCTGGAAACAGGTGTTTATAACTGTTCCAGGGATAACCGTTGTGCTCTGATAATGGTATGTATATATAGTTACCGATTTATACTTCAAAGTCTATGTTATCTAATATATTTTATTCATTTCGCTGTGAGTTTGTGATATTCGTTTTCTTCTATTCTAATATTTCTTTCTTTCTATTTCTCATCCTCTAACTTCTTTCTAAAAATGATTCGTATTTCTGTGCAATTTGGGTTGGACGTGTGGTATGATCAGTTGACTCAAAGGGTACGGAAGTCCGGGTCGTTTCAGTTGGTATCAGAGCTGAAGGTTGAGTAGTAACCTTGGCTCTGTGGCGTGACTCAATAGAGATGGGGTTAGTAACACCCTAGATTGAGTTTGAGTGTATACAAATGAGAGCGCATATTTGTAGATTTAATATAAAAATGACTTGTATTGTGTTGGCTGGTTTGTTGAGTGGTTTATGAATTCTGGTCGATACGGGATGTACAACTGTATCGATAGGTGTTTCTAAACTCTCGAACAGAACAATTCGACACAGTATTGTTTTGAAATGGGTAAATGAAGAAATTTTGCCCAAAAAAATTATTTTGATATGAAGAGAATAATTTCTGAATTATTATAGTATATGAATGTGTTGATTGTTATTACAATCAAACGAAATTCTGAAATATTGAAATGATTATAAAATTTGTATATGAATAATGTATGCAAAGGAGATAAACCAAGATTTTGTTTAAATCAGAATTATGGATTTAAATCCCGGGTATTTAGAAAATATTTCTTGAAGTAATTCAAAGGTAATATAGCATTGTTTTGAAGGGATTTTTGAATTAGAATGTTTTAAATGGATTTTTAAGGTTATTAAGCATTGAAATCACTTCTGTGGCGGGAAAATAATTCTGATAATGGGCTGCAGCATTATCGATATTCATTTTCAAGTTTCTGAGTGACGGATTGCTGCCATAGTAATCTGGGAATGAAAATTTTGTTTTAAAAGGGCAAGATGATTTAAAAATTCAGATGTTTGAGTTGAGTTGATTACAAATCTATGTATATAAATATATATGATTTCATACTAATTTGAAATAAAACCCGGGAATTTGAATTATGGAATTAAAATTTAACTTGTATAAGTTGAATAGATTGAAATGGTAAAAGTGTATCAAATGAATTGAAAGATAACTTAAGTCAAATTGGATTAAATTAAAAATAATTCTGAATGAAATTAAATAAAGAGAAATGTTGATATTCGAATATTTCGACCTATGTATAAACAAATTGAATATATATTGGATGTTGTTATTTGGAATTAAACTGTGATGGAATTGAACTCAAGCAAGATAAGAAGGTTGATTTTTGGAAATAGATTTCAGTTTGGATTAGTGAATGGAAGTGAACTAATCAGAAGTTGGTTAGAGTGTTAAAAACTGGAAGTTGGATTGATTTGAAACCAACTGGGAATGGATTGAGCAGATATTGAATGGAAGCAAACGCAAGAGATAGAATGATGCCCGACAAAAAGGTACATGTTTACAATATTACTTGGGTTTGATGGTTTATGAGCCTATGGGGCTAGCCGCTTGGCTTTTGGATTTTCTTTTGGATCGGAGAAGGCCTAGAAAGGCAAGTTGTGGTTGTACCGGTTGAGCCGTGCAGAGGAGATACTGCCGAAATTTTTCAGAATTTAAAGTGTTAGAAAATTTTCAGAATTTTTGAAAATTTTCGTTAGTAGGAATAAAATAAATATTTTAATTGAAATAATTTGGTCCAGTTACACTGAATTTAAGAAGTGAACAAAAAGGATTTTTCGACCTAGTTAATAGGGTATGTAGCATCTTTTCCTACCTTAGCAATTTCGAGGACGAAATTATTTTAAAGGGGAAGGAATGTAACGACCAGGATTTTTCAGCCGTTGAATTCTGAATATTTAAATTGGTTTAAATATTTTATTTGAATACATTTTGTAGGAATTTATAACGAATTTATTTATAAAACGATATTTAAACTTATAAGTTATAATATAATTTAAACTACCGATATTATTATATTTTTGGGATCGTGGTACCTCGTTGGACACAACCGTACTCTTATTTCTGTCTGTAGCAGCTCGTACACAAACAGAATTTTACGTAACGACAACCGTTAAATTGCATTTTTTTAAATTTAATAATCATATATTTTAGAATGGCACATTACGCTCCTGAAATAGTCACGTAGAACCAATACATCACCTGCAGTCCATGTTACAAACTCATACGCATATAATAAAAAGTAAACTTGATGCCTAACACCCTATAATGCCTAAGAAAGAAAAAAAATGCCACTCTATATTTAAAACGTACAGAACAAACATCTGTTGTCCGTGCTTTCAATGTCATATAGACTGTGAAATGAAATCCCTAGCCTACCTATTCACAGCTAATCTAATTACCTTGTCGCCAAGTTTTAGAGCTGTGGAGACAAAGTATCCGTGGCCAGCAAGTAAAATACGCTATATATACATGGTTAACTCATCCCATTCTTTCGTTGTCCAACCAATAGCTGAAATCAAAGCCGCTCCTTCTGTTTTCTTCCCTTCACCAAAAGCGAAAACTCCTCCCTCTATTTTCTAAAATAGGACAGTCAGCTACGGTTGAGCAGCTCGAAAAAATCATGCTTGAGTTGCAAATCTGAGTTCAAAGTCAAGATGCCGTGGATTTTCAGAAATCAAAAATAAAATTGATACTCAATGAAATCATTAGTTTTTGGATTCGTCCTAATTCCTGAAACAAGAGCTTCACTTCTATACAATTTTTGTTCCACTCGGTCATAGTCTCTAGGTTCGAAGAAATCACAGCAGCTAGGGGTCGCTGCAACCAGTGCTTGAGGCATCGAGAATTGAAGTTGAGGGCAGCGCTGGGTCTGTTGAGGCGTTGGATTTTGTAGGGTTTGGCGATTTCTGGTGAGCCATGGGAGTGTGCGGTGGCCAAGGTACCCTGAACGATCAATTGAAAAGGGAAAGTTCAGGTATTTTTGTTGTTGTTTTGTTTGTTTTTCTGGGTTCGAATATCTGATGCGTGGAGAAGGAATTAGTTAAGGTTGAAGGGGATGAGGAGTAATGTATTCGAATTGAAGAAAATAGTGGCTGATGATATTTTTATTTAGGTTAGTGAAGTAAATAATAAGAAGTGAGATGTTGGGTTCAAAGCATGGTCACGGGTTGGTTATGGTGAAGGAGGGGAAATGGTATTAACGTAAGTTGAATGGTAGTGGATATGTTATGGAAGGAGCGGATGGTGTAGAGGCTGTGGAAATTGGAAAGATGGGATTAATGATGGTGATTAGGAGCGTTCAGTTTAGTCATGAAGACTGTGAGCGATGGGATGTATATAAATAAAGAAGAGGGTATGGGATGGTTCGGATAAGTACTGGGAAATGGTTTTGCGCAGAAAGGTGATTTATTGGGTTAACACTTGGAATCTGGCATACTACAGGAGTAATACGAACGAGGCAGAGGGGGAGTTTGAGGAAACCGTGACGATCGAAACCCACCAGACCAAGGAGCAGCATGTCTTTCTGTTATCCAGGAAAAAAAGAACAAATGTGCCAACTGCCGTGATTATGAAATAATTTGCCAAGAATTTTACGAAACTGGTTACGTTGGAATCATAACGTTAAGATCTACGTAATGGAATTTGTGTGGCAGAGGACAGTGCTATTGGAATTTCACAGTGAAATCAAACGCTCGTTGATTTTAAACGAAACCAAAGCAGAATCATCAACTGCGTACCAAGGTGAGTAATCTCACTAACTCTGATTTATTTATATACATTTTATACGGTTAAATGGTTGAAATGGTTGATAAAATTGGTTGATATGATTACATCGTTGATCGATGATTAGTTATGATATTTCATATTGATGTGAAATAATATTATTGATGCTGATTAACATCTATGGATGTAGGGAAACAGGTTGGAGGGACCCAACTGGGTTCCTCAACATTTATATTATTGTTTACGGTGATAAATTATGTTGTGTTGAATTCCCTGACCCTAGAAATTTGGTATTTTAAATACCGTAAAATATTTCAGATGTAGAGAAGGGATTTGGGATTTTAAAAAGGAATTTTTATTTTTCAAAATAAAAATTAGATTTTCAAATGAACTGGAAATAGGAACTTGTTAAGTGGATTAAACAAGAAGTTGATTATAACGATGTTTATAATTTAAATACATGTTTATCATAGGATAAATATAAATATAAATTCAAGTTGATTTTGTATAATTAAAGTGTAAAGTAGTTGACACCGATATTGGAAGTGGAATTTAAATGCAGTAATTATAGAAGAGATTTGAGTTGGGAAAAATAAATTCAAATGGAAATTTGGATAAGGGAAATAAGGAATTGTTTTCAGAAGGAAATGATGGGTTTTATCCCAAAGTTGGAATGTAAAATAAATTGAAGTAAATCCTTAGTGATTTATATTTGGAATTCGACTATGATGAATATTATTAAAATGGTTTTTTTAGAAAAGATATTTAAACTCGGTCTAGTGTGAATCTATAATTAAAATAAGTTAAGAACTAATACTTAAATGGTTATGGCTATTTAAATAAAATTATATGTTTTGAGATAAGTTATTGTTATTTTTATTAGAATCATTGAACGAGAAGAGAATTTGTAGAAATCAAATATATTTGCTTTCAGATGTCATGAAATGTATAGTTGTATATATATTTTGAAAGGAAATTTGAGTTGTTTTATATAAAAAGGAAAGGGGTCAGAAATAGTTATATAAATGGTATTTATAAATATGACAGAGAGTTATAACATAACTCGATTTGAATCTGAATTGGTATTTTCCAACAAAAATTAGGTTGAGCTGATAAACTAGTCTAGATTTCAATTAAGGAATGATAATTATATTTGGAAGTGAATAAACAATTTGAAAGCAAACAGTTTGCAAATGGGTATAGTTATAAGTGGAATTGAGTTAAACTAAAATGATAGATTTAAATTGAAGTTCGGAACATAAATCGAATATAGAGTATTTGAATGAGAGTTATTTGTTGTAAATTCGATTACATTGAATTGAGGGAAGTAGTATTTTTACTTCCGATTTGAATCAAATTCAATTATTTATCTGTTTACTTATTAATTTATTTATTGAGATTTATAAGTACAAATTATATTTGGAAACAACGAATTTTAACGCTGCCGTTATAATAAATGGTTTTGTAAATTTATACAGCGATTATAACACTGCTGCTATAATAAATGTTTTGTAAATTCTAAACATCGATTTTACCGCTGTCGTTATAATGCGATCTTACCGCTATGGTTATAATAAATGTTCTATAATTCTGGACAGCGGTTGTAACGCTGTTGTTAAAAGCAATGTTTTATAAATCAAATATTTGGAGACAGCGATTATGACACTACCGTTATAATCAATATTTTTATAAAAAGGAGGTGTGTTCTTAGATCGAATCTGAGAGTCGCGTAAGCGATGTGTTGTTTGAAATTGTGAGCTTTGACTATTTCAAAGTTGAGAATGTGGTTCAATTAAGGTCTGAGAGGTAAATATACCCCAACTTGATTGACTTCATGATCGATGAAGGAATGGTTAAGGTTCGATGGTGGAATTTGGTTAAGCAATATGGTTAGCTAAATAAATGATTAGTGGGTTGAGTTATAATAACGATGTTTTATAACATCGCGTTAATTTGAAATGTTTTCCCAAATAAAAGGAGGGATATTTTCTACACATAGAAAATGAAATAAATTGCCAACGAGGAATTAAGAGACAGGAATTGGAAATGATAATTTAATAAGAAAATTTAAATTAAAAGGGGCCCAATGTTGTTTGATGCTTGATCGGTAGAAATTTCCAATTGAAAATAGGACCGTTGATTGTACGGGTGTTTCTTTGATAGTTAAATCACCGGCTATCAAAGTTTTTGATTTATTTTATACCTCCGTTATCAATATGGAGAGACCGGGATCAGATTTAATATCTGAAAACCCCTCTGTATTGGTATAAGCGTTATGAACCATCTTATGATGGAAATAATTGAAGACGGAGTTATGCAAGGGCCGTCCTGTTTACGGGATAGTGCCTTCGGTTTGTCCAGACCACGGACAACTTGTAAGGATGAGTGTCTGACAGAGTATTTCCAAAGGGGTTACGTACGTTGATTCCTTCAAACGTACGAAGTTGGTGGCATAAAAGGGAAACTTCTTTAGCCTCACAAACTTAGTATTTTTATGGGAATCAATTAGTGATTTCCGACGGATCTGACAATGTGGCATTCAAAGTGAATGATGGCCAGATGTTCTGTAAGATAATTCAAACCTCAAGCCTCACAACCGGGAATTGACAAAATCGGGCAGGCAGCATGGCTATGTGGGTCGCACCCATTAGGATGTATAATCACATATCTAGAGAAATTCCATTTGTTCTTGAATCTATCGATGCTGTCCCTTTCGGGGAAACGGTTGCTGATCCCAACCATTGGTGATATACATTCGATACACTCAAGCGAAATGAGTGGTCGGTCATGTGTGGGCCGGGTTGCAAGACTTTCTTGTTGAACCCAGTGTATTCGTCTCTAGAGATACACTATCGGCAGGTGGTCCCATACCTTGTCATGTTGGAAATCCAATCTCCAATAAGCGCCCTGCGGTTTTCGATTTTATATTATATATGGAGCGTGAGATGCAAGCGTTCCGCTAGATTCTATTTATATTGATGTAGACATTATTATAATACCACCAGATTTTGATATCAAAATGTTTTTGGGTTATCGTAAGGTAAAAACCATCCATGTTTATGTGTGGATCGGTATTACGATTATCATTTCTTTTGAAAGGATTTTTGAAAGTTAAACCAATGGTTGGAGTTTACTCACACCAGTCCCATGACTGACCCAGAGTTTATTTTGTTTTGTTTTTCCCTAAACTTTTGGGTGCCCAAATTTATACGGACAGTCAAGTAGTCGGGATTTTTCAGATTCACTTGGAGGAGCTTGAAGCAGGAGGCTTCACCAGTTAGCTATAGACTATCATATTTTCCGCTGTATACTATGTTGTATCTAGAAACAGGTGTTTATAACTGTTCCAGGGATAACCGTTGTGCTCTGATAATGGTATGTATATACAGTTACCGATTTATACTTCAAAGTCTATGTTATCTAATATATTTTATTCATTCCGCTGTGAGTTTGTGATATTCGTTTTCTCCTATTCTAATATTTCTTTCTTTCTATTTCTCATCCTCTAACTTCTTTCTAAAAATGATTCGTATTTCTGTGCAATTTGGGTTGGACGTGTGGTATGATTAGTCGACTCAAAGGGTACGGAAGTCCAGGGCGTTTCAAACTGACTAGCAGTTCAATCAAACAATCAACACACAGTCAATCAGCCAATATTTAACAGTTCTAAAAATACAACATGAAATTATAAACTGTTCAGAATTAGTGATATTTACTCACATTTGCGCGTTAGCCGTTAAATAACGGTTTGCGTTAGTTGATTCTGATCAGACAATTTATTTCGCCATAAATTGTAACGAGCTCCGATGGACTTCCGGTCAGTTCCATTGGGTAGTGTCCGTCCATACGATCCCAACGGATCCGACCGTTCGTGATTCTGATATCACATGAGCAAGTTATGATAATTATTGGTTAATACACTATTTCATTTTAAATTAAAACTAAATTAATTTAATAATGGGCTTTACCCATTAGATCTAAGCCCAACAGAATTTCACCCTACATCAACTTTAGCACCGTGACCTTCTTCCTCAACTGGTCCTTCCGCTCCAGTTTTAAACCGCATCCACCCTTCACGTTTCTCTTCCTTCATGTACAACTTGCAACGTCCCCATGTAAACAACTGCTCACGTTACTACCATTAAAACGGTGCCATCCCATTTTCTTAAAACATAAGGACATGCTGCAGTAACTCCTTGCCTCGTTCTCCCCTCTCCAAACCGTATACTCCATGCGCCCAAGCACCATTCGATCCTTCCATCAATGCCTCTCCCTTTCCGTACCCTTCTTTAAATGCTTCCATCCCCATACAGCTTCACACTTCCCCCTAAGGGTTGCGGCTCCAGATCCTCCACGTCCTTCTCCCTTTTACCTTTCCGAACCCGCCTCCAGTACATGAAAGTCAACTCCATGCGATGTCTGATACTCACACCCCCCCGAGAATTCAACCAACGTTCCCACTAACCCATTCAAAGTAGCATCCTCCCCTCTTCGATCTTGTTGCCATGAACTGGATTCCCAGTACTCAAAACAAATCGCGTTTTTGGGTTAGAGGAGACGATTAGGTGGCGGCCGTTTCTGATCGTGGAAGGAAGTATTAGGTTTAGTTGAAAAGAGGGTGGTGTATTTATAAAAATGTTTTTCTTTGGTTTAGAGTAGGCCACGTTTTTCTTTAGAAACCACAAGTAACGGTTGTTTTAGAAGGGTGGAACGTGGATAGGTTAAGGAATCACATTTATATATACGTTTACTATGGGTACTTCATTTCGTGAAATTCGTTTGTTTACGAACTGCTATAGACAGTAATAACCACACCGTTGTGATCAGCGATGTGCCAGGATTCCAATAATATAACAATACCGGTTAGTTAACTCATATTTTGAAACCCCAAAATCGCTGATTAAGGGTGCAAAATACTCCAAATAAAAAGTTGCTTATTTAATTAATTAAAAATTCCATTAAAATTTTAAAAATTAAATTATCACTACGTCTCAAAAGAATCTTGTCTAAATTCAAATCCGATATCTAGTTATATCAAATAAACCGTTATGGTCGATAAACGATTCTATAGCGACTATTTTAAAATTTGATTTGGACATATCTCAAAATCTACATGACGAAATCCTGATTTTTCTCTTCCATTAGGAAGATATACTCCACCAGCTCCACACGTTTCTTATTTTCACAGAAATCCGATTTGAAATGAATCTTGTACATTCAGTTGAAGTTCGAATCGCCAATTTACGAACTGCAGCGCCATTTCAAGCTCGATTTTAATTATAATATAATTATACGTTCAAATTGTCGTTCAAATAATATATTCATTATTCAAATTCAATTCCAAGCTGAATTAAATATCACGGGTGATCCAGTTCACACCATATCGCCATTTAAGCCAATTCTGATTATTTCAGAATTAAATATACTATTTAATTATTATTTTAATTAAATATTCACTATTATTTAATTCCACGACCATTTAATTCACTATATCACTATTTATATAATTAAATAAATTAATTATAATACCTCCGCCAATGCGGGTCATTACAATCTTCCCCACTTAAAATAATTTCGTCCTCGAAATTGCTAAAAGGTAGAGAACGACCCTATCGGCTGGTTAGAACATATTTGTTCATTTCTTAACTTCAGTTTCAACCAAACCAATTTAATTTCAATTAAATATTAATTAATTCTTATCAACGAAAATTTTCAAAAATCCTGAAAATTTTCTAATGCCTTAACTCTTCGAAAAATTTCGCCAGCACCTCCTTTGTACTGGTCAATCGGTCAACCCACAACTCGCCTCTCTGGGCCATCTCCAACCCAAAAGAAAATCAAACAGCCAAGCGGCTTGCCAATTCGGCTCATAAATCTTATATCCAATAGAAATATAAACTTGTACCTTTTGTCGGCATATCATTATATCCTTCCCACTTGTTATCCACTCAGCGGATACAAGGGTCATCCCAATCAAATTCCAATCTGCTTTTATTCATAACACAACCATTCGCTTATACTCAAGCCAATATCATTTCAACTCGAGTTTCTTCTCGATTCCCAACTGTTAACTTGATTATCACATTACACTTCAAATTTGAATCTCACAATCCAATTTGTCTTGATATCATTCTAATGCAATCTCAGTTACCACTTTACTGACTTTACTTTAATTCAAATTTGCTTTCACAAATTTCTGTTAAATTTGTTTTTAATTCAAACAGTCTTTCCCTGGGAGTTTTTAACAGTTTACTCTTTTCAAAAATCAAAATTTCCTTTTGAACATGTCACTGAGCCCTTAACTAATATTCCATTAGTTAAATCACTTCTCTATTTCTTCATCAATATTTGTTAACCAAATATTTTCAATAACCATATTGGCCGTTTATGTTATTTGGAAAACATTTCCGAATATCGCCTTCCTTTATTTTCTATACTTTAGAAAATACATGCTATTTAAAATTGGAAAATATTCCAATTACTTATCTCTTTTACGATCTCGTTTATTTCTGTACTTAGGAAATATTCTTTATTATATTTCCAAGCTTACACTTATTTGGGTTAAAACGGATGTTGTGTAAAACATCGTTACGACAACCCAAATACTATATTCAACTAACTCTTATTCAACATTGATCTTCGAGCCTGAAATCTTACTATTTATTTGTTAATAATGAAATCAATCAAGTTGGGGTATAACTACCTCTCAGACCTTGACTGAATAACATTTATAACGTCAAAACAGATATGACTACTTACTCGAATAATCAATACCATACAACTACTTATTCACTTCTAAACACATATACACTTTCTCTTTCTATTCTTACTAGATTTTATTCTTAGTCTTCCTTTTTGATTTTACTATTTTATTTCTAAGTTCGTTTCCTTATCGACTTCTATATATATATCGATACGTTGATTTCTAACTATCAAATTATCTTGAAAATATTCTAACTCCTTAAATTCCCGGAAAAATTCGCCATAACCTCCTTTGTACTAGGAGCATCGGGATATTTCAAATAGTCTCCCATGGCCCTCACCAATCCAAAAGAAAAAGAAAAAGCCAAGCGGTTAGCCGATACGGCGCATAAAATATCATATATGAATTAAATACATACCTTTTGCCGAGCATTCTATTTATATACCTTCATACCCTATCCACACCTATCTCATGTATATTTATACCTGCCCAATCTATTTTATCTATACCTGATCGTTTTAACTCAATTCGTTAATTTATTTGTTAATTAACTCTTTAGTCTATTTCACTTTTATATTTGAACATGACATGTTCAAACATATTTTAACTTGTTATTAACTAATTTGGATTCAAATTTCAAATTTAAGTTCTATATTCGATTTCGAATATCCATTTACAAATCCAATTCACCTTTCAAAGTTCAATTTCAAATTCGAAACTCGATTAACTAATCCCTCTTCGACTTAGTTGATTCTATTCAATTTCTATTCAAGTTTTACATCACTCCTATTATTCAAATCTATTTCACTTCTATTATTCAAATTCTATATTATAAATCCCATTTTGAATTTCTATATTCAAATTCTATATATTCAAATCCTATATTTTAATTCCATTTGAATTCTGTATTCATATTCCATTTGAATTTCTATATTCAAATTCCATTTCACTTTCGATATTCAAATCCTATATTTGAATTCCTTTTGAATTTATATATTCAAACTCTATTTGAATTTCTATATTCAACTCTATTTCAATTCCATTGAATTTCATATATTCAAACTCCCTTTGAATTTCTATATTCAAATCCTATTATTACTCTATATGAATTCTATGTTCCATTTTCCATTATTTAATTCTTCTTTATTCAAATCTCATTTGAATTACTATATTCAAATCCCCTTTGAATTTTCTTTATTTAAATTCTATGTTTGAACTTCCTTTATTCAAATTCCTTTAAATAAGTCTCGATTTCAATCCCTTTTGAAATCGATATTTCTACCTTTTGAAAATAGATTTCCCTTTCAATTTCACACTTGTATTTTTATTTCTAAATTACCCAATGATAATTCTTTTCACTTCATTTATAAAAGAACTACTTATAAACTTTGTTTATAAAGGAACTTCTCGTTTTTATTTCTTTTAAATAAGTTAATATTTCAAATCTATTTAAAAATTCAAATTCTATATTTTAAATCCCATTTTGAAATTCAACACAACTTGTCTTTCCCAAAACAAATTCAAAACAGTATCTCTGGTAGTAATTCGTCACTTACAACTCGAAAATGAATACTGATGATGCAGCTGTCATCATCAGAATCTATTTCCCAGCGATCGAAGTGAGTTCAATACTATAAAACCATTTCTAAACATTTCCACCTTGAAATTCATTTCAAAATATAATTCACACTGCTTGTAAAACAATTTAAAATCTCCCAGGATCTTAAATTTTCCTTATTTTTTTATCCAAATCCATTTACAAACACTTATCCAATTTTCTATAATTTTAATTCAATTTCTGGTTTAAAATTTCAGATTCAACTCATCTGATTTCACGTATTTCACTTATATGAATTCTGATTGGTTATTTACATAACCATTTAATTTATAATTTTACTCGACTATAATAACAACCAATATATCCAATATATTTCAAAATATACGTTGGGTAAACTACTTTCATTTACCCTCTTTTCAAAACATACCATGATGGTTCATCATATTCAAGTGTTTACAAAATCCCTACCGATATAGTGGATCAAACTGATCGACCAAAACTCATAAACAACTCAACCAATAAATCCCCACAATATAAAACAATTTTTATATCAATAACAAATACGCTCACTCGTATATATACACTCAACTCAATCTAGGGTATTACTAACCCTATCTCTACCGAGTCTCGCCACAGAGCCAAGGTAAAACTTAACTTAAGCACTGATACAAACTGTAATGAACCGGATTTTGAGCGACTTTGGTTATCGACATAAACACGATGTCGATAACCAAAACACTCAAAAATCCTGGTAATTAGTGAAAGAAATTAGAGGGTGAGGAAAGATAAGGTAGAAACTTAGAATAGAAGAAGAAGAAGAACACAATATCAGAGTAACACGAATCTCACAGCGGAACGAATAACATATAATATGTATAACATAACTTTGAAATATAAATCTGCATATGTATACAACAACATTATCAAAGTACAACACTTACAACACAGCGGAAATAAACTATAGCTATTTGATCCTGAAGCCTCCTGCTCCAGTTCTTCCAGTATATCTGTAAATCCTGACTACTTGACTGCCCGTACAAAATTAGGCACCCAAGAGTTTAGGGAAACAAACAAATAAACTCCGGGTCAGTCATGGGACTGGTATGAGTAAAACAGTTTAAAAACAGTTCAAGCAGGTAATCGATATCTCATAAGACCACGCCATATAACGGAACGGGTTTTTCCCTTATGAGAATCCAAATATATTTATATCAAAAATCTTTTGATATTATAATAATGTCTATCAACACAATATAATAATCATCTAGCAGCAACGCTTTCATCTCACGTTCTACATATATAGTATACAATCAAAACCGCAAGCACATATTGGGTAATGGATTTCCAACTATGACAAGGTATGGAACCACCTTTCGCTAGTGTACCTCTAGAAAGGAATACACTGGGTTCAACAAGAACATCTTGCAACCCGGCCACACATGACCGACCACTCATTTGCTTGAGTGTACCGAATGTATATCACCAACGGCTGGGATCAGCAACCGTTTTCCCAAATGGGACAACATCAACAATAGATTTTTAGAAGTAAATGAAACTCTAGATCAGGTGATTATACACCCTACTTCAGTGCGACCGACTTAGCCATGTTGCCTGCCCGATTTCTGTCATTTACCGGATGTGAGGTTAGAAGCTACGCTTTATCATCACATCAGATTCACCTTGAATGCCACATCATCAAAATCCATCAAATCACCGATTGACGTCTACAACAAAACATTATGTGTTAGCTAAAAGAAGTTTCCTTCTCCGCTTCCACTCTTGGTACGGTTGGAGAAATCAATATATGTGATCGTCTGGAAATATTCTGTCAGACATCCGTCCATACAAGTCATCCAGGAACAGGATGAACCGAAGGTACTATTCTGTAAACAGGATAGCCCTTGCATAACTCCGTCTTCAATTATCTTTGGCATATATGATTCGCAACGCTTATGCCAATACAGAGTGGTTCTTTGGATAATAATCCAACCGGTCTCTCCATATTAACAACGTTAAAATGGTCAAAACTTCGATAGTCTGTGATTTAACTATCGAATAAAAACAAGTGTGCAAACAACGATATTATTACCAAATGGAAATTATATCGATCAAACATCATTTAACATTCATCTCCTTAGTTCATTTTTCATCTCCTGTTTCCCTATATTCAACATTTCTTATTTTCTAAATTTAGGAAATATATGTTATTACCATCGGAAAACATTTCCATTTCTTGTTTTCTTTATTAGAAAACATTTCTGGTTTCTTATTTGAAAAAACATTTCCAAAGCTTCTTCATTGGACTTAGACAGATGTTTAAACAAACCATCGCGATGCTAACTCAAACCATTTCCTTTACTGCCGAACCTTAACTATTCCTTAGTTAAAAACGAAGCAAATCAAGTTGGGGTAGAACTACCTCTCAGACCTTAACTGAACAACATTTCTAACTTTGAAATAGGCAAGGTTCACTTTATATCCCTTTTACTAACTTCCTTACTTAACCCTCTTCGAATAGCTATATTCGATCGACTCTTTTCACTTAACTCTATTCGATTAACACTTATCAATTAACTCTATTGGACTAACACTATTGATTTACTCATTTCACTTAACTCCTTTCGAATAAACTATATTCGATAACTCCTTTTTCTTTCTTCGAATAAACTATATTCGATTAACTCATTTTACTTTCTATTAGAATAAACTATATTCGATTAACTCATTTGATTCTATTCACTTAACTCTTTTTGATTTAACTTTAACTCTATTTACTTAACTCCTATTGAATAAACTATATTCGATAACTCCTTTTACTATTCGAATAAACTATATATTTGATTAACTCCCTTATTCTATTTGAATAAACTATATATTCGATTAACTCCTTTTACTTTAACTCTAATCGATTAAACTAACATCGATTAACTCCTTCATTCTATTCGAATAAACTATATTCGATTAACTCCTTTTACTTTAACTCTAATCGATTAAACTAACATCGATTAACTCCTTTATTTTATTCGAATAAACTATTCATTTATAAAGATTTACTTTTAGTAATGGTTCTTCACTTTACAAATGATTTCCTTTTATTCTAACTAATCCTTTGATTTTATAAATATTTCTTTTATAAAAATCCTTTCCCTTTTCTATATAAAATCCATCGATTTTATATAAATAATTCATTTTCAAAATACACTTTGAAAATCCTCTTTCCCATATCCAGTATTTCTTATGGTGTTTAACATACCATATAACAACGATAAATATCGTCCCAACACACATAATCAACAACAGATTATATATCACATCATATATCACAATATATGAATCAAGTATAATAAATGTTGAGGAAGGATTCCTCCAACCTGTTTCCCTACATCACAGATGTTAAACAATATGGATAACATCACTTTCAGTTCCATATGATATATTCTGTTAAACAGAATCAAATATAGAAATTCAACTAACTGACTAGTAGTTCAATCAAACAATCAACACATAGTCAATCAGCCAATATTTAACAGTTCTAAAATTACAACATGAAATTATAAACTGTTCAGAATTAGTGAAATTTACTCACATTTGCGCGTTAGCCGTTAAATAACGGTTTGCGTTAGTTGATTCTGATCAGACAATTTATTTCGCTATAAATTGTAACGAGCTCCGATGGACTTCCAGTCAGTTCCATTGGGTAGTGTCCGTCCATACGATCCCAACGGATCCGACCGTTCGTGATTCTAATATCACATGAGCAAGTTATGTGTAACAACCCAGATTTTTACAACATGCTAAGACAAGAATCAAGGCAGAATTTAATGATAAAATCTAAATCACGGGAAACAGGCTGTGCCGTTGCGTTCATCTCGGAAAAATACGCGAAATAGAGTCCGAGTTTTCGAAAATCGGAGTCCGTATGACCAAGTTATGGCCCGTCAAAGTTTTCAGAAAATTTCAAGTTCAAAAACAGTTCAAATTCAGAATTCAAATTCAGCCAAGCAGGACAGGCGGGAAAATTCCCGCCACCCCTAAGTCGACTGGGGAGTCGACACACCCCAGGTGGTGTCGACTGCCCAGTCGACACCACTGTCGACTTGGGTGGTCGGCCAGTTTGGCCTGGGCGCACCTGACTTGTTCCTCAAGACATGTTTGGAGGCCTATGACAGATTTTGAGGGTTCAGATCTATCCTAGGGTTAATCTAAGGGCCTAAACTACTCCTAATCTCTATAAAAACACCCTAGGACCTAACCTAAATCACTAAAAATCAATCCTACAACTAAGTGCTGCCAAAATCTATCTTGATCATGGCCTCCATCTCCAACTCCAAGGGCTTATGCATTCAAATCGGGTTCAAATCAAAAGGTGCAAGCTTCCTACATCAAATCGAGGAGGGATCAACGTTGCTACGCAAGTTTCATGACGATTCTTCAACAAAGGAGCCACCTTTCTTCGTCAAGACGATGCATGATCCTTCCCTAAGCCTCGCTAGGTAAGTTCTAGCTACTTGTAGATTCTAACGGTGGTTCTAATGTGACATGGAATAAAATGTTATGAAATATAAGTATGCTAGCCTTTGTGAACCTAATTTTGCCCCTTTTCTATGATCTATGACCTTGGGCTAAGTTCTAGCGACTTAATCATGCCACTCATGTTATGTTTCACCTAGTTTATCTTGCAAGTTTGAATCTTTATCTATGGAATGTTAGCATGAACCTTTGGGAACCATTTGACTTGTGAAACATTGGCAAAGACTCGACTTTGGGGCTTATGCACGTAAATGAACACAAACCCCTTATGTTATCATGCATGTTTGTGGCCAAATTCCCTTATGATACTATGCATGTTTGTGGCCAAATTCCCTTATGATACTATGCATGTTTGTGGCCAAATTCCCTTATGTTATCATGCATGTTTGTGGCCAAATTCCCTTATGATACTATGCATGTTTATGGCTAATCCCGCTGTGACATTATGCATGTTTGAGGCCAAAAACCCCTTATGATGCAATGCATATTTTGAGGCCAAACCCCTTATGATACCATGCATGTTTGTGGCCAATCCCTTTTTGATATCGTGCATGTTTTGAGGCCAATATGTAGCATAGTATCCTTACTATGTTGACTCGCTTTTACTTGGGTTGGAAACACGATTTGGGGTAGGTTAGACGAGCGTGATTACGACATGATAATTTGACATGGGATTTCATGAAAATATGACACTCATGATACACCAAAACGTGGGCATGACATGTGGGGTAAATATGGGACTTGAAACTAGACACGTATGGGTTGTAAGTGTAACATGACACTAGACCAAACATGAAAGTGGCCAACTCGAGGTTGGGTTGAGTTTGTAGCATAAATCTACCCGGACCCGCCCGGCTTAACTAGTGGCTACAAACAATAGGACCCAATGTGAGTAGTTGGTCATATAGCACTTAAAACCCGAGGTTTGACTAGGTTGTGGTGTAAAGCTACCCGGACCCGCCCGGCTTAACTAGTAACCACAACAGAGTCTAATGTGAGAGGTTGGGGTGCATTAATCTAATTAATGCCACATGAAAAGGTTAAGTAATTTTGAGTAATGACACTTAACCGATATGACACGAATGGGTAGGTTAAGTTAAACCGGACTTGATTTCTTAATGATACTTAACCATATAAGAGAATTAGGGGATGGAGTTAAGTAATTTACACTTAACTAATCCGACTTGGTAATTAGATGGGGTTAAGTAACTTAGACTTAACTAATCTAAACACGGTAATTAGATGAGGTTAAGTAACCTACACTTAACTAATCTAAACACGGTAATTCGATGGGGTTAAGTTAAACACTTAACCAATCTAAACTTGGTAATTCAATGAGGTTAAGTAACTAATACTTAACCAACTTAACATGATAATTTAATGGGGTAAGTAGCTTATACTTAACCAATTATACATGATGATTTGATGAGGTTAAGTAACCTATACTTAACCAATCTAACATGCAGACCTGATAGGGTTACGTCACAAGATCTTTTGAATATACTTAACCATTGTAATACGATTAGTGGATGAGGTTAAGCTAACCCATACTTAACCAATCCGACTCGATGTCCTGATGGGATTAAGATAATCTATGCTTAATCAATCTAACACGATAATCTGATAGGGTTAAGACAAAAAAATACTTAACCAATTTGACATACGAGTTGTAGGGCTAAGCCTTGAACTTGAACACTTAGCCGATTATGACATGGTTGGTAGGCGGGTTAAGTCATGGGCTTGAATAACAACACTTAACCCAATAGACAAAACCCTAGTTAGAGGAACTAGGTAGAAAGTCGGAGTTAATCAAGGATAACGGGAAAAGAAGCTAAGTGGTAAACCTTAGTTAAGAATAACTAAGTAATAATTCTTAGCCGAGGACATGGGACTAGTTCATAAATAGATGAGTAACCTGATACGGTAGGTCATCGCTTAGTATACGAGGAGGAGCAACTTATCTGACTTGGATAAAAAGCTCCAGCGAACTGGGTGACGAAGCGGTAGCTTCGGGGGACGTGAGGGTACTCTTGGTATCCCTCTGTGAGGTGGCAGAAGGTCCATGAAACCTGGACTCACAGAGGTTAAGGTCTGCGGTAGAAGAGCCAAGGGTATGCCTTGGTTGCTATGCGAGCGACCTAAAGACTGGGATGGATTAGCGTGGAGTCGACGATACTTGTTTTTTCCCTGGATAGCACGTCGCCGACTACCTACCATCTTTAGTCAATCGTGTACGAACGGAAAGGCAGAGAACTCCCAACAGACCATGTTCTTGCTATCGAGTCATGGGTGAGGTTGGCCAATAGGAAAGTGGGGCATAGTGGGGCCGGGAAGTAGTTCTCATACATGATTTTTCTTGGATGGCCTTTCAGTAGTTGAGGGAGGGGTCACGTGGGACCATAGCCACGGATACAATAACAGATCTTGATATCTGCATCAGCAGACGACTTAAAGCTCCCGACCGAGTTCCATATTCCTCGATTTGCCCTGGCACGGAACTCGGATGGCACATTGAGATACATGTGCGTCTAGACATGGAAAACGGTTCACGATTTATACGTGCGACAAAGGGCGCGGTTGACGGGTGGCATAATCCCTAGTGGCCCTATGTGGCTTGAACCAAACCGAGACACGGAAACGTTCATTAGGTAGCATAATCCCTAGTGGTCCTAGGTGGCATAAATCCTAAGTGAACACGCGATAGTTCATGGTAAGAAAACATAACCAGATCAAGGGTAGCAGTCCAAAACAACTTCAAGGAAAGAAGGGTACTACGTTGAGGTGGTATAGATTTACATGGGAAAGCCCGTACGGCCTATGGCAAAGGACTGAACTTATACATGGAAAGAAACATACGAGTTGGGAAAAACCTACATATGCTATATATTAGGGTGACATGGACCATTACATTGGACAAGGGACATTCATAGTTAGCACATGACGCGGGTTGGGATACTAGAGGTGCAGAGCAAATATACATGATAAATACCGTGGGATGTTATACATGATACATATCTTGGGATAGTGTACTGATAGAAACCTGACGATATGATACCTTGATTTATCTTGACACCGTAGTTTATCATGATACCTTAGTTTATCTTGCTACAGTAGTTCATCCAGTCATCTTGGTTTAGCTTATCTATCTTGTCATCATCCTTATGTTTACTTTCAGTTTATGCATGTCATGTTACCTTTACCTGTTTTTATACTGGAAGTAGATAGGACTTACCAGTCTTTATGACTGACCCCGTTTTGTTTCGCCTCTTTGTCTTCCGTTTCCCTCCCCCCCCCCCCCAGGTTTTCAGGGAGGAAATGATGTTGTTTAGTTCGGACCTCTTATGCTTGAAGGTCATCATGTATAGCTTGGTCTTCTCTTGGCTATGGCTGCTTCACCACTTTATTTTGGGGAATAATTTATGAAAAGGTTTTATGCTTCTTTACTATTGCAAGACAGGTTTTGATGTATTCTGATGTAAAAGGCTTTAGACCTTATTTTATAAGGTAATGAAATTAGTTTTACTTCCGCTGTTTTATATATGTTCTGTCTTGTTATATTTCTGTGCATGTTTACCTCGATAATGCTTCACCAAACCTAGTGCATTCCCTTTGTGAGTGACCCTAGCGGAGGTGGGGTGTTACATTTGGTATCAGAGCAGAAGGTTACCAGACTGGGCAAAAGATTTTAAAAACCTTCTGAAAACTATTTGAGAAACTGTTTACAAAGAAGCATTTTTCAAGAAAAGTTTTTTTAAAGGCTATTCCCCAAAAGCCATTAGCACTATCCTTTGTTTCCTTGATTGAACCTCTTTTCCTTGCTTTCCTCCATCTGTAGTCACAGTTGTTTTAACTGCGGCTAGTCCTTGTCTAGCTACGTAAGTGTTTTCCCGTGCGATGGAGGAAGTTCTCGAGAGACCTGTTACCGAAGTTATAAGAAGGGATAATAAGAGCAAGGATAAAGGACACGAGCTTAAGAATAAGCAACTTGTTGGTATGGCTTGATCCACAAAGGAAGATAAGGACAAGATCAGCGAGAGGGCAATTGTATGCTCTCATTTCTAGCGTACCTAAGAGGAATGGTACCGTTTCTGTTAAAGGCTTAGCCTTTCTTTTCTATCATCCCGTCTAGACTTTGTTTTGATCATCGCATCATTTAAGTCTGCCTCAATAGTTAAGTCTCTGCACCTTAGTACTAGCATGGTAGAAGATCCCACTTTAGTCCCAAAAATCTGGTTGGAGAGTCGGTCCATTTATTCATGACTTGTTTGGATTTGAGAACGTCTATGCCAAGTGTTGAGATTAGAAGCAATGCTTCTATTGTTGAGCTATGGATGGATTCTAGGGATGAAGTGGTTATCCAGTAAGGGATGCCATTCTCGGTTTTGAAAGGAGGGAAGTTAAACCCTTAACTTGCCTTGGTAATACCCTCGAAGTCTCGTGTAACCTTTTGGGTTCTGTCATGGTTAGTTACCTAGAATCTCTTGATGCATTTATCGGAAATCTCTGATCCAATCGAGTAACGTCCGCCAATAAGACGGATGGTTCATTCCGCTTGAGCATGGGTTATAGGAATCACCCTAGTAAGTGCACGTGGTAACTTGGATTTGCATCGGTAAACGAGATCCAGAATTCACTAGTGAATTTTGGAGAGCTTGCATGAGTACGCAGATATGGTTAAGCCAAGTATACTAGGGAAAGAATAAGTGTAAGTGGAACGAGAGGCGATAGTGAAATGAGTTCCAACTCATACCTTGGAAATAGGAATCAAGGAGCTACGAAATCATGAAGTCAAAAGCGGTCAAGGAACAATGGAATTAAGCTCAAGGAAATGCGGCTTAAACGCGCGCATCATATATCTTTTTAAGAGTATATCGTTGATCCCTGGTTCTCTTGTAGAGCTTGCTTGCATGCTATCGCTTGGTGGATATCCTCTCGATCCTGTTTCCGCTGCAAACCCCGTAAGGAGTTTGTCTTGTTTATCTCCTCGATCTTATCTTGGGAACCTTAGATAGAATTCTATGGATGTAAACATGTATTTGAAACATGTTATGATTGATATGGTTGCAAATGGTTGCAAGTGGTTGCAAGTGGTTGCTCGTGGATGCGCGAATACACATTAGATACTAGATTGACGCGGTCACGTTTCATGTTGCATATGCACGAGTATTTATACTTGTTTATGGATGAAATTGAATATGTTACCATGTGGATGTTGCATGTGGATGAATGTTTGTGCACGGATGTAGTGTTTATATGACTAGGACTACTTGCATACATGTTGGACTCATGGCACTAAACATATTTTGCATTAGAAAGATCATTCAGGCCTGATCATTAGCATTAGCTAAGGAGCATATACACACACACGTTCTGCATATGATCATACGGCATTAGAAATCGTCTAAGGACAATGGTTGCCTGTGGATGATGTTTTGAGTAGATGGATGATGGAGGGTAGGATACGTTCTTCCTAACTTGGAGATTTCGGGGACGAAATCCTTTAAGTTGGGGAGAATGTAACAACCCGGATTTCTACAACATGCTAAGACAAGAATCAAGGCAGAATTTAATGATAAAATCTGAATCACGGGAAACGGGCTGTGCCATTGCGTTCGTCTTGGAAAAATACGCGAAATAGAGTCCGAGTTTTCGAAAATCGGAGTCCGTATGACCAAGTTATGGCCCGTCAAAGTTTTCAGAAAATTTCAAGTTCAAAAACAGATCAAATTTGAATTCAGAATTCAAATTCAGCCAAGCAGGAGAGGCGGGAAAATTCCCGCCACCCCCAAGTCGACTGGGGAGTCGACTTGGGAGTCGACACACCCCAGGTGGTGTCGACTGCCCAGTCGACACCCCTGTCGACTTGGTTGGTCGGCCAGTTTGGCCTGGGCGCACCTGACTTGTTCCTCAAGACATGTTTGAAGGCCTATGACGGATTTTGAGGGCTCAGATCTATCCTAGGGTTAATCTAAGGGCCTAAACTACTCCTAATCTCTATAAAAACACCCTAGGACCTAACCTAAATCACTAAAAATCAATCCTACAACTAAGTGCTGCCAAAATCTATCTTGATCATGGCCTCCATCTCCAACTCCAAGGGCTTATGCATTCAAATCGGGTTCAAATCAAAAGGTGTAAGCTTGCTACATCAAATCGAGGAGTGATCAACGTTGCTACGCAAGTTTCATGACGATTCTTCAACAAAGGAGCCACCTTTCTTCGTCAAGACGATGCATGATCCTTCCCTAAGCATCGCTAGGTAAGTTCTAGCTACTTGTAGATTCTAACGGTGGTTCTAATGTGACATGGAATAAAATGCGATGAAACATAAGTATTCTAGCCTTTGTGAACCTAATTTTGCCCCTTTTCTATGATCTATGACCATGGGCTAAGTTCTAGCGACTTAATCATGCCACTCATGTTATGTTTCACCTAGTTTATCTTGCAAGTTTGAATCTTTATCTATGTAATGTTAGCATGAACCTTTGGGAACCATTTGACTTGTGAAACATTGGAAAAGACTCGACTTTGGGGCTTATGCATGTAAATGAACCCAAACCCCTTATGTTATCATGCATGTTTGTGGCCAAATTCCCTTATGATACTATGCATGTTTGTGGCCAAATTCCCTTATGATACTATGCATGTTTATGGCCAAATTCCCTTATGTTATCATGCATGTTTGTGGCCAAATTCCCTTATGATACTATGCATGTTTATGGCTAATCCCGTTGTGACATTATGCATGTTTGAGGCCAAAAACCCCTTATGATGCTATGCATATTTTGAGGCCAAACCCCTTATGATACCATGCATGTTTGTGGCCAATCCCTTTTTGATATCGTGCATGTTTTGAGGCCAATATGTAGCATAGTATCCTTACTATGTCGACTCGCTTTTACTTGGGTTGGAAACACGATTTGGGGTAGGTTAGACGAGCTTGATTACGACATGATAATTTGACATGGGATTTCATGAAAATATGACACTCATGATACACCAAAACGTGGGCATGACATGTGGGGTAAACATGAGACTTGAAACTAGACACGTATGGGTTGTAAGTGTAACATGACACTAGACCAAACATGAAAGTGGCCAACTCGAGGTTGGGTTGAGTTTGTAGCATAAATCTACCTGGACCCGCCCGGCTTAACAAGTGGCTACAAACAATAGGACCCAATGTGAGTAGTTGGTCATATAGCACTTAAAACCCGAGGTTAGACTAGGTTGTGGTGTAAAGCTACCCGGACCCGCCCGGCTTAACTAATAACCACAACAGAGTCTAATGTGAGAGGCTGGGGTGCATTAATCTAATTAATGCCACATGAAAAGGTTAAGTAATTTTGACTAATGACACTTAACCGATATGACACGAATGGGTAGGTTAAGTTAAACCGGACTTGATTTCTTAATGATACTTAACCATATAAGACAATTAGGGGATGGAGTTAAGTAATTTACACTTAACTAATCCGACTTGGTAATTAGATGGGGTTAAGTAACCTACACTTAACTAATCTAAACACGGTAATTAGATGGGGTTGAGTAACCTACACTTAACTAATCTAAACACGGTAATTCGACGGGGTTAAGTTAAACACTTAACCAATCTAAACTTGGTAATTCAATGAGGTTAAGTAACCAGTACTTAACCAACTTAACATGATAATTTAATGGGGTTAAGTAACTTATACTTAACCAATTATACATGATGATTTGATGAGGTTAAGTAACCTATACTTAACCAATCTAACATGCGGACCTGATAGGGTTAAGTCACAAGAACTTTTGAATATACTCAACCATTGTAATACGATTAGTGGATGAGGTTAAGCTAACCCATACTTAACCAATCCGACTCGATGACCTGATGGGATTAAGATAATCTATGCTTAATCAATCTAACACGATAATCTGATAGGGTTAAGATAAAAAAAATACTTAACCAATTTGACATACGAGTTGTAGGGCTAAGCCTTGAACTTGAACACTTAGCCGATTATGACATGGTTGGTAGGCGGGTTAAGTCATGGGCTTGAATAACAACACTTAACCCAATAGACAAAACCCTAGTTAGAGGAACTAGGTAGAAAGTCGGAGTTAATCAAGGATAACGGGAAAAGAAGCTAAGTGGTAAACCTTAGTTAAGAATAACTAAGTAATAATTCTTAGCCGAGGACATGGGACTAGTTCATAAATAGATGAGTAAGCTGATACGGTAGGTCATCGCTTAGTATACGAGGAGGAGCAACTTATCTGACTTGGATAAAAAGCTGGGTGACGAAGCTGTAGCTTCGGGGGACGTGAGGGTACTCTTGGTATCCCTCTGTGAGGTGGCAGATGGTCCATGAAACCTGGCCTCACAGAGGTTAAGGTCTGCGGTAGAAGAGCCAAGGGTATGCCTTGGTTGCTATGCGAGCGACCTAAAGACTGGGATGGATTAACGTGGAGTCAACGATACTTGTTTTTGCCCTGGATAGCACGTCGCCGACTACCTACCATCTTTAGTCAATCGTGTACGAACGGAAAGGCAGAGAACTCCCAACAGACCATGTTCTTACTATCGAGTCATGGGTGAGGTTGGCCAATAAGAAAGTGGGGCCGGGAAGTAGTTCTCATACATGATTTTTCTTGGATTGCCTTTCAGTAGTTGTGGGAGGGGTCACGTGGGACCATAGCCACGGATACAAAAACAGACCTTGATATCTGCATCAGCAGACGACTTAAAGCTCCCGACCGAGTTCCGTATTCCTCGATTTGCCCTGGCACGGAACTCGGATGGCACATTGAGATACATGTGCGTCTAGACATGGAAAACGGTTCACGATTTATACGTGGGACAAAGGGCGCGGTTGATGGGTGGCATAATCCCTAGTGGCCCTAGGTGGCTTGAACCCAAACCGAGACACGGAAACGTTCATTAGGTAGCATAATCCCTAGTGGTCCTAGGTGGCATAAATCCTAAGTGAACACGCGATAGTTCATGGTAAGAAAACATAACCAGATCAAGGGTAGCAGTCCAAAACAACTTCAAGGATAGAATGGTACTACGTTGAGGTGGTATAGATTTACATGGGAAAGCCCGTACGGCCTACGACAAAGGACTGAACTTATACATGGAAAGAAACATACGAGTTGGGAAAAACCTATATATGCTATATATTAGGTTGACATGGACCATTACATTGGGCAAGGGACATTCATAGTTAACACATGACGCGGGTTGGGATACTAGAGGTGCAGAGCAAATATACATGATAAATACCGTGGGATGTTATACATGATAGATATCTTGGGATAGTGTACTGATAGAAACCTGACGATGTGATACCTTGATTTATCTTGACACCGTAGTTTATCATGATACCTTAGTTTATCTTGCTGCAGTAGTTCATCCAGTCATCTTGGTTTAGCTTATCTATCTTGTCATCATCCTTATGTTTACTTTCAGTTTATGCATGTCATGTTACCTTTACCTGTTTTTATACTGGAAGTAGATAGGACTTACCAGTTTTTATGACTGACCCCGTTTTGTTTCGCCTCTTTGTCTTCCGTTTCCCCCCCCCAGGTTCTCAGGGAGGAAATGATGTTGTTTAGTTCGGACCTCTTATGCTTGAAGGTCATCATGTATAGCTTGGTCTTCTCTTGGCTATGGCTGCTTCACCACTTTATTTTGGGGAATAATTTATGAAAAGGTTTTATGCTTCTTTACTATTGCAAGACAGGTTTTGATGTATTCTGATGTAAAAGGCTTTAGACCTTATTTTATAAGGTAATGAAATTAGTTTTACTTCCGTTGTTTTATATATGTTCTATCTTGTAATATTTCTGTGCATGTTTACCTCGATAATGCTTCACCAAACCTAGTGCATTCCCTTTGTGAGTGACCCTAGCGGAGGTGGGGTGTTACATTATGATAATTATTGGTTAATACACTATTTCATTTTAAATTAAAACTAAATTAATTTAATAATGGGCTTTACCCATTAGATCTAAGCCCAACAGAATTTCACCCCACATCAACTTTAGCACCGTGACCTTCTTCCTCAACTGGTCCTTCCGCTCCAGTTTTAAACCGCATCCACCCTTCACGTTTCTCTTCCTTCCTGTACAACTTGAAACGTCCCCATGTAAACAACTGCTCACGTTACTACCATTAAAGCGGTGCCATCCCTTTTTCTTAAAACACAAGGACATGCTGCAGTAACTCCTTGCCTCGTTCTCCCCTCTCCAAACCGTATACTCCATGCGCCCAAGCACCATTCGATCCTTCCATCAATGCCTCTCCCTTTCCGTACCCTTCTTCAAATGCTTCCATCCCCATACAGCTTCACACTTCCCCCTAAGGGTTGCGGCTCCAGATCCTCCACGTCCTTCTCCCTTTTACCTTTCCGAACCCGCCTCCAGTACATGAAAGTCAACTCCATGCGGTGCCTGATACTCACACCCCCCCGAGCATTCAACCAACGTTCCCACTAACCCATTCAAACTAGCATCCTCCCCTCTTCGATCTTGTTGCCATGAACTGGATTCCCAGTACTCAAAACAAATCGCGTTTTTGGGTTAGAGGAGAGGATTAGGTGGCGGCCGTTTCTGATCGTGGAAGGAAGTATTAGGTTTAGTTGAAAAGAGGGTGGTGTATTTATAAAAATGTTTTTCTTTGGTTTAGAGTAGGCCACGTTTTTCTTTAGAAACCACAAGTAACGGTTGTTTTAGAAGGGTGGAACGTGGATAGGTTAAGGAATCACATTTATATATACGTTTACTATGGGTACTTCATTTCGTGAAATTCGTTTGTTTACGAACTGCTATAGACAGTAATAACCACACCGTTGTGATCAGCGATGTGCCAGGATTCCAATAATATAACAATACCGGTTAGTTAACTCATATTTTGAAACCCCAAAATCGCTGATTAAGGGTGCAAAATACTCCAAATAAAAAGTTGCTTATTTAATTAATTAAAAATTCCATTAAAATTTTAAAAATTAAATTATCACTACGTCTCAAAAGAATCTTGTCTAAATTCAAATCCGATATCTAGTTATATCAAATAAACCGTTATGGTCGATAAACGATTCTATAGCGACTATTTTAAAATTTGATTTGGACATATCTCAAAATCTACATGACGAAATCCTGATTTTTCTCTTCCATTAGGAAGATATACTCCACCAGCTCCACACGTTTCTTATTTTCACAGAAATCCGATTTGAAATGAATCTTGTACATTCAGTTGAAGTTCGAATCGCCAATTTACGAACTGCAGCGCCATTTCAAGCTCGATTTTAATTATAATATAATTATACGTTCAAAATGTCGTTCAAATAATATATTCATTATTCAAATTCAATTCCAAGCTGAATTAAATATCACGGGTGATCCAGTTCACACCATATCGCCATTTCAGCCAATTCTGATTATTTCAGAATTAAATATATTATTTAATTATTATTTTAATTAAATATTCACTATTATTTAATTCCACGTCCATTTAATTCACTATATCACTATTTATATAATTAAATAAATTAATTATAATACCTCTGCCAATGCGGGTCATTACATATGGTTTTAATATAACCAGGATTTTTCCAATGTATGAATTAGAAAGGAATTGAATGGAAATAATCTTTGGAATATTTCTATATGGATTCCGTGATTATACCGATATTATTGAATTATTTGGAAGATATAGATATCGTTATTCCTAATACGATATCCATTGGTTTCAGAATTTGATATGGAATATACGTCGATATAATTTCTTATTAGAGCCTTGTATTTGATATCAAATTGGGCTTTGGGTTGTAGTGAAGGGAAAAATAATTTTTCGTAGAGAAACAGACGTCTACCCCAGTAAAAATAGACGTCTGAAAATGGTTGAAAATAAACCAAACCTTTGTTGTTTCAAACTTTTCTAGAAACAAATGTCTGAGCTTTAAAATCAGACGTCTGATAGATGAAGCAAAAATATTCCAGCATACCAGAATCAGACGTCTGACTTCATAAAAACAGACATTTGAAATATGACCAAATTGAACTAAATTCTTGCGGGTTCAAATCAAAGAAAATGCGGACATTTGAATTTTTAGAACAAATGTCTAAATCCTGTTTTTATTCAGAAATTAACAGTGAAGGTGTGATTTGGAATTTATAAATCTTTTAATTAAGGGTTAATGGAATTTTTTCCAAAGAAAAGTTTTCCCATTTAATAAAAGAAATTGGAATTGAATGGAATATATACTGTTATGATTTTCGTAAAGATTCCATTTTGATGGAAGATGATTTTAGGGTTTATCGTGAACTGTGTTTTAAATGACATTGGTTCTTTTACCCAGTTAAAAACAGGATTAACTTCCAAAAAGATTGAGTAATCACTAATTAATGATTACTTTGGTAAGGCTCGATAAGTTCGACTAGTTCTTAAACCTTAATTTGATTTAGGTTGTGAGAAGATAAAATAAAATCTTTTGAGAATGATATCCAAAGGAAGAATAAAGAATAAGTTTAAAAGAACTTATCTTTGATAAAAGTAATGGGAACCTTTCGCTAAAGATGAGAATATTTGAATAAAAGAATATTCTGGATTGGAATGAGATGTGTGCTATCTTTGTGTATTTATCACATGATTATAAAGGTACGCGAGTCATTCAGAAATTCCGGGTTTATCCCATTCGGAATAATTGATACGACGACTAAAAGTCAAAGGTTTGAAGACGGTGGTTAAAGATGGGAGATTTTCACTTCATTTGGATGATTACTGATGTCTTGCTTGGGCTATACACCCAAGACGACGTAATAAGTGGTGATCGTCTAGACGTACTAGGAGATCGACCGGGTATGCGAGGGCCTCTCTCCTGTGTTGCACATATATGATGAGGAATAAGGTGCCTCTGGTTTCGTTCATACCCAGAACGGACTTGTAAATGGATTATGTCTAGCATTGTATTGTGTGCTATATTTGTTGATCTCTACTAAATATATATCTATTTAGTGGCGGAGAATTTGTTCCCTTTCTTAACACCCTTCTGTGAGACGTACGAGCTTAGAGGTTATATGTTGGCAGAAATCAATGGTATGGTATGGATTGACAATGTGGCATGCTAAGATGCAAATGATCGAGGCTTTTGTTGAAATGCAGGGCCTTATGGATGATGATCAAAGCACGGATTTAAGTAGCATAGCTTTGTGTATATCGCTAATTCACAAGCCACACACCTCGGTATGAGTCAGAAACGGGATAAGGGGTGCAAGGAGTGCATACGTTTTTTTCTAGCTAGAAGTTGTGTCATGGTATGGAGCCCAGACATTTTTACTTATGTGGATGATAGAATGAGGCGCCTGGGATATAAAGCTGACTAAAAGGCTCGAGTGATAGGTCTGATAGGACCAGGAAATATATGTTCAGGAATAACCAATCCTCAAACGTAAGTGGACCGGCCTTGCAGGATCCAAGGGTTGCTAAGGGCGTGATCCTGGGCATCCCGCCAGAGATGGCTCGAAACCGGTAAGGAAATCATGACTTGCCTTGACTCATGATGAAAATCCGATTTCCAATACATGACTTTTCGGTTTTAGTTGTAAACTTACATGGCGACATAGTAGGATGGGGTACTATGCCGTCTATGATTGATGCATTTATATTTGAAGTTGTTTTTGGCACCATGCACTTATAATAATATCAAAATGATTTGTTTTAAAGCATATCAAGCATGTTTGGCGATTATAAAGTAAAAATCAATCATTTGGTTTGTGTTTGCATTGTGTGATGGGACCTTAGTCTTATAATAGCTTCATTTTTCAAAAAGCATCGCGTTGTTTTATTTTTGAACTAGTACTCAAGGGAGTAAACCCGTTCCAAGACATGCGGCGTGGTCCCGTGGTTTACCTTATTTTAAAATAAAGTTTAATAAGTGTTTTGAGTTCTCACACCAGTCCCATCACTGACGCGCAGTTTATTATTTCTTCCTAAACTCTAGGTGCCCATATTTTCCGCACGGGCAGTCAGTAGTTTTGGTTTTCACAGATATTTCTTTTCACAGGATTCTGGATTACAGCTGGACCTATATTCCGAATGCTTTGTATCCGTGTATTTCTTTCAGTTGTGTTAGTTGATATATTTCCGCTACGCATTATATTTATACATCTTATTTCTACTGTTCTGTAATTATTAATCTTTGATATTGTTTTTCCGCGGTGTAATATTTATTCATACTCTGATATATTCTTGTACTCTAATGTAAATTGTTGTAATAGCAATGAAATGTTCTTATGTTTGTGTTCTGATGCGTCGTGGTTTCATTACAATCTGCGTTCTCGAACGATCTTGGTCGGTTTAGCAATCGATCCGGATCGAGCGAAATTTGGTGCGTAATAGTTTGGTATCAGAGCTTTGGTTTATAAAGCTTGAGAACAAGACGCATTAGAACCAAATGAAAGAATTCATTAGAGATAGGATTAATAACATCCTATAAGAACGAGTCATTAGAGATAGGGTTAGTAATGCCCTAAAATGAGTTTGAAGAGTATTATTTGAAAGAAAAAAACGAATTTAGTTTTGAAAATTATATCTTATTATACGTATTTGAGTATTTTATTTTATATTGATTTTGGACTGTCAAGTATAGGAAGATTTTGCATATACGTCTGATCCACGTGTACTCGAAGTCTCAAATATACTAGATAGATATAGAATCACACTCTAGTCGCCCGGAGATGATTCTGATGATTGATATATCATCATCGGTATTTATGTTCGAGTTTCGAAATTGGATATCTATGTATTTCCAATTGACTGGTGTGAAAACCAAAACTTAGTTAGAGTTTATTGTTGGTGATTTGACATTGAAAATATGATTTTTGGATATATAAAAGTCATATATTTGAAAAGCTAATCAACTAATTGATTGCTGGTTGTGATGTGTGGTTATTAGTTTAACTAATAAAAATGTTGGAATAATAAAACCAATATGAAAATGAAAGGTAAAATAAGCCAAATCAAATTTAAATTGAATTGAAAATTGATTGGAATTTTATATATGTACATGTATGTATAATGAGCAGGTCATAGAATGGAAGCTAAGAAGAGAAATAAGATTGTATGCTCGACAAATAGGTACATATTTACTGTATTTATGGAGTTTGATGATCTTATGAGCCAATTGGCTACCCGCTTGGTTTTTAGATTTTCTTTTGATTGACGAGGGCCCTGTGAGGCAAGTTGTGGTTTTGCCGATCAACCCGTAAAAAGGAGGTTATGGCAAAAAAATTCGAAAATTTAAGGAGTTAGCTAAATTTGGAGAAATTAAAAAGTTCTTAGAAATGAAAAGCTGAAGAACTTGAGTCAAGTGAAGGTTGAGTTGGTTAAGTAAACGACCTTCGGTTCCTTCTCCCTTTTTGAGGACGAAAAGATTTTAAGTGGGGGAGATTGTAACAACCCGTATTTTTGGAACCAATTTAAAATTTATTTTTAATTGATTTTCATAGAAATTAAATATTTTAGATGAATTATTATGAGAATAAACGACTTAAAATTTATTTTAATCAAAGTTAGAGCGTATATATTTAAATAAAACAAGCTTGAAATGGCGCGGTAGTTTGAAAATTTGATTTTAAATTTTGAATGAATGTATAGAATTAAATATAAATCAGAATTTGATAAAACATGAAACATTGGAATATTTTGAATTTTAATTTTCTAACGAATGTAAGAAATTGAGATTTCACTTTATAAATTGTAGGTTATGTCTAAATTAAAATTTAGAATAGTCGCTATGGAATTTAAATATATTTTTAAACTGTATATATAGCCCGTAGAAAACTCACATTTTGCATATGGATGATATTGGACTCGAAACCACTTCATTTGAGTTCAAAATGTCGTTTGCGTGTTCGAAAACTATAAGCATCGATACCTTTGGAGTTGGAGAAATTTTGGTCTTTTTCATAGGAAATAAGACCAAAATATCACTTTATGCATATGGACGAATTTGGACTCGAAGCCACTTCCATTAAGTTCAAAACGTCGTTTACATGTTCAAAAAGTTTAAGCTTCGATATGTTTCGAGTTCGCGAATTTTGGCACATTGGTTGGGTCTTGGTTCGGCTAGAGCTAGCCACTTAAAACACCCCAAATCAGCCCTCTCCCTCTCATTCTCCCTCAACACTTAAGAAAATAATAATAATGGGGAAAGGGAAATTAAAATTCCCTAAACCTAGTTAACCCTAGGAGCTCCAATTCTTGTTGAAATCAAGTGCAAATCAAGGGAAAAGCTTAGGCGAGCTCCTCTCCATCTTCTCCATCTTGTTTCTCTTCAATTTCTTATGATTTCCTAAACCTAACTTCTAGGAAATTTGTGTATTCATGTTTATAATGAAGATTCGTGAGTAATATTGGAAGAGGGGTTGTTCTAGCTTGTCATTGGACCGATTTCTTGCTTATAACAATCAAATGTGAGAGCTTTGTGAGTTCTTAGTGTTTATGCCACAAGCTACTGGCTTGTATAATGTAATTTAGGTTCATTTTTATTTTTGTGTATGGATATGAATTAGTTAGATAAGTATACACTTTCCATTTCATTAGTTTTAGTTTCATTGATTCGAAAATTATGATTAGAATTGTCCACACAATCTAATTCATATGAAATGATTTTTTTTTGGTGATATTGTGAAGCTCCGTTGTTGCCCCGGCAAGTTTTAAGACTTCACAATTCGCTTATATTGGGTTAGACTACTTTGGTTTGTAATTTAGTTCATTTTTGAACTTATAATCAAAACTATTGCGATTCTCTAGTACGAATGTTTATGCATGTGAGTTTGGTGTTATGAGTTGCTTCGGTGAGTTATAGAAGCCTCATTTGCATGCATATAACATCATAGGCCTTCGAGAATTGTCCAATATCAATTTGAACATGTTTTCTAGGAAAATTGTGCTCTGGCCTAGATTCAGACGTCGGGTCAAAAAAATTCAACCGTTTGAGTTAGCACAAAATTGAACTAAATCCTTGCTGCTTTAGGAAAATGCAAATTCAGACATCTAAATTTTTAATTTAGACGTTTGAATCCTGTTTTTCTATTGTTGATCGGTGGAAACTATGGTCAACAGTTTAGGTCCATCCAGGCTCTTTCCCGGCCGAGTTCGGCCCTTTTTGACTTCGTTTGTGACTTGTCAGTTTCTCTAATTCGCAGATTTCAGCAGCCCGATTCTTACAAAATCGTTTTATAAATCATCAATTAAAGAATGACGGAGTGGAAACCAATGGTGAGAACTCTCTCTCTCACTCAAGTATTTATACGGTTATGAATTTTATTTTTATAGTTGAGTATATATTTATAGTCTGCGATTGCAATATTTGTTTGGTGGTTGTTGGATGCTACATTTTTAAATGTTATCATTATTAAATTGTGAAAATAATATATAAGCTCACATGGATTGTGATGTAAACCCCACACAGGTATTGGGACGATAATTTTACAAATCGCCTAAGTACGCATTAATAGTCATTGGTTGTTGATTGAAAACCCCACACGGATCTGGGGATGATAATAACTTCACATATCTCGCTTGTGTTTAGTTGCATGTCAATCGATTGATCGACATATCGTAGTAAGCGTTATTCAATTATTTAATGCTTATACAGTTGTAGATGCACTTTGGATGTGAACTGAATGCTTAATAGTATTTTATCACTATATTCGAATACATGCGATGTACATAATCCATATAATCGAAATTATATGGTAATTGGTTGAGTCACATTCTAATTCAGAATATGAACGAATAATATAAAATAATATTCAATGAAGAATAAAAATATGATTTTGATGTCCGATTTTGGATGGACACGAAAATATTGAAATGGTTAGAAACAAGAATAAAGAATTGATATGATTTTAATATATCAGGATTTTTCCAACGTATGAATTGGAAAGTATTTGAATGGAAATAATCTTTGGAATATTTCTATGTGGATTCCGTGATTATACGGATATTGTTGAGGAATTTGGAAGATATAGATATCGTTATTCCCAATGCGATATCCGTTGGTTTCAGAATTTGATATGGAATATAAGTTGGTATAATTTCTATTCAGAGCCTTATATTTGATATCAAATTGGACTTTGGGTTGTAGTGAAGGGAAAAATAATTTTTCATAGAGTAACAGTCGTCTGCCCCGATTAAAACAAACATGTGAAAATGGTTGATAATAAACTAAACCTTTGTTGTTTCAAAATTTTCTAGAAACAGATGTCTGAGCTTAAAATTAGACGTCTGATAGCTGAATCAAAAATATTCCAACATAGCAGGAACAGACGTCTGACTTCATAAAAACAGACATCCGAAATATGTCCCAATTGTACTAAATTCTTGCGGGTTCAAATTAAAGAAAATTCAGAAGTCTGAATTTTTAGAATAGACGTTTAAATCCTGTTTTTATTCAGAAATTAACAGTGAAGATATGATGTGGAATTTATAAATCTTTTAATTAAGGTTTGATGGAATTTTTTCCAAATAGAAGTTTTCCAATTTAATAAAAGAAATTGGAATTGAATTCGATTTAGAGATAATTGAGATGAGATTCTGTGAAGGAAGACCATTACTATTTATGGAATTTAAAAGGCCTTGCCGTTATTTCATTTACAGGATTGATTTGATACGAAAATTTATATCGATTGTATAATGTTATGATTTTCGTGAAGATTCCATTTTGATGGAAGATGATTTTGGGGTTTATCATGATCTATGTTTTAAATGACATTAGTTCTTTTACCCAGTTAAAGACAAGATTAATTCACTAAAAGATTGAATAATCATTAAGTAATGACTTTTGTGATTAAAACTGAACTAGAGTTTTAATAAATCTTTAATTAGATTTAAAATGTTAAAGGGTAATTTATTTTACCGATAACACAATGAGTGTTAGTTATGGAGTACCACCAGTTTTGCTCCATGGGATGAATAGGTTGGGATTGGGTTAATAAAATAAATGGTTACTTTGGTAAGGCTCGATAAACCCGACAAGTTCTTAAACCTTAATTTGATTTAGGTTGTGGAAAGATAAAATAAAATCGTTTGAGAATAATATCCAAAGGAAGAATAAAGAATAAGTTTAAAATAACTTATCTTTAATAAAATTAATGGGAACCTTTCCCTAAAGATGTGAATATTTGAATAAAAGAATATTCTGGATTGGAATGAGATGTGTGCTATCTTTGTGTGCTTATCACATGATTATAAAGGTTCGCGAGTTATTCGGAAAGTCCATTTTTTATCCCATTCTAAATAACTGATACGACGATAATAAAAGTCGAAGGTTTTAAGATGGTGGTTGAAGACCGGAGATCTTCACATCGTTTGGATGATTACTGATGTCTTGATTGAGTTGTACACCCAAGACGAGGTAATAAGTGGTTTTTGACACCATGCACTTATAATAATATCAAAATGATTTGTCTTAATGCGTATCAAGCATGTTTGACTATTATCAGGTAAAAATGTATCCTCTGGTTTTTGTTTGCATTGTGTGATGGGACCTGAGTCTTATATTTGCTTCATTTTTCAAAAATCATCGTGATGTTTTATATTTTAAACTAGTATTCATGGAAGTGAAACCGTTCCCTGACATGCGGCGTGGTCCTGTGATTCACCTTATTTTAAAGTAAAGTTTAATAACTGTTTTGAGTTCTCACACCAGTCCCATGACTGACATGGAGTTTATTGTTTCTACTTAAACTCTGGGTGCTCATATTTTCCGTACGGGCAATCGTAGTTTTGGTTTCGTAGATATTTCTTTTCATAGGATCCTGAATTACAACTGGAGCTATATTCAGAATGCTTTGTCTCCGTGTATTTCTTTCAGTTGTGTTAGTTGATGTATTTTCGCTATGCATTTTATTTATACATCGTATTTTCGTTGTTCTGTAATTATTAATCTCTGATATTCTTTTTCCACTGTGTAATATTTATTCATACTCTAATATATTCTTGTACTCTGATGTAAATTGTTGTAATAGCATTGAAATTTTCTTATGTTTGTGTTATAATGCGTCGTGTTTTCATTATAATCCGCGTTCTCGAACGGTCTTGGTCGGTTTAGCGATCGTTCCGGATCGAGTGAATTTCGGTGCGTGATATTATAATATATCAAAACTTTTACTCAAAACGAAACTGTATATATATGATTATAACATCAGAGTACACATTAGATCAATACAACTCATACAGCGAAAATAATTTACTACAAGAAAATACAGGTTTACGCCTCGACTCTAGCCTCTTCCTGAAATTACAAGCGAAACCTAACCTGGAATCATGCTTGGTCTGAACCGAGCACATTTTTAAGCAAAGCAAAATCAACCTGGATCTGGCTGGAATTCTTTCAGTGATAGATTCACATTACAAACAACTTGCTTAACTTTAGAAAAATCATTGAAAGAATGGAACTCTAGCAAGACTCGACCACACATAAACATGGCATGTGTTTTTACCTTACGGTAACAAAAATCACTTTTTATATCAAAATCCAATTGTATTATGATAATGTCTATCAAACCACAAATAAATAAGAATATAGCCGAAAGGCTTTCATCTCACTTGCCAACATAATTGGTATACATCTAAAAATGTACGGCTCGTACTGGAGTTTGGATTTCCTACATGACAAGGTATGAGACCACCTCCCAATTAATGTACTCTAGAGAGGATACTGTAAAAACATGGGATTTCTGAACCAATTTTAAAATTTTATTTTAGCTATTTTAATGGGTTTTGATTATTTAAAATGATTTATTTAAATAATAACGACTAAAAATTTATTTAAATCGAAGTTAGAATGTATAAATTTATTTAAATTATAAAACGAGCCTGAAATGGCGTGGTAATTTGGAAATTCGATTTTAAATTAAATTGAGTATACATAATTCAATATAAGTCAGAATTTAATGAAACAAGAAACTTGTAATCTGTTTAATTATATCTTTCTAAGGAATGTAAGAAACTGCTATTTCACTTTATAAATTGTAAGTTATGTCCAGTTTAAAGTTCAGAATAGTCGCTATAGAATTTATATATATTATAATATAATATGTAGCCCATAAAAATAGCCATTTGCAAACTATTTTCGACGAACCCACTTTTGTTGGATCCGGAATGTCAAATTATTGTTAGGTTTCAGATTTCATATTTTTTGGAATTAATATGTGAGTGTAGTAAATTTAAACGTGTTTTGTATATTTAGTTTAAATTTAATCGACTGGAAAAAGGTCATTTTTCAAATGGTCTCCAAATTCGATGAAATTAGTTGTGTTAGGACCATATCGTCAAAACATAGCTAGATTTATTTTTCTGTAATTTTCGGAGTCAGTATGTGGCCCGGGTAAAATAAAATGTACGTTTAAAGTGCAATATATTGATTTATATTTTATTTTTGATGAAAACTGTTCGAAACGATCGAATTGGCTTATGAAACATAATCCATTGTGTTCGAAATGGGGGTATTTAGTTAGGGACGTCAGTCGTTCGGTTAGATTTGGAGTTCGGATTTAAAAACTAGTATGTTTGAAAAAATAAATAATATAAAAATAATGATTTAGAACTTATAAAACCCTAGATCACCCAAACATGGAGCAGCCGCCGTCACAAATCAAAGGGCCAAAAAGCTCCAGATTTCAAATGCAAAAATCACATAATCCACTTCGAATCAGGCTTCCATTCCAAAGCAAACATCATAGGGCAGATCACCATCTTTCGATCCATACCACTTTGATCGGCTCTGGAGTCTCGATCTTGCCGGAATTTGAGTTCAATGGCATCGACTTCGAGGTCGTTTCTGGCGATGGTGGCGCAACCGAGTTGCTCGAGGATGAGGGGATGGCGCGGCTCACTTGGGTCGTCGATGTGATGGAGGATGATCGACATCCGGCGAAGCATAGTAGCGGCGGTGAACGGAAATCAAAATTGACGGTTGAACGAAGAACAGGCTTGATGATTTCCATAAAATAAAGGGGTAACGTTTTGTTAAGCGTTGTTAAAACCTAGTTAATTAAATTAATTGTTTATTTAGTAATCCAATGTATTAAAATCCATACCTTTTTCATGCGAGGTCGAAATCCGATGATTTTAGTCACGTTGGGATCTTGGCGACGAACTCTACAAGGAAGTGACCAAAACGGAAATGGGCCAAGTTGATTTTTAATCTAAATTAAACACACATTTCATTTAGTTTAAAATTAAAATCATCGCCAAATAAAGAATGACGGAGTGGAAACCGAAGTGAGAACTCCTTCTCACTAAAATTATATCTTATCATGTTATTGTATTCATGTATAAAAATGTATAAAATTGCTAGTGTAGATTTTTATCAGTTTTAATCATTATAAATTGTATACGATGCCTATTAGCTCACCTCCCTTGCCTACAGACCAAGGACGATTTAATTAACTGTATTGTGTGTTGATTGTGTTATTGAAATGTTTAACATATTAAAAATAATGTTAACATTAATGTGGTAGTTGAAATTAAATTATAAATATCTATTTATAATTTTAAACAATGAAAATTGGCTAATTAGAAAAATAATTCAAACCAAATTAGAATTGGTTAAATGTGCTTCACGTGCAGAAGAAGAGTGGTTCATGAGCAGAAGAAGGCTTCATGAGCCGAGGATGGGAGAGCCCAAGGGGGAGAACCGGTGTCATGGTCTGAGTCTTCGATGCTAGATTACACCCGTTCACAGAAATGGGCATAACTTCCAAACCATAAGTCCGATTGAGCCATACGAAACCTCTACTTGAAGCTAATTCAGAGAGATACAAAAGTTACGGAGAAAAGCTCCGTAATTGTTGTTTTCGGGCCCAAAAGAGGTTGTCTGATAGGAGTTTCGGGCCAGTTTATGTTGATGTTGCGATTTCGACCAAATCGCTCTATGTCTTCTGACAACGTTTTCCATTCTTGAACACGTTGCTATCCATATATTACATGTGTGACAGTTTTTACAAAAAAGTGTGTCAACAATTTTTCCCCTAGAATATATCTTGCTGGTTGAAGGAAGATGTATTCTGGGTAATCCAAGAAATCCATAATCCATACCTACAAGAAGAAAAGATATACGATGTTAGAGTGTTCCTAGGCAGCCTTACCGGAGTAAACCATCCGAGGAGATGTTAGAGGGGTTCAAAGACGGCCTTACCAGAGTAAGACGACCAAGGAAAAGCAATGAAGGTTCCAAGATGGCCTTATCGGAGTAAGACGACCAAGGAAAAGCTAATGAGGCTCCAAGACGGCCTTACTGGAATAAGATGACCAAGGAAAAGCTAATGAAGGTTTGTTTATACTAGGCAGGTCGAGTTGGGAGCCGAAGCTCATGTTTGTTTATACTGGACAGATCCAGTTAGGAGCCGGAGCTCTTCAATGATCTTTATTGATTCCTGAAAGCTAAGCGGCAGTTATTCTAACCCTGAACACGACTGGAGACTACAGGTCAGTTCTGTGCATGTAGGCCGATGTTGCCACGCTTATTACATGCAAAGATAACACAGAAGGGCGAGAAATCGCCTAAAAGCCTAAAAACATAAACTGCGGACCGGAGTCCGGCAAACTGAAGAGATCCGCTGAGTGGGATCAGTTAATAATAAGCCCGTAATTGCTCGATCCAGGATCATTCCCTCTCCGAGGAATCGGTGGTGGCAGCGCAGGGGCAGATGCAGGCGCTGTTGGGTGTGTGACATATTTGGGCAGCTCTCCTCATCTGCCCCGATCCTCAATGAGGTCTCGCAAATGTCTGCAATCGTCAGTGTTATGACCGTCCATGTCGTGAAACATGCAATGTCTACTGGAATTGTGTTGTGCTAGCATTGGCTCCCTCTTGGGAGGCCTTGGATAGGAGGTGGAACCTCCTGTGTCCATGTAGATGTCAGTCAGCGTTGAATTGAGTTCAGTGTATTTTTCATATCTGGGCCCTCTCCGGGGCTGAGTCTTGCGGCCATTCTTGACATCGGCCTTTCCTTTGCCTTGTCCAGAATCAGACGGTTCTCCATGTTTAAGCATGTTGACATCGAGAATGCGCTTCTAGGAAGTTGCATCTTCTTCACGCACAAATCTATCTGCTTCAAGGTAGAATTCTCCGAGATTTCGTGGTGGATCTCGGTACAAAGATTTTTTGAATTCTGAGTTATCCAAGACATCGGATACTGCTGCCATCAGTACCATCGATGTTTCAGGGCGATTAACTGATGCTGCTGCAATGTTGGATATTTCCAGGAACGAACGCAGAGTTTCTCTGGGCCTCTGCTTGATTGTGGTAACTGACATGACATTCTTAGGTCGTATGATGTGGACCCGAAATTGTTCAATGAAGCGTGCGACCAACATATTTCAACTGTTGATCGACACTGTTTCTAGCTGCCGAATCCACATGGCGGCTATATCAGTCGAAAAGAGGGGAACAAATTTAGCAATGACGTTTTCCGATGCCGATTGAACTTCCATATGTCGTTTGTAGCGCATCAGGTGCACGGTAGGTCTGTCCTGCAGTTGTAGGGCTCTAGTTGTGGAAGTTTGAAATCCGGGGGATTGCGCGAATTCCTGATTTCCTGAGTGAAAGGATTGTGGTTGACATCATCCATGCCATTCTGATAAGTGCGGCCTCTGGAGAGGCGTTCAATCATGTCTACTAGCCGATTTCCTTCAAAAAGTTGTTGCAGATTTCCAATATCGGAGATGGTGCCCCCAGTGTTGAATGCATAAGAGTGAGGAAGCTGTTTTTGAATTGCTTCTTGGGGATCTCGGCTCGTGGTTCGAGGAGGCCAGTTCATGAGCCAGGGTCGTGTAGGCCGGCTCGTGAGGCCAGGTCGAGGAGGCCGGCTCGTGATGCCGGGTCGTGGAGTCCGGCTCGTGAGGCTGGGTCGTGGAGTCTGGCTCGTGATCAAGGGGGCGAACCGACCAGGTTCTGAAGCACCATTTCGAACTGCTTCCTGCTGTTGAGCGTGAGCTTACGTTCTTGTGTTCGTCTGAACTGGAGCCAAAGTAGGTCGAACCTGACCATTTCCAAGAGTGAGGGGGTTGCCCCTGAGTTCATGTGATGCATGAGCCGCTTCTGTGGCCTCATTTCCAATGCATTGATCATCGCTCGACCTTCCATCCATCCGAGGAAAGAATCCATCTATCATCTCCTATTGTTTCCTGAGGAGATCATCTTGCCTTGCCATTTGGGTTCTCAATTCAGCGAAAACGTTGTCCATCTCTTCTTTAGTCAAGTGTGTAGAAGGATCCCTATAAGAGGATGCCCCTTGGCTTTCCTCATTTCTAGTGCCTTCAGCATCGGGATCCTCAGCATGGGAGGAAGTTCCAGCTTTCTTACTTTTGATTTCCATCAATCCAGTAGCCAAATAATCCAAGCTGGAAGGTGAAGTTGTTGTGTGCCCCCTACCTGGCACGCCAAAATGTTAGACCAAAATTTGGCATTAACACCCAAATGCAGATCACAGATCATAGAATGTAGAAAATAGTAAAATCAGAGGGAACACATGAGGTTTTATAGTGGTTCGGCTGTAGATGTAGCCTACGTCCACTTTATAATCTTATTGTTATACTGACAGATTACAAGAATCAGTTACATGCAGTCACACAATCCGTGTGTTTAATTAAGATTACAAGATTAGAATTTAGATGTAAGAAGGTGCAAAATCCTTGCACTCAGCAATGGTACAAGCCGTAGAGATGTAGGAGAAAGGTCTTAGCCAAAAGTCCTTTCAAAATTCCATGTGGTGGTGTATTTATAGTTGTAGGATAGCTTCTGGGAGGATCGGTTCATGACAGGGCACGCGGCAGCCGATCCGGGAAAGTAGGAGCAGGAGCTGCCTTGAGAACAGGTCAAGATCTACGCGTGTATCAGCAGGTGCAGGAATCAGTTCATGGTCATGGGGTTGGGTCGTGATGTGGGCTTCACGAACTGAGGTCTGGCTACGAGCTGGAGTGGTGAAGCTAGTGGTCGGGTCGTGGTAATGGGGGTCGTGGCCCATTTACGCTCCAAGAGCCGGAGATGGTTCACGAGCAGAAGAAGAGTGCTTCACGAGCCGAGGAGGGGCGAGCCCAAAGGGGGCGAGCCAGTGTCATGGTATGAGTCTTCGATGCTACTTTACACCCGTTCACGGAAATGGGCAAAACTTCCAAACCGTAAGTCCGATTGAGACAAATGAAAGCTATTCAAAGAGCTACAAGAGTTATGGAGCAAAGCTCCGTGATTGCTGTTTTCGAGACCAAAAGAGGCCGTCTGATAAGAGTTTCGGGCCAGTTTATGTTGATGTTGCGATTTCGACCAAGTCGCTCTATGTCATCTGACAACGTTTTCCATTCCTGAACGCGATGCTATCCAGATATTCCATGTGTGACAGTTTTTACCAAAAAGTGTGTCAACAAGTTTCCCCCCCAGAACATATGTTGCTGGTTGAAGGAAGATGTGTTCTGTATAGTCCAAGAAATCCATAATCCATACCTGCAAGAAGAAAAGATATACGATGCTAGAGTGTTCCTAGACGGCCTTACCGGAGTAAACCGTCCGAGGAGATGTTAGAGGGGTTCCAGGACAGCCTTACCGGAGTAAGACGACCAAGGAAAAGCAATGAAGGTTCCAAGACGGCCTTACCGGAGTAAGACGACCAAGGAAAAGCTAATGAGGTTCCAAGACGGCCTTACCGGAATAAGACGACCAAGGAAAAGCTAATGAAGGTTTGTTTATACTAGACGGGTCCAGTTGGGAGCCGGAGCTCATGTTTGATTGTACTAGATGGATCCAGTTGTGAGCTGGAGCTCTTCAATGATGTTTATTGATTAATGAAAGCTAAGCGGCAGTTATTCTAACCCTAAAAACGAATGGAGACTACAGGCCGGTTCCGTGCAGGTTGGCCGATGTTGCTGTGCTTATTACATGCAGAGAAATCGTTGGTAAAAACTGTCACACATGGAATATCTGGATAGCATCGCGTTTAGGAATGGAAAACGTTTTCAGAACACGTAGATCGATTTGGTCGAAATCGCAACATCAACATAAACTAGCCCGAAACTCCTATCAGATGATCTCTTTTTGGCCAAAAAACCGCAATTATGGAGCTTTTCTCCATAACACTTGTAGCTCTCTGAATTAGCTTCAAGTAGAGATTTCGTTTGGCTCAATCCGACTTACGGTTTGGAAGTTATGCCCATTTCCATGAACGGGTGTAAACTAGCATCGAAGACTCAAACCATGACACTGGCTCGCCCCCCTTGGGCTCGCCTCTCCTCGACTCGTGAAGCACTCTTCTTCTGGTCGTGAACCAACTTCGGCTCATGGAGCTTATATGGGCCACAACCCCCATTACATTGACCCGACCACTAGCTTCACCACTCCAGCTCACGACCAGACCTCGACTCGTGAAGCCCATATCACGACCCGATCCCATGACCATGAACTGATTCTTGCACCTTCTCATACACGTGTAGATCTTGCTCTGTTCTCAAGGCTACTCCTGCTCCTACTTTCCCGGATCAGTTGACACATTCCCTATCACGAACCGGTCCTCGCAGAAGCTCTCCTACATCTAGAAATACACCACCACATGGAATTTTGAAAGGACTTTTGGCAAAGGCCTTACTCCTACATTCTACGGCTTCCACCATTGCTGAGTGCAAGGATTTTGCACCTTCTTACATCTAAATTCTACTCTTGTAATCTCAATTAAACACATGGATTGTGTGACTGCATGTAGCTGATTCTTGTAATCTGTTAGTATAATAATAAGATTATAAAGTGGACATAGGATACATCTACAACCGAACCACTACAAAACCTTGTGTGTTATCTCTGATTTTACTATTTTCTGCATTCTGTGATCTGTGATCTGCATTTGGGTGTTTGTGCCAGATTTTGGTCTAACAATTTTCTTCTTGTACGCCCAATAGCTAACTTCAAAAATTATGCCCTTTTGGATTTAACCATTATTTGACGATACGAATCCAGAAAAAGAAGTGGAAACGGATTCCGAGATCGTATCAATAATGTTCCTTTGTAAAATGACTGCCTATTTTTGAACAAATTGTTTTGCTTCGCATGGCCACATACTGAATCCGTTCGACTCGCATTTTGGAAACCAACTATGATTTGTCATTATGAATCCAAAAAAAATTATTTTGTCGAATTCTAAGTTCCCTAGCAAAATTTCACTTTTTAAGGGCTAAGTGACGGTTTTAAAAATCAAATTTTTTATATTTTCAAAACAAAGCTTATAAATCAATTTAATAATTTTACTGGGTTTTTTTTAAGTCAAATAAAATATAAAAACTAATTTTAAAATTATCTCAAATTTTATTTAGCAAAAATAACCAATTTATCTTTCCATATTTATTAAAATATCTTAAATTAAATTTTAAATTGGTTTAGAAATTCCGGGTTGTTACAATCTCCCCACTTAAAATCTTTTCGTCCTCGAAAAGGAACGGAGCTGAAAGCTTTTTAACTAACCAACTCAACTTTCATTCTTTTATTGGTTTCAATAATTTTATTAGTTGAACTAATAATCACACAACACATTTATCAATCAATTAGTTGATTAGCTTTTCAAATATATATAACTTTTATATATTAAAAAATCATATTTTCTAAGATTGGATTATATATATAATCACAAATACGTTAATTGTAAACTTGTCACTCTCAACTCATTCTAGGGCATTTTTAACCCCATCTCTAATGAGTATCTCATTCTTGGATGCTACTGATCCTCTCTTTAATGAGTTTTCTTTCATAGGACATTACTAATCCTACCTCTGATGAGTCTTTTGTTCAGTTCTAATGAGTTGTACCCCAAAGATTTGAGTTAATCAAAGCTCTGATACCAACTATAACGATACGAATTTCGCTCGGACCTAATCGATCGCTAAATCGACCAAGACCGTTCAAAGCCCGGATACGCTAACTCTGGGCATACAACACATTAGAACAAATAACAGAAGACTTTTATAAACATCATAATAATGTTACATCAGAATACAGAATATATCAGAGTACATCGAAAAATAATTCTACAACGGAAGATTAATTCACAATAAATGTAATACAATGAAGCGGAACCAATAAACTAACATAGCGGAACCCTATCAATGTTGTGGACGCAGCTTTAAGCTTCAATCCAGAATCTTTCTCAATAAATAAATATTTGCAAAACAAACCACTCGACTACTCGTATGGAAATAGGGGCACCCGAGTTTGCAAGTGAAACAAACTACGAGTCAGTCATGGGATTGGTATAAGAAATCTACTTAACTTATTTAATAATAAGGCTAATCACTGGACCACGCTGCTATTGCAGAATGGGTTTACTCCACTGGATTGCCAGTGCATAAAATAAGTAAATCTTTTAAACAACGCAATGCTTTTTAGAAAAATGAAGCCATTATAAGACTCAGGTCCCATCATACGATGCAACGCAAGTCGGAAGATAGAGTTTTACCTTATAATGGCCAAATATGATTGATACATATAAAAAAATCATTTGATATTATTACTAGTGTCTAGTCAGTTTAAAACACTTTTCAATATAAATGTATCAATCCTAGACGGCATAGTACCTCATCCTTCTATGTCGCCATATATAGGTTTACAATTGAATCCGTAATGTTGTATTGGTTGGGTTTCCATCATGAGTCAAGGAAAGGAATGATCTCCTTACCGATTCGGGCCATCTCTAGTGGAATGACCCAGGATTCCCCGCAATGAACCCTTGGATCCTCCAAGGCCGGTCCACACTTATGTTAGTGGATTGACAATTCCTAAACACATATTTTCCGGTTCTATCAGACCTCTAAAATGGTCAGTACATCGACCAATAATATCCGAGGCGCCTCACAATCCATCCTCCACATAAGTAAAAATGCTTGGGCTCCATACCATGACACCACTCCTAGTTAGAAAGAAACGCATGCACTCCTTGGGTCCCTTATACCGTTTCTGACTCATACCGGCGTGTGAGGCTCGCGAATTAATGTTATACACAAAGCTATGCTAATTAGAGCTATTCTTTGATCATCAACCACAAGGCTTTTCTTTTCAACAAAAGCCTTGATCATTTGCATCTTAGCATGTCACATTGACAATTCACGCCATGCGACTGATGTCTATCAATATATAACCTCTAAGCTCGTACGTCTTAGAGAAGGGTGTTAAGAAAGAGAATAAATTCTCTGCCACCAAACAGATATATATTTAATAGAATTCAACCAACACAGTATAAAATCCAATGTCAGACACACATCCATTTACAAGTCTGTTCTGGGTCTGAACGAAACCAAGGACCCTTATTCCTCGTTCCATATGTCTAGTATGAAAGAGAGGTCCTCGCATATCCGAACAATCAACAAGTACGTCCGAACAACTACCACTTTAACCCTTTCCTGGGAGCTAACCAATCCAAGCCATCAGTAGTCATCCATTCGATGTGAAGATCGCCGGTCTTCAACCACTGTCTTCAATATCTTCGACTTTTAGTCATCGTATAATTATTTGAAATGAGATTTAACTCGGCCTTTTCAAATAATTCTTGATTATATATAATTCAAATCATTTCATTTCTTAGTCAAATCCAATTCAATTTGATAGATTAATGTCAAATGAATCCAACCATCCATATTACTTTGTAAACCAAGGGAAATTGGTTTATTTCCATTTCATATCGTTTATAATATTTTATAACGATTTATCGCTATTTTTATTTATATAAAAATAGTCCATTTAATTCGAACGACGTTTCAGGTCATTACGCGGTCCTGGCACTGTTTTTATTCATATTTGAATTGCACATTTCTCGAAATCTAACCGTTGGATCTTAACAATTTTAATATCGTTGGAAAGATCTTTCCAAAGCGAACCCAACGGTTCCAGTTTTGGGAAAATCCGACGGTCAGATCTCTCGGTATAATCGTTTAAAGTTACGATTCGAAAACGTGCAATACCGTGCGCGATTCGTTTAATTTTAATTTATATGTGTATATATATAATTTGTTCGACGATTTCAAATCATTTATTCCATTACATGTAAATTTTGTATACTTTATATTCGTGTTATAAAAAGAGTATTTTTAATGAACAAAAATATATTTCAACACATGTGAATTTCATGCACTTCCTACACATGTTAAAGATGATATTTTTATCTAACAAAAATATATTTCATGACATGTAAATTTTATGCACTTCACATACATGCTAAAGATTATATTTTTAACACAAACAAACATTCATTTCAAAACATGACTATTTAATTCACTTCATTAACATGTCAAAAATAATATCTTTATCTAACAAAACATATTTTAACATATGATCCTTTTTTTATTACTTCACTAACATTCTAAAGACGATGTTCATATCTAACAAAAACATAATTCAACATATGATTTTTTTTAATTCTTCATTAACATGTTAAAGACAATATTTTTAATAAACAAAAATGTATTTTAACATATGATTCACTCCACTAACATGTTAAAGACAATATTTTTAGCAAAACAAATGTAATTCAAAAAATGATTATTTTTAACTTCATTAACATGTTAAAGATTACATTTTTAACAAACAAAAATGTAATTCAACAAATGATTATTTTATTTTCATTAACATGTTAAAGATGACATTTTTAACGAACAAAATCATATTTTAACAAATGACTATTTTTAACTTCACTAACATGTTAAAGATTACATTTTTAACAAACAAAAATGTAATTCAACAAATGATTATTTTTAACTTCGCTAACATGTTAAATATTACATTTTTAACAAACAAAAATGTAATTCAACAAATGATTATTTTATTTTCATTAACATGTTAAAGATGACATTTTTAACGAACAACATCATATTTTAACAATTGACTATTTTTCACTTCACTAACATGTTTTAGATTACATTTTTAACAAATAAAAATGTAATCTAACATATGGTTCTTTTTATTGGTTTATACATACAATGAAAATGTGATTTTTATTGTTAAAACAATTTATTTCAAACATGAATCTTTTTAATGATTCCTACATACAATAAAAATGTAATTTTTATTAGTAAAACATTTTATTTCAAACAATGAATATTTTTGCGATTCATACAAAAAATGTGATTGTTATTGTTAAAATAGTTTGTTTCAAACAATAAATATTTTTGTGATTCATACATACAATAAAAATGTAATTTTTATTATTAAAACATTTTATTAGAAACATGATGTTGGATATAGAATAACCCAAGAGGGGGGTGAATATGGTTTTTCACAGTTTTTCGTTGAGTTAAAAATCTGACAGGATATTGAATAATAAACATATCACAAAATACAGTAGAAATAAAAAGTAGAAAGGAAATAACGCACAGAGATACCCAGCTTCGGAAAAATCCTACCTACTGCTGCATTCCTAAGGTTTCTACTAGGAGTTAATAACAGATCCCGCTTACAGACACTGTAAACTCGCACTCTCTGCTCCTATACTATCCCTACACTCGAAACCCTTGATTGACCGATATCCCCTCGATTAGATTTTCCCGTATTACAAACCTGTAACACGTAACCTGATTGACATAGAAATGTGTTTATTTTATGCTCTTATATCTTATCTTTTGTATATAAATAAATATTACTTGGGTATTGTTTTGTTACTTTTACAGATATTCCAACCCAGTCCGCATGCAACCAGAAAAGTAGAGAAATAGAGATGAAATTGATATATATTTACATTTTGAAGAATTGTAGATGAAGATCTCACATCTAGTTGCTGTTGGACAAGAAAAGGATTGATAAAAAGGCTTTGCACATCACAAATCAATGAAGAAGTGTCAAGGAAGCAAAAGGAAAAGAGAAAAGGCCCAAATTTGCTTTATTTATCTAAGGCCCATTTATCATTATATTAGGGGTAGGGTTAGGGTTTGGCTTTCTATCCTATAAATACCCTTGTAATGTCATTATAGCCACCATCATATATCTCATTCTATTCTCTTCTTCATTAATAAAACTCATTTTTATTTTAAGCAATTTTCTATTTCTTAGCAATTAGTGTTTTCTACACGATTAGATTCGGTAGGACACTATTTGTATTTTGCATTTCTTTTCATTAGTGATTGACCGTCTGATTAGATTCAGCGGTAATCCTAATTTTATTTCCTGTTGTTATTTATATTCTGCACTTTTATTTTCTGTATTTTAATCGCGTTCATAGGTTAAATTGGATTTGATTAGATTTGAATCTGATTCATAGTTTCATTGCTTTTCCATTGAAATTGTGATTTGATCGTCGGTTCAGTTAGATCTGTTCTGAATCAAATTACAGTTTTAATTTTGTTTTGTTTTATTTTCAAAATCAACCTCCAAAGTTTTGTCTAACTCGCCCAAGAGATTAGATAAATAATTTGATTTAATTCACCTCCCTGTGTGCTACACGCCTGTGCGCTTGCAGAATTTTATTACAAATATCGCGCTTTTCTAATCCATAGATTAGCGACGATCAAGTTTTTGGCGCCGTTGCCGGGGAGGTAACAATTAAAATTTTATTATTTGTTTAATTTCTGATTCGTGTTAGTTTTTATTTTTATTTTTTCCTTTTGTTTTCTTGTGTATAGATATAAAAAAAAAAATCTTGCTAGTTTTTCTTTTGATTTCTCTCCCTTTTCTCAATCTATTTCTTTCCATCATGCAAATTCTTTCCCTCTTTTAAACAACTTCAAAAAACAACAACAATCCTTTCTCTGATTTTCTTTCCATTTTCAATTTCCTTGCTATTTTTATTTTTTATTGCTTTCCTTTCTTCTTCTTTCAGATTCCAGACAAGAAAAAAAAACAAAAACAAAAATTTTCCTTTCTCGCTGATTTCTTTCTTTTCTTGTTTTCAGAGCATTTGTTTCTTTCTTCTTGTTCAAGTAAAAAAAAAACAACAAAAAAGAAAGAAAAAATCTTTCTGAAAACTTCTTTCTTCTTCTGTATTTCTGCCGTCATCTTCCAACTTATTCCCAATCATCTTCAACCAGTGAGCGACCATCTTCTTCACAAAATTCCCGGAACTCCACTAACATCCCATACACTTCTGAATCACCATCACTAATCCTACATATCAAACAAGTTCTACCACAATTGCACCCAGCAGTATCACGCACAAATACCCTCCACCGTAATAATTGAACAATCACACCTCTTCCCAAATCAAAATTCACGCACTCCATCTCCACTTCAACAATCTTCACAGTCCCGACCATCTTCTTCTCGGACATCAATTCAAGCCACAACAAATCATCCAATTCCCAGTCTAACCTGCACCGTAAACTTCCAGTCACAATTCACTCGTGTGTATCTTCTGGCTTGAAGTTCACTGCCCTTCATTTTCTTCACGTCGCAAACACTTGCCATCCACGCAAACCAGAAATTCGGCATCAACTCCATCTTCTCCCATACGATCACGCACATCCCACCTCCACCGAAATAGTTCACGCAACCATAGACCCCTCAACAAACAACCCTTACATCAAGAAACCTATCCTCCAAACCACCGTCTAAACCCGCAAAAACCAAATCCCAATCTTACCAAACAAACCTAGTAACCGATAGTCAAACTCCATCAAAAAAAGAAACAAAAAAAGAAAAAAAATATAGCCATAACGAGATCCAGATTCAACTCCACACAAGTTCACAGACCGATCAACTTTCACCATCACGCAGATCAATAGAACCTCCCCCTTGGATCCGAGAACCCACCACCCAATTCGAGACTGTCAGCACCGTTCAACCCAACTTCATCCCAGTCCACCCATAACAACCCCAAATCGCATATTGGCAAACAACAATTCAAAACCCCATCTTCATCTGACCCCATCGCAATCCAAATCGACACCCAAAATCACCCCAAATTCGTGGAAACCGCCACAACCACTGCCGTTCATCTACATCCCCAATTCAGACCCTTCAACCCTGAATCGCAACCGAAACCCCTGATCCGATCTGCGATGCACCAGAACCCCATCTCGTGTCGAACAACCGACCCATTTGAGTGCCTTTTTTTTTCTAAGAGATTGTGCTTTTATTTTTGAAAAAAAAAATCTGAAAAGTTGGGTGATTTACTTAGTGGTTCGGTTCTCATCTATTTTCGGTGGTAGGGTTACCCCTTTTTTAAGTTTTGAGCGAGTGCATAAGGTCTTGTTTTCATTTGTGGTTTTAGAGTGCGGCGTATTTTTTTTTTTTTTGGATTCTGACTTCTTTTGTTGCTGAGATTGGTTTGTGGAGTTTATTAAAAAAAAGGGAAAAAGGGAATATTTGTTGCATAATTTTCTTCGAACGAAAGGGGGAGCTGAGTTTGGGCGGCGTGTTCAATTGTTTCTGAGGCTATTTAGCTTAGATTTTGTTTAGTGCGTTTCTTTTACTTAGCATATGTAAGTTGTTGATCTGTAAAAAGCTTAGTTTTTTGCTTTTGTTTGTTTCCTTCCTCTGAGTTTAGTGTCTTTGTTTTAGTTTTTTTTTTGGTTGTCTATATCAAAAAAAAAGGTTCCAAATCAAAGGTGAAAGCGAAAAGGTCAAACAACAAACGGGAATTGAAAAGGTCAACGTACTGCAAACAGTGAAGTTTGAAAAGCAAGCTACTCAATTTTTCTGGATGGACTGCCATACACCACTGCAAAATTTTCTAACTCTAAAGGTGCTGCAGTTGCATAAAAAATATAGAAATTTCTTGTAAAAATTTTCTACAGGGGCAGCGGCTTGCTTGTACAATATTTTAATTTTCTGTTCTGTGACTGTTCTGTTCTGTGATTACTCTGTGACTGTTGTGTTGTTGCAATTTCTGAATAAATTTGGTGAGGAACGAATCCATAAGTCATCACTCTCGTCATAAAAATTGGTTTAATTTTGAAATAATATAATTGAAAAGTGGTGCTTTGTGAAGTTGACTGTTTCGTATAATTGGATCGCGGATATATAGTAGTTCAATTTATTGAACTATTAGCAAAAGAGGTTGCATACTACCCGTAAAACATTGGTCGTATCCCTTAGTTTATACTATACGTGAACGACCATAAGACCCTCTTCCCCCTTCCAATTGAGTCAGTTAATTAATAGAGCGCAACTTAGTATTTTATATTATTTTGAAGTGAGAATAATTTCTGTCTTCCGTCGACTTCATTCAAATGTCTGATTCAAAAAAACCCTTGAGAGAATTGTGGGATAATAATCGTAGTAGACGTCCTCTTGAAGAGTATGAGTATGAAATACAACTCATGAGGCAGAATTTTCCAAAATTTCGTGAGCCCGATGCCAATTTTCAAAATTTTCCAATTGACCAACATTTTCAAAACCACGGATATAATCAAAATTGCGATTTCAATTCAAATTTCAATAATTTCGATTATGGGTCAGATCCACATCAAAATAGCTTTGAATCCCAATACAGCCTTGATCCACATCAATATGGGGTTATAAACCAAAATTTTCAAAATTATAGCCCATATCAACATCTTGAAACTAACCAAAATTACAATTTTCCCTCGAATTTTAACAATTTTGGTTATGAACATAATTTTTATAATCAAAATGATTTCCAATATCCTTGTCCTTTTTCTGAAAATTCAAACAACTATAACTTTGGAAATAATTTTGATTGCGAAGTTGATGTGGACTATAATTTTGATAATCAAAAAATCGAAAATGAGAGCTCTCAAATCAACGACTCTGAAGAATGTAATTTTGATGAGAGGGCGGAAAGGCTAAATAAAAAGATGGATGAACTTCTTTGTTTAATGGCGTCTTATAAAGAACAACTTGAGCAACAAAATCAAATTCAAACAAGCGATGAATCAGAAAATAATCCAATTTCTACTGACATTGAAAATTTTCAAATAACGACTTTGGAAATTGAGAATAATCATCTTGATGAAGTTTTTCAAAATTCAACAAACGATTTGGACTTCAACTCTTTTCAGAAAAAAGATTTAAGCTTGGATTTTGATCTTTCTCTTTCAAAATACGAGAAACCTGAAAATTTTGAAATTGAACAAAATGAAAATGTTGAATTTTTCGAAAACTCAGAAGTGGAAATGGATTTGGATGAATATGAATTCTTTGGATTGTACGAGGATGAGTTGCCAAATGAGAAAGAAGTAGATTTACATCACTAGTTCGAAAAATTTGATTTTGAGGTTTCAAACGAACTAGAATTTGTCAGTGTCGAAAATACGTTGTCAATTAATGAAATTGAGAAATGTGATCACACAGTCTTGAACACCACTCAGATGTCAAATTTCACTGAATTTATATACGATCACAAATTTTTGAACAATTACACTGATAAATTTGTTGAACACATGAATTATCTTTGGAATGCTGGTTTGGCTGAAAAACTTCATGTTAGGACGACCCTGGATATTTATCTCCTAAACTATAAATCTAGGTTTAAAGATGAGATGGTTTTCAAAAACCTTTTCTTATTAGAAAACATGCCTAGACATAGTGGGAACGGGACTCATAGGGCAAGAACCAAGTGTGGGGGAAAAAGTTGGTGGAATTCTTTGCGTCGCATGCATCGCAAACACATATATCATTGTACATATAATTTTCATTCGCATATAGTGGCTAAACTCCATTTCATTCTTCAAATAATTTTGCATCTCATTCACCTTTGGGTTCTATCTTTCACATTTAGGAAACGTGTTTACAGTGTGGACACTGTATAGTTCTAGTGTGGGGGGGGGGGGGGGGGGGTGGAGTCTGCATTTCACTCATTCTCGTTTTTTCTTTATTTTTCTTTCTTTTTCAATTTCATCCATTTAAATAGGACCATCATGCATTTTAGACTGTAGTAACATGCCTTTTTTTTGAAATACGACTCATTTTAGATTTGATACAACAAAATAATTTAACAATTATTAGTCAGTTGATAGTATTTTTTTCTCTCAACTTAGATCGAATAAGAAATATAATGAAAAGTTTAATTTTGAGGGATAATAGTGTAACCGGTACATAGGGAGATTCTTAGGTGATGGCCATGAAATCTATTCTATATTGTAGACTTTGTTTAAATAAGTGGAGGAATTAAAATACTTATATTGGCTTTTCCAATCTTTAAAACTAAGTTGTGTTAAGTTGAATTCGCGTAACTCTCTTTTTGTGCTTATAAATTCAATAATAATAATAGTAAACCAAGGGTATCCAACATTGCTTGTATATCGAGCGTTGGTGTGCAAACCCGCCAAGCTCTATCTGACACGTTGTTGACAAAGTCAGCGTTGGAATATCTTGGTCTCATTTTATGAGATTGGACACCTAAGGATTACCGACACGTTGTTAACAAAGTCAAAGTCGGCCTGCATAATCCGCCAAGCTCTTTACCCACTCTCCGTCAGTCCGCGAGGCAGTGCATGGGTGGTAAACCTTGGTCTTCTAAGTTAGGTGTATGTACTTAATCATAAATTTTAAAATTTTATAGAATAAAGAATAAGCGATGATGCCCAAACACTTCTTGACCTTATTGATTTGGCTAGCCATACATGAGAAAATTAGAACACCACTTTGCAAACTGTGCCAAACAAACTAAGAATCTATTTCATGGCTGCACTATGTTATCAACCAAACTAACTGGCCAAACTGGAATTTAACATTTGAAAACTTGATTTATATTGAAAATTTGTGACAAGTTGAGGTATCTAAAATAAAATCAACTGATTAGAAATTGTTAACTTAATTTGTTGTACCACTTTCCTGAAACAAGTCGTGTTTTCATTTTTCGTTTTTATTTTTCATATGTCCATTGCATTCATGTTGTTTCATTAGAATCATAGCATACTGCATTTGGATTTTGAGGGTAGTATCCGCTGAAAACCCTCACGAGACACCACTCGTCCTACTAGGGACACCTAGAGGTTTAACGGCTTGTTGCATGCGCTCAATGCAATCGTGTTTCCTACGAAAGTGCGACCTATCTAGTTAGTTTTTAATTTTCTTTTAACTCGAGGACGAGTAAAAGATAAGTGTGGGGGTATTTGATTGACATAGAAATGTGTTTATTTTATGCTCTTATATCCTATCTTTTGTATATAAATAAATATTACTTGGGTATTGTTTTGTTACTTTTACAGATATTCCAACCCAGCCCGCATGCAACCAGAAAAGTAGAGAAATAGAGATGAAATTGATATATATTTACATTTTGAAGAATTGTAGATGAAGATCTCACATCTAGTTGCTGTTGGACAAGAAAAGGATTGATAAAAAGGCTTTGCACATCACAAATCAATGAAGAAGTGTCAAGGAAGCAAAAGGAAAAGAGAAAAGGCCCAAATTTGCTTTATTTATCTAAGGCCCATATATCATTATATTAGGGTTAGGGTTTGGCTTTCTATCCTATAAATACCCTTGTAATGTCATTATAGCCACCATCCTATATCTCATTCTATTCTCTTCTTCATTAATAAAACTCATTTTTGTTTTTATTTTATGCAATTTTCTATTTCTTAGCAATTCGTGTTGTCTACACGATTAGATTCGGTAGAACACTATTTGTATTTTGCATTTCTTTTCATTAGTGATTGACCGTCTGATTAGATTCAGCGGTAATCCTAATTTTATTTCCTATTGTTATTTATATTCTGCACTTTTATTTTCTGTATTTTAATCGCGTTCATAAGTTAAATTGGATTTGATTAGATTTGAATCTGATTCATAGTTTCATTGCTTTTCCATTGAAATTGTGATTTGATCGTCGGTTCAGTTAGATCTGTTCTGAATCAAATTACAGTTTTAATTTTGTTTTGTTTTATTTTCAAAATCAACCTCCAAAGTTTTGTCTAACTCGCCCAAGAGATTAGATAAATAGTTCGATTTAATTCACCTCCCTGTGTTCGACCTGTATGCTACACACCTGTGCGCTTGCAGAATTTTATTACAAATATCGCGCTTTTCTAATCCATAGATTAGCGACGATCATAACCCTAGATTTTACAGACTCTATTGGACTGTCAGTTAACACCCTAACTGGTTTACTAGATTTTACAGATTCTAAAAATGATTGAAATGGTTTACAAACAAAATAAAAATACAACAAAAAAATGAAAGCAAAATGAAACTAAATAGAAACCCTATGAGTTTAAATAGAAAAGGGTTATCCCCTTTTTAACTTGGCAGACCCATTTCTTTTGTTTGTGTTGCACCCATTCTCTTAGTCCGATCCTTTTGTTATTTTGCAAATGAAAATGGAGGTGGCTTGAAAGAAAAAACTAGGGTTTCTCTTGTTATTCCCCAAATTCGAATCGATGCTTGATGAAATTGAATTCTATGGTGCTCGAAATTGGGATTCTTCGATTCGGGATGGCTGTCTATCTCTCTCGATTGATCGAAAACGTGTGAGTAATTTCTGAAAATGATTTCTACTCTTCCAATTTTTTGATTTTATTTTCGATTATCAAACTGCCAGTGATGTAGAGGTGTTAATATATGTGACGACTCCAAAACCCTAAGGGTAATCTTTGGAATATAACACATAAACAGATAATAGCATAACAGAAATAAATAAATAAATAAATACACCAGATAATGAACAAATAATACACTGGATAAACGAAATTATGAGAGTTACACAGTATACAGGATCATACTTAGTACAAATACAGTTTAGCTATACATAAATGTCAACAGCGGAAAACAAACATAATATGTACAATAGGAGCTGAACAACATAAAAAGAGATAAATGATGGAATCCATCTTCAGCTCCAGCTATCCAGAAAGAGCCTACTAATACCTAAATACAAGGCTGCCCGTGTAGAAAAAGGGTCACTCGAGTTTGCAAGTGAAACAAACTACGAGTCAGTCGTGGGACTGGTATGAGAAATCTACTTAACACATTTTATAATATGGCTAATCACAGGACCACGCCACTTTCGCGGAACGGGTTTACTCCATTGGATTGCCCGTGCGTAAAACAAGTAAATCTTTTAAACATCGCAATGCTTTTTGCAAAAATGAAGCCATTATAAGACTCAGTTCCGATCACACAATGCAACGCAAATCGGAGGATAGAGTTTTTACCTTATGCTGGCCAAAATATGCTTGATACGAATAAAACAAAAGCATTTGATATTATTACTAGTGTTTATATGTTTTGAAAACAATTTCAAATCATAAGTATCAATCATAGACGGCATTAATGCCCCATACCACTATGTCGCCATATATAGGTATACAATCAAAACCGCACAGTAACGTATTTGGAAATTGGATTTCCATCATGAACCGAGGCAAGGGATCGTCCTCACCGAATTCGAGACTGTCTAGCCCGAGTCTCAGGAACAGCCGCAACTGCACCTTGGATCATCAGGGCCGGTCCACACAGAGTGGATTATAATGCCTGAACAATGCGTTTCTCCGCCTTTTGGGGCGTAAATGAGCCAACGAATGACTCCATCGGTCCCGGATCGACCGATATTTCTGAGGCGCCTCGCAATAGCAACAACCACATAGGTGAATATAGTATAAATGCCAGCCAGTTTAAGCACTGACACCACCTCTAGCTAGAAAGAAACGCACGTCCCCCCTGAGGTCCTCTCCCGTTTCTGGTTTATACCGGGGTGTGAGGCTCGCGAATTCACGTTTTACACAAAGTTATGCCACACAGGCGATGCTTTGATCATCAACCACAAGACTTTGCTTTTCAACAGAAGCCTTGATCACTGCATCTTAGCATGCCACACAGGCAATTCACACCATGCAACTGACGGCTATCAATCACATAGAATGAATTCCAATGTCAGACACAGAGTCCGTTTGCAAGTCCGTTCTGGGTCTGAACGAAACCGGAGGCATTATATACCTTGCATACCCATCAATCTCCACGTATGTCTGGACGATCACCACTCATTATCCATATTTCGGGATGCCTCCCAATCAGGACATCAGTTATCATCCAACCGAGGTGAAGATCTCCGGTCTTCAACCACCGTCTTCTTCATTGATTTCTTATCGTCGATTCAGTTATTCAGAATGGGATAAACCCGGTCTTTCTGAGCAACTCGCGTATATAATAAACAAGTGCTACATAAACACGACATACGCTTTATTCCAATTCATTAGTCACTAACCGTAAATCAACAAGAGAACGATTTCCCAAATATTAACCCCGAAGGCCGAAACCAACATCAGATCAAAACCCAGGAAACCATTCAACTTAGCCAACCTTCAGTTAGTTTCTAAATTTCACATTCCATATCGTTTATAATATTTTACAGCGATTTATCGCTATTTTTATTTATTTAAAAATAGCCAATTTATTCAAACGACGCTTCAGGCCATAACGCGGCCGTGGTGTTTTTTTCTTCAGATTTGATTTACACATATCTGAAAATCTAACCGTTGGATCTTCACAAAATTTATATCATTAGAAACATCTTTTCAAAACGAATCCAACAGTTCCAGTTTTGGGAAAAATCCGATGGTCGGATCTCCCGGTACAATCATTTGAATTTCGATTTCAAAATACGAACTGCAGCGTCGTTATTCGATTTAATTTAATTATATATATATATATATGTAAATATAATCGATTCTGGCACTATTTTTCTTCAGATTTGAATTAAACATTCCAGACAATCCAACTGTTGGATCTTTACAAAATTGGTGTCATTGGAAAGATATTTCCAAAGCGAACCCAACAGTTTCGGTCTCGGGAAAATCCGATGGTCGGATCTCCCGCACTAATCATTTGAAATCACGGTTTCAAAACACGAACTGCAGCTTCGTTATTCAATTCGTTTAAATTATATTTATTTATATATATATAATCTATTCTTCGATTCCAAAACCATATTCTTTTCATACCTTTGATAAAAATGATATTTTTATCCAACCAACATTTATTTCAACACTTCACTATTTTTAACAATTCATGTATATGATAAAAAAGTGATTTTTATTGTAAAACAATTTATTTCAAAACACGACTATTTTATATAGTTCATATAGAAGATAAAAATATGATTTTTATTACAAAACAATTTATTTAAAACACGAATACCATTTAACACATGAATTTCTATTCAACGAATGAATTTCTATTCAACACATGAATGTTTTCTATAGTTCGTATATATAAAATAAAAATGTGATTTTTATTGTTAAAATAATTTGTTTAAAACACGAATACCATTCAACACATGAATTTCTATTCAACGAATGAATTTCTATTCAACACATGAATGGTTTCTATTCAACACACGAATATAGTTTCAACACATGAAAATAATTCTAACACATGAATATTATTCAAAATTTCGGCAACATAACGGCAGGGTAGTTAAAACCGGGGTCGTCCCTAGTACGGCTCCTCGCTCTACCTTAAAGCCTCACAGCTTTTGACAATGAGGATTTCATGCATCTAGTTCGCACGCAGGCAGCATGTATATTTTTTTCTTTTCCACAAACTAATCCTATGTGGTTTCAACCAAATAATTCTCAACCACAAACGGGTATTTTTCAACCACAATCAATCAATTTCAACCACAAACATCTCTAATCAACCATTCGTAATCAACCAATTTTCACACCAGTCACAACCAATAAATATCGTCCATGGTTTGTGGACGAGGGGCGTATATATATATATATATATATATGTATATATATATATATATAAAAGTATTTCACTTCTATTTCAACACATATATAATTTTTACAACGCATATATAACTTACACATCGAACGTACAACTTATACAACGCTTATACATGAGGTGTACAACGCTTATATAACTCATACATCGACTATATAATTTATACATCATCGTTTTCCATATCGTTTATAATTTAGAAATCTCACATAGGGTTCCACTCCACCAAAAATAGCAGAAGGCTCAGAAAAATATGCGGTCTCTTCTAGAATGTAGAAGACGTCCACACGAGTCCACTGTCTCTTGTTTCACTGAATTTCGTCAACAAACGAAAATGATATGATTTTTACAGTGAAATCAAAAACCGTAGCGCTTTAAAGTGCTATAATATAGTTTAATTTAAAATCAGCCGTTACCTCACTGAAGGGTTCGAAACTAGGTTTCGATTTTTCTTCGAATCCGTGTAGCTATTCGTCGATCGGACTTTGCAACGCCGGAGGGGGAGGAGCGGCGCACCTGTGCCTGGACGGGGGAGGCATTCGATCGCCTGAGGCAGGCGGGGCGGCGAGTTGAACGGCTCGACTTTTGAGCCCGAGATCTCCCCCGATACTCAACGAAAAGTTCGAACCCTGGTATGGATTTAAAGATCTCGAGGAGCTCTACAAATTTCCCAACTGGAGTGTTTGATTTTGATGCGTGGATTGATCAGAAAATGAACGGGAAAGATGGAAGAGCTTCCGTCGTCAATCGGGAGTGCGGGGAGAGAGAAAGGCTGATGTGGACAATTGAGATATTTTCTTATATTTACAAATTTTTAAAAATCCAAAAATACCCCTTATCTCTTACGATCACCAATTCAAACCCAACGACTGTCGTTCCTAGCCAAATACCCCCATTCCGAACACAATGGAATATGTTTAGTAGGCCCATTTGACAGTTTCAGTCAGTTTTCATTCAAATTAAAATATAAAACATTCAATATTTGATTTGAACGTACATTTCAATTTGCCGGGGACACTTACTGATTCTAAAAATTCCCGAAAAATAAATCTAGCTATGTTTTGACGATACGGTCCCAACAAAACTAGTTTCATCGAATTCTGAGACCATTTGAAAAATGGCCCATTTCTGGTCGATCTAACTTAACTGTAATTGACCAAAACACGTTTTCCTTTGCCACGCTCACATGTTAACTTCAAAAATTATGAAATTGAAACCTAGTAATCATTTGACATCCCGGATCCGACAAAAGTGGTTTCGTCGAATTCCGAGATCGTTTGCAAAATGGCCATTTTCAGGGGCTATATAAACTCTATAGCGACCTTTCTGAAAATTCGTTTGGCCATAACTTTTGCTTCCTGCCATGAAACTTCTATTTTTCAGATTCATTAGAAAGGTATTCACTAAAAGATTTAAATATTTTTAGTTTCGCTCAAATCCGTTTTGTTTTGCACTCGGTACAGTCAGGCAAATTTTGAATTCAAATTTTGAAACTACCGCGCCATTTCAGGCCTTGTTTATAATTAGAATTAATTATATTTATTTTCAAATGCCGATCCAAACACACTTTTCGTTGTTATTATTTAAAATATTTATTTTAAGTATTTAAAATCCACTAAAATAGCCAATTTAAAATTTTTTAATTGGTTCATATTTTCCAGGTCGTTACAATATAGGATTAAAAATCCGTAACTTGCTCTGATTTCAATCATATGGCTTGGTCTGATTTTTCGGTTTTGCTCGTGTTTCCCCGTTTGCTTGCATGTGGTTCTTCAATTGATTTAAAGGCTTGATCGTTGCTCTGTAAATTACTTGCGTTACTTTGTTACCATAGTTAGAGTTCAACTGCATTGATTTGAGTAAAACAGAAAGATAATATTTGCGGCCCCTTTTAAATTTTTACCTTGAATGAATTTCCTAGTCTTGAAACACGTCCATGAATTTAAATGAGATTTCAGAATGATTCAAAAACTGGAAGGTATTGATTCGATTTTCTGGAAAAAAAAATGTCTACTAAAAATATTTGTTTTGCCAAACATTTGCCATTGATTAAATTCCTGATTTGCTTTGATTGAAAACAGTTTAAAGCTGCCTTAAATTCACACTGCCATTTTTTGGAATAGTTGATTGAATCTTGCCATATATGTTTTGCCTGTTTTTGAATCTTACCGAATTAAAATAGTGAATTCATAGGCTTTATGAAATGCAGTCTTTACTTCTTTCCAAACAGAAAATGCTGCTCTGAGTTTCCATATCTGGAAACTAATTATACTTGGCAAGGATGTTTATGTCCCTTCAAATTTTTCTCGGCTTGAATTGTTGAATTTTTTGATGTAAATCTGGAAATAGATTTGAAATGTGAATTAAAAACTTGCCAAAGAAAATCTTTGTCCAATTGCTGGAAAACAAGATTAAACTATTTATCTGTTCTTGCATTGATCTGTTGAGATTTCTGGAATGTCTCGAGCTTATGCAGTTGACATTAACCTAGTGCAACATTAGTCATTTCCTGAACTTGTTGTGCTCACTCCATTCATGTTTACATGCTCCATTTATGTACATGCTATTTTGATCGCCTTGATTATGTTGCACCACCTATGCTTGACCATCATAAAAGCTTTTGAACCATGAACCACGCTAGACCATTATGCTATTGAATGATCTGACCATTCTAAAATGTGTATTTGATGAAAGATGCAATTCTGAACTGTTATATATGCACACATATTTGCATTGCTATAAATGTATATTTGCTTGCTCCACTGTATAGAACATCGAAGTTGTGTTTGACTTGAATTTGTTATGCATCACTTCATTATGCATGTGTTCCATGTTTATGCAAGTTGTATTGTGTCGAACCATCCTGTATTTGCTGAACCATACATTTGTGGTGCACTGTCCATGTTCATTTGTATATACCTTGTGCTATTTGACGTAGTGCCATGTTAAAACTGTATTCTTGAACCTGGGACATTGGTTTTGCCTTGAGCTCAACATATATTTCTTGCTGCCATGTTTCATTGATGTAATACTTGTGGCTTGCTGAACTTACCATGTTTCCATACTGCTGCTTTGAAATCTTCAGATTTGCACTTGCTCTTGTCACATATACAAGTCTGTTATTACACATACACATATGTGCATCCCTGGACTTGATGTCAAAGCTGATACTACACTTTGCCATTGCATATTTTAACTTGTATCTTGTACCAGCAGCTACATATTTGCTGTATATACTTGACCTGTGGCATGTTCATTGTGCTGCTTAGCCTGAACCAGTTTTGACTTCATTTCCATGCATTCACTTGCTCCCATATACATTGTTAACCTGCTCGACATTTTGAAAATGTTGTTGACTTTTCATTGAGTTGTTTTCACATGTGCACTGAGTCGAGACAATCCACGTGGCTACTCCTCAGTTCCGCGCTGATTGGTGAGGCAGTGCACACGTGTATATCTATATACGTGTGTATATGTTGCCATCAGATAAAATTTCCTGTCCCTATACATATACAAACTGTCTGCCTAGACATAGATGAATCAGATCAAGTCATGAAAAATGATGAGAAACACACCAGAAAACTGAGGCAAATAAAATTTTAAAAATAAAATATTATTTGCTAGAGTATGAAATTATTTCTGTTCCATATACTGTGTGTGTGTGTTTCTGTATATGACAGGTATGAAGATGATGACTGAACTGACGGTGAAGATGCTGTAAAGATAGAAGACAAAGACATTATTGAGTCAGTATGTATATGAGTGTAACCTGAGTGAATGTATAAATGTTTGTACAAATGAGTGTAGAGTGTACTGTAGTGATAGATTATTGTAGCGAGAAACTATGTACGAAATTGAATGTGAAATGAAATGTATTTCAGTGAATTACAGTGTGTTGTACAAATAATGGATTTGTAAATCTGGATTGTATTAAATATTGAAATAAAATATTATATTTAAATAAAATATTGTTGAATATTTTAATTTGAGTATTGTTGTATTCTATTCAAATATAAATATTATATTCCTGTCTGTAGTGTATATATAAAACATGTAACGAGTCGGATTTTGCCCGGCCTTAATCAATCGCAAAATCGACCAAAACCGTTCAAATCCCGCCTACGTTAACTTTGGGAATACAACACATCAGAACAATAACAGCAGACTTTTATTACATCATAATAACGTAACATCAGAGTACAGAATATTAGAGTACATTGACTAATAATACAGCGGAAGGTAAATTACAATATTATAATACACTGCAGCGGAAATAAAATAACTAAGGCAGCGGAAGACTTCCAATGTTCTGGACACAGCTTTAAGCTTCAATCCAGGATCCTGCTAAAGAGATAAACCTGTAGACAAACTGCTCGACTGCCCGTGTGGAAAGAGGGCATCCGAGTTTGCAAAAAGGTGGAAACAAACAACGGGTCAGTCATGGGACTGGTGTGAGAATTCTTAACTAATAAATTACTATTAATAGGGAAAATCCAAAGACCACGCCGCTAATGCGGAACGGGTTTACTCTAATGGATTGCCGTGCATAAAAGTGTCAAAAACAACTAATAAGTAAATCGTACAACAACGTTATGCTTTTTAGAAAAATGGAATCACCATAAGACCCAGGTCCCATCACACAATGCAACACACACCAGAGGATAGGGTTTTACCTTATAGTGATTAAACATGCTAAATACGGCAAATACGTGTTTAATATTATTATTAGTATATATCAAAACATTTCAAAGTAAATACATAAATCCTAGGAAGCATAGCTACCATATACTATGCCTCCATACTAGTAATACAATCAAATCCGAATGGGGTCGTATTGGAAATTGGTTTCCATCATGAGTCAAGGCTAGGGAGGAGCTCCTACCGATTCGAGACACTCTAGCTAATGTCTCAGGATCCCCCGCAGTGAACCCTTGGAAAGCTGCAGGGCCGGTCCGCCGTACGAGTTGCGGATTAGTTATTCCTGAACACACGTTTCCCAGTCCTATATGACCTATCATCCGAGGCGCCTCATTCCATCATCCACATAAGTAAAATGTCAGGGCTAGTAGGTCACTGACACCACTTTAGCTAGAAAGAAACGTGCTGCTCTCCCTGCGTTCCCTTCTCCCGTTTTAGACTCCGCCGGTGTGTGAGGCTCGCGAAGTCACGCTATACACAAAGCTATGCCTAAACAGACTATGCTTTGATCGTCCCACAAGGCCTGCTTTTCAACAAAGGCTTGATCATATGTATCTTAGTATGCCACATCATCACTCCATATCACACTACCAATCCTTTGCTGAAATATATGAACGGGTGTTAAGCAAGAGAATAAATTCTCCGCCACCAAACATCCATACATTCGACAGAAGATTAATAACATGATATATAATGGAGTACGATGTCAGACACACAATCCATTTATAAGCTTATGCTCTGGGTCTGAGCGAAAGCCAAATCCGTACAAATCAACACTACGTCTGGGCAACTCTTACTATTACCTTATCATGGTAGCGAGCCATTCTAAGGCAACAGTCATCATCGTCCATTCGATGTGGAGATTTGACGGTCTTCAATCGCCGTCTTCCAATCTTGGATTTTTAAACGTCGTTTAATTATTTGGAATGAGATAAACTCGGACTTTCCAAATAATCCTCGTATATATATAAATATATATTGAAAATCCTTCTTACACATTAATAATTATTATTTTATTAACGATTCATTCCTATTTTAATTATTCAAAATAATTAAATTTTTATATAACGACGCCTTAAGTCCATAGACGACTATGGCGCTGCATTCCAACAATTTTGATTTTCACATTTCTCAGAATCTAACCGTTGGATCTTAATGTAATATATATCGTTGGAAAGATTTTTCCAAGACGGTCCTAACGGTTTCAGTTTCAAGAAAATCCGACGGTCGTATCTTCTTGTATAGTCATTTAAAAGTACGATTTCAAAACGTGAACTACCACGCCCTATTCGTTTAATTTTAATTATATATATATATAATCATTGAATCGTAATAACGTCGTTTGATTAAAACAACGCTCTACACAATTACCGATACTTACTAAATTTTAATTCATTTGAAAGTGAAGATAATATTACCACATCCTAAATTCATTCTTTCCTTACATTGAAAATGTAAATTCCATCCTTTTTATTTACATAAAAATGTAAGTTTAATTCCTATGCAAATTCCTATATTCTTTTTTTTATGTACATGTAAAACAAATGTAAATTTTGATACATTCAAAATCCTACTTTTAAATTACATATAAAAACGTAGATTTCAACTTCAATGTACATTCTCATCTTAGTTACATTATAAAAATGTAACTTATATTTGCAGTGAATCCTATTTTAAATTTACATATCAAAATGTAAGTTTTAATTACAATGCAAACTCTACTTCCTATTTACATTGTAAAAATATGATTTCCAATTACTATGCAAACTCTACTTCCTATTTACATTGTAAAAATATGATTTTTAATTACAATGCAAACACTACATCTAATTTACATTGTAAAAATATGATTTTTAATTACAATGCAAACATTACTTCTAATTTACATTGTAAAAGTATGATTTTTAATTACAATGCAAACACTACATCCTATTTACATTGTAAAAATATGATTTTTAATTACAATGCAAACACTACATCTAATTTACATTGTAAAAATATGATTTTTAATTACAATGCAAACATTACTTCTAATTTACATTGTAAAAGTATGATTTTTAATTACAATGCAAACACTACATCCTATTTACATTGTAAAAATATGATTTTAATTACAATGCAAACAAATATGATTTTTAATTACAATGCAAACATTACTTCTAATTTACATTGTAAAAGTATGATTTTTAATTACAATGCAAACACTACATCCTATTTACATTGTAAAAATATGATTTTTAATTACAATGCAAACACTACATCCTATTTACATTGTAAAAATATGATTTTTAATTACAATGCAAACACTACATCTAATTTACATTGTAAAAATATGATTTTTAATTACAATGCAAACACTACATCTAATTTACATTGTAAAAATATGATTTTTAATTACAATGCAAACATTACTTCTAATTTACATTGTAAAAGTATGATTTTTAATTACAATGCAAACACTACATCCTATTTACATTGTAAAAATATGATTTTTAATTACAATGCAAACACTACATCTAATTTACATTGTAAAAATATGATTTTTAATTACAATGCAAACACTACATCCTATTTACATTGTAAAAATATGATTTTTAATTATAATGTCACATTTCTACATCTGAATTACATATGAAATAAATCAATTTTATTTCTAATGTTCATTCTCATTTTATGTTACATATATATATAAGAAAAATGCAAATTCCATCATACCATGAAATTGCATCCTTTAATTGCATAGGAAAAATGTAGTTTTGTCATACGGTATTCTTTCCTATAGACATTACATATAAAAATGTAATATTTAACACACAATGTAAATTCATGTTTTAATTACATATAAAAATGTAAATTTTATCCTACGGTGTAATTCCCTATATAATGTACATATAAAAATGTAGATTTTAACATATGATGAAATTTCCATGTTAATTACAAAGAAAAAGGTAATTTTTACAATACGGTGTATATTCCTATATAATTTACATATAAAAATGTAAATTTTATCATACGATGAAATTCCCCTTTTAATTACAAAGAAAAATGTAATTTTTAACATTCAACATTGATTCACTTTATAATTTACATATAAAAATGTAAATTTTGACAAACGATGAAATTCTCCTTTTAATTACAAAGAAAAATGTAATTTTTAACGTTCAACGTTGATTCACTTTATAATTTACATATAAAAACGTAAATTTTGACAAATGATGAAATTCTCCTCTTAATTACAAAGAAAAACGTAATTTTTAACATTCAACGTTGATTCACTTTATAATTTACATATAAAAATGTAATTTTCGTCATGCAATGTAAACTTACATTTTAATTACATAGAAAAATGTAATTTTCGTCATGCAATGTAAAATTACATTTTAATTACATAGAAAAATGTAATTTTCAACATACGGTGCAAATTTATATATAAATTACATATAAAAATGTAACTTTTGTTCATGCGGTGTAAATTCATTCTTAAACTACATAATAAAATGTTATTTAATTCATGCGATGCAGATTCATTCATAAATAACAAAATAAAATGTTATATAATTTATGCGATGAAAATTCATTCATAAATATCAAAATAAAATGTTATATAATTCATGCGATGTAAATTCATTTTACAACATAAAATTTCATTCTTTTACTTACAATGTAAAAGCATCAACTTTTTATTCACAATGTAAAAGTATCTACTTTTATATTTTCAATGTAAAAATATCAACTTTTTATGTTTTACAATGTAAAGACATCAACTTTTATATTTTGCAATGTAAAAATATTAACTTCTCTATTTTACAACGTAAAAATATAATATTTTCTATTTACAAATGTAAAAATATTACCTTTTCTACTTTACAATGTAAAAATGTAATCTTTTCTATTTACAATGTAAAAATAATGTCTTTTTATTTTGAACATAAAAAGATGGTTTTTTTTTTTATTTTCAACATAAAAAGATTGTCTTTTTATTTACATCGCCAAATTCTCAATATAAAATCCATTCTTTCTTTACAATGTAAAATTTACTCTTTAATTACAATGTAAAGTCCATTCTTTTTATTACATAAGAAAAAAAATAATGTAAATCTTCCTACGGTGAAATTCATATATATTAATATTAAAAATAATGTCAACTAATCCTACGGTTAAATTTCTTTTAAAATTGACATTAAAAATGTTAATGACATCCTACGGTTAAATTTACTATTTAATTTACATTAAAAATAATGTAAATTTATACATGCGGTGAAAATACTTTATTTACATAATAAAAGGTAAATTTCATGTCATCGCAAATTCTGATTTTAATTTTACATAATAAAATGTAAATTTCATGTCATCCAAACAACAACAGCATTCAAATAACCCAACAGGTCTAAATCTAACAATTCACATCATAGTAATATACATGGTGCTGTTTATGTTGGCATATGACAAATCAACGAGGCATGATTCAATAAAATTAACAAATAATTTATTCTAATTAAACAATAAATTCAGATCTAATATTTAGATTTGCAGATCTAACATCATACGGTAAGAACGATTCAGATCCATATTTAAAATATCACGACGTAACAGATCTATCAATAAATATTTTTAATAACCAAGAATTAATAATTAAATAAATTAAATTAAATTAAAAATAAATTCTCACAGTGGTCTGGTCTGAGAAGATGATACAGGTTCGATCCGATTCAGTGTTCGTATTCAAATAGATTTCAGATCTGGAACGATTCAAATACAAATACATATGAAAAATCAAAATTCAGCTTTTAACAACTGACACAGCGACATTTAAAAGCGTCGCAAAATCTGAAATAAATTTTACCTAAAGTGTTCAAAACTTTGAATCGAGATACCTCGAGCTACGATCGACGGTTTTACGAACGGTTTGCGGGAGATTGGAGAACTACGAGAGGGCTATCTTCACCGGGAGTTGGAGGAGGTGCGGTGGCTTGTGGGTGGCGCGGTGGGTTGCGTTCGGCCGAACTTTGCGGAGGTGGTGCGGTGGCTATGGTCGATGAGAGGTGGTGATTCTTATCGGAGATTGAAGAGCACGAAAAACTCTTCGAAACGTGTATTTATACGAAGGTTTTCGTTGAGAATTGAGGGAGAAATCGGAGAATGAATTTTTGAACCATGATGGGTTCGGCGGCTAAGAGAACGACAGAATGGAGAAGAAGAACCCATGCGTGTTTTTATATTATTTAATTAGGTTAATCTAATTATTATTTAATTAGCCCGTTAAAGCCCGTTTTGGTCCGAACTCAGAATTAGGCCTGCTTACTGTCGTTCTTAAGGTTTTGACGTCTTCTGAGCGCAATGGGCTATGTCTTGGGCCCCAATTCTGATGTCTGTAACATTTTATTTAAATCCTATTAAAAATTAATTAATTAAATATTGATCGTACATGAAAATTCACCCGGGACCACAAATTAACTTCAAAAATTCTCGAAAAATATATTTAGCTATGTTTTAACGCTGCGGACCTAGAAAAATTAATTTTGTTCAATTCTGAGCTCGTTTGAATTTTTAATGAATTTTTAAAGTCAAAAATTGTCCGTTTACACTAAAAAATCAATTATAATTATATATTAATTCTAAAAATTACCGAAAAATCATTTTTAGCTTTGTCTTGATGATACAAACCCAACAAAATTATTTTCGTCGAATTCTGAGACTGTTTTAAAAATGGCTATTTTTAAGGCCAGTATATTTAATATTAAAAATACATTTTTAAACAAATAATATCCGAAACTCGAAATATATAAGTGTTTACTGTTTTTCAATGCAGAAACATCATTTCGAACTCAATGGAAGTGGTTTTGAGTCGAAATTCCTTCGTATGTGAAAAGTAGCCTTTTGGGCCATATATAATATATATAAATACTACAGCGACCTTTCTAAAAATTGAATTGGCCATAACTTTTGATTTCCGCTATGAAATTTCAATTTTTCGGATTCGTTGGAAAGATATAGTTAAATAGATTCTAATATTTTTGATTTTACTAAAATCCGTTAAATTTTGCGTCCTGTATGGTCAGTCAAAGTTCAAGTTTGACTTTTCAAACTACCGCGCTATTTCTAACTCTTTTTATAATTAAAATTAAATTATTCCTTCTAACTTCGATTTGAATCAAATTTGTGATCATTATTATTTAAAATAGATTATTTTAAATATCAAAACTCATTAAAATAAATTTTAAATTGGCCCCAAAATCAGGGTTGTTACAAAACAGTACAGTAATAAACACATTTAAATTAATATTTATTTGGCTTTTATATACAACAATCTCCCCCTTTTGATGATGACAAACAAATATTAAGATTTTGAATCAAATAAATGTGTTTGATAGTGAAGAACAGAACTCCCCCTATTTGAATGCTCCTCCTACAACAGAAACTCCCCTATAACTATGCATGAGTGAAATGAATGAATTTAATAAAATTTCAAAATTAAAATATTTATAAAATATTCACTCATAAATCAAAATCTCAACCCATTCTCCCCCTTTTGTTATCATCAAAAGGATTCAGAAATTAAAATATAGATGAAAAATGACTAAATAATATAATCTCAGCATAAGAGGAAGAACAGTCATTATAAATCTCAATCAGTCAAACAAAAATCATAATATTCTGAAAATATATGACATATTTCACATCGTAGAGAATGACGGATTTACGATGAATCTTATATGAAATGGAGAGTGTTACAAAAAAATGATTTCCAATTATTTTCAAAAAAAAATTTAAACAATTGAGCACAAAAACGGTGATGGCTTTGGACTATAATTAATCAATCAGTTTAAGTGACAAAATCGAATAATCTCAAATCCCAATACCCATGAATCAACAAATCATAATACGCCATAAGATTTCAACACATTTCACAGATAGAAAATGGATTGATAGGCTGGTTTATACACAAAGGAGAATTTCAAAACAATTTCAATTTATAGCACATTATTTCCTTTTTCTTTTATATTTTTTTAATTTAAGAGCACACTTACCACGCATAACCAGAGCTTGGATTTTTAAATGAGGTCAGTCGCAGCTTAAATTACGAGTTGTCTCTTAACCATGCATGACTAGAGCTTGGATTTTAAATGAGGTTAAAGATACACTTATATATTTATTATATATATTTATCATTTCAGCTTTAAAAACTCCTCAGTATATAAAATCAAAATGGATAACAGAAATGTGGTAGGTACAGAAATGGACTGTGAAATAAATTTCTAAATTAATTATATTATGAAATATGCTCGACTGTATCGAGATCATTGAAAATGTTTAGTTATCACTAATTCTGAATAATAGTATAACCATAATTCCATCACAAATATTTTCACTGATTATTCAAGATGATTTTTAAAAAAATATTTAACTCTCCACATTTATATAAAATTATCATGGATGGCAGAATGATGGTTGATAAAGGAGATGGTCGTGAAATAATTGCCAATTCAAAGATATTATAATAAACGTTCAACCATCATGAAAATATAAATAAAATCTCCTCTTGTTGTGAAATATACTACAGTCACGATTCATCACAATTTCAAAATCTGATAATAATTTTGATGAATTATAGATACAGTTTAATTTGGATACTGATTTCAATTTCTGAATGAATAATCAATAAATAATTTTAAAATTTTAAATCAATTACAAAAGGAATATGAAGATATATACATGCCAAGAGGGATAAATTTGTACAAGGCAAAAAGAGTGTGTAGATCTATACAAGGTGAAGATTAGAATCTAAGTACAGATGAGTGAGACAAATATAAGGCACTTCTGATACCACTTGGTGTTTCTATTAATGAGGATTGTAATAAGACACCGGAGACAAATCAGGATATCATAGACAAACAGAAATTCAATCATAAGGTCCAAGCAGACAAATTTAGCACATTTATCAGAGCAGCAGACAAGAACAAATAGTCATTTGAAAAACAGTATCAGAGCAGCAATCAGATTAAAAACAGGCAATTTCCAAAATATTTTCAAATCAATATCAGGACAACACAACAAACAATTTCAATTCAGACTTGACGGGATGACGGTCACAACAGATGATTCATGATCCAGGATTAAGAATACCGTTAATTTTAAATCATTTGATGGAATATGAAGATATCAGGATTTAATGAATCAATCACACCAGATTGTAAATATTTGATTCGAGATATGTGTGAGATTCAATAAATCAATAATTTCAAATGATTTTAAACAAACAAATATTCAAATTAAATAATCATGAAATAACAACGAGATTTAAGATCAGATTTTCAAAAAAAAATCATAAGTATCTCCGACAATCCTAAGAGAAATTCAGATCATTTACATCAATTTTGAGAGGTATTCATAATCCAAAATAATTTATTTGAAATCATTTGAATCAATGTCGAGTTTTGAAATATAATGAATCAGTCACACAAGGTTGATAATTTCAAATTTAGAAGGTGTGTGACTACTCAAAATATTAATAATTTCAGATGATTTCAAACAAACAGATTCTAACCATTATGATCATGAATAACGATGATTTTCAAGATGTATCACTGAGATTCTAGACAATTTAAAATTTCTAAGCCAATCTAAAAATCAATGAAATTATCACAATGAGAAGTAGCAGTGTGCTGTAATGAGTATATTATTTCAGGTTTTTCTAAAATGAATTAGAAGAAACTCAAAACAGCAGAGATGTGTGAAATTCCATTAATTATTCAAATCTTCAAAAATTTAGGATTCAAATTAACAGTGTTCAAGATATGATAAGAATACATCAACACTGTTATGAATTCATAAATCAGAAAATAAAACCACTCACAGTTGTATTCACATGTTTTGGTACCCAAACTTGTTTATATAACAATCCATCAGAATTTACCAAAGTACCTTTAGGGATCCAAATCTGTCTGAATTTTGATGAATTCACTGTATTTCTTTTTAGGGTCCAAATAGTTTGAATGGATTATTATCAAACAAATTCTCATTTCGTTATCGATTTAAAAACCCTCTGAAATTATTTGAATTTCTCTTTTCAAATTCATCACATTTTCCAAAGCCATGACCATTCCTATTTCTAGAAGAAAATTGATTTTTCAATAATATATTCAATGATTTTTCTCCAGTTGAAAAACGCTTTAAGCTCAATTCAAGATCGCGGATTTTGGATTTAAGAACAGAATTTTCTTTTATTAGATCTGAACAATGATTAATACTAATCTTTCTCCTTTCGGTATCGTTTTGTTTCAAAAACAAATTTTCATTTTCAAGAACTTTGATTTTGGTCTTGGATTCAAAAATCTCAGATTCAAACTAAAATTGTTTTTCAAATTTTGTTTTTCAGAGCACTTGAATAATTCAATCTCCTTTTCAAGTTCTTTCAAAATAGATTCAGTTTTCAACAGGCTCTCTTTTTCAAAAATTTCAAATTTTGAATTTTCAGATGTCTTGAGATTATCTAATTCCTTTTGCAAAATATTGTTTCTACAAATTAGTTCATTCTCTTTTTCTTTTAAAAGCATGATTTCATTATCAAGGTTTTTCAGATCTTCGTTTTGGTGAACTAAATCAGAATTGAAATTGAAATAATTTTTGCAGTCGGAATTTTCTAAATTTCTGGCATTTTCAATCTTTAATTCCAAAATGTTATTTTTAGTGATCAACTCAAATTTTTCAGACTTCAGAATTTTATTTTTTGATTTGAGACTATAAACAGCAATTGTTAATTCAATACAAAGATAAACCAAATCTTCATATGAAGGATCTTTAGATTCATCATCTATTGAGTCTCCATCGACGGATCCATCCGAATTATCACTAGGAAAACCTGTTAAGCATAGATCAGAACTTGAGTTGACATTCCAGGGTTTTGAGCAGTGGTTGTCAAATCTTGCATACTTCGTATTGAGAGTATCCCAGATTTCCTTTGTAGATAAACAATGACAGATAAGATTAAAATGTTCAGTACTAAGATAATCAAATATAATTTTCATAGCACGAGCATTGAAAGTAATATCTATATTATTAAACCCATTGATAATAATATCCCAACATTTAATATTAACAGATTTTAAATAAAATTCATTTTGAATTTGCAGTTTGAAAAATCTATTCCATCGAAAATAGTTGGAAATGAATTGGACTGACTCTCTATCGGCTGACAACTAGGATCCATGATTCTAGGGTTAATGAGATTACCAGGCTCTAATAACACTTGTTGGATCTAGAATAACCCTAGAGGGGGGTGAATAGGGTTTTTCATAGTTTTTCGTTGAGTTAAAAATATGATAGGATATTGAATAATAAACAGATCACAAAATACAGTAGAAATAAAAAGCAGAAAGGAAATAACACACAGAGATACCTAGCTTCGGCAAAATCCTGCCTACTGCTGCATTCCTAAGGTTTCTACTAGGAGGTAATAACAGATCCCGCTTATAGACACTGTAAACTAGCACTCTCCACTCCTGTACTAACCCTACGCTCAAACCCTAGACTGACCGATATCCCCTCGATCAGATTTTCCCGTATTACAAACCCGTAACACGTAACCCTAGATTTTACAGACTCTAGTGGACTGCCAGTTAACACCCTAACTGGTTTTCTAGATTTTTATAGATTCTAGAACTGATTGAATGGTTTACAAACAAAATAAAAATACAACAAAAAAATAAAAGCAAAATGAAACTAAATAGAAACCCTAGGAGTTTAAATATTAAAGGGTTATCCCCTTTTTAACTTGGTCGACCCATTTCTTTTGCTTGTGTTGCACCCATTCTCTTGGTTCGATCCCTTTGTTATTTTGCAAATGAAAATGGCGGCGACTTGAAAGAAAAAATTAGGGTTTCTCTTGTTCTTCCCCAAATTCGAATCGATGCTTGATGAAATTGAATTCTCTGCTGCTCGAACTTGTTGCTATGTGATTCTTTGATTTAGGATTGCTGTCCATCTCTCTCGATTGATCGAAAACGTGTGAGTAATTTCTGAAAATGATTTATGCTCTTCGAATTTTTTGATTTTATTTTCGATTATCAAACTGCCAGTGATGTAGAGGTGTTAATATAGGAAATCCATAACTTACTCTGATTTAAATCATATGGCTTGGTTTGATTTTTCGGTTTTGCTCGTCTTTCCCCTTTTGCTTGCGAGTGGTTCTTCAATTGATTTAAAGGCTTGATCGTTGCTCTGTAAATTGCTTGAGTTACTTTGTTACCATAGTTAGAGTACAATCAGCATTAATTTGAGTAAAACAGAAAGATAATATCTGTGGCCCCTTTTGAATTTTTGCCTTGAATGAATTTCCTGGTCATGAAACACATCCATGAATTAAATGAGATTTCAGAATGATTCAAAAACCGGAAGGTATTGATTCGATTTTCTGAAAAAAATGTCTAACAAAAATAATTGTTTTGCCAAACATTTGCCATCGATTAAATTCCTGATTTGCTTTGATTGAAAACAGTTTAAAGCTGCCTTGAATTCACACTACCTTTTTTGGAATTGTTGATTGAATCTTGCCATATATGTTTTGCCTGTTTTTGAATCTTACCGAATTAAAACAGTGAATTCATAGGCTATATGAAATGCAGTCTTTACTTCTTTCCATACATAAAATGCTCCTCTGAATTTCCATATCTGGAAACTAATTATACTTGACAAGGATGTTTATGTCCCTTCTAATTTTGCTCGGCTTGAATTGTTGAATTTGTTGATGTAAATCTGGAAATAGATTTGAAATGTGAATTAAAAACTTGCCAAAAAAAAATCTTTGTCCAATTGCTGGAAAACAAGATTAAACTATTTCTCTGTTCTTGCATTGATCTGTTCAGATTTCTGGAATGTCTCGAGCTTATGCAATTGACATTAACCTAGTGCAACATTGTCATTTCCTGAACTTGTTGTGCTCACTCCATTCATGTTTACATGCTCCATTTATGTACATACTATTTTGATCACCTTGATTATGTTGCACCACCTATGCTTGACCATAATAAAAGCTTTTGTGCGATGAACCATGCTACACCATTATGCTATTGAATGATCTGACCATTCTGAAACGTGTATTTGTTGAAAGATGCAATTCTGAACTGTTATATATACACACATATTTGCATTGCTATACATGTATATTTGCTTGCTCCACTGTATAGAACATCGAAGTTGTGTTTGACTTGAATTTGTTATGCAGCACTTCATTATGCATGTGCTCCATGTTTATGCAAGCTGTATTGTGTCGAACTATCCTGTATTTGTTGAAACATACATTTGTGGTGAACTGCCCATGTTCATTTGTATATACCTTGTGCTATTTTACCTAGTGCCATGTTGGAACTGTATTCTTGAAACTGGGACATTGGTTTTGCCTTCAGCTCAACATATATTTCTTGCTGCCATGTTTCATTGATGTAATACTTGTGGCTTGCTGAACTTACCATGTTTCCATACTGCTGCTTTGAAATCTTCAGATTTGCACTTGCTCTTGTCACATATACAAGTTTGTTATTACACATACACATATGTGCATCCCTGAACTTGATGTCAAAGCTGATACTACACTTTGCCATTGCATATTTTAACTTGTATCTTGTACCAGCAGCTATGTATTTGTTGTATATACTTGACCTGTGGCATGTTCATTGTGCTGCTCGGTCTGAACCAGTTTTGACTTCATTTCCATGCATTCATTTGCTCCCATATACAGTGTTAATCTGCTCGACATTTTGAAAATTTTGTTGACTTTTCATTGAGTTGTTTTCACGTGTGCACTGAGTCGATACATTCCACGTGGCTACTCCTCAGTTGCACGCTGATTGGCGAAGCAGTGCATACGTGTATATCTATACACGTGTGTATATGTAGCCATTAGATAAAATCTCCTGTCCCTCTACATATACAAACTGTCTGCCTAGACACAGATGAATCAGATCAAGTCATGAAAAATGATGAGAAACACACCAGAAAACTGAGGCAAAAAAATTTTTAAAAATAAAATAATATTTGCTAGAGTATGAAATTATTCCTATTCCATATACTATGTGTGTGTTTCTATATATGACATGTATGAAGACGATGACTGAAGTAACGGTGAAGATGCTGTGAAGACAGAAGACTGAAGACAAAGACATTATTGAGTCAGTATGTATATGAGTGTAACCTGAGTGAATGTATAAATGTTTGTACAAATGAGTGTAGAGTGTACTGTAGTGATGGAGTATTGTAGTGAGAAACTGTGTATGAAATTGAATGTGAAATGAAATGTACTTCAGTTAGTTACAGTGTGTTGTACAAATAGTGGAGTTGTAAATCTGTGCTGTTTTGAATATTGAAATAAAATATTATATTTAAATAAAATACTGTTGAATATTTTAATTCGAGTATTGTCGTATTCTATTCAAATATAAATATTATATTCCTGTCTGTAATGTATATATAAAACAGTATAGTAACAAACACATTTAAATTGATATTTATTTGGTTGTTATCATTAAACAAAAATCATATAATTGTGTATACAACTACGTTATATACAACACATGAATCTTTTTAGTGATTCCTACATACAATAAAAATGTAATCTTTATTGTTGAAACATTTTATTTCAAACAATGAGTATTTTTGCAAACACAATCAATTTTTGTGGCAACCACAATCAATCATTCAAATCACAATCAGTTTCCATAATACAACCATCACACAATCACCCATCGTTTAACAAAAAATGGTGTCGGGAGCTACTAAGCTCCGCCGTCTGCAGCCTAATATATTTTTTATCATTTATTTTGAATTTAGATTGCTCATCGATGGTTTCCACTCCGCCAAAAATTGAGACAAGCTCCAAATCAATTCAGATTAGTTTTGTTGTGAAGCTCTCGTCGATACGGTTCCAACGGATTCTATTTCGCTGAATTTCGAGTTCGTATGAGAAAGTTGTGCTTTTTATAAGATTGCATACATATATATGGCATTAACTCTTAAGTTTTAAAATAATTAATTACCCTAACATGCTTCTAATCCTCTTCCTTATGATCCTCCTTCTCCAAAAAACACAATACGCTTCATTCCATCCAAAACCGCACGTTGTCCTACTTCCTCCCAACACTTTTCGGCTCCGAATCGCTTCAAACTTCGCATATAACCTTCTTTCGATGCTCTAAACTCAAATCTAACAACCAAAAAACATATCGTTGCTTCGATTCTCCACAAATGCGAACCCTAATCCACTTTATCACATGATGGAAAATTTTAGGCACACCAAAAATCCTCCAAACTTGATCAAACTCATACCAATCGAAGCTTATACTCATACGAGTTCAAAGAACTAAGCTTTGCAATTTATAGATTTTTCCTTGAATTGTTTTTAAATTTAGAAGCTTGCAATTAGGTTTAGAGAAGTGGAAAAGGGGCTGCCGTGTTTTTCAGAAATGAAACGAGGTTTAGGGAGGTTGAGATAATTTATAGTGGAGTCTAATTATTTTTCTAATGATTTAATATTTTATTATACTCAAATATCGCTTATTTTCGTCGTTTAAAAATCCGTGTGGTCACCTACGGATCCCATTTCAATGAAAATTGACATGCAGCTACTCTGTAACATTACGGATCCAACGAAACTGGTTTAGTCGAATTTTGAGTCCGTATGCACAAACAACGAATTTTTAAAATCAAAATATTGTTTGTTTTTCACTTTAAAAATCACGTCCGGCCACAAACTAACTCTAAAAATCATAAAATTTGGAATCTTACCATTATTCGACATTATGGATCCAATTAAAAAAGTTTCATCGAATTCCGAGGTTGTCTCAGTAATGTTCCTTTGTTAAATTGCTCAAATTAGCTTCAAAAATGCGATTTTAGTGTACATTTTCTTCTTGTATGCCCAAACGCTAACTTCAAAAAGTACGCCCTTTTGGATTTAGCTACTATTTGATGATACGAATCCATAAAAAAAGTGGAATCGAATTCCGAGATCATATCAATAATGCTCCTTTGTAAAATGACTGTCTGTTTTTTAACAAATGGTTTTGCTTCGCACGGCCACACACTGACTCCGTTCAACTCGCATTTTGGAACTCAACTATGATTTATCATTATGAATCCAAAAAAAATCATTTCGTCGAATTCTGAACTTCCTAGCAAAATTTCAATTTTTAAGGGCTATGCGACGATTTTAAAAATCGAATTTCTAAAATTTTCAAAACAAAGCTTATAAATCGATTTAATAATTTTACTGCGTTTATTTTAAGTCAAACAAAATATAAAATCTAATTTAAAAATTATCTCAAATTTTATTTAGCAAAAATAGCCCATTTATATTTCCATATTCATTAAAATAGCTTAAATTAAATTTTAAATTGGTTCAAAAATTCCGGGTTGTTACAATATATATATATATATATTTGTTTGGTGGCAGAGAATTTATTCTCTTGCTTAACACCCTTCTCTAAGACATACAAGCTTAGAGGTTATATATTGGCAGAAATTAATGGTATGGTATGGATTGACAATGTGACATGCTGAGATGCATGGATCAAGGCTTTTGTTGAAAAGCAGAGCCTTGTGGATGATGATCAAAGCATAGCTTTAATTAGCATAGCTTTAATTAGCATAGCTTTTTGTAGCATTAATTCGCGAGCCCCACACACCGGTATGATGGTGAACTAATGGTCAGGTCAGTATGCTTTTGAGATGAGAATAGACACCTTTATGGTTGTCACGGATTCGGTCGACCGAGATGAGTTGAGTGTGGTTGCTCCATGCTCAGAGGGATAAGGCACACACCCCGATTTCCAGAGGGATAGAGTAAGCGTTGTTTTCTCTAGCTGGGACGTAAGCCGCAATGATACTTGATTTCCCAAAACGGCGGATGTGCATTACGGTGTTTTCTCTAGCTGGGACATAAGCTGTTGATTATTGCACTACGCGATAGATCTTTCGAATCAAAAGCCATCAGTATGGAAATCCAAACTTCCAATACGACATTTTGTGGTTTTTGTTGTATACCTACATATGGCGACATAATATATGGTACCTATGCCGTCTATGATTGATACTTTTATATTTGAAGTTGATTTCTTCACTTATAGTAACAATAAAAGATGAATTACGTGTACCAAGCATATTTGGCTATTATAAGGTAAAACTCTATCCTCTAGCTTGCGTTGTATTGTGTGATGGGACATGAGTCTTATAATAGCTTCATTTTTCTTTTATTCAGCATTGCGTTGTTTGTTTTGTGGTATTCATGGGGGATAAACCCGTTCCGTGTTATACAACGTGGTCCTGTGATTTACCCAACTTTAAAATAAAGTTAATAACTGTTTTAGTTCTCACACCAGTCTCATGACTGATTCAGAGTTTATTGTTTTCACCTAAACTCTGGGTGCCCATATTTTCCACATGGGCAGCTAATAGTTTTGGTTTTTCGCAGATATTTCTTTTCCCAGGATCCTGGATTTCAGCTGGAGCTATATTCGAAAAGCTTTGTATCTGTGTATTTAATTGTGTCAGTTGTTATTTTCCACTACGCATTGTATTTATACATTTTATTTCCGCTGTTAGGTATTTTAAATCTCTGATATTTTTCCATTGTGCAATATTTAATCATACTCTGATTTACTCTTGTTTTCTAATGTAAATTGTTGTAATAACAATGAACTGTTCTATTGTTTGTGTTCTGATGCGTCGTGTTCTCAAAGCAATCCGGGATTTCCCGTAAGGGGAAGTTTGGGTCGTTTCAAATATGTTGGGGTTCAACAAGAGCATCTTGCAACCCAACCACACATGACCAACCACTCATTCAACTTGAGTGTACCGAATATATTATCACCAATGGTTTGGCCAACAACCGTTTCCCGTAAGATACATAAGCGACAGAAGAAACAAACGAATTCTCTCTAGATGGTGACAATACACCATAATGGGAATGACACATGTAACTATGTTGTTTGTCCGATTTCTATCATTTTCCAGTTAATGAGGCTTGAGGTCACGATTACCTTTTAGAACATCATATCGTCTTTCACTTTGAATGCACATCGTCGAATCCATTAAATCACTGATTGACATCCACAAATATACTCAGGGAGTTAAGCTAAGAGAAGGTGTCTTCTCCACCACCAAACTTGGTATATTTGTAAAAATCTACTTGCGCGACTCTTAGGAAATACTGTGTCATACATTCGTCCATACAAGTCATCTAAGAACATGATGAACCGAAGGCGCTCTCCTACCGCATCCTACATAGGAATCACCCCAAGGATTAGTAGCGAGAAGTCCTTGCAATCCATAGATTTGAACCACAATGGAATCACAGTTTATCTCTGGTTGCAAGCCAGAGATTATAAGTGGTTCTTTCGTTTTATGAACATCTACGGTCTTCAATTCTTTTATCTTTAAAAGTATACTGGCATGTTAGCTTCGAACGTAAAGTTGGTTCGAAGTGGTTTTAGGTCTAGTTCCCATCCTGGTCTCTTCGAACTAACACGCCAAAAGTCCAATAGGATATTTCATTGATAGTCAGGTTTTTGACTATCAATCACAATAGTATTGTCAAGTACAACAACCGCTAAGGGACCTTTTTATTTATAATCATTCGTTAAAATCATTTCATTGGTTTAAAACCTTATCTCAACAAATCTTATGGTTTTCATTACTTTGAAAATAATAACCAACCCTTATATCTTTCCAAAATAACCGAATTCTCAAAATCCCCTTTTTATATCTCTTTTCCTTGCTATATTTGTACAAACCTATTTATATTTCCATCCTTGGATATATTTCTATATATTCCTAACCAAATGGTATAAGTCTAATTTCAAATATTATATGGCTCAAAAAATGTCAAACGATATATTCTTCAATTTATGAACTCCAAATGGTTGTATTTATCTTCAACACTTTTCCAATTGAAGTTTACCATTTCGCTTATGGAAATAATAATTAAATTTCCAACTTTTATTTTCATTTCCAAACCCGTGTACTTCTCGATTTCATTCCATATCTCGAAAACTCATAACCATTTACCTATTTCTTTAAGCAGGTATATTCACCAAAACATGTTATTTCCATTACTTAGAAAATAGTGTCATATACTTAACTAAATGGTGTAAGTATAATCACATTTCATATCAGGTTAACAATGTCAAATAATACATTGTTTACTATAAATTCCAATAATTAAATTTAAATCTCTAAATCTTGAGAATAAGTTGCAATATTACTTCTTATGAAATAATAAATTATTTCCAATATTACTATCATTACAAACCAGTACCATCCCTTGAAAACAGTGAAGTCGTTCAAGTTTCGGTATTTTATTTACCTTTCAGACCTTGGTCGACAACGTTCTTGTCTTAAGATCGATAACTGTTTTTAATTCAAAAAATGATATTAATTTTATTATCAGAAAAGTCTTATTTATTATCTAGATTAAAATATGATTTTATAAATTATTGCTTATTTTTGGAGAATCTCTTTCCAATTTTAACTACATTTACTTAATCCGCTTGTTAACTAAATTATTACTAAAAATTCCTTTGCTTTTAAACTTTTGGAATACCATTGTTTAAGGCTTGGGTTTATTAGTCATTTATCACATTCTTTAAGAAAATCCATTAAACATCTCTTATAAAAATCCTTTTACACAAATTCTTACAAATCTTTTTAAGCCAATCCGCGAACAATCTTTCTCTTTCAATAAAAATCAGTTTACTTAATCTCATTACTAAGTCAATGCTTATTTAAATTCATTGCATTAGCTTCACACCATTTTATAAACTATTGTCTATAAACTACAATTATTTCAAAAATTCTTTTTCAAAAACCTTTTGTAACATTCAAATAAATCTCATTACAACATTGACTATATATATTTTTTACATTAAAATTTATTAAATAATGACTAACTACATTAATGGTTATCATAAATCTTTATATATTATTATTTAAAAGGCAAATTACATTTAAGAAATCTTATTAATTTAAATTGACTATTTGTTAATCTATTTCATTAAATTAATTAAAGATGAGTTGATCTATTAGCCAATTTACATTAAAACAGTTGACTTAGTCAACTTGAAACCATCAGTTAGCTTGTTAATTAATTTCAATTAATCACTCTCCTTAAATTAATTAACAACTTAATCAATTTAATAATATCGCTTAATTGTTTCTTAAAAACAATTATTCTAAATTATTAACCCATAGGTTAAACTCTAACTTCATTGCTACTAAAACGTCAAAATGGATCATTTATAATTACTTTATAAAAATCAACTATAGAATATTAAGTTATTTATAAAACTTCTATTTTTATATAAAATATAATATAAAACTTTGCTTCAGTTAAAAAAATAAATTATATAACTTTAAATATGTTGATTCGCCTTATGGAGAATTAATGTCTTAAAAAGGTGTACTCTAGGACATCTGTTGTCAATCCCTTAATCAATACTGTCTATGGATTAATAAATCATTAATGTTGAATTCAATTCTACCATCATATCTAATCCAAAAATTTATATCCAAACAGGTTTTAACGTTACTGGGGTCAAATAGTTCATATATGAATAATATGAAATCAAATAACAACAAAATATTTGAGGAATCCAGTTGGATCCCTCCAACCTATTTTCCCTGCATCACAGTTCATATTATTGTTATATAAATGAATATGGAATAGAAATCTGTTCTAAATAATTTAAACGACGGAAATATAAATACGACAATCAAACAAATAACATCCAAGCAACCAATTTATACTATTAACAATAAATTATAGTTATACGAATTCAATCACATCACAGGATTCCAGAAGGTGTGAGAGTTAGCTCACCATTTACTTTCGATTCGACGATTCAGGCTGTTTTATTTAATTTTAAACAACCATTTAAAATTAAACCAAATTCCCAAAAACTCAAAAACCAATCAAACCAGCTCGATAGCATAGCCTTCGTTTCTACGATCCCAATGTCTCTTGTTTCGTTGAATCTTGTCATGTATGATAAAGTAATTGCAATTACAAGTTTATATGAATTTAATCATGGTTAACTTAAGCTAAAATAATTAATTAACCAAATTAATCACCTTACAAATTAAATCCAATTCCTAGTTACCTTTTGTGACACCCTGCGTCCGATAATGTCACTCATTAAGAGAATGCATTAAGTTTCGTGAAGCGTTATATGTAAACAGACACAGAACATTACAAGACAGCTATAAAAGATAGCAGCGGAATTTAAAATTTTACTTAAAACATAATTCATAACATCGTGGTCCAAAATATCACAAGTCTGAAACTACATAAAAACCATTACAATAATATAAAGCTTCTATCTTGTACCATCAGAGTATAGAAATACATAATAGAAAAAGCATAATTCCCCAAAAGAGACAACGCCATAGTAGCAGGGATTAGAACTTGAGCAATACTTCAAAATCATCTCCTAGCAAGACGATAACTGGGTCCTAATTAAGCTTGAGTATTCCCACCCTGAGAAACTGGGGGAGGGGAGGAACGGAAGAAAGAAGAGGAAACAAAAAGGATCAAACATAAAGTCAAGCGAGTCCAGTTACTTTTAGCAAGTAAATAAGTAAAAGTGTCATGACAGACATATAAGATGGATAAGAAAGATAACATAAAAAAAGGCAGGCATGACAAGAGAAACATGATAGAGTGTGTACACTTCTTTAATGATTACTTTGCAATAATACTAGTATAACCAGAATGACATGATCCCCAACATATATAAGATGGTAGACTTAGGCGTACTTCTGGTGAGAGGTGTTAACCCCATACAATCCACAGGCAGCCCAACCTAACAGGCTCCTAAACTTTACCAGAGTCTAGATGTACCCTAATTACTACCCTAATCGATCGGATCCCTACTCCGTAGATACCCTGTGTCGGCCCCACAGTAGGAGATATCACTTCCTAAAGTGGTAACCCTTCGTTGATGTGCGCAACCATATCTGCTGGTGTCACGGTCGTCTTATCCCCCTCTACCTAGCCCATGCACGCACATGTCCCTGGTTGGTTTGCGCCGCCCACACCGTCCTCCACGTTTGGATCTTTTACAATCATCCCAGTAAGCGTTCCCCACTCCGACCTAGGGCGGAGTACTCGTTCGATACCGTTATATGGATTACTGACTGAAATGGGTCCCATACACAAGATGATGCAAGATCTCCCCTTTGTCTTGCATCCCCACTAGGATTTCTATAGGCTATGTATACCTATCGGTGTCTTTAATTACATAACCCCCTCGGGTTAAGTTCTTGGGCCTATATATATATAAATATTAACCACCCCTCTCAGATTTACTTAACCCACCCAGTGTCCAAACAAATTTACTTATACCCTATTCAAGTTCATGTTCACACAATCCCTATGGATTCAACTAGGTTAAGTATTCCAATTCATTACCATGTCCATTTATGGTTATAATGTGCTAGACCTCCCACATTAAGCCTACAATTTATGGATGCTGGATATGTCAGGCGGGCCTGGGCAGACTTATTCCACAAATAAGGTTTAACCTCGTGTCTTAGCACGCCTCGTGTTTGTGCACCTAGACCCCTTACATTAAATTCATCACTTGTGGTCGCTGGATATGTCGGGCGTTTCTGGGCAAACTTCCACCACAAGTGTAATCTAACCACGTGTCAAGGCACAATTAAGATTCTAAATACTGTAATCCTAGTCATTTCATTATTAGCCAGATTTTACCTATGTCGTTATAGGTTTTCATGCCCTTTTTTGCCAACTATGTTCATAATGGATTATATGTCCAAATTCATATTCATATACATTTTTCAAGTTATGCCAAATTCTCCATTTACAAGTTATGCCCAATTTCAACGTTTTTCCCATCGTTCCCGAACTAACGCATTCACATATTTTTAGCGACATGCCTAAGCTCGAAAATAGCCCGGCTATATAAAATAAAAGGGAAAGGGTGAAGGAAAGATGACAGAAATGATTTTTCTAACAGAATTGACATAAACATATAATGGCATAATTATAAGATGGACACATAAGAATAGATCTGTTGAACATGTGATAATAAAACTGATTCTAACATAGCAGGGATGTCATAACAGGCATGATTAGATCTAAACAAGGATTTAGATGTCCAACTAATGACAGATCCGAATTAACCACAAACATGATAGTCAGAAGATGATCTAAATAGTAAATTAGATCTATAATCAAAAGTAGATCTGACATGATAAAGGTTGAGATCCAGGTCTTAGTTATGTCAGGATATCATAGACTCACAAGTTTCAATAGATCTGATATGATTCATTCACAAGCATAGATTCAAATTACAGTCATATCATGTCTTACTTTTAATTATTTAAATCTAAAGCTAACTTAAACTCATAATGTTCGGATCTAGAAAATTAGAAGGAGAAAAGCGGAGGTTGAATCACAGATCTACACTTGAATCTCTAAACTTGATTGCAGAAAAAGAAAAATATTTGATTCAGCCCAGGCACCGATAGCATCTAGGCCTCAATTATTTCAATGTGAGAAAACTAGAGAAATGAGGCTATATTTATAGCTGTCAATCCCCAGAACTGATCTGCCACGTGTGCCCTAAGGGGGTCGACCTCCCTTAGGGGATCGACTTGCATGAGCGGGATTTTTCCCACTCACCCAGACTTTCGTTATTTGAACGATTTTGAATTTTCTGAACCACATTTTGAATTTCTGGACCCTATATGTGTATATATAATTCTCTTGCGCATATACAAACTTCAAACCTTCATAACTTCTTCATACGGTGTCTGTTTTATGCAAACCAAATGTCTATCTTTACCAGAATTTTGAGATGGACGCAATGTCGTAGTCCGTTTCCCTTAATCCTGAATATTAAATTAATTATTCATTAATTTATCCTCTTTAATGTTGTTAAAATTACGGGGTGTTACATTCTCCCCTACTTAAAGGATTTCGTCCCCGAAAACTCCAAGTTAAGAAAAACGTATATCCTACCATCCACATCCGTATATTCATCCACCAATCGCTGGCATCCATTGTCCTTAAAAGGTCTCTAATGCTTATATGAACATATGCAAAGGTGTGTGTATTTTTCCCAATACTAATCAGGCAGTCTACTGATTCAGTTGACCTCCTTAATGCAATGTATATTATTGCCATGAATCCAACATGTATGCAACAATCCTATTACAACATGTAAGCTCTATGTGTGTGCACAAACATCCATCCAAATGCAACATCCATATGATGATACATCCATTTTCATCCATTAAAAGAAGAAAATGCACACACATCAATTGCAGTATGAGAGTGATTGAGCCGATCTAGTGCCTAATGTGTGTGTGTGTATGCATCCACGAGCAACCACTAGCAAATACTTGAATCCACTTACATCCATCAAACATAACATGTTTCAAACACATGTTTACAATCATGGGACTCGTAGCTAAAGGTCTAAGATTCAATCGATAGGACATACTTAAATGATAGAAACAAGCATAAATAACAACTTTGGAAAAGGAATTAAGAACATACCCTAAAAAAGAAAAGGGTACGAAGCACGAATCTTGTCTTCGATTTCCCAAGTCGCATCCTCCGAGTTATCTCCCCACTGAACCTTCATCAACTTGATTTCTTTATTGCGTAGCTTCTTGACTTTTGATCCAAGAATACGGGTAGGAACTCATCTAACTGTCGCTTCTCGTTCCACTTCCACTTCTTCCAATATACTTGGCTCAACAACTTCTACGGTATCATGTAAGCATTTCTGCAAATGAGAAATGTGGAAAACATCGTGAATGTCGGATAGTCTCTCAGGTAGCTTTATATGTAGGCTATTTGGCCAATTCTTTCTATTATGGGAAATGGCCCTACAAATGTTGGTGTCAATCTCCTACTTCAAATTCAATGTCAGTCTTTCTCTTTTCTGCATAGGACTTCTGCCCATCCTGAGCAGTCTTCATTCGTTGCCTAATAAAATCAATCTTCTTGGACGTTTCTCTAACCATATATGGTCCAAGTAATAGTCTTTCTGTAGATTCCCACCAACAAGTTGTTGATCTATAGGGTTGTCCGTATAATTCTTCAAAAGGTGCCATGCTAGTGCTTGCTTGAAAGCTATTGTTGTAGACTAATTATACTAAAGGAAGATGTTCTTCCCAAGTACCTCCGAAGTCTAGAATACACAGCCTCAAAAGATCCTCTAGAACTCTGTTCACCCTCTCCGTCTGTCCATCGGTCTGAGGATGATAAGCGGTGCTTAAAAGTAACTGTGTACCTAATGCTTCTTGCAAGCTCCTCCAAATTTCACTAGTGAAAATGAGGTCACGATCGCTTACGATACTGGAAGGTACTTCATGAAGACGGACTATCTCTAGGACTTAAACTGCTGCCAACCATGATGTCGTCCTCTTGCTCTTAACCGGAATGAAATGAGCACTCTTTGTAAGTTTATCCACTACAACCCAAATATTGGTGTTGCCTTTCTTCGATCTAGGAAAACCATTTATGAAATCCATAGAGACTTTCTCCCACTTCCACTGTGGAACCCCCAAAGGATGAAGTAAACCACCGGGATTCTTTTGCTCAGCTTTAACTTGCTGGCAAACCAAACATTGAGAAACAAACTCCGCCACATCTTTCTTCATCCCAGTCCAAAAGAAAACCCGCTTCATATCCCTATACATCTTATTGCCACCTGGGTGAATAGTCATCTTAGAATGATGGGCTTCTTCTAGGACTGTATTTATCAAGCTTCCAATTCGGGGAACATAGAGCCTTCCATCTTGTTGCAGTGATCCTTTATCGTCTATGGAGTATATACTGAGGTGACTACAAGTCTCCCCTTTACTGAGCCTATCCAAGATGTATAAAATCTATGGATCCTATCGTTGCGAAGCCCCTATTTGATCCATAAGAGTAAGCCGCACTTCTAGTGATGCGAATAAGCCAGGTAACATCTCGGTGGAGGGTCTGAAGTCAAAAGCCGATATAAACTCCAAACTTTTTCTTTCTACAAACAAAGGACTTAAGTCCATCCTCTGTCTACTCTGTGCATCTGCCATTACATTACCCTTGTCAGGGGTATAAGCAATCTCGAAGTCATAAGATGCTAAGAACTTCATCCACCATTCCTACCTCGGATTAAGATCATTTTGCAAAAACAAGTACTTGATAGATTTATGATCAGTGTACAACTCGAATTTATCTCCAAGCAAATAATGGCGCCACGTCATAAGTGTGAATACTATGGCAGCTTGCTCTAAGTCGTGGGTAGGGTAGTTCTTCTCATGTATCCTTAGCTATCTACCACCATAACACACTACCTTTCCCTCTTGCATCAGAACCGCACCAAGCCTTGTACCACATGCATAAGTGTATACTGTAAACACTTTATTCCCATTAGGCAAGGTCAAGACTGGGGTTGTTGTCAGAGCCCTCTTCAATCACTACAACAAAAAAGGCTTTTAACAGCGTTTCAAAAACGCTGTTAAAAATTATAACAGCGTTAGTATAAACGTTGTATAACGACGTGCTGTCATAGGTCCCTAATTTTCAACAGCAGAAAATAAACGCTGTTAAAAACTGATTTTCACAGCGTTTTTTTTGTGCTGTTAACACTTTATACACAGCGTTTATAACGAGTTGTTAATAGTTTCCAAATGTGTGTTGCTCTCATTTTCAACAGCGGATTATAAACGCTGCTACTAGTATTTCACATCATTTTTCGTATGATGTGAAAGTGAATTCATAGAACTAACAGCGCTAAACAAACGCTGTCGTTAGTTCTTGATATTTTTACTATATTGCTATCACATTCCATTGCAATATTTATATCAATAATCTACGCTCATTTAATTATACTCAACTAAACAATATACATAACATCGTATCAAACTAGAAACTAACATATGAAAATATAATTATTAATCATTTTCATAAAGTAATATGAATACAATATCCGTAGGCAAAATTTACATAAGTTCGTAAACAAACGTCATACACCATTGGACAAACTTATGAAAACAAACCTATTTATGATGCATGTTAAAAACAAACATATTTGTCCCTTCAACCTTTGGTTCTAGCGCATACTACTTAAGCATGTCGTTTATTACTTCCTTTTAGTCCACACTACAGATCGCTCCATTGTTCGTCTCTTTAATGCTTCAAGACCACTTGAGCTTCAACACTGCATTGGAGACTACACATACATCTGGGAGACGTGTCTTTTGTGGTCAATCTTAGATGCAGTCATATAATAATCTACTAGAACAATAGCCTCAGATGCAGTCAATCTTACAGTCAATAATTTCTGGTTTACAATTAATCTTAGATGCAGTCATATAATAATCTAAAATATATTTAAATGGATTTACCGTGAACCAATATTGTTAATCTACTAGAACAACGGCCTTTTTTCCACAAATCACCTTAACCGGCATGAGAAGTTCCACAGTATTGTTTTCTATCACCATATCTTCTCATATTCCCTTCAAATCAAACAAACAGACCTTAATGTCCTGACTATTGTGAATGTTTCAAATGCAAGTGAAATTTCAAATTCAGCGACTGATAATGATATACCACATATTAAATCAGCAATTAAAATTACTGTAAGCTTGATTTATCATTTTGTTCTTTTGACAAATTAAAATCTGATAATTTGCTATAAAATAAACCAAGGTTGGTGTACATAATAAATCAAAAACTAAATAACATGTGTGGGCACACACTAAAAAATGTAAAATCCAAAATGTGTTATGTTTAGCTTCTAAATATGATGAACTGTTTATTATTTCTTAATCAAATAAATTTCACTGATTTGATGACCCTTTCAATTTAGTAAATTACTAATGATTGTACAAATATTATATGAAAGGATTGTATTCTAAAATATTACACTTCACCTAGTAATGATGGGCAACTAGATTATATGATTACTGTAAACAATAAAAGGGAAAAAGGTTTACCTTTCAAACCCATGATTCTGATGTTAACTAAATCTTTCTAATGCCAGCGAGTGTCCCCTGAATGATTATTACACCTGCTATTAAAGAAGAAGCTCTGAATTTGTTTTCACAAAAAAAATTGTGTGGATTATTGAATGCAAGTTTGTATGGAAAGATGTGTTGAGATACATACAAGGCTCTATCTTGATAGAAAGTGATTTGGCTTAAAAAAACACTGCTTAAATGAAGCCAAAATAAGAGGAAAATACTTACCTACAATTTGTAACTACCATGCCACTTGGTAACAAATCAGCAACGACAGGCTCTGAACTTGTATGTTGAGAATCGGTGTTATACTGTAAATTGAATGAAGAAGGATACATTAGGAAAAAACCAGAACTGAATGAAGTTTATAATTACAAATTACAATTAAAAAAATACATAGTGAATAGATGCTTTTATTTCTATATTGCATCAACCATTTTTTGAAACACACACAAACTGATGCACGTAAGTAATACCAAAACTAAAAATACTTAATCGTCTTATGATGCAGCATGTTGAATAAAGTAGATGATAGGCTAGCATGGATGACAGATAAATTTTGAGAGTGATGTAGTACTGATCAGAATTGACCTACTATGTTATGATAAGAGTGGCACAGACAGTTGAAAATGGGTCTGGTGTGTTTGAATTGAGCAATCAATACAGGGGTAATGAAATGCATACACATCCACACCAAATTTCTAGGAAGCATGGACTGGATGTGTTAGAATTTATACTAGATATGCATCAAATATCAAATAAATCCCAGGTAAATAAAGAGACTTAAGTATTATTCTAGTATATCATTGTTGTTATTGGATCAGCATGTCTAAAATTTTGATTCATTAGTTGCTTAATTAGTTTCTTAATATATGTTCACCTGGGTGTAAACAGATAAACATGGCTTCATTAGTTGCTTAATATGTATCTTTTTTAAATATACATAGAAATAAACATGTCTCCTATATTGTACAGCAAAAATATTCAAAGAATCCCATATACAGAGTTCAATGTCATTATTTTGGTTTGTTCCTCTGAAATTCAGCTAGAGAAACAAATACAAAGCATATATATTAGCTTGCATAATTTTTTAGTATAATTATTTATACTCAAACTGCTTAGACACATAACTTTTTGTACCTGAGGTCGGCTCCAGCTATATACAGGCTCCTTATAACAACAAGTTCAACGGCTAGTAGTTTCTTAAGATGATTAAGAAACTCTTTGGCATGACATAATCCGAAAAAGGATCTGCAGTGCACATTAATTATGTACAAGGATTGAGAAGCTCTTTGTCAACAACAGGCATAACTTGTTGTTTCATTGGTATTCATTACTATTGGCGAGCATTGTTCAACTATGAGAATTACTCACCTCTTTGAAATGTAGTTATGGACTCTTCCTCTTGAAATTTCTGTTTATAATCTTATCAAATCTATCTAAGGCATGCAATTCATGGTATAGTTCCTCAAAATGTAGCAAGTTGACAACAGACAAGTAAAGAAAGACAAAATACGGTACATCTAAATATGCCAGAATAGGACATACTTCTTAAAGTAGCATTCTGAGTTGTGCCATTGAGGATCTTTACAGCGAATCCCAAATCAGATAACCTCACCAGTAAATATTTTCAGTTCCCCCCTAGTCATCAAATCAGATAACCTCACCAGTAAATATTTTCGGTGCATCGACAGTCATGCCCTTAGTTATGACCTGCATCAACAAGGAAAAACCATCCTAAACTTAAAACACATTCATAGTTAGGAAAGCCTGAAATTTAGAACATTTCGGTGCGTTGACAGTCATGCTCTTAGGCTTGTTGTTCCTAACATCAAGCTCTTAGGTTTGTTGTTTCAGAACAGCAAGCACAATTGCTGTTTCAGAACAGCAAGTCTGCGCTTGCTGTTCCGAACAACGAGCTTTCGCTTGCTGTTCCGAACAACAAGCTCATAGACTTACTATTTCGGAACATCAAGCGCAATTGTTGTTTCGGAACAACAAGCCTGTGCTTGCTATTCCGAACAGCAAGCCAGAGATTGCTGTTCCGAGGCAGCAAGTCGAGCTTGCTGTTCTGAGGCTACAAAGCAGCATGCTTGCATTAGATGATGCTAGCAGTTATATAGAATTGTACATAAGAGAAATGTAAGGACACTGAATAATACCAGGATACAGGGAACATCTTTGGTTTCAGGTATATTACATTGCCATAACTCTAAAGAAGAGTTTGATTTCGTGTTTGGTAAAACATTTCCCTTGTCGTTGACATAAACCAACTTTTCAAGGAATTCTTCGAAGATGGTACAAAGTTCTGGGAATATCCCTCTGATATCTACATGTAGGCCCTGCTTAATAGAAACTGTATCATAATCATAATCAAATTTAAAATTAGCAGTATCCAAACATGTGAGCACACGGCTTATCTAGATAAGCATAACTTACCCCGTCAAAAAAACTTGAACTGGTATTGCAGCTATGGAACCGAATAATTTTACAAGCTTGATTAGGATTTGCCAGTAAGCTTCTTCTTTTATCTAGTCCTACCCTTTTCCTGCAAATCAAAAGGAAGAAGAAGAAAATTTGAGAATTGCTTGATTTGCAATCTAATTTAAAAAGCAAGTTTGTTTTCATGCAGGATAAACTCAGGTCACATCAAAATATGAAAAGAAAGAGGCTTATATATAATAGAGGAGATCGAGAAAATTGGGATGATGAAACAAACATAAAATCAAATCAAATGACATCATAGTTAGGACGAAACACATATTTATGATGCTGTATTATGTAATTTAGACACGACAAGATATTATGGTAATTAAAATATATAGTAAAAAAACATCAGAGTAATCACTCTGTAACAAAACATACAGTAATTAACGTAATAATAGAATGGATTGAATAAACAAAATTGAATTACACGCACTGTATATCCATTGACTGATTGACAAATAATGATAAATCAACAAGTAATGGTTAATCATTCATTATAGTCATGACAATCGATGTGGGAGTTATGTGTATATTCATGTTTTCTAAAATTTCCTTGTTCAAAAATCAATTGTACTTCCAAACCTTTCAGTTGCCATCAGTGTTAAACTTTTACAGACAGTAACCATGATCAAGAGTATAGCCAATAGCACAATTGCAGTTATATTTTATTCGTGAGTGATAGTTCTCTCTCTAGCTTTATTTCCATAATAGATATTCCTTTAAATAATATTACCATAATTGTAAACAAAAAAGAGAATTTCTTGGTTAATAACCTAATTTAGAAAGCCAGGTTATTTTCATGCTAAATTTTCCCAAATCACATCAAATGGAGAATAAAACTTCATATCATATAAATAGAAAGTGGCTTGTATATTATACAGGAGATTTAGAAAAAATAATGGAATGATGAAATAAACAACATAATCAAAGAAAATGGCATCATAGTTAGAATTAAACACATATTTAGGATGTTTTATCATGTGATTAGACTGGGTAAATGATTATAGTAATTAAAATTTGTAGTAAAAATTGCCAGAGAAATCACCATATAAGAATACTATAGTAACTGATGTAATAATAGAATGATTTAGACAAATGAATTGGGATTTCTTGCATCACATATCCATTGATTGATTTACAGTTAATGATAAATCAATACATAATCTTTAGTAATTAATTATAGCCATGATAATTAATGTAGGAGTTATGTGTACATTTCTATTTCTAAAATTTCCACCTGTTGAAACTTCAATTGTACTTCTAATCTTTTTGTAGCAAACAATAGAAAACATATGCAAACAGTAAATATGGAACATTATAGTTATGTGCATTTTATATTTTAACAGTTCATTTCTGTTCCATGTTCCCAACTAGTGGTGCGGTTCTGTTAAGAAAAAGTTCTCATTCATTTTACAGTATTCTTACATTTCATCATCTGCTTTCTTATATTCAGCAATCAACCAAAAAAATTACACGACACCCAATTCCATCCCTCCCACAGTCAAAGCACTTGAAAAACTTTCGTACCAAATTGCCGCAACATAAACAATTTCACTTCATTGACATTCAGTCCGATGCAACACCCATTTTAATAACAGGAAAATATTTACAAGGACAAAACTGAAGGCCTTTTTATCCATAAGGACAGCCCACTAAAATTTTACTCAGAAGGACAATACATTCAAAAATAATTCTGGCCGCTACTTTTATCTTCTCCCTCTCTCACGTCGGCCGCTACTTTCAACTTCTCCTTCTCTCACGTCGTTCTCTTTTTCATCTTAAATCACGAAATCGCAAAATCAGAAAACGCGATATTACGAATTTCATAAAATAATAAAATCGAAATTTGAAATATAAGGAAAACATCACAAAATCAAAATCGAGAAGAAAATCATTCGAAACCCTAAAAAATTAAAAAAAAATGTCGATCAACAAAATCCAGTGGAAATCACAAGTGAATTGAATAAAAATATTTTTCAAACGATGGAAACCACAATTGAAGAAGTCGAAATTGTTGAATCAATTTTTTTAGATTGGAAATGTTTTTTTTTTCATTTTACCAGTACAGCAGTTCGTAATTATCATTTTTGTATTTTTGTAGTTATCATTTTTTCTGTTTTTATTTTAAAACATAGCAGCAGTTTTTATTTATCATTTTTCTATTTTTCTAGTTATCATTTTTCCTATTTTAACTGTAATACATAGCAGCAGTTTTTAGGTATCATTTTTCTATTTTTCTAGTTATCATTTTTCATGTTTTAACTGTGTTATATGTTTTTTTCATGAGATTTTGGTTGCTGTGTTAATTTTGAAGTTATATTGTTTTATCAGCTTTGAAACTAAGTCAAACTTATTTCAATTTAATCAATCAAACTGTGATATAATTTTTTTTTTCATTTTTTTATCTTCAAAGCATTGCATCAGTATTTAGGTATCATTTTTCTAATATTTTAGGTATCATTTTTTACTGTTTTAGCTATGTTATGTGTTGTTTTCATGTGATTTTATTACTGTGTTAATTTTGAAGTTATATTGTTGCATCAACTTTTTAACTCAGTCGAATTTATTTAATTTTATACAATCAAACTGTGATGTAAACATTTTTTTCATTAGTTTTTCTTTACAACATTGATGCAGTTTGTAGGTATCAGTTTTCTATTTTTTTAATTATCAGTTTTCATGTTTTAACTGTGTTATGTGTTTTTTCATGTGATTTTGTTGTTGTGTTAATTTTGCAGTTGTACTGTTGCATTAACTTTGTAACTAAGTCGAACTAATTTCATTTTATTCAATCAAACTTTGAAGTAAACATTTTTTCCATTACTTTTACTTCAAAACATTGAATCAGGTTTTAGGTATAAGTTTCCTATTTTCTTACGTATCAGTTTTACTATTTTAACTATGTTAATTGTTTTTTCATGTGATTTTTTATTTTGTTATCAGTTTTATAAGTTGGTAGGGCTAAGCTAAAGTTTTTCTCATATTCACAGTTCGTGGATATCAGTTTTTTAATATTGTAGGTAAAAAAAAGATGCATATAAACATAACACAGAAGTTACACTAAAAATGATAACCAGAAAAATAGAAAAATAATAACTAAAAACTGCTACTATGTTTTTAAAGTTAAAACAGGAAAAATGATAACAAAAAACAGTTCATGGATATCAGTTTTTTAATATTGTAGGTAAAAAAAAGATGCATATAAACATAACACAGAAGTTACACTAAAAATGATTACCAGAAAAATAGAAAAATGATAACTAAAAACTGTTGCTATGTTTTCAAAGTTAAAACAGGAAAATGATAACTAAAAAAATAGAAAAATGATAACTAAAAACTGCTGCTATGTTTTAAAGTTAAAAACAGGAAAAATGATAACTAAAAAAATACAAAAATGATACCTACGAACTGCTATAGTATTAACGAAAAAAGAAAAACATTTCCAATCACGAAAAAAATGTTTCAACAATATCGACTTCTTCATTTGTGTTTTCCATCGTCTGAAAAATATTTTTATTCCATTCGCTTGCGATTTCCAATGGATTTTTGTTGTTCGAAGGCCTTTTTGGTTTTCTAGGGTTTCTGTTTCGAGCGATTTATGAATTCGAATTTTTGGGTTCGATTGCAATTTCGAATCTGATGTTCTTCTGTTTTTCGGGATTTATGATTTACGATTTGAGATAAGAGCGACAGAGGAAGAAGATGGAGCGGACGAGAATCGATTGTGAAGGGAGAAAATAGAGCGCACGTGAAGTAGAAAGAAGCGGCCGATTTTTTTTTCCAGTGTATTGTCCTTTAGGATAAAATATTAGGCGGCTGTCCTTATGGATAAATTTTAGTGGGCTTTTGTCCTAAAAATTTTTTTTTCCCTTTTAATAATGATATTACTAATTTAAATAAAAATGGTTTGCAGAAATTTTACCTTGGGGTTACCAAGCAGCAAAAAAAAAAATGGTCTGCAGAAATGGAGGTCTTCACTGATAATTTGATTGTTGGACAAACAAGAATCTTTGATCATCTTGAGAAATTGCTATATCAATTCTACTCTACTTGGAACGAACAGTGATTAAAAGCAAAATAGTTGTTTGACAAAAAAACGCCACAGCATGAGCCCGTCCACAGTCCCTGGAACAAATTTTCAAAGACCACTTCTTATTTTCCAATGCATGCACAAGCATGCATACACAAGCGTTTAATGTGACGATATTTTATATGAGTAGAAATAAAGAAAATGCAAAAAATCAAATAATAAAAAAGAAAGAAGGAAAAGATCAGAACAAACCATATATAAAAATCCTAATTTGAACCCAACTAGAAGAGCTACCAGTATGCCAATCATGTAAAAGGCAACAAGATTAGTCCAAGCTGCGAAGTGCTTCCAACCGCAACCTCAAGCCACAGCTAAACTTATTTGAAATAAATATTATACAAATGCAATAATTAATCATAAAGTTTACCTTACTAAAATATAAATACCTGACATAACTCCTTGAGCAGAACCCACCAATATAGACATAGAGCGCAACGGTGTAATATAAGAAAATCGCTGAACAATTACAGTACTCTCAATAAACGATAAAGCCCAAATTCAGCAACCAAATGCTAATGATAATAGAACTGTTAGAGCGAGAAAACTAGACAGTTTCAATGCCACGAATGCTACATTTTTTGCATTCTTGATGTTCTCAGCACCAATCTCATTTGACACACGAGTGCTGTTATTTTATAAATAAATCAGTAACCAAGATATTAATATTAATATAGGATTTGAAATTTGGGCGTTGCTGTTTACCTCACGGCTGCGCTGAATCCGTATGTGCTCATATATGTTATCGACTCTGTATTGACACGGTTAGATACTGGCTTTTAAGTACTTATGTTACTTTATCAGTTTTGCCTCATGCCTCTTCTCTAAGCCATTCTTGCTTTTGTTTCCTGTTATAGCCTTCTCATACAGTAGTAACCCTTGGGCATTGCTTGCAGTGAATTCCAGTAGTGTCCATTTTACTGGCCTGTTTCAATCCACTAGTTATCCCTTTTTATCGGAAGAAAAGAGATTAAAGAAACATACCATATGATGATGGCGCCTGGATAACTTGGATAACAAATGATTCCTAAACATGTATACAGTTTGAATAAAGCATTGAAAAAGAATAAGGAATGATAGCCATAAAAAAAGTAATAATCACCTGTAGAGAATTAAATAACTTGAATGCAAAACTAAACTGAGTTTGTGCTTAGAACCTATCACGTTCTAGCAGCTTCAAACTTTGACTCTTATCCCGCCTCATAAACCTTTTGAAAGATTTCCTTAAATCTGTAACATTAACAATATATTGAATGAGGTCATATAAACGATGCATGCATTTGTAAACTCATATAAAGTACTATTATATTTATTTCAAGATAGTATTTCTAGCAATGGAGATAAAATGGCCACTTCTTTTCGTAAGCAGTATTTAATGAAGCCCCAGCAAATGCATGGATGGACCATGCCATATTTGTAACAGAATCCAAAATCAAAATACTATAAAAACATATAATTTGACTTCATGTTATTCATTAATCCATTAATTTCGGTTACCTCTGATTCCATGATAGGTATTATCCTTTCTATCATGGCACGTTTCCATATGATTTTAATGGACTTTGGAATATCCATATGCTTTGTCCTCTGTAGTAGCCACTGTAGTGTTGAAAAGTTATACTTGTTGAACAACTTCTCTGCTAATTTCAAGTTACCATGTAGTGAAGTCATCTTCAATGGATTGATCATCATCCCCAAGACCCACTAGCACAAGGGGATTCACATTTATATGTTCCAAATATAGATGATTAACAAATTAGCAATCGTAACAAAGACTAATCCTATTTAACTAGTCACTGTAAAAAGTCTATACATTTTGAAATAACTTATGCCTGAACTATTTTAAAAATACTAATGCATGGGACCTTTAATGTCGTAACCAAGATGGCACTGAGGTGACCCAAAGTTGCATCCACTTTTTTTTTTAAAAAAAACACACACATTTTACAAACGGATACTCGGTTTTGAATTTTTTCTTTCCGACTGTATCTTCTTCTTCTTTTCTAAAAGCATTAGATACGTTATGTGGAAAGTATATCAAAAATATTGTAGAACAGTGTTGTGATCAATAGTTTTATCCAGTTGTTATTCATGATATAATATTGTATTACCTTAAACCAATAACGTCTAGGATCAGTTTATATATTATATGATTAAAAGAAAAAAAAGCGAAAGTTCTCAGTCCATCAATTAAGTGCAGACGCAATCAACATACGCTACATTTCCTTCAGTGGTTCGGTCGTCTTTTTCATGGCCTGCTAACTGTTCATATCTATGATTTAATACATAAAGGCTTGTGTAATAAAATAGAGAAAATCAAAAAATATCTCAATAAGAAAAGTTGCTTAGGCCAAAGAAAAAGAATCGTCTTTAAATCTGAAGCAAACAAGTAAAGTAGGAAGCTAGACACTGCTAAGGCACTAAACTAGGCAATGCAAGTTACATAGGTTGTGTGTGCAAGCTGATCAAATGGAGGAAGGCAACAAACGGCCCAACAACCATACTCATGGCGATAGGAAATAATGAAAATTTAAACAGTAATCTTAACATTACTAATAGATACTATGTGATTCATACAAAATAGACCAAGGCAGACCATATACAAGTTGAATTCATTCGGTTCAGCTTTATCTAAAATATAATGTACATGTGCACGTATACAAATACATTCAAATAAGACTACTCAAATACACTAATAGTACACGTAACACACATCCCAAACCCGCATACACAACATCGTCGACACTTTCAAGCCAAACTGAGTACAGGTTAGGTACAACTAGTACATATAAGCAGAAACTTGGACTGACTAGATGGAATAAACTATGCAGTAATGACACTGGTAGCTAAGGCTGTGATTAGTTTTGTTAGACAGTTCCATTTAGACTTATAAGGAGTTAAATATACCATAATAAAATACCACTATGTTATGTAGGCTTACTGCCCATTCATGTTTATCTTAACTCATTTTTGCTTGTTTTTTGATCCATTAACTTACATCTACATCTCAATCATTAAAAGAATACCAAAATTTATGTCTAAGTTAGCCCATCAAAACAACTTGAAGCAAAAACAACAAAATCTATAAAATCTGAAAATTACTAATTAGGAAAGGAACTCTAACCTGTGGAAAGCTTCCCAAAATCATGAATTCGAGGTTTGAATTTTACAGAAGCATATAATCCCAATTTATTCGTTTAAAGCCTGAGCAGCGGCGATTGACAAAGTGGACTTAACTTTCCAACGCAAGCACCAAGCGTATCGAAGTAACCACGAGTTCCTCTTTCGTGAAGGGAGCTTAAGAGGGAGGGCATCGTTTCTAGGGATTTGAAAAGGAGAAGCACATCGGTAATTAGGCTCAAAGACGTAGTATTGGATGATTTGGGATTTAGTGGTTACCATGGGTGGAAGGGAAAATTATGTTTAAGGCGGTAAATGAAAATAAAAGAGGGAAACTTTGTTAGGCTTAGAAATTGACAGGGTGGAGATACACAGCGTTCTATTATGATGTCTTTCGTGTTTTGTTTTTAGATCTCCTGCTTTTACATCTATGGAACATTGACGACTGCATTTACTGCTCAAATGCTGAGCTGTACTGCGGTTAAAAGAAACTTTTCTTGTAGTGAATCATTGGAAAGCAACATCACAATCAATACCCCATGAAAATGCCAAGTTCTTCTTTGTCAGCCTGGTGAGTGGTGTTGATATCTTTGCGAAGTCCTTAATGAACTTCATATAGTAGCCTACCAATCCGAGAAAGCTTCTCACTTCCGTTGCATTCTTGGAAATTTTCCAATCTTGAACTGCAACTACTTTGCTGGATCAATAGTTATCCCGTCTTTAGAAACCACATGCCCTAGAAATCTCACCTCTTTTCTCCAAAAATGGCATTTGGAGAACTTTGCCTTAATATGATGCGCGCAGAGATTTTTCAAAACTTCTCTCAAATGCTGGGCTTGCTCTTCTTCGCTCTTTGAAAAGATCAAGATATCATCAATAAAGACCACAACAGATTTATTTAGAAACTCCTGAAACACCCTACTCATCAGATCAACAAAATAGGCGGGTGCATTCGTAAACCCAAAAGGCATAACTAGCCATTCAAAGAACTCATCTGGAGTCCTAAAAGCGGTCTTATCTATACTAACCTCGGACACCCTTGACTGATGAAACCCCATGGCCAAGTCTAACTGAGAGAATACTGATGCCCCCAACAAGCTGGTCAAACAGATCATCTATCTTGGGATTGGATGCCTGTTCTTCTTAGTGAGTTTGTTCTACTGTCTATAGTCTATAAATAAGCGAAGCGAACCAACCGCCTTAGTTGCGAATACCACTGAAGCCCCATTCAGATATGCTTTGCCTAATAAACCTTTTTCAAGTTGCTCCCTTACTTGTTTGCTAAGCTCCCTCCTGTCCCTTGGAGCCATATGGTGCACAGGTAATGCAACTGGCTTTGCATTGGCCACTAGATATATGCCAAAATCGATCTCGCGTCTTGGGGGTAAACCCCGGACCTCATCAAAGACATCAGGATACTCATGGACTACTAGTACCGATTGCAGATCATCAATAGATGCATCAAGAGACTCTAGGAAACTAAGCATGACAGACCCTTGTAGATCACAAGAAATCTCGAGGGTCTTCCCATGACAAGTCAGAAGCCTAACGACCCTCCTCTCACAATCCAAAATGGCACCATACATGGTTAGCCAGTCCATCCCTAGAATCAACCCATAGCCAATAAACCTGAGCACATATGCGTTGCATTCAAACTCGATGCCTAACATGGATATTCTCAAACCCCGACAAATCATGGATAAATGAGCTGAACCACCAATAGGGTTTGAGACAACAACGGGATCCACTACCATACCAGTATTCAAGTGCAGAGATTCAACCACAGAACTAGAAATAATTGAATGTGAAGCGCCTGAATCAAAAAGAGTTCTCATAGGGTGACTGGAAAGAGAAATCAAACCTTCCATGGAAACTTTCCTACCTCTATCTGGAGCATTGGTCGCGATAGCTTGCACTTGCCCTCCAGAAGTTCATGCCATTTGTCCTTGTTTCTTCACGAACTCCCTAGCAAAGTATCTGACTTCCCCATAAATGAAGTAAGTATTCTTCCTTCTTTTACAGTCTTTGACCAAGTGACCCTCACGTCCACAATTGTAACACTTCCTCTTCTCCTTAGCCTTGTCATTCTTTCCGCCTTTCATTTGTTGTTGTTGTTGTTGTTGTCCTTTCTTGGGCCATACCTTCTTATTTTGCGTTGTTTCCTCAACCTTAACTTCGTTCTTTTCTCCATTGTCTTCCTCATGCATCAAGGCCATATCAACAAGCCTTTCAAAAGTTGCTCCCATTGGAATATGGGACATAGCTTACCCCTGAAGGGGTTCATTCAGCCCTTTAGCAAACCGCAAAGCTTTCTTATGCGGAGTATCTAGTAGTTCCAATCTAAACCTTGCTAGCTGGTTGAATTTGTTTACATATTCTTTAACAGTCATGTTTCCTTTTTTTAGCACCAAGAACCTCTCCATTTGCATGCTTTTCTCAGCTTGAGAAAGTAACTTCATTTCAAACCTCTATCTAAAATTATCCCATGTCTCCACCGGACGTCCAGCTTGAGTTACTTCCCACCAGAACGAAGCTTCATCTTCAGTAGTTAGGCAGCTAACTGAATCTTCTTTCGATCTTCCACTTCAAAGAATACAAACAAATCTTCGGTTTCCTTGAGCCTGTTCCTCGCCTCTACGAATTTTTCGGTTCCACGGAATGTCTTGGCTCCCATGGCACATAAATCTTTGTAGATCTTAGTGAAATTATATGTTCTTGGAGGAGGAGGAGGAACGGCGGGTGCAGCTGGGGAAGGAACGTCAGCTTGATCTCCGACAGGCACCGTGGCCTCTAGATGCCCACGGAACTAGCCTGGTATCGTAACGCCCTCACGAATATAAGGTTCCCCAGACATGCTGAAAAGAAAAGGAAAGAGATTTAGACAAAAGATCGATGGATATTACATATGGCTTTGGGGAATATATTTTTCAAAATAGACTTTTCTTTTTGAAAAATGCTTTCTTTTAAAACTTTTTTTTAGTAATTTTCAAAAACTTTTATCTAATCTGGTAACCTTCAGCTCTGATACCAAATGTGACACACTACGTCCGTTAATGTCACTCATTAAGAGTATGCATTAAGTTTCGTGAAGTGTTATAGGTAAACATATACAAAACATTACAAGACATATATAAAAGATAGTAGCGGAATTTAAAATTTCATTTAAAACATCATTCATAACATCATGATCCGAAATATCACAAGTCTGGAACTACATGAAAACCATTACAATAATATAAAGCTTCTATCTTGTACCATCAGAGTACAGAAATACATAAAAGAAAAGGCATAATTCCCCAAAAGAGACAAAGCCATAGTAGTAAGGATAAGAACTTGAGCAATACTTCAAAAGCAACTCCTAGTAAGACGATAACCGGGTCCTGGTTAAGCTTGAGTATTCCTACCCTGAGAACCTGGGGCAGAAACGGAAGAAAGAAGAGGAAACAAAAAGGATCAGACATAAAGTCTGGCGAGTCCAGTTACTTTTAGCAAATAAATAATTAAAAGTATCATGATAGGCATATAAGATAGATAAAAAAATAATATCAAAAAAAGGCAGGTATGACAAGGTAAACATGATAGAGTGTGTAAGCTTTTCTAATGATTACTCGGCACTAATAGTAGTATAACCAGAATGAGATGATCCCCAACATATATAAGATGGTAGACTTAGGCGTACTTCTGGTAAGAGGTGTTAACCCCATACAATCCACAGGCAACCCAACCTAACAGGCTCCTAAATTTACCAGAGTCTAGATGTACCCTAACTACTACCCTAATCGATCGGCTCCCTACTCCGTAGATACCCTGTGCTGGCCCCACAGTAGGAGGTATCACTTCGTAAAGTGGCAACCCTTCATAGATGTGCACAATTGTAACGACCCATATTTTTGGTCGATTAATTTTAAATATTTAATATGGTTTTAAATATTGAATTCATAATATAAATGATATTTTATATTGAGTTATCGATTTAATAATTGAAATACAATATATTTCGAATATATAAATAATTATCGTAATACGATAACCTGATCAAATAATTCAATGTGAAATTAAAACAGAGTCAAATTAATTCAAATGATTAATAGAAATTCTATTTGAATATAAATGATAATAATAAATTATTATCAAGGAATAAATTGTTTTGAATTTAATTTATATCGATTTAAATTAATACCTTCTCCATATGATCGAATAAGGCTTTGAAACCTGTCCCAGTGTGTTCAGAATAATGGTTTAACCGTTAAATCGCCGGTTGTTACGTTCAAGTAGCAGTTCAGAACTGTTAAATATATTATTGTAATATATAGTGGATAAGATCAATTTCAAATCAAATCTAAATAAAAATCTAACTTGGTCAAATCAAATTAATGAAAACCCTTTACTTCTACCCTAAGTTTTAAAATGTACATCTTAAAAATTAATTAAATTGCACAGATCTATGTTGAAAATTTCATTCCCTACATGTACAAATTGTCCCCTTTTTGCTTATTTAAATAACGAGCTCCGCTTTCATTTCTAAAAGCAAATAAAAATAGAAAATCCAATACTATTGAAGAGAAATCGAAGGCCTCCACTAATGAAATCAAAAATCAAGTTCTAAAATTTGGAAATCATCCTCTTCGAACTCGGTGGCATAATCCTTCAACGCCATGTCCTTCCTATACGACAATGCAGTTTTAAGGAGGTCATCGTTTCGGCAATCGAACTGGGATATCGTTCAAGCAACGGTGACGTTAAGGACGAGGGTAATACCAGGAGGGTTGTGAAGTCGATATTTTCTTGGGGTTGGGACAAACTATTGAAACAGTAAAGGGGTATTCAAAGCCATGATGGTTAATGTCGCGATGGATATGGGTTGAGATCTGTAGACTCGTGGGTTGGAATGGGAAGTCGAAGTTGTTGTGTGCGATACTGAATTAGGGAAAATCGCGTTCGAAGTTGCGATAATAGGGAGGGGTTCGTAGTTTTACTGATGGAGTTGAGGCATTTGCAGATGGGTTCGATGGCTGGTTTGAGTCAAATTCGAGTGCTGTCGTGACTTTACTGTGAAGTTCGATAGTGAGTGGAGGTCGTGATTTTTAATAGAGTAATCTGGCGTTTGGGTGAATCTCATTCGGATTTTATATACAGATTTATTTTTATCGTTAAAAATATTTGTTGGTTGTTTGGTTGTGTTTAAATATTACTGTGGTTATTATATATATTAGTTATTTATGCTTGGTGTTTGTGGCTATTATATATATATATATATTGGTGGTTGGATAATCCCACAGTACCATTAGCGGATGCCCATAGTATCATTAGCGGATGACCCTATGCGCCCCACATTTTGAGTTTCAAAACAAATTTTGAAATGAAACTTATTTTAATAAATAAAACAAGGAAGTTGGATTTATAAACAATGGTTATAAATCTAGTAAAATAAATTATCATTAGATAATTTAGACGTTTAAATTCAAGTATGAATTTAAAATGTGAATTGTTAATCGGTTTGAAATAGAATGATAAATTTTATTCTGGAATTCGGAATATAAATTGAAGTGAGAAAAATCCAACGGATTGATAATTAGAATTCGATTATATCAAATTTTATAAATAAATTTATTTATAAAGGGAATTGGAATTTAATATAGCAAATTGAGTATATAAATTTATACCGAGTAAATGAAAAATCAATGATTATAAATAATCGGAATATTAAGTTGAATTGGGAAAATTGGTTTAATATTTATTAAAATATATTCGAATGGAGTTGAAATTTATTATAAATGAAGTTTAAATGTTTATATATATAAATATAATCAAAACAAACTCGCCGCGTGCAGTAGTTCATAATCTGGCGTTTCGAACTTCAATTGAGTATATAGAACTCAATTTAAGTCGGAATTCTTTGAAACAAGAATCGTCAGGACCGATTGAATAATAGTTTTCTAATGGAAAATAAAACTTTGGATTTCGTTTTATAGATTTTGAGTTATGTCAAAATCAAATTTTCAGAAAAACAGTGCCATGGTCATTTTAAAACCATAACGGTTTGTTAATAAAATCGAAGTATTTTAAGTTAATAAAATATGGATTTTTAATATAAAAATCCAGATTTGAGTTGTAAAATAAATACGAAATCAAGTTGTCTAAATGAATTGATATTTGACACAAAAATCATATTTTAAATTATGGAATAGAATTAACTAATTTGAAAAATAATTAGTTAATCGAGTTTTGAATCGAAATTGGGCGTTGGATAAGTGAATGGGGTTGATAAACGTATATTCGAAATCGAATACGAAACTCGAGTTGAAAATGGAATTAGATTGTGTTCATAAGAAAATTAAATTATATTTGAATGTGATATGTTCAAATAAAAAGTGAAATGGGCCAAAGAGCTAATCAAATAACAAATTAGCGAAGTGAGCTAATAATGATTACTTGAGTTATAATAAATTGGGAATGGACGTATATGCGTAAAACAGGTATAGAATGAAGTATGTGAAGATAATAATACGAGTGCCCGACATGAAGGTACATGTTTAAATTCCATATGAGATTTTACGCGCCGAATCGGCAAGCCACTTGGCTTTTTGATTTTCTTTTTGAATGGAAAGGGCCTAGAGAGGCGAGTTGAGTTTTGAGCTATTTACCAGTACAAAGGAGGTGCTGGCGAATTTTTCCGAAAAATTAAGGAGTTAGAATATTTTAAAGAAATTTTGATAACTACTAATCTATATATTGATATATTTAGAATTCGATCAATAAACGAACTTAAAATAGAATATTATAAACAAAAAGAAAATCTATAAATTAAACTCGATAAAAATAGAAAGAGAAACATATATACGAGTAAAAACGGATAATTGGTTTTATATAGTGTTGATTATTTGAGACAAGTAGTCTTGTTCGTTTTGAAGTTAAGAATGTTATTCAGTCAAGATCTAAGAGGTAGTTATACCCCAACTTGATTGATTTCATTATTAACTAACAAAATAGTAAGATTCAGGCTCGAAGAGAAATGTTTGAATAAGATTTAGTTGAATCAGTATTTTGGGTTGTTGTAACGATGTTTTACACAATATTTGTTTTAACCTAAGTAAATGGAATTCTGGAAATATAATAATAAATATTTCCTAAGTATAGAACTAAATGGTCATAAAAGTAAGAAATACTTGGAATGTTTTCCAATTATTAATAGAAGATATTTTCTAAGTACAGAAAATAAAAGAAGGCGAGATATGGAAATGTTTTTTCCAAATAGCGTAAGAGGCTAAGATGATTATTGAAAATATTCGGTTAACAATTATTGATAAGGAAATAGAGAAGTGATTTAATTAATGGAATATTAATTAAGGGGCCCATTGATTTTTTAATGTTATGGATGAATGTTTGTTTATTTTTCTTCGATAGTTAAATAACCGACTATCGAAGTATTTGCCAATATCGTTGTGGAGAGACAGGTTGGATTATTATCCGATAACCGCTCCGTATTGGTAGTAGCGTTGCGAATCATGTTATATGAAGATAATCGAAGATGGAGTAAAGTGCAAGGGCTTTTTTTGTTAATCCTAGGGAGAAATTTCCTAAGATGAATTTATGAAAATTGTGCCTTCGTTTTCGTTCAATCCCAGAATGAATGTATATGGACAAATGTCTGACAGAGTATTTCCAATGATCGCATATGTTGGTCTGTACAAATATATACAGTGGCGGAGAATTTATTCTCTTAGCATAACGTCCAGATTTATATTTGTGCAAACCAATTAATGATTAACGGATCTGACAATGTGGCATTCAAAGTGATTATGTTATCAATGAATAGTAAGTAAGCGTAGCCTCAGGCCTCAACAACCGGAAAAAGACAAAAATGGGCAGGTAGCATGGCTAAGTGGGTGGCTCCCAATTAGGGTGTATTATCACCTATCTAGGGAAATTCATTTCATTCTTTATTCTATTTGATGCTGTCCCATTCGGGAAAACGGCTGCTGATCCCAACCGTTGGTGATATACATTCGATACACTCAAGAGAAATGAGTGGTCGGTCATGTATGGCCGGGTTACAAGATGTTCTTTTTGAACCCAGTGTATTCTCTCTTGAGATACACTATCGGAAGGTGGTTCCATACCTTGTTATAATTTGTAATGACCCGCAAATCCATAACATCAGAGTTGACTATATACATCATACGTCCAACCCAAATATCACGAAAATACAAAACATTTTTTTTAGAAGAAAAGGGTAGAAGAAGAACAGAAATAACAACACAGAATCTCACATCGCAGAGGAACAAAATATAGTATATCATAACTTTTGAAATACAAAATTTCAACTGTATAACATACACTTATCAGAATACAACACTTACAACACAGCGGAACAAAACTCTATATAACAAACGCTGAAGCCTCCTGCTCCAAGCTCCTTTAGATAGATCTGTAAAATCCTGAACTACTTGACTGCCCGTACAAATTTAGGCACCCAAGAGTTTAGGTAGAACAAAAAAAATAAACTCCGGTCAGTCATGGGACTGGTATGAGTAAACAGTTAAAACAGTTTCAGAAAACTAAATGATATCTCATAAGACCACGCCGTATAACACGGAACGGGTTTTTCCCTTATGAGAATCCAAACACTTAATTTAACTTTCGAAGTCCCTTTTGAAAGGAAAAAATAATCTTTATATCAAAACTCTTTTGATATTATAATAATATCTAAATCAAGTAAATAACAATCTAGTGGAACGTTTGCATCTCACGTTGCACATAAATAATATACAATCAAAACCGCAAGCACTTATTGGGTAATGGATTTCCAACTATGACAAGGTATGGAATCACCTTCCGCTGGTATATCTCTAGAGGAGAATACACCGAGTTCAACAAGAACATCTTGCAGCCACACATGACCGACCACTCATTTCGCTTGAGTGTATCGAATGTATATCACCAACGGTTGGGATCAGCAACCGTTTCCCGAATGGGACAGTATCGACAATAGATTTTTAGAAGTAAATAAAACTCTAGATCAGGTGATTATACACCCTAATAGGTGCGACCTACATAGCCATGCTGCCTGCTTGATTTCTATCATTTACCGGTTGATGAGGCTTGAGGTTACGCTTTATCATCACATCAGATTCACTTCGAATGTCACATTGTCAGATCCATCGAAAATCACTAATTGACGTCTATAATAGTACATTATGTGTTAGCTAAAGAAGTTTCCTTCTCCGCTTCCACTCTTGGTACGGTTGAAGAAATCAATGTACGTGACCTTTCTGGAAATACTCTGTCAGACATTCATCCATACAAGTCATCCAGGAACAGGATGAACCGAAGGTACTATTTCTACTAATAGAAAAAGTCCTTGCACTCTACTCCGTCTTCGATTATCTTCATATAATCTTATTCGCAACGCTACTGCCAATACGGAGTGGTTCTTCGGATAATAATCCTACCGCTCTCTCCATATTGACAACGATGGTCAAAACATCGATAGTTTCTGATTTAACTATCGAATAAAAACAAGTGATTCGATAGTCGATAATTTAACTATCGAAGAAAACAAGTGTTCATTCAACATCAAACAATCACTGAGCCCTTAATTAATATTCCACTAATTAAATCACTTCTCTATTTCTTTATCAATATTTGTTAACCAAATATTTTCAATAACCATATTGTCTTTTTACGTTATTGGGAAAACATTTCCAAATATCGCCTTCCTTTATTTTCTAAACTTTAGAAAATATATGCTATTCATTATTGGGAAATATTCCAATTACTTATCTCTTTTCCGATCTCGTTTATTTCTATACTTAGGAAATATTTATTATTCTATTTCCAAGCTTACATTTATTTGGGTTAAAATGGATGTTGTGTAAAACATCGTTACGACAACCCAAATACTATATTCAACTAACTCTTATTCAACATTGATCTTCGAGCCTGAAATCTTACTATTTGTTTGTTAATATTGATATCAATCAAGTTGGGGTATAACTACCTCTCAGACCTTGACTGAATAACATTTATAACGTCAAAACAGATAAGACTACTTATTCGAATAATCAATACCATACAACTACTTATTCACTTTTAAACACGTATACGCTTCCTCTTTCTATTCTTACTAGATTTTATTCTTAGTCTTCCTTTTTGATTTTACTATTCTATTTCTAAGTTCGTTTCCTTATCGACTTCTATATATCGATACGTTGATTTCTAACTATCAAATTATCTTAAAAATATTCTAACTCCTTAAATTCCCGGAAAAATTCGCCATAACCTCCTTTGTACCGGGAGCATCGGGATATTTCAAATATCCTCCCATGGCCCTCACCAATCCAAAAGAAAAAAGAAAAAGCCAAGCGGCTAGCCGATAGGGTGCATAAATTCTCATATTCAATATAAATACATACCTTTTGTCGGGCATTCTAATATATATCTTCATTAACTTCATTCCAAACCTGTTTAACATATATCTGATTATTTCCAATTCATTTTAATTCAATCTAGCCGTTCTTAACTCAATTTGTTAATCTATTTGTTAACTGGCACTTTTGCTTATTTCATTTAATAATTGAACATAACATGTTCAATATATTTTTAAACTTGGTTATAACTCTTTGAATCTCAATTTCAATCTAAGTTTCATACTCGATTTCGAATATGAATTTACAAATCCCTTTCCTTGTTTAAAGCCCAATTTCGATTCAAACTTCATTTACATTTCTATATTCAAATCTGTTTTCAAGCTCCATTTGAATTATATATTCCAATTCCCATTTCAACTCTATTTGAATTCTATATTCAAATTCCCATTTCAACTCTATTTTGAAATTCTATTTTCAAATTCCATTTCAACTCTATTTTCAAATTCTATTTTCAAATTCCATTTCAATCAATTTGAATTCTATATTCAAATTTCATTTCAAACTATTGGAATTCTATATTCAAAATCCATATTTAAATTATTTGAATTGTATATTCAAATTCCATTTTCAATCTCCATTTGAATTTCTATATTCAAATCTATTTGAATTCTCTTTATTTCATTTCAATTCCATTTTAATCTTCTATATTCAAATTTCAAATTCAATTCTATTTGAATCTTCTATATTCAAATTTCAAATTCAATTCTATTTGAATCTTCTTTATTCAAATTTCATTTTCATTTCTATTTAAATCCTCTACATTCAAATTTCAAATTCAATTCTATTTGAATCCTCTACATTCAAATTTCAAATTCAATTCTATATGAATCTTCTTCATTCAAATTTCAAATTCAATTCTATGCATTATTTATAAACAACGTTTATAACTTCACTTAAAATCCCACATTATATATTTATAAACAAAGTTTATACATTCAATTCAAATCCCACATTTTAAATTTATAAACAGTGTTTATAAATTCAATTCAAATTCAACATTATAAATTTATAAACAAAGTTTATAAATTCAGTACTTGTTTTATATATATTCAAAACAAGTTAATATTTTCTATAGTTCATTAAAAATTCAAATTCTATTTATAAAAATAGAATTCCCTTTTTAAATCTCAAATACCCTTTTCGATATTTTTATAAATCGATATTCAAGCCCTAGTGATATTTAAATACCCCCAAATAATCAGTTATCAAATCACAGGATTTCTAACACATCATATATAACAGTATATATGAGCAAACAGATAATAATATTTTTGAGGAATCCTGTTGGATTCCTCCAACCTGTTTTCCTGCATCCACAGACGTTAGCACATAAATAATACCATCCTGCTTCGAGGCAGGATATAGCGGTATAGAAGGTCATCCACTAATATATATTTGTGGGGCGCATAGGGAAATCATCCGCTAATGGTACTGCGGGCATCCGCTAATGATACTGCGGGAACCATCCAACCATCAACCCAATATATATAATAGTCAACCCTAAATAAATAATATATTTAAATCAACCCAACAACATTCAAACAAGCAACACAATTATTTTTAACAACATAAAAATAATTCTAAACAAATCGTGAGTGAGATTTACTCACTTGATATTATTTTTGCTGAACACCCAATTAAAATTCCAGATATCAACTCCTTTTATTTTCGATCTATTCCAGTACCTTTTGAAATTAAGTCAAACCATATACCATTAGATTTCAAATCATTGCTAACTCCAACTCATTCGTTTTGCAGCTACAACCGCATTGTGACTTGTTTATCCCTAATCGGACCTCGTATAAAACATATTTTTAAACATTTAATCATATATGTATTTAACGTTAACTTAAAGAAACAATTAGCATATTTAATTACTTAATCCATTTCCTGTTGTTTCTTTTTTAGTTATAAGTAAGTTAAACCTGAAATTACCTTAATCCATTGTAAAAATCCTTCTCTCCAATCAAAGATCACGCCCCAATAACGCTACCAAAGTCGGTTTCTTCATCCCAACCAAGTTTGAGCTCCAATTTCCCAAAACACCTCAACACAGTATCTTTTTCTTCATTTAAATCTTGCGCATACTTCCTGCACATTTCAACACCCTGATCGCATACTCCCCTCCCTTTTAATCGATACCATAGCCTGTCAATTCCTTTCACTCGAGTTCCACTAGAAACGTGAACCTCGTAAGTCTGCATCAAAACCCCAATCTCGAGTTCCCTTAAGAAATCGCGATTGCTTCATCGATTCTCCCTTTCTGTTCCCTGCGGTGACAACCCGAGGACACGCAACCACCTGCACCTATCTGTTCGAACTCCAGATCTCCTCGTAAGTACGTTCGCACCATCTACCCTTCCCAGGCCTTGTGAGCTTAAATCGCGATTCAGGAATAAATCAATTTCACCATAAGAAAAGTAGAACGAAGCTTTGATTCGGCTTTCATGATTCTCGAACTGGATAAAAATCAGAGAAGTGGTGAAATGACCCAAACTTCCCTGTAAAGGAAAGGCTGGATTGCTTTGAGAACAACACACATCAAAACACAAACTGAAGAACATTTTATTGCTGATTACAACAATTACATCAGAGTACAAGAATGTAACCGAGTATGAATACTTATTACATAATAGAAATACAATAATATCAGAGTTTTGAATTACATTTAAATAGCAGCGGAAAAATAATACAAATATACAACTGGAAGGAATACACAGATACAGAGCTTCGCGAATACCGCTTCAGCTGTAAGCCAGGATCCTGTAAATATATCTGCAAAAAGCTACTCGACTGCCCGTGTGGAAAATATGGGCACCCGACTTTTCCAGTGAAACAAACTACAGGTCAGTCATGGGACTGGTATGAGAAATCTTAACTTAACTATCTAATAATAAGGCTAATCACAGGACCACGCCGCGGAACGTGTTTACTCCATTGGATTGCCAGTGCATAAAATAAAGTAAAACGTTAAACAACACAATGCTTTTTAGAAAAATGAAACAATTATAAAACCCAAGACCCATCACACAATGCAACGCAAACCGGAGGATAGGGTTTTACCTTATAATGGTCAAAAGATGCTTGATACGGTAAAACGGATTTTGTAACAACCCGTATTTCGATAACATGATTAAGACGAGGATCAAGGCAGAATTTAATTTTAAATTCTGAATCAAGTAAAACGGGCTATGCCATTGCGTTCGTCTTGGAAAAATACACGAAATAGAGTCTGAGTTTTCGAGAATCGGAGTCTGTATGACCAAGTTATGGTCCGATGAAGTTTTCAGAAAATTCAAGTTCAAAAACGAGTTCTAATTTCGAAAATTAGGGCTGGAAGGCTAGGCGGGAAAAATTCCCGCCTGGCTCCCCAAGTCGACAGGCCTGTCGACTTGGGAGTCGACATGGCTTGACCCAAGTTGACAGCCCTGTCGACTTGGGGGTCGACTTATGGTGGCCGGGCAGTTTTGCCTGGTGCACCTATTTTCTGTCTTGGCTAGGTTTTTGGGCCTGGTTCGAAATCTGATGGTTCAGGTTGATCCTAGGGTTAATCCTAAGGTCCTAATCACTCCTAATCTCTATAAATAAGCCTCTAACCTACCCCTAAACCCTCATTATTCATTCATGCAACTAAACTATGGCAAAATTGCTCCACTCATGACCTCCACTCAAAATCCTAGCCTCCACTTCATTTCTATGAGAGGTTTCATGATCATGTGAGTGTTAGAGAGTCCCTATGTTAGTATGAGAGCTTCTCAAGTTGATTTCAAGGCTAAAGCTTTGACCTTTGTTCATCAAGATGGGGTTTTTATTGATTTGGAGCTTTCATCTTTGGGTTTTTGGATGATGGCATGCATAGGCGTTGTCTCAATCTTTAACTTAATCGATTTGTGCCTTCATAGCAATATAAGCCCTTTCCCTACTCTTAGATATTAACTATGAAGTTAAATGTTCATGTTGCAAGTTTGGGTTTGATCATTTAGTATGATACATGCTATCATGTCATGCAAGTTTATGAAGTCATTATCTTGATCTTGTGGGCTAAAAGCTACAACCTTTATGTTGAAATGTTGCATTATGCAACATGAGTACCCTCATAACCTTTGTGTCAACTTGCATATGAAGTTATATCCCTTATATGATGATATATGCGAGTTACTAGTCATCATTCCATGTCTTTTGTCACCATGATTCGCTTATGTGCCAAGTTTGGGTTTATGCATGTTTTTGAGGCTTAAGAATGTAACATGCAAGTTAATGAACACATTTGTGCCTCATTTGCCACCATGATTAACTTGTGGCTTAATATCCATTTTTGTCATGCCTTTGCCAAGTCTCTTCTTTTAATCCATTACGTTGTTGCGAACGTATATGCGAGTTTAAAAGCGTTGGGTTATGTCATGGGTAATTTCTAATGACATGAAAATACAACCTGAAAACATGACTTGAAATATAACATGGAAGTTGACATGTGAGTATGGTTGAAAATATGAAATTAGGAATTTACCTATTAAGTTAGGTCTACCTATACTATGGAATTGGGAATTTACCTATTAAGTTAGGTCTACCCATATTCTTAAAAACTTAAATATGAACATGACACTAGACTAAACATGAAGGTGACCAACTCGAGGTTGGGTTGAGTTTGCAACGTAAAACTACCCGGAACTGACCGGCCTAACTAGTAGTTGCAAACAATAGGACCTAATGTGAGAAGTTGGTCATGTTGTGCTTGAACCCGAGGTTAGACCAAGTTGTGGTGTAAAGCTACCCGGAACCGACCGGCTTAACTAGTAACCACAACAAAGTCTAATGTGAGAGGTTGAGGTGCATCAAGTAATTAATGCCACATGATAGGGTTAAGTTAATTTGATTAATGACTCTTAACCAAATATGACATGGACAAATGGGTTAAGTAATTTGATTAGGCTAATGATACTTAACAAAACATGACAAGGTTGGGTAGGTTAAGTAACTTGATTTGCCTAATGACACTTAACCATTTTTATACGACTAGTGGACGGGGTTAAGTTAACCAACACTTAATCAATCCAACACGATAATTTGGTAAGGTTAAGTAAGTTTTCTTAATGACACTTAACCGAAAAATACAGTCAATGGATGGGGTTAAGATTAGACTCAACTAGTCTAAACATGGAAATCGGATGGGGTTAAGTTAGCCTAGACTTAATTAATCCCACTTGGCAGTTTAATGGGGTTAAGTTAAACACTTAACTAATCTAACATGATGATTTGATGTGGTTAAGTGACCTATACTTAACCAATCTAACTCGTTAATTTATTGAGGTTAAGTTAACCTATACTTAACCAATCTAACATGAAAACATGATAAGGCTAAGTCACGAATCGCTTAAATACGCTTGACCGATTTGACTCAGTAATTTGATAGGGTCAAGTTAATATATACTTAACCAATTTGAGCATGGTTCGTAGGGTTAAGTCTTGAACTTGGATACTTAGCCAATTTTGACATGATTTGTAGACGGGTTAAGTCATGAACTTAAGTGACACTTAATCCATTATGTAAACCCTAGTTCTGAGGATTAGGTGGATAACCGTAGTTAACAAGGATAACGGGAATAAGGCTAAGTGGTAAACCTTAGTTGAAGAATAACTAAGTAACGATTCTTAGTCAAGGAAATTTAGACCACTTCATAGATAGATGAGTAACCTGATACGGTAGGTCATCGTTTAAGTATACGAGTAGGAGCAAGTATCTGATTTAGATAAAGGCTCCAGCGAACTGGGTAACGAAGCAGCGGCTTCGGGGAACGTGAGGATATTCTTGGTATCCCTCTATGAGCTGCCAGGTGATCATACTAGGCTCATGAGAGGTTAAGGTCTGCGTTAGAAGAACCAAGAGTATGCCTTGGTTGCTATACGAGCGACCTAAAGACGGGGATGGATAGGGGATAGTCGACGATACACGATCGTACCCTAGATAGCATTTCGTCAGGCTACCTACCATCTTTGGTCAAGCGTGTACGTACGGAAAGGCAGAGAACACCCAAAAGACCATAATTGCTATCTAATTATGGTTGCGGTAAGGCTAGGATTGTGGGTTGGCCAGTAGTGTGTTCTCATATAGGATTTATCCTGTCTTGTCTTTCACTAGTTGAGGGAGTGGTCTCGTGGGACCATAGCCACGTATAGAAAAAAAACAGACCTTAGCATCTGCATCGGCAGATAAATCGAAAGCTCCCGACCGAGTCCTGTATTTCCTGGTCTGCCCTGTGACAGGACTCGGATGGCACGATGTGATACATGTGCATACAGTCATGGAAAAACGATTCACGATGAATGCGTGGGAAAAAGGGCGCGGTTGACGGTTAGCGTAATCCCTAGTGGCCCTAGGTAGTTGAACCCAAACCCAGATACGAAAACGTGCAATAGGTAAGCATAATCCCTAGTAGTCCTAGGTAGCATAAGTCCTAGTTGTACAAACAGTGATTCATATGAAAGAACCTAGCTAGACCTAGGGTAACAGTCCAAAACGATCTTAAGGATCATGGAATTACGTTGGAGTAGTATAGAACCTCATGGGAAAGCCCGTACGGTCTACGGTAAAGGGACTGGACATTTACATGGAAAGAAACATACGAGTTGAGTAACCTATATATGCGATATATTAGGTTGACATGGACCATTACACGACTTTTGAGTAAGGGTCATTCATGGTTAACACATGATACGGTGGGAATACTGGTACGGTAGGTGCAGAGTTAAAAGACAGGATAGATACCATGGGATGTTATACGTGATAGATATCTTGGGGAGATTATACTTGATAGGAACCTGACGATGGGATACCTTGTTTTATCTTGACATCGTAATTTATCATGACACCTTAGTTTATCGGAGTTCAGTAGTTCATCCTGTTATTTTGATTTAGCTTATCTATCTTGTCATCATGCTTATGTTCATATCAGTTTCTCATGTCAGTTAACTTTACTAGTTTTTATGCTGATAGTAGATAGGGCTTACTCAGTCTTTTTGACTGACCTGTTTTGTTTCGCTTCTTGTCTTCCGTTTCCCCCCTAGGTTACAGGGAGGAAATACTGTTGTTTAATTCGGACTTCTTCTGCTTGAAGGTCATCATGGATGGCTTGGACTTTTCTTGGCTATGGCTACTTTACTGTTTTACTTGGGGAATAATTTTGGGGAAAATGTCTTTATGCTTCTTTACTATTGCAAGACAGGTTTTAATGTACTCTGATGTAAAAGGCTTTAGACCTTATTTATTCATGTTATGAAAGTTTGATTTTTCTTCCGCTATTTTATATGTTCTGTCTTGTGATATTTCTGTGCATGCTTACCAATAATGCCCCTCTAAAGCTAGTGCATTCCCTTGCGAGTGACCCTAGTGGAGGCGGGGTGTTACACTTGGTATCAGAGCCAGGTTACCAGACTGGGCAAAAGTTTTTAAAGACCTTCTGAAAACTATTTGAAAATCGTTTACAAAGAAGCATTTTTCAAGAAAATTTCCTTTTAAAAGAAAAAGGCTATTCCCCAAAGGCCATTAGCACTATCCTTGTTTCCTTAATTGAATCTCTTTTCCTTTCTTTCCTCCATCTGTAGTCACAGTGGTTTTAACTGCGACTAGTCTTTTCTATCTACGAAAGTGCTTTCCATACGATGGAGGTGGTTCTCGAGAGACCAGTGGCCGCGTTATAAGAAAGGATAGTGAGAAAGAGGATAAAGGATACGAGCTTAAGGATGAGCAACTTGTTGGTATGGCTTAGTCCTCAAAGGAGGGAGAAAGATGAACAATGAAACCCATGACGAGAAAGTACCTTTGGCATGGTAAAACGGGGCGGATAGTTAAGTATTATGGGACAAGGACAAGATCATCGGGAGGGCAATAGTATGCTCTCATTTCTAGGGTACCTCGGAAGGAGGGTAACGATCTTGTTAAAGGTTTAGCTTTTCTTCTCTATCATCCCGTTAGGACTTCGTTTTTCGTATCATTTAAGTCTGCTTCGATAGTTGAGTCTCTGCACCTTAAGTACTAGCGTAATAGGAGAATCAGTCCATTTATACATGACTTGTTTGGATTTGAGAATGTCTATGCCAAGTGTTGAGTTTGGAAATAATGCTTATGTTTATAAGCTATGGATGGATTCTAGGGATGAAGTGGTTATCCAGTAGGGGGTGCCACTCTCGGTTTTGATAGGAGGGTAGTTAGACCTTTTGACTAGCCTTGGTAATACCCTCGAAGTATCGTGTAACCTTTTTGAGGTTCTGTCATGATTAGTTACTTAGAATCCCTTGATGCCTTTATTGGAAATTTGAAGCCCGATCGAGTGGTGTTCGCCGATAAGACGGATGGTTTACTTCATTTATGCATGGGTTATAGAGATCACCCTAGTAAGTGCGCTTGATAACCTGGTTGACATCTGTTTACTTTCAAGAGGAAGTTCTTCTACATGGAATACCTTATAGTATATAAACGGGATCCAAGATTCACTAGTGAATTTTGGAAAGCTTGCATGAGATCATGAGTACGCAGTCATGTTTGCGCCAAGTATTCTAGGAAAAGGATAAGTGCAAGTGGAACGAGAGGCGACGAAGAAATGAGTTCCAGCTCATGTTATGGAAACAGGAAATAAGAAGCTACGAAATCGCGAAGTTAAAAAACGGTCAAGGCACAATGGAATTAAGCCCAAGGAAATACGACTTTGATGGTCAAAGACTAGATACGCGCATGATATCTCTTTTTGGGAGTATATCCTTGATCCCTGTTTTCTGTGGAGCTTACTTGTAGGCTATCTTTTGTGGACATCCTCTCGGTCCTATTTTCTGTTACAAACCCCGTAAGGAGTTTGTCTTGTTTATCTTCTCGACCCTGTTTCAGGGAATCCTAGGTAGAACCCTATGGATGTAAACATGTATTTGAAACATGTTATGATTGGTATGGTTGCAAGTGGTTGCAAGTGGTTGCTCGTGGATGCGCGAATACACATTAGATACTAGCTCGACTCGGTCGCATTTCATATTGCATATGCACGAGTATTTATACTTGTTTATGGATGAAATCGAATGTATTATCATGCGGTTGTTGCATATGAATGAATGATTGTGCACGCATATAGTATCTATATGACTAGGACTATTTGCATACATGATGGATTCATGGCACTATACGTATTTTGCATTAGAAAGATTATTCAGGCCTGATCATTAGCATTAGCTAAGGAACATGTACACACACGTTTTGCATATATTCATACAGCATTAGAAATCATCTAAGGACAATGGTTGCTTGTGGATGATGTTTTGAGTAGATGAATGATGGATGGTAGGATATGTTCTTCCTAACTTGGAGATTTCGTGGACGAAATCCTAAAAGATGGGGAGAATGCAACAACCCGTATTTCGATAAAATGATTAAGACGAGGATCAAGGCAGAATTTAATTTTAAATTCTGAATCAAGTAAAACGGGCTATGCCATTGCGTTCGTCTCGGAAAAATACGCGAAATAGAGTCTGAGTTTTCGAGAATCGGAGTCCGTATGACCGAGTTATGGTCCGACGAAGTTTTCAGAAAATTCAAGTTCAAAAACGAGTTCTAATTTCGAAAATTAGGGCTGGAAGGCTAGGCGGGAAAAATTCCCGCCAGGCTCCCCAAGTCAACAGGCCTGTCGACTTGGGAGTCGACATGGCTTGACCCAAGTTGACAGCCCTGTCGACTTGGGGGTCGACTTATGGTGGCCGGGCAGTTTTGCCTGGTGCACCTATTTTCTGTCTTGGCTAGGTTTTTGGGCCTGGTTCGAAATCTGATGGTTCAGGTTGATCCTAGGGTTAATCCTAAGGTCCTAATCACTCCTAATCTCTATAAATAAGCCTCTAACCTACCCCTAAACCTTCATTATTCATTCATGCAACTAAACTATGGCAAAATTGCTCCACTCATGGCCTCCACTCAAAATCCTAGCCTCCACTTCATTTCTATGAGAGGTTTCATGATCATGTGAGTGTTAGAGAGTCCCTATGTTAGTATGAGAGCTTCTCAAGTTGATTTCAAGGCTAAAGCTTTGACCTTTGTTCATCAAGATGGGGTTTTTATTGATTTGGAGCTTTCATCTTTGGGTTTTTGGATGATGGCATGCATAGGCGTTGTCTCAATCTTTAACTTAATCGATTTGTGCCTTCATAGCAATGTAATCCCTTTCCCTACTCTTAGATATTAACTATGAAGTTAAATGTTCATGTTGCAAGTTTGGGTTTGATCATTTAGTATGATACATGCTATCATGTCATGCAAGTTTATGAAGTCATTATCTTGATCTTGTGGGCTAAAAGCTACAACCTTTATGTTGAAATGTTGCATTATGCAACATGAGAACCCTCATAACCTTTGTGTCAACTTGCATATGAAGTTATATCCCTTATATGATGATATATGCGAGTTACTAGTCATCATTCCATGTCTTTTGTCACCATGATTCGCTTATGTGCCAAGTTTGGGTTTATGCATGTTTTTGAGGCTTAAGAATGTAACATGCAAGTTAATGAACACATTTGTGCCTCATTTGCCACCATGATTAACTTGTGGCTTAATATCCATTTTTGTCATGCCTTTGCCAAGTCTCTTCTTTTAATCCATTACGTTGTTGCGAACGTATATGCGAGTTTAAAAGCGTTGGGTTATGTCATGGGTAATTTCTAATGACATGAAAATACAACTTGAAAACATGACTTGAAATATAACATGGAAGTTGACATGTGAGTATGGTTGAAAATATGAAATTGGGAATTTACCTATTAAGTTAGGTCTACCCATACTATGGAATTGGGAATTTACCTATTAAGTTAGGTCTACCCATATTCTTAAAAACTTAAATATGAACATGACACTAGACTAAACATGAAGGTGACCAACTCGAGGTTGGGTTGAGTTTGCAACGTAAAACTACCCGGAACCGACCAACCTAACTAGTAGTTGCAAACAATAGGACCCAATGTGAGAAGTTGGTCGTGTTGTGCTTGAACCCGAGGTTAGACCAAGTTGTGGTGTAAAGCTACCCGGAACCGACCGGCTTAACTAGTAACCACAACAAAGTCTAATGTGAGAGGTTGAGGTGCATTAAGTAATTAATGCCACATGATAGGGTTAAGTTAATTTGATTAATGACTCTTAACCAAATATGACATGGACAAATGGGTTAAGTAATTTGATTAGGCTAATGATACTTAACAAAACATGACAAGGTTGGGTAGGTTAAGTAACTTGATTTGCCTAATGATACTTAACCATTTTTATACGACTAGTGGACGGGGTTAAGTTAACCAACACTTAATCAATCCAACACGATAATTTGGTAAGGTTAAGTAAGTTTTCTTAATGACACTTAACCGAAAAATACAATCAATGGATGGGGTTAAGATTAGACTCAACTAGTCTAAACATGGAAATCAGATGGGGTTAAGTTAGCCTAGACTTAATTAATCCCACTTGGCAGTTTAATGGGGTTAACTTAAACACTTAACTAATCTAACATGATGATTTGATGTGGTTAAGTGACCTATACTTAACCAATCTAACTCGTTAATTTATTGAGGTTAAGTTAACCTATACTTAACCAATCTAACATAAAAACATGATAAGGCTAAGTCACGAATCGCTTAAATACGCTTGACCGATTTGACTCAGTAATTTGATAGGGTCAAGTTAATATATACTTAACCAATTTGAGCATGGTTCGTAGGGTTAAGTCTTGAACTTGGATACTTAGCCAATTTTGACATGATTTGTAGACGGGTTAAGTCATGAACTTAAGTGACACTTAATCCATTATGTAAACCCTAGTTCTGAGGATTAGGTGGATAACCATAGTTAACAAGGATAACGGGAATAAGGCTAAGTGGTAAACCTTAGTTGAAGAATAACTAAGTAATGATTCTTAGTCAAGGAAATTTAGACCACTTCATAGATAGATGAGTAACCTGATACGGTAGGTCATCGTTTAAGTATACGAGTAGGAGCAAGTATCTGATTTAGATAAAGGCTCCAGCGAACTGGGTAACGAAGCAGCGGCTTCGGGGAACGTGAGGATATTCTTGGTATCCCTCTATGAGCTGCCAGGTGATCATACTAGGCTCATGAGAGGTTAAGGTTTGCGTTAGAAGAACCAAGAGTATTCCTTGGTTGCTATACGAGCGACCTAAAGACGGGGATGGATAGGGGATAGTCGATGATACACGATCGTACCCTAGATAGCATTTCGTCAGGCTACCTACCATCTTTGGTCAAGCGTGTACGTACGGAAAGGCAGAGAACACCCAAAAGACCATAATTGCTATCTAATTATGGTTGTGGTAAGGCTAGGATTGTGGGTTGGCCAGTAGTGTGTTCTCATACAGGATTTATCCTGTCTTGTCTTTCACTAGTTGAGGGAGTGGTCTCGTGGGACCATAGCCACGTATAGAAAAAAACAGACCTTAGCATCTGCATCGTCAGATAAATCGAAAGCTCCCGACCGAGTCCTGTATTTCCTGGTCTGCCCTGTGACAGGACTCGGATGGCACGATGTGATACATGTGCATACAGTCATGGAAAAACGATTCACGATGAATGCGTGGGAAAAAGGGCGCGGTTGACGGTTAGCGTAATCCCTAGTGGCCCTAGGTAGTTGAACCCAAACCCAGATACGAAAACGTGCAATAGGTAAGCATAATCCCTAGTAGTCCTAGGTAGCATAAGTCCTAGTTGTACAAACAGTGATTCATATGAAAGAACCTAGCTAGACCTAGGGTAACAGTCCAAAACGATCTTAAGGATCATGGAATTACGTTGGAGTAGTATAGAACCTCATGGGAAAGCCCGTACGGTCTACGGTAAAGGGACTGGACATTTACATGGAAAGAAACATACGAGTTGAGTAACCTATATATGCGATATATTAGGTTGACATGGACCATTACACGACTTTTGAGTAAGGGTCATTCATGGTTAACACATGATACGGTGGGAATACTGGTACGGTAGGTGCAGAGTTAAAAGACAGGATAGATACCATGGGATGTTATACGTGATAGATATCTTGGGGATATTATACTTGATAGGAACCTGACGATGGGATACCTTGTTTTATCTTGACATCGTAATTTATCATGACACCTTAGTTTATCGGAGTTCAGTAGTTCATCCTGTTATTTTGATTTAGCTTATCTATCTTGTCATCATGCTTATGTTCATATCAGTTTCTCATGTCAGTTAACTTTACTAGTTTTTATGCTGATAGTAGATAGGGCTTACTCAGTCTTTTTGACTGACCTGTTTTGTTTCGCTTCTTGTCTTCCGTTTCCCCCCCAGGTTACAGGGAGGAAATACTGTTGTTTAATTCGGACTTCTTCTGCTTGAAGGTCATCATGGATGGCTTGGACTTTTCTTGGCTATGGCTACTTTACTGTTTTACTTGGGGAATAATTTTGGGAAAAATGTCTTTATGCTTCTTTACTATTGCAAGACAGGTTTTAATGTACTCTGATGTAAAAGGCTTTAGACCTTATTTATTCATGTTATGAAAGTTTGATTTTTCTTCCGCTATTTTATATGTTCTGTCTTGTGATATTTCTGTGCATGTTTACCAATAATGCCCCTCTAAAGCTAGTGCATTCCCTTGCGAGTAACCCTAGCGGAGGCGGGGTGTTACAGATTTAGTATTAGTGTGTATATGTTTTAATAAAAACATTTCAAATATAAATATATCAATTCTAGACGGCATGGGTACCATATATCATGTCGCCATACTAGTTCTACAATCAAAACCGCAAGGTCGTATTGGAAATTGGATTTCCATCATGAGTCGACGCTAGGGGCAAGCTCCTCTCCGATTCGAGAGACTCTAGCAAATGCCTCAGGATCCCCCGCAGTGAACCCTTGGAGCGGTAGGGCCGGTCCCTGCCTATCGGCAGTGGATTGGTTATGCCTGAACACACGTTTCCCGGTTCCTTTGAACCTATAGTATGACCACTAACGGCCTATAAAAATCCGAGGCGCCTCAAAATCCATCATCCACATAAGTAAAATGTCAGCCAGTTTAAGCACTGACACTACCATTAGATAGAAAGAAACGTGTGCACTCCCTACGGTCCATATCCCGTTTTTGACTCATACCGGGTGTGAGGCTCGCGAAGTCATGATATAAACAAAGCTATGCCGTAATAGGCTATATTTTGATCATACCACAAGGCCCTGCTTTTCAACAAAAGTCTTGATCAATTGCATCTTGGCGTGCCACATTGACAATTCACGCCATACGATCAATCACTATTAATATATACCAGGGTGTTAAGTAGAGAATAAATCATCCACCACCAAACAGACATGCATTAACAGAAATCGATTTAATTCACATGGAACGAAATCTAATGTCAGACACGCATCCATTTACTAGCTTATGCTCTGGGTTTGAGCGAAAACCAAATCCGAACAACCAACAATAGTCTGGACGGCCACCACTGAAGCCCCTTCAAGGTAGCTACTCCCATCAAGGGTCTTTGTAGCAACACATCCATTCGATGTGAAGATCGTCGGTCTTCAACCACCGTCTTCATCTTCGACTCTTCATCGTCGTAGTAATTATTCGGAATGGGTTAAGCCCGGTCTTCCCGAATAACTCACGTATTTTATAATTAAAAATCAAGTACTATTAAAAACACATCCAACGCCTCATTCCAATTCAGAATATTCTTCTAATAAAATATTTGTATTATTCTATCAAAGATAAATCCTTTTAGTTTATTCTTAAATCTTTATTTTAAAGATTTATTAAAAACCCAATTTGGTTTTAAATATCAAAAATGATTATTAAATGATTATTTAAATTTAAGAAATAAATCTTATCTTTAACTGGGTTAAAGAACTAGTGTCATTTTAAAACACCGTTCACGATAAACCCAAAATCGACTTCCATTAAATATGGAATCTTCACAGAAATCAAATCAATATATGATCGTTATAAATTTCTGTATCCGACCAATAATATAAATGGAATAACGACAAAGCCTTTTAAATTCCATATGTAGTATCAGTTTATCTCGGTTATAATTAATTCGAATTCTATTCAATTCCAATATAATATATTAAATTGGAAAACTTTACTTTTGGAAAATTCCCCTTTGAATCTTAATAAAAGATTTATAAATTCCAAATCATAATCTTCACTGTCAATTGAGTTAAAGAACAAATGTCGCTTAAAAACATAGTTCACAATAAACTCAACTCACATTTCATCTTATTTCAATCACTAAATATAACTGAAAACTTTAATAATCTAAATTAAAAGATTATTCTCTTCATACGGGGTTTAAGAACAGTGTTATTTAAGACACTATTCACGACAAACCCAAATCCAATTTATTTAATTTAATTTCAATTAAATATTAAAAAATTGGAAATCTTCATTAAATTTAAATTTAATGATTAATCCTAGTTGATAACTAGTGCATTTCAATAAAAATATTTTTTTTAAAATATATTACTTTTCTAAAGTATTCTTTTTCTAAGACATTTTCTAAAATATTCTTTTCTAGAATATCCTCTATTGGAATGTGACTCAATCAACAACCAGATATTATATGTGATCAACAATCATGATAAATAATTATTAAACATCCAAATGAAGACCAAAGTGGAATTTATAACTGTGTGAGCATTAAAGTAAATAACTAACGCTCATCACAGGCTGTCAATCCATCGATTGACATATAACTAAATATTGGGATTAGTGTGTATCCAGTATCATCCCAATACTCATGTGGGGTTTCATCCATCAAACAAATAATAGATTATTCGTGCAATTGGGCGATGTGTGAAAATTATCGTCCCAATCACATAAACAAGTCGGGTAACTTGTAAATGGGAGTGTAATATTCAAACTTGAATATACTCAACATTATATTTAACAGATCACACATTTCAACATCACAGACATATATTTCTGTTCTTCTTATTGTGAACAAATGACAATAAAAACCTAGTCTTTTAGTTCAATTCTTCTAATGAAAACAACATGACATAAAAATGTAATCTTTAAATTTCTTTACTGAAACATTTACATCAAAAATGTTATTTCTTTCCTAAGACAACATTTTGAATAACACTAGAATGGTATTTGTTCATTTTGAATAAAATCCTAATGTATACATTTACATTAGAATGACATTTTCGTTTAATCCTTTTAAATAAGCAAAAATGTAAATTCATGTCTAGTCCCTTTAAATAAACAAAAATGTAAATTTTTAACCAATCCTTTTAGTGACCAAAAATGAATATTTTGGTCTCATTCATTTTTGAATGGCAAAAATGAATATTTTTCATCATTCTAATTACATGACAAAAAGTAAATGTTTTCGTTTCATTTCTTGTAAATGACAAAAATGTCCATTTCTACTTCATTCTTCTAAATGTGACAAGAATGTTCGTTTCTCACTAATCATATTTTAACCAAAAATGTTATTTTAATTTCTAATCATTCTTTTGACAAAAAGTTTAATTTTCACTAATCATTCTTTTGTTTGGACAAACATGTATAATTTTCATCATTCTAATTTAACATAAAAATGTTTTTATATGGCCATTCTACTTCAGCATAAAAATGATATTTTTATGTTACACAAATACAGTTCAACAAAATAATATTCTAACTGACTCTATAAAAATGACATTTTGAATTCTAGCATAAATGGTATTTATAACTCAACATGAATGACATTTATGACTAAAAGGATATTTTATCTACATGGCATTATTTAAATGAAATGATATTTTTTGTTTAACAAGGCATCATCAACATAAAATGATATTTGTATTAAGCATAACAAATTTTTAGTCAGAAAGGTTATTTTTATTCTAATTTACATTTCCTAACAAAATGTCCTTTTTATTATTATTTACATTTGCTAACAAAAATGTTTTAACACAAAAATGTGTATTCTTATTTCCTCCTTTTTAAATGAGTAAAATGTACATTTTTGTTTAATTCTTTTAATGTAAACAAAAATGATAAATTTGGCTAATTCTTTTAATGTATCAAAATGTGATGATTTTGTTATAATCCCTTTTAAATAAACAAAATGTGATGATTTTGTTATAATTCTTTTTAATGTAAACAGAATGTGAATTTTGTCTAATCTTCTTAAATAAACAAAAATGTGAATTTTTGCCTACTCTTTTTAATAAACAAAAATGTCCTTTTTATCAAAATTAATATTTCTTAACAAAATGTTTCTTTTGATCATACTTAACATTTCTAAACAAAATGTTTCTTTTTAATTTCATAACAAATTTCTAATCAACACTTCTTATTGAAATCAATATGATACCAAAAACATAATTTCCAATTCTACACTTTTTATTGTAGTAAATACAACAAATAAAAAAACATAATTTCTTTTTATTGAAAAAGAATGTTACATAAAAATCTGTTCTTTTTGTTAAAAAAAATGTTACACAAAAATATATGTTAAATCTTCCTAACATTTTATTTTAACAAAAAAAGGAATAATTTATGTTAAATCTTTTCTTTTTTTCTTCTATGTTTTTAAATATCATATAAAAGAATATTTTATATGCTAACATCTTTCTATGTTTTTAAATTCTAAAACATGAATCTTCTTATGTCTCTATTCTTACATTAAAAGTGTACTTTTAATTAATATCATGTTTTAATTCTAAAACATGAATCTTCTATTTCTATTCTTAACTCAACAAAAGGTATGAAAGTTGGTACTTCATTTTGGTGATAATTCTAATCTAACAAGAAGGGTTTTAAAGTGTTATTTCATTTTTGTTGAAATATACTAGTACAACAAATTGACCAAATTTGGTGTTCAAATATTTGTTGAAATATACTAGCTCAACAACTTAAGGAAATTTGGTGTTTCATATTTTCAATCATTTTATCTAACCACAATTTATATATTTTTGTTTTTCTCCATTTATCACTACAAAATGATCTAAATGTTTCTAACAAATTATCTTACTACAGATCAGAGTGTTTAACCATTTATCCCCAAATAACATCACCAAACAAGCAGATACAAACATTTCATTTAGCACAGAACAAATCATGAATAATAGCAAACCGAAAATGACTGTAGATTTATGATTATAAATTTAGAATTATTTCTAAAAAAAAGAATAAATAGATTTCTCACATTGTTCATATTTCAGATCTGAAATTTGGTCACAATTGGATCTGCTCGGTTTCAACTCTAGTCAGCTCCATGCTGTAGTGCTCGGAAATACGATCGCAACACAATCAGTTTCGCTGCATTTCGTTTTGATATGCAGGAGTTATGCTATTTTAAACATTTGGAAATTTTAATGAATATTTAAACAAAAATTAAATTAGATTAACCTTAATTAATCACTACTCATTCTTCAACAACTCGTTATCCTCTGTAAACATTGAACCCATCGCCGCCCGTCCTCTCTTCTCCTCCCTACCACGTCGGACCTCCTGCGCCTGATCGGAGTCCACCACATCGAAGCCCCGAACTCCCTCTTTCGTCGTTGGTCATGGTGCCCAGCTCACACGTGCCACGGCCCTCGAATTCCCCTCCAAGCGCCGCTACTTCTCGGTCCAATACCGACCTCCATGCGCCACCAGGAACGATCATCGTCGTATAGAATTAAACATCACAGTTTGCTCTTCGATTTGGTATGGGGTTGAGTTTTAATTCGAGAGGATTTGGTAGAATTTGGTGGATTAAAATCGGATGATGGTGGCCATTGGTTTGAAACATACGGTGGCCGAACTAATGGGAATTAGGGTTCTGTACAATACCCCGTATTTATACCGTATTTTCAGTGTATTCTATATTTATTTCATTATCTAATTCAAACAAAAAGTCTATTAACCTATACGAACCCCAAATCGAACCCAACGAGTGTCTCCCCTAGCTAATAACCCCCATCTCGGACACAATGGAACATGTTTCGTAACCCAATTCGGCTGTTACGATATGTTTTTCTTTAAATTTAATATATAAATCAATTTATATTTAATTTAAACGTACATTTTAAATTACCGGGGCCACATTCGGACTCTAAAAATTACAGAAAAATTATTTCTAGTTATGTTTTGACGATACGGTTCTTACAAGACTAATTTCGTCGAATTTTGAGACTGTTTGAAAAATGGCTATTTTTAAGTCGATTAAATTTGACTGAAATAGTCAAAACACGTTTTCCTCTGCTACGCTCACATATTAATTCGAAAAATTATGGAAATTGAAACTTAGCAATAATTTGACATTCCGGTTCCAACAAAAGTGGTTTCGTCGAAAACCGAGGTCGTTTGCAAAATGGATATTTTTAAGGCCAATATATTATATTAAAAAATATATAAATTCTACAGCGACTTTTTAAAATTTTAAACTGGACATAACTTTCAAATTATAAAGTGAAATTTCAGTTTCTTAAATCCGTTAGAAAGATATGATTAAACAGATTTAAATATATCTGGTTTCGCTCAATTCTGATTTAAAATGAATCCTGTACATTCAGTCAAAGTTCAAATTCAAATTTTCAAACTGCAGCGCTGTTTTAAACTCCTTTTATAATTAAATTAAATTTATTCATTTTAAAATAAATTCTTAGTCGTTATTAGTTAAAATAAATTATTTTAAATATATAAAGTCCATTAAAATTTCTAAATTAAAAATTTTAAATTGGCCCCAAAATTCCGGGTTTTTACAAGTGGCTTTTGTTTCAGCTGAAGCTCGCAATTTTGATAGTTATGGAGCTTGGCCATTTTTAATTTACAGATTGTTGGAGGATGAAATAGAAGGGGCTCCTTAGATTTTACTTATTTAGTGAATGGGTGGATAACTGAAGGCCACGACTTGTTTCTTTCTGCGGTGAGGAAAGGGGAATGTATTCAATTCTCTATCTTATGATTTTTAACGGTTATAAATATAGGTGTATATATTTAAATTATCCAAAATTCCCTAGCTTCTTTTTGAACGCAACAAGGGTCGTCCCTAGGGTTATAACACTATTCCGAACACACTGGGATTGGTCACGAAGCCCAATTTGAGTATCTAGAGAAGAGATTAATTTAAATCAATATAAATTAAATTCAATACAATAAATTTCTTCGAAAATAAATTAATATTATTATTCGAATTCAAACAGAAGTCTGAACTGTATTTAATTCAGTTTTAAATCTCGAACTGAATTATATTTTCACGTTACGATGATTTAATATATTCGATATTAAATCGAAATTGATTATTAAATTAATAAATTAATATAAAATTCCATTTATATTATCCACCCAATATTTAAATCCGTATTAAATATTTAAAATTAACCCATAAGAATCCGGGTCATTACAATCTTCCCTACTTAAAATAATTTCGTCCTCGAAATTGCTAAGGTAGAAAAAGTGCTACAAACCCATTTATCTTTTCAAAACTTATTTATGATGATACTCAACATTTCAAACTTCCTTATGTAACTCTCTTTCAAACAAATCCTTATTCGATAACTCCTCCCTTCGAATAACTATATTCGATAATCTCTCTATCGAATAACTAGATTCGAAAACCTTTCTTCGAATAAACTATATTCGATTTACTCTATTCAATTTACTCTTGTCAATTAACTCTACTGGATTTAACTTTTATCGATTAACCCTATTTGATTAGCTCTTTTCACTTAACTCCTTCCGAATAAGCTATATTTGATAACTCCTTTAATTCTATTCGAATAAACTATATTCGATAACTCCTTTAATTCTATTCGAATAACTAATATTCGATAACTCCTTTAACTCTATTCGAATAACTAATATTTGATTTAACTCCAATCGCTTGACTCTACATCGCAGCGATCACAATGGTTACGCCTGATTCCCTCAGGAAACATTCGACCGCCCTAGGCTATCTGCAGCCCTGCAAATTACGCTAGTAGTCGTACAAAATGGAAACTTATCCTGAGTAACTATGTATGACTAACTCTATCTCAATAACTATATTCGATCAACTTTAATTGAATAACTAACATTCAATTAAATCCTAATTCGATTTACTATGTTCAATTAACTCTATCTGGTTAACTCTTAATTTGAATAACAAATATTCGATAAATTCTAATTGAATAACTAATATTCAATTAACTCTACGGATTTACCCTAACTGGTTTACTCTAACTGGTTAATTCTTACTCTAATCGATTTATTCTAACTATAATCGATTATTTCTAGCTCTAATCGACTTCTCCTATTCGAATAACTCCTATTGGATAACGTTTATTCATTTATAAAGATTTACTTTTAGTAACGATTCTTCACTTTATAAATGTTCTCTTTAATAAAGTTACTTCACTTATACAAGTGTTGTGTACCCCTTATATTTAAAACTTTCGGTGTTTAAAAACCAATATCTCTTCTCTATATAAGTTCAGACTTATATATTCCATTTATCGAATGATAAATATTTAATTTAATTTATAAACTGTTATAAATAAATCTTTTCTATTTATTTGTTAAAAACAGATTTCCATTTTATATTCCTCTTCTAAATATTCCATTGATTAAATTCTATTTATTTAACAAATAAATATCTCATTTATAACATTCTATTTATTTTCTATAAATAAATATTTCCATTTAATCTATTTGTAAATGTTTTACAAATATTTCCTTTTAAATTCTATTTGTAAATGTTTTTACAAATATTTCTCCTTCTATTTGTTTGCACATAACTTCCTTTGTATTTATTTTACAAATATATTTCCTTTATATTTGTTTTACAAATATATTTTCTTTTATAACTCTTTTGGTTTTTCCTTTATTCATACCCAATTCATATTTCATTCACATTGGTTTTACTCGATTTATTCATTTCGATCCATTTAACTTACTTAAGTTAAATTTAAATTCCAGAATTCAAATCCCCAGATTTTTATTTCAAAACTCCTTTGAAGTAATATAAATATGTAACACCCCGAATTTCAATTAACACTAATAATTAGTAATTAAAGTATAATTAATCTCAGATGGAAGAACCAGGGGAAACGGGCTGCGTCATTGCGTTCGTCTCGGAAAAATACGCGAAATAGAGTCCGAGTTTTCGAGAATCGGAGTCCGTATGGCCCGGTTATGGCCCAAAGAAGTTTTAGGAAGTTTAAATTTAAAAAGCAGATTTGAAAAACAAGTTTGGAGCCAAAAGAGGAAAGGGGGGAAAAATTCCCGCCTAGCCCCATGTCGACAGCCATGTCGACAGGGGTGTCGACAGGGGTGTCGACAGCCCTGTCGACAGGGGTGTCGACACAGGGTGTCGGCCCTGCTGGTCTGGGTGCACCAGGTTTGGTCTTGGCTGAGTCTTGGGCTATGTTCTAGAGGGTTCCTAAATCTAAGGGTCCTAATCTAATCTAGGGTTAATCTAAGGGCCTAAAACACTTTCTAATCCTATAAATAAGACCCTAACCCTACCCTAATTCATTCATAATTAAACCTAGTAACTAAACTATGGCAAAATACTAGCTCTCATGGCCTCCACTAATTTTATGAAGAGGGTTGCATGCTAATCACTCTCTAATCAACCTCTAATCTCTTCTTAGCATCTTAATCTTCTTTATTTGGTGTGCAAAGTTGCTAGTTGTGAGTTTCTATCACTTTGATGATCTTTTGGTAAACTAATTAGATGAGATTTGATGAGATTTATGGTTTTGTATGTGGGTTAATGAGCTTTGAAATCATATGATATGATGTTAGCATTAATCTTATGTTTATGTATGTTGAGTATGTATGTTTATGCATGTTGAGTATGTAAGTTTATGCAAGTCTAATATGATGTATGTTATGCATGATGCTAAATATGCAAGTTGTGGGCTATGTAATCATATGCATGTTATGCAAGTTCATAGTGATATGCTATGCAAGTTACATGTTTGTTAATATGCAAGTTACATGTTTGTTAATATGCAAGTTACATGTTTGTTAATATGCAAGTTACATGTTTGTTAATATGCAAGTTACATGTTTGTTAATATGCAAGTTACATGTTTGTTAATATGCAAGTTACATGTTGGTTAATATGCAAGTTACATGTATGTAAATATGCAAGTTACATGTTTATTTGTGTGCAAGTTACATGTTTGTAAATATGCAAGTTACATGTTTATTAATATGCAAGTTCATGATGACACACTATGCAAGTCTATAAGCTAATATGCAAGTTTGTTATGCAAAATGAATATGTAAGTTATGTGACATATTATATGCAAGTTATGTGACATGTTATGCAAGTTCATATGTAAGTTATGTGACATATTATATGCAAGTTATGTGACATGTTATGCAAGTTCATATGCAAGTTATGTGTTTGTTAATATGCAAGATGGCACCTTTGAAACATGTTCATTCATATGCAAGTTGACACCTTTTATATGTGTTATATCATGAACGAAATTACGTGGGAACGATGGGGTAATTAAATGCATAAGTTAATAAGATTGTGTGAAATTAATATAATTATGCATAACTCAAAATAAATAAACATAGTATGGGAATTTGCCTATTTGGTTAGGTGTACCCATACTATGTGTTGGGAATTTACCTATTGAGTTAGGTCTACCCCATGGGAATTTACCTATTAAGTTAGGTCTACCCATGTTAAGAAAACTTGATTAATTAGGGATAATTAATATAAAATTATGAGGGTGATTAATTAGGTGTAATTAATTGACTAAGACACGAGGTTGGACTCAGTTGTAGCGTAAAACTGCCCGGACCCAACCGGCTTAACCAGTTGCTACAAATGTTAGCCCAATGTGAGAGGTCTTAGGCACAAACTAAATACGTAATTAATGTAAAGACACGAGGTTAGACTCTGTTATGACATAAGGCTGCCCGGACCCAACCGGCTTAACCAGCGGTCATAAAAGACAGTCTAATGTGAGAGGTCTTTACAAAGGTTACGTTCTTAATTAATTAATTAAGAAACACTTAACCACATTAGCATGTAGAGGGACATGAGGGGTTAAGTGGGTGCCTTGGGTGGCATGAGAAAATCTAGTGGTTGCCTTGGGTGGCAATAGAAAATACGATTAGAATACTTAACCGAAATGAAACATGTAATTAAAACATGATTAAAGGGTTAAGTGGGATATACTAGAGAAAGGGACAAGCTTAGGTGGGTAGCTTGTGGAGGCCCATTTCAACCAGTAACCCATACGTATCTTTGTGGGCTCGACCCATGTCGAGGACGGGACACGCATACTGGGCTTGACTGTAAGAGGCAAACGGGTTAGCGGTGGCAACGCAAGTCCAACGGGCTTCATATGCGTGAGTGGGCCCGGGCTGGTAGGTAAGCCGTTGTTGCATCGAGTAGATATAAGCCGTGCACCGTTAGTTTTATCAGGTTGCCACATTGGGGAATGATACATCCCACGGTGGGGCCAGCACGGGTATCTACGTTAGGGAGCCGATCGAATGGGGAAGTAGTGTGTACACCTAGTGGATTGTAGGGCCCCGTGGCGCCTACTTGGTCACCTAGGGGTACGCAAGTACTATTTAGTTAATTTTATAAGTCCTTGGGTGGGATCAACCTTTAGGTTAGAAACGACTGGTGTGGTGCAGTTTAGTAATTTACCTTAGGAAGGGTAGATGCGTCTTTATCTTTTATCTTAGTTTAGTTGACTGCTTAGTATAGCCGTTCATCCCTATATGTTACCATATATCAAGTTATGTCTTCTCTGGTTACTTTAACGATTGTATTGTTAAAGTTATAGGACTCGCTCAGACTTATGTCTGACCCCGTTGTTTTTATCTTTTTCCCAACCCTCAGGTCCTACGGTGGATCCTAGCAGTAGTGGAGCTTGATCGGATTGCTGTTCCAGTCTTTAGGAGCTTGGATAGATGTAAAGCTCCAGTTATCCAGTTATCTTTTCTTTTGTTTTGGCTATTGTATGAGAGTGGGATTATGTACTTCTTTATTTTGATGGATATTGTACTTGACTTTTATTTTGGTTATATGGTGTAACCAGACATGTTTTACTTCCGCTGTTATGAGATGATGTTTTAAATTCCAAGTACTGTTTATATCTGTCTTGTCGTAATTTTTCTGTTCTATATTCACTAAAATACTCCACCGATGCTATGGCATTCCCTTAGTGAGTGACCAAAGCGGGAGTGGGGAGTTACACGTGGTATCAGAGCTTAAGGTTACCAGAACAGATAAATTTTTTTTTTTGAGAAAAACTATTTTCTAAGAGTATTTTCGAAGAAAGTATTTTCTAAAGCATGTCTTCTAAGAGAAAAAGTTTTTGAAAAAGAAAAGCATAATCCCCAATAGCCATATCTTTATCTTTCGGAATCTCCTTTTTGAATCTTTCCTCTTTCGTTTCAGCATGGCTGAAGATCTTAACATCCCGGAGGGTTTAGTTATACCGCTATGGTATAGGAGGTTGCAAGAGGCTAGGGCCGCGGCTGCGGGTCCGGCCAATGCTACTACACCAGAGACAACCGCTCCTCCTCCCCAGCCTAGAATGGATAATTTTGCTAAGGTTTGCAAGGAGTTCAAGGCTATAGGAGGAAAACCTTTTCTAGGTTCAGAGACTTTCGTAGAGGCTAGAGATTGGCTTAAGGAAGTAGAAGAGTTGCTAGATATCTTTGAAGTGGAAGAGGGAAAGAAAGTCAAGTTGGCGGCTTGGTTAATGAAGGGAGAGGCCTCATTCTGGTGGGAGGTCACTAATGGAGAACGCCCGGTTGACTCTTGGGCAGATTTTAAGCAAAGGTTTGGGGCTAAGTTTCTCTCAAGGGCGGAAGAGAATCTGTTTATGGAGAAGTTCTTGAATTTGAAGCAAGGGAATCTCACGGTGAAAGAATATGTCAACAAATTCAATCAATTAGCGAGATTTGGCATAGAGTTGGTGAATACACCGGAGAAGAAGGCTTTGAGGTTCGTTAGAGGCTTGAACGAACCATTGCAAGGAATAGCTATGACTCACATTCCTATGGGGGCCACTTTTGAGAAACTTGTCTATATGGCACTTATGCATGAGGATGATAAGAATTCTAAGGCACCAGAGAAAAAGGGGGATCAGAAGAAACCGCAACAACAACAACAAGGCAAGGGCGGAAAAGGCAATGGTGACAAAAAGAAGACGAAGAAGAAGTGCTTCAATTGTGGAACACCAGGACACCTTAGTAAGGATTGTCGCAAAAAGAAGAAGACCGGTTGCTTTCATTGTGGTGAAGCAGGGCATCTTGTGAAAAACTGCCCAAAGAAGGGGCAGAAGACGGGGTCTACCTCAGGAGGCCAGGTGCAAGCTCTTATAGCACCACCTCAGTCAGGGGGGCAAGTTCAGGTTCTCTCAGTTCCACCGATTCAGCAGAGAGGTAGAACTATTTCCGTTGAAAGTCTGGTTTTTCTGTTTGATCATCCAGTTCGTACTTTGTTTGACTCTGGCGCATCGCATTCTTTTATCTCATCATCGTTAGTTGAGTCACTGCACTTAGACACCAGTCTAGTTGATGATCCCTTGGTTGTTTCAAACCCAATTGGGGGCTCTATATATCTGTCTATGATATGTTTGGGTTTGAAGATTTCTATACTTAGCGTTGAGTTTAGATGTGATGCTTTTGTATTGGGCTTCACGGGCTATGGGCTGATCTTGGGCATGGACTGGTTATCCAGTAATGGTGCCGTTCTTGATTGTGAAAGGAGAGTTGTCAGGCTTATGACCCGCTTGGGTAATACTCTCGAGATCTCTTGTAATCCCATGGAATCTGTTTTGCTAAGTTATCTTGAATCGCTCGATGCTTCGGTCGAGAGTTTGCGTTCTGTCAAAGTAGTCCGGGAATATCCGGATGTGTTTGAAGAAGTAAAGGGTTTGCCTCCGAAGAGGGAGATAGATTTCCGAATTTATTTGGTGGATAATGCCAAACCAGTGTCTTTGCCAGTGCACCATATGGCTCCTCGTGAGAGAAGAGAACTTCATAAGCAAGTAGGGGAGTTGCTTGAGAAGGGGTTCATAAGGCGGAGTATATCGGAGTGGGGAGCTCCAGTAGTGTTTGCCACGAAGGCGGATGGGTCCCTCAGACTTTGTGTGGATTATAGAGAACTTAATAAGCTCACGAAGAAGAATAGACACCCATTACCGAGGATAGATGATCTCTTTGATCAGTTGGTTGGCGCGTCAGTATTTTCGCAGATGGACTTAGCTACAGGGTTTCATCAGTTAAGAGTGGCGGAGGACAGTATAGAGAAGACTGCTTTCCGGACTCCGGATGGTTTTTATGAGTGGCTAGTGATGCCATTTGGGTTGACAAACGCCCCTGCATACTTTGTTGATCTCATGAGTAGAGTGTTCAGAGAGTATCTGAATAAGTTTGTAGTAGTTTTTGTGGATGACATCTTGGTCTTTTCCAAGAGTGAAGAAGAGCATGCCTTACATCTCAAGGAAGTGTTGGAGACTCTTCGAGCGCATAGTCTTAAAGCTAAATTCTCTAAATGTCATTTTTGGAGAAGAGAAGTGCGATTCTTAGGGCATGTGGTCTCTAAGGAAGGGATAGCTGTGGATCCCGCAAAGATAGTATCTATCCAGGATTGGAAAGTTCCTAGAAATGCTACCGAGGTAAGAAGTTTCTTGGGGTTGGCAGGATATTATAGGAAGTTCATCAAAGACTTCGCGAAGATATCAGCCCCATTAACCCGCTTGACGAAAAAGAAACTGGTTTTCTCGTGGGATGTAGATTGTGATGATGCTTTCCGACGGTTAAAGAGAGCTTTGACCACCGCTCCAGTTTTAGTGCTCCCGGATGGGAGTAAGCCGTTTGTTGTTTATACCGATGCTTGTGGGACAGGATTAGGCGCAGTCTTGATGCAGGAGGGAAGGGTAATAGCCTATGGAGGGAGACAATTGAGAGTGCATGAGAAGAATTACCCTACCCATGATCTAGAGTTGGCCGCGATTGTTTTCGCACTTAAGTCTTGGCGCCATTATCTTCTTGGGGAGAGATTCGAGTTGTTCACCGACCATAAATCATTGAAGTACTTATTCTCTCAGAAGGATTTAAACTTAAGACAGCAAAGGTGGATGGAGTTCTTAGCATCCTATGATTTCGAGATAGCGTATACCCCTGGCAAGGGTAACGTGGTGGCAGACGCCTTGAGTAGAAAAAGGCTATCTTTAAGTCCATTGTTCGTAGAACGGCAAAGCTTGGAGTTTCTTTCTTTGTTTGACTTCAGACCTTCTGTTGATTTTGTACCTGGTTTGTTGGCATCCTTGGAAGTTAGACCTACCCTTTTGGGACGGATTGGCGAGGCTCAGCGAGACGACCCACAGTTGGTTAAGTTGGTAGAGAAGCTTATAAGGGGGGAGTCGTCCAGCCATTTGGGTAGATACACCATAGATAATAAGGGATGGTTGCATAGAGACGGTAGACTTTGTGTACCGCAAGATGAGGATTTGAAGAAGGCTATTTTGGATGATGCACATCGTTCAAGAATGACTATTCATCCAGGTGGAGACAAAATGTACCAAGACATGAAGAGAGTTTTCTTCTGGGCCGGTATGAAGAAAGATGTGGCCGAGTATGTGGCTAGATGCTTAGTGTGCCAACAAGTTAAAGCGGAGCAAAGGAAACCCGGTGGGTTGCTACACCCATTGGAAGTTCCGCAGTGGAAGTGGGATAGTGTCTCGATGGATTTCATCGACGGGTTACCAAGATCGAGGAAGGGCAATACGGGAATTTGGGTTGTGGTGGACAGACTTACCAAGAGTGCCCATTTTATACCCGTGAAGAGTAAGAGGACCGCTCCATGGCTTGCTTCAGTCTATGTTAGAGAGATTGTTAGATTGCATGGCGTACCATCCAGCATTGTGAGTGATCGAGATCCTATCTTCACTAGTGAGTTTTGGAGAAGTTTGCAAGAGGCAGTAGGGACTCAGTTGTGTTTGAGCACCGCATATCATCCTCAGACGGACGGTCAGACTGAGAGGGTGAATCGTATCTTAGAAGATCTTTTGAGGCTTTGTATCTTGGATTTTGGAGGTACATGGGAAGAACATCTTCCTTTGGTGGAGTTCGCATATAATAACAGCTTTCAGTCCAGTATTGGTATGGCTCCTTTCGAAGCTCTTTATGGAAGGCCTTGTCGATCTCCTACATGTTGGTGGGAATCTACGGATAAGATCTTGCTTGGGCCGGATATGGTTAGAGAGACTTCAGAGAAGATTGATTTAATTCGAAGAAGGATGAAAGCAGCGCAAGATAGACAGAAATCTTATGCGGATCGGAGAAGGACGGATCTTGAGTTTGAGGTTGGGGACATGGTTTTTGTCAAAGTATCTCCATTGAGAAATGTAGTTCGCTTTGGGTCCGTTGGGAAGTTAGCACCAAGGTTTGTTGGACCATTTCCTATTAAGGAAAGGATTGGACGGATGGCATATAGGGTGGAGTTGCCCGACAGACTTAGTGGTGTTCATGATGTATTCCATGTGTCACATCTGAGGAAGTGCTTACATGAGACCGCGGAGGTGGTAGAGCCGAGCTTGCTTAGAGATATAGAGGTAGAGCGTGATGCGACGGTTCGACGAGCTCCTACTCGCATCCTTGGGTCAGAAACTAGGAAGTTGAGGAACAGAGAAGTTCAGCTAGTTAAAGTGCAATGGGGAGATGACGAAAGCAATGCTACTTGGGAGACGGAAGCAAAGATGCGTTCTTTGTATCCATTTCTTTTTGAGAGTATGTCTTTTAACTTCTCCTTTATCGCTTGTCTAGTACTTATCTTATCTTTAGTATATCCTCTCGCTAGTACCTATGACCTTTAGATAGGGTAAAACCTAAGGTTGAAACATGTGTTTGAAACATGTTATGGTTGATGGATGCATATGGATGCAATTGTTTGCTAGTGGTTGCTCGTGGATGCATATACACACACATTAGGCACTAGATCGGCTCAGTCACTTCATGTTGCATATTGCATAAATGGATGTGGTAGTTAGATTGATGGATGTATCATGGCTGTGTTATCATATGGATGATGCATTTTTGTGTATGGTTGTGCACGCATGTAGAAATTTGTATGTGTCAATAGGGTTTCGCATACATATTGGATGCATGGCACTATCATGGTTTGCATTAAGGAGGTCGACTGAATCAGTAGGCCACCTAATTTTGCATTAGTATACGGACATATACACACACTTTCCGCATATGTTCATACATCATTAGAAGTTTCTAGGGATAATGGTTGCTTGTGGTTGATGGTTTAGTAGATGGTTGTTTGGTTGGTAGGATACGTTCTTCTTAACTTAGAGATTTCGAGGACGAAATCCTTTAAGTAGGGGAGAATGTAACACCCCGAATTTCAATTAACACTAATAATTAGTAATTAAAGTATAATTAATCTCAGATGGAAGAACCAGGGGAAACGGGCTGCGTCATTGCGTTCGTCTCGGAAAAATACGCGAAATAGAGTCCGAGTTTTCGAGAATCGGAGTCCGTATGGCCCGGTTATGGCCCAAAGAAGTTTTAGGAAGTTTAAATTTAAAAAGCAGATTTGAAAAACAAGTTTGGAGCCAAAAGAGGAAAGGGGGGAAAAATTCCCGCCTAGCCCCATGTCGACAGCCATGTCGACAGGGGTGTCGACAGGGGTGTCGACAGCCCTGTCGACAGGGGTGTCGACACAGGGTGTCGGCCCTGCTGGTCTGGGTGCACCAGGTTTGGTCTTGGCTGAGTCTTGGGCTATGTTCTAGAGGGTTCCTAAATCTAAGGGTCCTAATCTAATCTAGGGTTAATCTAAGGGCCTAAAACACTTTCTAATCCTATAAATAAGACCCTAACCCTACCCTAATTCATTCATAATTAAACCTAGTAACTAAACTATGGCAAAATACTAGCTCTCATGGCCTCCACTAATTTTATGAAGAGGGTTGCATGCTAATCACTCTCTAATCAACCTCTAATCTCTTCTTAGCATCTTAATCTTCTTTATTTGGTGTGCAAAGTTGCTAGTTGTGAGTTTCTATCACTTTGATGATCTTTTGGTAAACTAATTAGATGAGATTTGATGAGATTTATGGTTTTGTATGTGGGTTAATGAGCTTTGAAATCATATGATATGATGTTAGCATTAATCTTATGTTTATGTATGTTGAGTATGTATGTTTATGCATGTTGAGTATGTAAGTTTATGCAAGTCTAATATGATGTATGTTATGCATGATGCTAAATATGCAAGTTGTGGGCTATGTAATCATATGCATGTTATGCAAGTTCATAGTGATATGCTATGCAAGTTACATGTTTGTTAATATGCAAGTTACATGTTTGTTAATATGCAAGTTACATGTTTGTTAATATGCAAGTTACATGTTTGTTAATATGCAAGTTACATGTTTGTTAATATGCAAGTTACATGTTGGTTAATATGCAAGTTACATGTATGTAAATATGCAAGTTACATGTTTATTTGTGTGCAAGTTACATGTTTGTAAATATGCAAGTTACATGTTTATTAATATGCAAGTTCATGATGACACACTATGCAAGTCTATAAGCTAATATGCAAGTTTGTTATGCAAAATGAATATGTAAGTTATGTGACATATTATATGCAAGTTATGTGACATGTTATGCAAGTTCATATGTAAGTTATGTGACATATTATATGCAAGTTATGTGACATGTTATGCAAGTTCATATGCAAGTTATGTGTTTGTTAATATGCAAGATGGCACCTTTGAAACATGTTCATTCATATGCAAGTTGACACCTTTTATATGTGTTATATCATGAACGAAATTACGTGGGAACGATGGGGTAATTAAATGCATAAGTTAATAAGATTGTGTGAAATTAATATAATTATGCATAACTCAAAATAAATAAACATAGTATGGGAATTTGCCTATTTGGTTAGGTGTACCCATACTATGTGTTGGGAATTTACCTATTGAGTTAGGTCTACCCCATGGGAATTTACCTATTAAGTTAGGTCTACCCATGTTAAGAAAACTTGATTAATTAGGGATAATTAATATAAAATTATGAGGGTGATTAATTAGGTGTAATTAATTGACTAAGACACGAGGTTGGACTCAGTTGTAGCGTAAAACTGCCCGGACCCAACCGGCTTAACCAGTTGCTACAAATGTTAGCCCAATGTGAGAGGTCTTAGGCACAAACTAAATACGTAATTAATGTAAAGACACGAGGTTAGACTCTGTTATGACATAAGGCTGCCCGGACCCAACCGGCTTAACCAGCGGTCATAAAAGACAGTCTAATGTGAGAGGTCTTTACAAAGGTTACGTTCTTAATTAATTAATTAAGAAACACTTAACCACATTAGCATGTAGAGGGACATGAGGGGTTAAGTGGGTGCCTTGGGTGGCATGAGAAAATCTAGTGGTTGCCTTGGGTGGCAATAGAAAATACGATTAGAATACTTAACCGAAATGAAACATGTAATTAAAACATGATTAAAGGGTTAAGTGGGATATACTAGAGAAAGGGACAAGCTTAGGTGGGTAGCTTGTGGAGGCCCATTTCAACCAGTAACCCATACGTATCTTTGTGGGCTCGACCCATGTCGAGGACGGGACACGCATACTGGGCTTGACTGTAAGAGGCAAACGGGTTAGCGGTGGCAACGCAAGTCCAACGGGCTTCATATGCGTGAGTGGGCCCGGGCTGGTAGGTAAGCCGTTGTTGCATCGAGTAGATATAAGCCGTGCACCGTTAGTTTTATCAGGTTGCCACATTGGGGAATGATACATCCCACGGTGGGGCCAGCACGGGTATCTACGTTAGGGAGCCGATCGAATGGGGAAGTAGTGTGTACACCTAGTGGATTGTAGGGCCCCGTGGCGCCTACTTGGTCACCTAGGGGTACGCAAGTACTATTTAGTTAATTTTATAAGTCCTTGGGTGGGATCAACCTTTAGGTTAGAAACGACTGGTGTGGTGCAGTTTAGTAATTTACCTTAGGAAGGGTAGATGCGTCTTTATCTTTTATCTTAGTTTAGTTGACTGCTTAGTATAGCCGTTCATCCCTATATGTTACCATATATCAAGTTATGTCTTCTCTGGTTACTTTAACGATTGTATTGTTAAAGTTATAGGACTCGCTCAGACTTATGTCTGCCCCCGTTGTTTTTATCTTTTTCCCAACCCTCAGGTCCTACGGTGGATCCTAGCAGTAGTGGAGCTTGATCGGATTGCTGTTCCAGTCTTTAGGAGCTTGGATAGATGTAAAGCTCCAGTTATCCAGTTATCTTTTCTTTTGTTTTGGCTATTGTATGAGAGTGGGATTATGTACTTCTTTATTTTGATGGATATTGTACTTGACTTTTATTTTGGTTATATGGTGTAACCAGACATGTTTTACTTCCGCTGTTATGAGATGATGTTTTAAATTCCAAGTACTGTTTATATCTGTCTTGTCGTAATTTTTCTGTTCTATATTCACTAAAATACTCCACCGATGCTATGGCATTCCCTTAGTGAGTGACCAAAGCGGGAGTGGGGTGTTACAAAATATATACATATATTTATATCCATCTCAAATTCAAAACATTTGAATTTTCAAACAACTTGTTTTCTTTTCAAACAAATTTCCATCAAAAACTTTTCTAAGGCAGCATTTCATCACTTAGAAACTCGAAAATGAACACTGATGATGTTGCGACCATCATCAGAATTATTTCCCAGACACTGAAGTGAGTTCAGTGCTTTATCATATTAAAAATCCATTCAACTGATTTTTATTCAAAAATCCTTCCAAAGTAAAGCTATATTATTTTAATAAAATTCGGAAAATATTTTCCAACTTCACAGGATTTTAAATTCTGAATTCTGGCTGGAATTCAAATTTGATTCATCTCATTTGTATATTTGATTTCATATACAAATTCCATTGGTTATATATATAACTACTTCATTTCTTATAATCTTATTCGATTATAATCCTAACAATCAACTCAACTATTTAAAACAATATCGTGTCCAATCTTCTGTTCAAGTGTTTATAAACTCCTATCGACATCGTGGCATCCCACGATTCGATCAGAATTCATAATTCACTCAACAGACTAGTCAACACAATATAAAACAATTTTTATGTCAAATAACAAATACGCTCTCTCGTACATATATACACTCAACTCATTCTAGGATACTACTGATCCTATCTCTAATGCACAATCCAACAAGCCTAGGTATTCGCTCAGCCTAAGCTCTGATACCAACTGTAATGACCCGCAAATCCATAACATCAGAGTTGGCTATACACATCATATGTCCAACCCAAATATCACAAAAATACGAAACATTTTTTTAGCTTACATTGGTACCCCAGCACCATGTTTTACAGCCAGCCTTTCGACTTCACAACCAACCCTCATTTTCGGGACATGTAGGGGTAAGAATCTCCCGTTCGCCATCTAACGAAAAGCGAGAACCCACTATCATGCGACACATGCACCAAGCACGCAACATGGACTGGTATGAGTAAACATTTAAAATAGTTTCAGAAAACTAAATGATATCTCATAAGACCACGTCGTATAACACAGAACGGGTTTTTCCCTTATGAGAATCCAAACACTTGATTTAACTTTCAAAGTCCCTTTTGAAAGGAATAATAATCTTTATATCAAAACTCTTTTGATATTATAATAATGTCTAAATCAAGTAAATAACAATCTAGTGGAACGTTTGCATCTCACGTTCCACATAAATAATATACAATCAAAACTGCAAGCACTTATTGGGTAATGGATTTCCAACTATGACAAGGTATGGAACCACCTTCCGCTGGTATATCTCTAGAGGAGAATACACCGAGTTTAACAAGAACATCTTGCAACTCAGCCACACATGACCGATCACTCATTTCGCTTGAGTGTATCGAATGTATATCACCAACGGTTGGGATCAGCAACCGTTTCCCGAATGGGACAGTATCGACAATAGATTTTTAGAAGTAAATAAAACTCTAGATCAGGTGATTATACACCCTAATAGGTGCGACCTACATAGCCATGCTGCCTGCCCGATTTCTGTCATTTACCGATTGATGAGGCTTGAGGTTATGCTTTATCATCACATCAGATTCACTTCGAATGCCACGTTGTCAGATCCATCGAAAATCACTATTTGACATCTACAATAGTACATTATGTGTTAGCTAAATAAGTTTCCTTCTCCGCTTCCACTCTTGGTACAGTTGAAGAAATCAATGTACGTGACCTTTCTGGAAATACTTCGTCAGACATTCATCCATACAAGTCATCGAGGAACAGGATGAACCGAAGGTACTATTTCTATTAATAGAAAAATTCCTTGCACTCTACTCCGTCTCCGATTATCTTCATATAATCGGATTCGCAACGCTACTGCCAATACGGAGTGGTTCTTCGGATAATAATCCAACCGGTCTCTCCATATTGACAACGATGGTCAAAACTTCGATAGTCTGTGATTTAACTATCGAATAAAAACAAGTGTTTCGATAGTCGATAATTTAACTATCGAAGAAAACAAGTGTTCATTCAGCATCAAACAATCACTGAGCCCTTAATTAATATTCCATTAATTAAATCACTTCTCTATTTCTTTATCAATATTGGTTAACCAAATATTTTCAATAACCATATTGGCCTTTTAGGTTATTGGGAAAACATTTCCGAATATCGCCTTCCTTTATTTTCTAAAATTTAGAAATATATGCCATTAATAATTGGGAAGTATTCCAATTACTTATCTCTTTTCCGATCTCGTTTATTTCTATACTTAGGAAATATTTATTATTCTATTTCCAAGCTTACATTTATTTGGGTTAAAACAGATGTTGTGTAAAACATCGTTACGACAACCCAAATACTATATTCAACTAACTCTTATTCAACATTGATCTTCGAGCCTGAAATCTTACTATTTATTTGTTAATATTGATATCAATCAAGTTGGGGTATAACTACCTCTCATACCTTGACTGAATAACATTTATAACGTCAAAACAGATAAGACAATTTATTCGAATAATCAATACCATACAACTACTTATTCACTTTTAAACATGTATACGCTTCTTCTTTCTATTCTTACTAAATTTTATTCTTAGTCTTCCTTTTTGATTTTACTATTCTATTTCTAAGTTCGTTTCCTTATCGACTTCTATATATCGATACGTTGATTTCTAACTATCAAATTATCTTAAAAATATTCTAACTCCTTAAATTCCCGGAAAAATTCGCCATAACCTCCTTTGTACCGGGATTATCGGATTATTTCAAATAGCCTCCCATGGCCCTCACCAATCAAAAAGAAAAAAGAAAAAGCCAAGCGGCTTGCCGATACGGCGCATAAAATCTCATATTCAATTTAAATACATACCTTTTGTTGGGCATTCTAATATATATCTTCATTAACTTCATTCCAAACCTGTTTAACATATATCTGACTATTTCCAATTCATTTTAATTCAATCTAGTCGTTCTTAACTCAATTTGTTAATCTATTTGTTAACTGGCACTTTTGCTTATTTCATTTTATAATTGAACATAACATGTTCAATATATTTTTAAACTTGGTTATAACTCTTTGAATCTCAATTCCAATCTAAGTTTCATACTCGATTTCGAATATGAATTTAAAAATCCCTTTCCTTGTTTAAAGCCCAATTTCGATCCAAACTCCATTTACATTTCTGTATTCAAATCTATTTTCAAACTCCATTTGAATTATATATTCCAATTCCCATTTCAACTCTATTTGAGTTCTATATTCAAATTCCCATTTCAACTCTATTTTGAAATTCTATTTTCAAATTCCATTTCAACTCTATTTTGAGATTCTATTTTCAAATTCCATTTCAATCTATTTGAATTCTATATTCAAATTTCATTTCAAACTATTTGAATTCTATATTGAAATTCCATAATTAAATTATTTGAATTGTATATTCAAATTTCATTTTTAAATTTCTTTATTCAAATTCCATTTTCAATCTCCATTTGAATTTCTATACTCAAATCTATTTGAATTCTCTTTATTTCATTTCAATTCCATTTGAATCTTCTATATTCAAATTTCAAATTCAATTCTATTTGAATCTTCAATATTCAAATTTCAAATTCAATTCTATTTGAATCTTCTTTATTCAAATTTCATTTTCAATTCTATTTGAATCCTCTACATTCAAATTTCAAATTCAATTCTATTTGAATCCTCTACATTCAAATTTCAAATTCAATTCTATTTGAATCTTCTTCACTCAAATTTCAAATTCAATTCTATGCATTATTTATAAACAACGCTTATAACTTCACTTAAAATCCCACATTATATATTTATAAACAAATTCAATTCAAATCCCACATTTTAAATTTATAAGCAGAGTTTATAAATTCAATTCAAATTCAACATTATAAATTTATAAACAAAGTTTATAAATTCAATACTCGTTTTATATATACTCAAAACAAGTTAATATTTTCTATAGTTCATTAAAAATTCAAATTCTATTTATAAAAATAGAATTCCCTTTTTAAATCTCAAATACCCTTTTCTATATTTTTATAAATCGATATTCAAGCCTCAGTGATATTTAAATACCCCCAAACAGTCAGTTATCAAATCACGGGATTTCTAACACATCATATATGACAGTATATATGAACAAACAGATAATAATATTTTTGAGGAATCCTGTTGGATTCCTCCAACCTGTTTTCCTGCATCCAAAGACGTTAGCACATAAATAATACCATCCTGCTTCAAGGCAGGATATCGCGGTATAGAAGGTCATCCACTAATATATATTTGTGGGGCGCATAGGGAAATCATCCGCTAATGGTACCGCGGGCATCCGCTAATGGTACTGCGGGAACCATCCAACCATCAACCCAATATATATATATATATATATATATATATATATATATATATATAATAGTCAACCCTAAATAACTAATATATTTAAATCAACCCAACATCATTCAAACAAGCAACACAATTATTTTTAACAACATAAAAATAATTCTAAACAAATGGTGAGTGAGATTTACTCACCTGATGTTATTTTTGCTGAACACCCAATTAAAATTCCAAATATCGACTCCTTTTATTTGCGATCTATTCCAGTCCCTTTTGAAATTAAGTCTAACCATATTCCATTAGATTTCAAATCCTTGCTAACTCCAACTCATTCATTTTGCAGCTACAACCGCATTGTGACTTGTTTATCCCCAATCGGACCTCGTATAAAACATATTTTTAAACATTTAATCATTTATGTATTTAACGTTAACTTAAAGAAACAATTAGCATATTTAATTATTTAATCCATTTCCTGTTGTTTCTTTTTTTTATTTATAAGTAAGTCAAACCTGAAATTACCTTAATCCATTGTAAAAATCCTTCTCTCCAATCAAAGATCACGCCCCAATAACGCTACCAAAGTCGGTTTCTTCATCCCAACCAAGTCTGAGCTCCAATTTCCCAAAACACCTCAACACGGTATCCTTTTCTTCATTTAAATCTTGCGCATACTTCCTGCACATTTCAACACCCTGATTGCATACTCCCCTCCCCTTTTAATCGATACCATAGCCTGTCAATTCCTTTCACTCGAGTTCCACTAGAAACGTGAACCTCGTAAGTCTGCATCAAAACCCCAATCTCGAGATCGCATAAGAAATCCCGACTGCTTCATCGATTCTCCCTTTCTGTTCCCTGCGGTGACAACCCGAGGACATGCAACCACCTACATGTAACAACCCGGAATTTTGCCGGAATTTTAGGGCCAATTTAAAATTTATTTTAAGTGATTTTAATAAGTTTGATATTTAAATAATCTATTTTAAATAATAATGATCACAAATTTGATTTAAATCGAAGTTAGAATGAATGATTTAATTTTAAATAACAAAAGAGTTAGAAATAGCGCGGTAGTTTGAAAAGTCAAACTTGAACTTTGACTGACCGTACAGGATGCAAAATTTAGCGGATTTTAGTGAAACCAAAAATATTAGAATCTCTTTAAAAATATCTTTCCAACGAATCCGAAAAATCGAAATTTCACAACGGAAATCAAAAGTTATGGCCAATTCAATATCTAGAAAGGTCGCTATGAAATTTATAAGGGCCAAAATGCTACTTTTTGCATACGAAGGAATTTGAACTCGAAACCACTTCCATTGAGTTCAGAATGACGTTTCTACATTGAAAAACAGTAAACACTTATATATTTTGAGTTTCGAATTTTATTTGTTTAAAAATGTATTTTTAATATTAAATATATTGGCCTTAAAAAAATAGTCATTTTTCAAACGACCTCGGTTTTCGATGAAATCACTTTTGTTGGAACCGGAATGTCAAATTATTGCTAGGTTTCAATTTTCAGAATTTTTCGAATTAATATGTGAACGTGGGAAAAGAAAATGTGTTTTGACTATTTACAGTTAAATTTGAACGCCTTAAAAATAGCCATTTTTCGAACAGTCTCAGAATTCGACGAAAATAATTTTGTTGGATTCGTATCGTCATAAGAAATCTAAAAATATTTTTTTTAGAATTTTCTGAGGTCGTATGTGGCCCCGGCATATTTAAATGTACGGTCCAAATTAAATAATTAATTTAATATTGTATTTTCAATTAAAACCAAAAAAAACGTACAGACATCAAAATTGGAGCCCGGGGCATAGCCCATCGCGTTTAGAAGGCCTCAAAACGTTAAGATCGACAGTAAGCAGGCCCAAATCCGAGAAAGTCCAAAAATCCACTTTATTTCATGAAATTCGGAATTAAATATTAAAATATTATTAAATCCGAAAACCCTTACCCTAATTTGGCCAGCCGCCATGTCCAAAACCGAAGGCCAGAAATCACCCAAATTCAAACGCTAATATCTCTCAATCCGTTCAACGAAAATTGACGTATGACCTACCAAATCGAAGAGAATTCAGAGAGCTACAAATCTATACGGTTAAGATCAGATTTTGGTGCACGGATTTCGCGAATTTCGTCCGAGAAGGTGCTGCGTTTATGGGTTATTTGTGGGTCCTAGGGGGTGCGAGTGGGGCCCGGGTCTCGGCGCGGGTGTGTCTCGAGGTGGCCGACGAGGTGGTGGCTTCTGATCGGGGTCCGGGTGCTTGTGGTGGCGTGCGTGCAGAAGGGTTTGAACGGTGGAATGGGTTACGGTTGCGGCCAATTCACGTTGAAGAAGAAGGTCCTTTTTTTTAGTTATTTTATTTTATTATTTAATATTTAATTTATCCAATGTTTAAAACTATATATCTCTTTCATACGAGGTCCGATTGACAAACCGTAAATTGCGTTGGAATCGTCTTTCCGAGATCTTCGCGATGGCGCAGACCAGAACTGATTCTGAGACGGTCAAATTTTCAGCAAAATTCAATGTGAGAATTCAAATTCTATTATTTAATTAATTATTAATTAATTTTCTCGTGTTAAAAATTATTGTATTATTGTGTTGATTCAGATCTGAAATGTTTGGGTTGGATAGATGATTGATTGTTGCTTGTGGTATGATTTGTTGTTTGTGACATGTTAGATCCGCATTGAAATTGCTATATTATTGAATTCTATTTGGGATTAGAAAATTAAATCTAAATTTAGATTTAAATCATATATTTGTATTGAAAATAAAAAGATGAAAATTTTAGGATGTAAATAAAAAGATAATATTTTTTTTGTATTGAAAAAAAAAAGAAGAAAAAGATCATATTTTTAAATGGAAATAAAAAGATAAATTTTTACGGTGTAAATAGAAAGGTGATAAATTTTTACATTGTAAAATATTAAAAGGTGATATTTTACGATTAAATATTAAAAGACGATGTTTTTACATTAAAATATAAAAGTTGATATTTTTACACCGTAAAATATAAAGGTTGATATTTTTACATTATAAAAATAAAAAGTTGATAGCTTTACATTGTAAACATAAAAGTGAATATTTTTACATTGTAAGTAAAAGAATGAAATTTTATGATGTGAAATAAATTACATTTTTATTATGTAATTTATGAATGAATTTGCACCGTATGAAATAAATTACATTTTATTATGTAATTTATGAATGAATTTACTCCGCATAAATGAAATTTCATTTATTTTGTAATGTATATGAAATGAATGTATGAACTTGCTTTGTAAATTAAAAATTACATTTTTATAGGTAATTAAAATGTGAATTTACACTGTATGATAAAAATTACATTTTTAGATGTAATTTAGATATGAATTTATGTCGTATGTTAGAAATTACATTTTTCTATGTAATTAAAAAAAAGAATTTCCATCGCATGATGAAAATTACATTTTTCTATGTAACTTAAAATTGAATTTGTACCGCATGATAAGGATTACATTTTCCTATGTAATTTAGATGTGAATTAGAACGGTAAAATAAAAATGACTTTTTTTTCTATGTAATTTATATATGAGTTATATTGGTAAGATAAAAATTACATTTTTCAATGTAATTAGAATATGAATTGGTATTGCATTATAACAATTACATTTCTTTATGTAGTTGGGACATGAATTTACAATGTGAAATAAAAAGTACATTTTTATATGTAATTAGAAATGGGATTTGCAAATAAAATTAAAACTTACATTTTTATATGTAATTTAGGATGATATATACAATGTAAAATAAAGTTTACATTTTTATATGTAGTAAGAAATTGAAAATTCGCATTGATATTAAAATAACACTTTTGTAAAGATATTGCATTAGAATAAAAAGAAAATTTTTTGTCGCTTTTTCTTTTAGAATTAAAAGCATATTTTGTCACTTTTTCTTTTTAACATGAAAAGGGTCATTTTTGTCGCTTCTTCTTTTTAACATTTAAAAGAACATTTTTATGTCATGTTTCTTTTTAGCATTAAAAGAAGCATTTTTGTTGTTTTTCCTTTTAGTAATAAAAAGAACATTTTGCTTTCATTTCTTATGATAATATTTTATCGTCATTTTGAATGCGGTAAAAATAGAATTGTTAATGTTGAATATTTTATCGTCATTTTGAATGCGGTAAAAATAGAATTGTTAATGTTGAATATTTTATCGTCATTTTGAATGCGGTGAAAATAGAATAGTTAACGTTGTCATTTTTATCGACATTTTTGGTGCGATAAAAATAGACAATGTTAGTGATTCATTTTTATCGACATTTTTGGTGCGATAAAAATAGACAATGTTAGTGATTCATTTTTATCGACATTTTTGGTGCGATAAAAATAGACAATGTTAGTGATTCATTTTTATCGGCATTTTTGATGCGATAAAGATAGCAATGTTAATGTTACATTTTTATCACCATTTTAGATGCGATAAAAAGAATATATTTTTGTGTTACATTTTATTGTCTTTCTAGAGACAATAAAAAGAATAAAATTAAAGAATTACAATTTTATGTAAAATTGCTTTCATTGAAAAGAATAAATATAGAAGACGAGATTTTTGTTGTTAATAATAAACAATGAAAAAGGGAACATTTACATTTTGATGTAAATAAACAATAAAAAGAAAAATTACATTCAAAATGTAAGTTAGAATAAAAAGGACATTTTGTTAAAAAAATGTAAATTACAATAAAAAGTATAGAAATAAAGATCACATTTTTATTAGCCGTTTATAGGCAATAAAAGAGACATTTTTATCGTCGTGTTATATATTGTGTATTACACTACCATTCACAAGTTACCCGACTTGTGTATGTGATTGGGACGATAATTTTCACACATCGCCCAAGTGCACAAATTAGTTTATCATTTGCTTGATTGGTTGAAAACCCCACACGGGTGTTGGGATGAAAACTCACATACACTAATCCCAATATTTAGTTGTATGTTGATCGTTAGATCGACATGCTGTGATGAGCGTTATTATTTAACTTTAACGCTTACACAGTGGAAATTACACTTTGGATGTAATGGATGACTTGATGATTATACTGTTATTGTCATATATATGATGTGTGTGAAATCCAAATTATATGGTAAATGTTTGAGTCGCATTTCGATTCAAGTGTTCTTTTAAATAAGACTATTTTTACATTAGAAATCCTTTTTATATAAAGTGCATATATTTTTCGTAATATATTTTTAATCAACTATATGTTAAACAAAGAATATTTGTAAAAGATAAAGATTTGTAAAATAAAGAATACTTCTCATTTAGAATCTTTTATATAAAGAATATTTTTATGATTATTATAAAATATGTTTTTTTTAAAGATTACTAGTATTTGCAATTATATTTTGTGATATGTAATAAATTGAGATGTGAAGTGGATTTACCGTGGACGATGTTTTAAATGACATTTGTCCTTTAATCCAATTTACATTGAAATTATTATTTGGAATTTATGAATCTATTTTATAGATTTGAAAAAGGCATTTTCTAAAATCAAAGTCTTCCAATTTAATATATTAAATAGGAATTAAGTGGAAATTCTATTGGTAATAATTGAGATGGGCTTCTGTAAAAGAAGACCGATATTATATATGGAATTTAAGAGGCTTTGCCGTTATTCCATTTATATTATTAGTCTGATACAGAAATTTATATCGATTATGTATTGATTTGATTTCTGTGGAATTCCATATTTTTAGAAATTGATTTATAGATTCTATTTTAAATATTTATCTTTGATAAAATTAATGAGAATCTTCTAAAATGAATATCTTATTAAAAAGAATATTCTGTGTTGGGATGTGACGAAATGCGTGATTTTCCAATATTTGTTTTTAATCCCAAATTACGCAAGTTATTCAGAAAGACCGGGTTTAACCCATTCTGAATAATCATCACGATGATCAAGAGTCGAAGACGAAGACGGTGATTGAAGACCGAAGGTTTTCACATCGTTGGGATGATGATGACCGGTATCTTGAATTGGGATTGGCCTTCCAAGGCAAGGTGTTTGGTAATGATCGTCCAAACGCATTTGGAGATCGACGGACACGTTGTTTCGCTCAGACCCAGAGTGGACTTGTAAATGGATTGCGTGTCTGACATTGTATTCCTTCCTACTGTATTTGTTGAACGCTACCGATTATATATTTCTGTTGGTGGTGAAGAATTTATTCTTTACTTATCACCCTTCTCTAAGTCGTATGAGCTTAGAGGTTATATATATATTGGTAGATGATCAGTAATATGGTAGGGTCTGACAATGTGGCACGCCAAGATGCAAATTGATCAAGGCTTTTGTTGAAAAGTAGGGCCTTGTGGGATGATCAAAGCATAGCCTATTACGGCATAGCTTTGTGTATATCGTGACTTCGCGAGCCTCACACCCCGGTATGAGTCAAAAACGGGATACGGACTGCAGGGAGTGCACACGTTTCTTTCTAGCTAGAGTGATGTCAGGGACCTACCAGCGCTGACATTTTACTTATGTGGATGATGGATTTTGAGGTACCTCGTGTTTTATAGGCCGTTGGTGGTCATACTATAGGTTCAAAGGAACCGGGAAGCGTGTGTTCAGGCATAACTAATCCACTGCCGATAGGCGGGGATCGGCCCTGAAGATCCAAGGGTTCACTGCGGGGGATCCTGAGGCATTTGCTAGAGTGTCTCGAATCGGAGAGGAGCTTGCCCCTAGCCTCGACTCATGATGGAATCCAAATCTCCAATACGACCTTGCGGTTTTGATTGTAGAACTAGTACGGCGACATAGTATATGGTACCTATGCCGTCTAGGATTGATATTATATTTGAATGTTTTAAATATATATATACACACTAATAATAATATCGTTTTTACGTATCAAGCATCTTTTGACCATTATAAGGTAAAACCCTATCCTCTGGTTTGCGTTGCATTGTGTGATGGGACTTGGGTCTTATAGTGGTTTCATTTTTCTAAAAAGCATTACGTTATTTGACGATTTACTTTAATTATGCACTGGCAATCCAATGGAGTAAACCCGTTCCGCGTTAGCGGCGTGGTCCTGTGATTAGCCTACTTATTAGATAAGTTAAGTTAAGAATTCTCACACCAGTCCCACGACTGACCTGTAGTTTGTTTCACTTTGCAAACTCGGGTGCCCTCTTTCCACACGGGCAGTCGAGTAGCTTTTTGCAGATATAGTTAAGCAGGATCCTGGATTGAAGTCTGAAGCCGGGTCCAGAATATTGATGGCCTTCCGCTGAGATTAGTTCCGCTGCAATGTATTTAATTTAATTTAAATGTTTCTTCCGCTGTATTATTTATCGATGTACTCTGATATATTCTGTACTCTGATGTAACATTTATTATTGATGTTATAAAAGTCTGTGTTTTTGTTCTGATGTGTTGTATGCCCAAAGTTAAAGTATTCGTAGATTTTCACCTTTTGGGTCAGACCTGTGTGGTTTATGGTCGATTCAAAGGGCGGGGATTTGCGGGTCTTTACACTGCACCTATCCGTTCGAACTCCAGATCTCCTCGTAAGTACGTTCGCACCATCTACCCTTCCCAGGCCTCGCGAGCTTAAATCGCGATTCAGGAATAAATCAATTTCACCAGAAGAAAAGTAGAATGAAGCTTTGATTCGGCTTTCATGATTCTCAAACTGGATAAAAATCCGAGAAGTGGCTTTTGTTTCAGCTGAAGCTCGCGATTTTGATAGTTATGGAGCTCGGCCATTTTTAATTTACAGACTGTTGGAGGATGAAATAGAAAGGGCGGCTTAGATTTTACTTATTTAGTGAATGGGTGGATAACTGAAGGCCACGACTTGTTTCTTTGTGCGGTGAGGAAAGGGGAATGTGTTCAATTCTCTATCTTATGATTTTTAACGGTTATAAATATAGGTGCATATATTTAAATTATCCAAAATTTCCTAGCTTCTTTTTGAACGCAACAAGGGTCGTCCCTAGGTTTATAACACTATTCCGAGCACACTGGGATTGGTCACGAAGCCCAATTTGATTATCTAGAGAAGAGATTAATTTAAATCAATATAAATTAAATTCAAAACAATAAATTTCTTCGAAAATAAATTAATATTATTATTCGAATTCAAACAGAAGTATGAACTGTATTTAATTCAGTTTTAAATCTCGAACTGAATTATATTTTCACATTAGGATGATTTAATATATACGATATTAAATCGAAATTGATTATTAAATTAATAACTTAATATAAAATTCCATTTATATTTTCTACCCAATATTTAAATCCGTATTAAATATTTAAAATTAACCCATAAGAATCCGGGTCATTACATAATTGGAAATTCATCACCCAGTAAGTTCCTGCAGTTTTGATTGTATATTATGAATGTGGAGCATGAGATGAAAGCATTCCACTAGATTTCCATTTATTTCATTTAGACACTATTATAATATCAAAAGAGTTTTGATATAAAGATTATTGTTTCTTTCAAAAGGATTTTTGAAAGTTAAATCAAGTGTTTTGGATTCTCATAAGGGAAAAACCCATTACGTGTTATACGGCGTGATCTTTTGAGATATCGTTTATTTTCTCAAACTGTTTTAAATTGTTTACTCATACCAGTCCCATGACTGACCCAGAGTTTATTTTGTTTTGTTATACCTAAACTCTTGCATGCCCAAATTTGTACGATCATTCAAGTAGTTCAGGATTTTACAGATTTATCTAAGGGAGCTTGGAGTAGGAGGCTTCAGTGTTAGATATATAGTATTTTTATTTTTGTTGTGTTGTAAGTGTTGTACTCTTATAATTGTATGTAATATAGTTAAAATTTTGTATTTCAAAAGTTATGATATATTATATTTTGTTCCGCTGCGATATGAGATTGTGTGTTGTTATTTTTGTTCTTCTTCTACCTTTTTCTTCATAAAAAAATGAATCCATATTTCTGTGATATTTGGGTTGGATGTGTGATGTATGTAGTCAACTCAGATAGTATAGATTTGCGGGCCATTACAACAACCATATCTACAGATGTCACGGTTGTCTTATTCCCCCTCTACCCATCCCATGCACGCACATATCCCCGGTTGGTTTGCGTCGCCCACACCGTCCTCCATGTTTGGATCTCTTACAATCGTCCCATTAAGCGTGCCTCACTTCGACCTAGGGCAGAGTACTCGTTCGATACCGTTATATGGGTTACTAACTGAAACGGGTCCCACACACAAGATGATGCAAGCTCTCCCCTTTGTCTTGCATCCCCACTATGATCTCTGCAGGCTATGTATACCTATCGGTGTCATTAATTACATAACCCCCCTCGAGTTAAGTTCGTGGGCCTATATATATAAATATTACCCACCCCTCTCAGATTTACTTAAACCACCCACTGTCCAAACAAATTTACTTAACCCCTATTCAGGCTCATGTTCACACAATCCCTATGGATTCAACTAGGTTAAGTATTCCAATTCATTACCATGTCCATTTATGGTTATAATGTGCTAGACCTCCACATTAAGTCTACAATTTGTGGATGATGGATATGTCAGGCGGGTCTGGGCAGACTTATTCCACAAATCAGGCTTAACCTCGTGTCTTGTTACGTCTCGTTTGTTCACCTAGACCCCTCACATTAGATTCACAACTTGTGGTCGCTGGATATGTCGGGCGGTTCTGGGCAGACTTCCACTACAAGTGAAATTTAACCTCGTGCCTGGGCGCAGTTAAGTTTCTAATTACTGTAATCCTAGTCATTTCATTATTATCCACTTTTTACCTATGTCGTTATAGGTTTTCATGCCTTTTTTTTCAATTATGTTCATAATAGATTATAAGTCCAAATTCATATTCATATACATTATTCAAGTTATGTCAGATTCCCCATTTACAAGTTATGCCCAATTTCAATGTTTTTGGCCTCGTTCCCGAACTAACGCATTCACGTATTTTTAGCAGCATGCCTAGGCTCGAAAATAGCCTGGCTATATAAATAAAAGGGAAAGGGTGAAGGGAAGATGACAAAAATGATTACTCTAACAAAATTGACATAAACATATAATGACATAATGATAAGATGGACACATAAGAACAGATATGTGGAACATGTGATAATAAAACTAATTTTAACATAGCAGTGATGTCATAATAGGAATGATTAGATCTAAACAAGGATTTAGATGTCCAACTAATGACAGATCCAAATTAACCACAAACATGATAGGCACAAGATGATCTAGATAGTAAATTAGATCTATAATCAAAAGTAGATCTGACATGATAAAGGTTGATATCCAAGTCATAGTTATGTCAGGATATCATAGATTCACAAGTTTCAATAGATCTGATATGATTCATTCACAAGCATAGATCCAAATTACAGTCATATCATGTCTTACTTTTAATTATTTAAATCTAAAGGTAACTTAAACTCATAGTGTTCGGATCTAGAAAAATAGAAGGAGAAAAGCGGAGGTTGAATCATAGATCTACACTTGAATCTCTAAACTTGATTGCAGAAGAAGAAAACGATTTGATTCAGTCCAGGCGCCATAGAATCTAGGCCTCCATTATTTTTAGTGTGATAAAATTAGAGAAATGAGGCTATATTTATAGCTGCCAGCCCCCAGAACCGATTTGCCACGTGTGTCCTAGGGGGGTCGATTCCTCTGGGCAGGATTTTTCCTACTCACCCCGATTTTCGTCATTTGAACGATTTTGAATTTTCTGAACCACATTTTGAATTTCTTGACCCTATATGTATATATATAATTCTCTTGCGCATATACAAACTTCAAACCTTCATAACTTCTTCTTAGGTGTCTGTTTTACGCAAACCAAATGTCTATCTTAACCAAAATTTTGAGACGAACGCAATGGCGTAGTCCATTTCCCTTAATTCTGAATATTAAATTAATTATTCTTTAATTCATCCTCTTTATAAGTTGTTAAAATTATGGGGTGTTACACTTTTCTTCTCAGGCAACCCCTGATTTCTACATTCGAACCCAAACTGTCATTTTCATATCACCCCCGCACCGCCTTGCTCCACATGGGGTAACCCCGACCCCACCAGAACCTCTACCTCACCGAGAGCCAACACCGCCTGGAATGCCATGCCCTAACACCCCTCCGTTCACACTTAAATTGGAAATAACCAAAACCCGTTTGCGTTCCTTTTTTCTCCACCACCGTCCACCAAAGACTTCCGCATCACCAACATTGGGATTGCCTCGCTTCCTCCTTCCTTTCTCCATCAGGTCTCATGACCCCTCGGCCTCACCAGCGATCGAAAAACCATAATAAATAATTGAACCCTACAAAAACTACAACTCCGTTCATCTTCAAAATTCAACCATTCTAGATCACCGGCGACCACTAAACCATCATTGATATTGTTGCCTCTCTCCCTTCTACAACTCTCCTTCAGACCACATCACCTGAAATGGAACCCATTTCTGTCAATCACCGAAAAAGCGAAACTGTATTTCCTTAATGTTTTCAAGGATTTTGTCCACCACACCTGACCATTGGCCACCAAATTTTACAAGTAGGTCAACCTCAACATCCTCTCCAACTTTGTAGTTGACAACTTCCTTCAATTCCTTACCGTTATAGAGATAAAAAATTGAAGTTTGAAAATGGGCTTAAATGAAACATGTTTCTATTGATTTGGGGATTTAGGATTAGGGATAGGTTAAGGTAATTTATAGTGAAGATATTTTGGGTTTATTACTATTTATTCGATTATTTTACTGATTCTTGCCTATTACCATTTTCGTTGACGTTTATTTATTCGTATGATCACATAAGAACTACATTCGCAATGAAAATGGACATTATGCCATGACTTGACATTCCAGACCCAATGAAACTTGTTTCGTCAAAATCCAAGCCCATTTGCGAGAACAGAGCTAGTTTGAGTTTAAATTATTGATCACTTCACATTTTAATTTATGCATGCTTACATAACAACTCCGATTGGCACGGAACTTGAAATCTACCAATAATTAGCCAGTGTGGATTTAATCAAATTGTTTCGTTGAAATCCGAGTCATCTGAAGAATGGCTCTTTTTTAGGTCTAAATTAAATTGATATAAATCGATTTCAAAATAATTCAATATAATATTAAATTATTATCGTATATATTCAAATAGAATTTCATATAGCTTCAAAATAAACTACTTCAAATTTTAAACTTAACATATTGAATTTCAAGTTAATTCGATATTCAGTATATTAAAAATCCTTTTATTTTATATAATAAATCATTATGGTTTATAAATGATTCCATAACGTCTTTTTGAAATTTGATTTTGACATAACTTAAAATATGTAAGTTAAAAGTTCAGTTTTTCTCTTCCATTAGAAAATTATAATCCAATAGATTTGGACGATTCTTGTTTCATATAATTCCAACTTATATTGGATTATGTACATCCCTTAAAAGTTCAAAACGTAAAGCTACGAACTGCAGTGACGATGCGGGCTCGTTTTTAATTAAATTATAAATCATACGTTCAAGCATCGTTTAATAAAAGGAATCCTTATTATAATTCAAATCTAAACTTAACTAAATCTTTTTATATTACTAATTCATACTATATTAAAAATCCTACTAATTTCAACCATTTTGGAATTTAAATTTATTATTTTATTATTTAAATTAATAATTCAAAATCATTAAATTCAAGTTATTAAAATTTTGAAATCAATATTTAAAACCAATTTTAAATGTTTAAACTTAACGGTGAAAAATCTGGGTTATTACAGTTTGTCTGCAACAACATTTCTATATTGAATCTTGAGGAAAAACAATTAGAATTCATTGAAATCTGATTAAGAAAGAAGTGGACTCATCGTAGAATTTCAAGAAAATGTCGTATTCGAAAACTTATCAGAATTCATCATCATCTAAGCCTTAATATTGTAGCAAACATATTTGTGATCATTTAATACATTCTAACCTGATTCTTGATTCAAGATTACATTCCTATCCATCATTCCTTTATGTTTCTAGATCATCATGGCAGATGATCCTACTTCCACAACCTCTAATAATACTTATGTAACAAAAACTACAACAAATAAGTTGATTAAAACTGTGATTGGTCCACAAAGCCAACTAATCATAATCCATCTTGAAGAAAATAATTATCTTCTATAAAAGCTTTAAGTCGAGACTGTGATCTAAGACTACATACTCAAAGGATGCATTCTTCGAAAATTGACCATGCGACCAAAATATATAAATGAAGGAGAAAATAATGTGATTAGTGATGAAGAGTATGTGAGTTATTACATGTAAGACATATTGATTGGTTTATGGCTCCTTTCCTTCACAAGTACGACTTTTTATCTTGTTTAATTGGATGCACATCAACAAACGAGATTTGGACAATAACTGAGAGGTTATTTAATACTCAATCAGTAGAAAAGTCATGTTTCTTAAAAGATAAATGTATGGAGACCAGCAAAGAAAATCCAACTATGAGAAAATATTTGTCAAGGATCAAAACTACTTATGATCTACCAGAGGCTATAAGCTATAAAGTAATCGATTCAGAATAAATTTTAACCATTTTAAATGGTTTAATTGATAAGTAAGACTCAATGTTGTAGTTATATGTTCACACAAAATTTTACAATCTACTGACGATGTTCACTCTATTTTTCTTACACATAATGAATAATAGATAATAAGAAACCAGGAGAGTTAGACCTTATAATCAACTATACTAGTAGTTAAAGAAGTACATGCCAAAGGAGCAATAAATAAGATCAGACAATAAAAAGTAGATATTCAGATAGGTCAAGAGGTAGAGGCAGATGGAACTACTCAAATAAGCCAAAATGAAAAATCTATGAAAAGATTAGTTATAAAATTTTAAGCGTTATTGTAGCGAACCAGACTTCTGGCCTGCCTAAACCGAACAAGAAGGCGGACGGCTTTGAGAACATGACTCATCAGAACACAAACAGAAGAACATTTCATTGCTATTTCAACAATTTACATCAAAGTACAAGATATCAGAGTTCAAATAAATAATATACAGCGGAAAATATCAGAGATTTAAATTACAAAACAACATAAATATATATACATAAATATAATGTGCAGCGAAAAACATCAACTACCGCAACCGAAAGAAATACATGGATACAAAGCATTCCAAATATAGATCTAGCCGTAATCTAGGATATTGTGAAAAAAATATCTACAAAAAAACAAAACTACCAGCTGCCAGTGTGGAAAATATGGGCACCCAGAGTTTAGGTAGAAAGAATAAACTCCAGGTCAGTCATGGGACTGGTGTGATAATTAAAACAGTCATTATCTTCATTTTAATGTTGGGTAAATCAAGGGACCACACTATATAACATGGAACGGGTTTTCTCCCAAGAATACCATAAAAAAATAATGCAATGCTAAAGGAAAAATGAAGCCATTATAAGACTTAGGTTCCATCACACTATGCAACACAAACCAGAGGACGGAGTTTTATCTTATAATGGCCAAATATGCTTGATATGCAAAATTTATCTTAATTATTATTAGTGCATAGTGAAGAAATCAACTTCAAATATAAATGTATTAATCATAGACGGCATAGTACCCCATCTTGCTATGTCGCCATATAGGTTTACAACTTAAACTGTAAAGCTCGTATTGGAAAGTTGGATTTCCATCATGATGGCTACCGATTCGAAAGATCGATCACGTAGTGCAATATTCCACGGCTTACGTCCAGGGGTTTTGGAAAACACTGTAATGCATGTCCGCACTATATCCAGGAAATAAGTATCACCGCGGCTTACGTCCAAGGCCTTGGAAAACATCGCTTACTCTATCCTTCTGGGAATCAGGTATAAGCCTTATCCCTACTAGGTGTGGAGCACCATACCCAACACATCTCGGCCGACCGAATCTATAACAATACGGATTTTGGAACCAATTTAAAATTTTTATTTTAGCTATTTTAGTGGGTTTTGAATATCTAAAATGATTTATTTTGGATAATAAAAACTAAAAATTTATTTAAATCGATGTTAGAACGTATAAAACTATTTTACTTATGAAACGAGCCTAAAATGGCACGGTAGTTTGAAAATTCGATTTTAAATGTCAAATGAATATACAGAATTCATTAGAAGTCAGAATTGGACGAAACAAGAAACGTTAGAATCTAATTAACTTTATCTTTCTAACGAGTGTAAGAAACTGAGATTTCACTTTTAAACTAATAGTTATGTCTAGTTTAAAATTTAGAATAGTCGCTATAGAATTTATGTATATTTTAATATTATATATAGCCCTTAAAAATAGGCATTTTGCAAACGACCTCCGTTTTCGATGAAACCACTTTTGTTGGATCCGGAATATCAAAATATAGTCAGGTTTAAAAATTCATAATTTGTGGAATTAATATGTGAGCGTAGTAAATTTAAACGTGTTTTGTAATTTCAATTTGAATTTAATCGACTGGAAAAAAGGCCATTTTTCAAACGGTCTCCAAATTCAACGAATTTAGTTTTGTTAGGACCATATCGTCAAAACATAGCTAAATTATTTTTCTGTAATTTTTGGAATTGGTATGTGGCCCCAGTAAATTAAAATGTACGTTGGAATTCAACATTGACCATTATATTAATTTATATTTTATTTTTTATGAAAACTGGTCGAAACAGTCGTATTGGTTTACGAAACAAATCCCATTATGTCCGGAATGGGGTTATTTAGCTAGGGATGATGGACATTGGGTTTGATTTGGAGTTCGAATGAAAAATCGCACTAATTGGAAATAAAATAATATTAAAATATATAGGCATATATATATATTCGTTTTCTATTTAAAACCCTAATTCCCAATTACAATTCTGAGCCGCCAACCCTAAAAACGAATGGCCGATCTTTCAATTCTATTTTCATTAATATCTCCAAAATTGTTTCGAATTAAAGCATGGTTCCAATGTGAAATATGTAGAGCTATCTTAGCTCTTTCGATCCGTATGAAGATGAGGGTTATCGTGTTGCGTGTGGGAAGGAATTCGAGCTCGAAGGTGGGTTGTTTTGTGGCATTTCCAGTGCTGAGTAGGGCACCGAGTCCACCTGGACGATGACCATGGGGAGGCGCCTTGTAGGGCAAGGTGGTGGAGGAGTCCGATCAGGTTCTGGTGTATGTGTGCGATTTGGAGAGAGAACGTTGAAGGGAGTTGCGGTTTTCTCAGAAAGAAGGCGATAGGAAGATTAATTTAATGGAGAAGGGTGATTAATTAATTTAATTAAGTTTTAACTATTTTCACTTAATTAAATTATGTGACTAATGCTAGAATTATCATAACTTGTTCGTATGGAATCAGAATTGGACGAAACGAAGTTCGTTAGAACCGTGAGGTCGAACACTACGCAACGAAACTGACTGGGACAGAAATGGAGCTAGTTAGGATTTGAGGCAAATTCAAACTCAAATAGTACTGAAATAATCAATAAAGACCGACGGAGTGGAAACTAATGTGAGAACTCTCTCACTAAAATTATTTTTATTATGTTATTTATTTTTGGAGTTCCACACATGAACTTTACACAAATCATTTGAATTAGAAGCGATGTATGGATCTTAGCGACAATCACATTTCAAACTCCGCAAATGGACATTTATGGCGCCGTAAATGGCATTTGTTTGTTGAGTATTTATTTATATGCGATGTGAATAAAATATTTATATGCGATGTGAATAAAATATATATATGTATATGCGATGTGAATAAAATATATATATATATGCGTTGTACAAAAAATATATGAATTGTATAGAATATATATGCGTTGTATAAAGCATATATGCTTTGTATAGAATTGAAATGCGATAAAATTGATTTTGTGATTTGGAAAATTTGTCATGTATGGAAAAATATTATTTTTAGCTTATATATACGATGTAACACCCCGTATTTTCTGAGAATATTAAAGTAACAAATTAAAGAATAATTAATTACAAATGTGATAGGTGAAACGGGTTGTGCCATTGCGTTCGTCTAGAAATTCTGCTTGGAATAGAGTCCAAATTTTCGAAAATCGGACTTTGTATGAAGAAGTTATGGCCCTCGGAACTTTCAGAAATTTATATAAAACAATTCAGAAAATTAAATACCAAGGCAGGTCGATCTGGGGGTCGACCTACCCCAGGCCAGGTCGACCAGGGGGTCAACCCGACCTCCCTATATACAGGTCGACCTCCCCGTTGGGTCAGATCTGAAATCTGACGGGTTTCTTTATGTGACAACCTGCTGTGTCATTAGGGCTTGTGTGGCAAGTTCTGGTTGGTTCTCTTAGATTTGAATGGCTTTGATTTACCCTGGGTTGATCTGACGGCTCCTATTAAATCAAACTTCTATATAAGCAACCTAAATCTAAACCCTAAGCCACACAAAAATATTCCTAAGACCGTCATGCTATCAACAATCAACCTAGAGTAGCCGCCATTCTCATTCAACTAGAAAGCAAGTTAGGAATTACAAATCAAATCTAATTCAACTAAGAGAATTCAACGTCTACAACAAAGGAGAGTTATTCAATTTCAGAAAACAGATCCCAGAATAACAAGACTTTCTTTTCTTTGTAAGTCCTATTATTATTTAGATGTGAACGATTAAAAGTTGTGATTTGTAATAAAATGAAAACTAGAATAATTCCTAGTTGTAAGATAATGACGATGCTGATTTATGCTTATTCTTGTAATGATTCTATCTTATATGCTTGTGAGATTATTATGGTTATATGTTGATGTTAAACCAATCGTATATTATGTAAATTTGGTGACTTTTTCATGTTATGTATCATGCAAGTTGTTTAGATGTACATTTAGATCTGTGTTTATTGAATCATGCAAGTTGTTTAGATCTACATTTTGATCTTTGTTTATTGAATCATGCAAGTTGTTTAGTTCTACATTTAGATCTATGTTTGTTGAATCATGCAAGCTGTTTAGATCTACATTTAGATCTATGTTTATTAAATCATGCAAGTTATTTAGATCTACATTTAGATCCATGTTTATTGAATCATGTAAGTTGTTTAGATCTACGTTTAGATCTATGTTTATTAAATCATGCAAGTTATTAGGCTAAGACATGTATTATGTTTAGATCTACATTTAGATCTATGTTTATTGAATCATGCAATTTGTTAGGCTAAGACATGTATTATGTTCAGATTCATGTTTGTTGGATCCAAGATAAAAGTTCATGTTTACATGCCTTGTTAAACCTGTGTAATTCCATGTTTAAGATTCATGATTATTGGATCCAAATTAAAGTTTACATTCACATGTCTAGTTGAACTTGTGCAATTCTATATGCTTAAGGTTTATGTTCATTGGACCCAAAATAAAAGTTTGCGTTTACATGCCTAGTTGGATTTGGGTAATTTCGTATGTTCAAGACCCATGTTAATTAGATCCAAAAATGCAAGTTCACCTATATATGACTAATTGGAATTGTGTAGTTCTATGTAAACTCCCATCCATATGCTTATGGTTCATGTTGATTAGGTTCAAAATTGCAAGTTCATAATTGAACATATATTTATTCTATGCCAAATTTATGTGACATATGTTGGATCCATATTATGCTTGTCTTGAATGCTACATGTCTCTTCCTTTCCCCCCTTGATTTTGAGTTAGTCTAAATTGCGAAGCCTAACATTCTATGAAATTTATGCGAACGTTTAGCGGGGGTAACGTTGGGAAAAACATGAAGTTACATGTTATTGGCATATTTTAAATGATTAGTGGCATTGAAATGTTATAATATATATACCTAAAATTATGAACATGATTTAGAGGGAAATAGGGCATGAATTGAATGACAATAATTTACATATAAATATAGAAGGTGAATATGTAAATTTAGAAAAGACAAATATGCCTAACGAGGTTAGATTGATTTACGGTGTAAGACTGCCCGGAACCGCCCGGCACATCCAACAACCGTAACAATATATATGTAATGTGAGAGGTTAGTGCATCAAGTCCAAAAGAACCCGAGGTTAGACTGAGTTGCGGTGTAAAATTGCCCGGAACCGCCCGGCACATCCAGTAATCACAACAAAACCTGTCTAATGTGAGTGGTTGGTGCTTTAATGAATGAATTAAAGCTAAGACAGGAATGGTAGGGTTAAGTTAATTAAGGTAAAACTTAACCAACATAACAAGATGAATGACTAGGGTTAATTTAATAGGAAATACTTAACCAGTATAACATGATGAATGGGTAGGGTTAAGTAATAAGAAACAATTAACCAGTATAACTTGATTTGTGGTAAGGTTAAGTTAAAACAAGAGGGCAACACTTAACCAATATAACTTGATTTGTGGTATGGTTAAGTTAAAACGAGAGGGTAACACTTAACCAATATAACTTGATTTATGGTAAGGTTAAGTTAAAACAAGAGGGCATAACTTAACCAATATAACTTGATTTGTGGTAAGGTTAAGTTAAAACAAGAGGGCAACACTAACCAATATAACTTGCTTTGTGGTAAGGTTAAGTTAAAACAAGAGGGCAACACTTAATCAATATCACTTGATTTGTGTTAAGGTTAAGTTAAAACAAGAGGGCAACACTTAACCAATATAACTTGATTTGTGGTAGGGTTAAGTTGACACAAGAAGGCAACACCTAACCAAAGTAACATGACAAGTAGGTGGGTTAAGTAACTTGAATTGATTGATGACACCTAACCAATACAACATGATGAACACGTGGGGTTAAGTTAACAAGAAACACTTGACCAATACAACTTGATGGACGAACGGGGTTAAGTTAATAGGAAACACTTAACCAATCCAATATGATAAGTGAGGAGGGTTAAGTTAATAAGAGACACTTAACCAACATGACATGATGAATGGGTGGGTTAAGTTAACATGAATGGACAACACTTAACCAATATGGCATAATGTGAGGGAGGGTTAAGTACATAACAAGTTGGGTGGGGAATATTAGTAAATATAGGTCCCCAAATCTTAACCATTAATAAACATGCTTGAATTAGTAGGAGGGTTAAGTACATAGCAAGTTGGTGGGTAATATTAGTAAATATAGGCCCACAAACTTAACAATTAAATGAACTTGCCTAAATCAGTGGGAGGGTTAAGTACATATCAGGTTGGTGGGTAATATTAGTAAATATAGGCCCACTGTAACGACCCAGATTTTTCGTCGATTTATTTTAAATATTTAATATAGTTTTAAATATTGAATTTATAATATAAATGGTATTTTATTCGATTATCGATTAAATAATCGAAATACGATTTAATTTGATAATTATCGAAATACGAGAACTAAACAATTTAATTCAAAGGTAAAATTGAATCGAAACAGTTTAAACGATCAATGTATATATACGATTTAAATATGAACAATGATAATTGAAATTTATTTTTGAATTTATTTGTTGAATTTAAATCGATTTAATATGGTTATTTTATATTACATTCAAATTAAATTATATAATCAGTTTCGTTGTACTCAGAATAGTGAATAACATTTGGAACATCAGTCGTTACGATTAAATTACGGTTCAAAATTTAGAGTAAAGGACCATGAGATATTTTGGTAGAATATATTAATTAAAAATCAAATCAAAATAAAATATAATAATAATAATAAAAAAAAAATGAGGCCGACCTATCTCTCGTACCTCAAGCCACCCTAGGAATTAAATACACGCAACCTATCTTCCTCGAGCTCAAAAATATGTCTCCCATCTCTAATATCTTAGAAACAGGATTTTAATGTCCTGTACGTCTGTCCCTTGGTTCGCATCTATATATTGAGACTCACCTTCACTCTACCATCCCACGAAAATCAGTTCAGCTCTTCTTCATTTGTTTTCCTTCTTTCCCAGTAAATTGAAAATCCTCCCACTAAAATAGAAAAGAGAAAAATGGCTTCTTCCTTAAAATTTCAGAAATCAAATGCTTCGATTTCCTAGCCATATTCATTCGGTTATCAATTTTATGGTGGGACGCTTATTGAATCATTCGAACTCGAACGATGTGAGATGGGGATGATTTTGGTTGGCGATTAGAGGGGGTCGCGATGGGTTTGTCAGGCTCGCGATTGAAGTGTGCGATTGGGGTCACCGCGATTTCAAAAAAAAAGGGGACCGAAGCTCATATTCAAAGGTTGCGATTCCAGGGTTTTCACGAGGTCTGAAGGTTACAATGTTGGCTGTCGCGCTGTATACAAAGTTGCGATTAGGGTTATGATGGGTTCGACAGTGAACAATGGAAAGGGTCGGTTTCTATTTTTTGTGGGTAAACCGAAGTTCGATCTTTCTGAGGTGACTGAGGGTTGTGGCAATGGCATGAAGGCGTTCTCTGTGATTTTTGGATGGGGAAGACGCTGGTTTGGGTGATGACTGGAGTGAAGTTGGACTGTGTGAATCTGGAGTTGGATTTGTCTGGTGTAGCAGCGGGTTTGGTCAAGGGCAGAGAAGAATTCAAGTGTTCGGGGATGTAGTAGTGACAACTATAATAGAAGTAGTGCACGGTTGGGTATAGTGTATTAGCAGCAAGAAGATTTCGAAAATTTTGAATAAGGGAAGAAGGCTTCTCAAAGAAATTAAGGAGTTGCTCTGGTATTTGGGGTTGACGGATTCTAGAATCATTAAGGTATTTGTTTCTACTAAAATTTAGAAATACTTAGCGAAATTTAGTTACTTAAATGTTAAGTTAATTAGATTAATTAGAAATGTTTACTTTAATGTACATAATCAGTTTATTTAAGTAGTTTAAATAAATAAGTGCAAATTTGACAATTAAGGATTTAATTAATTATAGGGGCAAATATTATTCATTTGAGACGATCCATAGCTGCGATGGGATGAATGTAAATTGGATATTTCGCATCACGGTGAGTAAATCTCACTCACCTTTTATTTATAATTATTTTTATTTCGTTAAAAATAATTGTCTGTTGCTTGTGTGAATGTTTTCTGGTTGTTTTATATATATTAGTTATTTAGGCTATTATATATATATTGGGTTGATTGATTGGTTGGATTCCCGCAGTCTCATTAGCGGATGCCCGCAGTTTCATAGCGGATGATTACCCTATACGCCCCACGCTATGATTAGTGGATGACCTTCTATACCGCGATATTCTGCCACGAAGCAGAATTGGTATTATTTATGTGCTAACATCTGTGGATGCAGGAAAACAGGTTGGAGGAATCCAACTGGATTCCTCAAAAATATATTATCTGTTTGTTTATTTGTTTGCATATATATTGTTATATATGATGTGTTAGAAAAATAAATAATTGGTTGCTTTGTGGGTTTTATCACTGGGCTTAAGTAATGATATTTAAAAATATCGTCAAAAGGATATTAGAGATTTAAAAAGGAAAATTCTATTTTTAAATAGAATTTGAATTTTAAATGGGAATAAAAACATAAACTTGTTTTTGAAAAATATAACAAGTAGTTCCTTTATAAACGAAGTTTATAAATAGTTCTTTTATAACGAAGTTATAAAATGAAGAGAAAAGAATGATCATTTGATTATTCAGAAATAGAAATACAAGTGTGACATTGGAATGAGAAATCTATCTTCAAAGGAAAAATAGAAATATCGATTTCAAAAGGAATTGAAGTCGAGACTTGTTTAAAGAAATTGGATATAAGAATTCAAATAGAAACAGACTTTGAAATATAGAATTTCAAAGAAGAATTGAATTGAATTTGAAATATAGAATTTCAAAGAAGAACTGAAATATGAAATTTGAATAGAGATTTGAAATGGAATTCAAATATGAAATTTGAATAGAGATTTGAATGTAGAATTTCAAAATAGAATTTGAAATAAACTTTGAAATAGGATTTTCAAAGTAGAATTGGAAATAGGATTTCAAAATAGGATTTCAAAATAGAAAATCCAAATGGTTTTGAAATGGAATTTGGATTCAAGGGAATTCAAATGGATTTGAGTGAAGAAATTCAAATGGTGTTAAAAATAAGTTTGAATATTAGAATTCAAATGGTGTTGGAAATGAATTTGAATATTAGAATTCAAATGGAAATGGAAAATGAAAATGAAATTTGAATATAAGAGATTCAAATTGAGTTCAAATAGGATTTGATCTATGGGATTTGAATATGAAATTCAAATGGGTTTTAAACTATGGAACTTTGAATATAGAATTTAAAAAAGGAGTTTGAATATTTGAATTCCAATAGAATTCAAATATAGAAATTGGAATATAGAAGTTCAAATGGAATTTAAATATAGAGTTTGAATAAGAGAATTCGAATGAATTCAAACATCGAATTTAAATATAGGGAATTCAAATAGAAATTCAAGTATTGAATTTGAATATCAAATAGAAAAGGAATTGGAATTTGAATATAGAATTCAAATAAAAGTGAGATTGGAATTTGAATCAAGAAGTTCAAATAGAGTTAAAAGGGAGTTGAATTCATTTAACGAAGTTTTAAAAGTTTATATATATAAATATAATTAAAACGAACTCGCCGCAGCGATGCAGTTCGTAAATTGGCGATTCGAACTTCAATTGAGTATACAGAACGCAATTGAAGTCGGGATTCTTCGAAACAAGAAACGTCAGGACCGATTTGATAATAGTTTTCTAATGAAGGAGAAAAATCTGGATTTCGTCGTATATAATTTGAGTTATATCAAAATCAAATTTTCAGAAAAACAGCGCCAGAATCATTTTAAAACCATAATGGTTTATTTAATGTTATAAAAGGATTTTAAGCGGAAAAAAAAATCCGGATTATCTATTTAGAAAATTTCAGAGTTGAGTTGTAAAATATATGCGAATTCAAGTTGTGAAAATGAATATGATTTTTGAAACAGAAACCAGGTTTTGATTTATTGAATAGAATTAACTAAATTGAATAGAAATTAGTTAAGGAGATTTCGAATGGATATTGGGCTTTGAATAAGCGAATTCGATTTGAAAATTTATATTCGAAATCAAAAACGAAACTAGAATTGAAATTGAAACGCAATTTGGTTATGAGCAAGTTAAATAATTTGTTTGAAAATGCTATGTTCAAACAAAGGAGTAAAATAGGCAAAATGGCCGATTTAAAGAATAAATGAGCGAAACTGAATTCAAACGAATGGATTAAGTTGAATTGATTTGGAAACAGGTGAACAGATGTTAGACAGGTATGGGATGAAGTACATGAAGATTTTAATTTATGTGCCCGACAAAAAGGTACGTTTTAATTCACATATGAGGTTTTATGCGCCGTATCGGCAAGCCGCTTGGCTTTTTCTTTTTCTTTTTGAAATGAGAAGGTACCGGGAAGCTATTTGAAATTTCCCGATGCTCCCGATACAGGGGAGGTTATGGCGAAATTTTCCGGGAATTTAAGGAGTTAGAATTTTTTTTTAAAGAAATTTGACAATTAGAAATCTATATATCGATATATATAGAATTCGATAAGGAAACGAAATCAAAAATAGCGAAAAGGGCCAATATGGTTATTGAAATATTTGGATAACAAATATTGATAAGGAAATGGAGAAGAGATTTAATTAATGAAATATTAATTAAAGAGCCCAGTGATTTGTTTGATATGTTGGATGAACACTTGTTTTTATTCGATAGTTAAATCACAGACTATCGAAGTTTTTGACCATCGTTGTCAATATGGAGAGACCAGTTGGATTATTATCCGAAGAACCACTCCGTATCGGCATAAGCGTTGTGTAACAACCCGGAAAATCTGGGCCAGTTTAAAATTTTTATTTTGGCAATTTTAGCGAATTTTGAATATTTAAAATAGATTATTTTAACTAAAATCAACGAGAAATTTATTTTGAATATAATTCGAACGTATATATTATATACGCCGTCGTTAGAATATAAATAATTATATATTATATAAAAGGAATTGAAAATGGCGCGGTAGTTCGATAATTCGATTTCAAACTTCAATTGAATGTACCGGGTGCAAAACAATCCGGATTTTAGTGAAACCAAAAATAATGGAATCTAATAGTGAATATCTTTCCAACGAATCCGAAAAATCCAAAGTTCGTAGCGGGAATCAAAAGATATGTCAGTTGAAAATTCTGAATAGTCGCTATGGAATTCAGGCCCTTAAAAATGGACATTTTGCAAATGACCTCGGATTTCGACGAAACCAGTTTTGTTGGGTCCGTGATGTTAAGTTATTGCTAGATTCCCAATTTCATAATTTTTCGAATCAATATGTGAGCGTGGCAAAGGAAAACGCGTTTGACCGGTTTCAGTTGATTTTAATCGACTGGAAATTGGCCATTTTTCCAACGGTCTCAGAATTCGACGAAACTAGTTTTGTTAGGACCGTATCGTCAATACGAAGCTAGAAAATATTTTTCTGGAATTTTTCGAGTCAGTATGTGGCCCCGGTAATTTGCAATGTACGTTTAAAATTCAATATAGTGATTTAAATGTAGATTCAAAGGAAATTTATCGAGACGATCGAATCAGCTTGCGGTACATATCCCATTGTGTTCGGAATGGGGGTAAAACGCTATGGACGACAGGCGGTGAGCCTCGTTTAGAGGTCGCAGGTAAAAGTCAACTTTTTGAAAAATTAAATAATAAAATAATTAAAATAAGTTTTAATTTCCCCCTCCCTCCTTTATATCCTTTCTGGCCCCCCCCCCTTTTTTAAAATCAAATCGCTCAGGAAAAAGAGAAAAAAAAAAAAAACCCTAAACCTAACGATCGCCGAGCCACCGCCGAACCACCAGCCTCCCACCGCTCCGCCCAGTTCGATGCTCGACCAACCTCCCACCGCTCCGCCCAGTTCGACGCTCGACCAACCTCCCACCGCTCCGCCCAGTTCGACGCTCGACCAACCTCCCACCGCTCCGCCCAGTTCGACGCTCGAGCCATCGCCACCCAGTTCGACTCCCGAAGCCGCCCCTCTCGAAACCCGAAGCCCCCCCTGATCGTACTATCTCCGACGTCGTCTCCTTTCCCCCCCCCCGTCTCTGTAAGTTTTTAATTTTATTTTATTTTTATTTATTTTATTTTTATTTTATATATAAACTGATTTATTTCGAAATGAAAACTGATTTGTTTATAAAGATTAAAACTGTTTATTTTAAAAAAAAAAGGAATTTTAAACTGATTTTGTTAAAAGAGAAAAAAAACTGATTTTTTATAATTTTAAAAACTGATTTGAAAAACATTTTAAAACTGATTTTAAAAGATTAAAACTGTTTTTTTTTGAAAAGTTAAAACTGTTTTTAAAGAAAGTTAAAAACTGATTTTTAGATAAGAAATTTAAAACTGGATTTTTTGTAAAGAAAGTAAAAACTGATTTCCTTTAAAAGAATTTTAAAACCTGATTTTTAAAGTTATAAAAACTGAATTTTAATAGCAAGGAAAAACTGATTTTAAAAGCAAAGAAAATCAGATTTTTTTTTTATATTGAAAGTCGAAGTAGAAATCAGATTTTTATATATTGAATAGCGAACTAAAAATTCGATTTTTATATATTGAATAGCGAACTAAAAATTCGATTTTTATATATTGAATAGCGAACTAAAAATTCGATTTTTATATATTGAATAGCGAACTAAAAATTCGATTTTTATATATTGAATAGCAAACTAAAAATTCGATTTTTATATATTGAATAGCTAACTAAAAATTCGATTTTTATATATTGAATAGCTAACTAAAAATTCGATTTTTATATATTGAATAGCGAACTAAAAATTCGATTTTTATATATTGAATAGCGAAGTAAAAATTCGATTTTTACATATGTAGTGAAAGCGGACAACGAAGATGACGAAGATGCGATAGCAATGAAGATTTCTATCAATGGAGAGCCGTGGAGCTAGGATAGCTATAAGTGAGAATTTCTCACCTTTCAATTTACTTTTCTAGTTATATATATATACTAGGATGCAGACGGTGTTTAGTAGCACCCGACACAATCGTCCACAGACCATGGACTTGTTTGTTTGGCTGAATTGGTTATTGATTGTGATATTGGTTTGAATGTGGTTTGTGGTGTGAAAAATCGAATCGATAAATTGGTTAGGATTAGACGTGCGCCGTTATAAGGCGAAGGAGTAAGGCTAGGTTAGACACTTACTCCAAATTTTGTGGTTTGCATAATAAAATTGATATGATTGATGTGTGAATGGCGTGGGCCTTCACTAGACCGGGGATAAGGCTAGGCCTTGTCCCGTTTCTAGTATCGTGCCGTTATGCCGCCAAAATTTTCTAAAATATGTTAGAAAAATAAAAATATCATTTTATTTAAAGAATGAATTGAATAGAAGTTCATATGTTGGAATAAAATGTTTTGTCGTTAAAAATATAATTTTTAACGTGAATGTGAATAAATAAATATTCATTTACAAACCAGACGGTTTGTTTATGTACACCTATTTGAAGGACATTGATTGGGACGATAAATTTTACACATCGCCCAACTGCACAAATAAAATCTTTGTTTGATTGTTTGAAACCCCACACGGGTGTTGGGATGAAATTTGAAGTTCACTCATCCTGATTGATTGAATATGTCGATCGATTGATTGACAGGCTGTTATAAGCGTTGAATATCTATATTTGATGCTTTTACAGTGTAGTACACTTTGGTTGATGGTTGATTATTTTCAATGTTATTATATACATGTGTTGTATGAAAATCCATATAATTAACTTTATATGGTAATTGATTGGGCCTCATTCCAATTTGAAAAACAAAGAATATTATAAAATAAAAGTTCATGTGTTGACAGTACTCATCCGTTGAGATTGGTCATGTGTTGAACGAAATATTTTAGTAATAAAATTTACATCTTTATCAATATAAAATAAAAGTTCATGTGTTGACAGTACTCATCCATTGAGATTGGTCATGTGTTGAACGAAATATTTTGATAATAACAACTATTTTGAAAAAGAAATATTTGAAATAGAATATTTGAAAATAGAAATTTATGAAGCCGTGTTGATTAGATTGACGCCATTTTGACGTGAACGATATTTATATCGATTTTATTCATTTTTGAAATGAATATTGAAAAGTGATTTCGAAATCGAATATTTTGAAATGAATTGAATTGAAAACGATTTCGAAATGAAATGAATTGAAAACGAATTCGAATTGAATTGAAAACGATTTCGAAATGAATTGAATTGAAAACGATTTCGAAATGAATTGAATTGAAAACGATTTCGAAATGAATTGAATTGAAAACGATTTCGAAATGAATTGAATTGAAAACGATTTCGAAATGAATTGAATTGAAAACGATTTCGAAATGAATTGAATTGAAAACGATTTCGAAATGAATTGAATTGAAAACGATTTCGAAATGAATTGAATTGAAAACGATTTCGAAATGAATTGAATTGAAAACGATTTCGAAATGAATTGAATTGAAAACGATTTCGAAATGAATTGAATTGAAAACGATTTCGAAATGAATTGAATTGAAAACGATTTCGAAATGAATTGAATTGAAAACGATTTCGAAATGAATTGAATTGAAAACGATTTCGAAATGAATTGAATTGAAAACGATTTTGAAATGAATTGAATTGAAAACGAATTCAAATTGAATTGAAATTTGAATTGAATAGAAATAAATTTTGAAACGAATTTATAAAGAAGAATTCAATTTTACTTTGAATTGAAATGGAAGTTGAAATAGATTTTGAAACGAATTTTAAAACTATTTATATAATTCGTTTTGAATAGAAAATCGACGAAATATATATTATAAATATTATATATATAATATAATGGCCTAAATAGAACGCGCCGCGCCGCGGCAGTTCGTGAATTTCGACCATTTATTTCAAACGGGCATTACGGGAGATCCGACCGTCGGATTCTCCTAAAACCGGAACCGTTGGGTTCGAATCGAAAAGAGCTTTCTAACGAATATTAGAAATTTGAAATCTAACGGTTGGATTTGGAATTATGTCCAAATCAAATTCGAAAAAGGTCGCTGTAAGTGCAGTTCGATGGCCATTGATGGAAATCGACTGTACGGGCCTTGATAAAATTATTAAAAATGGTAATAATTTGTGTAAAATCATAAGAAATGATTTGTGAAGATTTGGGATGAAAAACTCCCTATTTGAAAAGATAAAAATAGATTTTTATCGAAATGAACTAGTTTTGAACTAGAATTATAATTCTATTTATTTTTAAATAAATAAATTGAATTTGAAAAGGGTTTTGAAAATAACCAAAATCTCCAATGATTGCATTGGAGTGGATTTGAATCGAAATTGTCTTCGGAATATTTCGATGTTGGAATTCGTGATTATACAGATGTTGTTATGGGAATTTGAAAGATATATATATTTATATCGTTATTTCCAATACGACATTTGTTAGTCGTAGAATTTGATATTGAATATAAGCCGATATATTTTCTATTCAGGGCCTTGTATTGAATATCAAATGTGATTTGGGGTTTGTCGTGAATGGTGTCTTCACTAACACTGTTCTTGAACCCAGTTGAGAAGAGATTAAATCTTTTTATTTAGATTTAATGAAGTGTACCAATTAAATAATATTTAATTGGAATTGAATTGATATTGATTTTTGGGTTTATCGTGAACAGTGTTTTAAATAACACTTGTTCTTTAACCCGATAATTAATGGAATGTGATTTTGGGTTTATCGTGAACCGTGTTTTAAATGACACTGATTCTTTAACCCAGTCGAAGATTAAAACTAAGTGGAGTTTTAATGAATCTTTAATTAGATTGAAAAGATCGAGAATGGAGTATCACCAGTTTTACTCCAGGCGATAGTTAAATCTTTAATTAGATTTGAACGTGAAATGGTAATTGAATTTACCGATAACACTGAGGTGTTAGATATGAAGTATTACCAGTTTTACTTCATGGGATAAATAGGTTGGGATGGGGAAATTAAAACAAATGATTACTTCGGTAAGGTTCGCTAATCCCGACTAGTTTGAATTGAGATTCAAAGGTAGAATAAAGAATAAATTCAAGGAATTTATCTTGGATAAAATTAATGGGAACATTTCCCTATGAATGTGAAATTTAGAAACTAACTGTCGGTTGGCCAAGCAGAATGGTTTTCTGGATATTGATCTGATGTTGGTTTCGGCCTTCGGGGTTAATATTTAGGGAATTATTCTCTTGATTAATTTACGGTTAGTGACTAATGAATTGAAATGAGGCGTATGTTGTGTTTGTGTAACACTTTTATAATATATACGCGAGTTATTCGGAAAGACCGGGTTTATCCCATTCTGAATAACTGATACGACGATAAGTCGAAGATGAAGACGATGGTCGAAGACCGGAGGTCTTCACGTCGTTTGGGTGATAACTGATGATCTTGATTGGGCTGTACACCCAAGAAGATGGAAACAGTTAGTGATCGTCCAGACGTACTTGGAAATCGATGGATATGCGGGGTACTAGGTGCCTCCGGTTTCGTTCAGACCCAGGACGGACTTGTAAATGGACTGTGTGTCTGACATCGGATTTCATTCTGTGTGACTGATATCGGTTGCATAGGATGGTTTGCCTGTGTGGCATGCTAAGATGCAAATGATCAAGGCTTCTGTTGAAAAGCAAAGTCTTGTGGTGATGATCAAAGCACGGCCTTTGTGGCGTAGCTTTGTGTAACGTTTACCTCGCGTGTTTCACACCAGGTATGAACCAAAAACGGGAGACGGACCTCAGGGAGGACTTGCGTTTCTTTCTAGCTAGAAGTGGCGTCAGTGGTTTTACACGCCCTGACGAGTTTGACTTATGTGGTTGTTGCTGTTGCGAGGCGCCTCGGATTGATCGGTCGTTCTCGAACCGATGGAGTCATTTAGTGGCTCATTTACGCCCCAAAGGGCGGAGAGACGTAGTGTTCAGGCATAATAATCCACATCGGTGGACCGGCCCTGATGATCTAAAGGGTTGATGCGTTCTGATCCTGAGACATGGGCTAGATTGTCTCGAATCGGTTGAGGACTATCTTTTGCCTCGGTTCATAGACGGAAATCCAATTTCCAAATACGTGACATGTGCGGTTTTAATTGTAATCCTATTTATGGCGACATAGTGGGATGGGGCGCTTATGCCGCCTATGATTGATACTTATGATTTGAAGTTGTTTTATACACTATGCACTTATTATAGTATCAAATGATTTGTTTTAAACGTATCAAGCATTCTTTGGCTGTTATAAGGGAAAACCCTATCCTCGACTGCGTTGCATTGTGTGATGGGACCTAGGTCTTATAACAGCTTCATTTTTCTTTATTTAGCATTGCGCTGTTGGTTTTATGCACTGGTATTCTTGGGAGGAAACCCGTTCCGTGTTATACGGCGTGGTCCCTTGATTTACCTAATGTTTTAAAATAAAGATTAATAACTGTTTTAGTTCTCACACCAGTCACATGACTGACCTGGAGTTTATTGTTTTAACCTAAACTCTGGGTGCCCTTATTTTGACATGGGCAGCTAGTAGTTTTGGTTTTGCAGATTTATATTCACAGGATCCTGGTTTACAGCTGGAATGATATCCGGAAAGCTTTGTATCCGTATATCTCTTCTAGTTGTGTATTGTATTATTTTCCGCTGCTATGTATTTAAATGAAATTTAAATCTCTGATATTTCTGTGTAATATTCTTTTATACTCTGTATATTCTTGTAATCTGATGTATTGTTGTGATATACAATGAAATGTTCTTCTGTATGCGTTCTGATTTGTCGTGTTCTCAAACGATAGGGCGTTTCGAACGGCCTGAATCGGTTTAGCGACTGGTTCGGACCGAGCGAAATTCCTTGCCGTCACAGTTGGTATCAGAGCTTTGGTTTACAAAGCTCAGAGAACAAGACACATTAGAACCGTACGAAAGAATTCATCAGATATTGGATTAGTAATATCCAATTAGAATGACTCGTTAGAGATGGGATCAGTAGTATCCTAGAACGAGTATGAAGAGTATATTTTTAAAAAAAATGAAAACAAATTTTTGTTTTGAAAATCTAAATCACTTAATCGTATTTGATTATTTATTTATATTGATTAGGACAGTCCAATATATAAAGATTTTGCGTATGCGCCTGGCTAGCGTCTATTCGAAGTTTTAATATATTGGATGGATATAGATTCACGCTCTAGTCGCCCGAAGATGATTCTGATGATAGTTCGAACATCATCAGAATTGATATTCGTGTGACGAAGGTGTGATATCTATATATTTCCATTAGACTGGTGTGAGAACCAAAACTTATATAGCTAGAATAAATTGTTGTGATTTGGCATCAAAAACGTGATTTTCTGTATATGTATCAAAATTATGAATTTGAAACTCTAATTCACTGATTGATGTTTGGGTTGTTTGTTTAATTGCTTGCTAATTTTAACCATTTATGCCTAATTGAATCAAATATTGAACTATATTGAAAATTGGTCGCATTTGCTTGCATACATGTATATCTTTTGAACAGGTCATAGCAAGGAGGCTAGAGCCAGAGAATAAAATTTGTTTGCCCGACAAATAGGTACATGTTTACTACATAATTTCCTGTTTTGTTTGGGTGATGATGATTTTGTGAGCCTATTGGCTAGCCGCTTGGCTTTTTCTTTTTCTTTTTGAGATCTGAAGGACCGGGGAAGCTATTTGAAATTCCCCGATGCTCCCGGTGCAGGGGAGGTTATGGCGAAATTTTTCAAAAATTTAGGGAGTTAGCCAAATTTTTGAGATTTTGGAAATTCTCAGAAACTAAAGAGTTGGAGAATGGAAGTCAGATCGAGCGTAGAGTTGAATTATCAAACCACTTTCGACTTTGTTCCTTTTCGGGGACGAAAAGTTTTAAGTGGGGGAGATTGTAACAACCCGGAAAATCTGGGCCAGTTTAAAATTTTTATTTTGGCAATTTTAGCGAATTTTGAATATTTAAAATAGATTATTTTAACTAAAATCAACGAGAAATTTATTTTGAATATAATTCGAACGTATATATTATATACGCCGTCGTTAGAATATAAATAATTATATATTATATAAAAGGAATTGAAAATGGCGCGGTAGTTCGATAATTCGATTTCAAACTTCAATTGAATGTACCGGGTGCAAAACAATCCGGATTTTAGTGAAACCAAAAATAATGGAATCTAATAGTGAATATCTTTCCAACGAATCCGAAAAATCCAAAGTTCGTAGCGGGAATCAAAAGATATGTCCAGTTGAAAATTCTGAATAGTCGTTATGGAATTCAGGCCCTTAAAAATGGACATTTTGCAAATGACCTCGGATTTCGACGAAACCAGTTTTGTTGGGTCCATGATGTTAAGTTATTGCTAGATTCCAAATTTCATAATTTTTCGAATCAATATGTGAGCGTGGCAAAGGAAAACGCGTTTGACCGGTTTCAGTTGATTTTAATCGACTGGAAATTGGCCATTTTTCCAACGGTCTCAGAATTCGACGAAACTAGTTTTGTTAGGACCGTATCGTCAATACGAAGCTAGAAAATATTTTTCTGGAATTTTTCGAGTCAGTATGTGGCCCCGGTAATTTGAAATGTACGTTTAAAATTCAATATAGTGATTTAAATGTAGATTCAAAGGAAACTTATCGAGACGATCGAATCAGCTTGCGGTACATATCCCATTGTGTTCGGAATGGGGGTAAAACGCTATGGACGACAGGCGGTGAGCCTCGTTTAGAGGTCGCAGGTAAAAGTCAACTTTTTGAAAAATTAAATAATAAAATAATTAAAATAAGTTTTAATTTCCCCCTCCCTCCTTTATATCCTTTCTGGCCCCCCCCCCTTTTTTAAAATCAAATCACTCAGGAAAAAGAGAAAAAAAAAAAAAAACCCTAAACCTAACGATCGCCGAGCCACCGCCGAACCACCAGCCTCCCACCGCTCCGCCCAGTTCGATGCTCGACCAACCTCCCACCGCTCCGCCCAGTTCGACGCTCGACCAACCTCCCACCGCTCCGCCCAGTTCGACGCTCGACCAACCTCCCACCGCTCCGCCCAGTTCGACGCTCGAGCCATCGCCACCCAGTTCGACTCCCGAAGCCGCCCCTCTCGAAACCCGAAGCCCCCCCAGATCGTACTATCTCCGACGTCGTCTCCTTCCCCCCCCCCCCCCGTCTCTGTAAGTTTTTAATTTTATTTTATTTTTATTTATTTTATTTTTATTTTATATATAAACTGATTTATTTCGAAATGAAAACTGATTTGTTTATAAAGATTAAAACTGTTTATTTTAAAAAAAAAAGGAATTTTAAACTGATTTTGTTAAAAGAGAAAAAAAAACTGATTTTTTATAATTTTAAAAACTGATTTGAAAAACATTTTAAAACTGATTTTAAAAGATTAAAACTGTTTTTTTTTTGAAAAGTTAAAACTGTTTTTAAAGAAAGTTAAAAACTGATTTTTAGATAAGAAATTTAAAACTGGATTTTTTGTAAAGAAAGTAAAAACTGATTTCCTTTAAAAGAATTTTAAAACCTGATTTTTAAAGTTATAAAAACTGAATTTTAATAGCAAGGAAAAACTGATTTTAAAAGCAAAGAAAATCAGATTTTTTTTATATTGAAAGTCGAAGTAGAAATCAGATTTTTATATATTGAATAGCGAACTAAAAATTCGATTTTTATATATTGAATAGCGAACTAAAAATTCGATTTTTATATATTGAATAGCGAACTAAAAATTCGATTTTTATATATTGAATAGCGAACTAAAAATTCGATTTTTATATATTGAATAGCTAACTAAAAATTCGATTTTTATATATTGAATAGCTAACTAAAAATTCGATTTTTATATATTGAATAGCGAACTAAAAATTCGATTTTTATATATTGAATAGCGAAGTAAAAATTCGATTTTTACATATGTAGTGAAAGCGGACAACGAAGATGACGAAGATGCGATAGCAATGAAGATTTCTATCAATGGAGAGCCGTGGAGCTAGGATAGCTATAAGTGAGAATTTCTCACCTTTCAATTTACTTTTCTAGTTATATATATATACTAGGATGCAGACGGTGTTTAGTAGCACCCGACACAATCGTCCACAGACCATGGACTTGTTTGTTTGGCTGAATTGGTTATTGATTGTGATATTGGTTTGAATGTGGTTTGTGGTGTGAAAAATCGAATCGATAAATTGGTTAGGATTAGACGTGCGCCGTTATAAGGCGAAGGAGTAAGGCTAGGTTAGACACTTACTCCAAATTTTGTGGTTTGCATAATAAAATTGATATGATTGATGTGTGAATGGCGTGGGCCTTCACTAGACCGGGGATAAGGCTAGGCCTTGTCCCGTTTCTAGTATCGTGCCGTTATGCCGCCAAAATTTTCTAAAATATGTTAGAAAAATAAAAATATCATTTTATTTAAAGAATGAATTGAATAGAAGTTCATATGTTGGAATAAAATGTTTTGTCGTTAAAAATATAATTTTTAACGTGAATGTGAATAAATAAATATTCATTTACAAACCAGACGGTTTGTTTATGTACACCTATTTGAAGGACATTGATTGGGACGATAAATTTTACACATCGCCCAACTGCACAAATAAAATCTTTGTTTGATTGTTTGAAACCCCACACGGGTGTTGGGATGAAATTTGAAGTTCACTCATCCTGATTGATTGAATATGTCGATCGATTGATTGACAGGCTGTTATAAGCGTTGAATATCTATATTTGATGCTTTTACAGTGTAGTACACTTTGGTTGATGGTTGATTATTTTCAATGTTATTATATACATGTGTTGTATGAAAATCCATATAATTAACTTTATATGGTAATTGATTGGGCCTCATTCCAATTTGAAAAACAAAGAATATTATAAAATAAAAGTTCATGTGTTGACAGTACTCATCCGTTGAGATTGGTCATGTGTTGAACGAAATATTTTAGTAATAAAATTTACATCTTTATCAATATAAAATAAAAGTTCATGTGTTGACAGTACTCATCCATTGAGATTGGTCATGTGTTGAACGAAATATTTTGATAATAACAACTATTTTGAAAAAGAAATATTTGAAATAGAATATTTGAAAATAGAAATTTATGAAGCCGTGTTGATTAGATTGACGCCATTTTGACGTGAACGATATTTATATCGATTTTATTCATTTTTGAAATGAATATTGAAAAGTGATTTCGAAATCGAATATTTTGAAATGAATTGAATTGAAAACGATTTCGAAATGAAATGAATTGAAAACGAATTCGAATTGAATTGAAAACGATTTCGAAATGAATTGAATTGAAAACGATTTCGAAATGAATTGAATTGAAAACGATTTCGAAATGAATTGAATTGAAAACGATTTCGAAATGAATTGAATTGAAAACGATTTCGAAATGAATTGAATTGAAAACGATTTCGAAATGAATTGAATTGAAAACGATTTCGAAATGAATTGAATTGAAAACGATTTCGAAATGAATTGAATTGAAAACGATTTCGAAATGAATTGAATTGAAAACGATTTCGAAATGAATTGAATTGAAAACGATTTCGAAATGAATTGAATTGAAAACGATTTCGAAATGAATTGAATTGAAAACGATTTCGAAATGAATTGAATTGAAAACGATTTCGAAATGAATTGAATTGAAAACGATTTCGAAATGAATTGAATTGAAAACGATTTCGAAATGAATTGAATTGAAAACGATTTCGAAATGAATTGAATTGAAAACGATTTCGAAATGAATTGAATTGAAAACGATTTTGAAATGAATTGAATTGAAAACAAATTCAAATTGAATTGAAATTTGAATTGAATAGAAATAAATTTTGAAACGAATTTATAAAGAAGAATTCAATTTTACTTTGAATTGAAATGGAAGTTGAAATAGATTTTGAAACGAATTTTAAAACTATTTATATAATTCGTTTTGAATAGAAAATCGACGAAATATATATTATATATATTATATATATAATATAATGGCCTAAATAGAACGCGCCGCGCCGCGGCAGTTCGTGAATTTCGACCATTTATTTCAAACGGGCATTACGGGAGATCCGACCGTCGGATTCTCCTAAAACCGGAACCGTTGGGTTCGAATCGAAAAGAGCTTTCTAACGAATATTAGAAATTTGAAATCTAACGGTTGGATTTGGAATTATGTCCATATCAAATTCGAAAAAGGTCGCTGTAAGTGCAGTTCGATGGCCATTGATGGAAATCGACTGTACGGGCCTTGATAAAATTATTAAAAATGGTAATAATTTGTGTAAAATCATAAGAAATGATTTGTGAAGATTTGGGATGAAAAACTCCCTATTTGAAAAGATAAAAATAGATTTTTATCGAAATGAACTAGTTTTGAACTAGAATTATAATTCTATTTATTTTTAAATAAATAAATTGAATTTGAAAAGGGTTTTGAAAATAACCAAAATCTCCAATGATTGCATTGGAGTGGATTTGAATCGAAATTGTCTTCGGAATATTTCGATGTTGGAATTCGTGATTATACAGATGTTGTTATGGGAATTTGAAAGATATATATATTTATATCGTTATTTCCAATACGACATTTGTTAGTCGTAGAATTTGATATTGAATATAAGCCGATATATTTTCTATTCAGGGCCTTGTATTGAATATCAAATGTGATTTGGGGTTTGTCGTGAATGGTGTCTTCACTAACACTGTTCTTGAACCCAGTTGAGAAAAGTTTAAATCTTTTTATTTAGATTTAATGAAGTGTACCAATTAAATAATATTTAATTGGAATTGAATTGATATTGATTTTTGGGTTTATCGTGAACAGTGTTTTAAATAACACTTGTTCTTTAACCCGATAATTAATGGAATGTGATTTTGGGTTTATCGTGAACCGTGTTTTAAATGACACTGATTCTTTAACCCAGTCGAAGATTAAAACTAAGTGGAGTTTTAATGAATCTTTAATTAGATTGAAAAGATCGAGAATGGAGTATCACCAGTTTTACTCCAGGCGATAGTTAAATCTTTAATTAGATTTGAACGTGAAATGGTAATTGAATTTACCGATAACACTGAGGTGTTAGATATGAAGTATTACCAGTTTTACTTCATGGGATAAATAGGTTGGGATGGGGAAATTAAAACAAATGATTACTTCGGTAAGGTTCGCTAATCCCGACTAGTTTGAATTGAGATTCAAAGGTAGAATAAAGAATAAATTCAAGGAATTTATCTTGGATAAAATTAATGGGAACATTTCCCTATGAATGTGAAATTTAGAAACTAACTGTCGGTTGGCCAAGCAGAATGGTTTTCTGGATATTGATCTGATGTTGGTTTCGGCCTTCGGGGTTAATATTTAGGGAATTATTCTCTTGATTAATTTACGGTTAGTGACTAATGAATTGAAATGAGGCGTATGTTGTGTTTGTGTAACACTTTTATAATATATACGCGAGTTATTCGGAAAGACCGGGTTTATCCCATTCTGAATAACTGATACGACGATAAGTCGAAGATGAAGACGATGGTCGAAGACCGGAGGTCTTCACGTCATTTGGGTGATAACTGATGATCTTGATTGGGCTGTACACCCAAGAAGATGGAAACAGTTAGTGATCGTCCAGACGTACTTAGAGATCGATGGATATGCGGGGTACTAGGTGCCTCCGGTTTCGTTCAGACCCAGGACGGACTTGTAAATGGACTGTGTGTCTGACATCGGATTTCATTCTGTGTGACTGATATCGGTTGCATAGGATGGTTTGCCTGTGTGGCATGCTAAGATGCAAATGATCAAGGCTTCTGTTGAAAAGCAAAGTCTTGTGGTGATGATCAAAGCACGGCCTTTGTGGCGTAGCTTTGTGTAACGTTTACCTCGCGTGTTTCACACCAGGTATGAACCAAAAACGGGAGACGGACCTCAGGGAGGACTTGCGTTTCTTTCTAGCTAGAAGTGGCGTCAGTGGTTTTACACGCCCTGACGAGTTTGACTTATGTGGTTGTTGCTGTTGCGAGGCGCCTCGGATTGATCGGTCGTTCTCGAACCGATGGAGTCATTTAGTGGCTCATTTACGCCCCAAAGGGCGGAGAGACGTAGTGTTCAGGCATAATAATCCACATCGGTGGACCGGCCCTGATGATCTAAAGGGTTGATGCGTTCTGATCCTGAGACATGGGCTAGATTGTCTCGAATCGGTTGAGGACTATCTTTTGCCTCGGTTCATAGACGGAAATCCAATTTCCAAATACGTGACATGTGCGGTTTTAATTGTAATCCTATTTATGGCGACATAGTGGGATGGGGCGCTTATGCCGCCTATGATTGATACTTATGATTTGAAGTTGTTTTATACACTATGCACTTATTATAGTATCAAATGATTTGTTTTAAACGTATCAAGCATTCTTTGGCTGTTATAAGGGAAAACCCTATCCTCGACTGCGTTGCATTGTGTGATGGGACCTGGGTCTTATAACAGCTTCATTTTTCTTTATTTAGCATTGCGCTGTTGGTTTTATGCACTGGTATTCTTGGGAGGAAACCCGTTCCGTGTTATACGGCGTGGTCCCTTGATTTACCTAATGTTTTAAAATAAAGATTAATAACTGTTTTAGTTCTCACACCAGTCACATGACTGACCTGGAGTTTATTGTTTTAACCTAAACTCTGGGTGCCCTTATTTTGACACGGGCAGCTAGTAGTTTTGGTTTTGCAGATTTATATTCACAGGATCCTGGTTTACAGCTGGAATGATATCCGGAAAGCTTTGTATCCGTATATCTCTTCTAGTTGTGTATTGTATTATTTTCCGCTGCTATGTATTTAAATGAAATTTAAATCTCTGATATTTCTGTGTAATATTCTTTTATACTCTGTATATTCTTGTAATCTGATGTATTGTTGTGATATACAATGAAATGTTCTTCTGTATGCGTTCTAATTTGTCGTGTTCTAAAACGATAGGGCGTTTCGAACGGCCTGAATCGGTTTAGCGACTGGTTCGGACCGAGCGAAATTCCTTGCCGTCACACGTTGCGAACCAAGTATGCTGAATATATTGAAGACGGAGTGAAGTGCAAGGGCTTTTTCTATTAATAGAAATGGTGCCTTCGGTTTCGTTCAATCCCAGAACGAACGTAAATGGACGAATGTCTGACAGAGTATTTCCAATGATCAAATGGGTTGGTCTGTATGGATATATATGGTTGCAACGGATTTATCCCTTAGCATAACATCCAGAATATTTGTGCAAACTCAACTAGTGATTAACGGATCTGACAATGTGGCATTCAAAGTGATTGTGTTATCAAGGAATGGTAAGTAATCGTAGCCTCAGGCCTCAACAACCGGGGAAGGACAAAAATCGGGCAGGCAGCATGGCTATGTGGGTCGCACCCATTAGGGTGTATAATCACCTATCTAGAGAAATTCCTTTTGTTTCTTAATCTATTGATTCTGCCCATTCGGGAAACGGTGGTTTGAGTCCAACCGTTGGTGATATACATTCGATACACTCAAGCGAAATGAGTGGTCGGTCATGTGTGGGCCGGGTTGCAAGACGTTCTTGTTGAACCCAGGTGTATTCGCCTCTAGAGATACATCATCGGAAGGTGGTTCCATACCTTGTCATGTTGGAAATCCAATCTCCAATAAGCGCCATGCGGTTTTTGATTTTATACTATATATGTGGAGCGTGAGATGCAAGCGTTCTACTATTTGGTTATTTGCTTGATGTAGACATTATTATAATATCACTGGATTTTCGTATCAAAGTGTTTTGGGTTATAGTAAGGTAAAAACCGTCCATGTTTATGTGTGGGCTGGTCTTACTATTATCTTTTCTTCCGAAAAAAGTTGAAAGTTAAACAAGTGGTTGGAGTTTACTCACACCAGTCCCATGACTGACCCAGAGTTTATTTTGTTTTGTTTTTCCCTAAACTCTTGGGTGCCAAAATTTGTACGGGCAGTCAAGTAGTCGGGATTTCACAGATTGATTTGAAGGAGCTGGAAGCAGGAGGCTTCACCGGTTAGCTATAGGCTATCATATATTCCGCTGTGGACCTTGTTCGTATCTGGAAACAGGTGTTTATAACTGTTCCAGAAATGACTGTTGTGCTCTGATGATGGTATGTATATAAAGTTACTGATTTGTATTTCAAAAGTTATGTTATATAATATATTTTATTCATTCCGCTGTGAGTTGTGATCTTCGTTTTTTCTTCTATCCTAATATTTCTTTCTCCCTATTTCTCATCTTCTAACTTCTTTCTATTAATGGTTCGTATTTCTGTGTTATTTGGGTTGGATGTGTGTTGTATTTAGTCAACTCAGATAGCTCAGATTTGCGGGCCTTTACAGTTGGTATCAGAGCTTAGGTTGAGCGAATACCTAGGCTTGATAGGGATGTGCTCATTAGAGATAGGGTCAGTAGTACCCTAGAATGAGTTGAGTGTATATATATACGAGAGAGCGTATTTGTTAGTTGATATAAAAATGGTTTTATATTGTGTTGGCTTGTCTGTTGGGTAATTTATGAATTCTGGTCGAATCGTGGGACGCCACGACGTCGATAGGAGTTTCTAAATACTTGAACAGAAGATTTAACACGATATAGTTTTAAAATGGGTAGATGAAATAATTTTACCCAAAAATTCTATTTTGATATAGAAAGAATAATTTTCTAGAATTATTATTATATGGATGTGTTGATTGTTAGAATTATAATCAAACGAGATTATAAAATTGGAATGGTTATTTATAACCTAATAGAATTTGTATAGGAATTAAATATACAAATGAGATGAATTAGAATTAAATTCAAACCAGAATTAAGAAAATCCTGGGAAGTTGAAAAATATCTTTCAAAGTATATTAAAATAATATAGATTTGTTTTAAAGGATTTGAAAGAAAATCATGGATTTTGAAATAATAAAGCACTGAACTCACTTCAGTGGCTGGGAAATTATTCTGATGATGATTGCAACATCATCAGTGTTCATTTCCGAGTTTCTAAGTGATGAATTGCTACCTTAGAAAAGTTTTGATGAAAATTTGTTTGAAAGAAAACAAGTGGTTTGAAATTCAAATGTTTGAATTTGAGATAGTGACAAAAATATATGTATGTATTTATGGGATCTCAATATTGATTTGAAATGAAAACCCTGCAATGTGGATTCTGGAATTAAAATTTAACTGAAGCAAGTTAAATGGTTCGAGGTGAATAAATTGACTAGAATCAATTTGAAATAAATTGAAATGAATATGAATTAGAATGCATATGAATGGAAACCAAAAGTTTTGGTTGAAATTAAAGTCATAGAAATATGAGGAGTGAGTTTCAACATAAGTGAATTTTTGAAAAGTAATAGATTTGTACCCTTTTTCCCACCTTAGCAATTTCGAGGACGAAATTATTTTAAGGGGGGAAGAATGTAACGACCCAGATTTTTCGTCGATTTATTTTAAATATTTAATATAGTTTTAAATATTGAATTTATAATATAAATGGTATTTTATTCGATTATCGATTAAATAATCGAAATACGATTTAATCTGATAATTATCGAAATACGAGAACTAAACAATTTAATTCAAAGGTAAAATTGAATCGAAACAGTTTAAACGATCAATGTATATATACGATTTAAATATGAACAATGATAATTGAAATTTATTTTTGAATTTATTTGTTGAATTTAAATCGATTTAATATGGTTATTTTATATTACATTCAAATTAAATTATATAATCAGTTTCGTTGTACTCAGAATAGTGAATAACATTTGGAACATCAGTCGTTACGATTAAATTACGGTTCAAAATTTAGAGTAAAGGACCATGAGATATTTTGGTAGAATATATTAATTAAAAATCAAATCAAAATAAAATATAATAATAATAATAATAATAATAAAATGAGGCCGACCTATCTCTCGTACCTCAAGCCACCCTAGGAATTAAATACACGCAACCTATCTTCCTCGAGCTCAAAAATATGTCTCCCATCTCTAATATCTTAGAAACAGGATTTTAATGTCCTGTACGTCTGTCCCTTGGTTCGCATCTATATATTGAGACTCACCTTCACTCTACCATCCCACGAAAATCAGTTCAGCTCTTCTTCATTTGTTTTCCTTCTTTCCCAGTAAATTGAAAATCCTCCCACTAAAATAGAAAAGAGAAAAATGGCTTCTTCCTTAAAATTTCAGAAATCAAATGCTTCGATTTCCTAGCCATATTCATTCGGTTATCAATTTTATGGTGGGACGCTTATTGAATCATTCGAACTCGAACGATGTGAGATGGGGATGATTTTGGTTGGCGATTAGAGGGGGTCGCGATGGGTTTGTCAGGCTCGCGATTGAAGTGTGCGATTGGGGTCACCGCGATTTCAAAAAAAAAGGGGGACCGAAGCTCATATTCAAAGGTTGCGATTCCAGGGTTTTCACGAGGTCTGAAGGTTACAATGTTGGCTGTCGCGCTGTATACAAAGTCGCGATTAGGGTTATGATGGGTTCGACAGTGAACAATGGAAAGGGTCGGTTTCTATTTTTTGTGGGTAAACCGAAGTTCGATCTTTCTGAGGTGACTGAGGGTTGTGGCAATGGCATGAAGGCGTTCTCTGTGATTTTTGGATGGGGAAGACGCTGGTTTGGGTGATGACTGGAGTGAAGTTGGACTGTGTGAATCTGGAGTTGGATTTGTCTGGTGTAGCAGCGGGTTTGGTCAAGGGCAGAGAAGAATTCAAGTGTTCGGGGATGTAGTAGTGACAACTATAATAGAAGTAGTGCACGGTTGGGTATAGTGTATTAGTAGCAAGAAGATTTCGAAAATTTTGAATAAGGGAAGAAGGCTTCTCAAAGAAATTAAGGAGTTGCTCTGGTATTTGGGGTTGACGGATTCTAGAATCATTAAGGTATTTGTTTCTACTAAAATTTAGAAATACTTAGCGAAATTTAGTTACTTAAATGTTAAGTTAATTAGATTAATTAGAAATGTTTACTTTAATGTACATAATCAGTTTATTTAAGTAGTTTAAATAAATAAGTGCAAATTTGACAATTAAGGATTTAATTAATTATAGGGGCAAATATTATTCATTTGAGACGATCCATAGCTGCGATGGGATGAATGTAAATTGGATATTTCGCATCACGGTGAGTAAATCTCACTCACCTTTTATTTATAATTATTTTTATTTCGTTAAAAATAATTGTCTGTTGCTTGTGTGAATGTTTTCTGGTTGTTTTATATATATTAGTTATTTAGGCTATTATATATATATTGGGTTGATTGATTGGTTGGATTCCCGCAGTCTCATTAGCGGATGCCCGCAGTTTCATAGCGGATGATTACCCTATACGCCCCACGCTATGATTAGTGGATGACCTTCTATACCGCGATATTCTGCCACGAAGCAGAATTGGTATTATTTATGTGCTAACATCTGTGGATGCAGGAAAACAGGTTGGAGGAATCCAACTGGATTCCTCAAAAATATATTATCTGTTTGTTTATTTGTTTGCATATATATTGTTATATATGATGTGTTAGAAAAATAAATAATTGGTTGCTTTGTGGGTTTTATCACTGGGCTTAAGTAATGATATTTACAAATATCGTCAAAAGGATATTGGAGATTTAAAAAGGAAAATTCTATTTTTAAATAGAATTTGAATTTTAAATGGGAATAAAAACACAAACTTGTTTTTGAAAAATATAACAAGTAGTTCCTTTATAAACGAAGTTTATAAATAGTTCTTTTATAACGAAGTTATAAAATGAAGAGAAAAGAATGATCATTTGATAATTCAGAAATAGAAATACAAGTGTGACATTGGAATGAGAAATCTATCTTCAAAGGAAAAATAGAAATATCGATTTCAAAAGGAATTGAAGTCGAGACTTGTTTAAAGAAATTGGATATAAGAATTCAAATAGAAACAGACTTTGAAATATAGAATTTCAAAGAAGAATTGAATAGAATTTGAAATATAGAATTTCAAAGAAGAATTGAAATATGAAATTTGAATAGAGATTTGAAATGGAATTCAAATATGAAATTTGAATAGAGATTTGAATGTAGAATTTCAAAATAGAATTTGAAATAAACTTTGAAATAGGATTTTCAAAGTAGAATTGGAAATAGAATTTCAAAATAGGATTTCAAAATAGAAAATCCAAATGGTTTTGAAATGGAATTTGGATTCAAGGGAATTCAAATGGATTTGAGTGAAGAAATTCAAATGGTGTTAAAAATAAGTTTGAATATTAGAATTCAAATGGTGTTGGAAATGAATTTGAATATTAGAATTCAAATGGAAATGGAAAATGAAAATGAAATTTGAATATAAGAGATTCAAATTGAGTTCAAATAGGATTTGATCTATGGGATTTGAATATGAAATTCAAATGGGTTTTAAACTATGGAACTTTGAATATAGAATTTAAAAAAGGAGTTTGAATATTTGAATTCCAATAGAATTCAAATATAGAAATTGGAATATAGAAGTTCAAATGGAATTTAAATATAGAGTTTGAATAAGAGAATTCGAATGAATTCAAACATCGAATTTAAATATAGGGAATTCAAATAGAAATTCAAGTATTGAATTTGAATATCAAATAGAAAAGGAATTGGAATTTGAATATAGAATTCAAATAAAAGTGAGATTGGAATTTGAATCAAGAAGTTCAAATAGAGTTAAAAGGGAGTTGAATTCATTTAACGAAGTTTTAAAAGTTTATATATATAAATATAATTAAAACGAACTCGCCGCAGCGATGCAGTTCGTAAATTGGCGATTCGAACTTCAATTGAGTATACAGAACGCAATTGAAGTCGGGATTCTTCGAAACAAGAAACGTCAGGACCGATTTGATAATAGTTTTCTAATGAAGGAGAAAAATCTGGATTTCGTCGTATATAATTTGAGTTATATCAAAATCAAATTTTCAGAAAAACAGCGCCAGAATCGTTTTAAAACCATAATGGTTTATTTAATGTTATAAAAGGATTTTAAGCGGAAAAAAAAATCCGAATTATCTATTTAGAAAATTTCAGAGTTGAGTTGTAAAATATATGCGAATTCAAGTTGTGAAAATGAATATGATTTTTGAAACAGAAACCAGGTTTTGATTTATTGAATAGAATTAACTAAATTGAATAGAAATTAGTTAAGGAGATTTCGAATGGATATTGGGCTTTGAATAAGCGAATTCGATTTGAAAATTTATATTCGAAATCAAAAAGGAAACTAGAATTGAAATTGAAACGCAATTTGGTTATGAGCAAGTTAAATAATTTGTTTGAAAATGCTATGTTCAAACAAAGGAGTAAAATAGGAAAAATGGCCGATTTAAAGAATAAATGAGCGAAACTGAATTCAAACGAATGGATTAAGTTGAATTGATTTGGAAACAGGTGAACAGATGTTAGACAGGTATGGGATGAAGTACATGAAGATTTTAATTTATGTGCCCGACAAAAAGGTACGTTTTAATTCACACATGAGGTTTTATGCGCCGTATCGGCAAGCCGCTTGGCTTTTTCTTTTTCTTTTTGAAATGAGAAGGTACCGGGAAGCTATTTGAAATTTCCCGATGCTCCCGATACAGGGGAGGTTATGGCGAAATTTTCCGGGAATTTAAGGAGTTAGAATTTTTTTTTAAGAAATTTGACAATTAGAAATCTATATATCGATATATATAGAATTCGATAAGGAAACGAAATCAAAAATAGCGAAAAGGGCCAATATGGTTATTGAAATATTTGGATAACAAATATTGATAAGGAAATGGAGAAGAGATTTAATTAATGAAATATTAATTAAAGAGCCCAGTGATTTGTTTGATATGTTGGATGAACACTTGTTTTTATTCGATAGTTAAATCACAGACTATCGAAGTTTTTGACCATCGTTGTCAATATGGAGAGACCGGTTGGATTATTATCCGAAGAACCACTCCGTATCGGCATAAGCGTTGCGAACCAAGTATGCTGAATATATTGAAGACGGAGTGAAGTGCAAGGGCTTTTTCTATTAATAGAAATGGTGCCTTCGGTTTCGTTCAATCCCAGAACGAACGTAAATGGACGAATGTCTGACAGAGTATTTCCAATGATCAAATGGGTTGGTCTGTATGGATATATATGGTTGCAACGGATTTATCCCTTAGCATAACATCCAGAATATTTGTGCAAACTCAACTAGTGATTAACGGATCTGACAATGTGGCATTCAAAGTGATTGTGTTATCAAGGAATGGTAAGTAATCGTAGCCTCAGGCCTCAACAACCGGGGAAGGACAAAAATCGGGCAGGCAGCATGGCTATGTGGGTCGCACCCATTAGGGTGTATAATCACCTATCTAGAGAAATTCCTTTTGTTTCTTAATCTATTGATTCTGCCCATTCGGGAAACGGTGGTTTGAGTCCAACCGTTGGTGATATACATTCGATACACTCAAGTGAAATGAGTGGTCGGTCATGTGTGGGCCGGGTTGCAAGACGTTCTTGTTGAACCCAGGTGTATTCGCCTCTAGAGATACATCATCGGAAGGTGGTTCCATACCTTGTCATGTTGGAAATCCAATCTCCAATAAGCGCCATGCGGTTTTTGATTTTATACTATATATGTGGAGCGTGAGATGCAAGCGTTCTACTATTTGGTTATTTGCTTGATGTAGACATTATTATAATATCACTGGATTTTCGTATCAAAGTGTTTTGGGTTATAGTAAGGTAAAAACCGTCCATGTTTATGTGTGGGCTGGTCTTACTATTATCTTTTCTTCCGAAAAAAGTTGAAAGTTAAACAAGTGGTTGGAGTTTACTCACACCAGTCCCATGACTGACCCAGAGTTTATTTTGTTTTGTTTTTCCCTAAACTCTTGGGTGCCCAAATTTGTACGGGCAGTCAAGTAGTCGGGATTTCACAGATTGATTTGAAGGAGCTGGAAGCAGGAGGCTTCACCGGTTAGCTATAGGCTATCATATATTCCGCTGTGGACCTTGTTCGTATCTGGAAACAGGTGTTTATAACTGTTCCAGAAATGACTGTTGTGCTCTGATGATGGTATGTATATAAAGTTACTGATTTGTATTTCAAAAGTTATGTTATATAATATATTTTATTCATTCCGCTGTGAGTTGTGATCTTCGTTTTTTCTTCTATCCTAATATTTCTTTCTCCCTATTTCTCATCTTCTAACTTCTTTCTATTAATGGTTCGTATTTCTGTGTTATTTGGGTTGGATGTGTGTTGTATTTAGTCAACTCAGATAGCTCAGATTTGCGGGCCTTTACAGTTGGTATCAGAGCTTAGGTTGAGCGAATACCTAGGCTTGATAGGGATGTGCTCATTAGAGATAGGGTCAGTAGTACCCTAAAATGAGTTGAGTGTATATATATACGAGAGAGCGTATTTGTTAGTTGATATAAAAATGGTTTTATATTGTGTTGGCTTGTCTGTTGGGTAATTTATGAATTCTGGTCGAATCGTGGGACGCCACGACGTCGATAGGAGTTTCTAAATACTTGAACAGAAGATTTAACACGATATAGTTTTAAAATGGGTAGATGAAATAATTTTACCCAAAAATTCTATTTTGATATAGAAAGAATAATTTTCTAGAATTATTATTATATGGATGTGTTGATTGTTAGAATTATAATCAAACGAGATTATAAAATTGGAATGGTTATTTATAACCTAATAGAATTTGTATAGGAATTAAATATACAAATGAGATGAATTAGAATTAAATTCAAACCAGAATTAAGAAAATCCTGGGAAGTTGAAAAATATCTTTCAAAGTATATTAAAATAATATAGATTTGTTTTAAAGGATTTGAAAGAAAATCATGGATTTTGAAATAATAAAGCACTGAACTCACTTCAGTGGCTGGGAAATTATTCTGATGATGATTGCAACATCATCAGTGTTCATTTCCGAGTTTCTAAGTGATGAATTGCTACCTTAGAAAAGTTTTGATGAAAATTTGTTTGAAAGAAAACAAGTGGTTTGAAATTCAAATGTTTGAATTTGAGATAGTGACAAAAATATATGTATGTATTTATGGGATCTCAATATTGATTTGAAATGAAAACCCTGCAATGTGGATTCTGGAATTAAAATTTAACTGAAGCAAGTTAAATGGTTCGAGGTGAATAAATTGACTAGAATCAATTTGAAATAAATTGAAATGAATATGAATTAGAATGCATATGAATGGAAACCAAAAGTTTTGGTTGAAATTAAAGTCATAGAAATATGAGGAGTGAGTTTCAACATAAGTGAATTTTTGAAAAGTAATAGATTTGTACCCTTTTTCCCACCTTAGCAATTTCGAGGACGAAATTATTTTAAGGGGGGAAGAATGTAACGACCCAGATTTTTCGTCGATTTATTTTAAATATTTAATATAGTTTTAAATATTGAATTTATAATATAAATGGTATTTTATTCGATTATCGATTAAATAATCGAAATACGATTTAATTTGATAATTATCGAAATACGAGAACTAAACAATTTAATTCAAAGGTAAAATTGAATCGAAACAGTTTAAACGATCAATGTACATATACGATTTAAATATGAACAATGATAATTGAAATTTATTTTTGAATTTATTTGTTGAATTTAAATCGATTTAATATGGTTATTTTATATTACATTCAAATTAAATTATATAATCAGTTTCGTTGTACTCAGAATAGTGAATAACATTTGGAACATCAGTCGTTACGATTAAATTACGGTTCAAAATTTAGAGTACAGGACCATGAGATATTTTGGTAGAATATATTAATTAAAAATCAAATCAAAATAAAATATAATAATAATAATAATAAAAAAAATGAGGCCGACCTATCTCTCGTACCTCAAGCCACCCTAGGAATTAAATACACGCAACCTATCTTCCTCGGGCTCAAAAATATGTCTCCCATCTCTAATATCTTAGAAACAGGATTTTAATGTTTTGTACGTCTGTCCCTTGGTTCGCATCTATATATTGAGACTCACCTTCACTCTACCATCCCACGAAAATCAGTTCAGCTCTTCTTCATTTGTTTTCCTTCTTTCCCAGTAAATTGAAAATCCTCCCACTAAAATAGAAAAGAGAAAAATGGCTTCTTCCTTAAAATTTCAGAAATCAAATGCTTCGATTTCCTAGCCATATTCATTCGGTTATCAATTTTATGGTGGGACGCTTATTGAATCATTCGAACTCGAACGATGTGAGATGGGGATGATTTTGGTTGGCGATTAGAGGGGGTCGCGATGGGTTTGTCAGGCTCGCGATTGAAGTGTGCGATTGGGGTCACCGCGATTTCAAAAAAAAAGGGGACCGAAGCTCATATTCAAAGGTTGCGATTCCAGGGTTTTCACGAGGTCTGAAGGTTACAATGTTGGCTGTCGCGCTGTATACAAAGTCGCGATTAGGGTTATGATGGGTTCGACAGTGAACAATGGAAAGGGTCGGTTTCTATTTTTTGTGGGTAAACCGAAGTTCGATCTTTCTGAGGTGACTGAGGGTTGTGGCAATGGCATGAAGGCGTTCTCTGTGATTTTTGGATGGGGAAGACGCTGGTTTGGGTGATGACTGGAGTGAAGTTGGACTGTGTGAATCTGGAGTTGGATTTGTCTGGTGTAGCAGCGGGTTTGGTCAAGGGCAGAGAAGAATTCAAGTGTTCGGGGATGTAGTAGTGACAACTATAATAGAAGTAGTGCACGGTTGGGTATAGTGTATTAGCAGCAAGAAGATTTCGAAAATTTTGAATAAGGGAAGAAGGCTTCTCAAAGAAATTAAGGAGTTGCTCTGGTATTTGGGGTTGACGGATTCTAGAATCATTAAGGTATTTGTTTCTACTAAAATTTAGAAATACTTAGCGAAATTTAGTTACTTAAATGTTAAGTTAATTAGATTAATTAGAAATGTTTACTTTAATGTACATAATCAGTTTATTTAAGTAGTTTAAATAAATAAGTGCAAATTTGACAATTAAGGATTTAATTAATTATAGGGGCAAATATTATTCATTTGAGACGATCCATAGCTGCGATGGGATGAATGTAAATTGGATATTTCGCATCACGGTGAGTAAATCTCACTCACCTTTTATTTATAATTATTTTTATTTCGTTAAAAATAATTGTCTGTTGCTTGTGTGAATGTTTTCTGGTTGTTTTATATATATTAGTTATTTAGGCTATTATATATATATTGGGTTGATTGATTGGTTGGATTCCCGCAGTCTCATTAGCGGATGCCCGCAGTTTCATAGCGGATGATTACCCTATACGCCCCACGCTATGATTAGTGGATGACCTTCTATACCGCGATATTCTGCCACGAAGCAGAATTGGTATTATTTATGTGCTAACATCTATGGATGCAGGAAAACAGGTTGGAGGAATCCAACTGGATTCCTCAAAAATATATTATCTGTTTGTTTATTTGTTTGCATATATATTGTTATATATGATGTGTTAGAAAAATAAATAATTGGTTGCTTTGTGGGTTTTATCACTGGGCTTAAGTAATGATATTTACAAATATCGTCAAAAGGATATTGGAGATTTAAAAAGGAAAATTCTATTTTTAAATAGAATTTGAATTTTAAATGGGAATAAAAACATAAACTTGTTTTTGAAAAATATAACAAGTAGTTCCTTTATAAACGAAGTTTATAAATAGTTCTTTTATAACGAAGTTATAAAATGAAGAGAAAAGAATGATCATTTGATAATTCAGAAATAGAAATACAAGTGTGACATTGGAATGAGAAATCTATCTTCAAAGGAAAAATAGAAATATCGATTTCAAAAGGAATTGAAGTCGAGACTTGTTTAAAGAAATTGGATATAAGAATTCAAATAGAAACAGACTTTGAAATATAGAATTTCAAAGAAGAATTGAATAGAATTTGAAATATAGAATTTCAAAGAAGAATTGAAATATGAAATTTGAATAGAGATTTGAAATGGAATTCAAATATGAAATTTGAATAGAGATTTGAATGTAGAATTTCAAAATAGAATTTGAAATAAACTTTGAAATAGGATTTTCAAAGTAGAATTGGAAATAGAATTTCAAAATAGGATTTCAAAATAGAAAATCCAAATGGTTTTGAAATGGAATTTGGATTCAAGGGAATTCAAATGGATTTGAGTGAAGAAATTCAAATGGTGTTAAAAATAAGTTTGAATATTAGAATTCAAATGGTGTTGGAAATGAATTTGAATATTAGAATTCAAATGGAAATGGAAAATGAAAATGAAATTTGAATATAAGAGATTCAAATTGAGTTCAAATAGGATTTGATCTATGGGATTTGAATATGAAATTCAAATGGGTTTTAAACTATGGAACTTTGAATATAGAATTTAAAAAAGGAGTTTGAATATTTGAATTCCAATAGAATTCAAATATAGAAATTGGAATATAGAAGTTCAAATGGAATTTAAATATAGAGTTTGAATAAGAGAATTCGAATGAATTCAAACATCGAATTTAAATATAGGGAATTCAAATAGAAATTCAAGTATTGAATTTGAATATCAAATAGAAAAGGAATTGGAATTTGAATATAGAATTCAAATAAAAGTGAGATTGGAATTTGAATCAAGAAGTTCAAATAGAGTTAAAAGGGAGTTGAATTCATTTAACGAAGTTTTAAAAGTTTATATATATAAATATAATTAAAACGAACTCGCCGCAGCGATGCAGTTCGTAAATTGGCGATTCGAACTTCAATTGAGTATACAGAACGCAATTGAAGTCGGGATTCTTCGAAACAAGAAACGTCAGGACCGATTTGATAATAGTTTTCTAATGAAGGAGAAAAATCTGGATTTCGTCGTATATAATTTGAGTTATATCAAAATCAAATTTTCAGAAAAACAGCGCCAGAATCGTTTTAAAACCATAATGGTTTATTTAATGTTATAAAAGGATTTTAAGCGGAAAAAAAAAATCCGAATTATCTATTTAGAAAATTTCAGAGTTGAGTTGTAAAATATATGCGAATTCAAGTTGTGAAAATGAATATGATTTTTGAAACAGAAACCAGGTTTTGATTTATTGAATAGAATTAACTAAATTGAATAGAAATTAGTTAAGGAGATTTCGAATGGATATTGGGCTTTGAATAAGCGAATTCGATTTGAAAATTTATATTCGAAATCAAAAAGGAAACTAGAATTGAAATTGAAACGCAATTTGGTTATGAGCAAGTTAAATAATTTGTTTGAAAATGCTATGTTCAAACAAAGGAGTAAAATAGGCAAAATGGCCGATTTAAAGAATAAATGAGCGAAACTGAATTCAAACGAATGGATTAAGTTGAATTGATTTGGAAACAGGTGAACAGATGTTAGACAGGTATGGGATGAAGTACATGAAGATTTTAATTTATGTGCCCGACAAAAAGGTACGTTTTAATTCACATATGAGGTTTTATGCGCCGTATCGGCAAGCCGCTTGGCTTTTTCTTTTTCTTTTTGAAATGAGAAGGTACCGGGAAGCTATTTGAAATTTCCCGATGCTCCCGATACAGGGGAGGTTATGGCGAAATTTTCCGGGAATTTAAGGAGTTAGAATTTTTTTTTAAGAAATTTGACAATTAGAAATCTATATATCGATATATATAGAATTCGATAAGGAAACGAAATCAAAAATAGCGAAAAGGGCCAATATGGTTATTGAAATATTTGGATAACAAATATTGATAAGGAAATGGAGAAGAGATTTAATTAATGAAATATTAATTAAAGAGCCCAGTGATTTGTTTGATATGTTGGATGAACACTTGTTTTTATTCGATAGTTAAATCACAGACTATCGAAGTTTTTGACCATCGTTGTCAATATGGAGAGACCGGTTGGATTATTATCCGAAGAACCACTCCGTATCGGCATAAGCGTTGCGAACCAAGTATGCTGAATATATTGAAGACGGAGTGAAGTGCAAGGGCTTTTTCTATTAATAGAAATGGTGCCTTCGGTTTCGTTCAATCCCAGAACGAACGTAAATGGACGAATGTTTGACAGAGTATTTCCAATGATCAAATGGGTTGGTCTGTATGGATATATATGGTTGCAACGGATTTATCCCTTAGCATAACATCCAGAATATTTGTGCAAACTCAACTAGTGATTAACGGATCTGACAATGTGGCATTCAAAGTGATTGTGTTATCAAGGAATGGTAAGTAATCGTAGCCTCAGGCCTCAACAACCGGGGAAGGACAAAAATCGGGCAGGCAGCATGGCTATGTGGGTCGCACCCATTAGAGTGTATAATCACCTATCTAGAGAAATTCCTTTTGTTTCTTAATCTATTATTCTGCCCATTCGGGAAACGGTGGTTTGAGTCCAACCGTTGGTGATATACATTCGATACACTCAAGCGAAATGAGTGGTCGGTCATGTGTGGGCCGGGTTGCAAGACGTTCTTGTTGAACCCAGGTGTATTCGCCTCTAGAGATACATCATCGGAAGGTGGTTCCATACCTTGTCATGTTGGAAATCCAATCTCCAATAAGCGCCATGCGGTTTTTGATTTTATACTATATATGTGGAGCGTGAGATGCAAGCGTTCTACTATTTGGTTATTTACTTGATGTAGACAGTATTATAATATCACTGGATTTTCGTATCAAAGTGTTTTGGGTTATAGTAAGGTAAAAACCGTCCATGTTTATGTGTGGGCTGGTCTTACTATTATCTTTTCTTCCGAAAAAAGTTGAAAGTTAAACAAGTGGTTGGAGTTTACTCACACCAGTCCCATGACTGACCCAGAGTTTATTTTGTTTTGTTTTTCCCTAAACTCTTGGGTGCCCAAATTTGTATGGGCAGTCAAGTAGTCGGGATTTCACAGATTGATTTGAAGGAGCTGGAAGCAGGAGGCTTCACCGGTTAGCTATAGGCTATCATATATTCCGCTGTGGACCTTGTTTGTATCTGGAAACAGGTGTTTATAACTGTTCCAGAAATGACTGTTGTGCTCTGATGATGGTATGTATATAAAGTTACTGATTTGTATTTCAAAAGTTATGTTATATAATATATTTTATTCATTCCGCTGTGAGTTGTGATCTTCGTTTTTTCTTCTATCCTAATATTTCTTTCTCCCTATTTCTCATCTTCTAACTTCTTTCTATTAATGGTTCGTATTTCTGTGTTATTTGGGTTGGACGTGTGTTGTATTTAGTCAACTCAGATAGCTCAGATTTGCGGGCCTTTACACCCACAAACCTAACCAGTAGGAAACCCTAGTAACCGGGACCCATTTCAGCAGTAACCCACATAGATGTATCATGGTACCCTAAACTAGGCAGGGTGAGGCACGATTACTGGGCTAATTATAAGCGGTCAAAATAGCGGCAGGGGGGTAGTCGGTGTTGGTTCCGACGGTTTACAGGCATGCACGTACTCCAGAGTGGGAAAAAGTAGGCACTGAGTACCAGTAGTTATACACTGTGCATTTTGAATCGTATCAGGTCGCTATCATAAGGATTGATACACCTTATGGTGGAACCAACTTAGGGTATCTACACACAAGAGAGGGCCGATTGACACAGACGCATGGAACATTAATGCAAGTAAGGAGCCAATCGATAGGGTAGTAAGGGTACATCTAACATGTTCATTGCAATTAGGTTGATTGAGGTGGAATCCTCACGATAGATGTACACTTGAGGGCTACCACAATTACGGGGACTGGGATCACGTTATCATTTTATACAGATTACTAGTTGGGACACTAGTTAGGTGGTTCAGAGAAGTAAAATGGATGCGATAGCATATTTAGCCTTATTATCCTATTTCTAGTGTGATGTCCTAGATTTAGTTTATTCATGTCATAACCCTTTTCTTGTTTACATGCTAAATAGTCACTGGACTTACCAGACTCATGTCTGACCCATTTTCTTTCGTCTTCTTTTCTTATGTTCCCTCACTCCCCCCAAGGTCCGCAGGGAGGGAATACTTCAGCTTAGATCAGATCATTTCCAACTTGAAGAAAGTAGATGTATTTCTTTAGACTCTCTCTTCCACTGCTATGGCTGGTTCACGCTTTATTAGGGAATATCATTGTTATTTTTATGCTTCTTTTATATTTGGAAGTTTTTGAATCAAGACAGAAGTTCTATGTATTACTTTTAAGTATGATTGAGATAACTATTGTAAAAGCTTGACTGAACCATATTATTTATAAAATGACTTTATTTTCCGCTGCTTTATTTGTCTGTCTTGTTTTTTATCTGCATCTTTTAACTAAAATGCTCCACCAAAGTTAAGGCATTCACTTTGTGAGTGACCTTAACGTAGGTGGGGTTTTTCACTTGGTATCAGAGATGAAGGTTACCGGATCAGATAAAAGATTTGAAAAATTATTTTCAAAATGGTTTTAAAAGAAGCATTTTCTAAAGAAAAGTTTTGTTTTTGAAGGTATATTCCCCAAAACCATATGCACTATCTTTTTGATCCTCTGTTTGAATCCTTGTTTCCTTCTTTCTTGAGTCTCCGGGGCTCCTGGCTTTCTGGGAGTTAACCTCATCGCGGCATGGTTCCGTAGGCTTGATGAGACTACGACACCTGTCAAAGGGCGGAGAAGTGCCCAACTTCCATCTATAGCCGTTGTAGTTTCACCTGCGGCTAATTTTTTTTCGAGCTTTGTAGGATTTTCTATGCGATGGAGGCAGCTTTCAAGAGACCTGTCAACAAGTTACACAAGGATGGAAAAGATAAGAATAAGGGAGTTTGGCTAAGGAGCACAACCCAAGGATGAAGAACTCATGGATATAGACTTGGTTCACAAAGGAGGGGAGGAAAGAATAGTAAAACCTGAAACAAGAGGAAGTACCTTTATTGTGGTATAACGGGTCGTACAATTAAGGGCAAGAGCAAGAACAAATGACAGGATTTTCAGAAGGGCAAATGCATGCTCTCACCGCCAGCATACCTGAGAGTGGTAGTAAAGTTTCTGTTGAAAAAGTCTAGTTTTTCTTTTGATCATCCTGTTAGTACTCTTTTGATTTTAGCGCTTCACATTTGTTTATGTCTGCTTCCATAGTTAAGTCTCTGTACCCTAGAGCTTGTATAGTAGAGGATCCCATTATTGTCTCAAGTCCAATTTGTGGTTCGACTCGTTTATCTTTGGTTTGTAAGGATTTGAGATACTTATGTTTTTGGTTTCATGGGCAATGGGTTGATTCTAGGCACGAATTGGTTAGCTAGTAATTGTGAAAGGAGGGTAATTAGACTTTCGACTTGCCTCGGGAATACCCTTGAGATTTCGTGCGATCTTAAGGGATCAGTTTTCTTAGCTACCTAGAATCACTTTATGTATCTATCGACGATTTTCGATCCGATGTAGTAGTCCATGAGTACGCAAGATATTTTGATTAGGTTAGGGATTTCCCCCCTAAAACTCGAGATAGACATCCGCATATATCTAGTTGACAATGCAAAGCCAGTTATGCGATCAACGATAGTTTTGGAATAAGATTAGTGATGATATCCAGAGTCGGTTAAGTGCTCAATTGTTTGGTTGTTTTGCTAGTATCATCTAACATAAATCGTCCAAATTTGGAGGAGGTATTCCTTGGGTGCTTGTCTGATATTGGTTTAGGCCTTTGGGGCTTGTACTCGAGGGATGTCAAGTTCGACTAGGATGGTTTGCGTGAGAGATACCGACCCTCAGATTTGTGACATGACGGATAAGCCAAGTAGAAGAGTGACCTCTCATCATCTTAGTATATACACTTGGTATCATGGTTAATATCTGTTTATCTTGAAAAGGTAGTTCGACTACATTGGATACCCTCTAGCATAGTAAAATCAAGGTCCTATCTTTACTAGTGGGTTTTGGAAATGGAGGTCAAGAAGCTTCGCAATCGTGAAGATTAGTTAAGGTACAATGGAGTGAAGCTCAAGAAGATGCGATTTAGAAGACTGAAGACTAGATACACGCATCATACCCTTTTTGAGGGAATATCCTTGATTCCACTTTTTCTGTAATATTTATTTGCATGATAGTCTTTATCTTTTAGGTATATCCTCTCGGTCCTATCCACGATCCTTAGCTAGAAGCCAATGGATGTAAACATGTATTTGAAACATGTTATGATTGATGGTTGCAAGTGGTTGCAAGTGTTTGCTAGTGGTTGCTCGTGGATGCACATACAAACATTAGGCACTAGATCGGCTCAGTCACTTTCATATTATATATGCACGAGTGAATTTTTATACATATGAACTGAAACTTGATGTGTTATCATATGGATGTTGCATTTGTATGAATGATTTTGCACTCATGTAGAAGTTATAAAGTACGATTAGGAATAATTGCATACATGATGGACTCATGGCACTGACATAATTCACATTGAGGAGGTCAACTGAATCAGTAGACCGCCTGATTTTGCATTAGATAATGACATGTACACACACTATGCATATAATCATGAAGGCATTAGAAATCTTTTTAAGGACAATGGATGCCTGTGTTTGATGGTTGAGTAGATGGATGATTGGATGGTAGGATATACATTCTTCTTAACTTGAAGATTTTGGAGACGAAATCCTTTAAGGAGGGGAGAATGTAACACCCCGTATTTTCTGAGAATATTAAAGTAATGAATTAAAGAATAATTAATTACAAATGTGATAAATAGGTGAAACGGGTTGCGCCATTGCGTTCGTCTCGAAATTCTGCTAGGTGAGTCCAAGTTTTCAAAAATCGGACTTCGTATGAAGAAGTTATGGCCCTCGGAACATTAAGAAATTTATATAAAACAATTCAGAAAATTAACTACCAAGGCAGGTCGACCTGGGGGTCGACCTACCCCAGGCCAGGTCGATCAGTTGTCAACCTCCCTATATATAGGTCGACCTGTGGGTCGACCTCCTCCTCGGGTCAGATCTGAAATCTGACGTGTTTCTTTGTGTGACGACCTGCTGTGTCATTAGGGCTTGTGTGGCAAGTTCTGGTTGGTTCTCTTAGATTTGAATGGCTTTGATTTACCCTGGGTTGATCTGATGGCTCCTATTAAATCCAACTTCTATATAAGCAACCTAAATCTAAACCCTAAGCCACACAAAAATATTCCTAAGACCGTCATGCTGTCCACACTCAACCTGAGTAGCCGCCATTCTCATTCAACTAGAAAGCAAGTTAGGAATTACAAATCAAATCTAATTCAACTAAGAGAATTCAACGTCTACAACAAAGGAGAGCTATTCAATTTCAGAAAACAGATCCCAGAAAAGCAAGACTTTCTTTTCTTTGTAAGTCCTGTTATTATTTAGATGTGAATGGTTAAAAGTTGTGATTTGTAATAAAATGAAAACTAGCATAATTCCAAGTTGTAAGATAATGACGATGTTGATTTATGCCTATTCTTGTAACGATTCTATCATATATGCTTGTGAGAATATTGTGGTTATATGTTGATGTTAAACCAGTTGTATATTATGTAAATTTGGTGACTTTTTCATGTTATGTATCATGCAAGTTGTTTAGATCTACATTTAGATATAAGTTTATTAAATCATGCAAGTTGTTTAGATCTACATTTAGATCTATGTTTATTGAATCATGCAAGTTGTTTAGATCTACATTTAGATCTATGTTTATTGAATCATGCAAGTTGTTTAGATCTACATTTAGATCCATGTTTATTGAATCATGCAAGTTGTTTAGATCTACATTTAGATCTATGTTTATTAAATCATGCAAGTTATTAGGCTAAGACATGTATTATGTTTAGATCTACATTTAGATCTATGTTTATTGAATCATGCAAGTTGTTAGGCTAAGACATGTATTATGTTTAGATTCACGTTTGTTGGATCCGAGATAAAAGTTCATATTTACATGCCTTGTTAAACCTGTGTAATTCCATATTTAAGATTCATGATTTTTGGAACCAAATTAAAGTTTACATTCACATGTCTAGTTGAACTTGTGCAATTCTATATGCTTAAGGTTTATGTTCATTGGACCCAAAATAAAAGTTTGCATTTACATGCCTAGTTGGATTTGGATAATTTCGTATGTTCAAGACCCATGTTAATTAGATCCAAAAATGCAAGTTTACCTTTATATGACTAATTGGAATTGTGTAGTTCTATGTAAACTCCCATCCATATGTTATGGTTCATGTTGATTAGGTTCAAAATTGCAAGTTCATAATTGAACATATATTTATTCTATGCCAAATTTATGTGACATATGTTGGATCCATATTTTGCTTGTCTTGAATGCTACGTGCCTCTTCCTTTCCTCCCCTTGATTTTGAGTTAGGCTAAATTGCGAAGCCTAACATTCTATGAAATTTATGTGAACGTTTAGCGGGGGTAACGTTGGGAAAAACATGAAGTTACATGTTATTGGCATATTTTAAATGATTAGTGGCGTTGAAATGGTATAATTTATATACCTAAAATTATGAACATGATTTAGAGAGAAATTGGGCATGACTTAAATGACAATAATTTACATATAAATATAGAAGGTAAATATGTAAATTTAGAAAAGACAAATATGACTAACCCGAGGTTAGATTGAATTACGGTGTAAGACTGCCCGGAACCGCCCGGCACATCCAGCAACCGTAACAATATATATCTAATGTGAGAGGTTAGTGCATCAAGCCCAAAAGAACCCGAGGTTAGACTGAGTTGCAGTGTAAAACTGTCCGGAACCGCCCGACACATCCAGTAACCGCAACAATACATGTCTAATGTGAGTGGTTGGTGCTTTAATGAATGAATTAAAGATAAGACATGAATGGTAGGGTCAAGTTAATTAAGGTAACACTTAACCAATATAACAAGATGAATGACTAGGGTTAAGTTAATAGGAAACACTTAACCAGTATAGCATGATGAATGGGTAGGGTTAAGTAATAAGAAACACTTAACCAATATAATTTGATTTGTGGTAAGGTTAAGTTAAAACAAGAGGGCAACACTTAACCAATATAACTTGATTTGTGGTAAGGTTAAGTTAAAACAAGAGGGCAACACTTAACCAATATAACTTGATTTGTGGTAGGGTTAAGTTGACACAAGAAGGCAACACTTAACCAAAGTAACATGAAAAGTAGGTGGATTAAGTAACTTGTATTGATTGATGACACTTAACCAATACAACATGATGAACACGTGGGGTTAAGTTAACAAGAAACACTTGACCAATACAACTTGATGGACGAACGGGGTTAAGTTAATAGGAAACTCTTAACCAATCCAACATGATAAGTGAGGAGGGTTATGTTAATAGGAAACACTTAACCAACATGACATGATGAATGAGTGGGTTAAGTTAACATGAATGGACAATACTTAACCAATATGGCATAACGTGCGGGAGGGTTAAGTACATAGCAAGTTGGGTGGGTAATATTAGTAAATATAGGCCTATAAAACTTAATCATTAATAAACATGCTTGAATCAGTAGGAGGGTTAAGTACATAGCAAGTTGGTGGGTAATATTAGTAAGTATAGGCCCACGAACTTAACCAATAAATAAACATGCCTGAATCAGTGGGAGGGTTAAGTACATATCAGGTTGGTGGGTAATATTAGTAAATGTGGACCCACAAACATAACCAATAGGAAACCCTAGTAACGGGGACCCATTTCAACTGTAATCCACATATATGCATCATGTAACCTAAAAACTAGGCAGGGTGGGGCACGATTACTGGGCTGATTATAAGCGGTTAAAACAGCGGCAGGGGGTACGTCAGTGTAGGTTCTGATGGTTTACGGGCGTGCACGTACTCCGAAGTGGGAAAAAGCAGGCATTGAGTACCGGTAGTTTTAGACTGTGCATCTTGAACCATGTCGGGTCGCTATCATAAGGATTGATACACCTTATGGTGGAACCAGCGCAGGGTATCTACACGCAAGAGAGGGCCGATTAACACAGACACATGGAACATTAATGCAAGTAAGGAGCCGATTGATAAGGTAGTAAGGGTACGTCTAATATGTTCATGGCAATTAGGCTGATTGAGGTGGAATCCTCACGATATATGTACACCTGAAGGCTAACACAATTACAGGGATTGGAATCACGTTATCATTTTATATAGATTACTAGTTGGGACACTAGTTAGGTGGTGCAGGGAAGTAAAATGGGTGCAATATCATATTTAGCCTTATTATCTTATTTCTAGGGTGATGTCCTAGATTCAGTTTATTCATGTCATAACCCTTTTTTGTTTACATGCTAAATAGTCACTGGACTTACCAGACTCATGTCTAACCCATTTTCTTTCATCTTCTTTTCTTCTGTCCCCCCCAAGGTCCGTAGGGAGGGAATACTTCAGCTTAGATCAGATCATTTCCAACTTGAAGAAAGTAGATGTATTGCTTTGGACTCTCTCTTCCACTGCTATGGCTGGTTCACGCTTTATTAGGGAATATCATTGTTATTTTTATGCTTCTTTTATATTTGGAAGTTTTTGAATCAAGACAGAAGTTCTATGTATTACTTTTAAGTATGATTGAGATAACTGTTGTAAAAGCTTGACTGAACCATATTATTTATAAAATGACTTTATTTTCCGCTGCTTTATTTGTCTGTCTTGTAATTTATCTGCATCTTTTACCTAAAATGCTCCACCAAAGTTAAGGCATTACCTTTGTGAATGACCTTAACGGAGGTGGGGTGTTTCATGCGATATATAAAATATCCATGTAATGGTATAAATATTTGTTCATTAAAAATGTATTTTTTAATGTATATGTGAAATGGATAAAAATGGCATGTAATGGAATAATTATTGGAAGGTTAAAAATATAATTTTTAACGTATATGTGAAATGGATAAAATTGGCATGTAATGAAATAATTATTGGAAGGTTAAAAATATAATTTTTAACGTATATATGCGATGAATGAAATTGCCATGTAATGGAATATTTATTGGATTGTTAAAAATATAATTTTTAACTATATATGGAATATTCAATTTTGATTTAAAATTAAAATGGAAGTTGGAATCGTTTTAAAACGAATTTATAGAACACGTTATAAATGGAGATAGACAATATATATATTATATATACTTAATGGCTTGAATAAAATGCGTCGCGCGATCGTTCGCGAATTTAAACCATTAAATTCAAATTGATGTAACGGGAGATCTGACCGTCGAATTCTACCAAAAACCGGAACCGTTGGGTTCGTATAAACAAGATCTTTCCAATGATTATAAGAGATTTAAATTTGAATGGTTGGATTATAAATTATTTACAAATCAATTTCAGAAAAGGTTGTTATGTATGTAGTTTGGTGGCCGTTATTGGAAACCGACTGTAAAGGCCTTAATAAAATTATTAAAAATATGGAAAAAATTATGTAAAATCATAATAAATGATTTGGAAAGATTTTGGATGAAAAATTCCAAGTTTGAAAGGATAAAAATATTTTTTTATCGAAAAGAACTAGTTAATAACTAGAATAATAATCCAATTATTTTTAGAAATAATAAATTGGAGTGAAAATGGGTTTTAAAATAAGCAGAGTTTTCCAATTCATAAATTGGAACAGATTTGAAATGGAAATTATCTTTAGATATTTTGATATTGAATTCCATCATTATACGGATATTGTTGAGGAATTTGGATGATATATATATATATATATCGTTATTCCCAATACGATATTTATTAGTTTTAGAATTTGATATTGAATATAAGCCAATATAATTTCTATTTAGAGCCTTATATTAAATATCAAATGGGATTTTGGGTTTGTCATGAATGATGTCGTTAATAACACTTTTCTTAAACCCAGTTGAGAAAAGAATAAATCTTTTAATTTAGATTTAAAGGAGTTTACCAATTAATTTAATTGGAATTGAAATGAAAATTGGATTTTGGGTTTTATAGTGAATAATGTTTTAAATATCAGTCGTTCTTTAACCCAATTAACAATGAAGATATGATTTGGAATTTATAATCATTTGAATAAGATTAATGGAATTTTCCAAAGAAAAGTTTTTCCAATTTAATATATTAAATTGGGATTGAATGGAATTCGATTTTGTAATAATCGAGATGAGCTTCTGTAAAGGAAAACCGTTACTATATATGGAATTTAAAAGGTTTTGCCGTTATTCCATTTATATTATTGATCTAATACGAAAATTTATATCGATTATATACTATTATGATTTCCATGAAAGTTCCATTTGAATGGAATATTATTTTGGATTTATCGTGAATTGTGTTTTAAATAACATTTGTTCTTTAACCAAAGTAAAGGCAGGATTAATATCTAGAAAGTTGAATAATCATTAAGTAATGATTTTAGAGATTAAAACTAAGAAGAGTTTTAATAAATCTTTAATTAGATTTGAATGAATGAATGGTGATTAAATTTACCAAAACATGAGATGTGGTATAAACCAAATATGTTTGGTCGTTGATATTGATTGATTGTCTGGATTGTGCTCGACCAGTTTATGAGAAAAATATGCTTTTACTTTTAGCATTGGGTTGGGTAGAAATATTTGTATGCTAACATCTTGTGAAACACTTCACGATTTGACTACGAGATGTGTAGCGATGTTGTTGAGTTCTTTTCAAATTTAATGAATGATTTTGAAATTATATTTTTCTTAAGTGAAAAGAAATGTATTCCCGATTTTGGATAGGGAAAGTTTTATAAAACAGAAAGGATCTCGAGGCCTAAAGCCGACGTTTCTAAAATGATTTAGAAAATTATTATGTGTTTGACATTGTAGTTCACTGCATAACCAATTAGTTGCAATGGATGATATATCTGTTTGGTGGTGGAGAATTTATTCTCTTGCTTAACACCCTTCTTTGAGACGTACGAGCTCAAAGGTTATGTGATTAATAGTGACTGATCATACGTGTGAATTGCTAAGGTAAAGTACTATATTTTGGAAAGTACTTATGATTTTTATGTTGTGAAATGATTTTCCCCACTTCGGGATATGAAATGATTTAGTATGTGGCTAAAGATTCGGGTAACCCAGACGACTAAAAGTATGGGTGAGATGGCGGTGTAGTCCCCAAGGGCAATGGATTGTGGATCATCAGTGTAGCCTGCTCCATTGTGGGAGGTGCACATATATATATCGAATTGGTAAGGTACGTACCCTTTTCCTTGTCTAAGGGGAGCCCGGTATTTGGTTGAATACTTGTTTGTATGCATTGTGATATTTTGGAATTCATATTTCCAAATGTTTTGTTTTGGGATCCCGAAGTAAAATCTGCTTTGATATAAAAGCTAGATATATATTTCAAATTATTTGAAATAAGAAATCTGGAAATAAATTCCAAGGGAATAATTTCTGAAAATTGAATTGGATTTCGAAAAATCTAAATTTGGGATTAAGCCTAAATGGGTAGATTGAGGAATTATATGTTGTATGATGCATAGTAGATCCATATTTCTATTATTGGTTGTTGTTATGCACTGATATTCGTGGGGGTGAACCCGTTCCGTGACATGCGGCATGACCCCGCGATATGCCATATTTTACATAAATTAATTATAACTGTTTTAGTTCTCACATCAGTCTCATGACTGACCTGGAGTTTATTGTTTCTATCTAAACTCTGGGTGCCAATATTTTCCACATGGGCAGTCAGTAGTTTGGTTTTGCAGATTATTTCATTTAGCAGGATTCTGGATCGATGCTTAAAGTTGTGCCCAGAGCATTGATACTCTTCCGCTGTGTTGGTTTATTTATTTCCGCTGCATTGTATTACATTTATCGTAAATTTATTTTCTTCTGTATATTATTTTCGATACTCTGATATTATGTACTTAGATGTAACATTATTATGATGTTTATAAAAGTCTTCTGTTGTTTGTTCTGATGTGTTGTGCGCCCAAAGTTAGCATATCTGCCTTTTTGGTTTGATTTAAGTTGGTTTAACGATCGATTTGGATCGACCGAGAGGGAGGGTCACTACAGAATCCACGACAACCCTAAAAGTTGTCATCTATCCTCATCTCGAAAGTATATTGATCTAATCATTAGTTTGCCATCATATTGGGAAGTGAGGCTCGCGAATTAACGCTACACAAAGTTGCACTACTTAAAGCTGTGCTTTGATCATCAACCACAAGACTCTGCTTTTCAACAAAAACCTTGATCCATGCATCTCAGCATGCCACATTGTCAATCCATACAATTGATTTCTGCCAATATATAACCTCTAAGCTTGTACGTCTCAGAGAAGAGTGTTAAGCAAGAGAATAAATTCTCCGCCACCGAACATATATATATATATATATATATATATATATATATATTTAGCAGAGATCAACGAATACAACATAAAGGAATTCAAGGTCAGACATACCATCAATTTATAAGTCCGTTCTGGGTCTGAATGAAACCGGAGGCACCTTATTCCTTGTCCCATATGTCCAATACAGGAGAGAGGCTCTCGCATATCCGGACAATCAACAAATACGTCCGGACCACTACCACCATAACCCCTTCATGGGAGCTAACCAATCCATGGCATCAGTAGTAATCCATTCGATGTGAAGATCGTCAGTCTTGCACCATCTTCAATATCTTCGACTTTTAATCATCGTATCAGTTATTCAAAATGGGTTAAACCCGGTCTTTCCAAATAACTCGTGTATCTTATGATCAAGTGATATAAAAACACATCATATGTCTCATTCCAATCCAAAATATACTTTCACATTGGGAATTATTCCCATAAATCTTATCAAAGATTTAATTCATTTAAACCTCTTGTTTGAATCTTCACTTGGAAACCATTTCAAAAGATTTTTTATTATCTTTTCACAACTTTAAACCAAATTAAGGTTTATCAAACTAGTTGGGATTAACGACCCTTACCGAAGTAATCATTTATTTAATTTTTTTCCAATCCCAACCTATTCATTCCATGGATCAAAACTAGTAGTACTCCATATCTAACATCTGCTGTGTTATTGGTAAATTCAATTTCCTTTCAACATTTTAAATCTAATTAAAGATTTATCTATCGCATGGAGTAAAACTGGTGTAATCCATTCTCGAACACTTTCTCAAATTTGGTAAATTTAATTACCACATTCACATTTCAATCTATTAATTAAAACTCCACTTAGTTTTAATCTTCAAAATTCATTATTTAATGATTATTCAAAATTAGGAAATAAATTCTGTCTTCACTTGGGTTAAAGAACCAATGTCATTTAAAACACAGTTCACGATAAACCCAAAATCAACTTCCATTAAAATGCAACCTTCACGGAAATAAGATCAGTCGTAGTCAATATGAATTTCCACGTCAAACTAATAATATAAATGAATAACGGTAAAGGCTTTTAAATTCCGTATATAGTAACAGTCTTCCTTCACAAAAGCTCATCTCGATTATTACCGAATCGAATTCCATTCTCCAATTTAATATATTAAACCGAAAAACTTTACTTTGGAAAATTTTCATTAAATCTTAATAAAAATATTTATAAATTCCAAATCATATCTTCACCGTTAATTGGGTTAAAGAACGAATGTTATTTAAAACATCGTTCACAATAAACCCAAAATCCAATTTCAATTCAATTCCAATTAAATTAATTAATTGGTAAACTTCAGTAAATCTTAATTAAAAAAAATTATTCTTTTCTCAACTGGGTTTAAGAGCAGTATTATTGAAGACACCATTCACGACAAACCCCAAAATCTAATTTGATAATTAATACAAGGCTCTGAATACAAATCATATCGGGTTATATTCAATATCAAAGTCTGAAACTAACAGATATTGTATTGGGAATAATGATATCTATATCTTCCAAATTCCTCAACAATATCCATATAATCAGAAATCCAATATCCAAATATTTCGAAGATTATTCCCATTTAAATACATTCCAATTTATATATATTGGAAAATTCTGGTTATCTCAAAACCATTTCAATTTTTTTATTCAAGTTGGTAAACAACTTATTATAATAAAAATATCTTTTATCTTTACAATCGCGGAATATTTCATCCAAAATCTTTCCAAATCATTTATTATGATATTACATAATTTATTCGTATTTTTAATAATTTTATTAAGGCCCTTACAGTCGGTTTCCAATATCGGCCACCAACTGCATCCATAGCGACTTTTTCCAAAACTAATTTGGACATATCTTGAAATTTAACTGTTACATTTCAAATCTCTTATTATTTGAAATCTCTTTTTGATACGAACCCAATGGTTCTAGTTTTAGGAGAATCCAATGGTCGAATCTCCCGCTACGTCAATTCAAAGTCAATGGTCGAAATTCGTGAACGGTCGTTGCGCGAAACGTTCTATTCAAACGTTTATCATATATATAATATATTTCATCGATTTCTTTTTATAACGTATTTTATAAAATGTTTATAAATTCATTTTAAAAACGATTCCAACTTCCATTTCAATTTTAAATCAAAATTGAATAATCCATATCATTATAATATTAAAATGATAATATTTTCAAAATATTAGATTTTGAAATCAAATCTTTTCGATATTCATTATAAAATGAATAAAATCGAGAAAAAATTCTGTTTGAGTTAAAATTGCGTATATCTACTTAACTCGGTTTCATATTCATTTCAGTTATGAATATTTCAATATTTCTGTATCCATCCAAAATCGGACATCAAAATCATATTTTGATTCTTCACGGAATATTATTTTAAAATATTCGTTATTTTTGAATTGGAATCAGACTCAAATAATTACCATATAATTTTGATTAAGTGCAATTCACAACTAGAGTGCAATTCACAACTGTATAAGCGTTAAATAATTAAATAACGCTTATAACAGTCTGTCAATCAATCGGTTGGCATACAATAAAATCCAAGGTAGATGTGGATTAATTATCATCCCTAGACCCGTGTGGGGTTTATATCACAATCCATGTGAACATATCTACAAAATTGGGAGACGGGTGAGTAAATTGTCATCCCAAAATAATTTATAATATAAGTGTATATTCTATAACATTTACATTCCCAGTTTGATAATATTAACATTGAAACTGTAAACAATCATCAATCAACAAACAAATATTTCTTTCACAGCAATCAACATATATGCAGTTACAAAAATAAATAACTGTATAAAATAAATTGAGTGGGAGAGTTCTCACATTGAACGACTTCGAAATCGTTATTAAAACAATGGTTTTAACTGAACTATACTGGACGTTTAATTTGTCAAAATTCCAATAGCTTCAGTTTCTATTTTGGTCTGCTCCACTGCAAAGCTCTCATTTCTGTGATTCCAATGCAACTGATTTCGTCTGATTCTGATTTAATTTGACCAAGATATAGACGTTATAAAAATTGATTACCTTAATTACTTAATTAATATGATTAATATTATTAGCAATAACATAATCACTTTGATATCCCATAATCCCTTTCTCTGCCGTTCAAAACTACTTCAGCCAACATCAGAAAATCGTAGCCACGCTCAACTAAAAGTCAACCCCATCGCGCCATCGTACGTTGATCAGAACCCCATCAGTCGTCGCTAGGACTTGTGTCACCTCGCCCTCTGCCTGCGCCTTGAACGACGTTCCGCTCGTCGGTCCACCCTGCTCACAATCCCAGTTCAAACGATGCTCATTTGAGCACAGAAATTGAGCACAAAATCCCATGAAAACTGATCTTGTCCGTTGATTATATCGATCTCGTAGTTTGGTACATTTTTCTAATTATAAATTTTGAATAACAATGTTTGGATTTAGAAAGTTTGAGGATCGAATTTATCATTATTATGGCCTTTGAACACAAAGAGCGGTGACTTCCTAATAGGAGAATGAATTAGGGTTTTCCAAGATTTTAAAGAATATATATATAATATTTAATTCATAATTTCTCCAATACGGCTCTGAACTCTAAACGAACCCCAACGACTATCGCTCCTAACCAAATGCCCCCATTTCGAACACAATGGAATATGTTTCGTAAGCCAATTCGGCAATTTTGAGCGGTTTTTATCAAAATTAAAATATAATTCAATGTAACGTTCAATATTAAATTCCTATGTACATTTTAATTTGCCACGACCACATACTGACTCCAAAAATTATGAAATTTGAAATCTCGCTATGGTTTGACAATACGGTCCTAACAAAATTAATTTCACTGAATTTGGAGACCATTTGAAAAATGGCCTTAACTGAATTTACCAAAGGCGTTTAAATTTACTATGCTCACATACTAATTCCAAATGACTTGAAATTTTAAACCCGACAATAATTTGACGTTCCGGATCCAACAAAAGTGGTTTTATCAAAAACAGAGGTCGTTTGCAAAATGACTATTTTTAAAGGCTATATATATAATATTAAAATATAAAATAAATTCCATAGCGACCACTATGAATTTTAATTTGATAATAACTTAAAATTTATAATATGAAATCTCAATTTCCTACATTCGTTAGAAAGTTATAATTAATTAGATCCTAACGTTTCTTGTTTTACTGAAATCCGATTTATTTCTGTACATTCATTAATACTTCAAAACCAAAATTTCAAACTACTGCGCCATTTTGGGTTCACTTTAATTAAATTTTAAATTTATACGTTCTTAATTCAATTTCAATAAATTTTAAATCGCTAATTCTCAAAATAAATCATTTTAAATCTTTAAAATCCATTAAAATCAATTAAAAATAAATTTTAAATTGGTTTCAAAAATATGGGTTGTTACAATCTCTCCCACTTAAAATCCTTTCGTTCTCGAAAAGGAAGAAGGAACCGAAGGTCGTTTACATAGCCAACTCAACCTTCGCTTGACTCAAGATCTTCAACTTTTCAGTTTCTAAGAACTTTCTAGTTTCTCAAAATTTGGCAAATGCCTTAAATTTTCAAAAAAAATTCGCCATAACCTCCTTTGTATGGGTTGATCGGTAAAACCACAACTTGCCTCACAGGGCCTTCATCAATCAAAAATAAAAATAAAAAAGCCTAGCGTCTAGCCAATCAGCTCATAAAATCATCAAACCCAATAAATACAGTAAATATGTACCTATTTGTCGGCCATACAATTTTAGTCCTCTTCTTAGCTTCCATGCTATGACCTATTCATTATATATACATGTACATGTATCCAATTCCAATCAATTTTCAATTCAGTCCCATATTTGATTCGATTTGGCTTAATTAACCTTTCATTTTCTTATTGGTTTTATTATTCCAATATTTTATTAGTTTAAATTAATAATCACATATCACAACCAATAATCAATTTGTTAGTTAGATTTTCAAACATATAACTTTAATATACTCAAAAATAATATTTTCAAGGCCAAATCACAAACATTAAACTCTAACTAAGTTTTAGTTCTCACACCAGTCAATTGGAAATATATAGATATCCCACTTTCGAAACTCGAACATAAATGCAGATGATATCATGACAATCATCAAAATCATCTCCGGGCGACTAGAGTGTGATTCTATATCAATCCAGTATATTTGAAACTTCGAATATACATTTGCAAGGCATATATGCAAAATCTTCTTATGCGCGGTAATCCAAATTCAAAATAAAATAAAACACTCAAACACGTATAACAAGGTATAATTTTTAAAACTAAATCCTTTTTAATAAATAATACTCTTCGAACTCATTCTAGGGTATTACTAATCCTATCTCTAACGAGTTTTTCGTATAGGATATTACTAATCCTATCTTTCATGAATTTTTTCGTTTGGTTGTAATATGTCTTATTATCGAGCTTTGTAAACCAAGGCTTTGATATCACCTGTAGCGACACGGACTTCCCAGCCGGCCTAAACCGAACAAGAAGGCCGACTGCTTTGAGAATACGACTCATAAGAATACAAGCAGAAGAACATTTCATTGCTATTTCAACAATTTACATCATAGTACAAGATATCAGAGTTCAAATAAATAATACACAGCGGAAAATATCATAGATTTAAATTACAAAACATCGGAAATATATATATATACACACACACATAAATATAATGTGTAGTGGAAAACATCAACTACGACAACTGAAAGAAATACACGGATACAAAGCATTCCGAATATAGCTCCAGCCGTAATCCAGGATCCTTTGAAAAGAAATATCTACGAAAACCAAAACTACTAGCTGCCCGTATGGAAAATATGGGCACCCAGAGTTTAGGTAGAAATAATAAACTATAGGTCAGTCATGGGACTGGTGTGAGAACTAAAACAGTTATTAACTTCATTTTATGTTGAGAAAATCAAGGGACCACGTCGTATAACACGGAACGAGTTTTCTCCCAAGAATACCATAACACAAACAACGCAATGCTAACAAGGAAAAATGAAGCCATTAGAAGACTAAGGTCCCATCACGCAATGCAACACAAACCAGAGGATAGAGTTTTACCTAATAATGGCCAAATATGCTTGATACGTGAAATTTATCTTTTATTATTATTAGTGCATAGTGAAGAAATCAACTTCAAATATAAATGTATCAATCATAGACAGCATAGTACATCATCCTACTATGTTTCCATATAGGTTTACAACTAAAACCGTAAAGCCCGTATTGGAAAGTTAGATTTCCATTATAATGGCTACTGATTCGAAAGATCGATCACATAGTGCAATACTCCACGGCTTACGTCCATGGCTTTTGGAAAACACCGTAATGCACGTCCGCACTATATCCATGAAACAAGTATCACCGCGGCTTACGTCCAAGGCTTTGGAAAACACCGCTTACTCTATCCTCTTGGGAATAAGTTATAAGCCCTATCCCTACTAGGTATGGAGCGACCACACCCAGCATATCTCGGTCGACCGAATCCATGATAACCCTAAAAGTTGTCGTCTATCATCATCTCGAAAGTATACAGATCTAACCACTAGTTTACTATCATACCGGGGTGTTAGGCTCGCAAATTAATGTTACACAAAGCTACGCTACTTAAAGGTGTGCTTTGATCATCAACCACGATGCTCTTCTTTTCAACAAAGCCTTGATCCATGTATCTCAGCATGCCACATTGTCAATCCATACCTTACCATTGATTTCTGCCAATATATAACCTCTAAGCTCGTACGTCTCAGAGAAGGGTGTTAAGCAAAAGAATAAATTCTCCGCCACCAAACAGATATATATTTAGCAAAGATTAGCGATTACAACATAAAGGAATACAACGTCAGACATACCATCAATTTGCAAGTCCGTTCTGGGACTGAACGAAACCGGAGGCATCTTATTCCTCGTCCCATATGTCCAATATAGGATAGAGGCCCTCGCATATCCGGACAATCAACAAGTACGTCCGGACCGCTACCACTATAACCCCTTCATGGGAGCCAACCAATCCAGGGCATCAGTAGTAATTCATTCGATGTGAAGATCGTCGGTGTTGCACCGTCTTCAATATCTTCGACTTTTAATCGTCGTATCAGTTATTCAGAATGGGCTAAACCTAGACTTTCCGAATAACTCGCGTATCTTATAATCAAGTGCTATAAAAACACTTCATACGCCTCATTCCAATCCAAAAATACTTTTACATTGGGAACTATTCCCATAAATCTTATCAAAGATTTAATTCATTTAAACCACTTGTTTAAATCTTCACTTAGAAACCATTTCAAAAGATTTTGTACTATCTTTTCACAACTTTTAAACAAATTAAGGTTTATCAAACTAGTCGGGATTATCGAGCCTTACCAAAGTAATCATTTATTTTACTTATTTTCCAATCCCAAACTATTCATCCCATGGAGCAAAACTGGTGGTACTCCATATCTAACACCCATTGTGTTATTGGTAAATTCAATTACCATTCAACGTTTTAAATCTAATTAAAGATTTTACTATCGCATGGAGTAAAACTGGTGGTACTCCATTCTCGAACACTTTCTCAAATTTGGTAAATTTAATTACCACATTCACATTTCAATCTAATTAAAAATTCATTAAAACTCCACTTAGTTTTATTCTTCAAAATTCATTATTTAATGATTATTCAAAATTAGGAAATAAATCCTGTCTTTACTTAGGTTAAAGAACCAATGTCATTTAAAACACAGTTCACGATAAATCCAAAATCAACTTCCATTAAAACGGAACCTTCATGGAAATAAGAACAGTCGTAATCAATATGAATTTCCATATCAGACTAATAATATAAATGGAATAACGACAAAGCCTTTTAAGTTCCATATATAGTAATGGTCTTCCTTCACAAAAGCTCATCTCGATTATTACCGAATCGAATTCCATTCAATTCCAATTTAATATATTAATACTTTGGAAATTTTCCATTAAATCTTAATAAAAATATTTATAAATTCAAAATCATATCTTCACCGTTAATTGGGTTAAAGAACAAATGTTATTTAAAACATCGTTCACAATAAACCCAAAATCCAATTTCAATTCAATTCCGATTAAATTAATTAATTGGTGAACTTCACTAAACCTTAGTTAAAAGATTTATTCTTTTCTCAACTGGGTTTAAGAATAGTGTTATTGAAGACACCATTCACGACAAACCCCAAAATCCTATTTGATAATAAATATAAGGCTCTAAATATAAATCATATCAGCTTATATTCAATATCAAATTCTGAAACTAACAGATATTGTATTGGGAATAACGATATATATATCTTCCAAATTCCTCAGCAATATCCGTATAATCACGGAATCCAATATCGAAATATTTCGAAGATTATTTCCATTCAGATCCGTACCAATTTATATATATTGGAAAATTCTGCTTATCTCAAAACCATTTCAATTTTTTTTTACTCAAGTTGGTAAATAACTTATTTTGATAAAAATATCTTTTATCTTTACAATCGCGGAATATTTCATCCAAAAATTTTCCAAATCATTTATTATGATTTTACATAATTTATTCATATTTTTAATAATTTTATTAAGGCCTTTACGGTTGGTTTCCAATATCAGCCACCAAACTACGTCCATAGCGACTTTTTCCAAAACTGATTTGGACATATCTTGAAATCTAACTGTTAGATTTCAAATCTCTTATTATTATTTGAAATCTCTTTTTGATACGAACCCAACGGTTCTGATTTTAGGAGAATCCGACGGTCGGATCTCCCGCTACATCAATTCAAAATCAATGGTCGAAATTCGCGAACGATCGCTGTGTGAAACATTCTATTCGAACCATTATCATATATATATAGTATACTTTGCCGATTTGTTTTTAAAACGTATTTTATAAATTTGTTTCAGAAACGATTCCAACTTCCATTTGAATTTTAAATCAAAACTGAATAATCCATATCATTATAATATTAAAATGATGATATTTTCAAAATATCAAATTTTGAAATCAAATCTTTTCGATATTCATTATAAAATGAATAAAATTGACAGAAATTTCCGTTCGAGTTAAAATGGTGTATATCTACTTAACTCGGGTTCATATTCATTCCAGTTATGAATATTTCAATATTTCTGTGTCCGTCCAAAATAAAGGACATCAAAATCGTATTTTGATTCTTCACTGAATATTGTTTTAAAATACTTGTTATTTCTGAATTGGAATCAAACTCAAATAATTACCATATTATTTAATTTATATGGATTCCATACATCGCATGTATTCAAAAACAGTGATAAACAACTATTAAACATTCAATTCACATCCAGAGTGCAATTCACAACTGTATAAGCATTAAATAATTACATAATGCTTATAACAGTCTGTTAGTCAATCAGTTGACATACAATTAAATCCAAGGGGGATGTGTATTAATTATCATCCCCAGACCCATGTGGTGTTTATATCACAATCCATGTGAACATATCTACATAATTGGGAGACGGGTAAGTAAACTATCATCCCAAAATAATTTATAATATAAGTATTTATTCTATAACATTTATATTCATAGTTTGATAATATTAACATTGAAACTGTAAACAATCATCAATAAACAAACAAATATTTCAATCATACGCAATCAACATATATTCAGTTATAAAAATAAATAACTGTATAAAATAAATTGAGTGAGAGAGTTCTCACATTGATCGGTTCTGAAATCGTTATTAAAATGATTGTTTTAACAGAATTAAACTGGATGTTTAATTTTGTCAACATTCCAATAGCTTCAGTTTCTGTTCTGGTCTGCTCCACTACGAAGCTCTCATTTCTGTGATTCCAATGCAACTGATTTCGTCTGATTCTGATTTAATCTGACCAGGATATAGACATTCTAAATATTAATTACCTTTATTACTTAATTAATATAATTGATATTATTAACAATAACCTAATCAATTTGATATCCCATAATCCCTTTCTCTGTCATTCAAAACTACTTCAGCCAACATCAGAAAACCGTACCCACGCTCAACCAAAAGTCAACCCCATCGCGCCAGCGTACGTTGATCAGAACCTCTTCAGTCGTCGCCAGAACTTGTGCCACCTCGCGCTCTGCCTGCGCCTTGAACGACGCTCCACTCGCCGATCACCCCTGCTCGCAATCCCACTTCGAACGGTGCTCATTTGAGCACAAAATCCCATGAAAACTGATATTTACCGTTGATTATATCGATCTCTTAGTGCTCTACATTTTTCTAATTAATTTTTTAAATAAAATTGTTTGGATTTGAAGAATTTGAGGATCGAATTTCTGATTATTTCGGCCTTTGATCACAAAGTGCGGTGGCTTTCTGATAGGAGAATGAATTAGGGTTTTCCATAATTTTAAATAATATATATATATATATAATTAAATTAATATTTAATTCATAATTTCTCCAATACGACTCTGAACTCCAAACGAACCCCAACGACTGACGCTCATAACCAAATACCCACATTCCGAACACAATGGGATATGTTTCGCAAGCCAATTCGACTGTTTTGATTAGTTTTTATCAAAATTAAAATATAATTCAATATAACATTCAATATTAAATTCCAACGTACATTTTAATTTTCCACGACCACATAATGACTCCAAAAATTATGAAATTTGAAATCTTTTTATGTTTTTACAATATGGTCCTAACAAAATTAATTTCGTCGAATTTGGAGAATGTTTGAAAAATGGCCTTTTTAACTGGCTTATTTAATTCAACTGAATTTACCAAATGCGTTTAAATTTACTATGCTCAATAACTAATTCCAAATGACTTGAAATTTTAAACCTGACAATAATTTGACGTTCTGGATCCAACAAAAATGGTTTCTACGAAAACGGAGGTCGTATGCAAAATGGCTATTTTTAAGGGCTATATATATAATAATAAAATATTAAATAAATTCCATAGCGACTATTTTGAATTTTAATTTGATTATAACTTACAATTTATAATATGAAATCTCAATTTCTTACATTTGTTGGAAAGATATAATTAATTAGATCCTAACATTTCTTGTTTTACTAAAATTCGATTTATTTTGAATTATGTATTAAACTTCAAAACCAAAATTTCAAACTACCACGCCATTTCGATTTTGTTTTAATTAAATTTTAAATTTATACGTTCTTATTTCGATTTAAATCTTTAAAATCCATTAAAATCAATTAAAAATAAATTTTAAATTGGTTCCAAAAATACAGGTTGTTATAGTTATTTCATATTCAACCCAAACTGAATGGCAATTCAGAATACTAGTAATCCAAGAAACACCTTACTTAGTGCTAACATGGCTTAAGTTCAACATGACTCAAGTAACCAATTAGACATAAATATAAGTCATAATAAAAATGGTATAGCTAGACCAAAACATATTTAGGATGATAAATATCCTGATTCAAAGGTAACTCATTATACCACAAAAAACTTTGACACTTGAATATTGAAAACAAAGAATACAGGGAAAAGCAGTCAATATGCATGAGAGAAGGTAAGTGTGTTAAAGTTCTTCCTATTGGTAATGGGTATATCAATGGTAAAAGGAAATTATTTTACATAAATTACTAAGTGTAACCAAGATTGAAATGTATCTCATAAGCATATCATAATTTTCTAAAGATACACGTGTACGTTTGAATTCTATCCTAATTTTTTTAGTTAGAGACATATTGACAAGAGATATTATGATGTATGGTTATGCATTCAAGGGATTGTATAAATTTAACTTTGGAAACTACAACCGTAATGTAAAAAGGAATGATTAGAGTAATCTACATGAGGTGAATCAAGTAAATGACAATGAGATTGTATTTGATCATTAGCACTTCAGACTTGGTCGTCCAAGAATAAAGATTGTAAAATAAATTCTTACTAATGATATAATAGCGTAAAATGATAGTTCTTTACGAAATGTATGTGCATTTTGCTTGATGGGTAAGAGTCACAAATTACCATTTCATTACTACTTAATTGAATACACTAGTCCATTACAGTAGATTGCTACTGATTTTTTGAGTCCATCACCCATATGTTCTGTTTCGGATATAAGTAACACATACCATTCGTTGATGTTTATTCTAGGTGCACATGGATTTATTTCTTAAAAGCAAAGTCGGAAACTTATAGTACTATCATAAATTTCATAAGATGGAAGAAAAGCAAACTAACTTTCAAGCCAAAATTATTCAGACCAATGATGGTGTCGAATATAAGGGTCTTAACAATTATTTTCAGAAAAAGGGAATAGTTCATAGAACTGCATGACCTTACACATTGAATAAAACAACATAGCTCAAAGACAGCGCAGATACAAAGTAGAATCAGGCTTAACTTTATGGCTCAAACCTCTTAACCATTAAAACCATGTCCATATTATTTAATACTATTATCTACTTGATTAATAGGTTGCTAGTGAAAGTGATAAAAGTAATGTGTCCACTAGAAAAATTATATGGAGTCAAGCCAGACTACCAAATCTTAATAACATATTGGTGTTTAAGCTTTCCTTACTTAAGACTATATAATGCCAACAAGTTAAATTTTTAGATCTAAACCTTGTACATTTCTTGGGTATTGGATGAATCAATAGGGATATAAATGGCTAAACTATATAGAATTTTTTATTATTAGCAGATATGTTGTCATTGATAAAAAGATTTTTCTTATTGGTAAAATAGACAAAAAAACAAGGTATACAATTCAAAAGTCTCCATAACAATTATACCCAAGATTTTAGAAGTGTGGCATCTAGAAGGAATTGGTGGAAACGCTGATGTTCATAATTCACAACACACAATGTCGCAAAGATCGATTCATGTATTTTCAGAATCTCTTATCTATGCCAATCGATTACTTAAATAATCAATAATATAAACATATCAAAGTGGGGTAGATAACACAAATATTCAAGAGAACATCTTCAGAGGCAATGCAACCTAAATTAGAAGTGATGACTTACTTTCCAATCAACCATAAGTCCTAACTGGTCACCCTATGACTACTAGAGCCAAAATCTGAAATCTTCAAACCAAAAAATTTCATATCAGACCTTATTTTTGAAGAGCCTGCTACCTTTGATCAAGCTATAAAAGGGAAAATAGAAGGAAAAAACCATGGATAAAAAGTATAATGCTCTTTTTCAAATATAAAACGTGGGACTTAGTCTGTCCAGTAAACAAGAAAATTGTAGTTGATTGTAAGTAGACATACAAATTGAAGAAAAACTTGGATGTGTCCATCAATACATACAAAGAAAAATTAGTTACTAAAGAATTTACTCAATAGTATGGCTTTAACATCAATGAGATATTCTCACCAGTAGTCAAGCCAACTACGATTAGACTTATCCTCACTATATCATTAACAAAAACTAGAAAAATCATCCAGTTAGATTTGAACAATGTCTTTATCAATAGAGTTCTTCAAGAAGGGATACATATAGATTAACCAACTAGGATATAATCAGAATCCCAATTATGTATGCAAGCTAAGTAATCCATATATAGGCTTAAACATGACCTAAGATTTAAAAGATTGACAACCACTTTGAAACTCAACCCCTTGAAATGCTCATTTGGCATTGAGTCAGGTAAATTCTTGGGTTTCTCTATCAACTCTTGAGGTATTGAAGTCATTGCCAAGGGAATATAAGCCATTCAGAACATCCAGGAGCCTTAGAAGATTACAGATGTGCAGTGCCTGAATGGAAAGGTGGCCGCTTTGAGCCGATTATATCCAGAGCGATTGGCAAGTGCATTCCTTTCTTTGACCTGATAAATAAGGGAAGCACAAATTTTCTTGGACTCCAAACTTGGTTGAAGCATTCACAAATTTATTGAATCACTTGGAGAAGCCTCATATACCATCAAAACCGATTGTCACAAAGACCTATTTGTTTATCCGGTGGTATCCTTGCATGCCATCAACTCAACATTTGTACGTGAAGACAGTCAGATTCAATGATCGGTGTACTATGCAAACAAAAGACTAACAAGGGTCGTGCTTAATTATCCTACCATGGAAGATACATCACTATTTTCAGACTTATCCTATCAAAGTGTACACTAACCAACTTCTATAACAGGTCTTTAGCGACTTGAGGCATCTGGGAGACCGCTTAGATCGAATATTAAATCGTTATTTTGATATTGTATACATTCCATGAAGGGTCATCCAGGGACAAGCGCTGGCAAATTTCATCGTAAAGTTCATAGTTATGGAGGGTAGTGCTGAAGACTTAAACCACCAACTTCCAGGTGGAAGTAATCCATATATGGAGCTCGTAAAAATCGATGTTTGGCATCAGAGTTATCTTGTTATCTTCTAAGGAATGATCGATTTGTATGTTTTGAAGCTAAACTTTCCTACCACTAACCATTAAGTCGAGTATGAAGCCCTGAGGGGTAAAACTAACAAGAGAGCTGGGATTGAAGTTAATCTATATTTTCTGCGATTCCTAGGTTATCATATACTAGGTTAGGAAGGAGTTCCAAACCAAAAGGGAAAGACTTGCCACATATCTTAATCGGGTTCCAAAATTATTAGCTGGGCTTAACTATAACTACACCTTACACATTGCAGGTGAACAGATGAGAAAACTGGCTCATTGGCCAAGCCAGTTAGTATAGAGATTTTGGAGAAAATGTGGTTGGTCCCGATCGAGATTTTGAGCACCCTAAATATAAATCATATGGAAGTTGACTGGGTGCTGACTGTTAAGCCCGATAGGGAATGCTTGATGACTCCCATCAAGATCTTCCTCTTGAATGGAACCCTACCTGAACAGAAAAGTGAGAAGCGTACTCTCCTGTATCAAGCCACTGATACATCATTCAGGGAGACACATTATATCGAAAAGGGTTATCCGTCCCGTTACTCCGATGTGTAGCTCACTACGAAACCAAATTGGTACTACGAGAAGTGCATGAATGTGAGCGCAACAATCACACTAGGTAATAGACTTTAGCAATGGAGGTACTTCAATATGGTTATTTCTGGGCTACCATCAACCAATATGCGACTGATTATTCATGACACTGCAACAAGTGCTGGAGTTTTGCCAAAATTCCAAGAGCTCCGGCCCCTAACTCTCCCATATGGTCGATCCTTGACCTTTTGCGGTATGTGGAATAGACATTATATTTCCAAAGGCAGAGCAAAGTATACGGTGATGGCAGTTGACTATTTCAGTAAGTGGGCCAAAGCTGAGCCATTGACCACAATCAAGACAAAGCAAGTGATTAATTTCATCGTCAAAAACATTATATGTCGATTTGGACTTCTCAAGACTATCATACTTGATAATAGGACCCAATTCGAAAGCTCATAGTTCAAGGACTTCTATCGATGATATCACATCAAGAAAGATACACAACAATCGCTCACCCATAATTGAATTGATAGGTTGAATAGTGAAAAAGATAATAAAATCCATCCTGAAGAAGTGATTGGAAAAGGCTAGAGGCAAGTTGGTTAATGAGTTTCCTTTATCCCTTCAGGCGTAGTGAAGGTTCTATAAGTCAGCGACTGGCCACAATTCATTCATGTTATCTTATGGCTCTAAAGCAGTCATACCTATCGAGCTTGAATTTCCCTTTTACCAAATAAATTACTATGATCCTCTACTAATAAGGAGGACCTCATGGAGTCACTTGACATGATCGATGAGAAGAGAAAGGAGGAAAACTTGCGAGCAACTATGCATAGACATCTGGTCGTCTAATACTACAACATGAAGGTGTGATCTAAAACCTTTGAACTTGGTGACCTCGTTCTGAAGCACGTCTTTCCTAGCCTTGTCCATATAGGCCTATACTAGCCAGGGCCTTATGTTATTCAACAGATTCTTAAAAACATAGTGGGAAGGGCCTTACATTATTCAACAGATTCTAAAAAACAAAGCTTTCAGGTTAAAGAGGGTTGATGGAGACAACTCCCAAGAGCTTGGAATGTCAAGCATCTACGACAGTATTACATTTAAGTTTCTTTTTCTTATTCCTTTGCAAACAACACTTGGATTCGAACAGGGTAATAAGAAGCAACTCATCGATTGTTTTTACATCATAAATAAAATCTCTTTCCATGTTATGTGATTTTTTGTAATTATATGGCTAAGTGATGTCATTTAACTAGCCTACGCTGACACTTGAATGAAGGGTGTGACTAATTCCCTAGCAACGTTCATTTTCTCACAATTCAATGAGGGTATTCAATTCCGCGACTAGCCGAATAAGAGTTAACCAAATTCGAGCATAACTCAAATGCTCGATTAACGATCCTCACCCTAAGATCAGAGTGGAATAATAACGCCCAAGCAAGTATGATATGACTATTCACATAATTAACTCTAACTCTTAATGACTTGAGAAAGAGCATAAAGCATTGGGTTATCGTGAATGGCGCATCAAGGCTTAAGACCCCTTAACTTATAACTCTACCTTGACTCATGAGAGGAGAGTATAAAATGTGAGTACTAGATATCCTATGATGTAACTTATCTTTACCAAGAATAAGGGAATAAATGCAGACATAGAAATTAACTTTAACCACGCTCATGACACAACATGTGACTCGAAGTCAATTGAGGGCATATAAATTGCCTCCTCACTAATGCTTACCCTAAGTGAGATGGCTTATGTGCTAAGTGTAGTTTAATAAACTCACAAGTTCATTGAATGAAAAGAGAAAACATTTATGGACTTGAATGCAAAACAGACTATGTTATTTATAGCTGTTGGTATGTACAAGCAACAAGACAAAAAGCGAAGTTCGTACTCGCATAAACTTTGGCCAAAAAAAAAAATCTAAAATTGTAATCATGCATATTTGTCCTTTGATCGATCACCAGTTTCTTGCTTCTTTTTAAGCTTTTACAAGTCAAACTCCTTTATTTGCATTTGGGAGGTTTATCGCTCACCGACCCCTCGATGACTTTCCCAGACTTATCGAATTTCTTCTTGGACCTTGGTTCCCTACCTTAGGGAGACTTCAGTTCCTTAACAGATACATCTGCCTTAGTTTTCTTCATCTTTGAACTGTCTGCTAGAGAAGAAGAAAACATTTGTAAAGGATCTAGAGCAATAACCACCCAACTCTATTTTTGTGGATAGGAGCTTACACTGGTGCAACATCTTCATATCTCCCTTGCTCATCTCACTAGTTTCCCTGGACTCCCCTATGTATATGGCATCTTCCTCATCCTAAATCTGTGATCCCTTACCATCCAATCCCTTTAGAGCATCAATTATTTCCTTATCTTTCTCCGGATTTCGACAGGGGAAAATTGGGGCATGTAAGAAATCATTGACTGCGTTTTAGGAGATGTCCTGACCTATTGAATACCTATAGTAGGAAGAACGACAATGTTTAGTCCCTTTGGAACTATGGGTGTCTCTACCCCCGGCTCCATAGCTCGCCGACACGCGACTAGGACTCTCTCCAACTATGGAGAAGTTAGAGATATACATTCCACAGAGTTATTGCTTGTGAGTCCAAGAGATTCAGGAACTTTATGATAGGATTTAAAGGTTAGAAATCTTAGTACCTAGAATGTAATACCCTATAAAATATACCCTAAATAGACATAGGTAATTAAATTTAAATATAAATAATAAAAATAATAACTTTATAAAATACTAATGGATGAATATAAGAATTTTGGATAATTGAGAATTGGACCATGAAACTATTACCATTGTATTCATAGTGAGATGCTAGTCCATTTTCCTACTTTATTTGCTCAAAACGAATTCTATATGGAGAAGTTATTAATAAAACAAGTTATACGTAAATTGTATATACACAAGATTTGAAATTCAAACTGAACGAATATAAATTTAGAAAGAAATTAAATATTGATTCGCATAATGGAATTTTCCTAGAAAGCTTGAATTTTTGTGTAATTATATATACAAGAGGGGATAAGAATAAAAAGATATGGAATTTAATCAATCAAATTAATTACTATTAATAAATAAGGTAAACGACCATGTGAATTAATCTCTTGGAAGTCGACCTAAGGGGGTCAACCTCTCCCTTTGAGGGAGGTCGACTTGGGGGAGGTCGACCTCCCTCTAAGGGAGTGTGTCGACGGCCCTTAAGGATGACGAGTGGAAAGGTTTTATTTTATTTGGGGTTTCTATATAGTTTTGCTTAAATGGACCATCCATTTTACATATAACTAATCCTACGGCCTACATACACACTAGCAATTATAAAAGGATCCCCAGACTCTCCCCTAAACCCTGCATTTCAGTCTCTCCTACGCCTCAACTTTGTCTCTTCGCCATTTTTCTTAATTCTTGAAACATGTTAGGTTTCTTCTCTTCTTCTAAGCTATATTTTATCTCTTCTAAATCTAAATTCTTATCTAGATTCTGAAATTAAATATAGTGTATATATATATATGAGATTCTAAATCTGATTCTAATATATATATGTGTGTGTGTGTGTCTAGGGGGATTTAGAGTACACTAATTCGAAAATCTCAATGTAAATTTGTTAGATCCTACACTGAATTCATTATTCTTCTCTTCTTAACTCTAAGAGTGGAAATTACATGAGTTTTTTATTTTCTATTTTTGTAGTGTAGCTTTGGATTGTTATGCCTAAAGGGGTTTGGATTTTCATGAAAACAAAATAAAAAAAATCCTCCAAATCCCTTATAGTTTGCAGAAACGGTCAATCAGTCGGTGTAAACTAGTTTTTGATTATTGATGTAATAAAATATGAGCTTTTAGGTATTGTAAATTTTTTGATAATGGTTTGATTCACTTTGTTATAAAACTGTAAATTATATATGCGTGTGTAAAGGAATAAAACATGAATATTATAGATTTAATAGGTTTAAACATCTATTTTAGAAAGTTTGAACATATTATATACAAATCACTAAAGTCTTAAGTTTTTGTATATATATAAATCATATGAAAAAGTAAAGCAGTACCAAAATGGAGATTTTACATATATAATTGGAATATTGCACCTTGTCTTTCTTTTATTATAGAAATAACCTTTTAAACCTTAGTTGCAAGTTTTTATGTATATGTTGTTATTTCCCTGTTGTTGATTGAATGCAGATATACATGTTTACGCCATGTCGATGAAGGTAGGGAAATAAGCTTATAAACCTTTATAGGATTGACATTTCAACGATTTAGGACGCTTCTTACATGCGCTTGATTTACGTTTTATTCATTATTATTTATAACATAACTAATGTATTATAAATGCGTATTAAATTCATATTAAATGTGTTAATTAGAAAATTAGAACAATAAATGTTCCCATAAAAAAATTATATTCATGTGAGTACTAATGGCTATTACTTAATATTAATGGCACATAGACATGAGGTTAACCCTTATTTGTAGTAGAAGGTAGTCCAAAATCGACTAGCATTTCCAACATCTGCAAGAAAGTTGGAAATTTTTGGGAGTTTTAGGTGTCATGGGCCGTTATAATAAGTACATAAAGATGCGAAGTTAATCCTACCTTGTAGTAGAAGTCTGCCCAGAACCGCCCGACAAATCCAGCATCTACAAGTAATTGATTTAATGTGGGATGTCTAGTGTGTATATATATGTATATGTGAAGTAGGTCTGCCTCAAGAGGGTATTAAATATCTGACCTACCGGGTTTGGGTATTAAGTGGTAAAGACAAGGACCATTTGTAAGGTTCACTCCTTGGTTTTGGATCAAACTCATGGGACTCGTCCTTACTAAGATCTTAAGTGGCCAATGGGACCTCCTTTCTCTTATATGGTATTAAATAGTCCCAATTAAAACAATAGACATATGAGAAAGGTAATTCTTTGGAAGTTGTCTGCTTCTTGTCTAGGGGCTATATGAGGACATACCTAGGGATGGGAAGTATGAAAAATTCTAAGGGACTCTCTGTCTAAAGGAAGTATCACTACAAGAAAATAGGCTATTTCCGACGGCTGAAAACCATCAGCGGCCATCGAAAGCCATCGGAAATAGCCGTCGCTAATAAAGGCATCCAAAATCAAAGTTTCCGACGGCTATCGACGCGACCCGTCATTCAAATTTCCGACGGCTACCGGCACAGCCGTCGGAAGCCGTCGCATATTCGTGTACGTGTTAGCTGTCGGAAGCCGTCGGAAATACTGCAATTTTTTTTGTGTTTCAGCTGCTATTTAGCCTTCCAACTACATTTCTCACATAAACCACTATCTCAAAATAGCAACTAAACATCATCTAATACATTGATTAAAGAATCAAATTTATTCTATTTGAATTGATCAATGCAACAACTAGACGAAAATAATACTCAGATTAGAACGAAATTAAAATATCAAACCATCAAACACTATGGTCAAACTCATCTAAGCTCATTTGAGAATTGTGCACATGTCATGGCAATGAAAGATAAACTGTAGGGACGGGATTGTATTTACCATCTTGATGTGCCTAGGTACAGATATTCAAACTTGTAAAATAAATAAAATTTGTGTGACAAATTTACCTCTTTTTTGGTATAGATATAACATTCAGTGCCCAATACTAAAAATAAAATAAAATGTATGTGGCCTTTACAAATTTACCTCTTCCTTGTTTCCCCACCCATATAGCTAACACAGTATCCATTTGGAGTGATTGCCTCAACGGTTGCATCATACCTACGCATTCAGGTTGGACATGTATGTTAGAAAACTATGATGCAACATATCATTCTTATATGTGGGCATTACAAAATTAAATAAAAGCATATTTTCGGTATAAATTCTTCGACAAAATTAACATGCTACAAGCGAATTCAGATTTATGCCATTATTCAGGTACAAGAAGAAACAACCAATATGATATGCTTTCATATTCAATTCAATGTCGAGACTACCAGATCTCTTTTGTAACGACCCGAATTTCCGTACTCTTTGGGTTGACTAATAACACCATACGTCCAATCCAAATTGCACAGAAATACAAATCATTATTAGAAAGAAGTTAGAGGATGAGAAATAGAAATAAAGAAATATTAGAATAGAAGAAAACGAAGATCACAAACTCACAGCGGAATGAATAAAATATATTAGATAACATAAACTTTGAAATACAAATCAAACTGTATATACATACCATCATCAGAGCACGACAGTTATTCCTGGAACAGTTAAAAACACCTGTTTCCTGATAAAAACATAATACATAGCGGAAAAATATGATAGTCTATAGCTAACTGGTGAAGCCTCCTGTTTCGAACTACTCCAAGTGAATCTGTAAAATCCCGACTACTTGACTGCCCATACAAATTTGGGCACCCAAGAGTTTAGGGAAAACAAACAAAATAAACTCTGGGTCAATCATGGGACCGGTGTGAGTAAACTCCAACCATTGGTTTAACTTTTAAAATCCTTTCGAAAGAAATGATAATCGTAAGACCGATCCACACATAAACACGGATGGCTTTTAACTTACGATAACCCAAAACATTTTTATATCAAAATCTGGTGATATTATAATAGTGTCTAAAACATTTTTATAATAATGCCCGATTTTTGTCAATTCCCGGTTGTGAGGCTTGAGGTTTGAATTAACAGAACAGCCCTTGCATTTTTCTCCGTCTTCATAATCTCTTCAACATAAGTTGATTCGTAACGCTTATGCCAATACGGAGTGGTTTTCAAATATTAAATCTGATCCCGGTCTCTCCATATTGACAATGGAGGTATAAAATAAATCAAAAACTTTGATAGTCGGTGATTTAACTATCAAAGAACATCCATACAATCAACGGTCCTATTTCCAATTGGAAATTCTACCGATCAAGCATCAAACAACACTGGACCCCTTTAAATCAATTCCTGATTATATTATTGTTTCAAATTCCTGCTTCCCTATCTTTCGTATCCTTTTGAAGCTCGATTTCCCTCTCGATTCTTTGAAAAATATTTCCAATAAGTAATTTCTTTATTCGAGAAAATATCTCTTTTCCCCATTTAGAAAACATTTCTATATATATACTAGCGAATCCACGGGACAGTTATAATAACATGTTCCCATATACAATACACAGCGGAAAAGTAGCTATAAATATCATACGTCTGAACATCTCCAGCTCGTCTCTGGACTTCACAGCATTCGATAACCTGAACCTGTACACCCCGGGCTTACCCGAGCATTTACAAAACACCTGGTCAGTCTGGTGAACCAGAGTGAGATAAACTCGCACAATGTTTAAGGTATCACACAACCTGATTTTAAAGTTGAAATCTTTCAAAGAAAAGGAAAATCGTAAGACCAAATCCACACAAAAATACAGACGGTTTTTACCTTACGATAACCCAAAACAGTTTTGAAATCAATATCTTGTCTGATATTATAATAATGTCTAAATACAAGTAAATAAAATCTAGCAGAACGCGTGCATCTCACGCCCTACATATATATTATACAATCAAAACTGCGGGCGCTTATAGGAGATTGGATTCTGACTATGACAAGGTATGGGACCACCTGCCGATAGTGTATCTCTAGAGGCGAATACACTGGGTTCAACAAGAACGTCTTGCAACCCGGCCCACACATGACCGACCACTCATTTCGCTTGAGTGTATCGAATGTATATCACCGACGGTTGGGTGCTACCCACCGTCTTCCCGAAAAGGGACAGCATCGAAACAGATTTAAGAAACAAAAGGATTTTCTCTAGATAGGTGATTATACACCCTAATGGAAGCGACCCACATAGCCTTGCTTCCTGCCCAATTTTTGTCATTTACCGATTGTGAGGCTTGAGGCCAGAATTTACTTTGAACATCTGATCGCCATTCACTTTGAATGCCACATCGTCAAATCCATCAGATATCACTAATTGACGTCCACAAAAATATTCTGCGGTTTAGCTAAGAGAAGGTGTACGGCCTTCTCTGCCATCACAGAAATACGTTTGAAGAAATCAACGTACGTAATTCCTTTGGAAATACTCTGTCAGACATCCGTCCATACAAGTCATCCAGGAACAGGATGAACCGAAGGTACTCTCCTACTGCATCTCATATAGGAATCACCCCATGGATCAGTAGTGAGTAGTCCTTGCAACCCGTGGATTCCAACCACGACAGAACCACAGTTTATCTCTGGCCGCTAAACCAGAGATTATTAGCAGTCCTTCCGCTTATGAAGATCCACGGTCTTCAATGCTCCATCTCGACCGTCTTCTGATATCTTCACGTATTTGTTGGTCGGAATGGTTTTCGAATATAAATTCGATTCACTGATTTGATAGTCGGTGATTTAACTATCAAAATAAACAGTGTTTCAATCATGACAATCCAGTGAATTCACTGGTTCAGTATTCGGTCTCACTTGGCCTTTAACTTAACAAATGTAAATTCAAACACTTAAATCTTTCGATATTAGGAATATAGGTTTCTCGCATCTTATTCAACCTAAGATTATCTTTTAAACCAATTCATTACTTAGGATAATTCTATATCACATTTAGTTTTCAAATTTCACTTTCAAAACATTAGCCACATTATTATGTTATATAATATTGGGAAATCACTTTAACTTATTACTCGTAAAATGATGTTACGAAACATTATCTGTTTCATTACTTAAAATAATACACAAGTTTATTCTGATCAAATAAAACTCAGCCTTAGGTTTTCCTTCAAAATCGAAAATATCGTCATATTTTCAACAACTCCCTTTATTCCCTTTCTACTTTGGAAATCCTCAATATATATGTATATTCCAAACTTTCCATCGAAATGTTGTGTTATTATTTCACTAACGGAAATAATAAACGATCACCAACCTCTTTTACCATTACCACTCATATCATTCTCAGATAATCCTGAAGTCGTTCAAGTTGGGGTATTTTAATTACCTCTCAGACCTTGATCAACAACGTTCATATCTTCAAATAGATACGAGTTGTAACCCAAAACCAATATTTCATTTTAATCCCCTTTTAAAATCATTTCATTTAAAAACCAGATTTGGTTATAACCTTATGACCCCTTTTTTATTATCCAAATTCACTTCTTCAAATCTCTTTTTAATTTTATTTCATCATTTCCTGCTTGGAATCCTTATTTCAATTTCAATTGTACTTAAGTCCATCTTCTTAAGTAACATAAAATTTAGAATTAACGATATAATACCTCAAACCCCTTTTTATAACTTTGTTTTATTATAAAACCCTTTTATCTTAAATCTCCTTTTACTTAATTCAATTAATTAAGTAACACTTATTTTAAGCTGTCCTGTTCGCTTAAAGATTCCTTTTATAACTTTGTTATAAAACTTAGGTTTTAAACAAAACGTGTTCATGAACTCTTTCACCATTCAATTGGATTCCATTCACTTGAATTACTTTACAAATGAATTTCCATTAAAAAGTAGTTTCCTAAATCATTATTAATTACAATAACGATTTATTTCAATCGTTAACTACGTTAGTAGTCAATTTCTTTATTTATCTAAAATAAATAGTAAATCCCCTTTTTAAATCCTTACTAAATTTGAACAAATCTTCTTTAAACTATTTCATTTGATTAATTCGAATCATACCAAGGAAATAATCAATTCCCCTTTAAATTAATGATAACATAAATTTAAATAATTCAATTTAATTGTTTATTTACAAAAGAATTGTTCAATTTCAATTGTCGGGTTAATTCCTACTCACTTGTATACATATCTGATTAAAATCAGATTCTACTTTATAAACCAAATAAATATATAATTATAAATCTAAATAACAAATATTTATTTCCTCTTAAATAAACTTTTATTTACAATAGAATATTTCAAAATCGATCTGTAGTTATAAAAATTAATTTTATAACTTTAGTTCTATCAACTCACCTGACGGTGAATCAATATAAACAAAATGATTTTCTTTTAGGCCATTTACTGCCGATTACTCAACCAATATAGCCCATTGGTTAAAACTAAACACAAGGTGTAGTTCCAATCAATGATCAATATCCAATCAATCAGCCAAACACGACAGTACATATGATAATATGAAAATAAATAATATATTTGAGGAATCCGGTTGGATCCCTCCAACCTGTTCTTCCCTGTATACAAAACGGTTATCACAACACAGTTCAAAACAATTCAAACAGATCAAACATTCCAAACTGGTCAAACAATTCCAACAGATCAAACAATCCAAACCATTAAACACGTTTATTGATAAACGTGACCAATAAGGTAAGTTACCTTTATTGGAACCAATCGTTAAAATAACGATTTGGTCTTTCACTGAAATTAAACGACGGTTTAATTTCATCAGTTAAATCAACCAATAGTCAACTATCAGCAAACAGAGCACACAAATAAAAACCCAATTTATATAAAATATAAATGGGAAAACAGAGTGAGTTTAACTCACTTTGGGTTTCCATTCGTCGTTAAAATGGCTCGTTCTACCAGCCTCCAACTCTGTCCAACTCCGTCTGTCCTAATTCCCAAAATCTTACATCCGTTGATACTGGTCCAACGCGCTCCTGGTCTGGTCTTATTCTGTTAACATACGAGCGAGTAAAAATTATTATAAGTTATACTATTTCAAATTAAAATATTATTTAATTCTAATGAGTTATTTGGTTAAGGTAACTAGACCTTAATATTTACACGTTAATTGTATTTACAATACTAGGCTTGTTAAACTCTCTTATTATAACCAAATATACATTCCATTCGGCATGACAGTAATTTGGTCTTTATACATATACATATGTATACAAGTCGTCCTTAGTTTGTTACTATACATTAACGTGAATTTCACGTTCAGGCCTAATTGGATGTAATAATTAAATATGGGTTCGGCAGGTCTAGAAAACAACAAATCAGGCATAGTTTGAATCATTTCCAGGTCACCATGTGATTAGGCACTTAGAAGTTGTTAACTTTAATTTAATTAAATATGAATAAAATTAACTCACCACGTCATCACCCTTTAGAAATAATTTCTATTGTTCACTGTTCTTCTTCTTTTACTGATGCTGCTGCAAAACGCAACCTCCCCATCGTTTTGTTCCATCTCCATGAATTCTCAAAACAAAAACCACCAACCTTTCCATTAAAAACTTGCCTACTTGCTCCCACTTACCCCCATCAAGGCAAAACTCGAATCCAAAGTACAGTCTCTTCCAAACCCGAGCACGGCCTGCTGCTCCTCTATGTTACGTGACTACCTCCCTCTACTTTCCTTTGCGTTTCTCCTGCTGTTGCGATTCTTCCCTCCTACCGCTCCTTTCTTTTCCTCCCAGTTTGATTCTTCTCTTCTTCTTTTTTTTCAAAGTGATACCGCTCCCATGCAGAAAACCACACGCCCGCCTTTAACTTTCTTCCTCCTACTTGTTATTTCTCACTTCCGTTGTTTTTTTTCTTTTTTTTTTCTTTTTTTACTTCCGTTCGTTTTGCTTGCCAGGACTGAATATGGGCTGTGTATATATAAAGGAAATGAGATGTCCTTTTCAATATACAGACCGTGGTCGGCACGGTTTCAAGCTGTCGTTTTCATTTGGTATTGCTTTGTCGGCAAGTTGTTCGTGTAAGTACAATTTAACATAGTGTAGCTAGAGCCTGCGCCGAGTTTTCATTTCGTATGTCTTATTTGAGTTGAAAGCATAGGCTGTTTTCATGTGAGCCTGTGTACGCGAGATGTAGGCATCAGAAGACCTTTTTAGGGTAGTATATTTATAGTATTAGGGTTAGAAGTAATATTATTTAGTTATATCGAAACTTCACGGTAAAGTAACACGTAAAATTAACCGCAAACGACTCCTGTCTTCTGATAAAAAAACTAATCTTGGTGTAAAAAGATATTCCGGATTCAATGGGACAAGTTTCGTCGAATTCCGACATCGTTTGAAAAAATTTCCTTTATAAAACCGGAAATAAACGCGCGTTTAATTTTTCGATGATCACCAGACAAATCAAATCAACTCGAAACCTTGATATCCTAAAATAATTCTTCAATACGAACCCAACGGCACTAGTTTCGTTGCATTCTGAGACTGTTTCCCCGGTAGGCTATTTTCACGCGCACCGCAATGCCATTTCGGACACCAAATTACACAATCTCCAAAAATAACAAACTATATACCTATCTTGACTCTAATCAACGATATGAACTCAACGGAAGTGGTTTTGTGGCTTAATTCGATCGTCTGCTCAAGTTATACCCAAATAATTCTTTGTTAAATTAATTACGTGCCATAGAAATTAAACGGGCGTTTTTGGCTGTCGTGGTCACATACGACATCGATTTGCCATGCCATTCAATACCGTACAATAATTTAACGATACGTTTCTAATGAAACCAATTTCGTCGAAAACTGAGTCCGTTTGCAAAACAGCTATTTTAAAGGTCGATATTTAAATAACGATTTCCACAGCGACTATTTCAAAATTTGATTTAGCCATAACTTACAATCTATAACACGAAATCTGAATTTTTCTCTTTCATATGAAAATTATCATCAACACGGTTCCATTGTTTCTCGTTTTACAGAAATCCGACTTATATCGGATCCTGTATTCTCAGTTGAAGTTCAAAACTCCATATTACGAACTGCACACCATTTTCAAGCTCGATTTATATTTAAATAAATTATAGAGTTTAAACTTCGTTTAAATAACGAATTAAATATTAAAATCCATTAATATTCTAAATAAAATATTTAAAATAATAAATTAAATTAAATATTCGACAGGCAAAATACGGGTCGTTACACAAATTAATAACCATTTCAATATTTTATAATTCCATTTGATTGTAATAACAATTAACACAATCAATAATTTCAGAAAATTATCCCTTTTGTATCGAAAATATCTTTTGGGAAAAATTATATCATTTACCCATCTTTCAAACAATACTGCGTCGAATTGTTTTGTTCGAGAGTTTAGAAACACCTATCGATAAAGTTGTACATCTTGTATTGACCAGAATTCATAAACCACTCAACAAACCAGTCAACACAATATAAAACAATTTTTATATCAAATCTACAAATACGCGCTCAAATATATGCATTCAAACTCAATCTAGGGTATCACTAACCCCATCTCTATTGAGTCACGCCACAGAGCCAAGGTTATCACTCAACCTTCTGCTTTGATACCAACTATAACGACCCGAATTTCCGTACCCTTTGAGTTGACTAATAACACCATACGTCCAACCCAAATTGCACAGAAATACGAATCATTATTAGAAAGAAGTTAGAGGATAAGAAATAGAAAGAAAGAAATATTAGAATAGAAGAAACAAACTCATAGCGGAATGAATAAAATATATTAGATAACATAAACTTTGAAATACAAATCAAACTGTATATACATACCATCATCAGAGCATGACAGTTATTCCTGGAACAGTTATAAACACCTGTTTCCAGATACAAACATAATACACAGCGGAAAAATATGATAGTCTATAGCTAACTGGTGAAGCCTCCTGTTTCAAACTCCTCCAAGTGAATCTATAAAATCCCAACTACTTGACTGCCCGTACAAATTTGGGCACCCAAGAGTTTAGGGAAAACAAACAAAATAAACTCTGGGTCAATCATGGGACTGGTGTGAGTAAACTCCAACCATTGGTTTAACTTTTAAAATCCTTTTGAAAGAAATGATAATCGTAAGACCGATCCACACATAAACATGGATGGCTTTTACCTTACGATAACCCAAAACATTTTTATATCAAGATCTGGTGATGTTATAATAGTGTCTAAATCAAATAAATAGAATCTAGTGGAACACTTGCATCTCACGCTCCATATATAATATAAAATCAAAAACCGCAAGGCGCTTATTGGAGATTGGATTTCCAACATCACAAGGTATGGGACCACCTGCCGATAGTGTATCTCTAGAGGTGAATACACTGGGTTCAACAAGAACTTCTTGCAACCCGGCCCACACATGACCGACCACTCATTTCACTTGAGTGTATCGAATGTATATCACCAACGGTTGGGATCAGCAACCGTTTCCCGAAAGACAGCATCGATAGATTAAAGAAGTAAATGGAATTTCTCTAGAAAGGTGATTATACATCCTAATGGGAGCGACCCACATAGCCATGCTGCCTGCCCGATTTTTGTCAATTCCCGGTTGTGAGGCTTGAGGTTTGTATTAACAGAACAGCCCTTGCATTTTTCTCCGTCTTCATAATCTCTTCAACATAAGTTGATTCGTAACGCTTATGCCAATACGGAGTGGTTTTCAAATATTAAATCTGATCCGTTCTCTCCATATTGACAACGGAGGTATAAAATAAATCAAAAACTTTGATAGTCGGTGATTTAACTATCAAAGAACATCCATACAATCAACGGTCCTATTTCCAATTGGAAATTCTACCGATCAAGCATCAAACAACACTGGACGCCTTTAAATCAATTCCTGATTATATTATTGTTTCAAATTCCTGCTTCCCTATCTTTCGTATCCTTTTGAAGCTCGATTTCCCTCTCGATTCTTTGAAAAATATTTCCAATAAGTAATTTCTTTATTCGAGAAAATATCTCTTTTCCCCATTTAGAAAACATTTCTATATATATACTAGCGAATCCTTATTTTCTATATTCAAAAAATATGCCACATTAATATTGGAAAATACTTCCAAATTCTCTTTCTTAATTCCTCATTGACCAATTCATTTCATTTTCTATACGTAGAAAATATCTCTCATTTTATTGGGAAAAACATTTCAAATTCTTTTAAATTAACGTTATGTTATAAACATCGTTATTATAACTTAAAACATTAACCAATTATTAACTAACCAGAATGTTAACCAATCTTCACAATCGAACCTTACCCATTTCTCCATCAATCATGAAGTCAATCAAGTTGGGGTATAATTACCTTTCAGACCTTAATTGAACAACATTCTTAACTTCGAAATAGTCAAAACTCACAGCTTCATCGCTTACGCGACTTTTGGATTCAATCAATGAACACACTTCTTTTACAGAAAAATATTGATTATAACGGTAGCATCATAATTGTTGTTTCCAAATATTTGATTTATAAAACATTTCTTTCAATGACAGCGTTATAATCGCTGTCCAGCTTTCATTATAATAGCAACATTAAAATCGCTGTTAAAACATTTGTGATAACAGTAGCATTATAATCGCTGTTTAGATTTAAAAAAAACAAATATTATAACAACAGTGCTATAATCGCTGTTTTAAATAAAGTACCGTGTGCGACGCATACGCCTCCGTTGTTCATTTATAAACTCTGTTTATTTTAAATAATTCAAGTTCTCCTTTAAATGTATTTACAAGCTATACGTTCTTTAACTTCTGAAATTAACTCAATTTGATTTCTATAAATACCTTTTTAGATATATTTTATTTGCAAACTTCTTGCTTTAAACTATTATTCTTTTTAACCATAAATGTATTTCTTTTATACATATAATCAAATCAGCTTGATTTCTACTTAAAAGTAATACCTTAACCCCATTCTACTTATAACTCCTATTCAGAATTTTTCCATACTAATCTCATTCTTTTATTCTAAGCATTTAAAACCTTTCTTTAAACTTTCCTCTATAATTTGCTAAATTCAAATCCATTTCCAAATATTGGTTTCAAAACCGATATTCACTTTCCAATATACGTTCATATTTGAACTTATATTTTAATTTATCCAATGATTAACAATCCACTTAATTTATATTTTTATTTATAACATTTTCTTGATTTATCCAATTTGAACAGATTTCTATTTTCAACTCAATTAAAAAGAAATTATTTCTAATTTGGAAATAAACTCCGTTTTTAAATTCTAATTTCCTTTTTCACATTCAATGATATTTTACGGTATCTAAAATACCAGGTTCCTCGGGCCAGGGTAAACCAAACACACATATTCAACCATGGATTATATAGCACAACATATATCACAATCAAATAAAAACTGTAAATAAAAGGTTGAGGAATCCAGTTGGATCCCTCCAACCTGTTTCCCTGCATCCACAAATGTTAATAACATCAATAATATTATCTTACATCAATATGAAATATCAGAACTAATAGTCGATCAACGATGTAATCACATCAACCAATTTTATCAACTATTCAACCAATCAACCATTGCATATTATAAAATTACTATAAATATATTCAAAAACTCGTTTATATAAAAATATAAACGAAACAGAGTTAGTGGGTTTACTCACATTGGTTCGCAGTTAACTATTCTGCTTTGGTTCCGTTTAAAATCAAACAGACGTCTGATTTTATTATAAAATTCCAGTGGTTTTGTTCTCGTTCATCGTCGATTCCACAATGTAGATTTCATTGCTATGGCTACCACGAGACCTGTTTTGTTAAGTTCTGTTAACAGATGAAATAATTATCAACATTGTAAGGTTTAATCTTTTTGAAAATAATAATTAACTAACTATCATATTAATTTTTCTCCTTAATTACCTTCAACCCTCTTATACTTAATTACCTCCTTAGATTTAAACACTATCATTAGATTTATTTAAACACTCCTTAACCCGATTACTCACCTAGCCAATATAAGCATCAGATCTACCCTTCAATCTTTAATCCCCGACCAAAACATAATCATGTCCTCACCATTTGTCATTTTGAAAGCATCCTTCCATAACAAATGTTTGTTTACCTTTTATTTCAGCGCCTAATACTTACTATGGCAACCAAGCCAAACCATCAATCAAATATAGTCTTCAACAACCTACCGTTCACCCCCAAAACACTTCTGAAAAACATTGGTTCACAACCTCATTTGAAACTGTTGTGTCATGGGATTAAACATGATTTATACCTCTCCCTCTCGCATGAACTCCTGCTTCCGTACCAAACATAAAAATCCCCACTTCGGTTCAGTTTGAACACCACACTGTCCTTCCCTTTTTTACTGCTAACGCACAGTCATCAGCCCATAAAACCTCAACCATTTTAACTAATCTCCCTTTTTAATCCATCGCTCCTCACTTTCAATTGTTTTCAACACAATATCCCCAAACCTCGGTCTTCCCTCACCTCGCAACTCCCACTCCACTTCGCTGCTCAACGAATATCCCTCACCACCGTGCTTTAATAATTCAATCAAGTAAACCAAAATGGGATCCCACCATAATGTTTAATTCATTCCCACGAACTACTCCCGTTTGTCTCCATCCTCACAGTTTCGACAGCCAATTCCATTCATGATCAACAACCCCAAAAGTCAGTAGTTACTTAAGAAAACATTCAACCATCTCTACTGCGCTACAGACAAACATCCTCCTTACAGTCACGATTTTAAGCTCCTACGCCATCACCCCCTTTTCCCACTCGCAGACCCCACGAAATTGCGAACTTCGACCATTCCTGTTCCTTGCCGGCCGGTGATGGAAGCCGAGTTCTCCAGGAAACACGTCGCACTATTTCCGCCGATACCCTTCTGGAGCTCTTTCGAAAAGGGGAAATATTGACCCAAGATTGGATTTTTATATTGATTGTTTAACTTTTAATTTGATTTTGAAGTGGTAAATACTGGCTCGTGTTTTTTCTGAAGGGGAAGAAAATGAAGAAGGGACGGCTAGTTCCGTTTATATAGAGATTCGGGTACCTTGCAATGCACGACTTTGAAATTCCTTGGATGGCACGGTTTAGGAACCGTGGAGAGCACGATTATGATGGTTTGGCACACACGGGTTTCGAAACTTGAAGAGCATGGACTCCATAGTGTGGACGACACACTGTATAAAGAGTGGCAGTCACGCTGTTCTCTTTGTTTCTCATTTTGTTTTGCTGTTATACACGTTTGTTTGTTGTATTACCATACAAACAATGAATAAATAAATATAAGTATTCAGGAGGGCGGTTCATTGATGGCAGTTATGAAATGTTCATAATCACGAGTAATGACTCCATACAAGCTAATACACAACCCCTTAAATGTTTGTAATCAAAAAAAAATATTGAGAAACAATATGGATACATCTGTTGATATTAGCTTAATTCATTCCAATGAACTCATATAAATTTTAATATTGCTCGTTCTAGCATTTGATATTTGAACCTACATTCTTTTATGGTATTATTTTCTTGATGTTTCCACAGTATAGAAGGAAATATAATATGTAAGTTATAAATTGTAGTGTACCTAACTCTATTAAATTTTTGTTTGTGTATGAGCTGCTTCAAACAAAAGTAAGAATACGATCGTGTTCAGCGAGGTACCACGATCCCAAAAATATAATAATATCGGTAGTTTAACTTATATTATGAACCCCCAAAATATTAATATAGGGTGCAAAATACTCCAAGTAAAAAGTTGCGTATTAAATTAATTAAAAATTACAGTAAAATTCTAAAAATTAAATTATAACTACGCCTCAAAAGAACCTTGTCCAAATTCATAACCAATATCTAAATATATTAAATAAATCGTTATGGTCTATATGCGATTCCATAGCGACTTTCTGAAAATTTTATTTGGACGTAACTTTTTATTCCTGCTATGAAATCTGGATTTTTCACATTCGTTGGAAAGATATATTCAAACAGATTTAAATATTTCTTGTTTCGCTAAAATCCGATTTGTTTTGAATCCTGTACATTCATTTGAAATTTGAAATCGAATATTACGAACTACCGCGACTATTTCGAGCTCATTTTAAATTATATTATAAATTATGCGTTTAAATATCATTTTATTAAATATTTTCATATAAATTCCTATATATAATCCAAATAAAACATTTAAAACAAATTTAACTATTTAGACTTCAATGGCCAAAATCCGGGTCGTTACATTCCTTCCCCCTTAAAATAATTTCGTCTTCGAAATTGCTAAGGTAGGAAAAGATGCTACATACCCTATTAACTAGGTCCAAAATTCCTTTTTGTTCAATTCTTAACTTCAGTTTAACTAGACCAATTTATTTCCATTAAAATATTAAATTATTCTTACTAACGAAAATTTTCAAAAAATCTGAAAATTTTCTTACACTTTAAATTCTGAAAAATTTCGGCAGCATCTTCTCTACACTGCTCAATCGGTACAACCACAACTTGCCTATCTAGGCGTCTCCAACCTAAAAGAAAATCAAAAAGCCAAGCAGCTAGCCCCATAGGCTCATAAAATCATCAAACCCAAGTAATATTGTAAACATGTACCTTTTTGTCGAGCAAAATTTCTATCTCTTGAATTTGCTTTCATTCAAAATCTGCTCAGCATACATATATCCATTTCCAGCTGGTTTCAAATCAATCCAACTTCCAGTTTTTAAAGCTCTAATCAACTTCTGATTAGTTCACTCCCATTCACTATTCCAACTGAGTTCTGTTTTCAAAAATCAATCGCCTTATCCTGCTTGAGTTCAATTCCATCACAGTTTAATTCCGAACAACAACATCCAAAATATATTCAACTTGCTTATTAATAAGTCGAATATTAATAATCTGAATCTCAACATTTCTTTATTTACTTCATCCGGAATTATTTCTAATCTAATCCACTTTTAATTTAACTTGACTTAAGTTAAATTTCAATCTATTTGATACATTTTTACCATTTCAATCTATTCAACTTATACAAGTTAAATTTAAATTTTTAGAATTCAAATTCCCGGGTTTTATTTCAAATTAATTTGAGAACGTATATATTTATACACATATATTATAATCAACTCAATTCAAAACTTTCGAATTTATAAAACAACTTTATTTTTCTCAAACAATTTCCATTAATAAATCAACTATGGTAGCAATCCGTCACTCAGAAACTCGAAAATGAATACTGATAATGTCGTGATCCATTATCAGAATTATTTTCTCGCCACTGAAGTGATTTCTATGCTTTATCCCTTTTAAAAAAATCCATTTAAAACCATTCTTATTCAAAAGTACTTTCAAAGTAATGTGATATTACTTTATAATATTTAGAAAATATTTTCTAAACACTCGGAATTTAAATTCCAATTCTGGTTTGAACTTAATCTTGTTTTATCTCATTTGTATACATTGTCCGTATGCAAATTGTAACGACCTAGGGATTTTCGGCCCCGAGAATCGACATAAATACCTTTACCGTAACTCATGTCGACCTTCCAAACACCGAAAACACTGGACGTTATTAGAAAGAAATTAGAGGGTGGGTTAAGAAAGAAAGAAATATTAGAATAGAAGAAGAAGAAGAACAACACAACACAGAGTCTCACATCGCAGCAGAACAAATATATAATACAGATATAAATCTTTATTGAGAGCTTTAAAAATACTTACAATATCAGAGTACATCACACCACGGGACAGTTATAATAACATGTTCCCATATACAACACACAGCGGAATAGTAGCTATAAATATCATACGTCTGAACATCCCCAGCTCGTCTCTGGACTTCACAACATTCGATAACTTGAATCTGTACACCCCGGGCTAACCCGAGCATTTACAAAACACCGGGTCAGTCTGGTGAACCAGAGTGAGATAAACTTGCACAGTATTTAAGGTATCACACAACCTGATTTTAAAGTTGAAATTTTTCAAAGAAAAGGATAATTGTAAGACCAAATCCACACATAAATACGGACGGTTTTTACCTTATGATAACCCAAAATAGTTTTGAAATCAATATCTTGTCTGATATTATAATAATTTCTAAATAAAAATAAATAAAATCTAGCAGAACGCTTGCATCTCACGCTCTACATATATATTATACAATCAAAACCGCGGGCGCTTATTGGAGATTGGATTCTGGCTATGACAAGTTATGGGACCACCTGCTGATAGTGTATATCTAGAGGCGAATACACTGGGTTCAAGAAGAACGTCTTACAACTCGGCCCACACATGACCGACCACTCATTTCGCTAGAGTGTATCGAATGTATATAACCAACGGTTGGGCGCTACCCACCGTCTTCCCGAAAAGGGACAGCATCGAAACAGATTTAAGAAACAAAAGGATTTTCTCTAGATAGGTGACTATACACCCTAATGGGAGCGACCCACATAGCCATGCTGCCTACCCGATTTTTTTCGTTTACCGGTTGTGAGGCTTGAGGCCAGAATTTATTTTGAACATCTGATCGCCATTCATTTTGAATGCTACATCGTCAAATCCATCAGATATCACTAATTGACGTCCACAAAAATATTATGCAATTTAGCTAAGAGAAGGTGTATGGCCTTCTCTGCCATCACAGAAATACGTTTGAAGAAATCAACGTATGTAATTCCTTTGGAAATACTCTGTCAGACATTCGTCCATACAAGTCATCCAGGAACAGGATGAACCGAAGGTACTCTCCTACTGCATCTCATATAGGAATCACCCCATGGATCAGTAGCGAGTAGTCCTTGCAACCCGTGGATTCCAACCACGACAGAACCACAGTTTATCTCTAGCCGCTAAACCAGAGATTATTAGCAGTCCTTCCGCTTATGAAGATCCACGGTCTTCAATGCTCCATCTCGACCGTCTTCTAATATCTTCACGTATTTGTTGGTCGGAATGGTTTTCGAATATAAATTCGATTCACAGATTTGATAGTCGGTGATTTAACTATCAAAATAAATAGTGTTTCAATCATGACAATCCAGTGAGTTCACTGGTTCAGTATTCGGTCTCACTTGGCCTTTAATTTAACAAATGTAAATTCAAACACTTAAATCTTTTGATATTAAGAATATAGGTTTCTCGCATCTTATTCAACATAAGATTATCTTTTAAACCAATTCATTACTTAGGATAATTCTATATCACATTTAGTTTTCAAATTTCACTTTCAAAACATTAGCCACATTATTATGTGATATAATACTGGGAAATCACTTTAACTTATTACTCCTAAAATGATGTTATGAAACATTATCTGTTTCATTACTTAAAATAATACACAAGTTTATTCTGATCAAATAAAACTCAGCCTTACGTTTTCCTTCAAAATCGAAAATATCGTTATATTTTCAGCAACTCCCTTTATTCCCTTTCTACTTTGGAAATCCTCAATATATATGTATATTCCAAACTTTCCATCGAAACGTTGCGTTATTATTTCACTAACGGAAATAATAAACGATCACAAAACCTCTTTTAACATTACCACTCATATCATTTTCAGATAATCCTGAAGTCGTTCAAGTTGGGGTATTTTAATTACCTCTCAGACCTTGATCAACAACGTTCATATCTTCAAATAGATACGAGTTGTAACCCAAAACCAATATTTCATTTTAATCCCCTTTTTAAATCATTTCATTTAAAAACCAGATTTGATTATAACCTTATAACCGCTTTTTTTATCCAAATTCACTTCTTCAAATCCCTTTTTACTTTTATTTCATCATTTCCTGCTTGGAATCCTTATTTCAATTTCAATTGTACTTAAGTCCATCTTCTTAAGTAACGTAAAATTTAGAATTAACGATATAATACCTCAAACCCCTTTTTATAACTTTGTTTTATTATAAAACCCTTTTATCTTAAATCTCCTTTTACTTAATTCAATTAATTAAGTAACATTTATTTTAAGCTGTCCTGTTCGCTTAAAGATTCCTTTTATTACTTTGTTATAAAACTTAGGTTTTAAACAAAACGTGTTCATGAACTCTTTCACCATTCAATTGGATTCCATTCACTTGAATTACTTTTCAAATGAATTTCCATTAAAAAGTAGTTTACTAAATCATTATTAATTACAATAACGATTTATTTCAATCATTAACTACGTTAGTAGTCAATTTCTTTATTTATCTAAAATAAATAGTAAATCCCCTTTTTAAATCCTTATTAAATTTGAACAAATCTTCTTTAAACTATTTCGTTTGATTAATTCGAATCATACCAAGGAAATAATCAATTTCAAATTGAACACGGTCGATTTAATTCACTCAAAACACAGTTATTTCACTAACGGATTTCAATTCATTCCCTTTTAAATTAATGATAAAATAAATTTAAATAATTCAATTTAATTGTTTATTTGCAAAATAATTGTTCAATTTCAATTGTCGGGTTAATTCCTACTCACTTGTATACATATCTGATTAAAATCAGATTCTACTTTATAAACCAAATAAATATATAATTATAAATCTAAATAACAAATATTTATTTCCTCTTAAATAAACTTTTATTCATAATAGAATATTTCAAAATAGATCTTTAGTTATAAAAGTTAATTTTATAACTTTAGTTCTATCAACTCACCTGACGGTGAATCAATATAAACAAAACGATTTTCTTTTAGGCCATTTATTGCCGATTACTCAACCAATATAGCCCATTGGTTAAAACTAAACACAGGGTGTATTTCCAATCAATGATCAATATCAAATCAATCAGCCAAACACGACAGTACATATGATAATATGAAAATAAATAATATATTTGAGGAATCCGTTTGGATCCCTCCAACCTGTTCTTCCCTGTATACAAAACGGTTATCACAACACAGTTCAAAACAATTCAAATAGATCAAACAATTCAAACTGGTCAAACAATTCCAACAGATCAAACAATCCAAACCATTAAACACGTTTATTGATAAACGTGACCAATCAGGGAAGTTACCTTTATTGGAACCAATCGTTAAAATAACGATTTGGTCTTTCACTGAAATTAAACGACGGTTTAATTTCATCAGTTAAATCAACCAATAGTCAACTATCAGCAAATAGAGCACACAAATAAAAACCCAATTTATATAAAATATAAATGGGAAAACTGAGTGAGTTTAACTCGCTTTGGGTTTCCATTCGTCGTTAAAATGGCTCGTTCTACCAGCCTCCAACTGTGTCCAACTCCGTCTGTCCTAATTCCCAAAATCTTACATCCGTTGATACTGCTCCAACGCGCTCCTGGTCTGGTCTTATTCTGTTAACATACGAGCGAGTAAAAATTATTATAAGTTATACTATTTCAAATTAAAATATTATTTAATTCTAATGAGTTATTTGGTTAAGGTAACTAGACCTTAATATTTACACGTTAATTGTATTTACAATACTAGGCTTGTTAAACTCTCTTATTATAACCAAATATACATTCCATTCGGCATGACAGTAATTTGGTCTATATACATATACATATGTATACAAGTCGTCCTTAGTTTGTTACTATACATTAACGTGAATTTCACGTTCAGGCCTAATTGGATGTAATAATTAAATATAGGTTCGGCAGGTCTAGAAAACAACAAATCAGGCATAGTTTGAATCATTTCCAGGTCACCATGTGATTAGGCACTTTAGAAGTTGTTGACTTTAATTTAATTAAATATGAATAAAATTAACTCACCACGTCATCACCCTTTAGAAATAATTGCTACTGTTCTTCTTCTTTTACTGATGCTGCTACAAAATGCAACATCCCCATCGTTTTGTTCCATCTCCATGAATTTTCGAAACAGAATCCACCAACCTTTCCATTAAAAACTTGCCTACTTGCTCCCACTTACCCCCATCAAGGCAAAACTCGAATCCAAAGTACAGTATCTTCCAGACCCGAGCACGACCTGCTGCTCCTCTATGTTACGTGACTGCCTCCCTCTCCTTTCCTTTGCGTTTCTCCTGTTGTTGCGATTCTTCCCTCCTACCGCTCCTTTCTTTTCCTCCCAGTTTGATTCTTCTCTTCTTCTTCTTTTTTCAAAGTGATACCGCTCCCATGAAGAAAACCACACGCCCGCCTTTAACTTTCTTCCTCCTGCTTGTTATTTCTCACTTCCGTTGGTTTTTTTTCTTTTTTCTTTTTTTTTACTTCCGTTCGTTTTGCTTGCCAGGACTGAATATGGGCTGTGTATATATAAAGGAAATGAGATGTCCTTTTCAATATACAGACCGTGGTCGGCACGGTTTCAAGCTGTCGTTTTCATTTGGTATTGCTTTGTCGGCAAGTTGTTCCTGTAAGTACAGTTTAACATAGTGTAGCTAGAGCCTGCGCCGAGTTTTCATTTCGTATGTCTTATTTGAGTTGAAAGCATAGGCTGTTTTCATGTGAGCCTGTGTACGCGAGATGTAGGCATCAGAAGACCTTTTTAGGGTAGTATATATATAGTATTAGGGTTAGAAGTAATATTATTTAGTTATATCGAAACTTCACGGTAAAGTAACATGTAAAATTAACCGCAAACGACTCCTGTCTTCTTATAAAAAAAACTAATCTTGGTGTAAAAAGATATTCCGGATTCAATGGGACAAGTTTCGTCGAATTTCGACATCGTTTGAAAAAATTTCCTTTATAAAACCGGAAATAAACACGCGTTTAATTTTTCCACGATCACCAGACAAATCAAATCAACTCGAAACCTTGATATCCTAAAATAATTCTTCAATACGAACCCAACGGCACTAGTTTCGTCGCATTTTGAGACTGTTTCCCCGGTAGGCTATTTTCACACGCACCGCAATGCCATTTTGGACACCAAATTACACGATCTCCAAAAATAACAAACTATATACCTATCCTGACTCTAATCGACGATATGAACTCAACGGAAGTGGTTTCGTGGCTTAATTCGATCGTCTGCTCAAGTTATACCCAAATAACTCTTTGTTAAATTAATTACGTGCCATAGAAATTAAACGGGCATTTTTGGCTGCCGTGGTCACATACGACATCGATTTGCCACGCCATTCAATACCGTACAATAATTTAACGATACGGTTCTAATGAAACCAATTTCGTCGAAAACTGAGTCCGTTTGCAAAACGGCTATTTTAAAGGTTGATATTTAAATAACGATTTCCACAGCGACTATTTCAAAATTTGATTTAGCCATAACTTACAATCTATAACACGAAATCTGGATTTTTCTCTTTCATATGAAAATTATCATCAACACGGTTCCATCGTTTCTCGTTTTACAGGAATTCCGACTTATATCGGATCCTGTATTCTCAGTTGAAGTTCAAAACTCCATATTACGAACTGCACACCATTTTCAAGCTCGATTTATATTTAAATAAATTATAGCGTTTAAACATCGTTTAAATAACGAATTAAATAATAAAATCCATTAATATTCTAAATAAAATATTTAAAATAATAAATTAAATTAAATATTCGATTGTCAAAATATGGGTCGTTACATTCTTCCCCCATTAAAATAATTTCGTCCTCGAAATTGCTAAGGTAAGAAAGAATGTTACGAACCCATTACCTTTACAAAAATAATAAATTTAAAACTCGATTTTATTTCCAAAACCCATCTAATTGGTTTTAAAACCAATTTATTCCAAATAAAAGAATTCCCAAAAATCTTCAAAAAATTTCTAATACCTTTAAATTTTGGTAAATTTTGGTAGAGTCTCCCCTGTACGGAGGACATCTGCAATATCGCAGGTTCAAGAAATATATATCCATCGACCAACAGGGTCAGAAAAATTCAAAACCAAACTCAAAATCCAAATAAAAACCAAAATTTCATATTCTGCATAGGCGTACCTTTTTGCAAGCGTTATTACGCGATAAGCGATATTTTATATTCGAGCTTGCTTAGTTATTACGCAGCTCTATTCAAACTGGATTCAATCAACCCCAAAATTTCTCTTGGATGGATTTTAAAGCTGAATTTGCACTTCTGCACCTGTTCTCACTCAAATAAATTTCATTAGTCCCCAAAACAACATCAATTAATTTCAAATATCTATATCACACGATCCAACCATTTCTACACACATTCTAACCCACATGAGATTATAATTATTTATATTCACTTCATTTATTTATTTAATTATCCATTCAGGTTTATTAATCTGGATTGATTTATCCAACTTATTTATTCCCATATTGGTTTAAAACCAAGTCTATCCTTTTCAGATTTATATTCAAGCAATCAACAACACAATCCAAACATATCATTCAAATCAACATTAACAAACCAATCGATTTACCATATTATAATAAATTTGAGAAAATCATTACTTTTATAAGAAAATAAATTAGGCAAAAATAATTTTATATCAAATTACAAATACGCGCTCTCATATATATAACAAACTCAATCTAGGGTATTACTAACCCCATCTCTATCGAGTCACACCACAGAGCCAAGGTTATCACTAAACCAATAGCTCTGATACCACTGTAACGAACCAGCGATTTTCGGCCCCAAGAATCGACATAAATACCTTTACCGTAACTCATGCCGACCTTCCAAACACCGAAAACACTGGACGTTATTAGAAAGAAATTAGAGGGTGGGATAAGAAAGAAAGAAATATTAGAATAGAAGAAGAAGAAGAAGAACACAACAAAGAGTCTCACATCGTAGCGGAACAAATATATAATATAGATATAAATCTTTATTGAGAGCTTTAAAAATACTAACAATATCAGAGTACATCACACCACAGGACAGTTATAATAACATGTTCCCATATACAATACACAGCGGAAAAGTAGCTATAAATATCATACGTCTGAACATCTCCAGCTCGTCTCTGGACTTCACAGCATTCGATAACCTGAAGCTGTACACCCCGGGCTTACCCGAGCATTTACAAAACACCGGGTCAGTCTGGTGAACCAGAGTGAGATAAACTCGCACAATGTTTAAGGTATCACACAACCTGATTTTAAAGTTGAAATCTTTCAAAGAAAAGGAAAATCGTAAGACCAAATCCACACAAAAATACAGACGGTTTTTACCTTACGATAACCCAAAACAGTTTTGAAATCAATATCTTGTATGATATTATAATAATGTCTAAATACAAGTAAATAAAATCTAGCAGAACGCATGCATCTCACGCCCTACATATATATTATACAATCAAAACTGCGGGCGCTTATAGGAGATTGGATTCTGACTATGACAAGGTATGGGACCACCTGCCGATAGTGTATCTCTAGAGGCGAATACACTGGGTTCAACAAGAACGTCTTGCAACCCGGCCCACACATGACCGACCACTCATTTCGCTTGAGTGTATCGAATGTATATCACCGACGGTTGGGTGCTACCCACCGTCTTCCCGAAAAGGGACAGCATCGAAACAGATTTAAGAAACAAAAGGATTTTCTCTTGATAGGTGATTATACACCCTAATGGAAGCGACCCACATAGCCTTGCTTCCTGCCCAATTTTTGTCATTTACCGATTGTGAGGCTTGAGGCCAGAATTTACTTTGAACATCTGATCGCCATTCACTTTGAATGCCACATCGTCAAATCCATCAGATATCACTAATTGACGTCCACAAAAATATTCTGCGGTTTAGCTAAGAGAAGGTGTACGGCCTTCTCTGCCATCACAGAAATACGTTTGAAGAAATCAACGTACGTAATTCCTTTGGAAATACTCTGTCAGACATCCGTCCATACAAGTCATCCAGGAACAGGATGAACCGAAGGTACTCTCCTACTGCATCTCATATAGGAATCACCCCATGGATCAGTAGTGAGTAGTCCTTGCAACCCGTGGATTCCAACCACGACAGAACCACAGTTTATCTCTGGCCGCTAAACCAGAGATTATTAGCAGTCCTTCCGCTTATGAAGATCCACGGTCTTCAATGCTCCATCTCGACCGTCTTCTGATATCTTCACGTATTTGTTGGTCGGAATGGTTTTCGAATATAAATTCGATTCACTGATTTGATAGTAGGTGATTTAACTATCAAAATAAACAGTGTTTCAATCATGACAATCCAGTGAATTCACTGGTTCAGTATTCGGTCTCACTTGGCCTTTAACTTAACAAATGTAAATTCAAACACTTAAATCTTTCGATATTAAGAATATAGGTTTCTCGCATCTTATTCAACCTAAGATTATCTTTTAAACCAATTCATTACTTAGGATAATTCTATATCACATTTAGTTTTCAAATTTCACTTTCAAAACATTAGCCACATTATTATGTTATATAATATTGGGAAATCACTTTAACTTATTACTCGTAAAATGATGTTACGAAACATTATCTGTTTCATTACTTAAAATAATACACAAGTTTATTCTGATCAAATAAAACTCAGCCTTAGGTTTTCCTTCAAAATCGAAAATATCGTCATATTTTCAGCAACTCCCTTTATTCCCTTTCTACTTTGGAAATCCTCAATATATATGTATATTCCAAACTTTCCATCGAAATGTTGTGTTATTATTTCACTAACGGAAATAATAAACGATCACCAACCTCTTTTACCATTACCACTCATATCATTCTCAGATAATCCTGAAGTCGTTCAAGTTGGGGTATTTTAATTACCTCTCAGACCTTGATCAACAACGTTCATATCTTCAAATAGATACGAGTTGTAACCCAAAACCAATATTTCATTTTAATCCCCTTTTTAAATCATTTCATTTAAAAACCAGATTTGGTTATAACCTTATGACCCCTTTTTTATTATCCAAATTCACTTCTTCAAATCTCTTTTTAATTTTATTTCATCATTTCCTGCTTGGAATCCTTATTTCAATTTCAATTGTACTTAAGTCCATCTTCTTAAGTAACATAAAATTTAGAATTAACGATATAATACCTCAAACCCCTTTTTATAACTTTGTTTTATTATAAAACCCTTTTATCTTAAATCTCCTTTTACTTAATTCAATTAATTAAGTAACATTTATTTTAAGCTGTCCTATTCGCTTAAAGATTCCTTTTATAACTTTGTTATAAAACTTAGGTTTTAAACAAAACGTGTTCATGAACTCTTTCACCATTCAATTGGATTCCATTCACTTGAATTACTTTACAAATGAATTTCCATTAAAAAGTAGTTTCCTAAATCATTATTAATTACAATAACGATTTATTTCAATCGTTAACTACGTTAGTAGTCAATTTCTTTATTTATCTAAAATAAATAGTAAATCCCCTTTTTAAATCCTTACTAAATTTGAACAAATCTTCCTTAAACTATTTCATTTGATTAATTCGAATCATACCAAGGAAATAATCAATTTCAAATTGAACACGGTTGATTTAATTCACTCAAAACACAGTTATTTCACTAACGGATTTCAATTCATTCCCCTTTAAATTAATGATAAAATAAATTTAAATAATTCAATTTAATTGTTTATTTACAAAAGAATTGTTCAATTTCAATTGTCGGGTTAATTCCTACTCACTTGTATACATATCTGATTAAAATCAGATTCTACTTTATAAACCAAATAAATATATAATTATAAATCTAAATAACAAATATTTATTTCCTCTTAAATAAACTTTTATTTACAATAGAATATTTCAAAATCGATCTGTAGTTATAAAAATTAATTTTATAACTTTAGTTCTATTAACTCACCTGACGGTGAATCAATATAAACAAAATGATTTTCTTTTAGGCCATTTACTGCCGATTACTCAACCAATATAGCCCATTGGTTAAAACTAAACACAAGGTGTAGTTCCAATCAATGATCAATATCCAATCAATCAGCCAAACACGACAGTACATATGATAATATGAAAATAAATAATATATTTGAGGAATCCGGTTGGATCCCTCCAACCTGTTCTTCCCTGTATACAAAACGGTTATCACAACACAGTTCAAAACAATTCAAACAGATCAAACATTCCAAACTGGTCAAACAATTCCAACAGATCAAACAATCCAAACCATTAAACACGTTTATTGATAAACGTGACCAATAAGGTAAGTTACCTTTATTGGAACCAATCGTTAAAATAACGATTTGGTCTTTCACTGAAATTAAACGACGGTTTAATTTCATCAGTTAAATCAACCAATAGTCAACTATCAGCAAACAGAGCACACAAATAAAAACCCAATTTATATAAAATATAAATGGGAAAACAGAGTGAGTTTAACTCACTTTGGGTTTCCATTCGTCGTTAAAATGGCTCGTTCTACCAGCCTCCAACTGTGTCCAACTCCGTCTGTCCTAATTCCCAAAATCTTACATCCGTTGATACTGGTCCAACGCGCTCCTGGTCTGCTCTTATTCTGTTAACATACGAGCAAGTAAAAATTATTATAAGTTATACTATTTCAAATTAAAATATTATTTAATTCTAATGAGTTATTTGGTTAAGGTAACTAGACCTTAATATTTACACGTTAATTGTATTTACAATACTAGGCTTGTTAAACTCTCTTATTATAACCAAATATACATTCCATTCGGCATGACAGTAATTTGGTCTTTATACATATACATATGTATACAAGTCGTCCTTAGTTTGTTACTATACATTAACGTGAATTTCACGTTCAGGCCTAATTGGATGTAATAATTAAATATGGGTTCGGCAGGTCTAGAAAACAACAAATCAGGCATAGTTTGAATCATTTCCAGGTCACCATGTGATTAGGCACTTAGAAATTGTTAACTTTAATTTAATTAAATATGAATAAAATTAACTCACCACGTCATCACCCTTTAGAAATAATTTCTATTGTTCACTGTTCTTCTTCTTTTACTAATGCTGCTGCAAAACGCAACCTCCCCATCGTTTTGTTCCATCTCCATGAATTCTCAAAACAAAAACCACCAACCTTTCCATTAAAAACTTGCCTACTTGCTCCCACGTACCCCCATCAAGGCAAAACTCGAATCCAAAGTACAGTCTCTTCCAAACCCGAGCACGGCCTGCTGCTCCTCTATGTTACGTGACTACCTCCCTCTACTTTCCTTTGCGTTTCTCCTGCTGTTGCGATTCTTCCCTCCTACCGCTCCTTTCTTTTCCTCCCAGTTTGATTCTTCTCTTCTTCTTTTTTTTCAAAGTGATACCGCTCCCATGCAGAAAACCACACGCCCGCCTTTAACTTTCTTCCTCCTACTTGTTATTTCTCACTTCCGTTGTTTTTTTTCTTTTTTTTTCTTTTTTTACTTCCGTTCGTTTTGCTTGCCAGGACTGAATATGGGCTGTGTATATATAAAGGAAATGAGATGTCCTTTTCAATATACAGACCGTGGTCGGCACGGTTTCAAGCTGTCGTTTTCATTTGGTATTGCTTTGTCGGCAAGTTGTTCGTGTAAGTACAATTTAACATAGTGTAGCTAGAGCCTGCGCCGAGTTTTCATTTCGTATGTCTTATTTGAGTTGAAAGCATAGGCTGTTTTCATGTGAGCCTGTGTACGCGAGATATAGGCATCAGAAGACCTTTTTAGGGTAGTATATTTATAGTATTAGGGTTAGAAGTAATACTATTTAGTTATATCGAAACTTCACGGTAAAGTAACACGTAAAATTAACCGCAAACGACTCCTGTCTTCTGATAAAAAAACTAATCTTGGTGTAAAAAGATATTCCGGATTCAATGGGACAAGTTTCGTCGAATTCCGACATCGTTTGAAAAAAATTCCTTTATAAAACCAGAAATAAACGCGCGTTTAATTTTTCGATGATCACCAGACAAATCAAATCAACTCGAAACCTTGATATCCTAAAATAATTCTTCAATACGAACCCAACGGCACTAGTTTCGTTGCATTCTGAGACTGTTTCCCCGGTAGGCTATATTCACGCGCACCGCAATGCCATTTCGGACACCAAATTACACAATCTCCAAAAATAACAAACTATATACCTATCTTGACTCTAATCAACGATATGAACTCAACGGAAGTGGTTTCGTGGCTTAATTCGATCGTCTGCTCAAGTTATACCCAAATAATTCTTTGTTAAATTAATTACGTGCCATAGAAATTAAACGGACGTTTTTGGCTGCCGTGGTCACATACGACATCGATTTGCCATGCCATTCAATACCGTACAATAATTTAACGATACGTTTCTAATGAAACCAATTTCGTCGAAAACTGAGTCCGTTTGCAAAACAGCTATTTTAAAGGTCGATATTTAAATAACGATTTCCACAGCGACTATTTCAAAATTTGATTTAGCCATAACTTACAATCTATAACACGAAATCTGAATTTTTCTCTTTCATATGAAAATTATCATCAACACGGTTCCATTATTTCTCGTTTTACAGAAATCCGACTTATATCGGATCCTGTATTCTCAGTTGAAGTTCAAAACTCCATATTACGAACTGCACACCATTTTCAAGCTCGATTTATATTTAAATAAATTATAGAGTTTAAACTTCGTTTAAATAACGAATTAAATATTAAAATCCATTAATATTCTAAATAAAATATTTAAAATAATAAATTAAATTAAATATTCGACAGACAAAATACGGGTCGTTACACAAATTAATAACCATTTCAATATTTTATAATTCCATTTGATTGTAATAACAATTAACACAATCAATAATTTCAGAAAATTATCCCTTTTGTATCGAAAATATCTTTTGGGAAAAATTATATCATTTACCCATCTTTCAAACAATACTGCGTCGAATTGTTTTGTTCGAGAGTTTAGAAACATCTATCGATAAAGTTGTACATCTTGTATTGACCAGAATTCATAAACCACTCAACAAACCAGTCAACACAATATAAAACAATTTTTATATCAAATCTACAAATACGCGCTCAAATATATGCATTCAAACTCAATCTAGGGTATCACTAACCCCATCTCTATTGAGTCACGCCACAGAGCCAAGGTTATCACTCAACCTTCTGCTTTGATACCAACTATAACGACCCGAATTTCCGTACCCTTTGAGTTGACTAATAACACCATACGTCCAACCCAAATTGCACAGAAATACGAATCATTATTAGAAAGAAGTTAGAGGATGAGAAATAGAAAGAAAGAAATATTAGAATAGAAGAAACAAACTCATAGCGGAATGAATAAAATATATTAGATAACATAAACTTTGAAATACAAATCAAACTGTATATACATACCATCATCAGAGCATGACAGTTATTCCTGGAACAGTTATAAACACCTGTTTCCAGATACAAACATAATACACAGCGGAAAAATATGATAGTCTATAGCTAACTGGTGAAGCCTCCTGTTTCAAACTCCTCCAAGTGAATCTATAAAATCCCAACTACTTGACTGCCCGTACAAATTTGGGCACCCAAGAGTTTAGGGAAAACAAACAAAATAAACTCTGGGTCAATCATGGGACTGGTGTGAGTAAACTTCAACCATTGGTTTAACTTTTAAAATCCTTTTGAAAGAAATGATAATCGTAAGACCGATCCACACATAAACATGGATGGCTTTTACCTTACGATAACCCAAAACATTTTTATATCAAGATCTGGTGATGTTATAATAGTGTCTAAATCAAATAAATAGAATCTAGTGGAACACTTGCATCTCACGCTCCATATATAATATAAAATCAAAAACCGCAAGGCGCTTATTGGAGATTGGATTTCCAACATCACAAGGTATGGGACCACCTGCCGATAGTGTATCTCTAGAGGTGAATACACTGGGTTCAACAAGAACTTCTTGCAACCCGGCCCACACATGACCGACCACTCATTTCACTTGAGTGTATCGAATGTATATCACCAACGGTTGGGATCAGCAACCGTTTCCTGAAAGACAGCATCGATAGATTAAAGAAGTAAATGGAATTTCTCTAGAAAGGTGATTATACATCCTAATGGGAGCGACCCACATAGCCATGCTGCCTGCCCGATTTTTGTCAATTCCCGGTTGTGAGGCTTGAGGTTTGTATTAACAGAACAGCCCTTGCATTTTTCTCCGTCTTCATAATCTCTTCAACATAAGTTGATTCGTAACGCCTATGCCAATACGGAGTGGTTTTCAAATATTAAATCTGATCCGTTCTCTCCATATTGACAACGGAGGTATAAAATAAATCAAAAACTTTGATAGTCGGTGATTTAACTATCAAAGAACATCCATACAATCAACGGTCCTATTTCCAATTGGAAATTCTACCGATCAAGCATCAAACAACACTGGACCCCTTTAAATCAATTCCTGATTATATTATTGTTTCAAATTCCTGCTTCCCTATCTTTCGTATCCTTTTGAAGCTCGATTTCCCTCTCGATTCTTTGAAAAATATTTCCAATAAGTAATTTCTTTATTCGAGAAAATATCTCTTTTCCCCATTTAGAAAACATTTCTATATATATACTAGCGAATCCTTATTTTCTATATTCAAAAAATATGCCACATTAATATTGGAAAATACTTCCAAATTCTCTTTCTTAATTCCTCATTGACCAATTCATTTCATTTTCTATACGTAGAAAATATCTCTCATTTTATTGGGAAAAACATTTCAAATTCTTTTAAATTAACGTTATGTTATAAACATCGTTATTATAACTTAAAACATTAACCAATTATTAACTAACCAGAATGTTAACCAATCTTCACAATCGAACCTTACCCATTTCTCCATCAATCATGAAGTCAATCAAGTTGGGGTATAATTACCTTTCAGACCTTAATTGAACAACATTCTTAACTTCGAAATAGTCAAAACTCACAGCTTCATCGCTTACGCGACTTTTGGATTCAATCAATGAACACACTTCTTTTACAGAAAAATATTGATTATAACGGTAGCATCATAATTGTTGTTTCCAAATATTTGATTTATAAAACATTTCTTTCAATGACAGCGTTATAATCGCTGTCCAGCTTTCATTATAATAGCAACATTAAAATCGCTGTTAAAACATTTGTGATAACAGTAGCATTATAATCGCTGTTTAGATTTAAAAAAAAACATATATTATAACAACAGTGCTATAATCGCTGTTTTAAATAAAGTACCGTGTGCGACGCATACGCCTCCGTTGTTCATTTATAAACTCTGTTTATTTTAAATAATTCAAGTTCTCCTTTAAATGTATTTACAAGCTATACGTTCTTTAACTTCTGAAATTAACTCAATTTGATTTCTATAAATACCTTTTTAGATATATTTTATTTGCAAACTTCTTGCTTTAAACTATTATTCTTTTTAACCATAAATGTATTTCTTTTATACATATAATCAAATCAGTTTGATTTCTACTTAAAAGTAATACCTTAACCCCATTCTACTTATAACTCCTATTCAGAATTTTTCCATACTAATCTCATTCTTTTATTCTAAGCATTTAAAACCTTTCTTTAAACTTTCCTCTATAATTTGCTAAATTCAAATCCATTTCCAAATATTGGTTTCAAAACCGATATTCACTTTCCAATATACGTTCATATTTGAACTTATATTTTAATTTATCCAATGATTAACAATCCACTTAATTTATATTTTTATTTATAACATTTTCTTGATTTATCCAATTTGAACAGATTTCTATTTTCAACTCAATTAAAAAGAAATTATTTCTAATTTGGAAATAAACTCCGTTTTTAAATTCTAATTTCCTTTTTCACATTCAATGATATTTTACGGTATCTAAAATACCAGGTTCCTCGGGCCAGGGTAAACCAAACACACATATTCAACCATGGATTATATAGCACAACATATATCACAATCAAATAAAAACTGTAAATAAAAGGTTGAGGAATCCAGTTGGATCCCTCCAACCTGTTTCCCTGCATCCACAAATGTTAATAACATCAATAATATTATCTTACATCAATATGAAATATCAGAACTAATAGTCGATCAACGATGTAATCACATCAACCAATTTTATCAACTATTCAACCAATCAACCATTGCATATTATAAAATTACTATAAATATATTCAAAAACTCGTTTATATAAAAATATAAACGAAACAGAGTTAGTGGGTTTACTCACATTGGTTCGCAGTTGACTATTCTGCTTTGGTTCCGTTTAAAATCAAACAGACGTCTGATTTTATTATAAAATTCCAGTGGTTTTGTTCTCGTTCATCGTCGATTCCAGTGATTTTATTATAAAATACGGGCAACAAATTAGGTGAATCGAAATCAGGTTCTAAGACTAAGCAAGAATAAGTTGCGCTACCTAATTTTGATATTTTAGTGTCAGTCCCAGAGGTTTATATTGGAGTAAAGTGTAAGGGTTTCCAAAATCAAGTTTTGCTTGTAAACTGGGTTGCCCTAGATAGTTTAGTTTAGGAATTAGTACGAATATGAATGTATTTAGAGATTAATAATACATATAAATATATAGGTGTAGTGTAAGTAATGTAATTTATGATTTTCGGAAAAAATACGATTCATGGATATTAATTGCAAGTTTAATTAGTAATTAATTTGTAATTAATAAGAGAATTTGTATAGACTGATTTGAAGAGAGTTTAATAATTGAATTTTATGGACTGATTTGAAGAGAGATTGATTTGAGGAAATGGATGTATTTCCAAACGTGAAAGCACTTGAAAAATAATTTAATTTGAAGAAATTAATATTCCCTAGAAAGTTGAAGAAATTGAAAAAGAATTGGATAAATGGTCCAAAATTCAACTATTATGGATATTAAATAAGATTACGAATGAAGCACATCTTTAGGAAAAGGGAAAATTGAGGAGGATAAGAAGTATTGGAATGGCATATTAAGTGTGGAATAAAGGATTGAGACATCGACACCATTTACATCATTGATTGTAAGTGATGCCTCCCAAAAAATATTTTACTTTCTTTGGTTTTGAGATTTTAATCACTAGTAGTATCCCGTGATGATTGAAAGATGATATACAGTGATGAAAGTAATGTATCCCTATTTGTGCTTATGTGATTTGGAATTTAAAACCACTGGCGAATTTATTTTGAGCGATAATTTATTTTGGGACATCTGACTAGTGGATTAATGAAAATTTGAATTTGGAAGTTAATAAGGGAATCAAATTTGCAGCTTGTGATGAGGAAATATTTTGAACTAAAGGTTTTAGGATATTGAGTAAAGAAGTTTAGCTTTAAATAATATCATCCTCAAGAATAAGAACTTAAAGCGTGAGATTAAGGAATATGCCTAAATATTAGATTTGCGTATATTAGCCTTTTTTAGTTTGAATATAACCGTGTTTTGGTTTGCTTATGGATATTTGTTTCATTTTTATAAATTAGCCTTCTATCATTTAAAAAAGCCTAGGGCCTCCAACCTTTTACTGCATAACTTGGACATTGTCTGATAGCCCAGGGCCTCTTATATTCTAGTTTGCCTAGGGTCTATGATAATTTTTTGTGTTTCAGGGCCGGCCCTGGGTGTGATGTGTGATTTTGCGTGTTTGCATGGAGATTACACTACCCATTCAAAGTAAAACAATATCCATTCCAAGTAATGTTAAATATGTCAACATTATTCTTTAGGTAGATTTATGGAAATTATAGAAGGAAAAAAAATCATTTATTGGAATATAAATTCCAGCAAATTGGAGCATAGGAAAATATATTGGTATAAACTAGGACATTAATTAGTTAGATTTAGAGAATTCAATTTAGGAAATTATTGATTTTTCGGGTCATACCTCATTTGAAGATCAGATGGCAGACAAGAAAGATAGCCAGAGCTTTGAGGATAAAAGGAAAAGTTTGCATCTTGTATCTCTTAGACAATAGGAAAAACCATCAATGAATATTATTCGAATCAAATTTGTGATTAAACTTTGAAAAAAAGTCTAATTTGGTTAGGCAGACTGTGAAGGTTAGAAAGTCGGCACTATGTTTTGGGCTTTTCCAATATTAGGGAAATGAAAGATATTTTGTTAATAGGAGCTGTTCGTCGCTTTCCGATGAATTAGAAAAGCGCGAATTTTAAAATAACTTCAAGCGCATAGATCGTGTAGTATGCAGGTCGAATCACAGGGAGGTAAATTAAATTAAATTATTTATGTAATCTCTTGGGCGAGTTAGACGAATCTTGGAGGTTGGTTTTGGAAACAGTAAAAACTATTATTAAATTGAGTACAGATCTGAATCTAATCAAATCAAATCTATATTCAATCCAACATGACCTAAGAAGCGACAAAAAGAACAGAAATTAAAATTGCAGAAATAAAAACATCAAACAGGAAATACAATTAGGATTACCGCTGAATCTAATCAGACGGTCAATCACTAATAAAATAAGTGCAAAATACAAATAGTGTTCTACCAAATCTAATTGTGTAGAACACTAGTTGATAAGAAAATAAAAAAAATGCAGAAAATAAAAGAAAAACTTTGTTAATTGAGAAGAAGAGTATAGAATAATGGATATCTATTTACAATGGATACAAGTGTATTTATAAGAATGTAGTCCCCTTTCTATCAAAATAATGAGGCCAAGAATGATATAAATTCTTTCCAAAGATAAAGGAATATTCCTTTCATGGTGCTTGATTTGAAAAATTGTAATCAATGTATTCCTTTTTATGCATGGCACGGTCAGCGGGAAGATAAGCATATGCTTAATTGGAGAATTGTAATCAAAGCCTTCCCTTTCTCTTTGCATGGAAATTAAATGTGATTGACTGGATTTGAATTCTTGGAGAGGATTGCGCCAAATTAAATGTGAGCTACAACTTCTTTTGCAACTGAGATAGCGTTAATATGGGAAAGTAGCTTTTTCTTCGAAATTGGCCTTTAATTGAAATGAATGAGACATTTATTGATAACCTGTGAAAATACAAAAAAAATACCAAAAGTAATATTTATTTATTTACAAAAGATAAAATATAAGAGTATAAAATAAACACATTTCTATGTTCTATGATGTTTTATACTTTTATATTTGATAAGATACCTTCACACTATAGAAAATTTTGGTAGGGTCTAATTAAGAAATGGGGATGACATAACCCTTGGTGTCTCGTTCCACCACAGGTATTGTGGAGCACGAGATTACAAGTATCTGCAACATTTAGTTATATTGGTTCGAGTACATGAGGGAGAAAATCGATGGAAGGGATGAAAATTTTAAATTTTGTAGCCTTTCTCGACATCTTAGGATTCTACAGTTCCATTATTGATGCTAGATTGAATGGTAAGACTTGTCTGCAACACAAATGCACTGCGCACTTATGTAGGAATTATGTTATGGTGCTTTGCATACATGCAACATCACATGTTACAATTTCATGCTGTGACTTAGTTCACTTTAGCAAGTCTTTAGTGCATAATCACATTGAATAATGGATGTTTATACATAACTTGGGTGTATAACATGTTTGTTAAAGCGGGTTGTGTTTTCTACCCCTTCGGGACGAAATCTCTTTTAAGGGCGAGGGAAGGATGTAACACCCTATAAAATATCCCCTAAAAAGACATAGGCAGTTAAATTTAAATAACAATAATAATAAACAATAATGAATTTATAAAACATTAATGGGATGAAAATAAGAATTTTGGATAATTTAGAATTGGGCAATGAAAGTATTACTAGTATTCGTGGCAAAATTCTAGTTCATTTCCATATTTTGTTTGCTGAAAATGGAGTATGTATGAAGAAGTTACTAATAAAACAAGTTATACATAAATTGTACACACATAAGATTTGAAATTCAAACTGAATGAATATAAGTCTAGAATAAATTTATATATTGATTGGCATAATGGAATATTTCTTGAAGGTGTGATTTTGTGTGCATATATATACACATGATCGGACAAGAATGAAAAGAAATGGAATATAATCAATCACATTAATCACTATTAAATAAATAAGGTAAACGAACAGAAGAATTAATCTCCTAGGATTCGACCATTAGGTGGGTCAACCTCTCCCTTTGAAGGAGGTCGATTGCCCTCCTAGGGGCGGTGTCGATAGCTCGTGAGGATGATTGGTGGGGAAGGTTTTATTTTATTAGGGGTTTTATATAGTTTTGCTTAAAAGGACCGTCCAGATTTTATATACTTAATCGTATGATCCACATATAAACTAGCAACTACAAAATTACCCCATCCATACATTTCACTCTCTTCTAAGTTCTACTTCTCCACTTTGTCTCTCCACCATTTTTCTTAATTCCAGAAAAAAGCTAGGTTTCTTCTTTTCTTCTAACCTATATTCCATCTTTTAATTCTTATCTAGATTCTAGAGTTAAGTATAGTACATATATATATATATATATTAGGTTCTAAATATGATTCTTGTATATATATATATATATATATATATATATATATATGAAGATTCAGAGTATACTGATTTGAAATGCTCAATCCAGATTTGTTAGATTCTGCATTGAATTCACTATTCTCCTCTTCCTATCTCCGTAAGTGGAAATATACGAGTTTTCTATTTTCTATATTTTGTAGTGTAGATTTGGATTGTTATCCTAAAGGGGTTAGGATTTTCACGAAAAAAAAATATAAACAAATCCTCCAAATCCCTTACGATTTGCAGAAATGGTCAATCAATTGGTGTAAATTGGGCTTTGGTTATAAATGTAATAAAAGATAGGATACTGGGTGTTATACAATTTCTGATAATGGTCTGATTCACTTCTTTTGAAATTATAAAATTATGTATGAATATGCAAAGGCATATGACTTGAGTATTGTAGATTTAATAAGTTTAGGCGTCTATTTTTAAAATATAAAGTTTGAATGTATTATATACAAATCGCTAAAGTCTTAAGTTTTTGTATATATATAAATCATATGAAAAAATAAAGAAGTACCAAAAATGAGATTTTACATATATAATTGGAATAGTGCATCTTGTCTTTCTTTTATTATTGAAACAATCTTTTAAACCTTGGTTACTGTTTTTTATGTATATAATGTTATTTCCCTATTGTTGATTGAATGTGAATATACATGTTTATGCCATGTTGATGAAGTTAGGGAAACAAACTTGTAAACCTTATTTTGATGTTAAGATTGACATTTCAATGATTTTAGACCTTTATTATGTGTTCTTGATTTACGTTTTATTTATTATCTATAACATAATTAATGTATTATAAGTGCGTATTAAGTTCGTACTAAATGCGATAAATAGGATATTAGAATTATAAAAGTCCCCATAGAAAATTTGTATGCATGTGAGAATTACTGGCTATTAATTAATATTAATGACATATAGACACGAGGTTAACCCTTATTTGTGGTAAAAGCCTTCCCGAAACCGATCGGCATATCCAACATCTATAAGTCTTCCGGCTTAAGGTGAGAGGTATAGGTGCCATTGGCTATTATAATGAGTACACAAAGATGCGAGGTTAACCCAACTTATAGTAGAAGTCTACCTGAAACCTTACGGCAAATCCAACATCTACAAGTAGTTATTTTAACATAGGACGTCTAGTGTAAATATATGTGTGTGTGAAGTAGGCTTTCCTCAAAAGGGTATTAAGTGTCTTACCTACCTCGATTTGGGTATTAAGTGGTTAAGACTAGGTCCGTCCCTAAGGTTCACTCCTTGGTTTAGGACCAAAGTCATGAGAACAACCCTAATTAAGTTCTTAAGTGGTCATTGATTCGGTCTTTCTCTTATAAGGTATTAAATGGTCCTAATTTAAAAATAGACATATGAGTAAGGTAGTTCTCCAGAAGTTGTCCCCTTCTTATCTAGAGGCTATGTGAAGGCATACCTAGGGATGGACAGTATGAAAATTATAACGGACTTCCTATCTAAGGGAAGTATTAACTGACTAGTAGATCACCTGTAATGATAGCTAGATAGTAACACATAGGTCCTCCAGGAGGGCTATAAATGGCGACGAATGTCTATCTAAACTTGGTATTAGGTGGCATATTACTATCTCTTGATTTATATTGAGAGTATATTTAACAGTGATGAGGATTATAAGACAAGGTATTAAGTGACTTTTAATTAGTCCGCCTAACTAATACATATTAATTATGTGTTGAATTTGTGTAGACATAATTTGATGAATTTATACTGCCAAGTACAAGAAATAGACATTCCTTAAACTTATGTGATTTTATTCATTAGAACTTATTTTTCTGACCTCCTTCCTCATAACAATTAAATAGGTTAGTAGGTGAGAATGCTTGACTGATGGAATCACATAAACTAGAGCCTAGTGAAGGAGATTCTATAGTTTATTGTTATTTTCAGTTATTGTCATGTTTAGAAGTTTATTGTAATCATGGGATATTATTATTGATGTACCTAGATATAGATGTTGGGATTTTATGTACTGATATTATCGTGGTTTTATTTAATGGCACATCTATTTTTAGTTATTATATTTTATTCCTTCCGCCGCGAGATTCTGATTTCGTTTTTAGTTTGGTTTTGCTTATGTAACCCTTATATGAATCAAAGACCTATTTAGAATGACTTTAAGTTCCGATGTGACTTTTTGGATCAGAATTTAGGCCCATTCCGAAAAGGTTGTTACATGGAAAGTCAATATTGTATCCCTCAACGATTTCATATTAATGGATTGCAAAAGAAGACCCAGAACTTTCTTCAATACTATACTTCCCTTTAGCCTGAACCCTAGCACCATCCTCCGCTTCTTTCATAAACCTCATCCCTTCCTCTAGAACTTTAGGCTCGTTGCCCCCTTAGAAATGTATTGATAAACTCTCCTTCATATACAAACTTATCTTCTGAGGCATGCATCTCCTCTTCAACTAGTTTGCTCCAGGTGTCGACCGAAGCTTATGGATAGTCCTCGATCTATGATAAGTCACGATACCTGAGGACTCGGGCGAAGAAACCCATAACTAATAGACCGAGCCTCTCCTCTTCCTTCTAATCCTCACTCAACTGATCTCCTAAATCCTTTAAATATATATCATATTGAATTTTGGAGTTGGAAGCTGACTCAAGTGTTGTGTTAGCCATTTCTTCCGCCTTCTTAGCTCGTGTCTTGATGTCAACAAGCTTATCCCTTACTTCTCATTCTCCTTTTCAAGAGTACTTTTCTATGCATTCAGGCTTTTGGAGCTAAGCTTAATTCCAAGTTTTCTTGGTCACGACTTTCAGATCATCCTCTATTGAATTCGTTCTCAAGCTAGTTGTGTCAAATTCCTTATGGAATCAGTCCTTGAAATCATAGTACTGCTTCTTATGTTTTTTTAACATCTTCCTTAACAACCTTGAGTTTAGTCTAAGTTTCAACAAGCTCTTTATCCACGTAGGAAAGGGCATTTTTATCTCAATCCCATTCTTGATTCATATTAGCAGTATCCAGCTCAATGGATCGAATAATCTCAGATAATTTTCGAGCATATTTTCATGTCTCCTTATATTTCCCTCAGATGTCTTCAACTTCCTTCTTGAGTCGTTCTTCAATGCTTTCAAGCATAGGTGAAGAGGACGGAAGTGCACGCGTCCGAAATAGTACTGTGGGAATTGAATGCCTAGTTCCTTTTCCACTCTGCCACTAAAGGCTCAAGCACGATAGGCTCTGTAACCGTGATAGTTTTTGACTTTTTCTTGATATAGACCACTATTGGCTTCTCCTTGCCCTTGTATTTTGGCTCTAAATTATTCTTCGGACGAGGCCCGCTATAGGAATCTTTTGGAGGGATTTAGGCCTTGACAACTGACTTCTCACTTTTGTGAATATCCTTCTAACTTTTGGGTTTATCGTTATCGCGATGCACCAAAGAAAGAGAACGAGAGTGGTGCTTATAGTCATTGTGACACCTTTCTCTCTCTGGTTCCTCTCTTTTTCGATCCTCTCTGTACTTCCGCTCCTGATCAAGAATGGTACTTCGGTGGGACACCACTCTTGGACAGGCTACTACCAAGTCGCCTATAATCATATAATCTTGACAATGTACCTGCAAACCAGATTAAGTGCACGTCAAAACAAGTAAATCATACAGTGGACAAATGCAATGCGTGTGCTGTGTCTGCCCTAGTGATCCTCCCGACAGACCCAGTCCAAATGCCTAGCTTGCCGATGAAATCTCCCTAACTCCAGCGTACATATTTTCCCTTTAGAAGTGGAAAAGAATGTCTGGAGATTTAGATTGGTGAATCCATGCTATTTAGGCAGCAGCGCAAGATTGCCAAAACCATAGAAAGGTTCATTTGTGATGGAAGATCCTGTGTCATAGGTCGGAGACTTTGGCCGCGGAGTGTGTTCTAAAGCATATTTCTTAGCTGCTTATTTCTCAATAGCAGGAGTTGAGCTCTCCTTTTCTTTCTCTTTCTCAGGCGCAGCCACCTGACTTGCTCCGCTATCACCCACTTCCTCGGTGGCACCCCTAACATGGACTTTGTCGTGGGGTTCATCGAGCAAGGTCCCCACGACTCGGGGCATGACTCCTTTACAGCTGTGTCTCCACCCCTGACTGGAGCACCGCTCAAACCAATACTTCTATCAACACTTAGAAAATTAAATCGGCGTAGAAACTCCTCATTTATAAATCTTCGCACCTGCCTCTGTTCCTTTGGAACCGCTTGCAAGGTGGCTAACCTCGATGTATACATTCGTCTCTAGGCCTATCTATTGTCCCTACCAAACGAAAACATAAAGTTTTAGATGAATTCAAAGCCAAATTAGAAGTAAATGACTTCTGAAGACACTTACATCCTTCAAGCCATCGTTTAGCAAAGCCCTCTTGATGAGGAACGTAAAACTAATCTAATTTTACTCCATTTGTTTTACTCCACCCATCCATGATGATTCGGCTGTTCAATGTTGCTTTAAAATAAGTAAATGATGGATTATCTTTATGGTGCTTGAAGTTGAAGAAAATCACACATCATCGATGGTAAGCTCCAGATAGAGATGCTCAAGATATAGAATATGAAGAGCATGAAGGTAAACATAAATTGTCGGGTGTAGCTTCATCAGTGCCAAGCCCATAAGGGAAAGAATGGTCTGGAAAAATGGACTGAACGAAGGGACGGAACAGACTTTGCACATATGGCGAGAGTGAGTTCTTACCCTTCTTGAGGAGGGTGTGTTATTCGTAGAACAGGATGCACCCAAACCTGATTGAATGCAAAGTATCATTTTAGTTTAGGTCATTCATTGCTGAAAGATAGCTCTCGGAAGAGTATCTAGAGTAGGAGCGACTCCTGCAACACCAGCTTCACCGGTAACTACGACCTGCCTTTCCACTAGCAAGACTGTTGATGACTCTCCACGCGCTTGGATTCGATATTGAGACTCATCATCTTCAGACCCAGCTGTAGAGCTAGATCCTGTTTTCGGATTTTTATAAATCATATCCTTCTTAACTCCAGCCTCGGATGCTCTAGTAGAATATCTTTGACTCATAACAACTGTACTACTCAAGAAACATCGTTAATTAAACTGATTAACCGGTAACCCTCCCACCCCTCTTGTGTGAATGGTGCGGTGTGTGTAGTGTGACATGAAGACATGTGCATCAACAGAAAATAAAATACCCGTGACATATCATTGAAGATAACTTGATCTTTTATTGTTTCCGACAATCTAATCAAGTTTAGATCACAAGAAATTGCAGACTGTGACACCCCACGTCTATAAATGTCACTCGTAAGATAATGCATTAAGTTTCGTGAAGCATAATAGGTAAACAGTACAGAAAATTTACAAGACAAATATAAAATAAGCAGGGGAAAATTTCAGCTTCATTATTAAAACCAAAACACAGTCTCAAACATGTTACAACAAAACCAGTTACATCAATTCTGTCTCATAAAACATCTCATAAAACAAAGCATTAGAGTACATAAAGTCATATTCCTCACCATAACCCATAATAGAATAGTGAGCAGGTCAAACGACACATCTCAAGAAATCAAAGTTCAAGTTGTAAAAGAAGTCCTAGTCACTATTGAGTGCTTCCACTCAAAGGACCTAGGGGAAGGAAGAAAGAGGCGAAAGAAAAAGGGTTAGACGTAAAGTCTGGCGAGTTCCAATGATTTTCAAATGTGCATAACATAGAAATGCCAAGACAAGTAAATAAGACTAGATGAGAAATGTACGGTGTCGTATAACGTATTAGATAAACCAAACAGAACAGCATGATTAACAGGAATAAACTATGATCGAGTATTGCTTCACATTTATATCCTAAAACAGGTATGTCTGCACCAATACTAGTATAACAAGAATAACCCGATTAAGTGTTTAAACTAATTACACAACATCAGAATTAACAGCAGGATTAAGCGTGCCCTAATTACATAACAGGATTAGGTGTTAACCTAATTACATAATTGCAGGAATAGGTTTACCCTAATTACTACCCATGCGGTCGGCTCTCTAATACGTAAATACCCTATGTCAGCCCCGACAGTAGGGTATATCACTCCCTAACCCAGCAACTATATAACACAGACCTATTTACTGGTGTTACAGCGGCTTAGTTTCCCTAATCAGACTCATGCACACTCATGAATCTGCCAGAATGCACCCGTACCTACCTTCCCCATGTGAACCTCTTACTATCCAGTTCAGTAAAATGTGCCCTAGCCCTACCTAGTTCGAGGCTCTGTAACGGCAAGGAATTTCGCTCGATCCGAATCAGTCGTTAAACCGGTCTAGACCGTTCGAAACCCCTATTCGTTTTGAGAACAAGACAAAATAGAACGCAGACGGAAGAACATTTCATTGTTATTACAACAATTCCATCAGATACAAGAATATACAGAGTATAAATGAATAAATTACATTCGATAAATATCAGAGATTACAATAAATTACATAGCAGCGGAAAATAATACAAAGCACAACTGAAGGTGATACACGGATACAGAGCTTTCCGAGCATCGTTCCAGCTGTAAATCAGGACCCTGTGAATATAAATTTGCAAAACCAAAACTACTAGCTGCCCATGTCGAAAATAGGGGCACCCAGAGTTTAGGTTAAAACAATAAACTCCAGGTCAGTCATGTGACTGGTGTGAGAACTAAAACAGTTATTTAAAACTTTACTTTAAAAGAGAGTAATCCAAGGGACCACGCCATATAACACGGAACGGGTTTCCTCCCAAGAATACTAGTGCATATACAAAACAGCGCAATGCTCTTTGGAAAAATGAAGCTATTATAAGACCCAGGTCCCATCACACAATGCAACGCAAGCCGGAGGATAGGGTTTTCCCTTATAATAGCCAAATAATGCTTGATACGTTTAAAACAAATCATTTGATACTATCATAGGTGTATAGTGTCAAAAAAAATTCAATCATAAATATCAATCATAGGCGGCATGGGTACCATCTATCATGTCGCCATACTAGTTCTACAATTAAAACCGCAATATCACGTATTGGAAATTGGATTCCGTCATGAGCCGAGGCAAGGGGCAAGCTCCTCTCCGCGTTCGAGACACTCTAGCAATGCCTCAGGACCCCACTCTGATCCTTTGGAACCTCCAAGGCCGGTCCTCTCTTACTTTTGAGGATTAGTTATTCCTGAACACACGTTTCCCGGTCCTTACAGACCTATATCCGAGGCGCCTCATATCCAACAACCACACAGGTGAAAAGTATATAAATGTCAGGGCTGGTAGGTCATTGACACCACCCTAGCTAGAAAGAAACGTCATGCACTCCTTGGGTCCGTATCCCGTTTTTGACTCATACCGAGATGTGAGGCTCGCGAATTCACGTTATACACAAAGCTACGCCACACAGGCCGTGCTTTGATCCTCAACCACAAGACTTTGCTTTTCAACAGAAGCCTTGATCAATTGCCACTTACGCATGCCACACTGGCAATTCACTCCATGCGATTGATGTCCATCGATATACAACCTCTGAGCTCGTATGTCTCAGAGAAGGGCGTTAAGCAAAAGAATAAATTCTCTGCCGCCAAACAGATGTATATTTAATAGAGATCAATCAACACAGAATAAAATCCAATGTCAGACACACAATCCATTTACAAGTTCGCTCTGGGTCTGAACGAAACCGGAGGCACTTTCCTCGCATATCCATCCATCTCCAGGTACGTCTGGACGATCACCGACTGTTTCCCTCATCTTGGGTGTACAGCCCAATCAAGATAATCAGTAATCACCCAAACGATGTGAAGACTTCCGGTCTTCAACCACCGTCTTCATCTTCGACATCTCGTCGAATCGGTTATTCAGAATGGGTATAAACCCGGCCTTTCTGAATAACCCACGTATATAATAAACAAATGTTACACAAACACAACGAACGCCTCATTCCAATACAGAATATTCTTTTATTCACAAAATCACATTCTTAGGGAAAGGTTCCCATTAGTTTTATCAAAGATAAATTCTACTAAATTTATTCTTTAATCATCCTTTGGATATCATTTCAAACTAGTCGGGATTAGCGAACCACACCGAAGTAATTATTTATTTTATTTCCCAATCCCAACCTATTCATCCCATAAAGCAAACTGGTAATACTCCATATCTAACACCACGGTGTTATCGGTAAAATTAATTACCATTTCACGTTCAAATCTAATTAAAGATTTAACTATCGCTTTGGAGAAAAACTGGTGGTACTCCATTCTCGATCACCTTTCAGATTTGATAATTTAAATTATCAATTCACATTTTAACCTAATTAAAGATTCATTAAAACACCACTTAGTTTTAATCTTTTCAAAAAATCAATATCCTGCATTTAACTGGGTTAAAGAACCAATGTCATCTAAAACACGATTCACGATAAACCCAAATCACATTTGATATTAAATACAAGGCTCTGAATAGAAAATATACCGGTTTATATTCAATATCAAATTCTGAAACCAACAAATATCGTTTTGGAAATAACGATATAAAATATATCTTTCAAATTCCCATAACAATATCTGTATAATCACGAAATCCAACATCGAAATATTCCGAAGATAATTTCGATTCAACTCCAGTCCAATCCACGTATTGGGAATATTGATTATTTTTAAAATCACCTTCAAATTCAATTTATTTATCTCAAAAATAAATTGATTTTAATTCTAGTTCAAAACTAGTTCATTTCGATAAAAATCTATTTTTATCTTTTCAAATATGGAATTTTTCATCCCAATTCTTTCCAATTCACATATTATGATTTTACACAAATTATAGATATTTTTAATAATTTTATCAAGGCCCGTACAGTCGATTTCCATCTACGGCCATCGAACTGCACTTACAACGACCTTTTCTGAAATTGATTTGGACATAATTCCAAATCCAACCGTTAGATTTCAAATTTCTAATATTCATTGGAAAGCTCTTTTCAATACGAACCCAACGGTTTCGGTTTTAGGAGAATCCGACGATCGGATCTCCCGCAACGTCAATTCGAAGTCAATGGTCGAAATTCACGAACTGCCGCGGTGCGACGCGTTCTATTCAGGCCATTATATATATATATATATATATTATATATATATTTCGTCAATTTCCTTTTTAAAACGTATTTTATAAAACGTTTTAAATTCGTTTTCAAAACCATTTCAACTCTATATTCCATTTCAAATCAAAATTGAATGTTTCATATCATTACTATATAAATGATAATATTTTCAAAACGTTATATTTTGAAATCACTACCTTTTCTATATTCAATATAAAAACGAATATAATCGATATAAATATCGTTCACGTCAAAATGGCGCAACTCTAATCAACACGGCTTTATATATTTCAATAAATTCGTTATCCTATTCAACAAATGAATACTTATTCTATTCAACACATGAATCTATATTTCTTTCAACACACGAATAATCTCAACACATGAGTACTGTCAACACATCACTATTTTTGTTATGTAAAATATTTTATAAAACTATGGTATCTATCGTTTGATTTTCAATTAGACTTCAACCGTAAAGTAGTTCTAATTTTAAATATGATAAAGATGTAAATTTCATTGTATAAAATATTTCACTCAACTCATTAACATCGTCAACACATGACTATTTTTATATTCAACACATGAATTTTCTTTTATAATATTCATTATTTTCCCGATTGGAATGAGGCCCAATCAATCACCATATAACGTTAATTATATGGATTACATACAACACTTGTATATAATAGCAACGACAAACCATCAACCATCATCCAAAGTGCACCACACAACTGCATAAGTGTAACACCCCGAATTTCGGTTAATGCTAAAATTCACTAATTGCAGAATAAATAATATCAAATGTGAGAAATGGGGGAAACGGGCTACGTCATTGCGTTCGTCTCGGAAAAATACGGAGAATAGAGTCCGAAATTTTGTAAATCGGAGTCCGTATCGCCCAGTTATGGCCCAATGAAGTTTACAGAAAATTCAAAGTTAAAAACAGATTTAAAAATTAAAAATCAGATTTCGAAATTGGAGCCAGCAGGGGGCCAGGCGGGAAACTTCCCGCCCTACCCATGTCGACAGGGCTGTCGACAGGCCTGTCGACTGGGGAGTTGACTGCCCTGTCGACTTGCCTGTCGACACAGGGTGTCGAGCCAGTTGGCTTGGGTGCACCAGATCTGGTTTTCTGGCTAGGGCTGGGCTGTGTTCTAGAGACTTCCGGAATCTGACGGACCTAATCTAGCCTAGGGTTAATCCTATGGTCTAAAACACACCCTAATCCTATAAATATACCCTAATGCAAGCCTAATCCATACTAAAAATAGAAATGATAGCATCATGCCGCCAAAATCAAACTTAGGAGGAGCCTCCACTAGTTTATGAAGGAAGTTGCAAACTAATCAACCTCTAATCATCATCTCCTTCAAATATTGCAACTAGTTTTACTTCATAAGTTTGCTAATCTTGGTTTTGGTGAGTTCCTATGCCTTTAGCAAGTAATTGCTAAACTAATTAGGATAGGATATTAGGAGGCTATGGATGTAAATGTGGATTATGCAAGTTGTGGTTGTCATATGTTATAAGTTCATATGTAAACTTGCCTCTTTTTATGATATGATGTGTCATGTAAGTTCATATGCAAGTTTTATGCAAGTTCATATGCAAGTTTTATGCAAGTTCATATGCAAGTTTTATGCAAGTTCATATGCAAGTTCATATGCAAGTTTTATGCAAGTTTATATGCAAGTTCATATGCACGTTTGTCTCTTTTTATGACATGCATAACATATGCAAGGTTGTCCCTATGTATGACATGTTATGTAAACGAATTACGTGGGAAACGATGGGGTTAATATGCATGATTATAAAAAGGTGTAAAGTTGTTATGATTAAGCATAACATAAAATGAATGGACATAATTGGGAATTTACCTATTAAGTTAGGTCTACCCACATTATGGAGTTGGGAATTTACCTATTAAGTTAGGTCTACCCATACTATGGAATTGGGAATTTACCTATTAAGTTAGGTCTACCCATATTCTTAAAAATGTGTAATTAATTAGGGATAATTAATTATGGGGGTGATTAATTAGGTGTAATTAATCAACTAAGACACGAGGTTGGACCCTTTTGTAGCGGAAGTCTGCCCGGAACCGACCGGCCATCCAGCGGCTACAAATGATTGGCCCAATGTGAGAGGTCTTAGTCATAAATTAAATACGTGATTAAAGTAAAGACACGAGGTTAGACCCTTTTGATGACAGAAGTCTGCCCGGAACCAACCGGCATATCCAGCAGTCATAAAAGGCGGTCTAATGTGAGAGGTCTTTATGAGGTCATGATCTTAATTAATTAATTAAGAAACACTTAACCATATTAGCATGATGAGGGACATGAGGGGTTAAGTGGGTGCCTTGGGTGGCATGTGGAAATCTAGTGGGTTGCCTTGGGTGGCAATAGAAAATACGATTAGAATACTTAACCAAGTGGAAACATGTAATTAAACATGATTAAAGGGTTAAGTGGGATGCACTAGAAAAAGGGACAAGCTTAGGTGGGTAGCTTGTGGGGGCCCATTTCAACCAGTAACCCATATGTATCTTATTGGGCTCGACCCATGTCGAGGACGGGACGCGCGTACTGGGCTTGACTATAAGAGGCCAAAACGGGTTAGCGGTGGCAACGCAAGTCCAACGGGTTTCATATGCGTGTGTGGACCCGGGCTGGTAGGTAAGACGTTGTTGCATCGTGTAGATATAAGCCGTGCACCGTTAATTATATCGGGTTGCCACTTTGGGGAGTGATACACCCCACTGTGGGGCCGGCACGGGTATCTACGGTAGGGAGCCGATCACTTGGGAGTAGTGGGTACACCTAGTGGAGATAGGGGCAGACGGCACCTATGTAGTCAGCTAGGGGTATACGAAACTACTGGGTAAATTTTCTAAGTCCTTGGGAGGGATCAACCTTTAAGTAGGAATGACTGGTGTGGTGCAGTGTAGTAATTATCCTTGGGTGGGTAAATGCGTCTTTATCGATATCTTAGTTCACTCTAAGTCTGATTGGCTACTGAGTGTAGTCATTTATCCCCAGTCACACCGTACCAAGTTATATCATATCCTTATTACTTTAATGATTACATTGTTAAAGTTATAGGACTTGCTCAGACTTATGTCTGACCCTGTTGTTTTTATCTTTTTCCCAACCCTCAGGTTCTCAGAGTGGGCCCAGCACGAGTGGGCTTTGATCAGGCTGCTTTTATTACTCTCTTGGAGCTTGGACCCTAGATGTAGAGCTCAGCTTACCCTTTTCTTTTATGGCTATCAGTTCATGTATTGGGATTATGTATTTTTATTTATCATGATGGATATTTGTACTTGACTCCTATTATGGTTTTGTGATGTAACCAGACATGTTTTATTTTTCGCTGCAAGTGAAATGATGTTTTAAAATTTTCAAGTATTACTTATATCTGTCTTGCTGTAATTACTCTGTTCTATATTCACTCAAAATACTCCACCGATGTTATGGCATTCCCATAGAGAGTGACCATAGCGGACGTGGGGTGTTACACGTGGTATCAGAGCAAAGGTTACCGGAACAGATAAAAATTTTAGAAAACTATTTTTCTAAAAACATTTTTGGAAGAGATATTTTCAAAAACATGTCTTTAAAGAGAAAAGTTTTTGAAAGAAAAGCATAATCCCCAATAGCCATATCTTTATCCTTCGAATTCTCCGTTTTGAATCTTTCCTTTTTCGTTTCAGCATGGCCGAGGATCTTAACTTTCCAGAGGGTGTGACGATACCAGTATGGTATAGGAGATTGATGGAGGCTAGGGCCACCACTGCGGGTCCAGCAAATGTTCCTCCACCAACCGTAGCACCCGATCTTCCTCCTCCCCCTCCTCCTTGCACGGATACTTTTGCTAAGACTTGCAAGGAATTCAAAGCTATGGGAGGAAAACCTTTTCAAGGATCTGAAACTTTTGTGGAGGCTAGAGATTGGCTTAAAGAGGTGGAAGAATTGATAGATATCTTTGAGATGGAAGAAGGAAAGAAAGTCAAGTTGGCTGCTTGGTTAATGAAGGGAGAGGCCTCATTCTGGTGGGAGGTCACTAATGGAGAACGCCGCGTTGACTCTTGGGCGGATTTTAAGCAAAGATTTGTGGCAAAGTTTCTCTCAAGGGCGGAGGAAAACTTGTATATGGAAAGATTCTTGACTCTAAAGCAAGGAAATCTCTCAGTGAAGGAGTATGTCAACAAGTTTAATCAATTGGCAAGGTTTGGCCTAGACATGGTGAATACACCGGAGAAGAAGGCTTTGAGGTTCGTGAAAGGCTTGAATGAACCGATGCATGGGTTGGCTATGACTCACATCCCTATGGGGGCCACCTTTGAGAAGCTAGTTGACATGGCACTCATGCATGAAGAAGAGAAGGGTCCCAATGCTAATAAGGCACCCGAGAAGAAGGGAGATCAAAAGAGACCTCAGCAACAACAGCAAAACAAAGGTGGGAAAGGCAACGGTGGCAAGGGGAAGAAGAAGTGCTTCAATTGTGGGATACCAGGCCACATAAGCAAAGATTGTAGAAAGAAGAAGAAGACTGGTTGCTTTCACTGTGGCGAAGCAGGGCATCTAGTGAAGGATTGCCCTAAGAAGGGGCAAAGGACAGGATCTACCTCAGGAGGACAGGTGCAAGCTCTTATGGCACCGGGTCAGGCTAGGGGGCAAGTACAGGCTCTTGCGGTTCCACCGAATCAGGAAAGAGGTAGAACTATTTCCGTTGAAAGTCTGGTTTTTCTATTTGATCATCCTGTCCGAACATTGTTTGATTCTGGCGCATCGCATTCGTTTATCTCATCATCATTAGTTGAGTCACTGCACTTAGACACCAGTCTGGTAGATGATCCCTTGGTTGTTTCAAACCCAATTGGGGGCTCCACCTATCTGTCCATGATATGTTTGGGTTTGAAGATTTCTATACTTAGCATTGAGTTTAGATGTGATGCTTTTGTGTTGGGCTTCACGGGCTATGGGTTGATTTTGGGCATGGACTGGTTATCCAGTAATGGTGCCGTTCTTGATTGCGAAAGGAGAGTTGTTAGGCTTATGACCCGCTTGGGTAACACTCTCGAGATCTCTTGTAATCCCATGGATTCTGTTATGCTAAGTTATCTGGAATCGCTTGACGCTTCGGTCGAGAGTTTGCAATCTGTTAGAGTGGTCCGGGAATACTCGGATGTGTTTGAGGAGGTGAAGGGCTTACCTCCGAAGCGGGAGATTGACTTCCGAATATATCTGGTGGATAATGCTAAACCTGTATCTTTACCAGTGCGCCACATGGCTCCTCGTGAGAGGAGGGAACTCCATAAGCAAGTAGGGGAGTTGCTTGAGAAGGGGTTCATAAGACGAAGTATATCGGAGTGGGGTGCTCCAGTAGTTTTTGCTACGAAGGCGGATGGGTCCCTCAGACTTTGTGTAGACTATAGAGAACTCAACAAGCTCACAAAGAAGAATAGACACCCATTACCGAGGATTGATGATCTTTTCGATCAGTTGGTTGGCGCTTCAGTATTTTCTCAGTTGGACTTAGCCACGGGGTTTCATCAATTGAGGGTGGCTGAGGATAGCATAGACAAGACTGCCTTTAGGACTCCGGATGGTTTCTATGAGTGGCTGGTGATGCCATTTGGGTTGACGAACGCCCCTGCATACTTTGTTGATTTGATGAGTAGGGTGTTCAGGGAGTTCCTTAATAAGTTCGTGGTGGTCTTTGTGGATGATATCTTAGTATTTTCTAAGAGTGAAGAAGAGCATGCCCTACATCTTGGGGAGGTGTTGAAGACTCTTCGAGCACATAGCCTTAAGGCTAAATTCTCTAAATGTCACTTCTGGAGGAAGGAAGTGCGGTTCTTGGGGCACGTGGTCTCCAAGGAGGGGATAGCTGTGGATCCCGCGAAGGTAGTATCAATTCAGGATTGGAAGATTCCAAAGAATGCTACCGAAGTGAGAAGTTTCTTGGGTTTGGCGGGTTATTATAGGAAGTTTATCAAAGACTTCGCGAAGATATCAGCCCCATTAACCCGCTTAACGAAGAAGAATCTTGTTTTCACATGGGACGTAGATTGTGATGATGCGTTCCGACGGTTAAAGAGAGCTTTAACCACTGCTCCAGTTTTAGTGTTGCCAGATGGGAGCAAGCCATTTGTTGTCTATACCGATGCTTGTGGGACAGGACTAGGCGCAGTCTTAATGCAAGAGGGAAGGGTAATAGCCTATGGTGGAAGGCAGTTGAGAGTGCATGAGAAAAATTACCCTACCCATGATTTAGAGTTGGCCGCTATTGTTTTTGCGCTTAAGATTTGGCGCCATTATCTTCTTGGTGAGAGATTCGAATTATTCACTGACCACAAATCATTGAAGTACTTGTTTTCTCAGAAGGATTTGAATTTGAGACAGCAAAGGTGGATGGAGTTCTTAGCATCCTATGATTTCGAGATAGCGTATACCCCTGACAAGGGTAACGTGGTGGCGGACGCCTTGAGCAGAAAAAGGTTGTCCTTGAGTCCATTGTTCGTGGAACAGCGAAGCTTGGAATTTATCTCGATGTTTGATTTCAGACCTTCCATTGACTATATACCCGGTTTGCTAGCATCCTTGGAGGTCAGACCTACTCTTTTGGGGCGGGTTGGAGAAGCACAGAGGGACGACCCACAGTTGGTTGAGTTGGTAGAGAAGCTCATAAGGGGGGAGTCGTCCAGCCATTTGAGTAGGTACACCCTAGACGATAAGGGGTGCTTGCGTAGAGACGGTAGACTTTATGTACCGCAAGACGAGGGTTTGAGGAAGGCTATTCTTGATGATGCACACCGTTCTAGGATGACCATTCATCCCGGTGGGGACAAGATGTACCAGGACATGAAGCGGGTTTTCTTCTGGGCCGGTATGAAGAAAGATGTGGCTGAATATGTTGCTCGGTGCTTGGTATGCCAACAAGTGAAGGCGGAGCAAAAGAAACCAGGTGGGTTGCTTCACCCATTGGAAGTTCCGCAATGGAAGTGGGATAGCGTCTCGATGGATTTTATTGACGGGTTACCCAGATCGAGAAAGGGTAATACGGGAATTTGGGTGGTGGTAGACAGACTTACTAAGAGCGCCCATTTCATACTTGTGAAGAGCAAGAGGACTGCTCCATGGCTAGCTTCAGTATATCTTCGAGAGATAGTTCGATTGCATGGGGTACCCTCTAGCATAGTGAGTGATCGAGATCCTATCTTCACTAGCGAGTTCTGGAAAAGTTTGCAAGAAGCAGTGGGGACTCAATTGTGTCTGAGCACCGCATATCATCCTCATACGGACGGCCAGACTGAGAGGGTGAATCGTGTTCTAGAAGACCTTTTGAGGCTTTGTATCTTAGATTTTGGAGTTACATGGGAAGAGCATCTTCCATTGGTGGAGTTCGCATATAATAACAGCTTTCAGTCCAGTATTTGTATGGCTCCTTTCGAAGCTCTCTATGGAAGGCCTTGTCGATCGCATACATGTTGGTGGGAATCTACAGATAAGATCTTGCTTGGGCCTGATATGGTTAGGGAGACTTCTGAGAAGATTGACTTGATTCGAAGAAGGATGAAAGCAGCGCAGGATAGGCAAAAATCTTATGCGGACAAGAGAAGGACGGATCTTGAGTTTGAAGTTGGGGACATGGTCTTTGTCAAAGTGTCTCCATTACGAAATGTGGTTCGCTTTGGATCTGTTGGGAAGTTAGCACCAAGGTTCGTAGGGCCATTTCCTATTAAGGAAAGGATTGGACGGATGGCATATAGAAAGGAGTTGCCTGACAGACTTAGTGGTGTACATGATGTATTCCATGTGTCCCATTTGAGGAAATGCTTACATGAGACCGCAGAGGTGGTAGAGCCGAGCTTGCTTAAAGAAGTAGAAGTAGAGCGTGATGCGACTATTCGACGAGCTCCTACCCGCATCCTTGGGTCAAAGACTAGGAAATTGAGGAATCGAGAGGTTCAACTAGTCAAAGTACAATGGGGAGAAGATCAGGGCAACGCTACTTGGGAGACGGAAGCGAAGATGCGTTCATTATACCCATTCCTTTTTGAGGGTACGTCTTTTAAGTTCTCCTTTATCGTTTGTCTAGTACTTATCTTATCGTTAGTATGTCCTCTCATTAGTACCTTTGACCTTTAGATAGGGTAAACCTATGGTTGAAACATGTGTTTGAGACATGTTATGTTTGATGGATGCATCTGGATGCAAGTGGTTGCTCGTGGATGCATATATACACACTCTAGGCACTAGATCGGCTCAATCACTTCATATTGCATATTGCAAAAAATTGTGTGTAGAAAGCTATATTTATGGATGTATAATGATTGTGTTATCATATGGATGATGCATTTTGGTGAATGATTGTGCACTCATGTAGATATTGTATGTGTCGATAGGGTTCTCTCGCATACATAATGGATGCATGGCACTATCATGGTTTGCATATGTTCATACGTTAGATAGGGAACATATACACACACTTTTTGCATATGCTCATACATCATTAGAAATTGTTTTAAGGACAATGGATGCCCGTGTTTGATGGATTGAGTAGATGGTTGTTTGGATGGTAGGATACGCATTCTCCTTAGCTTAGAGATTTCGGGGACGAAATCCTTTAAGGAGGGGAGAATGTAACACCCCGAATTTCGGTTAATGCTAAAATTCACTAATTGCAGAATAAATAATATCAAATGTGAGAATTGGGGGAAATGGCCTGCGTCATTGCGTTCGACTCGGAAAAATACGCAGAATAGAGTCCGAAATTTTGTAAATCGGAGTCCATATGGCCCAGTTATGGCCCAATGAAGTTTACAGAAAATTCAAAGTTAAAAACAGATTTAAAAATTAAAAACCAGATTTCGAAATTGGAGCCAGCAGGGGGCCAGGCGGGAAACTTCCCGCCCTACCCATGTCGACAGGGCTGTCGACAGGGCTGTCGACTGGGGAGTCGACTGCCCTGTCGACTTGCCTGTCGACACAGGGTGTCGAGCCAGTTGGCTTGGGTGCACCAGATCTGGTTTTCTGGCTAGGGCTGGGCTGTGTTCTAGAGACTTCCGAAATCTGACGGACCTAATCTAGCCTAGGGTTAATCCTATGGTCTAAAACACACCCTAATCCTATAAATATACCCTAATGCAAGCCTAATCCATACTAAAAATAGAAATGATAGCATCATGCCGCCAAAATCAAACTTAGGAGGAGCCTCCACTAGTTTATGAAGGAAGTTGCAAGCTAATCAACCTCTAATCATCATCTCCTTCAAATATTGCAACTAGTTTTACTTCATAAGTTTGCTAATCTTGGTTTTGGTGAGTTCCTATGCCTTTAGCAAGTAATTGCTAAACTAATTAGGATAGGATATTAGGAGGCTATGGATGTAAATGTGGATTATGCAAGTTGTGGTTGTCATATGTTATAAGTTCATATGTAAACTTGCCTCTTTTTATGATATGATGTGTCATGTAAGTTCATATGCAAGTTTTATGCAAGTTCATATGCAAGTTTTATGCAAGTTCATATGCAAGTTCATATGCAAGTTTTATGGAAGTTTATATGCAAGTTCATATGCACGTTTGTCTCTTTTTATGACATGCATAACATATGCAAGGTTGTCCCTATGTATGACATGTTATGTAAACGAATTACGTGAGAAACGATGGGGTTAATATGCATGATTATAAAAAGGTGTAAAGTTGTTATGATTAAGCATAACATAAAATGAATGGACATAATTGGGAATTTACCTATTAAGTTAGGTCTACCCACATTATGGAGTTGGGAATTTACCTATTAAGTTAGGTCTACCCATACTATGGAATTGGGAATTTACCTATTAAGTTAGGTCTACCCATATTCTTAAAAATGTGTAATTAATTAGGGATAATTAATTATGGGGGTGATTAATTAGGTGTAATTAATCAACTAAGACACGAGGTTGGACCCTTTTGTAGCGGAAGTCTGCCCGGAACCGACCGGCCATCCAGCGGCAACAAATGATTGGCCCAATGTGAGAGGTCTTAGTCATAAATTAAATACGTGATTAAAGTAAAGACACGAGGTTAGACCCTTTTGATGACAGAAGTCTGCCCGGAACCAACCGGCATATCCAGCAGTCATAAAAGGCGGTCTAATGTGAGAGGTCTTTATGAGGTCATGATCTTAATTAATTAATTAAGAAACACTTAACCATATTAGCATGAAGAGGGACATGAGGGGTTAAGTGGGTGCCTTGGGTGGCATGTGGAAATCTAGTGGGTTGCCTTGGGTGGCAATAGAAAATACGATTAGAATACTTAACCAAGTGGAAACATGTAATTAAACATGATTAAAGGGTTAAGTGGGATGCACTAGAAAAAGGGACAAGCTTAGGTGGGTAGCTTGTGGGGGCCCATTTCAACCAGTAACCCATATGTATCTTATTGGGCTCGACCCATGTCGAGGACGGGACGCGCGTACTGGGCTTGACTATAAGAGGCCAAAACGGGTTAGCGGTGGCAACGCAAGTCCAACGGGTTTCATATGCGTGTGTGGACCCGGGCTGGTAGGTAAGACGTTGTTGCATCGTGTAGATATAAGCCGTGCACCGTTAATTATATCGGGTTGCCACTTTGGGGAGTGATACACCCCACTGTGGGGCTGGCACGGGTATCTACGGTAGGGAGCCGATCACTTGGGAGTAGTGGGTACACCTAGTGGAGATAGGGGCAGACGGCACCTATGTAATCAGCTAGGGATATACGAAACTACTGGGTAAATTTTCTAAGTCCTTGGGAGGGATCAACCTTTAAGTAGGAATGACTGGTGTGGTGCAGTGTAGTAATTATCCTTGGGTGGGTAAATGCGTCTTTATCGATATCTTAGTTCACTCTAAGTCTGATTGGCTACTGAGTGTAGTCATTTATCCCCAGTCACACCGTACCAAGTTATATCATATCCTTATTACTTTAATGATTACATTGTTAAAGTTATAGGACTCGCTCAGACTTATGTCTGACCCCGTTGTTTTTATCTTTTTCCCAACCCTCAGGTTCTCAGAGTGGGCCCAGCACGAGTGGGCTTTGATCAGGCTGCTTTTATTACTCTCTTGGAGCTTGGACCCTAGATGTAGAGCTCAGCTTACCCTTTTCTTTTATAGCTATCAGTTCATGTATTGGGATTATGTATTTTTATTTATCATGATGGATATTTGTACTTGACTCCTATTATGGTTTTGTGATGTAACCAGACATGTTTTATTTTCCGCTGCAAGTGAAATGATGTTTTAAATTTTCAAGTATTACTTATATCTATCTTGCTGTAATTACTCTGTTCTATATTCACTCAAAATACTCCACCGATGTTATGGCATTCCCATAGAGAGTGACCATAGCGGACGTGGGGTGTTACAATAAGCATCAAATATAGATATCTTACGCTTATAACAGCCTGTCAATCAATCGATCGACATATTTAATCAATCAGGATGAGTGAACTTCCAAATTTCATCCCAACACCCGTGTGGGGTTTCAAACAATCAAACACAGATTTTATTTGTGCAGTTGGGCGATGTGTATAATTTATCGTCCCAATCAATGTCCTTCAAATAGGTGTACATAAACAAACCGTCCGGTTTGTAAATGAATATTTTATTTTATTCACTTCCACGTTAAAAATTATATTTTTAACGATAAAATATTCTATTTCAACACATGAATTTCTATTCAGTTCATTTACACAATAAAAATGATATTTTTATTTTTCTAACATATTTTGGGAAATTTCGGCGGCATAACGGCACGATACTAGAAACGGGACGAGGCCTAGCCTTATCCCCGGTCTGGTGAAGGCCCACGCCATTCACACATCAATCAAATCCATTTCATTTCACCAAACAATTCAATTCAAACCAAATGATCTAACCAACTACACAACCAAACAATTTTACAAACAAGCCATCCATGGTCTGTGGATGACGGGTGTCGGGTGCTCCTAAGCACCGTCTGCATCCCAGTATATATATATATATATATATATATATATATAACTAGAATAAGAGGTTTAGAGTGAGAAGTTCTCACCAACTAGCTAATCCAATCATCTCGACTCTTCTTATGTAGAAAATCTTGTCGTTTTCGCCTTTTGTCACTTTCGTTGCCCGTAGTCACTACATGTATAAAAATCACATTTTTATTATCTACATTATATAAAAATCACATTTTTTATATTGTTGCTATGTATATAAAATTCACATTTTTATACTACTACTATATAGATAAAAATTCTATTTTTACAACGGTGTTCATATAATAAAGATTATATTTTTGTATCGCCACTTATATAAAAATCACATCTTTGCTCCTTCTACATAATAAAGATCAAATCTTTAATACTTCTATAATGTAAAAATCATATTTTTAATCTTCTACTAATATAAAAATCATATTTTTATTATCCCCATAACATAAAAATCATATTTTTATTAACTTCATATGTCAAAACCCATAGAAGCTTTATAACGGAGAAAACTCACATATTTTCTATCGCCCGGATTTGTTGTTCTGGCTCCAAAATTTGCAAACGAGCTTCAATCTTCACACCATCTTTTTTTCCAGCACAAGCACGCCATTCTGAACAACTTTTTCCTAGTGGTCTTCTTGCCGAAAATGTGCCATTTCACCGGAAATCGCGAAAAGACAGCATTTTGACAGTGTTTGAACAACAGACTTCGGACGCGTTTTCCCGACAACTCCGCAATGCAAAATAGGACTTATCATATACCAAATCGAAGAGAAAATCGTGCTCTTCGACTTTGGTCTTGAGGAACTTTGGCTAGAAACGCATGGTTTGGGAGTTATTGGGCAAAACAGATCTGGCTGTTTTTCTACATACGGGAATTTTTGTGAAAAAGAGGGATTTTGGGTTTGTGGGGCCCAAGGCCAAGGGGAGGGCGGCCAGAGGCGGAGGCGGACCTGATGGGGCGTGGGGAGGCTGCAGCAAGGTGGTGAAGGCGCTGGAGGGGCCCACGGCAGCGGGTTTGGGTTGATTTGGGGGTTAGGGTTTCTAGAAATGGAGAGGGAGAGAGAGAAGGAAGGAGGAGAGAGAGGAGAGGAGGAGGAGGCCGGCGGTGCGCGAGGGGGGGGGGTGGCAGCGACGTGAGGGGGGGGGCTGCGGTTTCTTCCTTTTTCTTTTTTTTATACGGTGAATGAATGAGAGGAGAGAAAGGTAAGGGTTGACTTTATATAATAATATATATTTAATTTAATTTATTCCACAAAGTTACTTTTTCATTCGAACTCCAAATCGAACCCAACGACTGTCGCCCCTAGCTAATTACCCCCATTCCGAACACAATGGAATATGTATCGTAAGCTGATTCGATCGTTTCGATCAGTTTTCGTCAAATTTACATTTAAATCATTATATTGAATTTTAAACGTACATTTCTATTTACCGGGGTCACATACTAACTCGAAAAATTCCAGAAAAATATTTTCTAGCTTCGTATTGACGATACGGTCCTAACAAAACTAGTTTCGTCGAATTCTGAGAACGTTGGGAAAATGGCCATTTTCCAATCGATTAAAATCAACTAAAACTGGTCAAACGCGTTTTCATTTGCCACGCTCACATATTGATTCGAAAAATTATGAAATTTGGAATCTAGCAATAATTTGACATCACGGACCCAACAAAACTGGTTTCGTCGAAATCCGAGGTCGTTTGCAAAATGTCTATTTTTAAGGGCCTGAATTCCATAGCGACTATTCAGAATTTTCAACTGGACATATCTTTTGATTCCCGCTATGAAATTTCAATTTTTCGGATTCGTTGGAAAGATATTCTCAATTAGATCCTAATGTTTTTGGTTTCACTAAAATCCGGTTTATTTTGCACCCGGTACATTCAATTGACGTTTGAAATCGAATTATCGAATTACCGCGCCATTTTCAATTCCTTTTATAATTATATATAATTATTTATATTCTAACGATGACATATATAATATATACGTTCGAATTATATTCAAAATAAATTTCTCGTCGATATTATTTAAAATAATTCATTTTAAATGTTCAAAATTCGCTAAAATTGTCAAAATAAAAATTTTAAACTGGCTCAGAATTTCCGGGTTATTACATTTACAGGCCCCCTCTAACAAAATACCAACAAGGGTACTTACTGATATGGGTTCCAAACAACAAATTGAAACAAGCCAAACCCCCTAAGCTTGTGCCCCCAAAACTAGGATTTAAGAGTCCCTAAAACTCGATACAACAGCAGAACGAGGGACCACTTAGCTTATTAATACTCATGTTTAACCTAGCAGGTTTAGGTTTACTAATAAGCGTGGTTGTAATATTACATGTCATTATGTGTGTACAACTCTTCCCCAAAACACCTGCCCGGATGTATGCAATTTCTACACCATTTTAGTTTATTAACCAATATCTGGTACTCACAATATTCTAACATGTCATTTAATTAATGTCTGTATTAAGTCAAATCTAACATGTCCAATATATGCACTATTCGCCAACTATGTTTCCAATTTACAACATGTATAGGTTTATGCATATTATCCATTTACAGCAAGTATATACACATTATCTCTTTTTATTAGTTTACAGCAAGTCTAAACATATGTATATTCTCCCTTTTCCCAAATTATAGTTAAACAATCTCAATTTAACAATATGCCTACATTCCTCTTTTTATGTTATTCATTATTGCCCCAATTATACGCACACTCTTCTTCAGTATAGCCCAGGCTTCCGAAGGCCTAGGCTTAGCGTAAAATAAAATGGGAAAACAAAGGAAGAAGAATAGAATCAAATCACATAGGCTTATAGGCAAGAATGGAAATAAACATAAAACATAGAAACAGGGAAAAGGAAGATAGATACATAATACTTGTTAATTAACGAACAATAACGACATATGTTTAACTTATCACAACGGCATAGGTGATTAATGGTGAAAAATATGTATAACATTTATCTTGCAAACACTGCATATTCTAACCCAATTTTATATAACTGTCATCTTATAGTCTAAGAAATGATATCTGAAAATGACAGGGAACTCACAGTTTGTCTTAGTGAAGAAGAGATTAAATCTCTTATATATATAACAATATGTCGTAGAAAAGTCCAATCCAATCCTTTTAGTTGTTGTATGTACGCAAGTCTAAATGTTTCCTCTGCAGATCTGAATCTCAGCAGCATTATCCCATTATATGTTTATATTTTTAGAATAATTTCATAGAGGTAGATGATATGAAGAAATGGTATAAATTGGAATGGGAGAAGCCACCTATTTATAGATTCATAGAGTCAACCTCGGTCTTTAGATTCTAGGGTTTTAAACTCAGACGTACATGTAGCGCAGAGTCAACAATGAATATAGTCCGAAAAAAAGTTAAGATTCACAAAAATGAATCTGCCCGATCGGCAGCGGGTCGACGCACCAACTCATGGAGTCGACCCAGGCCAGTTGTGGGTCGTCCAACAACGGTATGGTTACACGAACAATTTCCCGCTCATCTCGTTTGAACTGACTTGAAAATTTTGGAATTATTTTTATATTATATTCATACATAAGCTCCTTATATGTATACAAACTTCTAATGCCTATAACTTCTTCATACGTTTTCTGTTTTACACGAACTTGGGGTCTATCTGAACCAGAATTCTGAGACGAATGCAACAATAATGCCAGTTTCACTTAATTATGAATATTTTAATTAAGTAAACCCAATTTATCATCTTTAAGGTATGGTTATAGTGTATTAAATTTAAGGGTGTTACATTCTCCCCTACTTGAAGGATTTCGTCCCGGAAATCTCCAAGTTAAGAAGAATGTTACTATCCTAACAACCACCTACAATCGTCTACTCATCCATCATCCACAAGCATCCATTGTCCTTAAGAAATTTCTAATGATTGTATGAACATATGAAAACGTGTTGTGTGTATATGTCCTTACACTAATGCAAAAATCAGGCGGTCGACTAATTATGTTGACCTCCTTAATGCAATATATGTTTGTGCCACGAATCCAAAATGTATGCCAATAATCCTAATATAACATATAAACTCTATATGTGTGCACAATCATTCATCAAAATGCAACATCCATATGATGATACACCTAGTTCCATCTATGAAAAAAATAAAAAATGTGCACACATTCATATGCAATATGTAAGTGATTGAGTCAATCTAGTGCCTAGAGTGTGTATATGCATCCATGAGAAACTACTAGCAGAAACTTACATCCACTTACAACTGTAATTCATAACATGTCTCAAACAAAAGTTTCCAACCATTGGATTCTAACTAAGGATTGAGAGCTCGAACGATAGGATAAATATACGTGAATGATATAAGCAAATGAAAAGTAAAAGCTTGGAAAAGAAGTCAAGAACGTACTTCCAAAATGAAAAGGATAAGAAGCGCAAATCCTATCTTTAGGTTCCTACGTCGCATCTTCACGGTCTTCTCCCCATTGCACTAACCAATCTGATTTCCTTGTTACGTAGCTTCTTAATTTCTGATCCAAGAATATGAGTAGGAACTTTCCTCACCGATGCTTCCTTCTCAACTTCCACGCCTTCATGGTTTGGCTCTATTATCTCTACCGTATCACGGAGACATTTCCTCAAATGGGAAACGTGAAACACATCGTGTATGCCCGCCAGTCTATCCGGTAGCTTAATCCTATAAGTCATCCTGCATATCCTCTCCACTATAGGGAATGGCCCTTCAAATATCGGTGCCAACTTCCCTACTGAGCCAAAGCGAATTACATTCCTTAGCGGTGATACTTCAATGAAGACCATATCTCCCACTTCAAATTCCAAATCGGTCCTCCTTTTGTCAGCATATGATTTCTGCCTGTCTTAAGCGACTTTCATTCTTCGGCGAATAAGATCAATCTTCTTGGAAGTATCTTGAATCATTTCAGGTCCAAGTTGAAGTTTGTCCGTAGACTCCAACCAACAAGTCGGGTCGTCCACATAGCGCTTCGAAGGGTGCTACGCCTATGCTCGATTAATAACTGTTATTGTAGGCAAACTCCACAAAAGGGAGATGCTCCTCCCAAGTCCCTCCAAAGTCTAGGATACACAGTCTTAGAAGATCATCAAGAACTCTATTCACCCTCTCGGTCTTCCCATCTGTCTGAGGGTGGTATTTTGTGCTCAGACGTAGCAGTTTACCTAACGCCTCTTGTAATCTCTTCCAAAACTCACTAGTAAAGATGGCGTCGCGGTCGCTTACTATGCTGGAAGGTACCCCATGCAATCGAGCTATCTCTCGAAGATATACTGATGTAAGCCAAGCTGTCGTCCTCTTATTCTTGACAGGAACAAAATGAGCTCTCTTTGCAAGTCTATCTACTATCTCCCAAATGCTCGTATTGCCCTTCCTTGATCGGGGCAATCGATCGATGAAATCCATAGAGACGCTCTCCCATCTATTGTGGGATATCTAGGGGCTGAAGCAATATGCCTGGTTTCTTTTGTTCAGCCTTTACTCGCTGGCAAGTCAAGCATTGAGCTACAAATTCCACCATGTCCATCTTCATGCCAGTCCAAAAGAAAACCCTCTTCATGTCTCGATACATTTTGTCTCCACCCAGATGAATAGTCATCTAAGAAAGATGAGCTTCATCAAGTACTGACTTTAGCAATTCCCCAATTTTACAAACACATAGCATTCCATCTCGTCTTAGCCATCCTTTCTCGTCTACGGTATATCTAGAAAGATGACTAGAATTATCTCTTCCACCAAGCTTATCCAAGATGTCAGAAATCTGTGGGTCCTCCGGTTGCATAAATCCAATTCGCTCCAATAGAGTAGGTCGCACCTCCAACGATGCTAACAATCCCAAAGTGAAATATGTAGATGGCTTAAAATCAAAGGTCGAGATGTACTCCAAGTTCCACCTTCCTACGAATAGAGGACTCAAAGTCATCCTCTGCCTACTCAATGTGTCCGCCTCCACAGGGTATCAGTTATCTTGAAGTCCTAGGACACTAGGAATTCCATCGACCATTGATGCCTTAGGTTGAGATCCTTCTGTGAGAACAAGTATTTGAGCAACTTATGATCTTTGTATAGCTCAAATATTTCTCCAAGTAGATGTGCTGCCAAGACTTCAATGCGAACACTATTGCAACTAACTCTAGGTCATGGGCAAGGCAGTTCTTCTCATGAACCCTCATATGTCGGCTACCATTGCATACTACCCTTCCCTCTTGCAACAAAACGACACCAAGCCCTGTGCTGCATGCATTTGTGTAGGCGGTGAACATCTTGCTTCCATCTGGGAGAGTTAGAAATGGGGTTATTGTCAGAGCCCTCTGAAAGACATCCTCACAATCAATGCTCCACGAAAAAGCCAAGTTCTTCTTCGTCAATTAGGTAAGTGGGGCTGAGATTCTTGCAAAGTCCTTGATAAACTTTTTATAATATCCCGCCAACCCTAGAAAAATTCTTACCACCATTGCATTCTTTGGAGCCCTCCAATTTTGAACAGCAATAGCTTTAGCCGGGTCCACTGTTATCCTGTCCTTGGAGACCACATGACCTAGGAATCTCACTTTCTTTCTCCAAAAGTGACACTTAGAAAATTTTGCCTTGAGCTGATATGATCCAAAAGTGCTTAAAAACTCTCCTAAGTGTTGGACATGCTCCTCCTCATTCTTTGAGAAGATCATAATGTCATCCACAAAGACCACCACAAACTTGTTCAGAAACTCACAGAACATCCTTCTTATCAAGTCCACAAAATAGGCAGATGCGTTGGTTATCCCAAAAGGCATAACCAGCCATTCAAAGAAACTGTCTGGAGTTCTGAATGTAGTCTTATTAGTGTTGTCCTTTGCCGGTCTTAGATAATGAAACCTCGTGGCCAAATCCATCTACGAGAAAACTAATGCACCTACTAGCTGATCAAACAGGTCTGCAATTCTCGGTAGCGGGTGCCTATTCTTCTTAGTGAGCTTATTCAGATCCCTATAATCCACACATAGACGAAGTGAGCCGTCCGTCTTAGTTGCAAAGACGATTGGAGCTCCCCACTCTGAGATGTTTCGCCAAATAAAACCTTTCTTGAATAGCTCCCCTACTTGCTTGCTAAGCTCCCTCCTCTCTCCAGAAGCCATGTGGCGCACTGGTAGAGTAACTGGCTTCCCATTCTCTAATAAGTAAATAAGGAAATTTATCTCACGCCTTGGAAGTAACCCCTTAACCTTCTCAAACACGTCAGGATAATCTCTGGCTATGGGTAGAGATCACAAATCGTCAACATAAATATCAAGTGATTCTAGAAAACTGAGCATCACTGACCCCCATGGGTCATAGGAAATTTTGAGAGTTCTACCATGACGAGTAAAAAGTCTAACTACTCTATTTTCACAATAAAGAATGGCACCATACATGGCTAGCTAATCAATTCCTAGAATCAAACCATAGCCCATAATGCCCAGTACGTATGCGTTGCATTCAAACTCGGTGCCAAAGATAGAAATTTTCAAACCCCTACACATCTCGAATAAATGAGTCAATCCTCCAGTGGGGTTTGAGACTACTACAGGAACAGTGATTATACAAGTATTAAGGTGTAGACTATCTACTACAGAACTGGATATAAACGAATGCGAAACACCAGAATCAAGCATGGTTCTAACAGGATAGTCAAAAAGGGAAATCAAACCTTCAACCGTGACTTTCCTACCTCGATCAGGTCCACTAGCCTTTAAAGCATGTACTTATCCAGAAGCTCCTTCCCCTTGTCCTTGCTTGCTTGGGCATCGCTTACTGAAGTGTCCTGCTTGTTCACAATTAAAGAAGGCTTTCTTTGTCTTTCTGCAGTCCTTCACAGAATGACCCATAGCACCGCAACCATGATAGTTGATATCATTCTTGATCTGAGCCTTGTCAGGCTTTCCACCTTTCTCTTTCTTTTTCTTTCCTTCCCTGGGCCACCATTTCTGTTTCTCTCACTTAGCCTGTGGCTCTTCAGTCTTACTGTCTTTCTTCTCCTTCTTGCCATCTTCGTGCATAAGAGCCATGTCAACCAGCCTTTCAAACGTCGCTCCCATTGATATATGGGATAATGCAAGTCCTTGGAGAGGTTGATTCAATCGTCTCACAAATTTAAGCGTCTTCTTGTAGGGCGTATTCACCAAGTCCAGTCCAATCTCGCCAGTTGATTGAACTTATTCACATAATCCTTAACAGACATGTCCCCTTGTTTCAAAGCTAAGGATCTTTCCATTTGTAATCCCTCTTCTGCCTGAGATAAGAGTTTCATCTCGAATCTCTGCCTGAAATCATCCCAAGTACACTACAAGAAAAGTGGCTTTCAACAATACTAAAAGACAACATTTTAGGTCGACCGTTGTTGTTGAACCTTTATGTAAGTAGGAAGATCTTAAAACAACATAGCAAAACATTGTGTAATTAAGGAAGCCTAAAAATAATTGGTGATCTTTCTATTAATTTTAAAGGTCGCGCTCTTTCACTATTACCTTCTTATGTTTCTCCCGCTTCCCATAATCTACTCCTTCTTCCCTTAAAATCCGAAAATGTCTACTCTTCTCGTGAAAACGCAGATTAACCCGAGTTCTAGCCAACACCAATTTATTTTCCACCTCTCATATCATCCTCATCCACAAATTTCATTATCCCTCTTTTCTGAACATTCCCTCTGTGCGTTCTCTTTTATTTCCTTTTTCCACATTTTATTTTTCTTATATTTTGCATGTTCTTCAATTTTATTAATCTTCATTTCCCTAATTTTCCATTATTACTTCAGGTACGTCCTTTTTACTGAATAACCCAAATTTAACTTGCTCAGATTTAATTAATTAGTAGGTTTTGGTGTTGATGCTTATTTTGCGTTTTGTTCTACCATTTTAGCTTTACAGTACTTCATTCGTTGTTTGAAACACATGATGTTGTAACCGCTTTATGTGCCCTTTCACTCTGAAAGCCGTCCAGGAATTGCTTGCAAAAACTGGAACTGTGTCTTATTTCTAGATAGACCAGATCAAGACTCATTGCTATGTCACTGTATGAATATTTTATCATATAATGTTGTATTTATGGATAAGTTGAAAAGCTCAGGTTTTAGTAGTACTTCTGATTATAGTATTCACGAAGCAGACACTTTATCAGCGATCCAGAGAAGTTTTCATTAGTTTATCATTTCATTTAACCACCACTAATTTTTTGTGATTGTTCCCCTTAATTATCTGCAGCATACAAGTAAGAAAATGTTGCTTAGCGGCTATGGTTTTAGCTTTAATGGCACATTATCATTGTGTTCCTCAAAAGTGTTTGTATGTATAGCTCAATATTTTCATTTCATGTTTCACAATTCACAACTCGACATGAATTTATTAAGGGGATTGTTAAAGGGACTCCACATTTGGTTAAGGGAGGTATAAGTTTATGGGGGCTCCAGCTTAACATTTTTAATGTCAAGGGAGGTTTGGATTATTTAAAAAAAAAGACCTAATTACCCCTGGTTTGTCGCTTATGTTAAACCTTGACTTTCTAAATTCAACACAAATGGAATGAAACAAATGTACATTTCCAAAATAAATAAATAAACACTACTTTCAAAATTTTTGTTTATGCATTTATTTTAAATTAATCATACCAATTCTAATATGAAATTACAATTAATTACCTGATTTGATGCCTTCTGATCATCCACTAAACTTTTTTGTGCCCCCATTACATTAACTAAATCCCTTTTTTTATGTGCAACATTAAATTGTAAGCATTAATTAGGATTTAGGCTTTATGGTTCATACTAGTGTGGATTATAGGGGGGTTAATTTCGGAATTTTAATTTATATGTTTAAAGGGAGGCTAATTTATTTTGTCCTCCCCATAACAATTATACAATAAATTAAAATGGTTACTCCCCTTAACCAAATGTGGAGTCTTTTTAACAATCCCCTTTATTAATTAAGGATGCTAACAATTTTTCCATAACTTAAGTCCAACGTTAGCTTATATATAACACTACTGCACATTTAAAATCCAGGCTTTCTGCTATCAGTCTGCTTTAAATTTGTACGTGCAATTTAGTGGATTGAGAGGTATGTGATCTAAGCACGATTTAGCCTGAATAATCTATATTAATTTTGTATGTGCTCTAATGGTAAGTAGTAATGGTTGTTTAAGGATTATTCGTACTGCTATATTACTTTAAACAAAGCATTTGTACAACCGAATATGGAAATGACCCATTAGCCATTTAGTCAACTTGTTAATTGTTTATTTGGAAAATGCAAAGGATTTAATTGGTTAATACTTAAAGTTTTTATGCTATGTACTGGGTTAAGTTTTCTACAATGCAAAATTTGAACCTTGAAACTCTTGTTATATATGCACTGCATCAAAAGATCATTATGTATTGTATGTATGATAAATATTTATCATTAAGATATGTTATTATACACAATGCAAATATCATCAAGAAGATTATTAGTCATTACTATGCATGAAGATATAACTAGATAGGAGTCCTCGTTTAGTATTAGTGCAAGAACATGTACATTAATGAGATCTAATACATTACAAAAGCAACCCTAATATATGTTGGGGAAATCTCAGTCTTTCCCGCTTCGTGAAGTTAAGATAGGCACTTTAAGATTAAAAGTAGCAATGGGAGCACAAGGGTTTATAATCTCCAATATGGAGATTCTTCCACTATACAAAAGAATAGTAGGATTACAAGAATATGATTATACAAGTAACTCACACTCAGTGGCTTACTCAAGCTTGAGGATAAAGACTTCCCAAGCTATCTCTCTTCTGTCTCAAAGAGGCTTACTCAAGCTTGAGGATAAAGACTTCCCAAGCTATCTCTCTTTTCTCTCAAAGAGGCTTACTCAAGCTTGAGGATAAAGACTTCCCAAGCTATCTCTCTTTTCACTCAAAGTGGATCTCTAACTCTCAAGTTTTTCTCACTTCTAAGAAGTGGATTTCTCTCTTGGATCTCACTCTATGGAGTGGCTTCTCTCTTGGATCTCACTCCAAGGAGTGGCTTCTTTCTTGGATCTCACTCCAAGGAGTGGCTTCTCTCTTGGATTCTTGGATCCTTGGATCTCACTCTAAGGAGTGGCTTCTTTCTTAGATCCCACTCCAAGGAATGGCTTCTCTCTTGAATCTTGGATCTCACTCTAAAGAGTGGCTTCTCTCTTGATTCCTTGGATTCTTGGATCCTTGGATCCTTAGATCCTTGGATCTCACTCTAAGGAGTGGCTTATTTCTTGGATCGCACTCCAAGGAGTGGCTTCTCTCTTGGATCTTGGATCTCACTCTAAAGAGTGGCTTCTCTCTTGATTCCTTGGATTCATGGATCCTTGGATATCACTCTAAGGAGTGGCTTCTTTCTTGGATCTCACTCCAAGGAGTGGCTTCTTTCTTTGATCTTGGATCTCACTCTAAAGAGTGGCTTCTCTCTTGATTCCTTGGATCCTTGGATTCTTGGATCCTTAGATCCTTTAATGGATGCTTAGATTCTTAGATCCATGATGAACGGTGGAGATTACTTGCATCCAAGGGTGGAGATTGATTCTCTAGAATGCTCCATACTCTCTAGGAATCTCTACACTCTTCCATTCCCTTATGCATCCTTCCATACTCTTCCGTAAGGTTCCAGAAGGTTCCACATATCTCTAAAATATTCCAGAGGGTTCCACATTCTTCCATAAGCTTCTAGAGGGTTCTACACTTCTCTAGAGTTCTCTGGTACATTCTAGAAAATTCTAGATTTCTCCAGGAAGGTCTAGAGTTTTCTAGAAACTCTCCAATTAAGGAGGGATCCTAACAATATATAGTAAGTCAAATGTTACTATTAAGTTCATTAATGTGTTGCTACCTGGGACAGTGCTATTATGTATAAGAAAGAGAAGCAATGAAAAATGAAAAGGAAGGTGAAGAGATTCCGTCGGTGGTTCTATACGGGCGCACTTGAAGTGGAACCTTCTTCTTCTTCTTCTTCTTCTTATTATTATTATTATTATTATTATTATTATTATTATTATTATTATTATTATTATTTTCCACTGCGATTGGAACTTATAACTGCTTGGACACCTACAATTGATACGTGCATATGTCAAATACGAACTTTGGACTCTTTCTAAATGCTTGGTATGCTCCAATGATTGTAGCAGCTTGTATATATGCTGTTGGGTACAAAGTAAAATGCACAGTGTAATCCTGAGCACTAGTACGGTTCAGTTTTTGTGGATTTATTTACTTCTGACTTCTGAAAATTTTTCTATTCTCATGCAAGATCGATTTCGTGCATTTTCTTATTGTTTCGAAAACTTTAAAACAAGGGAGAAACTAGGATATAAGGCAACACATAGGATACAACTAAAGGGGATAGGCTGTATTTGAGCCCAACAGAAATGCACAAATATTAAATAGGTATTAATTTGAGATTTTTATGATATGTTTAATGATATTTTGAGTTTCTAGTATGCCAATGAGACGAGACATATCTATATGTGTTCTTCTTTATATGAAGGGTATATACTTTAATGTATAGTTATGCTAATCCCTACTTTAGGGAGATGCTCCTTTCCTTTGAAGTCTTTATCGACATTTAATTCACATTGTCCATCATATGAGGTGGAAGATATGTTAATTAAGCATTACATTTATGACTTAGCTTGTTGATGTTTTATTTTCTTAAGTGTAGTTTTGCCCCTTGGGTGTAGGCTTATTCTAACTATCACTTCTACTTCCAAAGAAGCGATGTCATTCTTTCTTAGAAGGAAGTAAGCCTGTTATGACATGGTATCCTTTGAGTAAAAGGATATCATATCTTTCATTTACTTAATCTTATTGAGTGCTATGTTTTTCTGATAAGTTTAGCTAGCGTGACTGGTGTGTTATCACTCGGGTTAAACCGAGTTTGTTTCAGGTCTTACTCTCCCTTTTGGATGTAGCGGTTACATGATGCTTCCTTTTAGTATCAAGTCATATACTTGGGATTGTTAGCTTTCTCATGAGACATTATCGAATTGTATATTCTTTGCTCCATGTATATTAAGTGGTCATCATACCACTCTAGTACTGTATTGAGATGTATCATTGTATATGTAAAAAATTGTACTCACCCTGAGACCCATCTATGCTGAGAAAAATAGATAGCATTTGTCGACGTGTTCAATATATAGTTAAGACTAAGTTATAGTTGGTCGCCATTAACCAGCCATATTCTCCGCATTAGCGGATGAGATTACTATGTTATTCTTTTTGTTAATGTTGGTCTCGGGGAGAGGTGTTACATATAATTTTGTTATATTCAATAGAATTTTGATGCTCTCTTGCATGTATAGACCATATAATCGAATGCAAGAGGTGATAACAAGTCCATAGCTAGGTCTGTCAACTGATGATTTCGGATGTGGATAGCATTGTACGCGCATCCCTATATAGAATTATTGGAGGATATTAGATATTCGCATCGGTGAATGCAAACGAATATCATATAATTGTCCCATCCGCTAACGATCGACATATCAAAGTAGATTAGTGGAAAATTTTGATTCCACATAAAGTTTTTTCAATCCAACTAAAGATTAAAGCGCTAAAAATAAACAATTATATTGATAACTAAAAGTTTTTAGCAATTAACATACGTTTAATGTATAGAATATATACTTCAAACTTAATATAATTGTAACTAATTTTTTTATTGTACAAAAGTATAGTAATTTAAACTATAAACCTTAAAAACAAACATATAATTTACGGATGTGGATATGTCTTTATCTACATCCGTACCCAATTTTTGAATATTGGATATTTGTCCACTTTTATGTTACGGATGCAAATGAATTTGGATTTTTTCAAGTATTCATTACCAGCCCTGTACCATGGTAGTGTAAGTCCGGACACCAGAACCCTGACATCTTGAGCAATGTACACATTATGATGTTGCACGTGCACACTTAACACTTTCATATGCATGAGACACATGTTCGGAACATAATACAAAATAGTAAAATAAAGTTTATTTATAAATCAAAATAAAATAATGGTTCTATCTAAAAGAAAATTTAGAAAAGTTCTAAACATATTTTAGACCACTTAAGCCTATTAATGATCCAAGTGGTAAAAACTCTAAAATTTGTTCAATTCTTCCTTTGTGGGCTAGCTCAGTTCCAACAATGTTGTAGCCTCGCATCTATATGATGAATTAGATATCGACTTTTACATGAAAATTCTGGTTGAATATATGTTGCTCGAAGAAAAATCAAGGTCTATATACTCATTAAAAAATGAGACTAACACTATACGATTTGAAATAATTTGATATAATTGTCTTAGTGGTTATTTTGGTAAAAGCAGGATATAATATCTAAAAGTAATTTCATATACCCATGTGTCCTTATAAAGAAATCCGTAAAGGGATTAACTATTTAAGCACTTTATGTTGATGATGTAAATTTGATTGCAACTCCATAAGAGATTGATAAAATGATAAATTACCAAAAGAAGGAATTTAAAATGAAACATCTTGGGAAACGTAAATACTTTCTTGGTCTATAAATTGAGCATAGTAATACTGACATATTAATCCATTAGTTAAACTACGCTAAGGAAATCCTGAAGCACTTTTTAATGGAAAAAGCACACTTCCTTAGTACATTTATAGTTGTTAGATCTTTAGATACTAAGAGGAACCCTTACTACTTGAAAAAAGACGACAAAAACAGACTTAGTGTAGAAGTATCGGATCTTAGTGTTGTTGATGCATTATTATATTTGGTCCAACACACAAGACAAAATATTGCATTATAAGTCAATTTTCTAACAAGATGCAGTTTAGAATCAACGAAAAAACACTAGAATGATATAAAATATAAAATGAGATGTTTTGTAAAACGATAGATTTGAACTTGTTTTATTCTAACACATATAATAATCGAAATTTTATTGGCTTTGCTAATGCAAGTCATTTCTTTGACCCCACATAAAGTAAGACTACAAATCGAGTATGTGTTTAGTAATAATAATGCAAGTATATCTGAGTTCATGACGACTTACGAAGCAAACATCGATAGTAATATCATCCAATTGTTCTGAAGTATTAGTCCTATGCAAAGCAAGACGAGAGTGTATTTGGTTGAGATCACGAATTGAGCATATTCAAACGGAAGTATAGCAATATATTTCAGGATAAGAATGAATTTTTAAACATCTAAGTGCATTATTGTAATTTTCAATGCTTTGTAAATCTATAAACGGAGAGCTTGATGTACTATAAACGTATAAAAGTTAGTGTGTTCTCTCTCTAGTGACTTCTCTTTCTTTTATTATATAACAACATTTCTTTTGTTCATTTTTTGAAATCAATTCCCCGTTTCCCAAAAGTCACGTGCCTCATGTCTCATTTAATCACAATCGTTCATTCCATCCCCTTAATTAATTAATTAAAATAATCAATCAGTCGAGATAAATAGAGAAGGTTGAATTAGGGACAGATACCATACCAGTTTTGAGATAGAGGAATTCAGTTGTGTGTGTTTTTTCTTTTCCACTTGTAACTCATTTCAAAAAATAAATAAAAAGATAAGTGGCCATATCGTAAAAATCCTTATTAATTGGTACACAAATCCTCTAAATCTTTCCTCCGCTTCAGTGCATGTACACCAATTTTCAAAAGTACAGGGGAAGTCATTAATAATAAAAATTCAGCGGAACATGTAAAGAACATAAAGTAATGCATAAAGGTTGGAACAAAAAATACTTCCAATTTCCTGTTTTCAATATAGAATTAATCATGCCAATAAGAACCCACAAACTTATAAAATAATCCCCTAATCTCTTATGCTTCTCAATTTTGAAAACATAAAGAGAAAAAGCATAATAATCCATATAGTTATACGGCACCCGGACGAGGCTTCATCTCAACCGAGCTGACGTGAATGTCCTCATCCTTAATAAACCGACCCCAAAACCAATGCCCTTTCCAAACCAGCACCATCTCATCTATCTGCACGTTCTTCGTCTCTGGGAAAAACATCGCTATAAACGCCGTCATTATCAGCACCCACCCTCCAAAAAAGAAGAAGAGTCCAAACTTCATCTTGCAAAGCATGTCCAGGAAGGCCTGAGCAACGATGAAGGTGAAGAGCATGTTCACCGACACGTTGATGCTCTGACCTGCCGATCTGATCTCCAGAGGGAAGATCTCACTAGGCACCAGCCAGCCCAACGGCCCCCATGACATTGCAAAGCCTGCTACATACATGCATATGAAAAACACCACCAGACTCGCATAAGTTCTCGATAGCGTCCCTTCCCCACTAGTTCCAAATTTTATCCCGATCAATGCTCCCACCACAATCTGCATTATTATTTAATCGTTTGTGTATTTATGTTCATATTCTTTTGCTGGATTCATTGAAGGGGGAAAAAAATGTACCTGACAGACGAGCATTTGAGAACCACCCACGAGGAAAAGCTTTCGTCTACCAAACCTATCGACGCAGATAATCGAGATAATGGTTGCAAACACATTGACTGAACCAGTGATCACTGCAGACATTAACGAGGCATCGTCCCCAAAGCCGATAGTTTTAAAGAGAACGGGGGCGTAGAACATGATGACATTGATGCCAGTAAACTGCTGGAAGAAAGGGATTAAGACAGCCATGGTGAGTTGAGCTCTGTTCTTCCTTTCAGCAATGTTTCTCCATGGATGCTTTACTTGTTTAGATTCAAGACTAGCAGCAACCATTTCGTCAAACTCTTCATGAACGTCCTCTATACCTCGGATCTTTTGAAGCATGGAGTGAGCCTTGTCCTCATAGCCTCGCTCTATCAAAGAGTTAGGGGTGTCGGGGAGGATAAGGGAGCCGATAGTGATGATTAGGGCAGGGACCGCGGCTAGGGCTAGGGATACTCTCCAACCCCATCCTCCTTTTATTTTGGCAGTGCCATAGTTGATTAGATTCGCGGCTAGGATACCTAATGTGGTCATCAGCTGGAATCCAACGTTAAGCATTCCACGACGGTTGGCTGGGGCCATCTCTGATAGGTACACTGGAACAGACTGCAGTTTCAATTTTTCATCAAAAAAGTAAGTATACAAAAATAAAATCTGGAATTACGTAAGAAGAGAAAATCGTTAACAATGGTTGATATGATATACCTGATTGGCGAAACCGACGCCGATACCGAGGAGGATGCGACCTATTATCAACATTGTGACGTTTTCGGCAGCGCCGTTCAAAGCGGCGCCGATCAGAAAAGTGACGCCGCCGCCGAACATGGACCATTTCCGTCCGAACATCCTAGTAATTGTTGATGCCCCAAACGACGCCACTAGCGCTGCTAGGTAGAGGGAGGAGGTGAAAAGAGTTAATGGCACACTGTTGAATTTACAGTACTGGTTTGTACCATGATCTGCTTTTTCGTTTTTGTAAACATCTGGGAAGAACTTTATCAGAAACGAGTCCGTTGAGGTCACTCCACCTGGCCATTATTCAAATATTTGAAGTCTGTAACGTAGAATTAGTGCTGTATTGATGACGAGAAATGAAGAAAAACTTACCGGAAATCCCAATGTCGAAGCCGAAAATGAGACCTCCCGTAGCTGCAACGACGCAGGTCATCAGGACAAAGGCGGTCATTTTGCCGGGAAATTGCTTCCCACTTCCAGGTGCATTTACAACTACGCCCCCAGCCATTTTGGTTGATGATGCTCACAAATTGCAGCAAGCAAACCTTTTTTGTTTAAGAAGAAAAAAGCAAGGCGAGGATGGTAGAATAAATATAATGGAGGTTAATTATGGATAGAAGAAGGAAATTAGGATGGCTGTACTTATAGATTTATTGGAATAAATGCCATCACATTACAGTGCGGTAATAAACTGTAAACATGGGAAATCAAAAGAGGAGTCACGAAAGATTAACAAATTCAGGTTATCCTTTCTGGTATTTGGCAAGTTTCTGTTATATATGCACACGTCCAACATGCATGGAAACTTGCCAAAATTTTGTTGGGAACAGTACCTAATACCGCAGCCAATCAACGACCAGCCATGCATGCTTTCAACACGAAGTAGCGCAGCACTTACAATTGTAACAAATGAACTAGTTTAATAATGAATAAAAAGTACAACGTCATCGATCGGCAAGCGGAAAGTGTGGATGAACCAAATCTCACAAATGCTTGCTTGCTTGCTTAGTAATATGATACTTCACATATCATTGCGAGAGCGAAGCCGAAAGGATAAACATAGCTAACTTCTATATCTTTCCTTTGTTATTAATTATAGCGTGATAAACGCATTAAATTCATTCATTAATCATTCATTCAATAATACAATTAAAAGTCATATTTTGAAACCTCGGACAGCATGCATGCAAGTTTACACTTCCAGATCATGATAAATTTTAATCTTGGGATCTCTAGACTGGATCTGGGATCAAACGTGCTAGCCCTCAAATTAGTAATCAAATAACCAATGAAATAATGCAAACATACTTGTGATCATGTCATACAAACTTGCAATCTGCATAACAGTTTTAATCTATATATATGCATGTACGTAGAGGCGATAATGCAATGTTTCTAGAAGAGCACTAGCTTCATCACACAATAAACACAGTTGTTTTGGAATCGGGATGGCACAGAATTGATTGAGCTACTTTATTGGCCATAATTTCACGTCTGATGAACTTGAAAAACGACATATTAGATTTCAACACAAAGCAGTAGGCAATGCTAAAGTTGATAAATTTCATCGCTCATATCACTATAAGAAAAACTGTATATTCCGACGCTCTTAAACGTCAGTATTTCGCCGGGAAAAATGATCTGCAACGGAATTATCGAAGAAATAAAAACATCGCTATATTTAGCATCATTAAATTTTCCGATGAAATTTCCGAAGATTTATCTTTGGAATCGTCAACATGTACCGACAATTTTACGATGTTTTTTCATAGTTTACCAATGATTTTACAAACGATTTTATGATGTTTTTTTCATAGCTTACCAATGATTTTACTATATTTTTCTTTTTGATTACCGACGATTTTACGATGTTTTTTTCATAGCTTACCAATGATTTTACCGATGATTTTACTATGTTCTTGTTTTTGATTACCTACAACTTTACGATGTTTTTTCGTTACTTACCAACGAATTTATAGACGATTTTACGATGTTTTTTCATCACTCATCACTTACAGACGAATTAACTTTGTTTTTTTAGTATGTAAATTACCGATGATTTTACGATATTTTTTTTTTCCCATCCCTTCCGGACGACTTTGCTATGTTTTTTAACATGTAAAATATATCATGTTAATTACCTGGTTTCTTACTTTTTTCCGAAAACAACATACGCTAAAGTGTTTTTTCGTGCAACAATATTTGTATTAGGTGGAAAGGGTACAACCCAAGATAAGACTTAAAACACCAAGAGAAATAAGAAAGTCAATCTCCAGCCAAGATTGGATAAGTCATGCTTAATTCAAGCAATATAAACTTATACTCTCTAAAAATATCTGCATATGGGTCGTACTCTACCCAGTAGACTTTTTTCCGTTGTTAAAGATGCTCAGAAATCCTTAAAAAATATGCTATAGGTGGAATCAACATGACACGTTAATTATGTTCAAACTAAAAGAATTTTACAGGTGGAAAGGGAAAGAAAAACAAAAGTAGATAGAACTTAAAAGAACAAAAGATGTAATACCAATAAATTTACAAAATCATTTGATGAAATATATAACCATGTAAGCTAAGCTCCGAAAATTTGTAAGAGATGAATGGGCCAAAATTTCTAAAAATTTGTAACAATTCAACTAACCGTGAGTAAACTAAAATATGACGACATTGTATATTCAATCAACATTTATGGCAATTTGCTATATATCGATCACATGTAAAATAAATTGTCATAGCCGCTAGGCTAGAACAAACAAAAGCAAATTCAAGTACAATTTTGGCTTAATTGAAAACATATTGCCTATCGACAAAAGCAGCCATCATACGAGATATCTGTGATTGCATCTTAGACTGAGAAAGAATTTGTGCATGCATAAGCTCATGCATTTTGTTCACCTCCACCTGCTCCATATGCAACTGCTCCTCAAACTCGGCTCGTAGTCGCTCATCTCTCTCTATCTGTTCATGCCTAAGTCTTTCAATCTCCTCTTGTCTAGATTCAAGTTGCTCATCTGCCTGAACTTGTTTACGTTTCATCTCTTCTTGTAGCTCTTTGACAATTTTCTCATTTTGCTCTGACATTTTCTTCATGTGAATTGCTTCCTCATTATCCACCGTAATGGAAGATGAAGATATAAGTGCCTGAATAAATTTACAAATAATATGAGTTTTTGTGTCATATGAAGGAAAACAAATCATGCTTATAAAAGGAACATGTGCAGACAGATTTTGTAACCATCATGCTCGTATCAGTATTAACGGCAAAAATCCAATCACAAAAAAACATGCACATACTACAGGTACAATAAAGACAAAAAAGGTATGATGTATGAAAAATGTTACTAACTTCAAATATATTTCCCCACTGGAGGGGAAATAAAAAAGACAAAGACAATATGCGGTATTAATTCCAAACAAACTAGAGTATAAAACCGATGCTAGGAAACTGCTTCTTATATTTTTATTGATCTGAAACAGGCACTTCTAAATAGCCTGATAATGATTAACAATATTTACGAAAATACTGGTGTAAAAACCATGATAAGCACAATGTTACCAAAATTACATTACTCAAATGACATTGGTTTACATTACAGATGCTTCAAAATGAAATAGCTTACCTCAGCATAGGATTCTGAATTGATGGTAACAGGTAAGCAAGCAGATATTCCAATAAGAATTTTATATTTTTCATAATTCAACAATGCCTGTAGAAAAATAGAAAAAATAAAAATTAGAAGAACAAACTAGTTACAGCCAAACGTAAATAAGCCAAATTTTTAGAAGGCCAGTAAATATATAGACATAGAGATATTGGGTGGTAAGTGCACCAATTTGCAACTAAAAATAGACCGCTACTAGTACATCTTTTAGCAGCAGTGGGCCAAGTTTGCAAATATGAGAGTTCAGATTATTAAGAGCTTCAAGCACTACAAATGGAATTCAAGACATCTATATGCAGGTTTGTGAGATGGAGGAATGGATAACCATGCAGGTTTGTGAATCAATCAGTGAGATTCATCAGAATGATTCCACGAATAAATTTGGAATTAATCTAGTAAGACTATACATAGTATTTGATCAGAATAAAAATAAATTCAACTCCAAATATAAAACACTAGTATAAACATTTTTATAGTTACATGGATGTTATTGGTAAGAGAGACTTCATTACACGTACGTAAAATATTAATAACAATTACATATAGTTGATAATACCAATTGCAAACACAAACAAATAACAACTCCTGAGAGAAACTTCATTATTTGGCTCGCCTGGTTTCATTTTTTTTCTGTTTACAAAATAATTACAAGCTTGGGTAATTTTTAAACATATTAGTGTCATGCCCTAAAGATTCTGTTGTGTCAGCATTAGGATAAGCTTTAACGTTAGCTTAAATACAGATAAATACATCCTATTCGTATAGATTGTAATGTATTATTATTGGATGCTTTAACTCTGCTATAACGGCATCACTCAATAGTATCTTAGACGTAATTTTTTACAAGGTGAAGAATAGAATCAAATTATACGAAAAGCTACATTTGTGCTCAGGAGATGTATTGAAATGGTTGGTATTGCTACATATTGGTTTTCTCCCCTAAATTCTCTTATGCATAAGAGCACCGCAGCGAACATGTTTCAATGATTATAAATCCAACAATCCTTAAAACCAACATAGGATAGAATATCATATAAGGGTAATATCAGAATTATTGCCCTGATGTCTACCAATGGATTCAAGTTAAAGCGAAACTTCTATGCTAAAGTATGACCAAAATATCTAAGATAAACTTTCCTCCTTAACATACATACATACATACACACACACACACACATATATATATATATATATATATATATATATATATATATATATATATATATATATAAATCCACATTACATTAATAAAGTAATCATGGGTGATATCATTTATATGGCCACTTACGCCTAAATAGTGGTAAGCTCTTCAATATCATTTATGTTAGCTTTTCCTTTTGTTTGTTCACTTGCAAGTAAATTCTTTTTATTATAAAAATTCTTTGTAATTTGTATTATATTAATTGTTCACTCATGGTTAAATTCAACTATATTAAGGTATGTGGCAGGCCTGACGTGGCAAAGACTGCAAGTTGCAAATTTGGAAAATGTTAGGTGTGTTCATCAAGAAAAATTTAAGAAAATTGACTATGGTTCTAAAAAATAGAAAGACATACTAAAGAAAATAATTAACATAACAAAAGCAAATAATTAACGGAAAAAACTCAAAAGAAAAAAATTGTATCAAAAGCTCTACCTAAGAAGCAGCGGGCTTCTATTCAGTTGTCTTCTTTTTAGCTGCAATGTAAAATGTTTCTCTAGGTACAAGATCTGGAAGTTCTTTTTCTTAAGCTGTCATGGTGCTTGTGCCCACTACTGCTGCACCACCAACAGTTTTTGATTTCTGAAACTTAGCCACAAGCTTCTTAAAGTTTTCCAGGTTGTCTAGACATATTCTTTTCAAGTCAAAAACTAGAACTGATTTGACCTACTTGACTAAGCTTGGTTTGCTAATCACTGCACTCACTAACGCTGAGCTATCAACAAGTCAGTCTCTTGCTTCCTCTCTTAAATAATACTATTTCCCCATTACGTGGTCCGATACTTGTTAGTACATCCCTTAATACACACACAGACATGCAAATACTCAATATTCTAAGGACTGCAAATACTCAATATGCATTTGAATGTTTTTCTTCATCTTCGGTTCATGCTCGCTTCCTATGTGTTTGCTTCGACTGCACAAATCCTTGGACACCATGCTGTATGATTTAGGTAGCGTGGATTGATAAGTTACTTGTCATTTTAGATGTAGAGAATTGCAAAACTCTTAATAATACCAGTATCATACATGAAAATTTAAAAACAAAAACGCTACACTGAGTTTTAAGAATACATTCAGTATAAAATATCATATTATCCCAATTAGATAAAATAAGGAGGAGATGATGACGCTGCCTATCACTACTTTCTACAAAATGACCTTGCTACTTCTATCATAGTCAATATAAAGAAAAATATTGATTATATATTTAATTTGCTAATAATAACCATAATCATAATAATCTACGCACCTTCAAATATTTCCCTACTTTATTTAGCTCTACCTTAATTGCATTTACATACCTTGAACTCTTTATTCCCCTTTTAGACTTCAGCTTCTTCCCGTGCTTCTTAAGCCTCACCAATCACACTACTTCACCTGCTATAAGATTTTATATGTAAGCCAAGATACAACAGTACATCAAAAAAAAATTGTATTTATGTGTGAAACAGAATAAAATAGTTTAGTATATGAAGGCTCTTAAAATACTAAGCAAAATTTATATGTCATGTATCTTCTAGAATTCATTAGGAAATCAGGCAAAGAATATGAAATTTAATTCTAAAAGCTTCTCCATAAAATATCAAAAACTAATAAATGGGCATTGTTTGATTGTACACAGTCAATAAAAGCGATTGGTTATCAAGTATCACAATAAGTATAAGATCTCTTCTAAAATGTATGCCAAGTTTTTTATCAATTCCTATGTAATAAAAAGTGCTAAATAATGAAGTTTCTATGTGTTGTGGCAAGGAAGATTTGCCTTTGTTGATAGCTGAATATGTGCAGACTAATGAATTTCATGTTTTCCATTAATAGTAAATACACGTTTTACTTTAGGGTTTTGGCAAGTTAATCTACTTACTTTTTTCTAATCTAAATCAAAGTTAACTGATGAATTTGATTGCCTTTTCTTTTGAAAAGGCAAGTGTAACATAGACTAATCAATTGGATAAAACGGATAAAAGTAAACCTGTAAAAATGTATGAATTCAATTTTAATAATAATAAAAAGTGTAGATGATAACATGGTTAAGAAATCTAAATTCGTAAACCTTTCAATTATTTGATAAAATTTATTACCATTCAACACAAAATATACTGCTATAATTATTTGCAAATAAGAAGCCACCACGTTATTCATTAGCAAAAGACAAATAAAGCTAATGATAAACTTTGAATCGAACATTATGAGTTAAGAAAATGAAGATGGATGAGAAACAATGTAAAAAGTACAACTATCAATCACAAAAGAGACCATCTGTACTACAGTGGAAACATATAATGAAGTTTGACCTTGAATAGAAATTGTACAATAACAACAGGGAAAAAGTGAGAAAAATATTTTTCTTCTTCTCTAAAAATGCAAGGTAGGTGTTTCTTACCATATTGGTTTTACTGCAAAAGTTCCATGCGTGATCTACTGCAAATCCCTTTAACAATCAAGAAACTAGTAAACTATATAAAGGAAAGAAAAAATTATGCAAGATGGAGCAAAGGTTCGAAATATTTAAAGATATAAGCAGAATAATGCATCTATAATGGAATGCATTTCACAGAGTCTGTCTAAAGCAAAATTACATGGAATGTTAAAAAATGAACATTAAAAAAAAATCTATAAGCTGCTGCTGAGACAAAACTTAACTTCTGTTAATATTTATTTGAATCGCTATTGACAAAATTACATGTTGATTACAACCATTAGACTACATTTAGTTCGATAACATACATAAATTATGGGACATAAAAACAATGCCTAACAAATGAAAAGAAGGAAATCATTTCAATAAAGCATATAAACAGGAAACAGGATTACATAATAAGATTGCTAATTAGAAATGAATGAGAATGTAGAAAAAAATCATAAAAATATATTAAAGCATTCATAAAGTAATTGTTATACATTCATTTCAGGAGTACTAATATAAGATTACTATCAATTTTACCTATATATTGTCTCACAATTGCAAAGTCATGCTGCAACCATACTATTCAAAGTTTGGAATACATGTTCTTGTTTATCTTCATCAATATTGTCAATAAAATATCCAAAGAAAACAATTCGAAATCACCAGAATTTGGAAATATACGATAATTTATCAATTGTAGTTGAGAACATTCCTATAATTTCTCACATAGGAATTTCTCACTTTTTTTAGTTGATCATATGCTCCTATAGAATCATGTATGGTTGTTGGAAATATACGTGATTTATCTCAAATGAATTTTATCATATATCTAGATTGATACTGATATTTTCTTTGACTAGACACATTATAGTATTATATTGATATTTGCTAACATAGTGAAGCAGGACCAATAAAAAAAAATGGATACAAAAAGGTTGAGGATGGTTGGAAATATGAGCATAATTGAACAATGAAACAAGTAAATAGATCAACTAATGCTAAAAGCCTACGAGGTAATGACTGCACACAAATTTAGGTAATTATGCTTTTAGCAACATACATAAAAACAAAATGATTAAATATTAGAAACACGGTTCAACATGGCATTTTTCATTGAAACTAATTTGTTTAAACAGATATGTGGTCAATCATAATTAAGATTTATAGATGATAAATTCATTAAGCATAGACAAATAGGGTGGAGCATGCATTCCTATAGCCTGCATAATTAACTTAATTACCTAAAATGGCAAAATATATCACCATTTTTATATTTACATTACTTGTACAGAGTTCAAGATGCATGCAAAATGAAATATTTCTATTAGCTTAACATGTTGCATGCATAATCAAATTAGTAATTTAAAAAAAAAAAAATCAGTCGATGTTATATTGTTTCTTCATAAATAACAGTTGAGATTTTCAATCAATACATTAAAAATATAACTTCTATATAGGAAACATGGAGCATAGTGGGGTTTTTGTAATCTTTCTTCTTTTTTTTTTTTTTTTTTTTTTTTTGTGCGAGGGTCCAGGCCTACAGTCTACACGCACGGACATATGTGTGACACTCTGACTTAGTAAGGCAGACGCCATACCGATGCTCAAAGGTGAGGTAACAATACAATCTCGGCTCACTTTCACAACCTTCATACTAAAAATCAGTTGTATTTCTTGTTTATTTACAATGACAAAAAGATCGCCTCACCTATTCATGTAGCACCACTACACACTGCATTCAAAACACCTTCAAACCCATAGCCACCCTTAACTGCCTTAACTTGATGATGTACAGGTTTAGACGTTTCATTCGCTGCTAAACTACTTTGCTCAAAGATTAATTATGCTTTTTTACAACGTTAATAGTCGTTCCATTTGTTACTTTACTAGTATTTATGAAAAAACTAAGTTAGTTATGGTTGTAGTTTGTTGATACATATAACATGTTATGTTTGAGATCGACATAGATCTCTTATTTCTGCATTTAATTTCACTATGTTTTACTAATATTAACTTTAATGATTTTAGCTGTAGATTAGATATCAAATTTGTAATAAGCTTATCAATATAAATTATAGTCCACAGATTACTCTCTAACAAATTTCAATAGATTTCGGTATTTTCAACTGCCCACTCTTAAGTTTCTCCATAGATGACCCTTAACTTTAGGTTTCTCCCTAGATGACTCTTAACCATATGCCACCTTCTGTTTTAACAACTATAAACATTAGCGTGCTTATTTATTGCCCATATTATGCTTGTGCAGGCTAGGTTTTCAGGATAGAGCAATAGTTGAATACGCAATTTTCTATCTCAAGGCCATGTGTCAAAAAACAGAACATATTTTTCACACTTCACCAATTCAATGCTTGTACATACATATCTTAGCCGGGATGTCAAACCGAAATATGATAAGTTATGTGTTTAGTTAGGTCATTTTTAGTATGACTTCTGTAAAAATTAACGTAGTCTATCAATGGAACAAATGTGACTTATGGGACTCTCTTATGGAACAATGTAAAAAGAACCATGCTATAAAGCCCGAAAATACAGAGGAACGAAAGCGCGGATCCTCACGCAATTCACGGAGGACTGTTGATTTCCTCGTCCAGGCATAGCTGTAACCATTGGATTTTCATTCGGGCCTTTTGCCCAACTAAAACGTCGGGCTTTCTAGAATTTTGCAAACGAAAATATGTTTAGCTGAACTGGGTAAATGTTTTTTTCCAGAGTTCAAAATGCCAGAACAGTGTATTTTAGAGGAAGCGGTGAAATTTAGGGGTATATATCCCTACTAAGTTTCTGGTGTAGGAGTTGACAAAAAAAAGTTTTTTGTTACTATTGCATTTCTGTTTTTTCCTTCATTACAAATAAGATGGCGTTGTCTATTTTCATATTTAATTTTCCGCGACTGTCGATTGCATTACCAGCGGAAACGTTAACGTTGCTATAGCGAGTCTGTTTTCTTGTAGTGAATACAATTATATTTAGAAAATGAAAAAATTATATTTCATTTTAACTATTTTCGAAATGCATCTCATATGACATTGCAAAATACATTGTTTGATTTTCTCGAAAATTCTATATATTTAAACAAAAATTGTGATTACATTGCATCTAATTACATCAAAATTATTAATTTGCATAACTCATTGAAAATAGTGGAAAATGGTTTGAAGGACACATTTTTGCTAAATTTTATAACAAAGGACATGCCACTTTGGTAATGGGCCAGGAGGACATATTATTTTCGTTGTTCACATTTGGGCCAAAATTTACGTTTTAAGGACATTATACTGTTTCGCTTTCTTCTTTTTCTCGTTTTGATTCAGCTTTACCTTTTTAAACTATTATCGATCAAACAATATTCATCAAGGTTCATAAATTCATCTTCTGGATTTCGATTAAACAGTATCGATTTAGCAATATCGATTTCTGGTAAATTATCTTCTCTATGTTTTTTTCTATTCTCGATTTAGGTTTATCGTTTCAAATAATGTCGATTAAAGAATTTTCGTAATTTCAGGTTCTGAATCTCGATTGAGCAGTGTCGATTCATCAATATCGAGTTGTGGTAAATTCTTTTTTCTATATGTTCTTAAATATTAGCAATATCGATTTCTGGTAAATTATCTTCTCTATGTTTTTTTCTATTCTCGATTTAGGTTTATCGTTTCAAATAATGTCGATTAAAGAATTTTCGTAATTTCAGGTTCTGAATCTCGATTGAGCAGTGTCGATTCATCAATATCGAGTTGTGGTAAATTCTTTTTTCTATATGTTCTTAAATATTCTTGTTCGGTTGTGTAATTAAATTAATTTTTAAACATAATCTTTGTAGGCTTATGTTTCAATGGCGGAGAGGAGTGCTTGTAATTCGATTTCTTCTGACTGGTAATTCCATATCTTTAATTTCTTATTTTAGTTCTGTCTGTTATTTTAATTCTGCATGTTAATTTTATTTTTGCTATGTTGAATTAGCTTTTATTTTATGCCATTTGTTATTTTGTTTTTAAATCGGTTGCAATCCTAGCATTACATTTATTTTTTGTTGGTTGCTTTATTTTGAATTTTTTTTTTGTTGTTTTTGTTTTTTTAAACAGTGGCACAAGTACGATTTTAGCTGTTTTCATGTATGATGATAACAGTTATAGTTGCCGTGTTGGTTTGAATGCTTCTCTTCTTCTTCTTAAGAATGAGTTATGTGAATATTGGTCGTCATTAACTCCGTTGAGTATTCAGTTATCGTACATGCTTGAAGGAAATTGTAGAGTTGTTGATACTGATTCAGATTTACAGAGTACCGTATGTTTTTCATTGTTTAAGAAGAATGAATATGTTGTTTTTAAGGTAAGTTTGAAATTAGCTTTGGTTGAATGTGATAGTGTTAATGTTAGTGAGTCTGCTACTGGAAACTCTTTGATATCCGATTCTTCTAGTACAAACGTTCGTTTTGATTTTAAGGAAATTTTGAAGAAGAGAAATAATATTTCAGTTTTGGATTTTGTTGGATATCGGTTTGATGGAGCTTTGGAATTCAGAAATTTTTTAATAGCCTATCAAATTAAAAATGGTTATAAGTTGAAGAATATTAAGAATTGCAGAGAAAGGGTTACTTCCATTTGTTCTTGGTTTGCTGAGGGTTGCAAGTTCAAAATTCATGCTAGTTGTGATTCTGGAAATGTTAATAGTTTTTATATTAGAAGCTTGACACATGAGCATTCATGCGGTGCTGGGTTACGTGATATTAATCATCCTCCTGTTTCTAGTAAATTCATCAAGTCTATGATTATTGATCAAATTAGAGATGAGCCTTTGAAGAAACCAAAAGATATCATTAATCAATTTAGAAGAGAATGTAATTTTAATATGAATTATTACTATGCTTATTCTGGGAAACAAATGGCTATGAAAGAAATTTTTGGTGATGATGCTTTATCTTACAATGATTTACGGTGGTATATAGATGCTGTTAATATGTCAAATCCTGGGAGCTATGTTGATATGGAAGTGAATTGTAAAACAAATCAGTTTGAGAGGTTTTTTATTGGTTTTTATGCATGTATTGTTGGTTTTAAACACTGTAGGCCTTTGATTTTTTTGGATGCTACTTTTTTGAAAGGTAGGCCTGGTGTTTTGTTGGCTGCGACTGCCAAGAATGGAAATCAGGGATTTTTTCCTTTGGCTATGGCTATCGTCTCTAAAGAAAATGAATGTAATTGGAGTTGGTTTTGTGAACATTTGAAAAACATGCTTGATGAAGATCGGCCATTAGTTTTCATGTCTGATAGGCATTGGGGTTTGCTTTTAAGTGTTCCGAAATTCTTTCCATCTTCTTGCCATTCGTTTTGCTTGTTTCATATGCGAAGTAACCTTCTAAGTTCTGTGAAGGTGAAGAACAAAAATTATTGTATTAAAGATTTATTTGAAAAAGTTGCTAGGTCTGCCACGCTTTTTGAGTTTGAAAGATCTTTGAACAAATTTGTTGAGATTGGTGGTTCTGCTGCATTAGATTTTTTAAATGATAAACCATACGATCATTGGGTTGATTTTTTTTTTCCGGGGAAGAGGTATGGAGAGTTGTATTCTCATGTAGCTGAAAGTTTTAATTCATGGATTTTAGCTGAACGTGCTCTTCCGATTACTTCTTGTTTGGATTCTATTCGGATTAAGTTGATGGAACAAATGTGTAAACGTAGAGAGGAGGTTCAGAATTGGAAAAGCGTACTTTGTCCGACTATGGAAGCTCGATTGTCTGAACTTATTAATGAAGGACATGGATGGGATGTGTTTAAGTCATCTGATTATACTTTTGAGGTTAAATCTTCAACGTCTCATCATGTTGATTTGAATTTGAGAATGTGCAGTTGCAATCAATGGAAAATTACTTGTTTCCCTTGTGCTCATGCCATTAAATGTATGAATAGGTGTAAACTGTCTGTTTATGAGTTTGTGGAGTATTATTATACAACTGAAGCTTATCGTGCTAGTTATTCTCATGCTATAATGCCAATTCCTAATTTTGATAAACCAAAAGCTTCCCTTGAAGATAGTGAAATTGTAAGACCTCCTAAATCCATTCGGCAAGCTGGTAGGCCATCATTCAAAAGAAAGGGAGGTCCGGCTGTTTTTAAAACCAAGGAAAACAAATGTGGAAGATGTAGTCAATATGGCCATAATCGTAGAAATTGTAAGTCTGTGTTAAAGTTTTAGATGGTTCAGGTAATTTTTTTTTTAATTCTGTTTAGTTTAATTGTTTTCCTTATTTAGCTTTATCTTTTTGTTCTAACTTTTTTTTTATATAATTGCAGAAATTATTCTCTGCAGCTATGTGGAATCAATATGGTGTTGTTTTACTTGATATATTGGGATGTTTGGTAGTGTTTGATTTCAGATTGTGTTAAGTTTTAAATGGTTCAGGTATTTTTTTTTAATGCTTTTTAGTTTTCAGGTAGTGATAATGCATTTCAGTATCATTATATGGTTCTAGTTCTTTTATGTTCTTTTTCTTTTAATGGTATAATAATGTTTAGTATATTTCTTTTATTTATTTAGCTTTATTCATTTATATTAACTAATTTGTTTTTATAATTGCAGAAATTATATGCTGCATTTATGTGGAATGAAGATGGCAGTGTTTTACTTGATGACATATTGGGATGCTGGCTAGTGTTTGGTTTTAGATGGTTATAGGCTGTTAATCAATAGTAGCTGATATGTTAGTTGATACTTTTTAGGTTGTTTTGAGTTGGATATTTTTTTCCAAATTGTAAATTTCAGGTCATATTTTTTAGTTTCTGCATAGATAATAGTACATGGTATAGTTACAGGTTATTGATACTTTGATATATTGCTTTGAAACTTATAATGTTTGATCAATGAAATAATGTTTGATCATTATCTGTGTATTTGTAGTTTTGTACAGTTTATGTAGTTTATTAGTATTGTCTGTGTATTATATGGCTTTCAGTGTATACTAGTATTGTCTGTGTATTATATGGTTTGGGGAGTTTGGTAATAGAGGAATGATGGGGTAGTGGTCCATGTTTTGAAATATTGGACCTCAGGCATGGTAAAGTTGTTTTATGTTTGCGAAGTGGCGACTGCCTTACCACTCCTACTTCAGATTTTTTGCGTGGTGTACTCATTAACCTGCTTTGGTCATCTCTGGTGAAAGGTTAACCCTCGGGTGTGGATTGCTTTGGCAACGAGCTGGACTGTAGCTAGTGTTGAGTTTTGTTTTGGCTGTTATGGTTGGTTTAACTTTTACTGTTTTCTCTATTTTGGCTGAGTCTGTGTCCTGTGCGTTTCGACTTATGTAGTATTGTGGAGTTTGTTTATGGTGTGTGTTTTAGTTGGTCAGTTTGTGAGCTTGAAGCAGTGTTTTTTCCATTCTGATCTGGTGGTTTTCTAGGATATTGGAGTGTGAGTGTAGTTGGTGAGTTTGTGCTGAGTGAAATTTTCTGGTAGTAGCTCATTTCTGCACTAGTGGTATGCTACAGCTTGTGTTGAGTTTTTTGTGAGATTGGTTGCTCCGGTATTAGTGAGTTTTCTTTTGAGTTTCTTGTGAGATGGCCACTACGTTGCTGCTTTATTAGTGAGTGGTGTGTGGTTGTTCTTTCTGGCTACTTTACTTGTAGTTGATTGCATTCAAAGGGGATCAAATAAGAAACAAAACAACTATATAAGTGCCCCAAGCACATACATTTATGCATCATTGAGTATTTATACTTCATTGTCAATCACATGGACAGATGTTTTAAATGCCAGTTTTGGTTTGTCTTTTGTTTACCATACAATATTTCAAAAATGAAACACCAAGTAAACCATATCACACTAAAATGAAACACAATGTAAACCATGCCTTTTGTTAATGATATACATTTGCACACAGAATTGCAGTAAGATTCAACCAAGTAAACCATATCACTCTAACATAAGGCAAGTTGATCAAGATCATTATATGATAAATAAAATCACAAGTCACAGTACACTTAAACTATATAACTAGAAATTACAAGTCACAGTAGTTAAACTCTGATTAGTATTAATTTCCAAATTGATCAGCATTGTAACAAAAAAATTACAAGTCACACAGTTACATATATAACTAGAAATTCAGCAGCACAATTACAAGTCAAAGATGAACATTAACTTGCAGTACCCTTGAACTAACTAGTAACTAGTCTGATAACAAGTCACAGATTTCAGAAAGTTACAAACCTAAAACAAATTGTATATTTTTTAACAAGTCACAGTATCCTTCATACCAAACTCCACTAGACCTATGCACTAATACCTTTGTCCACTAAACCTTTGCAGTCATATCTTTTTGCATTAAACTATGCACTAATACTTTTTTCCACTAAATCTATGCAGTAATACTTTTTCTCACTAACTAGAGGTAATCATTTTAGCTGTTTCAGGTGTAGGTGCTTGAAGACAATACTTGTCTAACCATGGGCTTTTTACGTCTGTCACCAACTCATATGCTAATGTTGCTCTGAACATATCCATTTCTGCTTCGTCATAAGAAAATGGCAACGAGTAAGGTGCTAGTTCTGTCAAATGTTTCATTATCTCCATGACATATAGTGCACAGTCAAGTCTGTTGAATGAAAAAATGATGAGTAAATAATGATTAGCAAGTAAATAATTGGTATTGAAATTCAGTATTATTCTAAAGATTTCAGCCATTTGAATATAACATGTCCTGACTGAGTTGATATTGTATAATCAAAGCACTTTCGTTGGCCAATGTAGCATAATTGACTATACTCTAATGTTACATGAGCTTCTACGTGGTTTCAATATCAAATTTTTGAAGACCATAGTGCTGCCTGAAAATAGTCTTAGGAAATTTACTACTCAATAAAATGGAGCTCAATAGTTTATGAATTTTCAAGGATGGGTTTTTCCATGAAATACATTATATGGAATTAGGTATGTATTGTTTCATTGGAATATTTTTTGCAAATAAATTGTACTGTTATTTGATTTTTTCAGGGTATATGTGGAATTCAGCAAGGATATCCGTGAAGTTCTTATAATTTTTAGTTACAAATGACTAGGTAAACATTGTTGATGATAATGTAAATTTAAACAGACTTCCACTAGTGATAAATGGAAATAAGTATTCAATGCAGAAGGCATGCTGCATGTAGATAAACTGAAAGGTACAGTGCTGACTGATGTTTAATGCTAATTAATGTAGATATGTTTATTGATATCATACATGTTGTGTTGCATTGAATGGTTGAAAACATGTTTAATTGCAATACAGGTCAATGTAGCAAAAGACAACGAAAGTTACATAATCGTACACATGTGCGGACACACACATATGTATGTACATATAAGGATAGAAACTTATTAAGAAATGATATATTGCTGTGTTTGTGCATGCTTTTGTGTGTATCTTACATGTATGGAATAGTGTATATAATTTTATTTTGTCTGTAGCTTGGTTAGTATATTAATATGCCTTTCAAAAAATTTAAAAGTATATATATAAGGAAGGATGTTACGATGTAGATGGTTGTTGTGGACAATTTGGTTGATCAATCTTCTTTTTTGGTGTCATTTTCTTTTTGATTTGCTTTTTGTTCCATGATTCCTGAATGTAGTTTTCTACTCTTTGTCTCTGCATTGATTAGTAAAATGATATTAATGATTATGTTATGAACAAATAAACATAGTAGCAGTATGTATATCAATCTTACCATTATTTGTGCTAGCTTGTAGTTCGGATTTGTATATGTAGTTGATTTTATAGGTCTCAAGGAATCGTAGTGTTTCCATTCCATGGTTGTATAGTCAAGTGTTACTAATGTCCAATGTACACCGTGGTGCAATGGAAAAAACAGAGTGTCTGCAAATTCATCATTGATAATTTCTTCTATCTTTGGGAGGACAAGATTCTTTGTAATGTTTTCATAATTTTCTGTCAAAGCTTTCTAATGAAATAAAATATGACAGTTTTAGCTTGTTAGTTTATCAATGGTTGTACGCATACTAATTAAGATACAAAGAATTCTTACTGTCATTGTTGTTGTGAAATAGTACTTGTGGTCAGTTTTGTTTAGCTTTTGCAAAAACCAGTCTATCACCTGCAATTTAAAAAATAAAATTTCTTTTATTTTGATCAGTACACTATATATTGCAATATGACAGTGCAAATAAATATGTTCTTATGCCATATCATGATATTCATTATGGCACTGTATAGGTTGTGCTATTCTATGTCTGTATAGTTGAAGATCCCTCTTAACAATTCAAAAATGAGTGGTGTATCTTTAAAAAAGCAATGATGTATTATTTAACATTAGAATGTTATTAACAATATCGCTGTATAATGTCAAACTATATCTAATAAATGATTATCAATTATCCCAACTGTATGTGCTGGAAATGGAATGACTACACATGCATTATCCCAACTGTATAATCTTAAAGCGTAGACGCCTACACATATGGACAACAGCCAGATCTAGAAATATCATATTTGAGAGTTAAATTCATCCTCGGTATAGGGAGATGAGAAGATGAGGGGGCGATGAAAATGAAGCGATGAGGGAAGAGGTGGCTGGTAAAAGAAGGCTATAGTCCCTGTTGATGCCGTTGACACTAATCACAGAAAAAACCGAGGACTGCAATATTTTGGACTAAAATATTTTTTTAGATATGTATAGTAAACATATATGTTAATAATAATAAGCATGAAATAATCTAAAATTTATAACATAAAAGTTTAAGTCATATATGAAACTTAAGAAATCATTTAAAAAAAAAATATTTTAAATAAATAGCTATAAAAATATTAACAAAACATTAATTAAAATTCCAAAAAAAGACGATGAAACATAAGGAGAGACAAGTTAGGTGTACTTGTGCTTTGTTTTGTTGTGTAGCTGCGTGGTATTAACAGTCCAATACAATTATAATGGGGAAATATCCAGTAGTCATTTTGTAGTTGAAAAAAATTACCTGACCGCTGATGAAAGATCCTAGTAAAAGGTCTTCAATTTCTTTTCTGCTGATAATTATAAGTTCCTTTCCTATTTCACCTTCCCAAGCTGTTGCACTGTAAAAGTAACAAGTAAAATGTTAGTGAATAGTTAGTTTGTCATTTTTTTTTGATTTAATTTGAATGGGTTGTGATACATACTTTATTTCACCTACACAGTAAAAAAAAGATTGGATAGCAGACTTTTTTGAATAGTCTAAACGTTGAAGATGAGAGCCTTCCATGCTTCTTGTTGGCAGTGTAGTTTCAGTTTCTGGTGTAGAAATTTTTTCGACATCAATAATTTGTGTTTGTACGTCTTTACCATCTTCATTTGTTTTACTGTTTTTCCTTTTTCTTTTGTTTTTCTCATAAGTAAAATCCGAATCTTCTTTTTTTGCTCTTTTTCCTTTTGTTTTGATTCGTTTAATCATTGAAGATTGTTTCACTTTCACTTTCTCTGCCTTTGTAATGTTGGTTTTTTCATCTTCTTGGTTCTGGTCTTCCTTTTCATTTGGAGTTGGTCTTTTTGACTCTACCAATTTGTTGTCTTCTTGAGTGCTAATCAAGTGGAATGTTGGTGGTGTTATATTCATGAGTTTGTCTGTGTATAGCTGTATTGGTTTTGTGTTGTCATTGCTGTTGGCACTTGATGGAGTATTCAGTTTTTTTTTCTAAAATTTGGTTTTCTTTCAGCAGCTTCATAATCTCCAAGTCTTTTTTCTTTCTCAATTCAATTTCATCGTATAATTGTTTTTGTATATCCTTTAGCTTTGATTCCAGCTGCTGAATTTGATATTGCATCATTTTTTGTTGTCCCAAACTATTTGTTTCCAATTTCAAATCTGGACTGTATTCTGAACTTCTTATTTCATCACTATCTTCTTCTTTTTCAAGTAGTCTTTTCTCATAATCTGTGACATTTAGCAACTCTTTGTTGATCTGTACATGAAATTTTAGGATTATATATTGCATATAGAGGCATATACTGGAAAACAGTATGTGTGTACATAATTGAAACATATGCAGCTATTTGTTTTTCAACATTATTTATTCATGCATAGTAGGTTAAATTAGCGATAAAAATACAAAAAAATTTGAGGCAGAAAGCCATTTGCTATTTATGAAATTCTAGCTGATCAAAAAAATTGGAGGCAGAAAGCTATGTGCTATTTATGAAGTAGGTTAAATTTAAGAAAATAAATTCTAGCGAGATTTTTACTGTTTTGTTTCCAAAAATAAAGTAATATTTTGGACCAAAAAATCAATAAACTTCAATCAATAATTCAGGCCCAATATATATATATATATATATATATATATATATATATTTAAAAAGGAAATAAAAGGCTAAAGTTTCAATGTAAGAAAGTTTAGCCAATTATTTCAAAATTAGATATGTTCATTCAATCATAAGAATGAATAATATTACCGTTCATTTTGGAATATGTCCTTATTAACTTAGAAATATGTGTTTAAGGTTTCAAAAATATCGGGTTTTGAAGAAAATCAAGAGCTAATATCTCAGTTGAAATGAAGAAGATCTAAAACTGATATTATTAATCAAATAGTCAAATCTTGGATTTCAGAGAAAATCTCAGTCTGATATCTCAGATGAGATGAAGGAAACTTAAAAACTTTGTATGTGTTTCCAACAAATTTCTAAGTAAATATCACAGACTTGTAATTCTAACTAAAAGAAAGCTTGATACACTCAATGGTTTCCCACTTATAAGTGAAATAAGACATTCAAAATGAATATAGTTCAATGCAAATCTAAATCTTGATCCTGCTTTCAAATTCAACAATTCATAAGCTTTGACAGCATTATGCAATTCTAGCTGATCAGAAAGCCATTTGCTATTTATGAAATTCTAGCTGATCAGAAAGCTATGTGCTATTTATTCATTTCTTAATATATCGCATACAAAAAATAAGATGTCATTTCTAATAATAAAAATAGTAAAGCTTGTGAGGAAGTATTACCTTTGTTTTTGGCAAATATTTCAGACCATCATATGATATCCTATGTCTCAATATGCTAAGATTCCATTTAGCTGCTCTTGGTAATGTGGAGTCGGTAATTTTTTTGGGGACAACAATTTTGATATGCTCACATAACCAATACTGTTATGATGGAAAACAAAGTTAGTTTGTAGTAATTTTGTTTAAAATTAAATTTACTTTTACATACCAGTGTAAGCATTACACAACCAGAAATGTTCCTTGGTGATTTTCTGAAGTTAGTTAAGCTTTTAGTGATGCTTTCCTTCAGTGATGATGGCCATGAGATGGAATTCATCTTTCTCAAATTAAGGATATATGGAACAAATGCCCATCGTAGTAATCTTTGGTTGTTCGGAAAAAAGAACGTTACTAGAAGATGCATTATTATGAGAAGTGGGAGATCTTTTTCATATTTGTAAGATTTGATTTCCAATAGTTCTTTGATTCTTGTTTCAATAATATCCCTTGATATAACCCCACATCCTCCAAAGTTCCTTCTAATGAATTGTTGTTCATTTTCATCTAAATTAGTAAAGCCTATTGGTCCTAAAGGGAATAAGCTTTTTCCAAATTTTGGCATTCCGAAAATTAAACTTATATCATCTAATGTCACTTCCAGAAATTCTCCTCCAATTACAAACCTTTCTTTGTCAACTGAGTAGCAAGTAATTAATGTATCTAAATTCCTTGCACATTTACCAAAATCCAAGGTATTAACATGACTTTCGTAGAACATTCTAATAAAGTTGTGAAATGGTGTTTTTTGTAGAAACTCTAACTGATTCTCTGTAAAATAACCTTTTGCTTTGATAAGTTGGATAAGCTTAAAAATACCTCGCAAATTGCATCTATATGTATTGTTGATTATTTCCACTTGATCATGTTCTTCGACACTGTCATACTCTATTATTGCAATGCTTTGTGGTTCTTCCTTTTTTTGTTTCTTCTTCGTTTTTGTTTGTTTTTTTGATTTCTTTGCTTCTGGTTGGTTGTTATCAATTGCTTCAGGTTTCTGTTCATGTTGATTTTCTGTATTCGCTTCAGGCTGCTTTGTGGACTGTTCAGCTTGATTTTTATCCAGCCCTTCATGTTTTTCATCATTGAGCTCATTTTGCTTTTCCTTCTGCTGTATAACTTGTTTCATTTTTTGTTTGTCCTTTTTTTCTTGGGATGACTGAAAATCTGATGTATCTTCATCGATTTGAACCTGTGGAATAAAAATATTGTTAATAGTTATAATTGTAGGTTAAAAATAACTTTATAAAAGTGTGAATGTAAGTGACATTTATATTGACAATCAATTATCTGTATAATATGTAAAGTGACATGCATTTAGCTTTAAAGTATGCAATAATTACCTGTACAATATGATAAATCCACAGATTGAAATTACAGTTATACTGAATTTATCTTTAATTTAATAGTAACTAGCTGTATAAAAGTGTGAATGTGTAGGTCACAGTTAATTGAGTGGTTGAATTTAGCTTTAAATTAGATGATACATAGCAGTGTAAAAGGGATAAATCAAACAACTATTGAATTTTATTTTCATACTATATGCTGGAAAGTATAAATTTATGAAATGTTGAAATTAGCTTTTTTATTACAGTAAGTAGCAGTTTAAAAATGATAAATATGCAGGTCAATATAAATAGAGTTGTGGAATATTTATCTTTTTTTTTATATAATAAGTACCAATTCAAAAGGATTAATCTATATATCAGTGAACTTATCATCTTAATCTATTAATTTGCATTTGAATTTGATAAATGTACACATCTAAATTAATTGTATTATGGAATTTAGCTTTATATTACAAAGCAATAGAAATAAAAAATGATTAATCTACAAGTCATAATTTGTTCAACTGTTGCATGCAGCTAAAATTGATAAATATACAAGTCAAAAATTATTTTTATTAGACTATGGAAAATTGATTAATTAGTGTGAATGTATAGGTCATTATAAACTGAATGGTTGGATTTATCTTTAAATTAGATGCTAAATAGCAGTATAAAAGGGCTAGATAAACAACTATTGAAATTTAACTTCATACTATATAATAAGTGTTTGCTGGAAAGTATAAATTTATGTAATGTTGAAATTAGCTTTTTTATTACAGTAAGTAGCATTTCAAAATGATAAATATGCAGGACAATATAAATAGATTTGTGGAATGTTTATCATTTTTTTATATAATATACGTACCAATTGAAAAGGAATAATCTATGTATCACTGAACTTATCAATTTATTATACTAATTTGCATTGAATTTGATACATGTACACATGTAAATTAACTGTATTATGGAATTTAGCTTTATATTACATAACAATAGAAATCAAAAATGATTAATGTACAAGTCATAATTTGTTCTACTGTTGCATGCAGTAAAATTGATAAATATACAAGTCAAAATTTATTTTTATTGGACTTTAGAAAATTGATAAATCTACTATTCAAAATCTGTTGAACTGTTTTGCATGCAGTTGAAATTGATAAATCTACAAGTCATCAACTATGGAATTTAGCTTGTAGTTACTTAACTTGCTCTAATCCTTCAAGACAACTGGAAAATCGGTTTCTAAATTACCTTGTTGTTCAGCTTTCTTCTAGATCTTGTTATCGTCATCGACAAGTAAATCCGTAGGTTGAAGAAAATTGGATTAAGAGTAATCTGGTGATGGTGAGCACGGAAAACCCTAACTCGAACTTGCAATGATGCAGAACCCTACCTCGAACATTAAAAACAGTAAAATGAAGTTAGTAAGCAGATTAAAAACTTAGCTCGCAAAATTCTAGGTAGTAAAATGAAGTAAGTAAGCTGCTTAAAACCCTAGATCGGAATACTCTAGCTCGCTGTAAAGTGAATCGCCATTAAAATGTAATTTTAATTGAAACGGTAAAGTAAAGAATATCGGGTCGGGTTACGAGAAAATATCCAAACGTGTTAAAATTTTGCAGTACCGTGTCCTTATTTCAATTATAAAACTTTGATGTCCCGTGTTCTAATTTTTTATCTAAACGTGTCCTTAATTTATATTACCCCATATATCTAAAATGTTGTAAAAATAGTCGGCATATATATTGGTTTGCCTATTCGACAAGATGATATTCTCAAAGACAAATTAGTTTATACTTTAGTTTTACAATATTAATAATCGGCCAGGAAAAATGTCACGATACCAACAGTTTTCGCAATGTTTTTTCTCAATTAAGTTGGGTGGTATCAACCATCATCAATGCATCGGTGTTGCATTGCGATTTCCGATGTTTTTTTCGTCGGCGTTTACGCGTCGTTATTGACGATGTTTCTTGTAGTTAGTTGGGAAAAACGTCACGATACCAATAGTTTTCGCGATGCTTTTGCTCAATTTATTTGGATGGTATTAACCATCGCTATTGCGTCGGGGTTGCGTTGCGATTTCCGATGCTTTTATTTTCGTCGACTTTTATGCGTCGCTATTGACAGTGTTTCTTGCAGTGCATGTGATGGACAAAGTAAATTTCTTGCTCTCTCTTCCATTATGCTGCAAATTAAATGTGGAGTCTCTTTAACCATCCACTTTATTAATTAATGCTGCTAACAATTTTTCCACGACTTAAGTCCAATGTTAGCTTATATATATATATATATATATATATATATATATATATAGCATTACTGCACATGTAAAATCGAGGCTTTCTGCTATCAATCTGCTTTAAAATTTGTACGTGCAATTTAGTGGATTGAGACGTATGTGATCTAAGCATGATTTAGCTGAATAATCTATATTATTTTTGTATGTGCTCGATCTAATGGTAAGTAATAATGGTTGTTTAAGGATTATTCGTACAGCTATGTCGCTTTAAACAAAGAATTTGTACAATCGAATATGCAAATGATCCATTAGCCATTTAGTCAGCTTGTTAATTGTTTATTTGGCAAATGCAAAGGATTGAATTGGTCAATACTTAAAGTTTTTATGTTGTGTACTGGGTTAACTTTTCTGCAAGCAAAATTTGAACCTCGAAACTCCTATTATATATGCACTGCATCAAAAAGATCATTATGTATTGCCACTGTATTGTATGTATGATAAATATTATGATTAAGATATGTTATTATGCACAATGCAAATATCATCAAGAAGATTATTAGTCATTACTATGCATGAAAATATAACTAGATAGGAGTCCTCGTTTAGTATTAGTGCAAGAGCGCACTAATTGTTTTGTCCCCAAATTCAGTGTCCCCCCGTGTCTCATCCAATCAGAACCCCTGATTTTCACCTTTTCCACTTAAACCCCTGAATCGTTGGGGGACTTAAATGCAAAACAGTGGAAATCAGGGGATCTGATTGGAGGGACACAGGGGGATAGTAGGAATGGGTACAGAAGAATTGTTCTCGTGCAAGAGCATGTACATTAATGAGATCTAATACATTACAAAAGCAACCTAAATATATAGCAAGTCAAATGTTAATATTAAGTTCATTAATGTGTTGCTACCTGGGACAGTGCTATTATGTATAAGAAAGAGAAGCAATGAAAAATGAAAAGGTAGGTGAAGAGATTTGGTCCGTGGTTCTGTACCGTCGTACTTGAAGTGGAACCTTCCTAGCTTGTATGGTATTATTATTATTATTATTATTATTATTATTACTATTATTTTCCACTGTGATTGGAACTTATAACTGCTTGGACACCTACAACTGATACATGTACTTTATGTAATTGGCAGTCGTCCGATTAAAAACAATATATGGAATATGTTCAGTAAGTATCTTCTCTTCATCTCAAATTCTTCAAATTTTATTCTCTTATAATTGCCCCATACAATGAACAAGATTAATATGTTAGTAACTGTAACCTATTCCATTAGCACCTCCAGTAACTAGAGCAGACATACCAGGAGTTAGTTCCAGTTTTCTTGCCAAGTTTTATTTAGAGATTATTAGAGAGGATTACTTAGTGATTTGGAAATGCAGTAAGACCAGAACGATATGGGAGAGGCATGCATGTTATATTGCATTTATAGGTGCTGGTATATAATATTTAATCATTTAACATGATCGGTACTGGTGTGCCGGATGCACAAGCATGCAAATGTACGATAGTTCAAAGATTTTCAAACACAAATATCTTTGTATAATATCATATAGTGAAATTAACATTGCTTTGTTTTGTTCGTTTACCATATTCCTTATTCAAAGATGTGATACCTGAATGAAAGAAGGCAAGCATGCTTTCATGATGTGTCAATAAATATACACATTTTTGTCAGCTTCCGCTGCCCAGACTTCAAATACATTTACAAACGGTTTTATGTTAACTGTGTGATGCGTCATACGTGTGGATAGTGCTAAATGGTTAAGGTTCGGACATGATTTTAACCATCTGAATAACCTTATCCACAGAAATGGAGCAGCCTTCTCCACTCATCTGAGAATAACCTTATCAATTTTGAATCAGTTGGTAGTCATAGACAAAATTTGCTGTTGTGGAGAGTGATTAAAAGTAGACTACTAACCATAAGTAAGTTAGTAGGAATGGATATGAACATTAATATAATTTGAAGTGTCTGTCAACAAGATATAGAAACAAAACTTAAGTATCTTTTTCCATTGCAATTTTTTTTCACAAAATCTGGACTAAAATTCCTTGTGATTTTTGGTTTTTCACAGGAATTGGACATTTTTGCTTTCTGAGAACTGAAATAAACGGTGGAACCGGAAGTATATGAGGTAAAAAAATAATAATAACAAGCACTGGCATTTCTCCATTATGAGGCAATGCGGAGGTTCTGGCCAACTTCTCCCATTTTGGTCCTGTGTTTGTGATGGAGAGGACGAGAGGAGGCCTCTAAGGGACTCCCAATGTAATTGGCTTTGATCAAAGACACTAAATCACCACAAGAGTTAATTCTGGATTGGGGTAAGTAAAATATTTTATATCCGGCTTACAGTATTACAACATCATTCTTATTTTTTTAGGGTTCGGGTTATAAAGGAATTCTTTGATATGCTTACAACTGTATGCTTTTAGCCTTGATGCCACTTAAAATTGCAATTGTAATATGTTTATATTATTAAAACGTGGGTACTAATGATTTATTATCCTTATATAAATGTTTATGATGCTTGGCTGAAACTGTCCTAGAAATTGCCGGAGAACATTTTCAAACGTCTAAAATAATTTTCAGACGTCAGAAATTATCTCAGGATGTTAGCCGAAATCCATTTCAAACGCCTAAAACCTATTTTTAGGGTGTTGGCCGAATTCCATTTCAAACACCTGAAACCTATTTTCAGACGTCTGAACCAGGTCAGACGTCTGAAAATAGGTTCAAACGTCTGAAATTTGCTGTTGTTTCTAGTTTTCCTTCAATCGACCGGTGAAGACTACGGTCGATAGTTTAGGTTGTTTCAGTTTAGAACTGACGCTTGAAAAGCGCACTTTATAATAATAACTATTGTTTATTTTCAAAGAATTTTCAAACTATTTTGTCGGGGACCATGAAAGCACCGATCTAGAGTGATTTTTGGTTAACCAGGTTGCTTCGTTTCTTCAGAGAAACCAATATATCTATCGTATTATATTTTAGGTTAACCAAGTTGCTTCTTTTTCAGGTTAATCCAGAAGTAGACTCTCCGATGAAGGAGTACATAGCTGAAAAAAGTGGAACGCCATTGCCACCAAACCCCCTTCTGTAAGTTCCTTATTTATAGTACGGTGTATCAACATATAAAAAAATGTCAGCATAGTAGGATGTAATACTCATAATGTCTCATATAAAGAATGTCCGGATTAACAAAGTACATAAAAATACAAAACATAACTAAACTTCTATAAAAATAATAACAATAAGATTTATAATAGTAGTAAATTAACTAAGATTTATATAATATTAAATAAACTTATAAAAATTAACAAAGTATTATAAAAATTAACTAACTATTATAAGAATACTAAGTTTACTAATCTTATAAAAATTAAGAAATAGTTTATCAAAGTTAACTAAGTATATAAAAATATAAAATATTACCGAGAATTCTATAATAACAATAGCAATAATTAAAAATTAACTAAATATTATAAAAAATTAACTATGTTTACTAATCTTATAAAAATTAATAAGTTTAGTTTACAAATGTTAACTAAGTATATTAAAATATAAAATATTACCAAATATTTTATAATAATTATAGAAATAATAAAAAATTAACTAAGTATTAAAAAAATTAACAAACTGTTATAAAAAATTAACGAAGTTTACTAATCTTAAAAAAATTAAGAAGTTTAGTTTATAAAAGTTAACTTAGTATATAAAAATAAAAAATATTACCAAATATTTTATAATAATAATAGCAACAATTAAAAATTAACTAAGTATTATAAAAATTAGCTAACTGTTAAAAAAAAAATTAACTAAGTTTACTAATCTTGTAAAAATTAAGAAGTTTAGTTTATAAATGTTAACTAAGTATATAAAATATTATCAAGTATTCTATAATAATAACAACAATAATTAAAACTTAACTAAGTATTATAAAAATAAACTAATTATTATAAAAATTAACTAAGTTTACTAATTTTATAAAAATTAAGAAGTTTAGTTTGTAAAAGTTAACTAAGTATATAAAAATATAAATATTACCAAGTATTCTATAATAATATAGCAATAATTAAAAATTAACTAAATATTACAAAAATTAACTAACTATTATAAAAAATAACTAATTTTAATAATTTTATAAAAATTAAGAAGTTTAGTTTATAAAAGTTAACTAAGTATATAAAAATATGAAATATTACCAAGTATTTTATAATAATAATAGTAATAATTAAAAATTAACTAAGAATTATAAAGATTAACCAAATATTATAAAATATTATCTGTTTATTAATTTTATAAAAATTAAGAAGTTTAGTTTATAAAAGTTAATTAAGTATATAAAAATATAAAATGTTACCAAGTATTCTATAATAATAGCAATAATTAAAAGTGGAAAATTGGCTAGAGGACAAAGTTATAAATTTTTTTGGCCCAAAAAACGTGGCTCTAATAATTTCTCGTAAAGGCCAAACTTTGATTTATTTTTAGGCCTAAGTAAGTAATGTCGTCTTTTTTATTTTCTCCTTCCCTCTTTCGTTTTTTCTTTCAATTCTAATTGAAATTCGAATCATCTATTGATTACATCCATTTTATATCGTTAATTGGATTATTTTGATTCTTTTACTGAATGGATCTCAATAGGTAATTTTAACCTAATTTACTTTTGAATTTTCGATCGGTTCGATTTATTTTCTACTGCGATTTTGTTATATTTTGCTGATCTTATTTCCTTATGAATTTACAAGTTATTTGCGTCAATATTTCTGATTTGGTTTCAATCAGTAGAGAAGTACATGGGTATGTTTTTGGATACGCTGTTATGATGATTTTTTTAGATTTTAATGCTATGTGCATTTATCATTTTCTTGTTGTTTAATATTTACTCATACAAATAGCTATTATTTTTTCCTTTAATAACTACTAGTGTTTTTCTTTCTACTTTATATCTGAATTTATTTAATTTTGACTGTACACGTTTTTTTGACATCTCATAGTATCATTTATGATTTATATCTGAATCTGTTTATAATTTTTCTTTGGCAGGAGCAATCTTTGGAATAGTATTTTGGTTTTGTTTTTACTTGATGGATGTAGCTACTCTATTCGACTGAACATGAGTTGTTCTTTAATTGCTGTTAAGAATAACATATGTGATTATTGGACACATCTTACTCCTTGTTCTATTGAAATATCATATACTTTGGAAAGTAAGATTATCAAAGTTGATACTTATTCGGATTTTCATACAATATTGTGCTTTCAAATTTACAAGAAGAGTCCTTTTTTGTTTTCACTATTAAGTCATTCCATCATGCATGCTCTGGAGCTCAATGCTGATAGTAGTTTTTCAATTAATTCTAATCAGCAGAGCATTTCAGTTTGTTCTGGTTCTTATAGTATCAAGTCTTGTGGCGAATCAAGTTCTTATTTGAAAGATATTATGAAGAAAGGGTGACAAATGAATCTTATTGATTTTATTGGTTATTGTTTTAGTGGTGCTGAAGATTTTAGTGAGTTTCTAATGGCTTATCAAATAAAAGAAGGACATGAATTGATTTTTGTGAAAAACTATCCTGAAAGAACATCTGCCATTTTCTATTGGAATAAGGAAGGTTGTAAATTCAACTTTGAATGCTTCTTCGGACCCTAGACAGCCTCTTCGATTCTTTATTAGAACTTATAACTTTGAACATTCGTGTGGTGCGGGATTAAGGAATGTTAAGAAAGTTCATATTTCTAGTTGATTTATTAAATCTTTGATTATTGATCAAATTAGAGATGTCCCTATGAAGAAATCTAAAGATATTATGACTGAATTTAGAAGAGAGAGTTTAACTTTAATCTTTCTTATTATTATGCATACTCCGGAAAACAATTGGCTTTGAAGGAAATTTATGGAATTGATGCTATGTCATATAATGAATTAAATTGGTATTTGGAGACTTTGAAGAAAACTAATCCAGGAAGTTATGTTGGTTTGGATGTTGATCCATTGAGCCAACAATTTGAAAGAGTTTGCATTGGATTTAACACTTGCTTAGTTGTTTTCGACATTGTTGTCCTCTTATATTTCTAGATGCAACATTTTTGAAGGGTAGACAAGGAGTTTTATTAGCAGCCATTGCAAAAATGGAAACAAAGGTTTGAGTTTTAGACTTTGTCTTTTATATTTTTAAGTTGTTGTCTAGTATTTTGTTTTTGAATTCTTTAGTACGGGAATTTTGGTGAACTTCATGTATTTTATGGGAATGTTGGTGAACTTCATGTATTTTATTAGTTTTTTATATTTATTTTGATATATGTAAATTGTTTACTTCTTTTGTTTGAAATGATAGAACTGCATATATTGATAACACTGAATATTGCATTACATGTGCATTATATTTGATAATGTTAATTTATTTAGTATTTTTTTGTTCATAGTTTTACAAATTCCATTTGATAGACATATATTGAAATATTGCATGTTCTATTTTCTTATTTGACGGCTGCATTTTTTGTTTGTTTAATACTATGGAATACATAATGCTGGTTTTTTTAATCAATTTTTTTTTTATTGTATTGTATACTATTGCATTTTTTTTGTTCTCTGCATTAATGAAATGTATTATGACAGTTTGCATTAGCATTTTAATCCTTGTTTATTATAAGAGTGTATTTAAAAAAAATCACTGCTGTGAATCGGAAGCACATTAATTTTTCTTTTTTAGCATTTTTTCCCTATGTATTATATTGCTTATTTTTTCCCCTTTTGCTTTCTCTGTTTTTCTGTGTGTCTGTCTTCTTTTTTTTTTGGGGATTGACATACAAAATTTGTGTTGAGGTGATTCAACTTTGAAGTAGGTTTTCTTATATTATAAAACTGCTTTTTTCATATTTATTTAACAGTTGCAATCCTAAAGTACACGATACTCTTTTTCCTTTAGCATTTTTTTTGTGTTTATCATATAGTTTCATTTTTTTTCTATTTGCTTCATTACTTTGGTTATGAAATTCATTGTGTTGTGTTGCATTAGCATTTTTAACTCCCTGTGTACTATAAGACTCCTATGAATTATAAGACTGCAATTTTTTCATACTTGTTTCTCAGTTCTTATCCTAAGATACATTATGCTTCAACCACCGTCTTCATCCTCAATATATCGTCGAATCAGTTATTCAGAATGGGATAAGCCCGGTCTTTCTGAATAACTCGCGTATATAAAAACAAGCGCTATAAAAACACAACATACGCATTATTCCAATCCAGAATATTTCTTTATTCAAATATTCTCATACTTTGGGAAAGGTTCCCATTAATTTTATCAAAGACAAATTCTTTGAATTTATTCTTTAATCTTCTTTTGAATATCAATTCATACCAAATTATGGTTTATCTAAACTAGCCGGGATTAGAGAGCCTTAGCGAAGTAATCATTTGTTTTAATTTCCCAATCCCAACCTATTCATCCCATTAAGCAAAACTGGTAATACTTTATATCTAACATCACGGTGTTATCGGTAAAATTAATTACTATTTCAAGTTCAAATCTAATTAAAGATTTAACTATCGCTTGGAGCAAAACCTGTGATACTCCATTCTCGATCATTTCTTGAATTTGATAATTTTAGTTATCAAATACACCATTCAATCTATTTAAAGATTCATTAAAACTCTAATTCAGTTTTAATTTCCAAAACTCATTACTTAATGATTATTCAAATCCAGGAAATAAATCCTGTCTTTAACTGGGTAAAGAACTAATGTCATTTAAAACACAGCTCACGATAAACTCAAAATCACATTCCATTAATTATGGAATCTTCACGGAAAACAGATCAATATATATAATCGATATAAATTTCCATATCCGACTAATAATATAAATGGAATAACGGCAAAGCCTTTTAAATTCCATATATATTAGCAGTTTTCCTCCATAGAATTTCACTTCGATTATTACCAAATCGAACTCCATTCCATTCCAATTTATTTTATTAAATTGGAAAACTTTACTTTGGAAAATCTCCTTTAAATCTTAACAAAAGATTTATAAATTCCAAATCACATTTCACTGTAAATCGGGTTAAAGAACGAATGTCTTTAAAACACAGTTCACAATAAACCCAATTCACATCCCATTTTATTCCAATTATTAAACATAATTGGAAACTCTAACAATCTTAATTAAAAGATTTATTCTCTTCACATGGGGTTCAAGAACGGTGTTACTGAAGACACCATTCACGACAAACCCAAAATCCCATTTGATATTAAATAAAAGACTCTGAATAGAAAATATATCGGCTGATATTCAATATCAAATACTACAACCAACAAATATCGTATTGGAAATAACGATATAACTATATCTTTCAAATTTCCATAACAATATCTGTATAATCACGAAATCCAACATCGAAATATTCCGAAGACAATTTCGATTCAAATCCATTCCAATTTATATATTGGAAATTTTGGTTATTTATAAAACCGTTACAAATCCAATTTATTTATTTTAAAAATAATTGGATTATAATTCTAGTTCAAAACTATTTCATTTCGATAAAAATCTATTTTTATCTTTTCAAATAGGAAATTTTTCATCCCAATTCTTTCCAAATAATTTCTTATGATTTTACACTAATTATTGATATTTTTAATAATTTTATCAAGGCCCGTGATTTCCATAAACAGCCATCGAACTGCACTTACAACGACCTTTTCCAAATTTGATTTGGACATAATTCCAAATCCAACTGTTAGATTTCTAGTTTCTTGTATTTGTTAGAAAGCTCTTTTCGATACGAACCCAATGGTTCCGGTTTTAGGAGAATCCAATGGCCGGATCTCCCGTAATGTCCATTCGAATTCAATAGTCGAAATTCGCGAACTGCCGCAGCGTGACATGTTCTATTCAGGCCATTATATATATATATTATATATATTTCTTTGATTTCAATTTAAAACGTATTTTATAAATCGTTTTAAATTCGTTTTCAAAACAGTTTCAACTTCATATTCAATTTCAAATCAAAATTGAATATTCAATATCATTAATATATAAATGATAATATTTTCACTACAACCAAATGACCCAGGAACACCATGAACAAACAGACGGCACCCCAAACCATTGTTTTCCACAAACAACGCCTTTGAAAGAGCAAACAAGCTAACACATACCTAGAACATACCAATCCAACTTCAGCTCAAAAAAAATGTGATAACAGTATTGAAATTAATAATTACCTAGAACATACCAATCCAACGCATCTCTGCATAAGGAACAACCTGGAAATAGATTTCCTTTTCCAGTCGAATCTTTTATTTATGTTTTCAGCTTAGTGAGTATACCCGAAACGATATTTTAATGCCGATCTAAAATCCATAAAGGGCGCGGGATTCGGCTATTTTAACTCCGTCATGAATCTGACAGCGATGTTTTTCTAGACTATGATGTCGAAGATGATGAGGCAGACAAGCACATAAAGAAACCATTTTGATGGCTTCAAAGGCGAAATCGATTAGGGTTTTTCGAAGGTTGACTACGAACAAGAAAAATCGATTAGGGTTTTTGGCTATGATGACTTTAGAGGCGGCAATTGAAATGGGGAGAAGAGAGGGGACAAGAGGAATGGATACGACGAGGAAAAGAATAGCAGAAGAGCGGAAACTGAGGAAGAGAATGGGGCGGCGGAAACCCTAGTCACCATTGTAGGACAGGAAAGCTCGATTGCGTTTTAGTTTTTGATTTGGGGAAATGAATGGTTGGAGGCAGGTCGATATTGATTTAGGGAAAGAATGGGTGGACGCAACTGTTAAAAAAAATACGAAGTAGGTCGGTGCTAATTTTTCGGTTTCCCGCTTAAACTTAAGTAGTTGGAGCCAATTTTTTTGGTTTTCCGCTTAAAATTTGGATTGAACTATTAAACTGTCCCTAAAAATAGCTGCAGCGCGGAGCTTGTACTTATTTAATATATGTTTTTATCATTAATTTCAATTATTATTTTAGTTAATTATAAATTATTATTATTATTATTATTTACTACTGATTTTTAACTTACAATTGTTACTTAATTAACGATTGTTGTTAAATTTTGAGTAAGATTCAAATTCAACATTACACAAAATGTACCGTTTCGGACGGGTCGAACCCCATTAGCGGGGGCGTTGCCCCCGCACCCCCACCTTGGGGGGTTGCCACCCCCCTGGACCCCCCTCCGTAGGGATCATATTTGACAAAAGATTTTGGAAAAACTTTCAACAACGATTACTTATTAAAAAATATTATATACTAAATATTAATTACTACTAATATTCATGATTAATTATAAATTAAATATTTATTAATTGTTATTTACTTATTGATTATTAATTAATTGATTATTAACCGCTCATTAGTTATTACTTACTAATTAATTACTAGTACTTAATAATGAAGTAGTTATAAATAATTATTTTTAATTAAATATTTAATATTTATATATTGATTATTATTAAATAATTACTAATTGGTTGTTAATCAGTAATTAATAGTAGAAATTATTTATTTATTGATGTTTTTTAATTAAATATTTAATATGTATTTATTGATTATTAATTAATAATTACTAATTGGTTGTCAATTACTAATTATTAGCATGAATTATTTATTTATTGAAGTATTTTTAATTAAATATTTAATATTAATATATAGGTTATTAATTAATAATTACTAATTAGTTGTTAATATTAATTATTAAAAATTATTTAATGAAAATAATTAATACTAAAATATAGTCATATATTACAATAGTCAAAAAATAAAAGTTGTGATAGGCTTTTATTACAACAGTGCTTTAACCACCGCTGTAAAATTAAAGTTGTAATATGGTGTTTTTGTTGTAGTTACAACGGTGTTTATATGTAACGACCCAGAAAATCTGAACCAATTTAAAAATTTTAAATTGGCCAAAATAATGGATTTTAAATATTTAAAATAAATATTTTAAATAATGGCGATGAAAATTGAGTTTGAATCGACATTCGAAAACCAATATAATTAATTATAATTATATATAGAATTGAAAATGGCGCGGTAGTTCGATAATTCGATTTCAAACTTCAATTGAATATACCGGGTGCAAAACAATCCGGATTTTAGTGAAACCAAAAATAATGGAATCTAATTGATGATATCTTTCTAACGACTCCGACCAATCGAAATTTGATAGCGGGAATCAAAAGGTATGTCCAGTTGAAAATTCTGAATAGTCGCTATGGAATTCAGGCCCTTAAAAATGAATATTTTGCAAATGACCTCGGATTTCGACGAAACCACTTTTGTTGGATCCGCAGTGTCAAGTTATTGCTAGGTTTCAAATTTCATAATTTTTCGAATCAATATGTGAGCGTGGCAAAGGAAAACGCGTTTGACCAGTTTCAGTTGATTTTAATCGACTGGAAATTGGCCATTTTTCAAACGGTCTCAGAATTCGACGAAACTAGTTTTGTTAGCACCGTATCGTCAATACGAAGCTAGAAAATATTTTTCTGGAATTTTTCTAGTTAGTATGTGACCCCGGTAATTTGAAATGCGCGTTTAAAATTCAATATAGTGATTTAAGTGAAAATTCAAAAGGAAACTGATTGTAACGATCAAATCAGTTTGCGATACATATCCCATTGTGTTCGGAATGGGGGTGAAACGCTATGGACGACAGGCGGTGGGCCTCGTTTCGAGGTCGTGGATAAAAGTCAACCTTTTTGCGAAATTTAATAATTAAATAATAATAATAAAAAAATACTCTTCCCTCCTTTATCTCCTTCTGCCCCCCCCCCCCCCCCCGATTCAGTTAAACAAAGAAAAAAAAAGAAAAAAGAAAAAGAAAACCTAGACATCGACGCCACCGCCCCCTGACAACCCACGACCGCCGAACCCCCACCGCCCTCCGATCTTCTTTCCCCCCCTCTTCCTTGCATCGCTCCCTCCTCCTCCTTCAATCCGACACCCCCCGAAGCCGTTCGAGACCCCGAAGCCGCCCCCCCCCCCCCCCCCCCCCGTTCAAAGCCCTAGCGCCGCCCCCTCGAAGAAGCCTCCGACGTCTGCGAAACCCCCCCCCTTTTGTAAGTTTTTTTTTAGCTCTGTTATTTTATTTTTTTAGATTTTAAAACTGTAATTTTTAAATAGATTTTAAAACTGTAATTTTTAAATAGATTTTAAAACAGTAATTTTTAAATAGATTTTAAAACAGTAATTTTTAAATAGATTTTAAAACTGTAATTTTTAAATAGATTTTAAAACAGTAATTTTTAAATAGATTTTAAAACTGTAATTTTTAAATAGATTTTAAAACAGTAATTTTTAAATAGATTTTGAAACTGAAATTTTTAAAAAGCATTTTTGAAACTGAAATTTTTAAAAAAAGCATTTTTGAAACTGAAATTTTTAAAAAGCATTTTTGAAACTGAAATTTTTAAAAAGCATTTTTTAAACTGAAATTTTTTAAAAAACATTTTGAAACTGGAATTTTTATGAAGTTTTAAAAACTGATTTACAATTCTTAAAAACTGAATTTTTATAATGATTTAAAAACTGATTTTAAAATGATTTATAAACTAATTTATTTTAAGATTTAAAATAGAAGGAGATTAGAAATTTAAAAAGAAGTAAAAATCATATTTTTATATGTTGAAAGTCGAAGTAAAAATCATTTTTTTTTATATGTTGAAAGTCGAAGTAAAAATCATATTTTTATATGTTGAAAGTTGAAGTAAAAATCATATTTTTATATGTTGAAAGTCGAAGTAAAAATCATATTTTTATATGTTGAAAGTCGAAGTAAAAATCATATTTTTATATGTTGAAAGTCGAAGTAAAAATCATATTTTTATATATTGAATAGCGAAGTCAAAATTCGATTTTTATATATTGAATAGCATAGTAAAAATTCGATTTTTACATGTGTAGAGAATACGGGCGAAAGCGACAAAAGGCGAAGATTTCTCTAAGTGAAGTTGGATAGCTATTGGTGAGATTTCTGTTTTAAAAATATTATATATGTGTGAAATGAAAGTGAATTGCTATATATATATATATATATATATATATATATATATATATATATATATATATATATATATATATATATATATATAAAATTGAATGATTGTTTGGGATTGTTTGTGATTGATATTGGTTGATAGTGGTTGAAAAATACCCGTTTGTGGTTGTGAAATATTTGGTTGAAACCACTTAGGATTAGTTTGTGGAAATGAAATAAATATATACGTGCCGCCTGCGTGCGAACTAGATGCATGATCCCCATTGTCAAAAACCGCGAGGTTTTAAGGTAGAGCGAGGAGCCGTACTAGGGACGGTGCCGGTGTAACTACCCTGCCGTTATGCTGCCGAAATTTTGAATAATATTCTTGTGTTTGAATTATTTTCATATGCTTAAACTATAGAAAACATTCATGTGTTGAATTGATATTCATTCGTTGTTTAGAAATTCATGTGTTGAATGGTATTCATATTTTGAAATAAATTGTTCGATAATAAAAATCACATTTTTATCTATATATAAAAACTATAGAAAACATTCATGTGTTGAATTGATATTCATTCGTTGTTTAGAAATTCATGTGTTGAATGGTATTCATATTTTGAAATAAATTGTTTGATAATAAAAATCACATTTTTATCTATATATAAAAACTATAGAAAACATTCATGTGTTGAATTGATATTCATTCGTTGTTTAGAAATTCATGTGTTGAATGGTATTCATATTTTGAAATAAATTGTTTGATACCTTTTATCGACTATATGAACTATGTAAAATAACCTCGATTTAAAAGAAATTGTTTTATGATAAAAATTTCATTTTTATCACCAACTTGAACTATATAGAAGAATAGTGTTTTGAAATGAATTGTTTTACAATAAAAATCACATTTTTATTGTATGCATAAATCGTTGAAATGTGAAGTGTTAAAAATAGCCACTTGTTCAAAATAAACATATATGAGTTGAAATATTCATTAATTAGCTAATGAAATGATTTGCACCTATTTATGTAACATTAGAATGAATGGAGTTTTTTTAAACCAAATAGAAATCAAATATGAAGTGGAATAGAAAATGAAAAATGATATGGACCGTATATATATGTACATGCATATTCATTGAACAGGTTATAGCAAAGGGGCTAGAGAAGAGGAATAAAATTTTGTGCCCGACAAATAGGTACACATTTACTGATTTGTTTGGGTGATGATTTTGAGCCTGTTGGCTAGCCGCTTGGCTTTTTCTTTTTCGTTTTGAGATTAGAAGGACCGGGACGCTATTTGCGATTTCCCGACGCTCCCGGTGCAGGGGAGGTTATGGCGAAATTTTTCCAAAATTTAAGGCGTTAGAAAAATATTTGAAGTTAAAACGATATTGGAATTGTTGAATGAACTATATTTATATAACTATATAAATATAAATAAAATTAAAACGAAACGAAGCCGTGCAGTTCGTATTTCGAAACCGTGATTTCAAACGACCAGTACGGGAAATCCGACCATTGGATTTTCCCGAGACCTCAACCGTCGGGTTCGCCTTGGAATAATCTTTCCAACGGCACCAACCTTGTAAAAATCCAACGGTTGGATTGTCTGGAATGTTTAATTCAAATCTGAAGAAAAACAGCGCCAGAAGCGATTATATTTATTTTTATATATAAATAAAATTATATTTAATCGAATAACGACGCTGCAGTTCGTATTTTGAAATCGAAATTTCAAACGATTGTACCGGGAGATCCGACCGTCTGATTTTCCCGAAACTGGAACCGTTGGGTTCGTTTTGAAAAGACCTTTCTAATGATGTAAATTTTGTGAAGATCCAACGGTTAGATTTTCAGATATGTGTAAATCAAATCTGAAGAAAAACAGCACAACGACCGCCTTATGGCCCGAAGCGTCGTTTTGAATAAAATGGCTATTTTAAAATAAATAAAAATAGCGATAAATAGTTATAAAATATCATAAGCGATATGGAATGGAAATAAACTGAATTTGCTTAATTTATGTGGCTTTTGATGGTTGAATGTGTTTGGTGTGAAAATTACATTAAAGAACACAATAGGTGTTGTCGAATAATTTAACCATTGAAATAAATCGATTTGAAATTCTAAATATTCGTGAATTATTTGAAAAGGCCGAGTTAATTCTCATTTCAAATAATTGATCGACGATTGAAAGTCGAAGATGAAGACGATGGTCGAAGACCGGAGATCTTCACCTCGTTTGGATGGTAACCGAGGTCCTGATTGGGAGGCATCCCGAAATATGGATAATGAGTGGTGATCGTCCAGACGTACATGGTGATCGAAGGGTTTGCGAGGTATTTAGTGCCTCCGGTTTCGTTCAGACCCAGAACGGACTTGTAAATGGACTGTGTGTCTGACATTGGAGTTTATTCTGTGTTGATTGATTTCTGTTAAATATACATCTGTTTGGCGGCGGAGAATTTATTCTTTTGCTTAACGCCCTTCTCTGAGACGTACGAGCTCAGAGGTTGTATATAGATGGACATCAATCACATGGCGTGAATTGCCTGTGTGGCATGCTAAGATGCAGTGATCAAGGCTTCTGTTGAAAAGCAAAGTCTTGTGGTGATGATCAAAGCACCGCCTGTGTGGCGTAGCTTTGTGTATAACGTGAATTCGCGAGCCTCACACCCCGGTATGAACCTAAAACGGGAGGAAGGACCTCAGGGAGGACATGCGTTTCTTTCTAGCTAGGGTGGTGTCAGTGACCTACCAGCCCTGACATTTATATACTTTTCACCTATGTGGTTGTTGCTGTTGCGAGGCGCCTCGGTTTGATCGGACGATCCGGGTCCGATGGAGTCATTCGTTGGCTCGTTTACGCCCCAAAGAGCGGGGAAACGTATTGTTCATGCATTTTAATCCACATCGGTGGACCGACCCTGTCGCTCCAAGGGCCCACCTGAGTCTGGGTCCTGTGGCTCGGGCTAGAGAGTCACGAATTCGGTAAGGACTATCTTTTGCCTTGGTTCATGACGGAAATCCAATTTCCAAATACGACATCGTGCGGTTTTGATTGTATATAGATATGGCGACATGATATATGGTACCCATGCCGTCTATGATTGATAGTTATGATTTGAAATTGTTTTCAAAACATATTAACACTAGCAATAATATCAAATGCCTTTGTTTTATTCGTATCAATCATATTTTGGCCATTATAAGGTAAAACTCTATCCTCCGGCTTGCGTTGCATTGTGTGATGGGAACTGAGTCTTATAATGGCTTCATTTTTATAAAAAGCATAGCGATGTTTAAAAGAAAGATTTGTTTTAAAGCACTGGCAATCCGATGGAGTAAACCCGTTCCACGAAAGTGGCGTGGTCCTGTGATTAGCCAATTATATATGTGTTGAGTGGATTTCTCATACCGGTCCCATGACTGACTCGTAGTTTGTTTCACTCTCAAACTCGGGTGCCCCTTTTTCCACACGAGCAGCCTTGTATTCAGGTTTAGCTGGTTCTTTCTGGATAGCTGGAGCTGAAGATGGATTCTATCATTTATTTCTTTTTATGCTGTTCAGCTCCTATTGTACATATTTTGTTTATTTCCGCTGTAGACATTTATGTATAGCTGAACTGTTGTACTAAGTAAGATCCTGTATACTGTGTAACTCTGATGATTACTTTTATCCAGTATATTTTATTGTTCATTATCTGGTGTATTTATTTAATTCTTTTCTGCTATTATCTGTTTCTGTGTTATATTCCAAAGATAACCTTGTTTCCGTGAGAACGGGAAATCGGGTCGTCTCATCGTGGTATCAGAGCTTTGGTTAAGCTTAGTTCTGGAATACAACATTTGAACGAACTCGTCAGAAATAGAACCAGTAGTGTTCTAGGACGGGTAACTCTATATAGATAGGATCAGTAATATCCTAGTATGAGTAGCAGAATCAGAACAACTCGTTAGAGATGGGGTCAGAAGTGCCTCAGAACGAGTCGAGAGTAATATGTTTTTAAATAACGTATTTGTGATTATATTTATATATAGTCTGGTTTTAGAAATATAATTTTTGAATATATAAAAGATATATATTTGAAAAGTTAAAAAGGTTAAAACAATTGGATTGGTTGTTGTGTTGTATGATTGTAGATTTATCAAACCACTTTCGACTTTATTCCTTTTCGGGGACGAAAAGTTTTAAGTGGGGGAGATTGTAACGACCCAGAAAATCTAAACCAATTTAAAAATTTTAAATTGGCTAAAATAATGGATTTTAAATATTTAAAATAAATATTTTAAATAATGGCGATGAAAATTGAGTTTGAATCGACATTCGAAAACCAATATAATTAATTATAATTATATATAGAATTGAAAATGGCGCGGTAGTTCGATAATTCGATTTCAAACTTCAATTGAATATACCGGGTGCAAAACAATCCGGATTTTAGTGAAACCAAAAATAATGGAATCTAATTGATGATATCTTTCTAACGACTCCGACCAATCGAAATTTGATAGCGGGAATCAAAAGGTATGTCCAGTTGAAAATTCTGAATAGTCGCTATGGAATTCAGGCCCTTAAAAATGAATATTTTGCAAATGACCTCGGATTTCGACGAAACCGCTTTTGTTGGATCCGCAGTGTCAAGTTATTGCTAGGTTTCAAATTTCATAATTTTTCGAATCAATATGTGAGCGTGGCAAAGGAAAACGCGTTTGACCAGTTTCAGTTGATTTTAATCGACTGGAAATTGGCCATTTTTCAAACGGTCTCAGAATTCGACGAAACTAGTTTTGTTAGCACCGTATCGTCAATACGAAGCTAGAAAATATTTTTTTGGAATTTTTCTAGTTAGTATGTGACCCCGGTAATTTGAAATGCGCGTTTAAAATTCAATATAGTGATTTAAGTGAAAATTCAAAAGGAAACTGATTGTAACGATCAAATCAGCTTGCGATACATATCCCATTGTGTTCGGAATGGGGGTGAAACGCTATGGACGACAGGCGGTGGGCCTCGTTTCGAGGTCGTGGATAAAAGTCAACCTTTTTGCGAAATTTAATAATTAAATAATAATAATAAAAAAATACTCTTCCCTCCTTTATCTCCTTCTGCCCCCCCCCCCCCCGATTCAGTTAAACAAAGAAAAAAAAAGAAAAAAAAGAAAAAGAAAACCTAGACATCGACGCCACCGCCCCCTGACAACCCACGACCGCCGAACCCCCACCGCCCTCCGATCTTCTTTCCCCCCCTCTTCCTTGCATCGCTCCCTCCTCCTCCTTCAATCCGACACCCCCCGAAGCCGATCGAGACCCCGAAGCCCCCCCCCCCCGTTCAAAGCCCTAGCGCCGCCCCCTGAAGCCGATCGAGACCCCGAAGCCCCCCCCCCCCGTTCAAAGCCCTAGCGCCGCCCCCTCGAAGAAGCCTCCGACGTCTGCGAAAACCCCCCCCCCCCTTTTGTAAGTTTTTTTTTAGCTCTGTTATTTTATTTTTTTAGATTTTAAAACTGTAATTTTTAAATAGATTTTAAAACTGTAATTTTTAAATAGATTTTAAAACAGTAATTTTTAAATAGATTTTAAAACAGTAATTTTTAAATAGATTTTAAAACTGTAATTTTTAAATAGATTTTAAAACAGTAATTTTTAAATAGATTTTAAAACTGTAATTTTTAAATAGATTTTAAAACACTAATTTTTAAATAGATTTTGAAACTGAAATTTTTAAAAAGCATTTTTGAAACTGAATTTTTTTAAAAAAGCATTTTTGAAACTGAAATTTTTAAAAAGCATTTTTGAAACTGAAATTTTTAAAAAGCATTTTTGAAACTGAAATTTTTTAAAAAACATTTTGAAACTGGAATTTTTATGAAGTTTTAAAAACTGATTTACAATTCTTAAAAACTGAATTTTTATAATGATTTAAAAACTGATTTTAAAATGATTTAGAAACTAATTTATTTTAAGATTTAAAATAGAAGGAGATTAGAAATTTAAAAAGAAGTAAAAATCATATTTTTATATGTTGAAAGTCGAAGTAAAAATCATTTTTTTTATATGTTGAAAGTCGAAGTAAAAATCATATTTTTATATGTTGAAAGTCGAAGTAAAAATCATATTTTTATATGTTGAAAGTCGAAGTAAAAATCATATTTTTATATGTTGAAAGTCGAAGTAAAAATCATATTTTTATATATTGAATAGCGAAATCCAAATTTGATTTTTATATATTGAATAGCATAGTAAAAATTCGATTTTTACATGTGTAGAGAATACGGGCGAAAGCGACAAAAGGCGAAGATTTCTCTAAGTGAAGTTGGATAGCTATTGGTGAGATTTCTGTTTTAAAAATATTATATATGTGTGAAATGAAAGTGAATTGCTATCTATAAATATATATCTATATATATATATACGCCCCCTCGTCCACAAACCATGGACGATATTTATTGGTTGAAATTGTTGTGAAAATTGAATGATTGCTTGGGATTGTTTGTGATTGATATTGGTTGATAGTGGTTGAAAAATACCCGTTTGTGGTTGTGAAATATTTGGTTGAAACCACTTAGGATTAGTTTGTGGAAATGAAATAAATATATACATGCCGCCTGCGTGCGAACTAGATGCATGATCCCCATTGTCAAAAACCGCGAGGTTTTAAGGTAGAGCGAGGAGCCGTACTAGGGACGGTGCCGGTGTAACTACCCTGCCGTTATGCTGCCGAAATTTTGAATAATATTCTTGTGTTTGAATTATTTTCATATGCTTAAACTATAGAAAACATTCATGTGTTGAATTGATATTCATTCGTTGTTTAGAAATTCATGTGTTGAATGGTATTCATATTTTGAAATAAATCGTTTAATAGTAAAAATCACATTTTTATCTATATATAAAAACTATAGAAAACATTCATGTGTTGAATTGATATTCATTCGTTGTTTAGAAATTCATGTGTTGAATGGTATTCATATTTTGAAATGAATCGTTTGATAATAAAAATCACATTTTTATCTATGTATAGAAACTATAGAAAACATTCATGTGTTGAATTGATATTCATTCGTTGATTAGAAATTCATGTGTTGAATGGTATTCATATTTTGAAATAAATTGTTTGATAATAAAAATCACCTTTTATCGACTATATGAACTATATATAAAATAGTGTTATGAAATGAATCGTTTTACAATAAAAATCACATTTTTATTGTATGCATTAATCGTTGAAATATTTATTAATTAGCTAATGAAATGATTTGCACCTATTTATGTAACATTAGAATGAATGGAGTTTTTAAACCAAATAGAAATCAAATATGAAGTCGAATAGAAATTGATAAATGATAAGAACTGTATATATATATGTACATGCAATGTTCATTGAACAGGTTATAGCAAAGGGGCTAGAGAAGAGGAATAAAATTTTGTGCCCGACAAATAGGTACACATTTACTGATTTGTTTGGGTGATGATTTTGAGCCTGTTGGCTAGCCGCTTGGCTTTTTCTTTTTCTTTTTGAGATTAGAAGGACCGGGACGCTATTTGCGATTTCCCGACGCTCCCGGTGCAGGGGAGGTTATGGCTAAATTTTTCCAAAATTTAAGGTGTTAGAAAAATATTTGAAGTTAAAACGATATGGAAATCATTGAACGAACTATATTTATATAAACATATAAATATAAATAAAATTAAAACGAAACGAGGCCGTGCAGTTCGTATTTTGAAACCGTGATTTCAAACGACTAGTACGGGAAATCCGACCATTGGATTTTCCCGAAACCTCAACCGTCGGGTTCGCCTTGGAATAATCTTTCCAACGGCACCAACCTTGTAAAAATCCAACGGTTGGATCGTCTGGAATGTTTAATTCAAATCTGAAGAAAAACAGCGCTAGAAGCGATTATATTTATTTATATATATAAATATAATTATATTTAATCGAATAACGACGCTGCAGTTCGTATTTTGAAATCGAAAATTCAAACGATTGTACCGGGAGATCAGACCGTCGGATTTTCCCGAAACTGGAACCGTTGGGTTCGTTTTGAAAAGACCTTTCTAATGATGTAAATTTTGTGAAGATCCAACGGTTAGATTTTCAGATATGTGTAAATCAAATCTGAAGAAAAACAGCGCCACAGCCGCCTTATGGCCCGAAGCGTCGTTTTGAATCAAATGGCTATTTTAAAATAAATAAAAATAGCGATAAATAGTTATAAAATACCATAAACGATATGGAATGGAAATAAACTGAATTTGCTTGATTTGTGTGGCTTTTGATGGTTGAATATGTTTGGTGTGAAAATTACATTAAAGAACACAATTGGTGTTGTCGAATAATTTAACCATTGAAATAAATCGATTTGAAATTCTAAATATACGTGAATTATTTGGAAAGGCCGAGTTAATTCTCATTTCGAATAATCGACCGACGATTGAAATTCGAAGATGAAGACGATGGTCGAAGACCGGAGATCTTCACCTCGTTTGGATGGTAACCGAGGTCCTGATTGGGAGGCATCCCGAAATATGGATAATGAGTGGTGATCGTCCAGACGTACGTGGTGATCGAAGGGTTTGCGAGGTATTTAGTGCCTCCGGTTTCGTTCAGACCCAGAACGGACTTGTAAATGGACTGTGTGTCTGACATTGGAGTTTATTCTGTGTTGATTGATTTCTGTTAAATATACATCTGTTTGGCGGCGGAGAATTTATTCTTTTGCTTAACGCCCTTCTCTGAGACGTACGAGCTCAGAGGTTGTATATCGATGGACATCAATCGCATGGCGTGAATTGCCTGTGTGGCATGCTAAGATGCAGTGATCAGGGCTTCTGTTGAAAAGCAAAGTCTTGTGGTGATGATCAAAGCACCGCCTGTGTGGCGTAGCTTTGTGTATAACGTGAATTCGCGGGCCTCACACCCCGGTATGAACCTAAAACGGGAGGAAGGACCTCAGGGAGGGCATGCGTTTCTTTCTAGCTAGGGTGGTGTCAGTGACCTACCAGCCCTGACATTTATATACTTTTCACCTATGTGGTTGTTGCTGTTGCGAGGCGCCTCGGTTTGATCGGACGATCCGGGTCCGATGGAGTCATTCGTTGGCTCGTTTGCGCCCCAAAGGGCGGGGAAACGTATTGCTCAGGCATTTTAATCCACATCGGTGGACCGGCCCTGTCGCTCCTAGGGTCACTCGAGCTCTGATCCTGAGACATGGTAGGCTAGATTGTCTCGAATTCGGTAAGGACTATCTTTTGCCTTGGTTCATGACGAAAATCCAATTTCCAAATACGACATCGTGCGGTTTTGATTGTATATATATATGGCGACATGATATATGGTACCCATGCCGTCTATGATTGATAGTTATGATTTGAAAGTGTTTTCAAACATATAGACACTAGCAATAATATCAATTGCCTTTGTTTTATTCGTATCAATCATATTTTGGCCATTATAAGGTAAAACTCTATCCTCCGGTTTGCGTTGCATTGTGTGATGGGAACTGAGTCTTATAACGGCTTCATTTTTATAAAAAGCATAGCGATGTTTAAAAGAAAGATTTGTTTTAAAGCACTGGCAATCCAATGGAGTAAACCCGTTCCACGAAAGTGGCGTGGTCCTGTGATTAGCCAATTTTATATGTGTTGAGTGGATTTCGCATACCGGTCCCATGACTGACTCGTAGTTTGTTTCACTTTCAAACTCGGGTGCCCCTTTTTCTACACGGGCAGCCTTGTATTTAGGTTTAGCTGGTTCTTTCTGGATAGCTGGAGCTGAAGATGGATTCTATCATTTATTTCTTTTTATGCTGTTCAGCTCCTATTGTACATATTTTGTTTATTTCCGCTGTAGACATTTATGTATAGCTGAACTGTATTCGTATTAAGTAAGATCCTGTATACTGTGTAACTCTGATGATTACTTTTATCCAGTATATTTTGTTGTTCATTCTGGTGTATTTATTTAATTCTGTTCTGCTATTATATGTTTCTGTGTTATATTCCAAAGATAACCTTGTTTCCGTGAGAACGGGAAATCGGGTCGTCTCAACTTGGCGTTGGAAAAAACCATTTATTACAACGGTGCTTTTACCACCGTTGTAAAAACCCATTTATTACAACGGTGCGTTTACCACCGTTGTAAAATTAAAGTTGTAATATGGTGTTTTTGTTGTAGTGTTTCAAAACATCAGATTTTGAAATCAATTCCTTTTCGATATTCATTATAGAAATGAATAAAATCGATATAAATATCGTTCACATTAAAATGGCGTTAATTTAATCAACACGACTTTATATATCTAAATATTTTCGTGTCCATCCCAAATCGGACATCAAAATCAGATTATGATCTTTTGCTGAATATTATTTTAAAATATTCATTATTTTAAAATATTCGTTATTTTAAAATTTTATTCTTTCTGAACTGGAATCAGACATAGTCAATTACCATATAATTTTATTTATATGGATTTCATACACACATGTATACAACAACAATCAGACAAAGTCAACCATCATCCAAAGTGCATTCTACACTGCATAAGCATCAAATATAAATATTTAACGCTTACACAGCTTGTCAATCAATCGATCGGCATACAACTAAATTTTGGGATTAGTGTATGTCCAATCTCATCCCAATACCCGTGTGGGGTTTCAGTCAACAAATAATGAATTTTATTTGTGCAGTTAGGCGATGTGTAAAATTTATCGTCCCAATCAATATCAGTAAAATCAGTGTACATAAACAAACATCTGATTTGTTTTTGAATATTTGTTTTATTCCTATATACGTTAAAATTACAGTTTAACTATAAAATATTTTTATTCCATTCCATATCACACAGTCAACTTTCACAACAAAATCAAACAAACAAACAAGTCGTCCATGGTTTATGGACGACGGGTGTCGGGTGCTTCTAAGCACCGTCTGCATCCTAATATATATTTTAACTAAAAAATAAATTAATGTGAGGAGTTCTCACCTTTGGGATCCACTCTATCATTCTTTATTTCTGAAATTCAGAATAGTTTGGATTTGCCCGAAATTCCAACACAATCTTCTTCACGCTGTTTGTAACGACCCGTGTTTTTCGACCATTTGAATATGAATAATTAAATTAGTTTTAAATAGTATATTGGGAATATTAATGGAATTTAATATTGAATTCATTATTTAAACGAAGTTCGAACGTTATATATTTATATAATTATAAATCGAGCTTGAAAATGGCGTGCAGTTCGTAAATTCGAGTTTTGAACTTCAACTGAGAATACAGGATTCGATATAAGTCGGATTTCTGTGAAACAAGACACGTTGGAGCCGTATTGGCGATAGCTTTCATATGAAAGAGAAAAATCCAGATTTCGTGTTATAGTTTGATATTTATGGCCAAATCAAATTTTGAAATAGTCGCTATGGAAAATCGTTATTAAATTATAGGCCTTTAAAATGGCCGTTTTGCAAACGGACTCTGTTTTCGATGAAATTAGTTTCATTGGAACCGTATCGCTAAATTATTGTCAGAAAGTCAAACGGCATAGTAAACAGATGTCGTATGTGACCACAGCAACCGTAAACGCCCGTTCAAATTCTATAGCGCACATTCAAATAAATATAAGGAGTATTTGGGCGTAACTTGAGCAGACGATCGAATTAGGCCGCGAAACCAGTTCCGTTGAGTTCGTATCGTCGATTAGAGTCAGGATAGGTATATAGTTTGTTGTTTTTAGAGATCGAGAAATTTGGCGTTAAAAAGGGTAGGGCGGTTCGGGGTAAAAACAGCCTATCGGGCAAACAGTCTCAGAATGCGACGAAACTAGTGCCGTTGGGTTCGTATCGAAAAGTTATTGCAAGATATCCAGGTTTCAAGTTGATTTGATTTAGCTGGTGACCGTGGAAAAATTAAACGTGTGTTCATTTCTGGTTTCATATAGGAATTTTTTTCATACGATGTCGGAATTCGACGAAACTTGTTCCATTGGGTCCGGAATACCTTTTTACACCAAGATTAGCTTTTTTATCAGTAAACGAAAATCGTCTGTAGTGATTTTTAACACGGTTTCTCCACGACGAAGTTTCGTACCTTATAATATGAATAAAACTATCCATTCTTTGTTGCTATAGCTTGTTTCTCTTCTATACTTGCTGGCCAAACTATCCATCCGTGTTGTCCAAGGAAACGTGCCACCCAAACATTTCTTTTCTTTGTCTACCATTACACAGACACCGTGCCGACCAAGTAATCTTCGAGACCCACCCTACCTATGTTATCTGAAATCCTATACCCCCCCTACGCCGTGGCCACCACGAAAGTGTTACTATAAATACACATAAGCCATCTCGTTATTCCTCTCAACCAGTAAACTAAAAGATTGTGGCTTCCTTTTAGACTGCACCTCTTTCCTCACAAACCGAAAGCCATTGCTCGAGAGGGAACCGACTGTCAGGGTCGAAGTTGCTGTTCGAGTGGAGTTCGTCGCGAAGCCGACGATGGAAGGACTGGAGGCCGAGGCTCGAGGCGCAGGTTGAGCTAAGTGAGGCGCACGTGGGGACGTTGGGGGGGGGGGTCTCAGGAGTGTTCATCCGTGGAGATTTGTGAGGCATGGGTTTGTGTATTGACGAGGCAAAGCTTTTGTACGGTGGAGATCATCGTTCATGAACCATGACGGCCAGAGTTGGGTTTCGAAGGTGCCATATTTGGTCGAGATTCCAGAGCGAACTGATATGCCGAGCTTTATGGCATTCACAGCAATGAAGGAGGAGACCCTGACGCGTCGGGTGGCGATGTTCGATCCTACTCCGATGGCCGAGGTTGGGTGCAAGGGTCTGAACAAGGAGATGAAGCGCGATCTGCCCCTGTCGGGTTTCCCTTTTCAAATGAAATTAGCGTCGTTAATTATATCATTAAGGAATAAAAACTGTACGTTTAAAAACTGTGTTATGCTATCTTGAACAGGAGGTTGTGTGTTGGGATTTTCGTGAGTCTGGATCCTTGAAGAAGTAAACATGAAGGAAACGAGATCAAATGAAAAGGAAGAAGCAAAATTATAAAGGGAACTGCAAGTTGGTCCAGTGTTTTAGAAACAAATGAAAGAGACGAGGGTACTGAGAAGCAGGTTATGATGGCGTGGTTTCCTTCTTTGAAGCCTGGGATGGATTCTTGGAAGGAACAACGTGATGCTAATATGGGAAGCTGCAACATGGTATAACCGTATTAGTATCAACCGTATATCCTAAGGGTAATTAAATTTGTTACTCAAGGGATTAATTTACTTTAATAATAAACCAATCGGAAGGGATAAAATCTGACAGGTTTATAGTGAGTACTTGGGAAAGATTTAAAAGGTAGATAAGTGGAAGATCACAAATTGGATTGGACCTGTTTCTAAAAGGAAGTATAATCCGTCGGCCTGTTTCCTGTTGCTGATGTAAATAAAGGAAAGGTGGTCGTTGATTCCTTCTTAAGACTGAATTAGGTTGATAATTAATTGGGATTTAGAACTAATTAATTATTTGGAATCATATATTTTCGAAATGTGAATCTTGTTGCAGATGTCATGGTGTTGGAGCGTAAACGATACAAAGTGGAAGTGGATGAGCCTAGAACAATTTAAAGTCATTTGATACCCGTTAATTAAAAAGTAATTATATTAATTATAGGAATTTGTGAGTAATTAAAGGGATTAGTTATATTAATCTAAACAATGAACTGATATTGTTAATAACTCATTGATGTGTTATCAGAATCCAGCGAACAAAGTGACGCTGAAATCGTATCGACGAGCACTGTGTCATGGAACTAATCCAAACAGAAATAGAGACGATGGGAGTTTACAGTTAAATTAAACCATTGTTTAATTTAACTATAATAGAACCGTTTCAGAAACAAAGGAATCAAATCAGGTGAGTTAAACTCACTCAGTTACCTTTTTTATTTTTTATATAAATTGGGTATTTTTATTTTGTGTGCTCTGCTTGCCAATAGTTGACTGTTTTGCTAGTTATCTGCTTATCTGTTGATTTAACCCATGAAATTAAACAGTGTTTAATTTCAATAAAATACCAAATCGTTATTTTTAACGATTGGTTCCAATAAAGGTAACTCACCTTGGTTGGTCACGTTTATTTATAAACGTGTTTAAATGGTTGAATCGTTTGAATTGCTTATGGTTGATGTTAAATGGTCGTTATTTAATTTATCAGTTAAACAAAACTGAACCGTCTGATTTGAGAAAAACCATTTGAATACAGGGAAGAACAGGTTGGAGGGATCCAACCGGATTCCTCAAATATATTATTTATTTCATATTTTCACATATGAACTGTCCTGTTTGGTTGATTGATTTGATTATTGATTTGGACTAGGAATTCAACATGTGTTGTGTTTAAACCAATGAGCGGTATTGGTTGAGTATTTAGTAGTGTATGGCCTATAAAATCAATCGTGTTATAAATATTGATTCACCGTCAGGTGAATCGATAAAGATGAAGTTATAAAATTTGCTTTATAACTGGAGTTGGATTTTGAATATATTATTTTGAATAAAGGTTTATAAAAGAAAAGTAAATAAATAAATATTTTATTTATTTAAGACTTCGATTTGTTCTGATGTTAATCAGATCTACAACTATGAGCATAAGAAATGAGATGAATGGTTAAACTTTGATAGGTGTTTTGTAAACAGCGATTTTAGCGCTATAGTTATAATATATGTTTTGGTAAATCTAAATAGCGATTTTAGCGCTGTTGCTATAGTAAATGTTTTTGTGATCTAAACAGCGATTATAGCGCTGTTGTTTTGTAAATCTAAATAGTAATTATAACGCTATTGTTATAACATATGTGCTATAAATCTCTTTGTTAAAACTAATGGATTTCCGAATCTAAAAGATGAGTTGATGGAAGAATTAAGTGGGAAATTGAATATAGTTATTCGAGATAGAAATAGCCAAACATAATTATTCGGCTGAGTTGCCAATTCGTACGACTGCTAGCGAAATTCGCAGGGCTGCAGATAGCCTACGGCGGTCGGATGTTTCCTGAGTGAATCAGGCGTAACCATTGTGATCGCTGCGATCTAGAGTCAAGCGAATGGAGTTAAGACGAATGTTAGTTAATCAATTAGAGTTATTCAAATATCATATTTTTGAATATTAAAAGAGTTAGAAGTTTTAATTTAACAAGGGTAAAGCAGTTTGTTAAAGGCCAAGTGATGCTGAATACTGAACCAGTGAACTCATTGGAGTGTCATGTTTGAAAACACTGTTTATTTTGATAGTTAAAACACCGACTATCAAATAGGTCCAATGCGATTGTTGGTACGAAAAGTCCGGGACCGAATTTATATTCGAAACCCATTCCGTCCAATAAATACGTGAAGATATCAGAAGATGGTCGAGATGGAGCATTGAAGACCGTGGATTTTCATAAATGGAAGAACCACTAATGTTCTCTGCCTGGCAAGCCGAGATAAACTGTGATTCTGTCGTGGTTGGAATCTACGGGTTGCAAGGACTTCTCACTGCTGATCCATGGGGTGATTCCTATATGGATGCGGTAGGAGAGTGCCTTCGGTTCATCCTGTTCCTGGATGACGTATATGGACGGATGTCTGACAGAGTATTTCCAAAGGGTCACGTACGTTGATTTCTTCAAACGTATGATAGTTGTTGGCGGGGAGTTGCCGTTCTCTTAGCTTCCAGCTAGAGTATTTTTGTGGACGTCAATTAGTGATATCTGACGGATCTGACGATGTGGCATTCAAAGTGAATGGTGACCAGATGATCAGAAGTTAATTCTGGCCTCAAGCCTCATCAACCGGAAAATGACAAAAATCGGGCAGGCAGCATGGCTATGTGGGTCGCTCCCATTAGGGTGTATAATCACCTATCTAGAGGAAGTCCTATTTGTTTCTTGAATCTATGTTTCGATGCTGTTCCTTTTCGGGAGACGGTTGCTGATCCCAACCGTCGGTGATATACATTCGATACACTCAAGCGAAATGGGTGGTCGGTCATGTGAGGGCCGGGTTGCAAGAAGTTCTTGTTGAACCCAGTGTATTTGTCTCTAGAGATACACTATCGGCAGGTGGTCCCATACCTTGTCAAGATTGGAATCCAATCTCCAATAAGCGCCTGCGATTTTGATTGTATACTATATATGTAGAGCGTGAGATGCAAGCGTTCCACTAGATTGTTATTTACTTGTATACAGACATTATTATAATATCAGAAAGGATATTGGTTTCAAAACTGTTTTGGGTTATCGTAAGGTAAAAACCGTCCGTGTTTATGTGTGGATTTGGTCTTACGATTACCCTTTTCTTTGAAAAGATTTTTGAACTCTAAAATCATGATTGGATGATTTACCCTTATTACTGTGCGAGTTTTTCTCACTCTGGTTCACCAGACTGACCCGGTGTTTTGTAAATGCTCGGGTTAGGCCGGGTTGTACAGGTTCAGGTTATCGACTGCTATGAAGAGACGAGCTGGAGTTGTTCGGACGTATGATATTACTACTATTCCGCTGTGTGTTGTATATGGGAATAGGCTATTATAACTGTCCCATGGTATGATGTACTCTGATACTGTAAGTATTTTCAAAGCTCTCAATAAAGATTTATTTCTGTATTATATTTTGTTCCGCTGCGATGTGAGACTCTGTGTGGTGTTCTTCTTCTTCTATTCAATATTTCTTTCTTTCTTATCTCACCCTCTAACTTCTTTCTATTAGTGATCTGGAATGTTCGATGTCCGAATGGTCAACATGATAGTTTAATGTTGATTTTCGGAGTCGAAAAACCCAGTTCGTTACACTGTTCATAGTAAAAATCACATTTTTAATATGATGTTTGTATATTAAAAATCATATTTTTATCCCGCTACTTTCCATATAAAAGTCATATTTTTATATCTCGATTTTCTATATAAAAATTATATTTTTAAACCGCTACCTTTAAAATAAAAATCACATTTTTATTTGTTCACTTTCAATATAAAATCATATTTTTATAACGCTACTGTACATATAAAAATTGTATTTTTATTTTAAATCTATATATATAAAAATCGTGTTTTTTATTCTAATGATAACCATAAAAAGATCGCCTCTTTATCATCATGAAACCATTATAAAAATCATATTTTCATCACAATGAAAATATTATACAAATCATATCTTATCTCTGTAAAAATATAATCTTTTCTATTATAAAAATATAATCCTTTCCTATATAAAAATATATCCTTTTCATTTATAAAAATCTTTTCTTTTCTTTTCTAAAAACCTATACTTTTCTTTTGCTATAATATATATAAAAACATATTTTTATTTTCCTATCTCATAAAGAAAAAAACTAATTTTTTTCTTGTCTATTTGAAACTTATTTCACTAAATATATATATAAGTAAATAAATAAAAAGAAAACTCACCGCCTTCGGTGTACTTGAGCTTCGAACTATAATGGAGGGGAAGCGGCGCATCAGAGTTCGCGCGGTGGTGAAATGGGACTCGAGGCGGTTAGGGTTTCAGGCGTTGGGGGCTTGGGGTTCTTCGATTGGGAGCGTCGCGCTTTGGAGAAGAGGGGAAGGGGAGGCGCTGCCAAGGGGGGAACGCCGGAGGTAGGCGGCGCGAGGAGGGAGCCGCATTGATCGATGGCGATGGGGGATCGTGAGGGGCTGAAGCGATTTAGGCGGCAGGTTTTATTTTTATTAATTTTTTTTCTAAACCTAAAGCTAATGGAGGGGATAAGAGAGAGTGAGCATTTTATATTAATTTTAATTCCTAAAAGTTGACTTTTTATTCAACCACTAAACGAGACCCAACGATTGTCGCCCCTAGTTGATTACCCCCATTCCGAATACAATGGGATATGTTTTGTAAGACAATTCTCCTGTTACGATCAGTTTTCATCAAATTCAAAATATAAATTAGTATATATTGAATTTGAACGTACATTCTAATTTATCGGGGCCACATACAAATTCTAAAAATTCCAGAAAAATTATTTCTAGCTTCGTATTGACGATACGGTCCTAACCAAACAAATTTCATCAAATTTGAAGATCGTTTGAAAAATGGCCATTTTTTGGTCGATCGAATGACCATTTTCTGGTCGATCGAAATTGACTAAAACTGTTAAAACACGTTTTCTTTTGCCACGCTCACATATTAATTCCAAAAATTATGAATTTTGGAATCTTGCAATAACTTGACATCCCGGATCCAACAAAAGTTGTCTCATCGAAAACGGAGGTCGTTTAAAGGGCTGAAATTCTTTAGTGACTATTCTGAATTTTCAACTAAGCATAAATTTTTATTCCCACAATGAAATTTCAATTTTTCTGATTCATTGGAAAGATATTTTCAAATAGATTCTAATATTTTTGGTTTTGCCAAAATCCGGTTTATTTTGAATCTTGTACATTCATTTGAAATTTGAAATCGAGTTTTTAAACTACCGCGCTTTTTCCAATTCCTTTTATAATTAAAATAAATATTTATATTCTAACTTCAATTCAAATAAATATATACGTTCTAATTCTATTCAAAATAAATTTCTCGTCGTTATTATTTAAAATAAATCATTTTAAATATTCAAAATTCATTAAAATTGCCAAAATACAAATTTTAAATTGGTTCAGATTTTCCGGGTTGTTACACATCATTTATGCGATGAATATTTGACTTGGAATGAGAAATTAAATGTCCATAAGAATGAGCACTACATAAAACGGTTAAAATAAACATAAAGGGCATTTCTAAGGAAGATAATAGGAGTGTTAAGAGATGGAATAATAGGCATACGGAAGAAAAGAGTTAAGATAAAAAACAGACTTTTATGAAAAATAGGACTTCAATCTTTATTGAAAAGAGAGTAGCTAGAATACGAAAGTTTGAACAAAAAGAATAAATATGTTTTTCTAACTTTGCTAGAAGCTTTGCTTGAAAACCTTCAAAAATGAATCTTGATATACCATAAATTTATTTTGTTAAATGAAATACTGGAGTAACTTATAACATTTAATTGACAGGCTCAAGTTATATAATAGTTCCATTTGGAAAGAAATTGAAAATATGATTTTTGAAAACATAAATGTTTAATAATTTTTTTTGAAAAGGTTACCATTTCTTCTGTTAGGCAAACTATAAATTTCTGAGAAAATAGAAGATGAATTATTTAAATGGATAAAAGGTTAATTGTAAGCCAATAACTGCAAAATTGTAAATTTATGAGCTTTAATAGAAAGAAATGTAAGTTCCTTAATAAGCATCAAATAATGAAAATCTTAAAAATTATTTTGTAATTGTTACAATTTCCAAGTAATAACATCTAAATTTTAAATTTTTACAAGAATTTTTAGTTTTCTTGTTTTACTCATATTTTAAGTTTCACATAAAATAAATATATTCATAAAGTTCATTCCTTTAAGACTTGGTAGTACTTGTAATTATGAATGTGAAACTTATTTGAAAATTAATTGGGTATAAGAGGACATATAGGATTAATAGGCAAGGAATGCTCATTCGAAATAAGAAAGGAATTACAAGAATAGGTGAAATAATTGAATATGCAACATTTCCTTGTAATAATGAGAATTGTGCGAGGAATAGGAAAAGTAAATGTTACCATTAATTACTCTAAATAAATAAATTTTGTAATTTACGGCTATTAAATGAATTTTGAAAAGCATATTCGGAAATGCAATGAATGGTTATGTTTTTTTAAAGAAACATTCATTGATAATAAAAACCTCTGAATTTCAAAACATAGATTAATATGAGGCTTTAAATACACATGGAAATAAAAGTTCATATATATATATATATATATATATATATATATATATATAACAAAGTTATAAAGCTTGATTACTAAGAGGTGTATATAACTTGAATAATGTTTCTAAAAGTGTTTTTTAGAAGTAACAACATATTTTGAAAATATAGCAATAAATGTCATTAGACATTTTTGGAGACTTAATTATTTCCTAATTCAATTTTGGATATCTGATTAATTTTCCAATTTTAAATAGAATAAGCATTTGTTTTACTAACCATGAAAATGTTTTATGTAAAGCGTTCTTGAAAAATGTTGATAAATATAAGTGTTTTTAAAAAAAGTTATTTTGCTTGTTGTAATATATATATATAAATATTGTGAATATGCTTTTATTAGTTCTCTGTTTAGTCCCACATCATGGGAAAAAGTTAAACATCAGCTCCAAAGCCTATATATAAAGGAGCCAATGTAATAGAAAGAAACATACATCTGAATGAATAGAAATGTCCTCTCTCCCTTATTTCTTCTGTTTTACGTTCATTTTATAACACGTTATAGGCACAAAGCTCTATTAGAGCTATGGTTTGAAATATTCTAGATCTATATTTATGGATCTATCATATAAGTTATTTTTTTATGTTTTGAAATCATATAGATCTACATATATGAACTTGTTGTATCTTCTGCTTAGATGTGATCCATACTTCTAGATCACTTTTCTTTTTCAGTTTTTGTAGATCTAGATTCTATTTTAGTGGATCTAAACTTTTTAGATCTATTTAATTTTTTAACTTAGTGGTTTTTAGATATCCACCAATTCATATTTGATCTAGTATTATGGTATACCAAATATATTTTTTTGGAAGATCCATTCATTTTCTTTTTATAATATTATATATGGATCTTTTACCTCATACGCCATACATAAATCATCTTTATTTGCTACTTTATCTCTTCAATAATAGAGAAGCCATTGCTAATAGGTATGCATATATGTAAATAGCAAGCTGCTTGTTAACCAACATATGTATTGCTGTGGCCATTATTTTTGTTATGTAACATGATGTATGGCTCCTTGACGGTTTGTATTATTTCATTATTTTAAGAAGTTCATTGTAAATGCATACAGAAAGACATGCAGATTTGGATAATTTTTTTTATGATTCTATGCCGTAATATATTCAATTTATTACATCCATGTATACGGTCCTATTCTATTTTACAAGATCTGCATATTTTTTTATGATATAACAGTACTACAGTTTCATCGTTTTGTCTGTTCGTTAATTTATTAATTCGTTTTGATAATTATAGAACTTGTATACTGATATGTGAATTTTGTTTAATTAAGCATCTGCAATTATTATTTTTGTGTAGTTCACAAATATGTCGAACACTAAAATCCATTTACAATCTCAGTGCTTAGAGAGCACCATTAAAAATGGTAATAATATGTCCCAGCAGGACAAAGCAAAGGCCCTGATATTTTTAAGAGGCCTTATCCACGATGATCTAAAATCAGAATATTTAATTGAAAAAAAAAAATCCTCTCCACTTATGGAACTCCCTGAAGGAGCATTATGACCAACAGAAGACGGTCATACTTCCAAACACAAAGCAAGAGTCGTTGAACCTGAAGTTCACATGCAAATGACCTGAAGCTCATATGATCTAAAGTCCATATACAAATTCTTTCAAATAAGGAACCTGAAGTTCCTATGCAAAAAGGAACCTGAAGTTCATATTCAAATAAGGAACCTGAAGTTCATATGCAAACAAGGAACCCGAAGTTCATATTCAAACGAGAAACATGAAATAAAGCATATAATTGCATTTAATATTTGCATAGAGCAAATGACTCTCATATATAATCTCTTGAAGAAACTTATTATTGGAAGAGATCATTACATTTATAATAAATACTGTTTTCTTGAAGAAAAATAGTAAAATGACTCTCATTTGTAACTTTCTAGAAAAGTTGCTTCAATTTAAAATATACAATAATAATATGTGAATAATAATAAAACCTGAAGTTTTATTACAGTAATTTTAGAGCATATCATATTTCTAGAAGAAATGTTTTTATTGTTCCTTAGGAAACCATTTATAAAGAAAATATGCATCCTGAAGATCATATTAAGTTAAGATCTAAATATTGATCTTAATTCTGTACATGGGAGTGAATGCAAAAACGATTTTTGTCATTACATGGAAAATTTAGAACCTGTGGTTTCTAAAAAGGCAATAAGCAATTTTGATATAAAAAGAAAGGTCTAAAAGATCTTTATATGAGTTGTATAATCCGAATCAAAAAATATGTAATTTTTATGTTTGTAAATTTTATGTATAAATTTACAAGTTTGTCAAATTATTCATATTGAAGAATGAGAAAAAAAATTGAATATGAGACATGTAGTTTAATTTTTTTATAGTTGTGAATTTTTGTACAGATCTGTAATTTTTTGAACCATTCATGTTAGATAATGTAAAATGTTGATTTTGTGATTGATAAATATATTATATTACCTTATTGTCATAAATGCATTGAATACATTATTATTGTTAGTTAATTGATGTATGTTTGTATTTGGAATAAAAATAAACATATGTATTATTATTCAATGTATTTAGCTAGTAATAACTATTGTTATGGAAGAGAGGATAGAACCACAACCTGAAGTTGTGCAAAGAAAATATTTATACTGGAAGTTGTATAACTCAAAATCTTGGACCTGAAGTCTTGAATTATATATATATATATATATATATATATATATATATACACACATATATGTATGTATATGTATATATATAAATTTTTTTGATGAAGTATACAAGTTTGAAATCTTGTCGATTAGCAAGAATGTAAAAGCTTCAAAAATAGAAGTATGATAAAAGATTGAGAACCAGAAGTTCATCATAAATTTATAAAATTGATATGCATATGTATGTGTATATATATGCATAGGAACTCGAAGTTCCTCAATCAATGAATTTGAAATACTTCATAATTTAAAAGCCAGAAGCTTTATTCAAACCGTATGAAATAATAAAATTACACTTCTTAGTTAAATCATATGAGACAATAATAAAGCATCCAAAGATTGCACAATTTTCAAATGAGTTGTATCTTGCTTATATATTTATATTTACATATCGTATTGAAGAATAAATTTTAACAACTCGAAGTTGTTATATATTTTATTTGAATCAGAAGTTCAACACAGTGGAACCAGAAGTTCAATACAGTGGAACCAGAAGTTCAATACAGCGGAATCATAAGTTCAATACAGTGGAACCAGAAGTTCAACAAAGTTGAACCAGAAGTTCAATACAGTTTAACAAACTTGAAATTGTTTATATATTATTTGAACCAGAAGTTCAATATAGATTAGCAACTTGAAGTTGTTCATATATTTCGTTTGAACCAGAAGTTCAATACAGTTCCAAATCAGATATTTTGGATATTATGATACGATCTTTAAGATTCGCATTGACATTGCTTGATAAGCAAAAATTAATGATTGTAACCTTATGAACAATTTGTTCTAAAATAGGTAACTCGAATGAGAAAGAATATGCAAATCAATTACATATGTAATACGTGGACGCACGTGTATACACATATATGCAAAAAAATTTATTAACAACCTGAAGTTGTCAAGTGCTCATATTAAAAATTATGCATATATTATTTAATGTTTCAAAAAGTCGATTGACATCAATATTGATTGACCTGAAGTCATGTGCATATTCAAATGATAGAAAATTCCTCCAAGTCATCAGATCAATGAAAGGGAATAAGCAATGAAATATGAATGCACCTTATCAACTAATAAGAGCATTATCCTCCTACAATTGAAATACATCTAATGTATTTGCTAGCTATGATGCTATAATGGATCAAAAATGAATCCAAAGTAGGTTTATTATTTAAAGTGACAATGTTTGTCAACATTGAGGGGGAGGATAAAGGAATCATCGATGTTAAATATTTGCTAACATATAGAATTATGCAAAGTATTAAGTTACTTGCATAAATTATCAATTATGTCCCTAATAGACTTTCTCCAATATACATTTGAATCCTCGAAGGATCAAAAGGTGTAAATCACAGCTGAAAATGTGGTATAAAAATCAGTTCAAAATATTTTTGGAGTAAGTCATAAAGATGCAAAATAAAGGAGGTATGTGTTCCTGAAGAAATACTTAAAGGTGCTTTAAAAGAAACCCATGACATGATTGTCAAAATAACCCCAGAAGTGGTTTAGGTATCTAAAGTATGATAGTTTTTTGAGATCTCAATAAATCATGTATAGAACTGACAGAAATAATCATCGATGATAAATTAATAAATAATAAAGCGCTTACATTTATAAATGGATTAAAATCCCATATTAGAGAGAAGCATGATTGACCATCATGAAATTCTCCTAAATAAGATATATGGACTTGTAGTCCATAAGATATGAACCTGTAGTTCATAAGATAAAATAGAAATATAGATAATGACAAAAGCACGTGGAAGTTACTGAACCACCATAGAGTGCCAAGTGCCATGAGCATTGTATTTTTCAGCGATAATTGAATTGATTAAAATGGTGAAAGTGTTTAAAACACTTACAATACCCTAAGGGTATAAACGATGAAAGTATACAAATTCTAGAAGAATTTGAATAACTTTGGTAGTAATAAAGAGCAAGAAATGTAGACTACAACATTCTTTTAAGTATTGTTGTGATGAAAATCTTGAAATAATTCATGATGAGTAGATCACTTCCTACTTTCAAGAATTGTTGTAGTGAAACTCTTAATATCCATTGAAGTGGTAGTTGCGATATGCAAAAATTATTATAATATATATGTTCCTGAAGAACATAAAGAATACAAAGAACATGTCCGATAGATTACAACATTCTTCTAAGTATTGTTATAATGAAAATCTTTATATACTTCAAGATGAGTAGATTACTTCCTGCTTAGTGTTGTTGTAATAAAAGTTGTCTCACTCATCAAATGTGTATTGCAATATTCAAGCCCGATTGAAATAGAAAATTATAAGCACCTGAAGTGTATTCATAAATGAATATTAGTATCATACAAATCACAAAAGGGAGGTGTTTTAAATAAGAAAGCATGCCTGAAGCATGGAAATGCACATGAAGTTTTACAAAAAAAACTTCATTAAGAAGTATTTGTAAGCAATTTGAGTTATTGAAAGAAGAATACAAATTTAGAGAAAATTATTAAATCAGGGGGAGCATCCATAAGTATGATATAATGCACTCTTTTTCCTTAACTAAGTTTTTCCCTACTGGGTTTTCTTAATAAGGTTTTAATGAGGCATGGGTCATAATCCAGAAGTATCAACCCAAAGGTAACATATAAAAATAAGTTATAATGTACTCTTTTTCCTTATTTAAGATTTTTCCCACTGGGTTTTTCTTAATAAGGTTTTAACGAGGCATAACATTGATCCAAAAGTATCATACTACTTTTAACGTAGTAAATATAACATTGTATGTTGTACTCTTTTTCCTTCACTAAGATTTTCCCATCGGATTTTTCTTAGTAAGGTTTTAACGAGGCAACATTTTGATCCAGAAGTATCAAACATATTTTGATGCAGTAAACTATTATTTATGAAGAAGACAAGGCAGTTTGCATGGCTCAGATTCAAGTGAATTATATCAAGTATGAAAGGATGGAGGACATTTCTCCTAAATTTCTCTTTACATATGCACGAAAGGATAACAAGAAAGAGGAGAAACAAATTCAATTTCAAGAAAAGTGGGTAGATCCATTCTCAAAGGCAATTTCCAAATCAACATTCCAAAAGATGATATACAAAATTGGCATGCATCAACTACATCAATAGACTAATTGAATAATGAGTTATAAATAAGAGGGAGCATAAAATTATGCTATAATGTACTCTTTTCCTTCACTAATATTTTTCCCACTGGGTTTTTGTTAGTAAGGTTTTTAATGAGGCATTATCTTGATCCTGAAGTATCAACCCTTACTGTAACATTGTAAAACATGTTACCTAAAGATGAAATGAATTTGCACTCTTTTCCTTGTTTATGATTTTTCCCATAAGGTTTTTCATAAAAAGGTTTTTAATGAGGCATTGTTTTTATCCTGAAGAAACAAACTCTTTTAAGGAATATCATTTTAATATGATATCCATAATGTCAGACGTTGTACTCTTTTTCTCGTTCAAGGTTTTTCCCATTGGTTTATCCTGATAGATTTTTGAAGGCAACAGACAATAGTTGTATCGACTGAACGGATATATGCAAGCAAGATAATAATAAGGGGGATCAATCATCATATATGTTTTAAAAGAGACAACTTCAAGTTAGCAGAGCATTCAAATTTTTGAAGAAGCATATTTAAGGGGGAGTGTTGTAATATATATATAAATATTGTGAATATGCTTTTATTAGTTCTCTGTTTAGTCCCACATCATGGGAAAAAGTTAAATATCAGCTCCAAAGCCTATATATAAAGGAGACAATGTAATAGAAAGAAACATACATTTGAATGAATATAAATGTCCTCTCTCCCTTATTTCTTCTGTTTTACGTTCATTTTATAACATTGCCCTTATTTTAGAATATTTATCATATGCTTCCAAAACTTCGAGAGGTTTTGAAAGAAGCATCTAATTCCTTATTGTAACAGTTTGATGTAAGGAAATTGTTATTAAAGAATGTTTTATTTAAAAGATAAATAAGAAAGTTAGAAGCATTACACTCTCTGTAAAAGAGTTACATTTTGAAAGTGAAAATTTAATACTTCAGGTTTTAGTAAGACAATAAATGCAAAATTTTGGTATTCATTGCATTTTAGTGTTTTCTTTGAGCATATGCATATATAATAATGTAACAATGACAATAACATGTAAATGCATTTGTTATGTGTCACTACTAAGATTATACATTTACAAAAGAAATAAATTCAAAGTAAATATTTTTTCTTGAAACAAAGCATGTATTGATATTTAGTTCAATAAGCATTAATCACTTCATAAAAATTTATATTATAGAGGAAAAACGCAAAAATTGTCCTTTCAGGTTTTTATGAAACATAAAACACCGAATTTTAACTTTATGCAAGTTTGAATATTGATAATAACATAAACAAGGGTTTGAAAATATATTATAACTATTGAAATTACACTTTATAAAAAGAGATAATACAGGAAGAAATACGGGGAACAAATTTGGTGAATCGGAATTAGGTTCTAAGACTAAGTAAGAATAAGTTGTGCAACCTAATTTTGAAATTTTAGTGTCTGTCCCAAAGGTTTATGTTGGAAAAGTTGGTAAAGTGTAAGGGTTTCCAAAATCAAGTTTTGGTTGTAAACTAGGTTGCCCTAGATAGTTTAGTTTAGGAATTAGTACGATTATGAACGTATTTAGAGATTAACAATATATATAAATATATAGGTATAGTGTAAGTAACGTAATTTACGATTTTCGGAAAGAATAGGATTCATGGATATTAATTGCAAGTTTAATTGGCAATTAATTTGTAATTATAAGAGAATTTGTATGGACTGATTTGAAGAGAGTTTAATAATTGAATTTTATGGATTGATTTGAAGAGAGTTTGATTTGAGGAAATCGATGTGTTTCCAAACGTGAAAGCACTTGAAAAATAATTTAATTTAGAGAAATTAATATTCCCTAGGAAATTGAAGAAATTGAGAAAGAATTGGATAAATGGTCCAAAATTTAACTATTATGGATATTAAATAAGATTATGAATGAAACACATCTTTAGGAAAAGGGAAAATTGAGGAGGATAAGAAGTATTGGAATGGCATATTAAGTGTGGAATAAAGGATTGAGACATCGACACCATTTACATCACTGATTGTAAGTGATGACTTCCAAAAATATTTTATTTTCTTAGGTTTTGAGATTTTAATCGCTAGTAGTCTCCCATGATGATTGAAAGATGATATAAAGTGACGAAAGTAATGTATCCCTATTTGTGCTTATGTGATTTGGATTCTAAAACCATTAGCGAATTTATTTTGAGCGATAATTTATTTTGGGACATCTGACTAGTGGATTAATTACATTTTGAATTTGGGAGTTAATAAGGGAATCGAATTTGCAGCTCGTGATGAGGAAATATTTTGAACTCAAGGTTTTATGATATTGAGTAAATAAGTTTAGCTTTCAATAATGTCATCCTCAAGAATAAGAACTTAAAGTGTGAGATTAAGGAATATGCCTAAATATTGGATTTGCATATATTCGCCTTTTTAGTTTGAATATAACTGTGTTTTGGTTTGCTTATGGATATTTATTTCGTTTTTATAAATTAGTCTTTCAATCATTTAATAAAGACTATATTTGGAATTATAAGGAATATACATTAAGTGTAAAGGGTGTGATGTATGATTTTGCGTGTTTGCATGTAGATTACACTATCCATTCAAAGAAACAATTTCCATTCCAAGTAATGTTAAATATGTCAACATTATTCTTTAGGTAGATTTATGGAAATTATAGAAAAAAAATCATTTATTGGAATATATATTCCAGCAAATTGGAACATAGGAAAATATATTGGTATAGACTAGGACATTAGTTAGTTAGATTTGGAGAATTTATTTTAGGAGATTATTGATTTTTCGAGTCATACCTCATTTGAAGATCAGATGGCAGACAAGAAAGATAGCCAGAGCTTTGAGGATAAAGGGAAAAGTTTGCATCTTGAATCTCTTAAACAGTAGGAAAACCATCAATGAAAATTACTCGAATCAAATTTGTGATTAAACTTTGAAAAAAGCCTAATTTTGTTAGGCGGACCGTGTAGGTTAGAAAGTCGGCACTATATTTTGTGCTTTTCCAATATTAGGGAAATGAAAGATATTTTGTTAATAGGAGCCCATGATGTTTTATACTTTTATATTTGACAAGATACCTTCACACTGTAGAAAATTTTGGTAGGGTCTAATTAAGAAATGGGGACGACAGAACCCTTGGTGTCTCGTTCCACCACAGGTATTGTGGAGCACGAGATTACAAGTATCCGCAACATTTAGTTATATTGGTTCGATTACATAAGGGAGAAAAATCGACGGAATGGATGAAAATTTTAAATTTTGTAGCCTTTCATGACATCTTAGGATTATGCGGTTCCATTATTGATGCTAGATTAAATGGTAAGACTTGTCTGCAACACAAATGCATTGCGCACTTATGTAGGGATTATGTTATGGTGCTTTGCATACATACAACATCACATGTTACAATTTCATGTTGTGACTTAGTTCACTTTAGCAAGTCTTTAGTGCATAATCACATTGAATAATGGATGTTTATACATAACTTGGGTGTATAACATGTTTGTTGGAGAGGGTTGTGTTCTTTTCCCCTTCGAGACGAAATCTCTTTTAAGGGCGAGGGGAGGATGTAGCACCCACAAAATATACCCTAAATAGACATGGACAGTTAAATTTAAGTAACAATAATAATAAACAATAATAAATTTATAAAATATTAATTGGATGAAAATAATAATTTTGGATAATTTAGAATTAGGCAATGAAAGTATTACTATTGTATTCGTGGAAAAATTCTAGTTCGTTTCCGTATTTTATTATCTGAAAACGGAGTATGTATGAAGAAGTTATTAATAAAACAAGTTATACGTAAATTGTACACACATAAGATTTGAAATTCAAACTGAATGAATATAAGTCCAGAATAAATTTATATATTGATTGGCATAATGGAATATTTCTTGAAGGTTTTAATTTGTGTGTATATATACACAAAAGATCGGACAAGAATGAAAAGAAATGGAATATAATCAATCACATTAATCACTATTAAATATATAAGGTAAATGACCAGGAGAATTAATCTCCTAGGATTTGACCCTTAGGGGGGGGTCAACCTCTCCCTTTGAAGGAGGTCGATTGCCCTCCTAGGGAGGGTGTCGATAGCTCGTGAGGATGATTGGTGGGGAAGGTTTTATTTTATTAGGGTTTTTTATATAGTTTTGCTTAAAAGGACCATCCAGATTTTATACACCTAATCGTATGATCCACATAAAAACTAGCAACTATAAAAATACCCCATCCATACATTTCACTCTCTTCTAAGTTCTACTTCTCCACTTTGTCTCTCCACCATTTTTCTTAATTTCAGAAAAAAGTTAGATTTCTTCTCTTCTTCTATCCTATATTCTGTCTTTTAATTCTTATCTAAATTCTAGAATTAAGTATAGTGTGTGTGTATATATATATATATATTAGGTTCAAGATATGATTCTTGTGTATATATATATGAGGATTCAGAGTAGTATACTGATTGGAAAGGCTCAGTTCAGATTTATTAGATTCTACACTGAATTCACTATTCTTCTCTTCCTATCTCTGTAAGTGGAAATTATACGAATTTTCTATTTTCTATATTTTTTAGTGTAGATTTGGATTGTTATCCTAAAGGGGTTAGGATTTTCATGAAAACAAATCCTCCAAATCCCTTATGATTTGCAGAATTTTTAAATATATTGGTGTAAACTGGGTTTTGGTTATAATGTAATAAAAGATAGGATACTGGGTGTTGTACAATTTCCGATAATGGTCTAATTCACTCTTTTGAAATTATAAAATTATGTATGAATATGCAAAGGCATATGACTTGAGTATTATAGATTTAATAAGTTTAAGAATCTATTTTTAAAATATAAAGTTTGAACGTATTATATACATATCGCTAAAGTCTTAAGTTTTTGTATATATATAAATCATATGAAAAAATGTAACAAAAATGGGATTTTACATATATAATTGGAATATTGCATCTTGTCTTTCTTTTATTATTGAAATAATCTTTTAAACTGTTGAAACGACCCAAACTTCCCCATAAAGGAAAGTCCGGATTGAATTGAGAACATGACAAATCAGAACACAAACAGAAGTACATTTCATTGCTTATTACAACAATTACATCAGAGTACAAGAACATATCAGAGTACAAATAAATATTACACATCAGAAAAATATCAGAGATTAAATTACATTTAATACATAGCAGTGGAAAAATAATACGTAACACAACTGGAAGAAATACACGGATACACAGCGTTCTGAATATACTTCCAGCTGTAAACCAGGATCCTGTGAATATAATATCTGCAAAACCAAAACTACTAGCTGCCCGTGTGGAAAATAGGGGCACCCAGAGTTTAGGTTAAAAACAGTAAACTCCAGGTCAGTCATGGGACTGGTGTGAGAACTAAAATAGTTATTAATCTTAAATTTTAAAGTGGGGATATCATGGGACCACGCTGTATAACACGGAATGGGTTTACTCCACATGAATCTTAGTTTAGAATAAAACAACGCAATGCTTTTTAGAAAACTGAAGCTATTATAAGACTCAGGTCCCATCACACAATGAACGCAGTCGAGGACAGAATTTTCCCTTATAATAGCCAAATATGCTTGATACGCGAAATTTCATATTTTATTAGTACTATAAGTGAAGAAATCAACTTCAAATATAAATGTATCAATCATAGGCAGTGTAGGTACCATTATATTACATCGCCATATATATATTTACAACTAAAACCGAATATCGCGTATTGGAAATTGTATATCCATCTATGAACCGAGGCAAGGGATTATCCTCACCGATTTGGAGACACGCTAGAAAGTGCCTAAGGATCACACCTACGGGCAACCCTTGGATCTACATGGCCGGTCATCCGTCGATGATTGGCAATACCATAAACTATATGTTAGCCGGTTCTATCGAACCTCTAAAATGGGTCAGTAATGCCGACCACTCTAGAGCCACTAGGGACTCAAATCATATCTGAGGCACCTCGCTTTCCATACAATAATAAGGGACTTCCACATAAGTAAGCAGTCTGGGCTCCATACCATGACGTTACCCATAGCTAGAACTAACATGTGTCCATTTCCATACAGTCACTATCCCTTTTTGGTTCATACCGGGGTGTGAGGCTTACGAAGTAACGTTACACAAAGCTATGCTAATTAAAGTTGTGCTTTGATCATCAACCACAAGGCTTTGCTTTTCATCAAAAGCCTTAATCATTTGCAACTCAGCATGCCTCATTGTCAATCCATACCATAACATTGATTTCTGCCAATATATAACCTCTAAGAATGTACGTCTCAGAGAAGGGTGTTAAGCTAGAGAATAAATCCTCCGCCACCAAATAGATATATATTTACAGAGATCAATGAATATAGCATAAAGGAATACAACGTCATACATACTATCCATATACAAGTCCTTTTTGGGTCTGAACGAAACCGGAGGCACCTTATTCCTCGTCCCATATGTCCAATACAGGAGAGAGGTCCCCGCACATCCTTCGATCTCCAAGTACGTTTGGACGATAACCATTTATTACCTTGTCTAGGGTGTACGGCCCAATCAAGACATCAGTAATCATCCAAACGATGTGAAGATCTCTGGTCTTCCACCACCATCTTCATCTTCTACTCTTGGTCGACGTATAAATTATTCGGAATGGGTTAAACCCGGTCTTTCTGAATAATTCGCATATTTTATAATCAAGTGCCATAAAAACACAACATACGCCTCATTCCAATTCAGAATATTCTTTTAATAAAATATTCACATTTTTAGGGGAAGGTTCCCATAAATGTTATCAAAGATAAATTCTTTTAAATTTATTCTTTAATCTTCCTTTGGATATCCATTTCAAAAGAATCTATTTATCTTTTCACAATTCTAAACCAAATTAAGGTTATTAACTAGTCGGGATTGCTTACCGAAGTAATCATTCATTTATATTTTTCGCATCCCAACCCATTTATCCCATTCTCATTTTAATCAAATTAAAGATTCATTTAAAACTCTAGTTCAGTTTTAATCTAAAAAATCATTACTTAATGATTATCCAAATTTCAAGAAATAAATCTTGTTTTTACTTGGGTTAAAGAACCAGTGTCCTTTAAAACACAGTTCACAATAAACCCAAATCATTTTCCATAAAAATGGAATCTACACGGAAAACAGATCAATATATATTTGATATGAATTTCTGTATCAGACTACTAATATAAATGGAATAGCGGCAAAGCCTTTTAAATTCGATATATAGTAACGGTCTTCTTTTACAGAAGCTCATCTCGATTATTATTAAATCGAATTCCCTTCAATTCCAATTTATTCTATTAAATTGGAAAACTTTACTTTGAAAATTTTCCATTTAGATCTTAATAAAAGATTTATAAATTTCATTTAAATCTTAATAAAAGATTTATAGATTCCATTTAAACCTTAATAAAAGTTTTATAAATTCCATTTAAATCTTGATAAAAGATTTATAAATTCCATATTATATCTTAATAAAAGATTTATATATCCCATATTATATTTTAATAAAAGATTTATAAATTGCATATTATATTTTAATAGAAGATTTATAAATTCCATATTATATTTTTCATTGTTAATTGGGATTTAAGAACAATTGTCGTTTAAAACATAGTTCACGATAAACCCACAATCAACTTTCATTTCAATTCTAATTAAGCATCAATTAATTAGTAAACTTCTCTAAATCTTAATTAAAAGATTTATTCTTTTCACATGGGGTTTAAGAACAGTGTTATTTAAGACACCATTCACGACAAACCCAAAATTCCAATTCTTTTATTCAATTCCAATTAAATATTAGTTAATTGGAAAACCTTACTAAATCTTAATTAAAAGATTTATTCTTTTCTCAACTGGGTTTAAGAACGGTGTCATTTAAGACACCATTCGCGACAAACCCAAAATCCATTTTATTTGTTTAATTCTAATTAAATATTAATTAATTGGAAAACTTCATTAAATCTTAATTAAAGATTTATTTTAGTTAATAACTAGTTCATTTCAAAAAAAATACATTTTTATTTTTTCAAATATGGAATCTTTTTATCAAAAATCTTTCCAGAGTATTAATTATGGTTTTTCATAATTTTTCCATATTTTTAATAATTTTATTAAGGCCTTTAAAGTCGGTTTCCAATAACGATGTAACAACCCGTAAAATGCGAGCCAGTTTGAAATTTTTATTTTGGCCATTTTAGCGAATTTTGAATATTCAAAATGAATTATTTTAAATAATATCGTCGAAAAATTTATTTTGAATAGAATTCGAACGAATATATTTATATACGTCGTCGTTAGAATATATAATAATTATATATAATTATAAAAGGAATTGAAAATGGCGCGGTAGTTCGATAATTCGATTTCTAATTTCAAATGAATATACAGAATTCAATATTAGTCAGAATTGAACGAAACAAGAAATATTTGAATCTGTATAACTATATCTTTGTAACGAAGTTGACAAACTGAGATTTCATCTTAGAAATGATAAGATATGTCCAGTTTAAAATTAGAAATAGTCGCTGTGGAATTTATATATATTTTTATATATATAAGGCCCTTAAAAATAGCAATTTTGCAAACGACCTCGGATTTCGACGAAACCAGTTTTGTTGGGTCCGTGATGTTAAGTTATTGCTAGATTCCAAATTTCATAATTTTTCGAATCAATATGTGAGCGTGGCGAAGGAAAACGCGTTTGACCAGTTTTAGTTGATTTTAATCGACTGGAAAATGGCCATTTTTCAAACGATCTCAGAATTCGACGGAACTAGTTTTGTTAGGACCGTATCGTCAATACGAAGCTAGAAAATATTTTTATTGAATTTTTAGAATTGGTATGTGGCCCTAGTAATTTGAAATGTACGTTTAAAATTCAATATAGTGATTTAAATGTAAATTTAACGGAAACTGATTCAAATAGTCGAATCAGCCTACGATACAGATCCCATTGTGTCGGGGATGGGGGTATTTGGCTAGGGGCGACAGTCGTTGGGTCTGATTTCGAGTTCGTATCAACACAGGGGTATTTTCGAAATTAAATAAATTAAAATTTAAATATATATTTAAACCTAACCTAAAAACTAATGGGTCAAAATTCCTCAGTGGTCAACCCCCGAAAGTCGTCTTCACCAATTCGAAACACGGCGGAAAAAGCTCCTACAAACTCATCCTAAATTCGTCCAATCCCCCTCGAAATAAATCGTGAAATCAAAGCCAAATCGAAGAACTAGGACGGCTCCAAGCATAGAGCGTCTGTGATCTGAAAAGGTGGAGAATTCTCCTCGATTTGGGTGCTCAAAGTTGAGCCGTTTGAAGCTGTATTGCTGGCGCCTGGGACCATCGATCATGACGCCGTTGATGGCGTGGGTGGAGGGTCTTCCGCCGCTTCTAGCGCCGCCGGTTGACGGACCTCCGGTCGAGCAGACTGGTGGCGAGGCGGAACCCTAGCAACGTGAAGATTGCGTTTTATTCTCCAGGCAATTTGAAGAAGAAGCAGTGTAATTTTTTGAACTATATAATTAGTTTAATTAATGTGCTAGTTAAGTAATTTTATATAAATATTGTTTAAAATTCTGAATTTTATATATTAGAACGTTGTTTTCAATGTATTTTTTTTTATGAAATAAGAATATACATGATTTTTTAAAAATAGAAGTTAGAAATGATTTTTAAAAATAGAAGTTAGAAATGATTTTTAAAAATAGAAGTTAGAAATGATTTTTAATTAGTTAAAACGGAGATTTTTAATATAAAGTTTTGATTTTTTTTTTATATAATGTTAAAGACGAGATTTTTTAAAAGAGTAAAAATAGGATTTTTATATATTGAACTTCGAGTTAAAAATAGGATTTTTATATATTGAACTTCGAGTTAAAAATAGGATTTTTATATATTGAACTTCGAAATAAAAATATGACTTTTATATATTGAATAACGAAGTAAAAATTCGATTTTTACATATGTAGTGGCTATAGCAACGAAGATGCGATGACGATGATGATTTCTATCGAAGAAGAGTCAAGATGCTAGGATAGCTATCGGTGAGAATTTCTCACCTTTCAATTTATTTTTCTAGTTATATGTATATATATACTAGGATGCAGACGGTGCTTAGTAGCACCCGACACAATCGTCCACAGACCATGGACTTGTTTGTTTGGTTGCAAATTAGTTAGATTATTTGATTGAAATTGAATTGTTTGGTGAAATAAATTGATATCATTGATGTGTGAATGGCGTGGGCCTTCACTAGACCGAGGATAAGGCTAGGCCTTGTCCCGTTTCTAGTATCGTGCCGTTATGCCGCCGAAATTTTCTAAAATAAGTTAGAAAAATAAAAATATCATTTTATTGAATAAATGAATTGAATAGAAATTCATAGGTTGAAATAAAATGTTTTATCGTTAAAAAATATAATTTTTAACGTGAAGTGAATAAAATAAAATATTCATTTATAAACCGGACGGTTTGTTTATGTACACCTATTTGAATGACATTGATTGGGACGATAAATTGTACACATCGCCCAACAGCACAAATAAAATAGGTGTTTGATTGTTTGAAATCCCCACACGGGTGTTGGGATGAAATATGGATTTCACTCATCCTGATTGATTAAATATGTCGATCGGTTGATTGACAGGCTGTTATAAGCGTTAGATATCTATATTTGATGCTTATACAGTGTAGTGCACTTTGGTTGATGGTTGATTATTTTTCAATGCTATTATACATGTGTTGTATGAAAATCCATATAATTAACATTATATGGTGATTGATTGGGCCTCATTCCAATTTGAAAAATAAAGAATATTATAAAATAAAAGTTCATGTGTTGACAGTACTCATTCATTGAGATTGGTCATGTGTTGAACGAAATATTTTAGTAATAAAATTTGCACCTTTAATATTATAAAATAAAAGTTCATGTGTTGACAGTACTCATTCATTGAGATTGGTCATGTGTTGAACGAAATATTTTGATAATAACAACTATTTTGAATAAAGAAACATTTGAAATAGAATATTTGAAAATAGAAATATATGAAGCCGTGTTGGTTGGATTGACGCCATTTTGACGTGAACGATATTTATATCGATTTTAAAACGATTTCGAAATGAATTGAATTGAAAACGATTTCGAAATGAATTGAATTGAAAACGATTTCGAAATGAATTGAATTGAAAACGAATTCAAATTGAATTGAAAGCGAATTGAATTGAAATTTGAATTGAATAGAAATGAATTTTGAAACGAATTTATAGAGAAGAATTCAATTTTGCTTTGAATTGAAATGGAAGTTGAAATTGCTTTTGAAACGAATTTTAAAACTATTTATATAATTCGTTTTAAATAGAAATCGACGAAATATATATTATATATATTATATATATAATATAATGGCCTGAATAGAACGCGCCGCGCCGCGGCAGTTCGTGAATTTCGACCATTTATTTCAAACGGATATTACGGGAGATCCGGCCGTCGGATTCTCCTAAAACCGGAACCGTTGGGTTCGTATCGAAAAGAGCTTTCTAATGAATGTGATAAATTAGAAATCTAACGGTTGGATTTGGAGATACGTCCAAATCAAATTTGAAAAAGGTCGCTGTAAGTGCAGTTCGATGGCCATTGTTGGAAATCGACTGTACGGGCCTTGATAAAATTATTAAAAATAGTAATAATTTGTGTAAAATCATAAGAAATGATTTAAAAAGATTTGGGATGGAAAACTCCATATTTGAAAAGATAAAAATAGTTTTTTATCGAAATGAACTAGTTTTGAACTAGAATTATAATTCTATTTATTTTTAAATAAATAAATTGAATTTAAAAAGGGTTTTGAAAATAACCAGAATATCCAATGATTGCATTGGAGTGGATTTGAATCGAAATGGTCTTCGGAATATTTCGATGTTGGAATTCGTGATTATACAGGTGTTGTTATGGAAATTTGAAAGATATATATATATATATATCGTTATTTCCAATACGACATTTGTTAGTCGTAGAATTCGATATTGAATATAAGCCGATATATTTTCTATTCAGAGCCTTGTATTGAATATCGAATGTGATTTGGGTTTGTCGTGAATGGTGTCTTCACTAACACTGTTCTTGAACCCAGTTGAGAAATGATTAAATCTTTTTATTTAGATTTAATGAAGTGTACCAATTAAATAATATTTAATTGGAATTGAATTGATATTGATTTTTGGGTTTATCATGAACAGTGTTTTAAATAACACTTATTCTTTAACCCGATAATTAATGAATGTGACTTTGGGTTTATCGTGAACCGTGTCTTTAAATGACACGGATTCTTTAACCCAGTTAACGATTAAAACTAAGTGGAGTTTTAATGAATCTTTAATTAGATTGAAATGATCGAAAATGGAGTATCACCAGTTTTGCTCCAGGCGATAGTTAAATCTTTAATTAGATTTGAACGTGAAATGGTAATTGAATTTACCGATAACACTGTGGTGTTAGATATGAAGTATAACCAGTTTTACTTCATGGGATGAATAGGTTGGGATTGGGAAATTAAAACAAATGATTACTTCGGTAAGGTTCGCTAATCCCGACTAGTTTGAATTGATATTCAAAAGTAGATTAAAAGAATAAATTAAAGAATTTATCTTTGATAAAATTAATGGGAACCTTTCCCTATGAATGTGAAATTAGAAATTAACTGTCGGTTAGCCAAGCAGAATGGTTTTCTGGATATTGATCTGATGTTGGTTTCGGCCTTCGGGTTTAATATTTGGGGAATTATTCTCTTGATTAATTTACGGTTAATGACTGATGAATTGGAATGAGGCGTATGTGGTGTTTGTGTAACACTTATTTAAAAATATACGCGAGTTATTCGGAAAGACCGGGTTTATCCCATTCTGAATAACTGATACGACGATAAGTCGAAGATGAAGACGATGGTCGAAGACCGGAAGTCTTCACGTCGTTTGGGTGATTACTGATGATCTTGATTGGGCTGTACACCCAAGAAGATGGAAACAGTTGGTGATCGTCCAGACGTACTTGGAGATGGATGGATATGCGAGGAAAGTGCCTCCGGTTTCGTTCAGACCCAGAACAGACTTGTAAAGGGACTGTGTGTCTGACATTGGATTTTAGTCCGTGTGATTGATCTCTATTAAATATATATCTGTTTGGCGGCGGAGAATTTATTCTCTTGCTTAACGCCCTTCTCTGAGACGTACGAGCTCAGGGGTTATATATTGATGGATATCAATCGCATGGAGTGAATTGCCTGTGTGGCATGCTAAGATGCAAATGATCAAGGCTTCTGTTGAAAAGCAAAGTCTTGTGGTTGATGATCGAAGCACGGCCTTGTGTGGCGTAGCTTTGTGTAACGTTGATTCGCGAGTATCACACCCGGTATGAATCAAAAACGGGAGACGGACCTCAGGGAGGACATGCGTTTCTTTCTAGTTATGAGTGGCGTCAGTGCTTGAACTGGCTGACGAGTTTGACTCATGTGGATGTTACTTATTATTACTTGCTGAAAAGCGAGGCGCCTCGTGATATCGGTTTCGGCCGATGCTTCTGGTCGGCTGACGGGCCAGATTTACGCCCCAAAGGGCGGAGAAACGTAGTGTTCAGGCATAATAATCCACATCGGTGGACCGGCCCTGACGATCCAAGGGGCAGTTGCGGCTGTTCCGGAGACATGGGCTAGATTGTCTCGAATCAGTGAGGATCTTGCCCCTAGCCTCGGTTCATACCATAAATGATAACCCAACTTCCAATACAACATTTGCGGTTTTGATTGTAAACTTATATATGGCGACATAGTGTTATGGGCCATTCATGCCGCCTATGATTGATACTTATGATTTGAAGTTGTTTTATGCACTATGCACTTATAATAGTATCAAATGATTTGTTTTAAACGTACTAAGCATTCTTTGGCTGTTATAAGGGAAAACCCTATCCTCGACTGCGTTGCATTGTGTGATGGGACCTGGGTCTTATAACAGCTTCATTTTTCTTTATTTAGCATTGCGCTGTTTGTTTTATGCACTGGTATTCTTGGGAGGAAACCCGTTCCGTGTTATACGGCGTGGTCCCTTGATTTACCGAACTTTAAAATAAAGAATTAATAACTGTTTTAGTTCTCACACCAGTCACATGACTGACCTGGAGTTTATTGTTTTAACCTAAACTCTGGGTGCCCTTATTTTGACGCGGGCAGCTAGTAGTTTTGGTTTTGCAGATTTATATTCACAGGATCCTGGTTTACAGCTGGAACGATATCCGGAAAGCTTTGTATCCGTATATCTACTTCTAGTTGTGTATTGTATTATTTTCCGCTGCTATGTATTTAAATGTAATTTAAATCTCTGATATTTCTGTGTAATATTCATTTATACTCTGTATATTCTTGTAATCTGATGCATTGTTGTAATATACAATGAAATGTTCTTCTGTATGCGTTCTGTTGTGGTTTGTTCTCGAACTATCCGACGCTTTCCTTTACGGGGAAGTTACGGGTTGTCACAGTTGGTATCAGAGCTTTGGTTTACAAAGCTTAGAGAACAAGGCACATTAGAACCATACGAAAGAATTCATCAGATATTGGATTAGTAATATCCAATGAGAATGACTCGTTAGAGATAGGATCAGTAGTATCCTAGAACGAGTGTGAAGAGTATATTTTTGAAAATGAAAACAAATCTTGTTTTGAAATTTAAAACAATTATTCGTATTTGATTATCTATATATATTGAGTTGGACAGTCCAGTATATAAAGATTTCGCGTATACGTCTGATCCGCGTGTATTCGAAATTTTAATATACTGGATAGATATAGAATCACACTCTAGTCGCCCGGGGATGATGCTGATAATTGTGATCACATTATCAGTATTTATATTCGAGTGACGAAAGTGAGATTTCTATATATTTCCTATTGACTGGTGTGAGAACCAAAATTAGATAGGGCCTATTGTTGTGATTTGGCATCAAAAATCTGATTTTTGACTATATATATCAAAGTTATGCATTTGAAAAGCTAATCAACTAATTGATTGATGTTTGTGTTGTTTGTTTAATTGTTTGATAATTTTGAACCATTATGCCTAACTGAATCAAATATTGAACTGTATTGAAAATTGGTCGCATTTACTTGCATATACATATACTTACATTGAACAGGTCATAGCAAGGAGGCTAGAGCAGAGAATAAAATTTGTTTTCCCGACAAATAGGTACATGTTTACTACATAATTTCCTGTTTTGTTTGGGTGATGATGATTTTGTGAGCCTATTGGCTAGCCGCTTGGCTTTTTCTTTTTCTTTTTGAGATCTGAAGGACCGGGGAAGCTATTTGAAATTCCCCGATGCTCCCATTGCAGGGGAGGTTATGGCGAAATTTTTCGAAAATTTAAGGTGTTAGCCAAATTTTTGAAATTTTGAAAATTCTCAGAAACTAAAGAGTTGGAGAATGGAAGCCAGATCGAACGTAGAGTTGATTAATCAAACCACTTTCGACTTTGTTCCTTTTCGGGGACGAAAAGTTTTAAGTGGGGGAGATTGTAACAACCCGTAAAATGCGAGCCAGTTTGAAATTTTTATTTTGGCCATTTTAGCGAATTTTGAATATTCAAAATGAATTATTTTAAATAATATCGTCGAAAAATTTATTTTGAATAGAATTCGAACGAATATATTTATATACGTCGTCGTTAGAATATATAATAATTATATATAATTATAAAAGGAATTGAAAATGGCGCGGTAGTTCGATAATTCGATTTCTAATTTCAAATGAATATACAGAATTCAATATTAGTCAGAATTGAACGAAACAAGAAATATTTGAATCTGTATAACTATATCTTTGTAACGAAGTTGACAAACTGAGATTTCATCTTAGAAATGATAAGATATGTCCATTTTAAAATTAGAAATAGTCGCTGTGGAATTTATATATATTTTTATATATATAAGGCCCTTAAAAATAGCAATTTTGCAAACGACCTCGGATTTCGACGAAACCAGTTTTGTTGGGTCCGTGATGTTAAGTTATTGCTAGATTCCAAATTTCATAATTTTTCGAATCAATATGTGAGCGTGGCGAAGGAAAACGCGTTTGACCAGTTTCAGTTGATTTTAATCGACTGGAAAATGGCCATTTTTCAAACGATCTCAAAATTCGATGGAACTAGTTTTGTTAGGACCGTATCGTCAATACGAAGCTAGAAAATATTTTTATTGAATTTTTAGAATTGGTATGTGGCCCTAGTAATTTGAAATGTACGTTTAAAATTCAATATAGTGATTTAAATGTAAATTTAACGGAAACTGATTCAAACAGTCGAATCAGCCTACGATACAGATCCCATTGTGTCGGGGATGGGGGTATTTGGCTAGGGGCGACAGTCGTTGGGTCTGATTTCGAGTTCGTATCAACACAGGGGTATTTTCGAAATTAAATAAATTAAAATTTAAATATATATTTAAACCTAACCTAAAAACTAATGGGTCAAAATTCCTCAGTGGTCAACCCCCGAAAGTCGTCTTCCCCAATTCGAAACACGGCGGAAAAAGCTCCCACAAACTCATCCTAAATTCGTCCAATCCCCCTCGAAATAAATCGTGAAATCAAAGCCAAATCGAAGAACTAGGACGGCTCCAAGCATAGAGCGTCTGTGATCTGAAAAGGTGGAGAATTCTCCTCGATTTGGGTGCTCAAAGTCGAGCCGTTTGAACCTGTATTGCTGGCGCCTGGGACCATCGATCATGACGCCGTTGATGGCGTGGGTGGAGGGTCTTCCGCCGCTTCTAGCGCCGCCGGTTGACGGACCTCCGGTCGAGCAGACTGGTGGCGAGGCGGAACCCTAGCAACGTGAAGATTGCGTTTTATTCTCCAGGCAATTTGAAGAAGAAGCAGTGTAATTTTTTGAACTATATAATTAGTTTAATTAATGTGCTAGTTAAGTAATTTTATATAAATATTGTTTAAAATTCTGAATTTTATATATTAGAACGTTGTTTTCAATGTATTTTTTTTTATGAAATAAGAATATACATGATTTTTTAAAAATAGAAGTTAGAAATGATTTTTAAAAATAGAAGTTAGAAATGATTTTTAAAAATAGAAGTTAGAAATGATTTTTAATTAGTTAAAACGGAGATTTTTAATATAAAGTTTTGATTTTTTTTTATATAATGTTAAAGACGAGATTTTTTAAAAGAGTAAAAATAGGATTTTTATATATTGAACTTCGAGTTAAAAATAGGATTTTTATATATTGAACTTCGAGTTAAAAATAGGATTTTTATATATTGAACTTCGAGTTAAAAATAGGATTTTAATATATTGAACTTCGAAATAAAAATATGACTTTTATATAATGAATAACGAAGTAAAAATTCGATTTTTACATATGTAGTGGCTATAGCAACGAAGATGCGATGACGATGATGATTTCTATCGAAGAAGAGTCAAGATGCTAGGATAGCTATCGGTGAGAATTTCTCACCTTTCAATTTATTTTTCTAGTTATATATATATATACTAGGATGCAGACGGTGCTTAGTAGCACCCGACACAATCGTCCACAGACCATGGACTTGTTTGTTTGGTTGCAAATTAGTTAGATTATTTGATTGAAATTGAATTGTTTGGTGAAATAAATTGATATCATTGATGTGTGAATGGCGTGGGCCTTCACTAGACCGAGGATAAGGCTAGGCCTTGTCCCGTTTCTAGTATCGTGCCGTTATGCCGCCGAAATTTTCTAAAATAAGTTAGAAAAATAAAAATATCATTTTATTGAATAAATGAATTGAATAGAAATTCATAGGTTGAAATAAAATGTTTTATCGTTAAAAAATATAATTTTTAACGTGAAGTGAATAAAATAAAATATTCATGTATAAACCGGACGGTTTGTTTATGTACACCTATTTGAATGACATTGATTGGGACGATAAATTGTACACATCGCCCAACAGCACAAATAAAATAGGTGTTTGATTGTTTGAAAACCCCACACGGGTGTTGGGATGAAATATGGATTTCACTCATCCTGATTGATTAAATATGTCGATCGGTTGATTGACAGGCTGTTATAAGCGTTAGATATCTATATTTGATGCTTATACAGTGTAGTGCACTTTGGTTGATGGTTGATTATTTTTCAATGCTATTATACATGTGTTGTATGAAAATCCATATAATTAACATTATATGGTGATTGATTGGGCCTCATTCCAATTTGAAAAATAAAGAATATTATAAAATAAAAGTTCATGTGTTGACAGTACTCATTCATTGAGATTGGTCATGTGTTGAACGAAATATTTTAGTAATAAAATTTGCACCTTTAATATTATAAAATAAAAGTTCATGTGTTGACAGTACTCATTCATTGAGATTGGTCATGTGTTGAACGAAATATTTTGATAATAACAACTATTTTGAATAAAGAAACATTTGAAATAGAATATTTGAAAATAGAAATATATGAAGCCGTGTTGGTTGGATTGACGCCATTTTGACGTGAACGATATTTATATCGATTTTAAAACGATTTCGAAATGAATTGAATTGAAAACGATTTCGAAATGAATTGAATTGAAAACGATTTCGAAATGAATTGAATTGAAAACGAATTCAAATTGAATTGAAAGCGAATTGAATTGAAATTTGAATTGAATAGAAATGAATTTTGAAACGAATTAATAGAGAAGAATTCAATTTTGCTTTGAATTGAAATGGAAGTTGAAATTGCTTTTGAAACGAATTTTAAAACTATTTATATAATTCGTTTTAAATAGAAATCGACGAAATATATATTATATATATTATATATATATAATATAATGGCCTGAATAGAACGTGCCGCGCCGCGGCAGTTCGTGAATTTCGACCATTTATTTCAAACGGATATTACGGGAGATCCGATCGTCGGATTCTCCTAAAACCGGAACCGTTGGGTTCGTATCGAAAAGAGCTTTCTAACGAATGTGATAAATTAGAAATCTAACGGTTGGATTTGGAGATACGTCCAAATCAAATTTGAAAAAGGTCGCTGTAAGTGCAGTTCGATGGCCATTGTTGGAAATCGACTGTACGGGCCTTGATAAAATTATTAAAAATAGTAATAATTTGTGTAAAATCATAAGAAATGATTTAAAAAGATTTGGGATGGAAAACTCCATATTTGAAAAGATAAAAATAGTTTTTTATCGAAATGAACTAGTTTTGAACTAGAATTATAATTCTATTTATTTTTAAATAAATAAATTGAATTTAAAAAGGGTTTTGAAAATAACCAGAATATCCAATGATTGCATTGGAGTGGATTTGAATCGAAATGGTCTTCGGAATATTTCGATGTTGGAATTCGTGATTATACAGGTGTTGTTATGGAAATTTGAAAGATATATATATATATATATCGTTATTTCCAATACGACATTTGTTAGTCGTAGAATTCGATATTGAATATAAGCCGATATATTTTCTATTCAGAGCCTTGTATTGAATATCGAATGTGATTTGGGTTTGTCGTGAATGGTGTCTTCACTAACACTGTTCTTGAACCCAGTTGAGAAATGATTAAATCTTTTTATTTAGATTTAATGAAGTGTACCAATTAAATAATATTTAATTGGAATTGAATTGATATTGATTTTTGGGTTTATCGTGAACAGTGTTTTAAATAACACTTATTCTTTAACCCGATAATTAATGAATGTGACTTTGGGTTTATCGTGAACCGTGTCTTTAAATGACACGGATTCTTTAACCCAGTTAACGATTAAAACTAAGTGGAGTTTTAATGAATCTTTAACTAGATTGAAATGATCGAAAATGGAGTATCACCAGTTTTGCTCCAGGCGATAGTTAAATCTTTAATTAGATTTGAACGTGAAATGGTAATTGAATTTACCGATAACACTGTGGTGTTAGATATGAAGTATAACCAGTTTTACTTCATGGGATGAATAGGTTGGGATTGGGAAATTAAAACAAATGATTACTTCGGTAAGGTTCGCTAATCCCGACTAGTTTGAATTGATATTCAAAAGTAGATTAAAAGAATAAATTAAAGAATTTATCTTTGATAAAATTAATGGGAACCTTTCCCTATGAATGTGAAATTAGAAATTAACTGTCGGTTAGCCAAGCAGAATGGTTTTCTGGATATTGATCTGATGTTGGTTTCGGCCTTCGGGGTTAATATTTGGGGAATTATTCTCTTGATTTATTTACGGTTAATGACTGATGAATTGGAATGAGGCGTATGTGGTGTTTGTGTAACACTTATTTAAAAATATACGCGAGTTATTCGGAAAGACCGGGTTTATCCCATTCTGAATAACTGATACGACGATAAGTCGAAGATGAAGACGATGGTCGAAGACCGGAAGTCTTCACGTCGTTTGGGTGATTACTGATGATCTTGATTGGGCTGTACACCCAAGAAGATGGAAACAGTTGGTGATCGTTCAGACGTACTTGGAGATGGATGGATATGCGAGGAAAGTGCCTCCGGTTTCGTTCAGACCCAGAACGGACTTGTAAAGGGACTGTGTGTCTGACATTGGATTTTAGTCCGTGTGATTGATCTCTATTAAATATATATCTGTTTGGCGGCGGAGAATTTATTCTCTTGCTTAACGCCCTTCTCTGAGACGTACGAGCTCAGGGGTTATATATTGATGGATATCAATCGCATGGAGTGAATTGCCTGTGTGGCATGCTAAGATGCAAATGATCAAGGCTTCTGTTGAAAAGCAAAGTCTTGTGGTTGATGATCGAAGCACGGCCTTGTGTGGCGTAGCTTTGTGTAACGTTGATTCGCGAGTATCACACCCGGTATGAATCAAAAACGGGAGACGGACCTCAGGGAGGACATGCGTTTCTTTCTAGTTATGAGTGGCGTCAGTGCTTGAACTGGCTGACGAGTTTGACTCATGTGGATGTTACTTATTATTACTTGCTGAAAAGCGAGGCGCCTCGTGATATCGGTTTCGGCCGATGCTTCTGGTCGGCTGACGGGCCAGATTTACGCCCCAAAGGGCGGAGAAACGTAGTGTTCAGGCATAATAATCCACATCGGTGGACCGGCCCTGACGATCCAAGGGGCAGTTGCGGCTGTTCCGGAGACATGGGCTAGATTGTCTCGAATCAGTGAGGATCTTGCCCCTAGCCTCGGTTCATACCATAAATGATAACCCAACTTCCAATACGACATTTGCGGTTTTGATTGTAAACTTATATATGGCGACATAGTGTTATGGGCCATTCATGCCGCCTATGATTGATACTTATGATTTGAAGTTGTTTTATGCACTATGCACTTATAATAGTATCAAATGATTTGTTTTAAACGTACTAAGCATTCTTTGGCTGTTATAAGGGAAAACCCTATCCTCGACTGCGTTGCATTGTGTGATGGGACCTGGGTCTTATAACAGCTTCATTTTTCTTTATTTAGCATTGCGCTGTTTGTTTTATGCACTGGTATTCTTGGAAGGAAACCCGTTCTGTGTTATACGGCGTGGTCCCTTGATTTACCGAACTTTAAAATAAAGAATTAATAACTGTTTTAGTTCTCACACCAGTCACATGACTGACCTGGAGTTTATTGTTTTAACCTAAACTCTGGGTGCCCTTATTTTGACGCGGGCAGCTAGTAGTTTTGGTTTTGCAAATTTATATTCACAGGATCCTGGTTTACAGCTGGAACGATATCCGGAAAGCTTTGTATCCGTATATCTACTTCTAGTTGTGTATTGTATTATTTTCCGCTGCTATGTATTTAAATGTAATTTAAATCTCTGATATTTCTGTGTAATATTCATTTATCTCTGTATATTCTTGTAATCTGATGCATTGTTGTAATATACAATGAAATGTTCTTCTGTATGCGTTCTGTTGTGGTTTGTTCTCGAACTATCCGACGCTTTCCTTTACGGGGAAGTTACGGGTTGTCACAAACGACCACCGAACTGCATCCATAACGACCTTTTCCAAATTTGATTTGGATATAATTCCAAATCCAACCGTTAGATTTCAAATCTCTTAATTTCATTAAAAATCTCTTTTCGATACGAACCCAACAGTTCCAGTATTAGGAGAATCCGACGGTCGGATCTCCTGTTACATCAATTTGAAGTTAATGGTCGAAATTCGCGAACGGTCGCTACGCGGCGCGTTCTATTCAGGCCATTAAATATATATAATATATATTATATATATTCCATCAATTTCCAATTAAAACGTATTTATTGATCGTTTATAAATTCGTTTTAAAACGATTCCAACTTTATTTTCAATATTAAATAAAAATTGAATATTCTGTATTTTTATCATATTAAAATGATAATATTTTCAAAATATTAAATTTTGAAATCACTTCTTTTCAATGTTCAATAGAAAATGAATAAAATCGATCAATAAACCCGTTCGGGTTAAAATGACATTTCTATACTTAACCCGGCTTCATATTTTTATATTTTTGTGTCCATTCAAAGTTGGACATCAAAATCATAATTTTATTCTTCACTGAATATTATTTTAAAATATTTGTTATTTAAAATATTCTTTATTTTAAAAGATTCTTTGTTTTAAAATATTCTTTATTTAAAGTATTCTTTATTTGAAAAATTCTATTACATTATAAATGTTCTGTTACATTGAAAATGTTCTTTTACATTATTTACATTATAAATGTTCTTTTATATAAAAAATGTTCTTTTATTTTATTTACATTATAAATGTTCTTTTATATAAAAAATGTTCTTTTACATTATAAATGTTCTTTTATATAAAAAATGTTCTTTTATTTTATTTACATTATAAATGTTCTTTTATATAAAAAATGTTCTTTTACATTATAAATGTTCTTTTATATAAAAAATGTTCTTTTACATTATAAATGTTCTTTTATATAAAAAATGTTCTTTTATATAAAAAATGTTCTTTTACATTATTTACATTATAAATGTTCTTTTATATAAAAAAATGTTCTTTTATTTTAAAATGTCCTTTATTTCTAAATCGGAATGCGACCCAATCAATTACCATATAATTTCAGTTATATGAATTTCATACATCGCATGTAATGCATCAATAATAATAAATAATAAACAAACAGTCCATTCACATCCAGAGTGAAATTTACAACTGTGTGAGCATTAAAATAAATAAATAATGCTCCTCACAGACTGTCAAACCATCGATTGACATACATTTATATATTGGGACTAGTGTATGTCAAATATCATCCCAATACCCGTGTGGGGTTTTCAAACAACAACAGTTTATTTAAATAAATTATTGGTTAATAAATTTAACCAATTCTAACTCAGATTGAATTATTTTTAAACTTAACCAATTTTCACTAATTTAATTTATAAATAAGTATTTTTAATTTAATTCCAACTACCACATAAATGTTAACATTATTTTTAATACGTTCAACATTACAACATCACAAACAACATACGATACAGTTAATTTAAATCGTCCATGGTTTGCGGACGAGGGAGGTGATCTAACAAGCACCATATACAGTTTCTAATGATTAAACTGATAAAAATCTAAATTGGAAATTCTATATATTTTCCAATTATGAAAATAAATAAATAACTGTGCCGAATTTTTAGTGAGGAGTTCTCACCTTTGGTTTCTACCCCATCAGTGTGTATTTCCTGAATTTCTGGTACGGTTTGGATTTGCCCGAAATTCCAACGCAATCTTTTTCACACTATTCATAGTAAAAATCACATTTTTAATACGATATTATTTAAATAAAAATCATATTTTTATTTCAACTCCCTCTCTATATATATAAAGCATATTTTTCTATACTGTGAAAGATCATATTTTCTATACAATGAAAAATCATTTTCTTCTATACAATGAAAAATCATATTTTCTGTACAATGAAATCATATTTTTATATACAATGAAATCATATTTTTATATCTTAAAACCATGTTATTTTCATTTTTAAAACAATGGCATTTTCATTTTTAAAACGATGACATTTTTATCTTTTTAAAATAAAAACATTTTTATTTTTAAAACATTGCTTTATTTTTCTTTTCAAAACAATGTATATTTTATATTGAAAAACAATTCTATTTTCATTTAAAACTGATTTTAATCTATGGCACTTTATAAAAAAAAGAATTACTCTTTTAACACAAAGTTATATATTTTTAAAAACCAATTTCCGATTAATTACATAAATAAAAAAGGAAAAGCTCACTGTTTTTCAGTTATGGACAATCCCATTGTGTAGTGTTCTTCATCACGGTTCTAACGATACCTAGTTTGTGAAATTCTGAGGATATATGAGCAAGTTACAATCATTGTTACATAAACTCCTTTTATAATTAATTAACTAAATAAATAATTTAATTTATTCACTTAACCAATTTTCAATCCCTCTTCTTCCCGTCCATTTGTCTGTACCTCGCCGAACCCATCTCGATGTCAAAGAAGCTGGCGCCGTCCCTCACTCCAATGATCAGAGTCGCATCCAAGGCCATCGACCGCTGCTCCACAATGTCCTCCGCCTGCGCCACCATGTCCTTAGAATTCCGGTCCTCCCTAGGTCTTGAAAATTGAACCCAAACCAATTGTCTTTGAGTAGTAAAATCGAACATCATACAACATCAATACCAATCATAACCGTTGGTCCTACAGATCCCGCAGCCTTCTATCATTTTCCAATTGTATAATTTTCATTTCGTTTCACGGATCTTTAGATTAAGAAGGGAAAAACGGATCGTTCCTGGCCTTCCTTAAAGAAACGACGGCAGCTTAGTATAAGGAATTAGGGTTTTCTGAATTGTGGGTATTTATAGATTATATTTTATTATATTTAATTCAATTATTTGTCTACGTTAAAATTTAACACTCCTAACTTCAATAAAATTCCAACGACTATCGCCCCTAACTAAATACCCTCATTCCGGACACAATGGAATATGTTTCGTTAGCCAATTTGACTGTTTCGATCAGTTTTTATTTAAATTAAAATATAAATCAATACATATTGAATTTAAACGTACATTCAAATTTACTGGGGCTGCATACTGACTCCAAAAATTACAAAAAAAATAAATCTAGCTATGTTTTGACGATACGGTCCTAACAAAATTAATTTCATCGAATTTGGAGACCATTTGGAAAAAGGCCATTTTCTGGTCGATCCAATTTGACTAAATTTGAAAAACACGTTTTCTTTTGCCATGCTCACATATTAATTCCAAAAATTATAAAATTAGAATCTAGCAATAATTTGACATTCCAAATCCAACAAAAGTGGTTTCGTAGAAAACGGAGGTCGTTTGCAAAATGGCTATTTTTAAGGACTATATATATACATATATTAGAAGTATATATAAAATCTATAGCGACTATTCTGAATTTTAAACTGGACATAACTTACAATTTATAAAGTGAAATATCAGTTTCTTACATTCTTTAGAAAGATATTATTAAACAAATTCAAATATTTCTAGTTTCGTCCAATTCTGATTTAAAATGAATTATGTATACTCAATTGAAATTAGAAGTCGAATTTTCATACTGCCGCACCATTTCAGGCTTGTTTTATAATTAAAATAAATGTATTTGTTCTAACTTCGATTAAAATAAATTTTTTGTCGTTATTATTTAAAATAAATAGTTTTAAATATGCAAAATTCATTAAAATTCCTAAAATAAAAAATTTAATTTGGTTCAGAATTTTCGGGTTGTTACAACCTTGGTTACAAGTTTTTATGTATACAATGTTATTTCTCTGTTGTTGATTAAATGTGAATATACATGTTTATGCCATGTTGATGAAGTTAGGGAAACAAACTTGTAAACCTTATTTTGATGTTAAGATTAACATTTCAATGATTTTGGACATTTATTATATGTGCTTGATTTACGTTTTATTTATTACTATCTATATCGTAATTAACGTATTATGAATGCGTATTAAGTTCGTACTAAATGCGATAAATAGGATATTATAATTATAAAAGTCCCCATAGGAAATTTGAGTATTAATGGATATTAATTAATATTAATGACACATAGACACGAGGTTAACCCTTATTTGTGGGAGAAGCCAACCGACAGGCATATCCAACATCTATAAGTTTTCTAGGTTAAGGTGAGAGGTATAGGTGCCATTAGCTATTATAATGAGTACACAAAGATGCGAGGTTAACCCAACTTATAGTAGAAGTCTACTTGGAACCTTACAGCAAATTCAACATCTACAAGTAGTTAGTTTAACGTAGGACGTATAGTGTGTATATATATATGTATGTGCGAAGTAGGCTTGCCTCAAAAGGGTATTAAGTGGCTTACCTACCCCGGTTTGGGTATTAAGCGGTTAAGACTAGGTCCGTCCCTAAGGTTCACTCCTTGGTTTAGGACCAAAGTCATGAGACCCACCCTAATTAAGTTCTTAAGTGGTCATTGAATCCGCTTTTCTCTTATAAAGTATTAAATGGTCCTAATTCAAAAATAGACATATGAGTAAGGTAGTTCTCCAGAAGTTGTCCCCTTCTTATCTAGAGGCTATGTTAGGGCATACCTAGGGATGGACAGTATGAAAATTCTAAGGGACATCCTGTCTAAGGGAAGTATTAAGTGACTAGTAGATCACCTGAAATGATAGCTAGATAGTAACGCATGGGTCCTCCAGGAGGGTCATAAATGGAGATGAATGTCTATCTAAACCTGGTATTAGGTGGCATATTACTATCTCTCGATTTATATTGAGAGTATATTTAATAGTGATGAGGATTATAAGACAAGGTCTTAAGTGACATTTGAGTAGTCCGCCTAACTAATACATATTAATTATGTGTTGAATTTGTGTAGACATAATTTGATGAATTTATACTGCCAAGTATAGTAAATAGACATTCCTTAAACTTATGTGATTTTTATTCACAAGAACTTATTTTTGTGACCTCCTTCCTCGTAACAATTAAATAGGTTAGTAGGTGAGAATGCTTGATTGATGGAATCACAGAAAGTAGAGCCTAGCAAAGGAGATTCTATTGTTTATCGTTATTTTCAGTTATTATCATGTTAAGAAGTTTATTGTAATCATGGGATATTATTATTGATGTACCTAGATATGGAGGTTGGGATTTTATGTATTGATATTATAGTGGTTTTATTTAATGGTACATCTATTTTTAGTTATTATATTTTATTCCTTCTGCCGTGAGATTCTGATTTCGTTTTTAGTTTGGGTTTGCTTATGTATCCCTTATATGAATCAATGACCTATTTAGAATGACTTTAAGTTCGGATGTGACTTTTTTGGATCAGAATTTAGGCCCATTCCGAAAAGGTTGATACATGGAAAGTCAATATTATAACCCTCAACGGTTTCATATTCATGGATCGCAAAAGAAGACCAAGAACTTCCTTTAGTACTAGACTTCCCTTTAGTCTGAACGTTAGCATCATCCTCCGCTTCTTTCATAAACCTCACCCGTTCCTCTAGAACTTTAGGCTCGTTGCTCCCTTAGAAATGTATTAATAAGCTCTCCCTCATCTACAAACCTATCTTCTGAGGCTTGCATCTCCTCTTCAACTAGTTTTCTCCAGGTGTCGACTAAAGTTTATGGATAGTCCTTGATCTATGATAAGTCACGATACCTGAGGACTCGGGAAAAGAAACCCATAAACAATGGACCGAGCTCCTCCTCTGCCTTCTAATCCTCACTCAACTGATCTCCTAAATCCTTTAAATATATATCATATTGAATTTTGGAGTTGGAAGCTGATTCAAGTGTTGTGTTAGCAATTTCTTCCACCTTCTTAGATCGTGTCTTGACGTCAAGAAGCTTATCCCTTATTTCTCATTCTCCTTTTCAAGAGTACTTTTCTATGCATTCAGGCTTTTGGAGCTAAGCTTAATTCCAATTTTTCTCGGTCATGACTTTCAGATCATCCTCTATTGAATTCGTTCTCAAGCTTGCCGTGTCAAATTCCTTATGGAAGCAGTCCATGAAATCATAATACTGCTTCTTATGTTTTTTAACATCTTGCTTAACAGCCTTTAGTTTAGTCTAAGTTTCAACAAGCTCTTTATCCACGTAGGAAAGGGCATTTTTATCTCAATCCCATTCTTGATTCATGTTAGCAGTATCCAGCTCAATGGATCGAATAATCTCAGATAATTTCCGAGCATACTTTCATGTCTCCTTATATTGCCCTCAGATGTCTTCAACTACCTTCTTGAGTCGTTCTTCAGTGCTTTCAAGCATGGATGAAGAGGAAGGAAGTGCACGCGTCTAAAATAGTACTGTGGGAATTGAATGCCTAGTTCCTTTTCCACTCTGTCACTAAAGGCTTAAGCACGATAGGCTTTGTAACAGTGATAGTTTTTGACTTTTTCTTGATATAGATCGCTATTGGCTTCTCCTTTCCCTTGTCTTTTGGCTCTGAATTATTCTTCGGACGAGGCCCATTATAGGAATCTTTTGGAGGGATTTAGGCATTGACTACTGAATTCTCGCTTTTGCAAATATCCTTCTAACTTTTGGGCCTATCGGCCTCGCGATGGACTAAAGAAAGAGAATGGGAGTGGTGCTTATAGTCATTGTGACGCCTTTCTCTCTCTGGTCCTCTCTTTTTCAATCCTCTCTATACTTCCGCTCCTGATCAAGAATGGTACTTCGGTGGGACACCACTCTTGGACAAGCTATTACCAAGTCGCCTATAATCATATGATCTTGACAATGTACCTGCGAACCAGATTAAGCGCACGTCAGAACTAGTAAATCATACAGCGGACAAATGCAATGGGTGTGCTGTGTCTGTCCTAGTGATCCTCCTGACAGATCCATTCCAAATGTTTAGCTCACCGACGAAATCTCCCCAACTCCACGTAGATATTTTCCCTTTAGAAGTGAAAAAGAATGTCTGTAGATTTAGATTGGTGAATCCATGCTATTTAGGCAGCAGCGCTCGATCGCCAAAACCATAGAAAGGTTCAATTGTGATAGAAGATCCCGTGTCTTAGGTCGAAGACTTTGGCTGCGGAGTGTGTTCTAATGAAAATTTCTTAGCTGTTTATTTCCTAACATGGACTTTGTCGTGGGGTTCATCAAGAAAGGTCCCCCGACTGGGGGCATGACTCCTTTATAGCTGTGCCTCCGCCCCTGACTGGATCACCGCTCAAACCAATACTTCTATCAACACTTAGCAAATTAAATCGGCGTAGAAACTCCTTATTTATAAATCTTCGCACCTGCCTCTGTTCCTCACGAATCGCTCGCAAGGTGGCTAACCTCGACGTATACATTCGTCGCTAGGCCTATCTATTGTCCCTGCCAAATGAAAACATAAAGTTTTAAATGAATTCAAAGCCAAATTCGAAGTAAATGACTTTTGAAGACACTTACATCCTTCAAGCCATCGGCTGACAAAGCCTTCTTGATGAGGAACATAAAACTGATATAATTTTACCCCACTTGTTTTAATCCACCCATCCATGATGACTCGGCTGTTCAATGTTGCTTTAAAATAAGTAAACGATGGAGTATCTTTACGGTGCTTGAAGTTGAAGAAAATCACACATCATCGGTGGTAAGTTCCTGATAGAGATGCTCAGGGTATAGAATATAAAGAGCGTGAAGGTAAACATAAGTTGTCGGGTGTAGCTTCATCAGTGCCAAGCCCATAAGGGAAAGAATGGTCAGGAAAAATGGACTGAATGAAGGGACGGAACTGACTTTGCACATATGGCAAAAGTGAGCTCTTACCCTTCTAGAGGACGGTGTGGTGTTTGTAGAACAGCATGCACCCAAACCTGATTGAATGAAAAGTATCATTTTAGTTTAGGTCATTCATTGCTGAAAGATAGCTCTTGGAAGAGTATCTAGAGTAGGAGCGACTCCTGCAACACTAGCTCCACTTGTAACTACGACCTGCCTTTCCACTAGCGAGACTGTTGATGACTTGCCACGTGCTTGAATTTGATATCGAGACTCATCATCTTCAGACCCAGCTGTAGAGCTAGATCCTGTTTTTGGATTTTTATAAATCATATCCTTCTTAGCTCCTGCCTCAGATGCTCTAGTAGAATATCTTTGACTCATAACAACTGTACTACTCAAGAAACATCGCTAATTAAACTGATTAACCCGTAACCCTCCCACCCCCCGTGTTTGAATGGTGCGGTGTGTGTAGTGTTACGTGAAGACATGTGCATCAACAGAAAATAAAATACCCGTGACATATCATTGAAGATAACTTGATCTTTTATCGTTTCCGACCATTTAATCAAGCTTAGATCACAAGCAATTGCAGATTGTGACACCCCACGTCTGTTAATGTCACTTGTAAGAGAATGCATTAAGTTTCGTGAAGTGTAATAGGTAAACAGTACAGAAAATTTACAAGACAGATATAAAATATGCAGTGGAAAAATTCAACTTCATTATTAAAACCAAAACGTAGTCTCAAACAGGTTACAACAAAAGCAGTTACATCAATTCTGTCTCGTGAAACATATCATAAAACAAAGTATCAGAGCATATAAAGTCATATCCCTCACCATAAGCCATAATAGAATAGTGAGCAGGTCAAACGGTACATCTCAAGAAATCAAAGTCCATGCTGTAAAAGAAGTCCTAGTCACTGTTGAGTGCTTCCACTCTAAGGACCTGAGGGGAAGGAAGAAAGAGGCGAAAGAAAAAGGGTTAGATGTAAAGTCTGGAGAGTTCCAGTGAATTTCAAGCATAAAATAGAAATGTCAAGACAGGTAAATAAGACTGGATGAGAAAGGTACAGTGTCGTATAATGTATTAGATAAACTAAACAGAACAACATGATAAACAAGATTAACAGTAATAAACTATGATCAAGTATTGCTTCACATTTATATCCTAAAACAGGTATGTCTGCACCAATACTAGTATAACAAGATTAACATGATTAAGTGTTTAACCTAATTACACAACAACAGAATTAACAGTAGGATTAAGCTTACCGTAATTACATAACAGGATTGGGTGTTAACCTAATTACGTAACTGCAGGAATAGGTTTACCCTAATTACTACCCAAGCGATCGACTCTCTAGTATGTAAATACCTTGTGTTAGCCCCAAAAGTAGGGTATATCACTCCGTAACGCAGCAACTATATAACACAGACCTATTTACTGGTGTAACAATGGCTTAGTTTCCTTAATCGGACTCATGCACGCTCATGAATCCACCAGAATGCACTCGTACCTACCTTCCCCATGTGAAACTCTTACTATCCAGTTCAGTAAAGTGTGCCTTGGCCCCTACCTAGTGCGAGGACCCCTCTAAAAAAATTACCAACAAGGGTACTGACTGATATGGGTTCCAAACAGCAGATTGACACAAGCCAAACCCCCTAAGCTTGTGTCCCTAAAACTAGGATTTAAGAGTCCCCAAAACTCGATACAACAGCTGAACGAGGGACCACTTAGCTTATTAATACTCATGTTTAACCTAGCAGGTTTAGGTTTACTAATAAGAGTGGTTGTAATATTACATGTCATTATGGGTGTACAACCCTTCCCCAAAACACCTGCCCAGATGTATACAATTTCTACATCATTTTAGTTTATTAACCTACATCTGGTATTCACAATATTCTAACATGTCATTTAATTAATGTCTGTATTAAGTCAAATCTAACATGTCGAATATATGCATACTATTCATCAACTATGTTTCCAATTTACAACATGTATAGGTTTATGCATATTATCCATTTACAGCAAGTATATACACATCATCTCTTTTTATTAGTTTACAGTAAGTCTAAACATGTGTATATTATCCCTTTTCCCTAATTATGGTTAAACAGTCCCAATTTAACAATATGCCTACATTCCTTTTTTTATGTTATTCATTATTCCCCCAATTATACGCACACTCTTATTGGTTATAGCCCAGGCTTACAAACGCCTAGGCTTAGCATAAAATAAAAAGGGAAAACAAATGAACAAGAATAGAATCAAATCAAATAGGCTTATAGGCAAGACTGGAAATAAACATAAAACATAGAAACAGGGAAAAGGAAGATAGATACATAATACTTGTTAATTATCCAACATTAATGGCACATGTTAAACTTATCATAACGACATAGGTGATTAATAGTGAAAAATATGTATAACATTTATCTTACAAACACTGTATATCCTAACCCAATTTTATATAAATGTCATCTTATAATCTAAGAAATGAAATCTGAAAATGATAGGGAACTCACAGTGGGTTTTGGTGAAGAAGAGATTAAATCTCTTATATATATGTATATATATATATATATATATATATATATAACAATATGCCGTAGAAAATTCCAATCCAATCCTTTTAGTTGTTGTATGTACGCAAGTCCTAAATATTGCCTTTGTAGATCAGAATCTCAGCAGCATTATCCCATTATATGTTTATATTTTTAGAATAATTTCATAGAGGTAGAAGATATGAAGAAATGGTATAAATTGGAATGGGAGAAGCCACCTATTTATAGATTCATAGAGTCAACCTCGGCCTTTAGATTCTAGGGTTTTAATCCCAGCCGTACATTTAGCGCAGAGTCAACAATGAATATAGTCCGAAAAAAGTTAAGATTCACATAATGAATATGCCAGATCGGCAGTGGGTCGACGCACCAACTCATGGGGTCGAACCAACCGACCCGACCCGACCCATGAGTCGACCCAGGCCGGTTGTGGTTCGTCTAACAACGGTCTGGTTTTGCGGTCAATTTCCCGCTCCTCGTTTGAAGTAACTTGAAAATTTTGGAATTATTTTTATATTATATTCATACATAAGCTCCTTATATGTATACAAACTTCTAAAGCTCATAACTTCTTCACACGTTATCCGTTTTATATAAACTTGGGGTCTATCTAAACTAGAATCCCGAGACGAACGCAACAATAATGCTGGTTTCACCTAATTCTGGATATTTTAATTAAGTAAACTCAATTTATCATCTTTAATGTATGGTTATAGTGTATAAAATATAAGGGTGTTACATTCTCCCCTACTTAAAGGATTTCGTCCCTGAAATCTCCAAGTTAAGAAGAATGTTACATCCTAACAACCACCTACAATTGTCTACTCATCCATCATCCACAAGCATCCATTATCCTCAAGAAATTTCTAATTCTTGTATGAACATATGCAAACATGTTGTGTGTGTGTGTCCTTACACTAATGCAAAAATCAGGAAGTCGACTAATTCAGTTGACCTCCTTAATGCAATATATGTTTGTGCTATAAATCCAAAATATATGCAAATAATTCTAGTATAACGTATAAACTCTATATGTGTGCACAATCATTCATCAAAATGCAACATCCAGATGATGATACACCCAGTTCCATCTATAGAAAAAATAAAAAATGTGCACACATTCATATGCAATATGTAAGTGATTGAGCCAATCTAGTGCCTAGAGTGTGTATATGCATCCATGAGCAACTATTAGCAAAAACTTGCATCCACTTACAACCATAATACATAACATGTCTCAAACAAAAGTTTCCAACCATTGGATTCTACATAAGGATTGAGAGTTCGAAAGATAAGATAAATATACTTGAATGATATAAGCAAACGAAAAGTAAAAGCTTGGAAAAGAAGTCAAGAACGTACTTTCAAAGTGAAAAGGATAAGAAGTGCAAATCCTATCTTCAGGTTCCTACGTCGAATCTTCACGGTCTTCTCCCCATTGCACTAACCAATCTGATTTCCTTGTTATGTAGCTTCTTAATTTCTGATCCAAGGATATGAGTAGGAACTCTCCTCACCGATGCTTCCTTCTCAACTTCCACGCCTTCAAGTGTGCTTGGCTCTATTATCTTTACCGTATCATGGAGACATTTCCTCAAATGGGAAACGTGAAACACATCGTGTATGCCCGCTAGTCTATCCAGTAGCTTAATCCTATAAGCCATCCTGCCTATCCTCTCCACTATAGGGAATGGCCCTTCAAATATCGACGCCAACTTCCCTACTGAGCAAAAGCGAATTACATTCCTTAGCGGTGATACTTCACTGAAGACCATATCTCCCACTTTAAATTCCAAATCAGTCCTCCTTTTGTCAGCATATGATTTATGCCTGTCTTGAGCGACATTCATTCTTCGGCGAATAAGATCAATCTTCTTGGAAGTATCTTGAATCATTTTAGGTCCAAGTAGAAGTCTGTCCGTAGACTCCAACCAACAAGTCGGGTCATTCACATAGCGCTTCGAAGGGTGCTACGCCTATGCTCGATTAATTGTTGCAGGTAAACTCCACGAAAGCGAGATGCTCCTCCCAAGTCCCTCCAAAGTCTAGGATACACAGTCTTAGAAGATCATCAAGAACTTTATTCACCCTCTCAGTCTTCCCATCTGTCTGAGGGTTGTATGTTTTGCTCAAACAAAGTTGTTTACCTAACGCCACTTATTAGCTCTTCCAAAACTCACTAGTAAAGATGGCGTCAAGGTCACTTACTATGCTCGAAGATATCCCATGTAATCGAACTATCTCTCGAAGATATACTAATGCTAGCCAAGCCATCCTCCTCTTATTCTTGACAGGAACAAAATGAGCACTCTTCGTAAGTCTATCTACTATCTCCTAAATGCTAGGATTGCCCTTCCTTGATCGGGGCAATCCATCGATGAAATCCATAGAGACGCTCTCCCACTTCCATTGTGGGATATCTAGGGGCTAAAGCAATTTCCCGGTTTCTTTTGTTTAGCCTTTACTCGCTGGCAAGTCAAGCATTGAGCTACAAATTTCGCCACGTCCATCTTCATGCCAGTCCAAAAGAAAACCCTCTTCATGTCTCGATACATTTTGTGTCCACCCAGATGAATAGTCATCCAAGAAAGATGAGCTTCATCAAGCACTGACTTTAGCAGTTCCCCAATTTTATAGACACATAGCATTCCATCTCGTCTTAGCCACCCTTTCTCGTCTGCGGTATATCTAGCAAGATGACTAGAAGTATCTCTTCCACCAAGCTTGTCCGAGATGTCAGAAATCTGTGGGTCCTCCGGTTGCATAAATCCAACTTGCTCCAATAGAGTAGGTCGCACCTCCAACGATGCTAACAATCCCAAAGTGAAATATGTAGATGGCTTAAAATCAAAGGTCGAGATGTACTCCAAGCTCCACCTTTCTACGAATAGAGGACTCAAAGTCATCCTCTGCCTACTCAATGCGTCCGCTACCACATTACCCTTGCCCGGGGTATAAGTTATCTTGAAGTCGTAGGACGCTAGGAAATCCATCTACCGTTGATGCCTTAGGTTGAGATCCTTCTGCGAGAACAAGTATTTGAGCGAATTATGATCTTTTTATTGCTCAAATCTTTCTCCAAGTAGATGTGCTGCCAAGACTTTAATGCGAACACTATTGCAGCCAACTCTAGATCATGGGCATGGCAGTTCTTCTCATGAACCCTCAACTGTTGGCTACCATTTCATACTACCCTTCCCTCTTGCATCAAAACGGCACCAAGCCCTATGCCGCATGCATTTGTGTAGACGGTGAACATCTTTCTTCCATCTGGGAGAGTTAGAACTGAGGTTGTTGTCAGAGCCCTCTTCAATCGATGAAAGACATCCTCACAATCAATGCTCCATGAAAAAGCCAAGTTCTTCTTCGTCAATTGGGTAAGCGGGGATGAGACTCTTGCAAAGTCCGTGATAAACTTTTTATAATATCCCGCCAACCCTAGAAAACATCTCACCTCCATTGCATTCTATGGAGTCCTCCAATTTTGAACAACAATGGCTTTAGCGGGGTCCACTGTTATCCCATCCTTGGAGATCACATGCCTTAGGAATCTCACTTCTTTCTCCAAAAGTGACACTTGGAAAATTTTGCCTTGAGTTGATATGATCTGAAAGTGCGTAGAACCTCTCCTAAGTGTTGGACATGCTCCTCCTCATTCTTTGAGAAGATCATAATGTCGTCCACAAAGACCACCACAAAGTTGTTCAGAAACTCCCTGAATACCCTGCTTATCAAGTCCACAAAACAGGAAGATGCCGTTGGTTAGCCCAAAAGGCATAACCGGCCATTCAAAGAAACTGTCTGGAGTTCTGAATGCGGTCTTATCAGTGTTGTCCTCTGCCTGTCTCAGCTGATGAAATCTCGTGGCCAAATCCATCTACGACAAAACTAATGCGCCTACTAGCTGATCAAACAGGTCTATAATTATCGGTAGCGGGTACCTATTCTTCTTAGTGAGCTTATTCAGATCCCTATAATCCACACATAGACGAAGTAAGCTGTCCGCCTTAGTTGCAAAGATGACTGAGCTCCCCACTCTGAGATGTTTATCCTAATAAAACCTTTCTGGGATAGATCCCCTACTTTCTTGCTAAGCTCCTTCCTTTCTTTAGAAGCCATGTGGAGCACTCGTAGAGCAACTAGCTTCGCATTCTCTAATAAGTAAATCCAGAAATTTATCTCACGCCTTGGAGGTAACCCCTTAACCTCCTCAAACACGTCAGGATAATCTCTGGCTATGGGTACAGATCGCAAATCTTCAACATAAGTATCAAGTGATTGTAGAAAACTAAGCATCAGTAACCCCCATGGGTCATAGGAAATCTCAAGAGTTCTACCATGACGAGTAAAAAGTCTAACTACTCTATTTTCACAATAAAGAATGGCACCATACATGGCTAGCCAATCAATGCTTAGAATCAAACCATAGCCGATAATGCCCAGTACGTATGCATCACATTCAAACTCGATGCCCAAGATAGAAATTCTCAAACCCATACACATCATGGATAAATGAGCCGATCCTCCTATGGGGTTTGAGACTACTACATGAATATATATTATACAAGTATTAAGGTGTAGACTATCTACTATAGAACTGGATATAAACGAATGTGAAGCACTAGAATCAAACATGGTTCTAACAGGATAATCAAAAAGGGAAATCAAACCTTCAACCGTGACTTCTCTACCTCGATCAGGTCCACTAACCTCTAAAGCATGTACTTGTCCAGAAGGTCCTTCCCCTTGTCCCTGCTTGCTAGGGCATTGCTTACTGAAGTGTCCCACTTGTTCACAATTAAAGCAGGCTTTCTTTGTCTTTCTGCATTCCTTCACAAAATGACCCATAGCTCCGCAAACATGAAACTTGATGTCCTTCTTGATCTGAGCCTTGTCAGGCTTTCCACCTTTCTCTTTCTTTTTCTTTCCTTTCCTGGGCCACCATTTCTGTTTTTCTCCCTTAGCCTCTGCCTCTTCAGTCTTACTGTCTTTCTTCTCCTTCTTGTCGTCTTCGTGCACAAGAGCCATGCCAACTAGCCTTTCAAACATCACTCCCATTGGAATATGGGATAATGCAAGTCCTTAGAGAGGTTTATTCAATCCACTCGCAAATCTAAGCATCTTCTTGTGGGGCGTATTCACCAAGTCCAGTCCAACCTCGCCAGTTGATTGAACTTATTCATATAAGCCTTAAATAACATGTCCCCTTGTTTCAAAGCCAAGGATCCTTCCATTTGTAATCCCTCTTCTTTCTAAGATAAGAATTTCATCTCGAATCTCCGACTGAAATCATCCCAAGTACACTACAAGAAAAGTGGCTTTCAACAATACTAAATGACAGCATTTTAGGTCGACCATTATTGTTGAACCTTTCTGTAAGTAGGAAGATCTTAAAACAACATAGCAAAACATTGTGTAGTTGAGGCAGCCTATAAATAATTGGTGATCTTTCAATTAATTTTAGAGACCGCGCTCTCTCTCTATTACCTTCTTCTGTTTCTCCCGCTTCCCATAATCTGATCCTTCTTCCCTTAAAACCCTAATGTCTACCCTTCTCATGAAAACGTAGATTAACCCGAGTTCTAGCCAACGCCAATTTATTTTCCGCTCTCATATCATCCTCTTCTGCAAATTTCATTTTCCCTCTTTTCTGAACTTTCCCTCCATGTGTTCTCTTTTATATCCTTTTTCCATATTTTATTTTTTCTTATATTTTGCATGTTCTTAAATTTTATTAATCTTTACTTCCCTAATTTTCCATTCATACTTCCGGCACGTCCTTTTTACTGAATAACCCAAATTTAACTTGTTCAAATTTATTTGCTTAGTCTGTTTTGGTGTTGATGTTCATTTTGCGTTTTGTTCTACCTTTGTAGCTTTACAGTACTTCATTCGTTGTCCGAAACACATTATGTTGTAACCGCTTTATGTTCCCTTTTACTCTGAAAGCCGTCCAGGAATTGCATGCAAAAACCGGAACTGTGTCTGATTTTTGGTAGACCAAATCAAGACTCATTGCTATGTCACTGTATGAATATTTTACCGTATAATGTTGTATTTATGGATAAGTTGAAAAGCTCAGGATTTAGCAGTAGTACTTCTGATTGAAGTATTCACGAAGCAGACACTTTATCAACGATCCAGAGAAGTTTTCATTAGTCTATCATTTCATTTAACCACCATTAATTTTCTATGATTATTCCCCTTAATTATCTGCAGCATACAAGTAAGAAAATGTTGCTTTGCGGCTATGGTTTTAGCTTTAAAAGCACATTATCATTGTGTTCCTCAAAAGTGTTTGTATGTATAGCTCAAGATTTTCATTTCATGTTTCGCAATTCACAGCTCGAATGAATCTACTAAGGGGATTGTTAAAGGGACTCCACACTTGGTTAAGGAGGTATAAGTTTATGGGGATTCCAGCTTAATTTTTTTTAAGGGAGGTTTGGATTATTAATTTTTTTTTAAAAGAGACCTAACTACCCCTGGTTTGTGACTTATGTTAAACCTTAACTTTCTAAATTCAGCACAAATGGAATGAAACAAACGCACATTTCCCAAAAAAACACTACTTTCAAAATTTTAATTTCAGAATTTTAATTTATATGTTTAAGGGAAGACTAATTTATTTTGTCCTCCCCATAACAATTATACAATAAATTAAAATGGTTACTCCCCCTAACCAAATGTAGAGTCCCTTTAACAATCCCCTTTATTAATTAAGGCTGCTAACAATTTTTCCACGACTTAAGTCCAACGTTTGCTTATATATATAGCACTACTGCACATTTAAAATCCAAGCTTTCTGCTATCAATCTGCTTTAAAATTTGTACGTGCAATTTAGTGGATTGAGACGCATATGATCTAAGCATGATTTAGCCTGAATAATCTATATTATTTTTGTACGTGCTCGATAAAATGGTGAGTAGTAATGATTGTTTAAGGATTATTCATACAGCTATGTCACTTTAAACAAAGAATTTGTACAACCGAATATGGGAATGATCCATTAGCCATTTAGTCAGCTTGTTAATTGTTTATTTGGCAATTGCAAAGGATTGAATTGGTCAATACTTAAAGTTTTTATGTTGAGTACTGGGTTAAGTTTTCTACAAAGCAAAATTTGAACCTTGATACTCTAGTTATATAAGCACTGCATCAAAAGATCATTATGTATTGTATGTATGGTAAATATTTATGATTAAGATATGTTATTATACACAATGCAAATATCATCAAGAAGATTATTAGTCATTACTATGCATGAAGATATAACTAGATAGGAGTCCTCGTTTAGTATTAGTGCAAGAGCATGTACATTAATGAGATCTAATACATTACAAAAGCAACCCAAATATATAGTAAGTCAAATGTTAATATTAAGTTCATTAATGTGTTGCTACCTAGGATAGTGCTATTATTGTATAAGAAAGAGAAGCAATGAAAAATGAAAAGGAAGGTGAAGAGATTCCGTCGGTGGTTCTGTACGGGCGTACTTGAAGTGGAACCTTCTTAGCATGTACGGTATTATTATTATTATTATTATTACTATTATTATTATTATTATTATTTTCCACTGCGATTGGAACTTATAACTGCTTGGACACCTACAATTGATACGTGCATATGTCAAATACGAACTTTTAACTCTTTCAAAATGCTTGGTATGCTCCAATGATTGTAGCAGCTTGTATATATGCTGTAGGGTAAAAAGTAAAATGCACAGTGTAATCCTGAGCACTAGTACGGTTTAGTTTTTATGGATTTATTTACTAATGACTTCTGAAAATTTTGCTATTCTCATGCAAGGTCGATTTCGCGCATTTGCTTCTTATTTCGAAAACTTTAAAACAGGGGACAAACTAGGACATAAGGCAAGACATAGGATACAACCACTAGAACATAACTGTTATTTTATAGCGGCCTATAGCCGCTGTGAATAAGAACTATGGCGGTTTCATAATTGCTGTATATGAACATGTTATAAAAAAACTGTTAAATATTTATAACGCTTTATTTGCCGCTATAAAAGAGCATGGTTTTATAACCCAAATTTGCCATTATGTTACTTAAAAACAATAGCTCATCCTCAACGCTATTAAACATTTGAATCTCAATGAAAGTGGGAACCTTTTATAACACATTTTAGCCGCTATAACATATTTATTTAATAGCGGCTATATGACTCTATTAAATTAACATGTATAGTATTGCTAAATCCTTTTACAGCTCATATATGCCGCTATAAAATTCATAGAGCTATGCATATATATTACATTTTAACAATAACAATCAAAATAAATCTTCAAAACAATTTAAAAAGCAAAGTAAGAACGAAAAAAATACAATAATCAACAAATATAACACATATTCATGATAACAAAATAAAGTATCGACTAACAAAAAATAATTTCAATCCATGAGTTACCAAATTCAATACATATGTTTTCAATTCCATATTGAAGTCAATTTAAGTACACAGAAGACAAAACATAGTTCATATTTAAAGTTTACAAATACCACATGCATCACTAAGAATGTCAACTGCGCAACGCCATTCTTTTTCGATCAAATAGTCCATGGATATTATTCAATCACCTGGTTCCAAAAAGACACATTTATAAATTCATGATAAACCCAAAGAAATAAAAAATATTAGACAAACTACAATACTACATAAGAATCTTTCCCAACGACGAAGAAAAGAAAAGAAAAGCTAAAAATTGGCTTAAAGGCTTAATTCTGAGTTGTAGTACTCAAAAGTGCCAGTACTCAAATGATCAATTAGCTTACCTGTAGGAGGAAATAACCACTAGAAAAGATGAATCAAAAGAATCAATAGCAGAGAACATGACTTATGTGACTTTTCTCGAGTACTTCTAGGCTTGATGATCAAGTTACTATCTTCAATTATCATGCAGCCAATAAATACACATGTAAAGGTTAGTATTACCGTAGGAATATCAGTTCACATTCAACAATACAACTGCTGAGTAGCCTACACCATCAAACTAGGTTTATATTTCATTCATGTTTGACCTGGATACATAATATTTTATCCCCGATGAACAAAAATTTATTTTATCAACTTAGAAGCTATATACAGGTATAAACATAAATACATTACATACACATCATATCACAGTACATGATAAGACAAAAATACTAATGTAAACTTCTTAGAGTTAAGAACTGTTGTTACTAAAGTATAATATGATTAATAAATTTAACAATAAACTGCTGTTAACTTCCTATTTAGTGAGCTTAATATGATTTAATATGTCTAAGTGTCCTAATTAAAGTATAGTACTTAACCATATTAAGTGTCATACTATCTATAAAGGGTGGCGGCATGGTTCTAAACAAATCTGGAAACAAAACAAATAAAGCAGGTATCTTATCTAGATGGCAAGAACTGATGGTAGTGATTGAAGCAGTAATTTCTTTGTACTTTGCAGCATTAGTACAGCAGAATTATAAAGGAATTAACCAAACGAAAAAAGAGAGACAAATTACTAAATAAACACTAAATTGTAGATCTGAATATTTCCCAAAATACAATGGCAGAAAACAGAAAGATTAATTACTGAGTATGCAATCTATTCTAAATCTTGCCACAAAAAATGATATGCGTAATAAATATGAGATTTAACGGTTAGCTCTAATATATGGGTCATATTCTTTATTGTTCTTTACTTAACTAAAGCGCATAAACAATTTTATAATTAGCTAATTGTTAAAATATATTGTATGGCTTACCTTAATCAAATTTGACTAAATTACTTGATAAATGTAGCAATTTAAGCATTATTTTTTCCATAATTGCAACAAGAATTGGTATTTAAGGGAATAAATATTAACAAGGCTCACCAAATTATCACATCCGTAAATTAAATTGCAAAATGAGTCGTTATTTCGAAATGATCGTGTTAATTTGTGATCCGAAATTCTCATTAGAATTGGTCCAGCTGATGTCACCTAAAGGATCTTATCTATATCCTTAATTTATTCTCTTGATTGAGATATTTTTAGAAACCTCATTTAAAGGATAAAGGAGATCTTTAATTTATTCTCTTGATTGAGATATTTTCAGCAACCTCATTTAAAGGATAAAGGAGATCTTTAATTTATTCTCTTGATTGAGATATTTTCAGCAACCTCATTTAAAGGATAAAGGAGATCTTTATTTTATTCTTTCTCTCCTTATTTGGCTGCATGAAAGTAGTATATAAATTCATTGCTATGGTTTGTAATGAAAATAAGCTTGTAAAACTCCATCGATTAATTAATAAAGTTTGCCTTTCTCCCGTGGTTTTTTTCCCGAAAAGGGTTTTTCCATGTTAAATCTTGTGTGATTCTATTCTTTGCTTGCTTCTTTGATCATTTATTTATTAACAGATCGCATCACCCGCTCAAACAATGATCGCATCACAAAATATTGGTGCTGCCACCGGTGATGGTGCCTTCTATAAATACAAGATGAACCAGAATCATTACTAAACTTGAAGCCCGTGGATATGGCGACATAATTAGCATCGTGAACAGGTGGACGTCAAAAACCATCGTGAACATGGTGGACGTCAAGTACTTTGGATGTAAACTTGATGCCTAATCCGAATGTGATGAATAAACCGGAATATCGCTTGTCAATGATACTGCCATGCTTGGTGGACTTCTAGACTACTCATCAAGAAGTATGAGTAATGCTACAAATATGGAAACACAAAGACTGAGACCGTCACCACCAAAAATGAAAAGCTCAATCTTACGTGTTAGAAAAATTAACACTACTACAAAACAGATTAATTGCTTCCTCTCATTTGCTTCGGTTGTATATAAAACTGAAGCAAATAAAGATTGTTGCTTCGAATTGGTTATTACAACCGAAGCAATTAATTCAACGGAAACAACAGAAATTTTAATTATAGGAAATTGCTTCTGTTGTCATGGAAACCGAAGCAACAGTTTGGAAGCAACAGAGCTATTTGCTTCTGATCTTTATACCCGACGTTATAGACACCCACGTTATAAGCACGCCTGTCCTTCCCGCCTCTTTTTTGGTCCGTACCCAACATCCCGCCTGTATATCATTTAACGCTAAAGCATCTTTTTTGGGCCGTACCCTAAAGTCCGCCCGTTTATCCTTTAACCCGTAAAACAGGAATTCATCTTTTTTTTTCATTTTTCTTTTTCCATCAATAATCGTGTTCCGCCTGTTAGATCCAAACTCTAAGATAATCCACGCCTCTTCAATCCAGAACGAAACTTGTAAAAGCCCCCTTCGCTGACTCTATTGACGCCCAACCTCAGATCATCGAGGCAATCGATCGTTTCTCAGGTATTAATCTTCATTTATTTACTAATCGATTAACGATTTTGGCCATGGATTTATTGTTTCGATCGATTAGTATTTTTGCTTATAGAAAACATTACATTTTGTTCGCGATTTCCAAGAGTACTATTGCAAATTTTGTCATCTTTTTTCCATTATATTTGCATCCAGTTTTACTGGCTTACCCGTGTAATTACCAATGACTGATAGCGCATCATGACCATAATTCCATATCTAAATCTTGAAAATTCACCCAAACCATCAGTTTGTTAAATCCAAATCATCATATTTGAATTCAGGATACCATACTGCAATCGTGAGTAGTCTGCCAGAATATGTGAAAAATTGAGGATTCCATACATATTTTAAGTCATCTCGGTCTTTATGTTGAACCCCAGAGTAGTTATTTGCGTTATGTATGTGATACTTCCCCTTTGGCTGCATAGATTTTCTAGAAAACAATTCCAATTTAAAATATGCTAGTTTAAATCTAATGCAGGTAATCATGGCAGTTTGTGCCCATGTTTGCCGCTACATGGAACTTTTTCTCATTAAACTACTTATTGAGTGCATACGCAGATATGTGTATGGTTATTAAGAGGATACATACAGATATATCTGTAGTATTTCTCTATAAACGCATATATTTCTGCATTTATTTATTGTTTTTTATTCCAATTACTTAGTTTCAAAAATTACAATTTTATTAATTGTTTTAAACATTGAAACAAAAAGAATACAAAACAAAATTGCTATTGCAAACTTATTATATGAATCTGTTTTACCATTGTTTTTATATAGAGACCCATCTTATATTAAATTTTTGACTTAAATGATCTGTACCGAATATTTGTTTTTTAAAATCCAATGAACGAAGGAAACTTAAAAAGTCCACAATTGAAAATTACGTTACTGCCTACTACACTGACTGCAGCGTCGTTTGGTGCAATGGTCTTATTAATGAATGGTCACGTTTGTCCCATGAATGACTAATTGTTACAAGGCCCAAGCACGAGAGATATGTGAAATCAGTAGCATGATAAATATGTTGGCGTTCAGGGAAAAACTAATAATCGTTGTTTTTTCGTCCTTATCTGCTCTTAAGTGTTCCTTCCACTTTTTTTTTTAAAAAAAAACATCAAAAAAAGCAAAATACTATGATTAATGGTGGCAAAAAAATTACAAATCAAAGATGTTAATTGCATAAAACTTTCTTGACAGTTGCATTTCTTTGCGATAAATCAGCGATGTTATATTTTAGTTAACTATCAGCGATAAATCGCGATTTCCAATTTTTTGGATAAATCAGCGATGTTGCTATCAACATTTTGTGGAATCAGCAATTGGAAAATGAAGTTTATCTGATGATATATTTTAGTTAACTGATTATTTGGATTAAGCATTATTTTCTTATAACTAATGAATTGCATTGAACTTTTAGAGTTTGTGAAAGAAATTTATATGTTTCCAAATGTGATGATAGTGAATAAGATATTGTTGACGATTCAATTTTTGGTCTGCTGAAAAATGTTTCTCAAAACTGGAATTACTAAAGTTAGATTTGTGCGCTTTTTAGTCTGCTGAAAAATGTTTCTCAAAACTGGAATTACTAAAGTCATATTTGTGCACTTTTATGTCACAATATAGATAGAATGAAATAGCGATATTATGCATTGATAATGACATGTTGAAAAATATTGATCTAGATGATATAATTAATGATTTTGCTTCAGAAAATACATTGAGAGATATTTTTAAATCAGATTTGTTACTGAGTAATAATATTATTTAATTAGGCTACATTTGAACAAAATTGTAATAATTCTTTATGAAAAAATTAAATTTGTGAATGCAAATATTGCATTTTTATACGTATGTTTGTTGTAGTTATACTAAGTGGTCATAGTAATTTGGAAAGGGCCCAAATTATTATTTTGCATAGGGCCCATAAAGACATTGGACCGGCCCTGTCCACTACAATAACGATGTTGCTTCTATTTTCGTTTTTTCTTGTACTTATCAATCCATTGTATTAATTTTTGTTGTGTAGCTTGTCTCTAGTATTCTCACGTGGATCGCAGTTGGATGTACAACATAAAGCGTAGTGATGATGAGTTTCTCAATAAAATTGAAGTGTTCATCAATTGTGCATTAATCAATCAATCAAGAACAGGGGATGACTATATTTTTTGTCCTTGTAGACACTGTAAAAATATCAGAAGATCCCGTAACATAGATCAAATTCGGGATCACATAATTCGTAATGGGTTCAAGCAAAATTATATGCAGTGGATATGGCATGGTGAAAGCATACTTAGTAGACCTGGTTCTAGTAATCATGAGATTGATGAGAATGAAGAGGAGAATAATGTGAATAATGAGGTAAATGAAGATAATGATTGTATTCATGAGATGATTCATGATGTTGAAGATCATCTGATGGAAGAGCCAAAGTTATACGAAAAAATATTAGTGGATGCCGAAAAGCGTTTGTTTGATGGTAGTTCTTTTACGGTATTGTCTGCGGTGCACAAGCTTTTTAATTTGAAATCAAAGCATGGGTGGAGTGATACAAGTTTTACTTCTTTGTTGAAACTTTTGAAAGACATGCTTCCGGAAGGTAATGAGCTTCCTACTTCTAACTACGAGGCGAAGAAAGTTATGTGCCTCATTGGCATAGGATACAAAAAGATACATGCATGTCCAAATGATTGTATATTGTATCGAAACGAATATGAGAACTTAAATGAGTGTCCCAAGTGTGGATTATCCCGTTACAAATCTCGGGGAAATGCTCATAACAATCCAGATAAAAAACGGCCTCCGACAAAGGTCCTATGGTATTTGCCAATTATTCCAAGGTTTAAACGCTTGTTTGCAAATGAAGAAAACGCAAAAAATTTAAGATGGCATGCAGATGTAAGGAAAAACGATGGGTTACTTAGGCATCCAGCAGATTCTCCGCAGTGGAGAAACATTGATGCAACATATCCCGATTTCGGTGAAGAAAGTAGGAACCTTAGACTTGGTCTTTGCACAGATGGCATAAACCCATTCGGAAATCTAAGTAGTCAACATAGTACTTGGCCTGTTCTTTTGGTGATTTACAATTTGCCACCTTACTTGACTTTGAAGCGCAAGTACATCATGTTGTCTCTTCTAATCTCTGGACCACGACAACCAGGAAACGACATCGATATTTATCTAGCTCCTCTTATTGATGATCTGAAACTTTTATGGAATGAAGGTGTGCGTGTGTTTGATGCATATAGTAAAAGTGATTTTACATTGCGTGCCATGATTTTTTGTACCATAAATGATTTTCCTGCTTATGGTAACTTGTCTAGATATAGTACTAAAGGCACTAGAGCATATCCAATTTGTGAAGATGATATGGTTGTTAAGCATTTGCATTATTGCAAGAAGAATGTGTATATGCATCACCGTAGATTTCTTCCTGTTAATCATCATTATCGTAGAAAAAAAAGCCTTTCAATGGAGAGGTAGAAAATGGAGTTGCTCATTTACCCTTAACGGGAAATGATGTTTATGAACGAGTCATGAATATTGAAAATACATTTGGCAAAGTCTTTCCTCTTCTTGAAGGCTCGTGGAAGAAGAAATCTATATTTTGGGAGCTCCCATATTGGAGACATCTAGATGTTAGACATTGCTTAGATGTAATGCATATAGAAAAAATGTTTGTGACAGTATCATTGGGACACTCTTGAATATACCCGGTAAGACAAAGGATGGTGAGAAAGCTAGACGAGATATGTTGAAAATGGGTATTCGGAAGGAGCTAGCACCAGTGCAGAGAGGTAAACGTACTTATTTGCCCCCTGCATGTTATACATTGTCCAAAGGAGAGAGAACCAGTTTATGTGAGTGCCTTCGTAGTGTGAAGGTTCCATCAGGTTATTCTTCAAACATTAGCAGTCGTGTATCAATGAAGGATTTGAAATTGACCGGTATGAAATCTCATGATTGTCATGTGTTAATGCAACATTTGTTACCTATTGCAATTCGAGGCATATTGCCTAAACATGTTAGACATGTTATTACGAAGTTGTGTATCTTTTTTAATGCAATTTGTAGCAAAATAATCGATCCTGATATGTTGGATGCTCAGCAAGCTGATGTTATTGTCACCTTATGCAAGTTTGAGATGTATTTTCCTCCTTCATTTTTTGACATTATGGTGCATTTGATTGTTCATCTCGTAAGAGAAATCAAAATTTGTGGTCCTGTGTTCATGAGATATATGTATCCGTTTGAAATGCACATGGGGTCTTTAAAAAGAAAAACAAAAAACAGATATAGACCCGAAGCTAGTATTGTAGAAGGTGTTGTGGCTGAGGAGGTTATTGAATTTATCACTCAATACGTACCTAGTGTTGAACCTATTGGTCTTCGAAAATCTCGACATGAAGACCGACTTGACGGTCATGGCGTAATTGGGTTGAAATCGACTTCTATTGGTGATGAAATGTTTCAGAAAGCTCACTTACTTGTTTTACAACACCTTAGTGAGGTTCATCCTTACTTGGAGGAGCACATGACATTTCTAAAGTCTCGGAATCCTTCCAAAAATGAAAGATGGTTGATAAATGAACATAACAACACATTTGCCGAATGGTTTAGCAAAACGGTAATGACTCGGGTGGATGAACCAAATCATAACATTTCTGATACATTAAGATGGTTGGCATATGAGCCTCAATTTCAAGTTAACTCTTATGAAGGATATGATATTAATGGTTATGTCTTTTATACGAAACGTCAGGATGAGAAAAGTAAAATGCAAAATAGCGGAGTTAGTGTCGTGGCTTCTTCTCGAGAATTCGCAAGCGCTAAAGATAACAGACCAATAAATGCGACAATGACATATTATGGGATAATTAAGGATATTTGGGAGCTTGTGTATAAGGGCTTCACGATTCCATTATTTCGATGTAGATGGGATGACAATCATCGTGCTGTACAAGTAGATGACTATGGATTCACACTTGTTGACTTTGGTCGAGCGAGTCATGATAACGATCCACTCATATTGGCATCTCAAGCAAAACAAGTTTTTTATGTGACTGATCCAGCTAACAACAAGTGGTCTGTTGTTCTTCCTAGCAAAAGACGTATTGTTGGGATTAGTGATGTGGTAGACGAAGAAGAATACGATCATTTTGATGAGAATCCACCTTTCTCCGTTGGCATAAGTTTACAAGAAGAGGAAGTTGAGTTCAATGCAAATTATGCGCGCTTTGACCATAACGAAGGAGTTTGGTTAGCGGGGTAATTTTTTCTATGTTTCATGCTTTTAATTTTGGTTTGGAAGCGTATATGTGACATCAGACATTTTCTGCATTTTTTTTAAAGAATAACTAGTATAAATTGAGTTAAATATTTAGCTTAAAGAAAAAAAAAATGTTGTCAAACTGATGTGATTCTTGTTATTTCTTGGGGACATTGTATGATAGTAGAGTGCACACTTTTTATCTAGTGTCTTATAAAATAAAATTGCATCTGATATTAGATACTAATATATTTGTGTCTTGTTAGTTACATAATGTTTGATTACATTACTCAATAATTAATACTGTTTTTGTTTGCAGGGATAGAGAAACGGATCTGTGATATTAATCATCCCTCGAGGTAACCAATTCAATCGTAGAGTATTATACTATATGAAAATCTAGATTTGAGTATCATACATTATATCTCAGACATAAAATACGTCATTTTAAAAGTATGCAGCATTGAATGCCGTTCTGAATATTAAAAATATGCAACATTGAATGCCGTTCTCCTGAATATTTTGTAGCTACGATGATACGGGTTATGCTACAAGTAACGACACTTGTAGGATCATGTCGAATCTGATTATGTACTATGCTATGTTAACATTTCATTAAAGTATACCTTGGTCTAAAACATTGGGTAACTAATAATTCTGATTAGTGATGTTTGCTTATTGTATTAAAAAAAAATTCCATACTTCTCTGCCTAAAAAATGAAAATGATGATTACTTTTGCGCATGCTGCTTCTGTAGTTGAACCCCAATTTATTTGAAGTATGTCTATTAAAACATGTTATGTGATTCGATACAATGGAAAAACTAGATGAATTAAAACTAGAAGTACCTATCGTGATTCAGATATGCTTATTTCTACATCTAAAGTTAGGTGATTTAAGACGCATAACGTAAGTAAATTAGACTTCTGCTGTCTAATATATAGAACTATTTCTTTTCATTACTTTCTTGGTGAATCCATCATTTGAGTTTTATGTGACTTAATGGGAAGTTGTGCTACATAACTTAACTAGGCTTTGCTATAATGTGACTGAAGTTAATAAATTGTTCAAAATCAATGTTGATACAGCAATAATGGAAATAGAACAATATGGACACAATGAAGTGCAGACCAATTCTTCTACCCAGTCTTCATCTAAGAAGAGCCGAAGAGGTCCAACAACCGGGAAGAAATATAAAACACACGAGCCGAAATTTATTGAGTGGGGCGATAATGGCAAACCCGTTGGGAAATGGGCGAAGTGTTACAAGGCGTATGTGGGCGACATAGCTCGATCCAAGATTGATATCACTATTAAGAGTTGGGATGACGTTAGCCAAGGGCTTAAGGACACTATTTGGCAAGATGTTAAGGTATTATAATTTCATTTATATTTGTTTGTTCGCAGTAAGCTTTCCATGTAATTATTCGTTTTTTTTAATTAATATTGACATCCAATATCAACATATACGTCATGTAATGTTGTTTTATTTATGTTTATGAGTTATGTTACACATATCTACATAATTTTGAATCATTCGCATAAAAGACTGCAAATGCTTGGTTCTATGATTATATCTACATAATTTTGAATCATTCGCATAAAAGACTGCAAACGCTATGTCCAAGCTGAAAAATAACAGTAGGTGGAGAAAGCATATTTTTGTAGAGACGTAACATATTGATGATAAACTTGTTCATTTTTAATTATTACAGAGCGAGTTCCATATTGATGATAAAATGAAAAAATTTGTGCTATAGAATGTGTGGGAACGATGGAAGGATTTCAAAACTAAATTGGTTAGTGGTTGGGTTACAAAGAGAAGAAAGCTTCCAGAGAACCATAAAGAGCCGTACGAGTTATATGACGGCATTACACAAGCACAATGGGAAATCTTTAAGAAGAATTGCGAAACCGATGAATTTAAGGTATGTCTTTTACTAATTTTAGAAACAAGGTTGTTTCAGTTATAAGTTTTTGAAATGGTACTGCAAATATTATGGTGATTATCTTCAGCATTAATTAGATTGGCAATCAAACTAAAAGTCTATTTATGGTGATTATATCTATGCATCAGACAAATTCTTGGCTGTTTGTCTAAATATACATATGCTTCCATATACTAGTAATCCTTGATCTATTGTTTAAAGCGGCCGTAAGTAAATATGCTTAAAAGCAAAAATTTGCTTTTGGTGAAGTAGAAGCAAACTTAGCTTCTTTTAAACATAGCCATGTTTGTTGGCTGAATCTGTTTCATTCGTAGCAAATTTTGATTAATTATTTTTAATGAGCACATGAGCATCCTCATTTAAGCCAAAGTGTTATTAGTTATCTTCTTTTTTCATAATTTTTTTCATAAATGCTTAATCATAATTTTGTATGTGTACTTGTGTTATTAAACAGAAAAAAAGTGAGAAAGCTAGACAAAGTCAGATGTGCAATGAGCATCCACATTATTTAGGACAAGCCGGATATGTAGGAAAAAAAGCTAAATGGATAATTGAAGGCCATAATCCCTCAGTGACATTACTAAGTGGATCTTTTGTGGATCGAAGTATGACATGGGTTTTGGCAAGATCCAAAAAGGGGGTTGATGGAAATTATACAATCCCGAATGAGAAAACTAGGCGAGTTGCAGAAAAAGTGGTATGATTAGTTTTCATACATTCATTATATCCCTTTAGATTAATCTTTTGCAATACATAATAATACATTATTATGTAATTATGTTTTTGTTTACAGAATGATTGGAGAGAAAAAGCCGTAGAAGGAGCTTGGGTTCCAAATAGACACGATGATGTCCTAAATCGTGCTCTTGAAAAAAAAGAGCATCCAGGTCGAGTCAGAGGGGTTGGTGGGTTGATCGGTATCAAAGACGTATTTGGGGAGGTACAAAGAAATAAAGGTCCAAGTGGCGTAGTATCGGTAGATGACCTACATGTTATCACTCAGGAGATGGAAGCTAAATTCAATCAAAGATTTGAATCTATGGTGAATACAATTGTTGAGCAGAAGGTTACAAATATTTTGAACATGATGGGTATGAAGGTGCCAAATGATATAGGGGTCAACAACACACCTTCAGTTGGTATTCGTAGTAGCTGTCATTCAGTACACTTGGACAAATAACAATCTACAAGCAAAACTCAAGATATGGATCCTTTTGAAGACTTGCAGGTAAACAATTCAAACGTTTACTTTTGTAAATATATATCATATTATGCATTTAATATGTGTGTGACAAATGTTTATTTTGTTATTGTCATTCTAGAAACCAACCAAATGTCGTCTAGCTGTGAATTCGGACTTCAAAATTATCGTAGTGGGTCGTGGTAGGGTACATCCTGCTTCAAGGAATGGAGATCAATGCCACAATCAACAACTGTTGGCCGATCATGTAAAGGTTGGGATCGACGCGGTGGAGCCTATTCATGCGGGAGTCCCACTTCCAGTTCCAACTCAATATCTCACCACAATAGGAGAAGCGGTCGGTAGTTTTGTTCAATGGCCTAAAAGTCTTGTGCTTTTAGGAGAAAACAATGCGGTAAAATCTCTTGTGCACGTGCATTATAATGCTTATCAAATATATTGATATGATGATATGTGATCATAATTATGTGATAAATTCACATGAATAAGGCAGGTTAATATTAGCATGACCTGATAATATGTGCATTATTAACATGACCTGATAATATTAGCATTGAAATTTCAATGATAATATTAGCAAGACCTGATAATATTAATCTTGTGCTTTCAAAGTCTTGTGCATTATTAGCATGTGTAAATTTATGCACAAAGTTAGAAAATGGCATGACCTGAAAGTAAAAATTTTACATCCTTTAATAATTTTGAGAAATTATATTTGTTTATATGAGGGCATTCATATCCCTAATATTCCAGGATATATTCATCATTATGTGGTAAGGTATTAAGAGTTTCTAGTTCTCATACCTAGGCCAGTGTTTTTTTTTTCAACATTCGGATCATTTTAAGTTTAGCTTCGACTGAAAGATTTACGAAAGGAGACAAAGTATTTTAATAATATCATTGTCAGGTAATTAGTTCGAGGACAACAGCTGTACACATTTTTATTTGTTTCTTTATATGGTCAAACATGTGAGCCACAGGATAAGATCGTGATATGAAAACACAGACTGTAAATTTAAATTTCTGCCTTAATAGGAATTAAGGCTTGTATGATGTTGAGTCTGCATGGACGTCATATAAAAATGGGTCTGCCATCTCTCCCTGTGCAAATGGAAGCTTGATGTTAATCCTGTGCTTTGAAATTTCAATGATAATATTAGCATTGAAATTTCAATGATAATATTATCATGATCTGATAATATTAATCTTGTGCTTTCAAAGTCTTGTGAATTATTAGCATGTGTAAATTTATGCACAAAGTTAGAAAATGGCAGGTTAATATTAGCGGTCATTTTGAGGGGAATATTAGCATTCTTAATATATTAGCATGGTTAATATAGGCAGGTTAATATTAGCAGGTTAATGTGAGTATGGCAGGTTAATATGAGAATATTAGCATGGGTAATAATAGCATTCTTAATATATGAAATTTCGCAGCTGTGTTGAGGGGAGCAATATAAATGGCAGGTTAATTGTTTCACTGGCTCCTATATCAAGTCCTAACAGTCATTTTGCAGGCTTCTTATAGTAACTTTTTATGTCTATGTTATATATACGATTGTGCAATATAGTCACAACAGTTTAAAAGGAATACGCAAATGAATATGGTGCAGGCTGAACCTATAGCGAGCACAAACAAAGTGAAAGAATGTCGTGCTAAGGTCATGAATACAAATGAAAAGGTCTTGAATACATCGTCCAATCAACCTGTGAAGCGTAAGGCAATCGTTGACGAAGATATCCTCAAAACTTTGTCAGATGAGTGTAAATATTTCCATGACCTGATAGTACAAACGCCAACCGATGATGATGTTATCATTGAAATTCACGTGAATAAGGATCTATTTGCGTATGACAAAGACTTTGAAATTCACATAACGGTGGATGACGTTATCCAATTTCTTAGTATGACATGGTTGAATGCATCTTGGTTACAGATTTACATCATGTGAGTATTTACATCATTAATTTTTTTTGTTGAACAAATAAGAAAAATTATGATTATATGTTTAAATAATGTGTAGGTGCTTAAATCGTATGTGCGATAATTTAGAAGTGAAGAACATTGGGTTTATGTTTTCTCAGAAACTTTCTCAAGTGCGGAAATTTCCAGATGCGACAAATTCATATATCTCAAACTCGTGGCATGTATCACAAGCTAAGTGCTTACTCTTAGCTCCATACTATGAAGGGTATGAATATTAGACTTTTAATAACTAGTTACAAGTTTGATGTTAATTTTAATTTTTATAAACCTTATATTGCAGGAAACATTGTCTATTGCTTGTTTTCCGTATAAAAAAGAATGAGGTTTATGTCTTTGATCCCCAGTCCGAACACAAACGCGATCTGCAGATCAAGCCACAAGTAAACGTGTATGTTTTATTTGTTTGCCTTTTGATATCTTTTTGGCTTAGATAAATGATATCACCAATTATAGCCGTAGAAATTCTTGTAAAATAAAGATTGAAGCCCAAAATCTACAATAATTACCATTTTTTATGTACATGAGTTATTATCTATCATTTGTTGCATGTTCAGGGCCTTCAAAACTTACAAAGCAAGAGGCGACAAGTCAGCTCGAACAAGTAGCTTGAAGTGGACGTTTGTTACGGTGAATTGTTTTGTGACAATTTTTTTTAGTTTTTTTTTAATGTTGTTTGGGATATAGGTTCATTTTAAACTAACTACTTTTATTTATTTTTGAAATATTACTACAGTGTCCCCAACAATTAGGACCAACGGATTGCGTATATTATGTGATGAGGTATATGCATGATATAATAAAAAATTGCCGTCAAAGTATTGAATTTCATGAGGTACCACTGTCTTAATTTTATCTTTTCCCTTCAAATTTAATATAAGTAATCGTATGATTGATTTTTCTGAAGAAAAAAAAATCTATTCATTGCAGAACATTTTACAAGTTGATTCTTATAGTCAACAGGAGATGGACGAGATCCGAGATAATATAGCTACTTATTTGATGCATAACTGGATGTAGTTGACATATATGCTTACAATATTGTAAGTTTATTCATCTCTCTTTTAGTTGCGTCATATACGTGCAGCAAATTATTTATATCTCTTTTTGTTTGTGTCATTAACAACAAACAAGTTTATGCCATGCACGTGATCCAGATGATTCACGATAGCTATTTAATGCTTCAACTTGTGTGCGCCAAAATGACATATTACACAAACAAAAACATAGTAGAAAACTGGTGACCAAAACTGAGGTTTATGACCTATCAATTATTTGTTCCCTATCATGTTATATAGGCAGTGATGGAATGTGCTATTGTTCTTGTTCTGCCTCGACCTTGACCCAGAATATAATATCAAATAGGAAAACAAAACAGATAAAGTTACATATTCGAAATCAAAAATTAATAGTAAACCTGATAATATCAATAATGATCCCACCTCTTTGACTGGTAAATTTACATATTATTCAAATGAATCACTTGTCATGTTTTCTCCATCTCCAATATTTGAGTTTTTCTTAGAAAAACAAATTATATTATATGTTGCCATATATTATATTGTCTTCTGAAGCACGCATTACCTTGAACACAGACGCTGGTGTTAGCCTTTGCTAGATTCAAATTATTTGACGATGAAACCCAATTAAATGTTGTTGGTTCAGTTGACTAAGTATGGTTGATTTATTTGGCAAAACAACCAACAAAGGAAGTGCATTTCCAATAAAAATAAAACCAAATTATATCAGTCTAGCCAAACTGAGCGTGGTTGGTTTAGTTTGACTACCCAGTTTAATTGTACTAAATGATACATATTTATGTTTGTGTAGCATTTCTCAAAAACACAAAACACCTGCCTGTTTTGTCTTAAATCATATTAGATGCCATATATCTGACCTGGAGAAGTGATAGGCCATTGGTGAAACACAAATCATATTATGCATTGATGTAGTCAGTTAATAACGAATAGATTCTGTTATTGGAAGGCCGTTGGAAATCAGTTTAAGGTACTGCTGATGATAATTAAAATAGGAAAGGTGTATGCAATGTGAACTGTGAACTAAGGTGTGATAAGCCATGCCGTTATTTACGGATTCACCATATATATAGGGAAATTCTATTGGGACACAATAAAAAAACACAAAATAAAACACAGCGTTGGAGTCATCAGATGCTTCAAATCAAACACGTTAATCTAAAAGCCGTTGCTTGTTTTTCTTATCACGACTCCTCCTTTCCAGCGCTAACGCTGTCTTCTTCCTTCTGTCTAACAATGAAAGAAAACCTGAAACTCTCACTCCAGAAATTCTAAAAAAAGAAAAAAAAAACACACACACACACACGCCTGCTGTTTCAACTGCCTTGATGATATAACTCTGCATGAATGTTTCAAGAGCCATTATAGTATAATCTTGGACGACTGTTGATCTACAATAAGCGGCCCACAACAATTATTCAGTCAGTTCCTAACTTTATTTTTCTCTTGATTAATTCATACCTATTTTTCTCATTTGTTTTTGTATATGACAATTTGTTGTCCTAATCTTACCACTTCATGTATTAAATTAGCACTGCGTATTCAGGTTATTCTACTATGCCTGCAATATAGTCTGGAAAATGTAAATCGTATTCAAATTAGCTTTTGTACATGTATGTCGGAAATGAATTCACTGCTGAACACAGTGTTTTGTACTCGAATTACTGACAAAATGTACACGTATGATTTGGAAATTACTGACAAAATGCTTGCAAACTGGAACATCAAATGTAATAATATTTGTACCAAAAAAACAACTTTTTTTTTACACTTCACTATGCTAACGAGGGGAAAACCTATTATACTGAGTATGGTCGGCAAAAATGTTTTGCTGTCCGTGTCCGATCATCAAATAAGACTATACCTCATGTTGATAAGACTATACCTCATGTTGATAAGACTATATCATCAAATAAGACTATACCTCATGTTGATAAAATTACTTTGGTCTGTTTAGTTTGTTCACGTTCAGGGACTGTTCGGAATAATGATAATGTGCTCGGAATAGATCGTATAAATAGAAGCACCAACACGATAAAATGCGGATGTCATGCAATGACGCGAATTCTTTGTAGCAAGTTAATAAATAAATGGTCAATAACCAAATTAAATGATGGGCTTCAATTTGTACAGCGTCGACGGTAACTCTACGTACATTTCCCGTTCCATTTATCGCTTGCTAACAAATATCGTGCTTTTATTTATATCCGCGACTGCTTTGGTTCTCATCACTGCAATGGAGATGATTTCATACCCGTCGCCATTTCTGAGCTCAAGCTTCTGTGGGCTCGTGGTTAAATTGAGGGATCTTCAACTTTCCAATGCTGGAATGTGAAGAAAAAAGAAATAAGTGTGAAGTCAACTCTAGATCCAATGCTGCTAGTCCTTCAACCCATTTATACTGACTGCAAAGTTAGATGCAGCATGTATGTCATTCCGGAGAGCAAGCGTTTTTGTTTCTTTATTCAGATATGTATTTGGTGGCGTCTAAACATTTGTACCCAATATCTTTAATAAATGAACTAGCATTATGCACATTTGTATTCAATAACTTCGATAAACAAAGCAGATGTTAAGCCTAAATTTCTGTACTTATGACAAATTTCTGTAGTTATGACCATCATTAACGCAGCCATCATTATGACCAAAAGTTCCACATTTCAGCATGTTTATGGCAAAATATCAACTCACATCTTGAACTTAAGCACTATTTGAATCATGGACCCAAACTTTGTTGGATTGAATGCGGGTTTTAGCGTTTGAAACATATGCAGCAGAGAAAGATCGGTTTTGCTGTGTGAATTTGGTGGAGATGAGGATGTAACGAGTGAGGATCCTATGAGCGTGAAGAATTAAGTTGCTCGATGGAATCTGTGCAATTTGTTGTTCCTGAAAATGGTGGAAGACGTGTTCTTTTTTCCGCAATTGAAGAAGAAGAGCGAGTGAGTACGAGTAAATTAAGGAGAGAAATGACGTGGCGTTTAAAACAACGGTGTAGACGTAAATGATCGTGCGGTTTCCGCTGTGTGTCATGGCGAGTGTTTTTTATTTGTGTCCATATAGACGCCCCCATATATATATAGGTTAAACCTGGAAAAGTTTCTTAATAGTAGCAGGTACCATGAGATACCACCTTCTTAAACAGCAGTATACTTATTTTGAGCTGTTCTAGTAATAGTCGCTCAAAGAATCACTCGTGCGAGTATTGTTGATAGGTTTAATTGAAGACTGAAATAATGTTGAGCCAATCACATTCAATAGTCGGTCCACTCGGTCGTTCAATTATTATTTTTTGTCAATTGCTGTGAAGTTAACTAAAACTGAGATAATATAAACTGAGGTTGGATAAACATATTGCAAACCAAATACTTTTAAATTACTTACGTTAAAAACAGTACCACAAAACCACAATCACCTCTCGTTGTGAAAAATGCTACACGCCACCCAAACACCTAAGTTCGTTCTCTAGACAGAACATTCGAGCATGATTAACTGAGTTTGTGAAGAGATCTGAAAGGCATGATGAGATTCGAAATATTATTTCTCATGGTAAGATCTGAAAAGCGTGATGAGATCTAAAATATTGTTCACTGTGATGAGATTCAAGATGTTTGTTTAACATGGTTGGTGCTCTGACTACTAAAAGATCTAAGTGCAGTATCATTGAAGACGCTATTCGATTACAAGACCCGACTTTAGTTATTCATTCTCTGGTTGTCGGTGAGCCGCTACCATTAGGCTCTGTTGTGATGGCGTTGCTCTGAATATAAATATCGAATCATATAAGCACTAGGACAATGGTGCATGTCTAAATAAAATTATTATAAATATAATTGTTTTCTAGATGAAAAAATTGGGGAAAAATTGTTTATATTGTGAAAAGTGTTTAGTAGGTCAAACAAAAGATTTTAAAATACTTAACATTTGACCAACATCATTGAAATCAGCTGGATAAGTCAAGTCAATGCTGGACACAAAACTTACATAGGTATGATTGCAACCTGAAAAAAATACCAAGCTATTACACGACAGTAAGAAATCAACTTGTTTTCTGTTTGAGATATTTACAATGGTTTGCATTTTGTAATTTGTTTTCTGTTTGAGATATTTACAATGCTGCAGATCTATATACTGCGCATATATATATTCAGTATTAAAATATTGCATTATAATGTCTATAGATCTATATATATACTGCATATATATAACTGCATATATATATATATATATTCAGTATGAAAATACTGCAGCGGATTTTAATGTCTGTTTACATTAAATTTTTGCAGGTACTCACACAGCAGATATTCAGTGAGGCGCTTGGTGTGTCGTTGAAAGTTGCATTTTGTAATACTGCATTTATCACATCTTTCTGAAGCCGTTATTTAGTAAGTTAAAATTTGTAGTTTGGGCATATTGTTCATTCTTGTAGCAAGACCGGATTTTTTTTTTCTTTTTTGTAGAGACTAGATTATTAACACTATGTACGAATTATTTGTTTTCTGATTGCTATGTTGTTGCTATTAAATGTATGGACTCGCTTTATCAATGAAATTATTTGTGAACTGATCAATTTGTATTGTTGTATAGTACGAATATCAATAATTATATGTTAATTTGATATATTGAGAGAATAATGGTGGTTCATATATATGAGGGTGATATTATTTGCCAGAGGTTTCTTTGCTTCGGTTGTAGTTATAGCCAAACTGAAGCAACAACAAGAGCCATTTCATGCTTGTGCTCTTTGTTACGTCGGTTAAAGAAGTGTGAAGCAATAAATAATCCTTTGCTTCGGTTATTTTTTAGAAGCAAAAAGTAAAAAAAACCGAAGCAATAATTAACTGTTTGCTTCGGTTTCTTGTCCGAAGCAACAAATTTCTGGCCTGTTGCGTCTGTTGCAGTTGCTTCGGTTGCAGAACTGAAGCAATAGAGGGTAAATAACCGAAGCAACTGACCTGATTTGTAGTAGTGTAAAACATCTACTTTGCTCTTTAATTAAATTAAAAAGATATGTTTGTGCATAAAGTGCAGCTTCTATGAAATATGAATGTACATGTCAAATAATGATGTCTAAGATCAAATTTATTAGTAATTTTGATTCATTGCTACAAATGTTTATTCCTGCAAAAATAAGTTTTCTTTTCACTCAGACTATGTCAACCAATGGATTATGAAAGAGAGAAAAAGAGTTTTAGATACAGTTTTTTTTTCTTTTCTGAAAAATTCTTAAAAAAAAAACAATACCCTCATTGAGTTGTTAGCATAAAAAAAGCTAAATGAACATACCATTGAAGGTAACTTTATATTATAGTCAAAGCTGTGGAGAATACAGGATGCAAAAACAAAAGGAAGAAGGGAACAATTCATTTTAGTTATAATTATTTTTGGTAGTCAAAACTACGGAAAATATATGACAGCCATCTTCATTTTAGTTATAATTAATTTTGGTAGTTAAAACTGTGGAGAATATAGGATGCAAAAACTAATATCAGATTTAACTTATTATTTATATGGATATTATTGCTACAATGTAGATATTATTGCTATTATAGCTTGCACTAGCAAGCTTTTCCGCGGCAAAGCTTTGCAGTGCAAAGCTTTGCACTGCATAGCTTTGCCGCGGCAAAGCTATGCGCTGCATAGCTATACACTGCAATGCTTTGAGATTTATTAGCGTACTGATAACTAAAATGAGTATTGAAGTAAAATGTGAACCCAATGTAAGATAAATCTATTCATGCACATAGCAACAATAATATAATTCTAGATGTACATACAGATTTCATAACTTAGTAAGGACTGAAATTTACCACAAAGACGCATTTCTTGCATTTAGTTAGAAAGATGCAAGTTCAGGTTATCATAAAAAGGTCAAAACATATCAATCATAAATAGAACTGGGCATGAACCCGTAAGCAAATACAGTTGTCAAATAAATAAAATATGGTCAGGTAACTAATATATTGCGGTAAGCTATGCGGTACAAAGCTTTGCACTACAAAGCTTTGCTGCGGCAAAGCTTGCTGGTGCAAGCTATGCAGTGCAAAGCTTTGCACTGCATAGCTTTGCCGCAGCAAAGCTTTGCAGTGCAAAGCTTTGCCAAAGCTTTGCTGCGACAAAGCTATGCAGTGCATAGCCATGCACTGCAAAGCTTTGCCGCAACAAAGCTTTGCACTGCAAAGCTTGCACCGGCAAGCTTTGCTATGGCAAAGCTCTGCAGTTGCATTGCAAGCTTTGCACTGCATAGCTTGCACCGGCAAGATACACTTGCTGCGGCAAGCTTTCCAGTGCAAAGCTTTGTTGCGGATACATTTTTTTTTGTCATTGAAAAATGTTTGTTACTTCAGTGCTAGCTAGTCAGTTCCATTGTTTATTTGTTTATCTCCTTATCCATAATAATTTTGTTTGTTTCAGGTTAAAGCAGAAGGGAATCAAGCATTCTTAAGGCTGAACTCTTTTTATCCCTATGTATTTGTGTTTGTATTTTGTATTATTAAACAATGTTATATTTGTGTTTGTATTAGGTATTATTAAGTCACGTGATTATTATATTTATGTTTTATTTTAGGCTAAAAATTGTGCATTTAGTATGTTGAACATTTTGCAAGTATTTGTAGTGTGGAATTTGTGTGATTGATGAATTGTTCGTAATTTTTGATTAGAATTATCGAATTTTCATTTAAAGGATGGATTTGTAAATTTTTACTGTTTAATTTTCGGATATTTTCAGATATTTAAAAATATCCGTATTCGCTAAGGTGGATACGGATATTTTCGGATATCCGAAAATATCCGCGGATGCGGATATGTTTAAGTCAATATCCGCGGATATCGGAAATTGGATACGAATGTAGATTTTTTTTTCGGATACAGATACGGATACAGCACTATCCCTATCCGATTGCATCCGTTGACAGCCCTAACCTAAATCACCACGAATGAAACATCGAAATTGTTCACGACAAACAATATCTTTATGGTTAGTAATTCCACATCTAAAGCAAAGGGTTTTGAAATCTTCATTAGTTCCCAAAAGTCTTAACAGTTATAAATATACTCACAAAGGCTTGGACGATCATGGAGCCTTAACAATCTAAGATGCCAGGTCGTGTGCGGGTCTGAACGATCACGGAGATAATAAGTTGGTACCTACATAAAGCTCAAGGTATTATATAAGCTGCATTAGAAATAAACAAATATTGAGCTAAAATTAAAGTCTAAGTTTAAAATGAATTGTAAACACTAACAGAGACAATAAATATTAACACAAAGGCATATGTTTATTTCAAGATATATGAATTGACCTTTATGAATAGCTTCATGAGACAATAAATATCAACACAAAGGCATATATTCCACTAGTGTGTTTAACACTTAAACTAGAACATAGGTCTATTTTACGCATACATCAATGGAAGGTTGAAGAAACTATGCAACGAAATCGACAAAATGGACAAACAAAATAGAATCTTATGACTAACACAATTGTTGCTATTCCATATAATGCATATGACAAAACATGAAAACATGATTGAATAAACTAGCCAGCTATTGGACAACAACCTTACATATGTAACATCAGAAAAATGAATTTCTTATGTTCGCTAAGCTCTTTTTTTACATATGGATATCCCAGCATTTCCCAAGAACACATCTTCAAGAAAGAAAAAAAGGTATATATCACTTCATTACATACAAATCAACCTATGACAACGTTGAATGTAAATATTAGTTTTCTTTTCTCATTAAAACATGGAGTTCAAAGAGCATACTCAAGTCATTTTTTTTAGGAGTATGGTTTATTAAATACTTAATACAATGTGGCTCAGATGATAGGTGTTGACGTAAATAAGTTCAGAAGAAGTTCTCCTTCATCAGCCCTCTCCCAACTGCAGGATTTGTCCATCATTTAACTGTTGCTTCTATTTAGTAAAATAACTAAAAACTCAGATATTTTTGAGGAGAAATGATAAGAAGAAATACCAGTGAGGGTAACAAGGAGGTTGGTGAAGGAATGTTCATGTAAGGCCTTGATACAGCCATGTCGTTTCATTTGAAGAATTAAACACCTCTCTATTAAATACCGAACCTGCATGCAAACATATAAACTTCATATATATTAAGATTTACACAGTAGCTTATCAATGTTATGAAATAAATTGAAGTAGAGGCGGCAAGGAGGAAAACTTTTGTGAGCCTGCTTTTGGTTGAAATGTTGTGCGGTTGATTTTAACCCGGATATATAATGTTGTTCAAAGGATGTCCCATTCATACACCTTAACAGTATCAAAATACAGTGTTCTCTAAACAAAGAATAGATAGAAGAACCCTAGTGCCCTGACAGTTACACCCATAAGAACAGAAAAAATACAAAGTATACCTTTTATTCAAAGTATATGATTCTTCTATCGAACCTTCAACATACCATTTATTCAAAGTATACCTTTTGTATTGATTCATTAATCTAACATGAAAATACATTTAAAATTAGCTTAGAGAAATTATAAAACATAAGCATAAATAAAATTAGCTTAGAAGAACTATAATTTTACCGCTCGAATGACTAACATATCACAATGTCAAAAGTATATAACATTAGACATAATTTCCGTAAAGATAATGCGCCATAACACCAAAAAAACTGAGTTTTCCATGAGGTCGTTCACTAAAGAGTTGATTCTGACCTTCCCAATTTAGTTGAAGACCTGAAGCGCCTTTCTAAATCAGCTTGTATAGTTCTATGCTCAGTTGATTAGCGTGGTGAGCACATCATAGCAAAAGCAGTATAACTTCTTATAGAAATATCTCTTACAGATCTCTAAGAACATATCATGGGTAGGGAGGATGTCAATGTTTATAATCTTGTGGTTTCCTACAGAGAAATCATTCTTAAGAAGCCACTCCATATAGTAATAAGAAAATCACCAAACAAAAAGAATCACGCATGGAAGCTTTTCCACTTAGAGCCGTGCATCTTGATTTGACCTCATGATTATCCAAGTAATTAATCAAAGATCCTAGCTGAAAATTTTGGCTGGGATAAAGATCTTGCTAACAAGACTTAGTGCTTTGGTCTGGAAATAGTTGGACTGCATATGCTTGCGCATACGGGTAAGGGATTTCGGTACTTAGATTTAATTAAATATATGGCAGTTGTTGGGTTCCAGTAGGCTGCAGAGGTAGCATCGGTTCTGGAAAAGAACATGCATTGAATCTATTTTGAAGACTATAATATTGTTCCTCATACCAATTCCATTCATCATGGAAGTAATCAAGTTATCCTCACTACATGAACAATCATTTATGCATCTTAGGGAACTGATGATGCTAGAGTACCAGAACTGTTTCAATTAACAACGTCAAATTATGAATCTTGATTAAGGCAAGTGTGCAATAAATAAATGCCTAGATGTTTAATAATAGAAGAAATTACTTTAGTTTTGTTATCACATTCTGTAATTATGATTACTTGTGCCAGCATGATGGCCATGGTGTCTATTGAGCTTAGTTGAGAGATTCGGAAGAACGAAAAGAGAAATGATGAAGATGACGGTGTAACGACCCAGAAAATCTAAACCAATTTAAAAAAATTTAATTGGCTAAAATAATGGATTTTAAATATTTAAAATAAATATTTTAAATAATATGTAACCCCCGTATCAGCCGATATCGATGGCGAGAAGTCTTCAATCCTTCCCGACCCTTTCTCCCCCGCCTCGGCCATTTACCAGCGCCGCCACCACCCTACCTCGACGCGCCTCCTCCTCCTCTTCAAATCCAACCCCCCGCCGCCTTCTCTCTCCTCGCCAGCGTCGGGAACGACGCCCAGGAAGTCGATGTCTTGAGAGCGCCGCCGCCGCCTCCACAGGCCATCGATCTGGCCAAAACCCCCGGCGCCACGAAGCCCTTTCCACCCTCTTCGACGTCACACAACCTGATCGGGGCGAAGTGCTACGGATTTCACAAATTTTCGAAACCTAGTTTTGAACAGCTTTTAAAGGTAACGGCTGAATATAATATAAACAATATTATAGCAGTTCTAAGCGCTACCGTTTATGATTTCACTGTAAAAATCATATCTTTTTCGTTTCTTGACGAAATTCAGTGAAACAAGAGACAGTGGACTCGTGTGGACGTCTTCTACCTTCTAGAAGAGACCGCATATTTTTCTGAGCCTTCTGCTATTTTTGGTGGAGTGGAACCCAATGTGAGATTTCTAATTTATAAACGATATGGAAAACGACGATGTATAAATGATATAGTCGATGTATGAGTTATATAAGCGTTGTACACCTCTTGTATAAGCGTTGTATAAGTTGTACGTTCGATGTATAAGTTATATATGCGTTGTAAAAATTATATATGTGTTGAAATAGAAGTGAATTGCTATATATATATATATATATATATATATATATATATATATATACGCCCCTCGTCCACAAACCATGGACGATATTTATTGGTTGTGATTGGTGTGAAAATTGATTGATAGCGAATGGTTGATTGGGATTGTTTGTGGTTGATATTGATTGATTGTGGTTGAAAAATCCCCGTTTGTGGTTGAGAAATATTTGGTTGAAACCACATAGGATTAGATTGTGAAAATGAAATAAATATATATGCCGCCTGCGTGCGAACTAGATGCATGATTCCCCATTGTCAAAAACCGCGAGGTTTTAAGGTAGAGCGAGGAGCCGTACTAGGGACGGTCCCGGTTTTAACTACCCTGCCGTTATGCTGCCGAAATTTTGAATAATATTCATGTGTTTGAATTATTTTCATTTGTTGAAGATATATTTATTCGTTGAATAGAAAACCTTCATGTGTGGAGTGAATATTCATTCGTTGGATAGAAATTCATGTGTTGAATGGTATTCGTGTTTTAAATATAAAAATCACATTTTTATCTATATATAGAAGCTATAGAAAACCTTCATGTGTTGAATCGATATTCATTCGTTGAATTGAAATTCATGTGTTGAATGGTATTCATATTTTGAAATAAATTGTTTTATAATAAAAATCACATTTTATCATCTATATGAACTATATAAAATAATCTCCCTTTGAAAAAATTGTTTTATAATAAAAATCCTATTTTTATTACCTATATGAATTATATAAAATAATAGTGTTTTAAAATGAATTGTTTTACAATAAAAATCACATTTTATTATATTCATGAATCGTTAAATATAGTGAAGTGTTGAAATAGAAGACAGTTAGATAAAAATATCATTTTTATCAAATGTATGAAAAGAATGTAGCTTTGAAATCGAAGAATCGATATATATATACAAATAGAATTAAAATATATCAAATAACGACGCAGCAGTTTGTATTTTGAAACTGTGATTTCAAACGATTATACCGGGAGATCCGACCATCGGATTTTCCTGAAATCGCAACCGTTGGGTTTGCTTTGGAAATATCTTTCCAACGGCACCAACTTTGTAAAAATCCAACGGTTGGATTGTCTTGAATGTTTAATTCAAATCTGAAGAAAAACAGCGCCAGAATCGATTATATATATATATATATAAATATAATTATATTTAATCGAATAACGACGCTGCAGTTCGTATTTTGAAATCGAAACTTCAAACGATTACCGGGAGATCCGACCGTCGGATTTTCCCGAAACTGGAACCGTTGGATTCGTTTTGAAAGGATCTTTCTAATGATGTAAATTTTTTGAAGATCCAACGGTTAGATTTTTAGATATGTGTAAATCAAATCTGAAGAAAAACAGCGCCACGGCCGCGTTATGGCCCGAAGCGTCGTTTTGAATAAATTGGCTATTTTAAAATAAATAAAAATAGCGATAAATCGTTATAAAATATTATAAACGATATGGATGTGAAATTTAGAAATTAACTGAAGGTTGGCTAAGTCGAATGGTTTCCTGGGTGTTGATCTGATGTTGGTTTCGGCCTTCAGGGTTAATATTTGGGAAATCGTTCTCTTACTGATTGACGGTTAGTGACTAATGAATTGAAATGATGCGTGTATATGTTAGTGTTGCACTTGTTTATTATATACGCGAGTTGCTCAGAAAGACCGGGTTCATCCCATTCTGAATAACTGAATCGACGATAAGGAATCGAAGATGAAGACGATGGTCGAAGACCGAAGGTCTTCACCTCGTTTGGATGGTAACCGAGGTCCTGATTGGGAGGCATCCCGAAATATGGATAATGAGTGGTGATCATCCAGATGTACGTGACGATCGATGGGTTTGCGAGGTATTTAGTGCCTCCGGTTTCGTTCAGACCCAGAACGGACTTGCAAATGGAAAGTGTGTCTAACATTGGAATTTATTCTGTGTGATTGATAGCCATCAGTTACACGGTGTGAATTGCCTGTGTGGCATGCTAAGATGCCGTGATCAGGGCTTCTGTTGAAAAGCAAAGTCTTGTGGTGATGATCAAAGAACCGCCTATGTGGCGTAGCTTTGTGTATAACGTGAAATCGCGAACCTCACACCCCGGTATGAACCAGAAACGGGAGAAAGGACCTCAGGGAGGGCCTGCGTTTCCTCCTAGCTAGAAGTGGCGTCAGTGATTTTACACGCCCTGACGAGTTTGACTTATGTGGTTGTTGCTGTTGCGAGGCGCCTCCGTTTGATCGGACGATCCGGGTCCGATGGAGTCATTTGTTGGCTCGCTTACGCCCCAAAGGGCGGGGAAACGTAGTGTTCAGGCATTTTAATCCACTCCGTGTGGACCGGCCCTGACGATCCAAGGATCGATGCGTTCTGATCCTGAGACTCGGGCTAGGCAGTCTCGAATTCGGTAAGGACTATCTTTCGCCTTGGTTCATGACGGAAATCCAATTTCCAAATACGTGACTGTGCGATTTTGATTGTATACCTATATATGGCGACATAGTGGTATGGGGCATTAATGCCGTCTATGATTGATAGTTATGATTTGAAATTGTTTTCAAAACATATAAACACTAGTAATAATATCAAATGCCTTTGTTTTATTCGTATCAAGCATATTTTGGCCGTTATAAGGTAAAAACTCTATCCTCCGGTTTGCGTTGTATTGTGTGATGGGAACTGAGTCTTATAATGGCTTCATTTTTATAAAAAGCATTGCGATGTTTAAAAGAATGATTTGTTTTAAAGCACTAGCAATCCAATGGAGTAAACCCATTCCACGAAAGTGGCGTGGTCCGGTGATTAGCCATATTATAAACGTGTTGAGTAGATTTCTCATACCAGTCCCATGACTGACTCGTAGTTTGTTTCACTTTCAAACTCGGGTGCCCCTTTTTCTACACGGGCAGCCTTGTATTCAGGTTTAGCAGGCTTTATCCGGATAGCTGGAGCTGAAGATGGATTCTATCATTTATCTATTTTTATGTTGTTCAGCTCCTATTGTACATTATGTTTGTTTTCATCTGTAGACATTTATGTATAGCTGAACTATACTTGTACTAAGTATGATCACGTATACTGTGTAACTCTGATGATTACGTTTGTCCAGTATATTCTATTGTGTATTTACTTATTTCTGTTCTGCTATTATCTGTTTCTGTGTTATATTCCAAGGATTACCCTTGCCACCTTCAGTACAGGGTTTGAGGTCGTCTCATTTGGTATTAGAGCTTTGGTTAAGCTTACTTATGGAATATAACATATGAACGAACTCGTCAGAAATAGAACCAGTAGTGTTCTAGGACGGGTAACTCTATATAGATAGGATCAGTAATATCCTAGTATAAGTAAAATCACAGCTATTCAGAATTGGAAACAGCCTAGTACCCCTACAGAAGTCCGCAGTTTTCTCGGATTGGCTAGTTATTACCGGAAGTTCGTTAAAAACTTTTCGAAGATATCTGGTCACTTAAAGAAGCTTACAAAGAAGCACTCTAAATTCAAATGGACTCCAGAAAGTGAAGAGGCTTTTGAAGAGCTAAAGTTAAGATTAACGACAGCTCCAGTGTTAACCATCATCAATGGCAATCAGGATTTGAAAGTCTGGACTGATGCTTCTAGAGAAGGCCTTGGCGCAGTGTTAATGCAAAGGGGTCAAGTGATTGCTTATGCTAGCCATCAGCTGAAGCCGCATGAGAAAAACTACGTCACTCGTGATCTTGAGTTATTGGCTATAGTATTCGCCTTGAAAATCTGGAGACACTATCCTTTGGGTGAGAGATTTGAACTGTTTACAGATCACCAGTCGTTAAAGTATCTGTTCACCCAGAAGGACTTGAATCTGAGGCAGCAACGTTGGCTAAAGTTCCTTGCAGCATACGATTTTGAAATTATATACACTCCAGGGAAAGCCAATGTCGTGGCCGATGCGCTGAGTCAAAAGAATGTAATGATCGCCAGCTTTATTATTACGACTTCCTTGATTGACAAAATATCTATTTTTCAGAAGGAGGATAACTTTATTGAGGATATGATCAAAAGGATTCAGAAAGGCGAACCCTCGTGTTTTCAAATAGATAACGACGAGACCCTGAGATTGAAAGGAAGGATTTGTGTTCCTGACATCCCAGAGTTAAAAAGGGAAGTGTTAGACGAGTGTCACAAGTCCAAGCTGAGTATCCATCCCGGTGTGGCCAAAATGTACAACGATCTCAAGCGAACATTCTGGTGGAAGGCTATGAAAATAGATGTTTCAATATATGTTAGCCGATGCCCTACTTGCCAGCTAGTCAAAAGCGACCAACAGAAACTGGCTGGATTATTGCAACTGCTAGACGTTCCTGGTTGGAAGTGGGAACATATTTCCATGGACTTCATTGATGGTTTGCCCAGAACCAGAAAAGGGAATGACAGTATTTGGGTGATCGTAGATCGCTTCACGAAGACCGCCCATTTCATACCTGTCAGATCAAACAGAACTGCTCAGAGTCTGGCGCAGATTTACTTCAAGGAAATAGTTAGATTACATGGAGTGCCGCTCAGTATAATCAGTGATAGAGATACAATATTTACTAGTAAATTCTGGGAGGCATTTCAAGTAGAGCTGGGAACAAAGTTGAACTTGAGCACCGCTTATCATCCTCAGATAGACGGTCAGACTGAGAGGGTGAATCGTATTTTAGAAGATCTATTGCGGGCTTGTGTTCTAGATTTCGGTGGATCATGGGAAGACCATCTGCATTTGGCTGAATTCTCATATAATAACAGCTACCAGGCGAGCCTGACAATGTCGCCATTCGAAGCATTATATGGTAGACCGTGCCGATCTCCTGCTTGTTGGGTCGAACCCCGTAATAGACTCGTGTTGGGGCCAGATATGATCCGAGAAGCTGCCGACAAAGTCGATTTTATTAAGAAGCGATTACTCGCCGCTTAAAGCCGACAAAAGAGCTATGCCAATAGAAGAAGAAGAGATATATCCTTTGCTGTTGGCGACTATGTATATTTGAAAGTATCGCCGATGAGAGGAGTTATCCGGTTCGGTAAAACTGGGAAGTTGGCGCCCAAATTCATTGGTCCGTTTCCTATTCTGGAACGGATCGGAACACTCGCTTATAGGGTTAAACTGCCTGATTGGTTGCCCGGAGTGCATGATGTATTTCACATATCTCAACTTTGAAAGCACGTTCATGATCCAGACTTGATCGTGGAAGAAGCAGCGCAACAGGATATTGAAATTACCCTAGAATTAGCTGTGAGAAGAGAGCCGCTAAAGATCATCGGCAAAGAAACCAAAGAACTGAGGAACAAGAAGGTTCACTTAGTCAAAGTGCAATGGAGTGGAGATCCGCGAGATTGTACTTGGGAAACTGAGGAGAGCATTCAGAAAGCCTATCCTAGATGCCGAGTGGATATCTCTGATTGACTCCGGTGCAAGGTACATTTACCATACTTTGCATTACCAATTAGTTCTCTACTCTGTTATTATTTTCTTTCCATGGATGTGCACTTTTAATTCTATAGTCTGAATGATTTTAAAAGAATATAGGAATTGATTTGTATGATTTTGGAAAGTTAAAAACAATTTGATTGTTGTTTGTGTTGTGTGATAGTAAATTAGGTTAATTAAATTATTGAAACGATAGTTAATTTAATTAATAAGAGAATGAATGGTAGGATTTATTCATTTAAATCACACATTGAACTAATTAGAAAATAAATAGAAATATATACATGTGTATTATATATGTTTGAACAGGTAAATGGATTAGCTGTTGAGTAAAGATTTTATTTGCGTGCCCGACAAATAGGTAAACCTTAATGAGTTGGATGCGAAATATTATTATATCAACTCTTGTGAATGCCATTGGATGCGGAGTGCTGGTTGTTCTGTGTGTAAAAATAAATGTCACCATAGGATAGTAACAATTAATTTTGAACTACATTACATGGCATACTACTGGAGATAGGCCTACTTCATCATATACCACATAAGCATTTGGAGCTTGTGTGACGAGGTGGAAGATTTACCATACGAGCGAGAGGCTTGTATGGCGATGAATATATTTTACAGGTTGAACTGATGACTGATATGGACTATTTAAATTGTAACGATAAAATTGCCAGATTAATAAAAACCCCACACGGGTCTGGAGTTGACAATAATCACGTCTCTCTAGTTATTAGATACAGCACATGGACTATTTATTTCCCACAAGGGACGAGGTGACGAGGATTTATCCTCTGGGGCATTTAAAATACACACTCCCTCAGGCTTTGACAGGGTGACGAGAATTTATTCTCTGGAGTTATTATCAATACACGCTCCCCTGTAAACACCAGAATATATCACTATAAATACGTGTATGCTTATTAGGATTTATTGGGTACCTAATACGGCCCAATAAATTTCCAAACCTCTCCCCGTACAAAGGAGGTTATGGTGAAATTTTTCGAAAATTCCGGGTGTTAGCCAAATTTTTGAAGAATTTGAAATTTCTTAGAAACTGAAAAGTTGGAGAATGGAAGCCAGATCAAATGTAGAGTTGATTAATTAAACCACTTTCGACTTTGTTCCTTTTCGGGGATGAAAAGTTTTAAGTGGGGGAGATTGTAACGACCCAGATAATCTGAACCAATTTAATTTTTTTTAATTGGCTAAAATAATGGATTTTAAATATTTAAAATAAATATTTTAAATAATAGCAATGAAAACTGAGTTTGAATCGACAATTGAAAACAAATATAATTAATTCTAATTATGAACAAGGCCTGAAATGGCGCTGCAGTTTCAAAAATTGAATTCAAACTTTGTCGGACTATACCGGGTGCAAAACAAAACGGATTTGAGTGAAACAAAAAATATTTAAATCTGTTAGTGAATACCTTTCTAATGAATTTGAAAAATCGAATTTTCATAGCGGAAAGAAAAAGTTATGGCCGAATGAATTTTCAGAAAGGTCGCTATGGAATTTATATAGCCCGTGAAATTGGCCATTTTGCATACGACCTCAGAATTCGACGAAACCACTTTTGTTGGATCCGGGATGTGAAGTTATTGTTAGGTTTCAAATTTCATAATTTTTGAAGCTAGTATATGAGCGTGGCAAAGGAAAACGTGTTTTGGTCAATTACAGTTAAATTGGATCGACCAGAAATGGGCCTTTTTGCAAACGGTCTCAGAATTCGACGAAACTAGTTTTGTTGGGACCGTATCGTCAAAACATAGCCAGATTTATTTTTCTGGATTTTTTCGAATCAGTTTGTGGCCCAGGCAAATTGAAATGTGCGTTCAAATTATATATTGAATGTTATATATTTTAAATTGAATGGAAACTGACTGAAACAGTCGAATGGGCCTACGAAACATAGCCCATTGTGTTCGGAATGGGGGTAAAACCCTAGGGACGACAGTCGTTCGGTTTGATTTCGAGTTCGTGGGAGAAAACCCTAATTTTCGAATAAATATAAATATCGGCCAATAGAAAATTTTCATTCATTAAATAAAAAAATAAAAAAATATGTAACCCCCGTATCAGCCGATATCGATGGCGAGAAGTCTTCAATCCTTCCCGACCCTTTCTCCCCCGCCTCGGCCATTTACCAGCGCCGCCACCACCCTACCTCGACGCGCCTCTTCCTCCTCTTCAAATCCGACCCCCCGCCGCCTTCTCTCTCCTCGCCAGCGTCGGGAACGACGCCCAGGAAGTCGACGTCTTGAGAGTACCGCCGCCGCCTCCACAGGCCATCGATCTGGCCAAAACCCCCGGCGCCGCGAAGCCCTTTCCACCCTCTTCGACGTCACACAACCTGATCGGGGTGAAGTGCTACGGATTTCACGAATTTTCGAAACCTAGTTTTGAACAGCTTTTAAAGGTAACGAATGAATATAATATAAACTATATTGTAGCAGTTCTAAGCGCTACCGTTTATGATTTCACTGTAAAAATCATATCTTTTTCGTTTCTTGACGAAATTCAGTGAAACAAGAGACAGTGGACTCATGTGGACGTCTTCTACCTTCTAGAAGAGATCGCATATTTTTCTTAGCCTTCTGCTATTTTTGGTGGAGTGGAACCCAATGTGAGATTTCTAATTCATAAACGATATGGAAAACGACGATGTATAAATTATATAGTTGATGTATGAGTTATATAAGCATTGTACACCTCTTGTATAAGCGTTGTATAAGTTGTACGTTCGATGTATAAGTTATATACGCGTTGTCAAAATTATAAATAGAAGTGAATTGCTATATATATATATATATATATATATATATATATATATGCCCCTCGTCCACAAACCATGGACGATATTTATTGGTTGTGATTGGTGTGAAAATTGATTGATAGCGAATGGTTGATTGGGATTGTTTGTGGTTGATATTGATTGATTGTGGTTGAAAAATACCCGTTTGTGGTTGAGAAATATTTGGTTGAAACCACATAGGATTAGTTTGTGGAAATGAAATAAATATACATGCCGCCTGCGTGCGAACTAGATGCATGATTCCCCATTGTCAAAAACCGCGAGGTTTTAAGGTAGAGCGACGAGCCGTACTAGGGACGGTCCCGGTTTTAACTACCCTGCCGTTATGCTGCCGAAATTTTGAATAATGTTCATGTGTTTGAATTATTTTCATTTGTTGAAGCTATATTTATTCGTTGGAAAGAAAACCTTCATGTGTTGAGTCGATTTTCATTCGTTGGATAGAAATTCATGTGTTGAATGGTATTCGTGTTTTAAATATAAAAATCACATTTTTATCTATATATAGAAGCTATAGAAAACCTTCATGTGTTGAATCGATATTCATTCGTTGAATTGAAATTCATGTGTTGAATGGTATTCATATTTTGAAATAAATTGTTTTATAATAAAAATCACATTTTTATCATCTATATGAACTACATAAAATAATCTCCCTTTGAAATAAATTGTTTTATAATAAAAATCCTATTTTTATTACCTATATGAATTATATAAAATAATAGTGTTTTGAAATGAATTGTTTTACAATAAAAATCACATTTTATTATATACATGAATCGTTAAATATAGTGAAGTGTTGAAATAGAAGACAGTTAGATAAAAATATCATTTTTATCAAATGTATGAAAAGAATGTAGCTTTGAAATCGAAGAATCGATTATATATATATATATATATATATATATATATATATATATATAGAATTAAAATATATCGAATAACGACGCTGCAGTTCGTATTTTGAAACTGTGATTTCAAACGATTATACCGGGAGATCCGACCATCGGATTTTCCTGAAATCGCAACCGTTGGGTTCGCTTTGGAAATATCTTTCCAACGGCACCAACTTTGTAAAAATCCAACGGTTGGATTGTCTGGAATGTTTAATTCAAATCTGAAGAAAAACAGTGCCAGAATCGATTATATTTATATATATATAAATATAATTATATTTAATCGAATAACGACGCTGCAGTTCGTATTTTGAAATCGAAACTTCAAACGATTATACCGGGAGATCCGACCGTCGGATTTTCCCGAAACTGGAACCGTTGGATTCGTTTTGAAAGGATCTTTCTAATGATGTAAATTTTGTGAAGATCCAACGGTTAGATTTTCAGATATGTGTAAATCAAACCTGAAGAAAAACAGCGCCACGGCCGCGTTATGGCCCGAAGCGTCGTTTTGAATAAATTGGCTATTTTAAAATAAATAAAAATAGCGATAAATCGTTATAAAATATTATAAACGATATGGATGTGAAATTTAGAAATTAACTGAAGGTTGGCTAAGTCGAATGGTTTCCTGGGTGTTGATCTGATGTTGGTTTCGGCCTTCGGGGTTAATATTTGGGAAATCGTTCTCTTACCGATTGACGGTTAGTGACTAATGAATTGAAATGATGCGTGTATATGTTAGTGTTGCACTTGTTTATTATATACGCGAGTTGCTCAGAAAGACCGGGTTCATCCCATTCTGAATAACTGAATCGACAATAAGGAATCGAAGATGAAGACGATGGTCGAAGACCGGAGGTCTTCACCTCGTTTGGATGGTAACCGAGGTCCTGATTGGGAGGCATCCCGAAATATGGATAATGAGTGATGATCGTCCATACGTACGTGGTGATCGATGGGTTTGCGAGGTATTTAGTGCCTCCGGTTTCGTTCAGACCCAGAACGGACTTGCAAATGGAAAGTGTGTCTGACATTGGAATTTATTCTATGTGATTGATAGCCATCAGTTGCACGGTGTGAATTGCCTGTGTGGCATGCTAAGATGCAGTGATCAGGGCTTCTGTTGAAAAGCAAAGTCTTGTGGTGATGATCAAAGCACCGCCTACGTGGCGTAGCTTTGTGTATAACGTGAAATCGCGAACCTCACACCCCGGTATGAACCAGAAACGGGAGAAAGGACCTCAGGGAGGGCCTGCGTTTCCTCCTAGCTAGAAGTGGCGTCAGTGGTTTTACACGCTCTGACGAGTTTGACTTATGTGGTTGTTGCTGTTGCGAGGTGCCTCGGTTTGATCGGACGATCCGGGTCCGATGGAGTCATTTGTTGGCTCGCTTACGCCCCAAAGGGCGGGGAAACGTAGTGTTCAGGCATTTTAATCCACTCCGTGTGGACCGGCCCTGACGATCCAAGGGTCGATGCATTCTGATCCTGAGACATGGGCTAGGTAGTCTCGAATTCAGTAAGGACTATCTTTTGCCTTGGTTCATGACGGAAATCCAATTTCCAAATACGTGACTGTGCGATTTTGATTGTATACCTATATATGGCGACATAGTGGTATGGGGCATTAATGCCGTCTAAGATTGATAGTTATGATTTGAAATTGTTTTCAAAACATATAAACACTAGTAATAATATCAAATGCTTTGTTTTATTCGTATCAAGCATATTTTGGTCGTTATAAGGTAAAAACTCTATCCTCCGGTTTGCGTTGCATTGTGTGATGGGAACTGAGTCTTATAATGGCTTCAGTTTTATAAAAAGCATTGCAATGTTTAAAAGAATGGTTTGTTTTAAAGCACTGGCAATCCAATGGAGTAAACCCGTTCCACGAAAGTGGCGTGGTCCGGTGATTAGCCATATTATAAACGTGTTGAGTAGATTTCTCATACCAGTCCCATGACTGACTCGTAGTTTGTTTCACTTTCAAACTCGGGTGCCCCTTTTTCTACACGGGCAGCCTTGTATTCAGGTTTAGCAGGCTTTATCCGGATAGATCGAGCTGAAGATGGATTCTATCATTTATCTCTTTTTATGCTGTTCAGCTCCTATTGTACATTATGTTTGTTTTCCGCTGTAGACATTTATGTATAGCTGAACTGTACTTGTACTAAGTATAATCCTGTATACTGTGTAACTCTGATGATTACGTTTATCCAGTATATTCTATTGTGTATTTACTTATTTCTGTTCTGCTATTATCTGTTTCTGTGTTATATTCCAAGGATTACCCTTGCCACCGTCAGTACGGGGTTTGGGGTCGTTTCAGACGGTGAAGAAATTATTTGTTGCAATGTTAACTGAACTAAAACCAATATTACTACAAACTAATAATAATAATTAGTGGAAGTTCAGTTCAGAGCAGAGCATGATGAGCTCAAATTAGATCCAAGAACTTTAAGTTTTATTCTTAAATTGAAAGACGAATGCTAATTATAATTAGCATTATATTTAACCTTTACACTTTAAGTTTTTTTCTTAAATGTCAGTTATTTCATTGTTGATCAAGATAGAACAATGCGAGCATTTATCAGTATGATACATTAGTTGAATTTAAATGGTACCTCAAGTGGATCGAATAAAGCATCTTCCATTCAGTATGTTTAGACAACATGTGTTCCATGCACTTCGGAAAGAAGCAGTAGACGTTCCTTGCTAGCTCCTTGACTGAGCAGTTATTATCCCACTGCCTTCATGAACATTAACTTTTTGCCGTCTTCTTCAGCGAGAGTATAGATAATATCTTCCTCTCAGTTAGTACATCCTGTTTCTGGTAGAGTTACTAGATAGTCGAATTAGTTGGAACAGTACATGAAGAACAGTGTGACCATCTCTAGAAATGATACTAGTTCATGCTTTTCAAATTCATAATAGCACATATAATAATCAATCCAACCATCTCTTAAAAATAATCCGAGTCCTGCTTCTCAGAATCACAAAATCGCTACACTTGTTTTTGATATGCAGTTGAAGGATCAGCATGAGATAAAAATCTTAATTCCGCTATTAACTATGAATTATCCAAAAAAAGTCATCTCATGAAATTTAGGATCCAATGTAAACATATAACATAACATAACATCTACCATTCAGTATGTTTAGACAATAACCTCTAGTAATCGGCTTATAATTGGACATCGAAAACAAAATCGCCATTGAAATGAAACAACCCCAGAAAATAGATCTATTTGGACAAATAAAAATAATAATCCACAAATCTTATCATTTGAATTCAAATCTAAAGTTCTTACCCTTTGTAAGTCGTGTCGAATCGACTACCTCCTAGATCTGAAAAGTTTGAAGCATCGGTTTAGAGAAATGGAAGAATTCCAGCATAAGATGTTATAGATTAGAACCGATTTTGCCAGAGATCTAGATCTCGGATGGCTTGATGCTTCGAACAAGGAACATAACCAGCATTTAATCAGCATCTTATGGATTCTTTACAGGGTCTGAATCAGTAGCCGATAATTTGGGATGGATATACAGAATTCAGCCCTTGACTTTTGGAGAAGCGGTGGCATGGCTTTGATTGATTTCTTTTGAGAGGAAATCACTTTGGAGGGAAGGGAAATTTTTTTAGAGGGAGAGAGAAAATAATCTGTCAAGTTGGAAGGAGAAAGTAAAAGAGCATTACACGTGATATGAGCAGGAAAGCAAATAATTAAGGGTTAATAATAACACATTAGAATAACGAGTTATTAAATAGCGTTATTAATATCATATTTTGTTGTAGTGAACTAAAGGGGATAGGCTGTATTTGAGCCCAACAGAAATGCACAAATACTAAATAGGTATTAATTTGAGATTTTTATGATATGTTTAATGATATTTTGAGATTCTAGTATGCCAATGAGACGAGACATATCTATATGTGTTCATCTTTATATGAAGGGTATATACTTTAATGTATAGTTATGCTAATCCCTACTTTAGGGAGATGCTCCTTTCCTTTGAAGTCTTTATCGACATTTAATTCACATTGTCCATGATATAAGGTGGAAGCTATTTTAATTAAGCATTACCTTTATGACTTAGCTTTTTGATGTTTTATTTTCTTAAGTGTAGTTTTGCCCCTTGAGTGTAGGCTTATTCTAATTATCACTTCTACTTCCAAAGAAGCGATGTCATTCTTTCTTAGAAGGAAGTAAGCCTGTTATGACATGGTATCCTTTGAGTAAAAGGATATCATATCTTTCATTTACTTAATCTTATTGAGTGCTATGCTTTTCTGATAAGTTTAGCTAGCGTGACTGGTGTGTTTTCACTTGGGTTAAACCGAGTTTGTTTCAGGTCTTACTCTCCCTTTTGGATATAGCGGTTACATGATGCTTCCTTTTGGTATCAAGTCATTTACTTGGGATTGTTAGCTTTCTTATGAGACATTATCGAATTGTATAGTCTTTGCTCCATGTATATTGAGTGGTCATCATACCACTCTAGTAATGTATTGAGATGTATCATTGTATATGTAAAAAATTGTACTCACCCCGAGACCCACCTATGTTGAGAAAAATAGATAGCATTTGTCGACGTGTTCAATAGATAGTTAAGACTAAGTTATAGTTGGTCGCCATTAACCAGCCATATTCTCCGCATTAGCGGACGAGATTACTATGTTATTCTTTTTGTTAATGTTGGTCTCGGGGAGAGGTGTTACATATAATTTTGTTATATTCAATAGAATTTTGATGCTCTCTTGCATATTTAGACCATATAATCGAATGCAAGAGGTAATAACAAGTCCATAGCTAGGTCTGCCAACTGATGATTTCGGATGTGAATAACATCGTACGCGCATCCCTATATAGAATTATTTGAGGATATTGGATATTCACATTGGTGAATGCAAGCGAATATCATATAATTGTCCCATCCGCTAACGATCAACATATCAAAGTAGATTAGTGGAAAGTTTTGATTCCACATAAAGTTTTTTTCAATCCAACTGACGATTAAAGCGCTAAAAATAAACAATTATATTGATAACTAAAAGTTTTCAGCAATTAACATACGTTTAATGTATAGAATATAAACTTCAAACTTAATATAATTGTAACTAATTTTTTTATTGTACTAAAGTATAGTAATTTAAACTATAAACCTAAGAAACAAACATATAATTTTCGGATGTGGATATGTCTTTATCTACATCCGTATCCAATTTTTGAATATTGGATATTTGTCCACTTTTATGTTATGGATGCAAATGAATTTGGAATTTTTCAAGTATTCATTACCAGCCCTGTACCATGGTAGTGTAAGTCCCGACACCAGAACCCTGACATCTTGAGCGATGTACACATTATAATGTTGCATGTGCACGTTTAACACTTACGTATGCATGAGGCACATGTTCGAAACATAATACAAAATAGTAAAATAAAGTTTATTTATAAATCAAAATAAAATAATGGTTCTATCTGAAAGAAAATTTAGAAAAGTTATAAACATGTTTTAGACCACTTAAGCCTATTAATGATCCAAGTGGTGAAAACTCTAAAATTCATTCAATTCTTCCATTACGGGCTGGTTCAGTTACAACAATGTTGTAGCCTCGCATCTATATTATGAATTAGATATCGACGTTTACATGAAAATTCTGGTTGAATATATGTTGCTCGAAGAAAAATCAAGGTCTATATACTCATTAAAAAATGAGACTAACACTATATGGTTTGAAACAACCTGAAATGATTTGATATAATTGTCTTAGTGGTTATTTTGGTAAAAGCAGGATATAATATCTAAAAGCAATTTCATATACCTATGTGTCCTTATAAAGAAATCAGTAAAGGGATTAACTATTTAAGCACTTTATGTTGATGATGTAAATTTAATTGTGACTCCATAAGAGATTGATAAAATGATAAATTACCGAAAGAAGGAATTTAAAATGAAAGATCTTGGGAAACGTAAATACTTTCTTGGTCTACAAATTGAACATAGTAATATTGACATATTAATCCAATTGTTAAACTACGCTAAAGAAATCCTGAAGCACTTTTAAACAGACAAAGCACACTTCCTTAGTACATTTATAGTTGTTAGATCTTTAGATACTAAGAGGGACCCTTACTACTTGAAAAAAGACGATGAAAACAGACTTAGTGTAGAAGTATCGGATCTTAGTGTTATTGATGCATTATTATATTTGGTCTAACACACAAGACAAAATATTGTATTATAAGTCAATTTTCTAGCAAGATACAGTTTAGAATCAATGAAAAAACAATAGAATGATATAAAATATATAATGAGATATTTTGTAAAACGATAGGTTGGAACTTGTTTTATTCTAACACATATAATAATCCAAATTTTGTTGGCTTTGCTAATGCAAGTCATTTCTTTGACCCACATAAAGTAAGACTACAAATCGTGTATGTGTTTAGCAATGATAATGCAAGTATATCTGAGTTCTTGACGACTTACGAAGCAAACATCGATAGTAATATCATCCAATTATTCTGAAGTATTAGCCCTATGAAAAGCAAAACGAGAGTGTATTTGGTTGAGATCACGAATAGAGCATATTCAAACGGAATTATAGCAATATATTTCAGGATAAGAATGTAACATCTAAGTGCATTATTGTAATTTTCAATGCTTTGTGAATCTATAAACAAAGAGCTTGATGTATCTATAAATGTATAAAAGTTAGTGTGTTCTCTCTCTCTAGTGATTTCTCTTTCTTTTATTATATAACAACATTTCCTTTGTTCATTTTTTTGAAATCAATTCGCCATTTCCCAAAAGTCATGTGCCTCATGTCTCATTTAATCACAACCCTTAATTAATTAATTAAAATAATCAATCAGTCAAGATAAATAGAGAAGGTTGAATTAGGGACAGATACCATACCAGTTTTGAGATAGAGGAATTCAGTTGTGTGTGTTTTTTCTTTTCCACTTGTAACTCATTTCAAATAATAAATAAAAAGATAAGTGGCCATATCGGAAAAAAAAATCCTTCTTAATTGGTACACAAATCCTCTAAATCTTTCCTCCACTTCAGTGCATGTACACCAATTTTCAAAAGTACAGGGGAAGTCATTAATAATAAAAGTTCAGCGGAACATGCAAAGAACATAAAGTAACGCATAAAGGTTGGAACAAAAAATACTTCCAATTTCCTGTTTTCAATATAGAATTAATCATGCCAATAAGAACCCACAAACTTATAAAATAATCCCCTAATCTATTATGCTTCTCAATTTTGAAAACATAAAGAGAAAAAGCATAATAATCCATATAGTTATACAGCACCCGGACGAGGCTTCATCTCAACCGAGCTGACGTGAATGTCCTCATCCTTAATAAACCGACCCCAAAACCAATGCCCTTTCCAAACCAGCACCATCTCATCTATCTGCACGTTCTTCGTCTCCGGGAAAAACATCGCTATAAACGCCGTCATTATCAGCACCCACCCTCCAAAAAAGAAGAAGAGTCCAAACTTCATCTTGCAGAGCATGTCCAGGAAGGCCTGAGCAACGATGAAGGTGAAGAGCATGTTCACCGACACGTTGATGCTCTGACCTGCCGATCTGATCTCCAGAGGGAAGATCTCACTGGGCACCAGCCAGCCCAACGGCCCCCATGACATTGCAAAGCCTGCTACATACATGCATATGAAAAACACCACCAGACTCGCATAAGTTCTCGATAGCGTCCCTTCCCCACTAGTTCCAAATTTTATCCCAATCAATGTTCCCACCACAATCTGCATTATTATTTAATCATTTGTGTATTTATGTTCATATTCTTTTGCTGGATTCATTGAAGGGGAAAAAAGATGTACCTGGCAGACGAGCATTTGAGAACCACCCACGAGGAAAAGCTTTCGTCTACCAAACCTATCGACGCAGATAATCGAGATAATGGTTGCAAACACATTGACTGAACCAGTGATCACTGCAGACATTAACGAGGCATCGTCCCCAAAGCCGATAGTTTTAAAGAGAACGGGGGCGTAGAACATGATGACATTGATGCCAGTAAACTGCTGGAAGAAAGGGATTAAGACAGCCATGGTGAGTTGAGCTCTGTTCTTCCTTTCAGCAATGTTTCTCCATGGATGCTTTACTTGTTTAGATTCAAGACTAGCAGCAACCATTTCGTCAAACTCTTCATGAACGTCCTCTATACCTCGGATCTTTTGAAGCATGGAGTGAGCCTTGTCCTCATAGCCTCGCTCTATCAAAGAGTTAGGGGTGTCGGGGAGGATAAGGGAGCCGATAGTGATGATTAGGGCAGGGACCGCGGCTAGGGCTAGGGATACCCTCCAACCCCATCCGCCTTTTATTTTGGCAGTGCCATAGTTGATTAGATTCGCGGCTAGGATACCTAATGTGGTCATCAGCTGGAATCCAACGTTAAGCATTCCACGACGGTTGGCTGGGGCCATCTCTGATAGGTACACTGGAACAGACTGCAGTTTCAATTTTTCCTCAAAAAAGTAAGTATACAAAAATAAAATCTGGAATTACGTAAGAAGAGAAAATCGTTAACAATGGTTGATATGATGTACCTGATTGGCGAAACCGACGCCGATACCGAGGAGGATGCGACCTATTATCAACATTGTGACGTTTTCGGCAGCGCCGTTCAAAGCGGCGCCGATCAGAAAAGTGACGCCGCCGCCGAACATGGACCACTTCCGTCCGAACATTCTAGTAACTGTTGATGCCCCAAACGACGCCACTAGCGCCGCTAGGTAGAGGGAGGAGGTAAAAAGAGTTAATGGCACACTGTTGAATTTACAGTACTGGTTTGTACCATGATCTGCTTTTTCGTTTTTGTAAACATCTGGAAAGAACTTTATCAGAAACGAGTCCGTTGAGGTCACTCCACCTGGCCATTATTCAAATATTTGAGATCTGTAACGCAGAATTAATGCTGTATTGATGACGAGAAACGAAGAAAAACTTACCAGAAATCCCAATGTCGAAGCCAAAAATGAGACCTCCCGTAGCTGCAATGACGCAGGTCATCAGGACAAAGGCGGTCATTTTGCCGGGAAATTGCTTCCCACTTCCAGGTGCATTTACAACTACGCCCCCAGCCATTTTGGTTGATGATGCTTACAAATTGCAGCAAGCAAACCTTTTTGGTTTAAGAAGAAAAAAGCAAGACGATGATGGTAGAATAAATATAATGGAGGTTAATTATGGATAGAAGAAGGAAAATAGGATGGCTGTACTTATAGATATATTGGAATAAATGCCATCACATTACAGTGCGGTAATAAACTGTAAACATGGGAAATCAAAAGAGGAGTCACGAAAGATTAACAAATTCAGTTATTACTAATCTCAAACATCTATTAGTGGGCAGAAAATTTGGCAAGTTTCTGTTATATATGTACACGTCCAACATGCATGGAAACTCGCCAAAATTTTGTTGGGAACAGTACCTAATACCGCAGGCAATCAACGACCAGCCATGCATGCTTTCAACACGAAGTACCGCAGCACTTACAATTGTAACAAATGAACTAGTTTAATAATGAATAAAAAGTACAACGTCATCTATCGGCAAGAGGAAAGTGTGGATGAACCAAATCTCACAAATGCTTGCTTGCTTGCTTAGTAATATGATACTTCACATATCATTGCGAGAGCGAAGCCGAAAGGATAAACATGGCTAACTTCTATATCTTTCCTTGTGTTATTATAGCGTGATAAACGCATTAAATTCATGCATTCAATTATACAATTAAAAGTCATATTTTGAAACCTCGGACAGCATGCAAGTTTACACTTCCAGATCATGATCATAAAGCATACATTGAAGCCCAACGCATACTTGGGGGAAATCACAGGTGAACGCGTATGCATGCACATATATATCATCAATTTTTTTATTCTTCATTTCCTTTCAGCACGAAGGGGGAAAAACTGTCAAAGCGGTGACATGCTAATTAAATAGCAAGTGCAAAAACCAAATCCCAATGAAGACCACAAATTAATTGGTTATTTACAAATTTTATTTATCATTGTTACGTTATTTACAAATTTCATCACCGTACGTTGTTCAAGATATATATATGTGTTATAGTTTGATATTTGTAGCAAAAACATCAACATGCTCCAAGTAAAATCAAGGGATACAACTAAAAAGAGGTAAACTGTCATTATGCTTCGTCTCATTCTATATAAAGAGAACTCAACAACAACACTACAAACGTTACCAAACTTAAAATCCATAGCAAACAACTCTAACAATGGTGTAAAGCAAACCTGGCAACACGAAGCTAGCTGTGCTTGGCTACTCACATTTCTACTACAACAATTTCAGTTTGGCCAGTCGTCAATTGCTGATAACTGTCCTGGACCACCAAGGCGGCCACATACAGAGGATGAGATCATAGTTGCTGCAACTGAGGACCGTTCAGAGCTTATTTGGATGGACTGCCTGTCAATGGTGTTCCAATATTGTGTGAGTGAGTGCCATGATTATTGTCACAGTGGGCTCAGTTGCTCATTATTGGCTTCAAATTGCACTTTAAACAAACAATTTGTACAGCTATGTCACTTTAAACAAAGAATTTGTACAACCGAATATGGAAATGATCCATTAGCCATTTAGTCAGCTTGTTAATTGTTTATTTGGCAATTGCAAAGGATTGAATTGGTCAATACTTAAAGTTTTTATGCTGTGTACTGGGTTAACTTTTCTGCAAGCAAAATTTGAACCTCGAAACTCCTATTATGCACTGCATCAAAAAGATCATTATGTATTGCCACTGTATTGTATGTATGATAAATATTTATGATACAAGCCACTCCTTTGGAAATAACAAATCTGCATGGACGCATGAATTTCTTGAATGCATAAATGTAGTCAATGTGTCTCTTTGTTATTCGTAGAAACAATCCTATATATAACTGTTGTAATAATCATTTGAAGCTAAGAAAAAAAAACAAGTAAATTATCTATTCAAGTTTTATCATATTCATCTCAATCCTGTTTTTCTTATCATCGAACTCCAACATATTTGTGGTATCAGAGCACCCCATTGGATTCTTTCTCTCTTACAATGGCATCCTCCAATAACAATGATCTAGCATTCATATATATACAACAAGGTGTTCCTATCTTTAATGGTCAAGATTATGAGCAGTGAAGTGTTCTTTTGCAAACGATATTCATGTCTCATGAGCTATGGGATATTGTTGAAGAGGGATTCACGCCTCATACTACAGAATAGGCGGCTGCATTCACGAATGCACAAAAGGAGCACAAGGAGAACATGACCAAAGATGCAAAAGCTTTGGCTTTTATGCACCAAGGAGTAAATTCAATCAACATTTATGGTAATTTGCTATATATTAATCACATGTAAAATAAATTGTCATAGCCGCTAGGCTAGAACAAACAAAAGCAAATTCAAGTACAATTTTGACTTAATTGGAAACACATTGCCTACCGACAAAAGCAGCCATCATACGAGATATCTGTGATTGCATTTTAGACTGAGAAAGAATTTGTGCATGCATAAGCTCATGCATTTTGTTCACCTCCACCTGCTCCATATGCAACTGCTCCTCAAACTCAGCTCGTAGTCGCTCATCTCTCTCTATCTGTTCATGCCTAAGTCTTTCAATCTCCCCTTGTCTAGATTCAAGTTGCTCATCTGCCTGAACTTGTTTACGTTTCATCTCTTCTTGTAGCTCTTTGACAATTTTTTGATTTTTCTCTAACATTTTCTTCATGTGAATTGCTTCCTCATTATCCACCGTAATGGAAGATGAAGATATAAGTGCCTGAATAAATTTACAAATAATATGAGTTTTTGTGTCATATGAAGGAAAACAAATCATGCTTATAAAAGGAACATGTGCAGACAGATTTTGTAACCATCATGCTCATATCAGTATTAACAGCAAAAATCCAATCACAAAAAAACATGCACATACTATAGGTACAATAAAGACAAAAAAAGTATGATGTATAAAAAAGGTTACTAACTTCAAATATATTTCCCCACTGGAGGGGAAATAAAAAAGACAAAGACAATATGCGGTATTAATTCCAAACAAACTAGAGTATAAAACCAATGCTAGGAAACTGCTTATTATATTTTTATTGATCTGAAACAGGCACTTCTAAATAGCCTGATAATGATTAACAATATTTACGAAAATAGTGGTTTAAAAACCATGATAAGCACAATGTTACCAAAATTTCGTTACTCAGATGACATTGGTTTACACTACAGATGCTTCAAAATGAAATAGCTTACCTCAACATAGGATTCTGAATTGAAGGTAACAGGTAAGCAAGCAGATATTCCAATAAGAATTTTATATTTTTCATAATTCAACAATGCCTGTAGAAAATTAGAAGAACAAACTAGTTACAGCAAAACGTCAATAAGCCAAATTTTTAGAAGGCTAGTAAATATATAGACATAGAAATACTGGGTGATAAGTGCACCAATTTGCAACTAAAAATAGACCGCTTCTAGTACATCTTTTAGCAGCAGTGGACCAAGTTTGCAAATCTGAGAGTTCAGATTATTAAGAGCTTCAAGCACTACAAATGGAATTCAAGACATCTATATGCAGGTTTGTGAGATGGAGGAATGGATAACCATGCAGGTTTGTGAATCAATCAGTGAGATTCATCAGAATGATTCCACGAATAAATTTGGAATTAATCTAGTAAGACTATACATAGTATTTGATCAGAATAAAAATAAATTCAACTCCAAATATAAAACACTAGTATAAACATTTTTATAGTTACATGGATGTTATTGGTAAGAGAGACTTCATTACACGTACGTAAAATATTAATAACAATTACATATAGTTGATAATACCAATTGCAAACACAAACAAATAACAATTCCTGAGAGAAACTTCATTATTTGGCTCGCCTGGTTTCATTTTTTGTCTGTTTACAAAATAATTACAAGCTTGGGTAATTTTTAAACATATTACTGTCATGCCCTAAAGATTCTGTTGAGTCAACATTAGGATAAGCTTTAACGTTAGCTTAAATACAGATAAATACATCCTATTCGTATAGATTGTAATGTATTATTATTGGATGCTTTAACTCTGCTATAACGGCATCACTCAATAATATCTTAGACGTAATTTTTTACAAGGTGAAGAATAGAATCAAATTATGCGAAAAGCTACATTTGTGCTCAGGAGATTCCAAACCCAGGGAAACACATTTCTTTTGTAAAATACACATATAATGGCCTGTGCAACAAGACTCCATTATATCAAAATAAGACTCTTTATATAAAACATGTTGGATAAACATAAATGCTTTATTAGAGGGAAATGAAAGAGGTGAATGATTATGTCTTTTAATGAAGAGTCGTGTCTATTTAAGTGAAGTATCATGTCCTTTGAAGTGAAGAGTCATGTCGGTTGAATGAAGAGTTATGTCCGTTCGTCAAAAGTCATGTTTGTTCGTCAAGTTTCATGTCCATTAGTCAAGAGTTGTGTCTATTCGTGAAAGGTTGTGTCTATTGATGAAAAGGGGTCTGTTGGAGTTGTAAGGTAATGTAGACCACTATATAAATATGGGTGTGGTCATTTTTGAAAGTGTCGATAGACGACTTTAGGCAGGATCAGTAATATGGATATGCGGAATATATGATATATACTAAGAAAGATCTCACAGTAGCAATATCACAGATAAGTAAATGCAGTAGTAGAAAAATCACACCAGTGATTTTTATACTGGTTCGGAGCACCGTCCTACGTCCAGTCCCAGATCTCCTATCTGGAATTTCACTAAGCACTATCCTCACTTAACCCTGAGGAAAACAGGTTCACAACACCCGAGCAGCCGAACGGGATTTCACGCCTCTATCAACACGAGGACTTCACAACTCGCCTCTTACAACACCGAGGACTTCAAACAAGATATAAACTTGTAGTTTGACAATGTGTGTTCTTAATAACACGAATTTGTCAATTCTTGTACAACCTTCCTATAATCTTATCCTCAAATGTGATTTTGATATTATGAAGATTTGGAAGATGATATCGTTGTTTGAATCTAAAGAATAATATATAGATTCAAGGATTCAAATAACGATATATGAGAATAGTGAGCTTTTGAATGCTTTTAAAGAGTAAGAATGAAATCAGCACTTAGATAACAAGAATAGAAAGAATTGTTGTAATTAAAATGATGATTTCATGTTGCTTTTATAGAGGATGGAGAGATGTAATCATTGGTGAAGAGAAGCAATGAATAGAGATGAATTTTGGTGAAAAGAAAGGATCATAACCATTGATGAAATAGGGTGTCTATTCGAAAAGATGGCTTCAGTTCGTAGACCAGTGGACTAGTAAAAAATGACCAGTAGACTGGTATTTGAATATATATATACGTTATATACATGTGTGCACGTTCATTGTGCATTCTGCCCAGAAACGGTCGACCGTCCAGAATGAAACCGGTCGACCGGTTTCAGCCAGTATGCACAATGAATGTGCATACATATATTCACATATATATTCAAAAAACATTGAGGTATATGATTATTTGAGAATAGATTTTAACAAATATAACTCAACTAAGTTCTAAATAATCAACCTCTAACATTGAATACCATCGAATCTCTTCTTTTTGTCGATCTTGAATTTCTCCTTGTCATTGATCAAAATATCTTGAATTCCTTGACTTAACATCCTCCCCCTTTTTGATTGATGACAATATAGATCTGAAAGAGTTTATTACTCCCCCTGAATGTATACTCCCCCTGAAATACATACTTAAAAAAATGTCTGCAAAACATATTGTTAGTAACATTTATCTCCCCCTTTGTCATCGAAAAAAAGGATTAGAGATCACACAAATTATAAAAGCACAATAAGCATTCAATATTGTAGCATATAATACAACCCAAGCATACCAAAAGCAAGTCAAGTAGCTAAAGTTTGAAGACGTACACACCCAAAATAAATACGACACTATTTATATACAAGTGCCGGTTTTAAATTTTGCATAAAATTAAAACATACTATCATAAAATGCAAATGATAATAAGCTAGTGAGGTGGAGAATCGGATTCCGTAGATTCCAAATCAATGGCTTTACTTTGTCCTTTATCCTTGTCTCCTTCCAATTCGTCGTCATCGTTGGTTCCTTCTTCTTCCTCCTCGGTTTCATAAGTCCCGCGACCACGTCCAGCATTGTTTCCTGAGGATGTGCTTTCCTCAGATGTTAACCACGTAAATGTAGGAGGCATGGGACGTTTTCCCGGGTCTTGTATTTGAGTAGTGGAGGATGACGATGCACAAGAAATTGCATCCCAAATAGTACAAAAGAATGACTTAAGCTTGGAGAACCGTTTATCAAGCTTTGTATCCAAACGGTCGAGTTTAGTGTCGGTTCTTTTAAGTCTAGCTTGTAGAAGGAATTGGTTTTGTGTCATTTGTGCAAGCGAGTCCTTAGTTGACGACGAAGGATCAAGAAGCCTGACTTCTTCGGGCTTAGGTTTGCGAATCGTAGAAGAAGTGGTCTCTTGAGAACGTTGTTGTTGATGTTGCTCAAAAGGAATAATAATCATACAAGGGTCAGGAAGCTTCATCCTTTTTCGAGTTGCTTTGTTAATACACTTTGGCTTGGAGATTTTAGATTCGCAAGATTTTACTCCACAATCGAGTAATAGCCACATAATATATTCATTGTAAAATAAGTGTGGCCTTGTGCGGTCATTCACAAGAAGGATCTCGTCGAAAATCATGTTTATCCAATTTATCTCGATATCTCCATAGATCGCATAAAGTGCTTTGAATTTTCTTTATAAACCGCGTCAAAATTACCAACCCTTGGCAATAAAGATCGTGTAAGAACATGATGTATAACTCGAGCCGTGGGTCGTAAATTAATCGCCTTGGTACTCGTTTTATGATCCTCGATAAAAAGATGACTGATTCTATCATGAGTGTGAACTGTACAGAAATCAAAAGAAAATTCTTGACCACTATTAGGTGAACCGAGAACCATAGCCATTCTTTCCTTCGAAATAAAAACATAATGACCACAAACTACGGACCAAAGACAATTAGAAGCATTCTCTGGTTTGAATTTCTGTAGGTTAAGGTTAGCATAGAAAAACCTAATCATAATATGATTAATCTCTATGTTGTTCTTATCAAAAGTAAGTAGTGATTTTATACGAGCCTTAACCGTCAATTCTTCAACATCATAGAGGATAAAAGCAGATAAATCTATGAAAGAACCTCCGTGAATTGTGTAATCCTTCATAGCATTCCATCGTTTCACTGCAATAGGATCCATGAGCCATTGTTTGATGTTAACTTCTATGGGTTGAAGTGGAGTGGAGGATGATTTTTTGGGTTTCTTTTGAGGAGGTGCCATTGAAAATAAAAAGAAATTGATTTGGGGGGTTTTTGTTTTTTCAAAAGTTAGAGAAGGAGATGAATAAATAATCAGTGAAAGGATGTAGTAAAAATGATTCGACGTGTCGATTTGGAGAGGGAAAACTGAAAAAATGCGTGATCGGTCGACCGTTATTTTTGGACCGGTCGACTGGTTCCTGGGTAAATAAGTTCCAGAGAACTTTGCCGGTCGACCGTTGGATTAAAAATGGTCGATTGGTTCCTGGGGGTAATAAATTCCAGAGAACATTACCGGTCGACTGGTGGATTATAAACGGTCGACTGGTGTACTTTTGAGTTGAAAAAAAAAATTCCAGAGAATTGAACGGTCGACTGGTAGTTTTCAGGTGGTCGACCAGTTCAACAAAATAAACATTCCAGAGACCTTTATCGGTCGACTGGTCTATTCCAGACGGTCGACCATTCCTGTGTATGCTTGTTTTTCTGGTTTCTGAAAATTCTGAAAATAGAGAACTTAAATTTATTTCAACTCAACATGAATTTTGAACAAAGATTATGAAAACAACTACAGAAATAAGAGTTAAAACTAAAAAATTATTTTGCAACATAAACGTTTAAAAAACGATATAACTTAATGAGAGGTAGATGACTTGTCTTCGGATTTTTCTTGAATATTCGAAACTCTCGGCGTCCATGGCGACCAATTTTCCCTTGATCCTTCATTTCTTGCATAATTACGGTCCCATGAGTTAGGACTTCGAGATGTAGACGGAGGGTGTGGCATTGGTATTGGGTCCTGTACCCCATGTCTATCTGTGCTACAGAAAAATGACGTCATTCGTTCTAAGAGATTTAAACGATCATATGTGAGTTTTTGTTCATAATGCAGTTGACGCTGGAGATCCAACTGATGTATCTGTTAGTGATGAATTTCATTGATCTTCTATCTCGTACCCGGAGAACAAAATAGTGCTTTCTTAGCTCGTTTGGGTTTGGGTGTATGTCTAGGAGTATGCGAACATTCCGGTCTTCTCTTCGGTGTTTCCGGAGAGTAGTACTCCTCCGGTTCAGAGCTAGTGACCGAGATGTGAGACCGTTGAACACATTCATCACATATGTGTGCCATAAGAGTATATGGACTTGTGTATGAATGTTAAAACTGGACACTAAGAAAGTGATGTAGAAAACAATAAGAAGGAGTATGTATTTATAGCTTTTACGAAGTAGGAAGTAATGAATGGAAAGCATTCAGAGAATATGAACCACTCAAAGTTTGTAAAGCTCAAAATGAATTGCTAATAATAGTAAAAGACTATTAATTAGCTAAAAAAATGAATGTACCGGCTAGAGAAGAACTCAATAGTGTATATAAATATACATTATACACCAAGTTTGTTTCTAGAAATCAAACCGAGCTCTCTACGTAAAGAGATAAAACTAGATTCGAGTAAAGGCTTGGTAAAAATGTCTGCTAATTGGTTGTCAGTCTGGACATATTCGAGACATATTGTTCCTTTTTCAATATTATCTCTTAAGAAATGATGTCGAATATCAATGTGCTTTGTTGAGGAATGATTGACTGGGTTTTTTGATAAATTGATTGCGCTTGTGTTATCACAATATATGATGGACTTTGATAAATGAATATCGAAATCTCGAAGTGTTTGTTGCATATATAAAACTTGAGTACAAGCTAGAGCAGCTGATATGTATTCAGCTTCACATGTCGAGAGTGAAACGCAATTTTGTTTCTTACTAAACCAAGAGACAAGTGATTTTCCAATAAAATGGCACGTACCACTTGTACTCTTTCTATCCGTGCGAGAGCCACCGAAATCAGCATCGCTATACGATACTAATTCAAATGGACAATATTTCGGGTAGAAATGACCAAAGTCTTTGGTGTTATTAGGATATCAGGACGACTCGCGATAAGATACAGGAGAGAACCAGTCATGCTTCTATATAACTTGTGGTCAACATTCTTACCATGTTCATCTTTTTCAAGATGTGTAGTCGTACTCATAGGAGTTGGTTTACCAGAGGTATTTTCTAAACCAAAGCGTTTGACTAAGTTTCCACAGTATTTTTCTTGACTAATAAAAATACCGTTAGAAAGTTGTTTGATTTGAAGACCAAGGAAATACGATAGTTCTCCCATATGAGACATTTCAAATTCGTTGGTCATAATATTTGCAAACTCTTTGCAAAGTTCGTCGTTTGTTGAACCAAAGATAATGTCGTCTACATATATTTGGATAACTAATATATCTTTTTGAGAATGTTTAATCAATAGAGTCTGATCAACTTTACCAATTTGAAATCCAGAATCGATTAGATAGCTTCTTAATCGTTCATACCAAGCACGAGGTGCTTGTTTCAATCCATATAAAGCTTTCTTAAGTTTATATACGTGATCAGGATATTTCTCATGTACGAACAAAGGAGGTTGTTCGACATATACATTCTCTTTGATAAATCCATTTAAAAATGCACTTTTGACATCCATTTGATAAAGTTTAAAATCATGATGACAAGTATAGGACAGTAAAATTCGAATAGCTTCTAATCGAGCTACGGGAGCAAAGGTTTCTTCATAATCGATACCTTCTTCCTGATTATATCCTTGTGCTACTAATCTTGCTTTATTTCTGGTTATATTTCCTTGTTCGTCAGCCTTATTTTTATAGACCCATTTCGTACCAATGACTGACTGATCAGTCGGTCTTTGAACAAGTTCCCAGACATCATTGCGCTCGAACTGATTTAGTTCTTCTTGCATGGCAATGATCTAGTAATCATCAGTAGCAGCTTCTTTCGGATTCTTAGGTTTGATATTTGAAAGGAATGCGACATGACCCATTTGATTTAGTTGACTTCTTGTTCTAATTTGTGATGTTACTTCTCCAGTAACATTTTGAACGGGATGATCTCTTAGAATTCTCGGAGGAGATCTAAATCTTGGTGGAGAAGGTATCACAGCAGGTTGAGGGATATCATCAACAATTTCTGAGTCAGAGTCGTTATTTGTGATGACAGGATTATCAGTGACTATGGTTTCTTCGTCATCTGATACGATATGAGATGATTTAAAGAATTCATCAAAAGAAACATGAAGTGATTCTTCAATAGTTTTAGTTCTCTTGTTAAATATACGATAGGCCTTGCTTCGTTCCGAGTAGACAAATATACCTTCATCGGATTTGGAATCAAATTTTCCAAGATGGTCTTTCGTATTTAAAATAAAGCATTTAGAACCGAAAACTTTGAAATATGAGATATTTGGTTTTCTTTGATTAAATAGCTCATAGGATGTATTTTTGGTCAGAGGTCGAATAGATACACGATTCAAAACATAATACGCAGTTGCAACAGCTTATGTCCAAAAATGTTTTGGTAGAGTGGATCCATTTAATAATGTTCTTGCACATTCTTGTAAAGTCCGATTTTTTCGTTCTACAACTCCGTTTTGTTGTGGAGTTCTAGGAAACGAAAAATTATGATTTATACCTTTCTTTGTGCAAAAATGTTCAAAATCATTATTTTCGAACTCTCCGCCATGATCACTTCTTATGTTTTTAACTTTAAGCCCTTTTGATTTTTTGAATTCTTTTGACGAAGGATTTGAAATGTTTGAAATTATCACTTTTGTTTTTCAAGAAAATTACCCAAGTATATCGAGAGTAATCGTCAACAATTACAAACACATATCGATTATGATTTATTGACTGAACCTGTGTTGGTCCAAATAAATCCATATGTAATAGCTCAAATGGTTGTAACGTTGATATGACTTTCTTGGATTTGAAAGACGATTTGGTCAATTTTCCTAATTGACATGCATCACAAAGATTATCAACCTTAAAGCTTACTTTGGGTAGTCCTTTAACTAGATCATTCTTGACTAGCTTGTCAATAGTTCTGAAGTTTATGTGACAGAAACGTTTGTGCCATAGCCATGGATCATTATCATTTGCTACAAGACACATATCTGAATTATGATTGGTATTCATATTCAGAATATAGATGTTTCTGTCTCTATATCCTTCAAAAGCTATATTTCGATCTTTATCTAAAATACTACATTTATTGTCCGAAAAAGAAATGATAAAACCTTTGTCGCACAATTGACTGATACTTAGTAAATTATGTTTCAAATTCCTAACTAGCATGACATTAGTAATAAGAGGTAAGTTTGATGTACCGTAATTGCTCACATCGCCTTTACCGATGATATAGCCTTTTGAGTTATCTCCAAAAGTGACTGAGCCACCATCCGAATAAGTGATATTTGTTAATAAGCTCTTGTCTCCAGTCATATGCTTCGAGCAACCACTATCTAGTATCCACTTTCCTCTTTTCATAAGTGGGACCTGCAAAAAATAAAATTAAGTCCATGGTACCCACCTTTTTATAGGGTCCTAAGAGTTAGGTCTTCGGAGTCCAAACCCATACGGGTCCGGTATCCCCTTTATATACATAATTTGGATTATGATGCACAGAACTCAAAAATTTTTGAATGTACTTGTTCCTAATCAAATTGTTATTTGTTTTAGGAACCCACATTTTTATAGATTTGACATCCTTCTTTTGAAATTTCATAATCGGTTTTGGTTTGGAATATAATAAACTAAGATTTATCTTAGCTTTAGTTTCTCGTACTTCCTTATTTTTCCTTTTTCTTTTACCAAGATGTTTCTTGATAACTTGTTTCTTATATCCCAAACCTTGTTTATTTGTAGCAGTTTGTGAACTTTCAATATTTTTTGTCAAATTTCCTCGACCTTTGTTAAAGTTAGAAACATTTTGACTAAAGTCGTCTAACTTTGTTTGTAAACTAGATTTTTCAAGGTCTAACATCTTGACTTTTTCCTTAAGCTCATGATTTTCGGTAGTTAGAGCATCATTTTTCTCTTTTTGAGTTTCAATTTCTTGACTCAAAAGAGATAGTTGAGAATCAATATTAGATGATGATTCTTGGGCTTTTTCAAGTTCCTCCTCTAATATTTTCTTCTCGTCTTTTAACATATCTCATTCAAATTCTGCTCTACTTAAATCAGCTTGAGCTTGCTTGCATTGTCATTTTACATCTTTAAATTTATACATTAACTCAGCATTTATATCTAGAACTTCTTCAAAAGTCGGAATTTGTACCTCATCTTCTTTAGCCATAAAGCATACATCAGCTTGTTCATTGTCTGAGTCACTTTCACTATCAGATGAAGATGAGTCTGAATCATCCTATGTCACTGAGAATGCCCGTTTCTTTGACTTGTCCTTTTTGTGTTTGAACTTGTCATTTTCTGTCATCTTCTTTTTTTCTGGACAATCCTTTTGCATGTGTCCCTTCTTATGACAGTTAAAGCATTAAACATTTGATGATGATGGCTTATTTGATCCGAACTTCTTTCTGTTGTATCGACTAGCTTTTCGTTGCTTTAAGAATTTTTTGAATCCTTTTGCAATGAATGCTAGATCCTCATCTTCGGAATCTGAGGCGTCTTCATCTTTCTCAGCATGAAAAACTACAATTTTCTTTCCTTCTTTTTGTTCTTTTCGAGCCTGCAAGTTAGCTTCATAGGACATAAGATTTCTTATCAATTCATCTGGCTTCATGGTGGAAAGATCATTAGCTTCTTCTATTGCTAATACTTTTCCTTCCCATTCATTAGTCAGTGAATGTAGGATTGTTGAAACTACATCAAAATCAGAATATTTTTGTCCTAAACCGATAAGAGCATGATGAATGGTTTGAAACCTTGAATACATCTCATTGATTGTTTCATTCGACTTCATTTTGAAATTTTGAAATTGACTTTTCAACAAAGCTATTTTTGCTTGTTTAACCTTGTTAGTACCTTCATGAGTGGTTTTTAGCGTTTGCTAAATTTGATATGCAGAGGTAGATATTACCACGGTTATATGCGTTTTGATCTAATGCACAAAACAACATATTTATTGCTTTTGCATTTACAGCAGCTGCGGTTTTCTAAGCAGCTGTCCATTCTGCATACTCAGTTGTTGGATTGACTATTTCTTTCTGAGTAGCATTCCAAGCATCATAACTTGTTGATTGCATATAAAAAGCCATACGTGTTGCCCAATAACTATAGTTTAGGCCATTAAAGAAAGGAGGTCTATGTGTTGACTGACCTTCTGTGTAAGTGGTGTTACTAGTGCTTGCGTTATTTGCTATATTACTAGAATATATCAAATAACTGTGTTACGGTTATGAGATGAACTTGCTCTGATACCAAATGAAAGTGTCGATAGACGACTTTAGGCAGGATCAGTAATATGGATATGAGGAATATATGATATATACTAAGAAAGATATCACAGTAGCAATATCACAGATAAGTAAATACAGTAATAGAAAAATCACACCAGGGATTTTTATACTGGTTCGGAGCACCGTCCTACGTCCAGTCCCAGATCTCCTATCTGGAATTTCACTAAACACTATCCTCACTTAACCCTGAGGAAAACAGGTTCACAACACCCGAGCAGCCGAACGGGATTTCACGCCTCTATCAACACGAGGACTTCACAACTCGCCTCTTACAACACCGAGGAGTTCAAACAAGATATAAACTTGTAGTTTGACAATGTGTGTTCTTAATAACACGAATTTGTCAATTCTTGTACAACCTTCCTATAATCTTATCCTCAAATATGATTTTGATATTATGAAGATTTGGAAGATGATATCGTTGTTTGAATCTAAAGAATAATATATAGATTCAAGGATTCAAATAACGATATATGAGAATAGTGAGCTTTTGAATGCTTTTAAAGAGTAAGAATGAAATCAGCACTTAGATAGCAAGAATAGAAAGAATTGTTGTAATTAAAATGATGATTTCATGTTGCTTTTATAGAGGATGGAGAGATGTAATCGTTGGTGAAGAGAAGCAATCAATAGAGCTGAATTTTGGTGAAAAGAAAGGATCATAACCATTGATGAAATAGGGTGTCTATTCGAAAAGATGGCTTCAGTTCGTAGACCAGTGGACTGGTAAAAAATGACCAGTAGACTGGTATTTGAATATATATACGTTATATACATGTGTGCACGTTCATTGTGCATTCTGCCCAGAAACGGTCGACCGTCCAAAATGAAACCGGTCGACCGGTTTCAGGCAGTATGCACAATGAATGTGCATACATATATTCACATATATATTCAAAAAACATTGAGGTATATGATTATTTGAGGATAGAATTTAACAAATATAACTCAACTAAACACTAAATAATCAACCTCTAACATTGAATACCATCGAATCTCTTCTTTTTGTCGATCTTGAATTTCTCCTTGTCATTGATCAAAACATCTTGAATTCCTTGACTCAACAATTTTGTGTGTAAGAAAAAAAAAAGAAAAGAGTGAAAGAGAAAAAGAGGAAGTGAAAAAGGGAGAAGAAAAGAGAAAACAGAAAAGAGAAAAGAGAAAAAAAAATGAGTGAGGATAAGAAAAAGAAATTGTTGTAAGTGTTGAAAGTTGATTTAACAAAAAGAAAAGTTATTTGTGTATCCAACTCCTCCTCCTCATCTAAATAATTCCTCTTCAAATTTAGTTTCTTCAAATTGGTATCGGAGCTAGGTTGAAACTATGGTATTTTTATTCTTCTCATCGTTCGTTCTCACAAAAGAAAACTTCGAAAAGTGGAGTAGTAGAAAGAAAGAAGAGTTAATCTCCAAAGTGTTATGGGAGATTGTTGAGAGTGGCTATGTGTGGCCAAAAGACATTAAGAACATGACGGAGAAAAAGAGTGAGACATTCACAAGCTTGAGAAGGAAATATCTTCAAGCTTTTATGGTGTTGAGTGAGAACGTTGATAAAGAAGCATGGTATCATATTAATGGAGAAAAAACAGCAAAAGATTCATGGAAATTGTTGAAAGAGGTGTATGCAAAGGACGCCACAAAAGTAGTTGAAGAAGAAGATGAAGAGGAAGTTAAAGAAGATGATGAAGACGATTTTGAAGAAATCGGAAGATTCAAACAGGTGCTGATGGTAAAGAATGTTGCATCAGTAGTGAAAGGAGGTAAAGAAGAGGATAAAAACAAAGAAGCTGAAAAAGAAGTTGAAGAAAAGCCAGAAGCAAGAGAAAGAGATATAGACGAGGTTGAGGAGGACAATAAGTCGGTGGATGAAAGCGATACTGAAGCTGAAATGTTGGAAGAAAAGGATGAGAAAGAAAAGAAGGGTAAAAGCGAAGGAGATGAAAACGAGAAAGATGAAAATGAAGAAGGCGATGTTAAGGAGAATAAAGAGAAGAATAGAGCGAAAGACAAGTACAAGCACGAAGGGAGGAGCGAAAAAGAGGAAGCGGAAAAGAAAAAAGAAGAGAGAGATTGCAGTGCTGCAAAAGTTGATGGGAATGATGAAGTCTTCGTTTTACAAGAGAGTGGAAAAGAAAGTAGTAAGTGGTTTCCGGCCATGAGGAGAATTTTTAAAAGGAAGGGTTACGGTGTTGGATTTGCACCTGAGATGGAAAGGAAAGTCCCGGTCCGTGAGGATTGGTGGGACATGAAAATGAGGGAATCTTTGCTAATTCCGGATGAACCACCAGTCAAAGAAGTTAAAGCTGGATTTAAAAGTATAAGTGTTACTGAGAAGTTCAGTTGTAGAGCAAAGGATTTGTAGGAGACTTTGATGGATGAAAACAAATGGAAGGGGTTCACACAAAGCAACACACGCATTAGTAAAGATGTCAATGAAGAGTACATGGAGTATGTTGAAAGAGATGCTAAGGAGGAGACGCCTCCATATGCTGATTTGGCCAATGACGTATACAAACCACCTTGGAAGAATAAAGCATTTAAGTTTACAGGGGAGTTTTGTTGGATAAACATAAATGCTTTATTAGCGGGAAATGAAAGAGGTGAATGGTTATGTCTTTTAATGAAGAGTCGTGTCTATTTAAGTGAAGTATCATGTCCTTTGAAGTGAAGAGTCATGTCGGTTGAATGAAGAGTTATGTCCGTTCGTCAAAAGTCATGTTTGTTCGTCAAGTGTCATGTCCATTAGTCAAGAGTTGTGTCTGTTCGCGAAAGGTCGTGTCTATTGATGAGAAGGTGTCAGTTGGAATTGTAAGGTCATGTAGACCACTATATAAATATGGGTGTGGTCATTTTGTGTGTAAGAAAAAAAAAGAGTGAAAGAGAAAAAGAGGAAGTGAAAAAGAGAAAAGAAAAGAGAAAAGAGAAAAGAGAAAAATAAAATGAGTGAGGATAAGAAAAAGAAATTGTTGTAAGTGTTGAAAGTTGATTTCTAAAAGAAAAGTTAATTTGTGTATCCAACTCCTCCTCCTCATCTAAATAATTCCTCTAATGTTGGTTTCACACTTAACCACACATCACTCCTTAATTATAGCATGACCGTTGCTCCTTAATTTAAGCTCTTTATTTAGCATGTGAACATTGGGTCTTTACAGGAAAGTCCCTTAATTATAGCATGACCGTTGCTCCATAAATTTAGCATCCAAACGTTGGGCAATCTATTATATATTCTCTTGCTTTGTATTTCTTTCTTGTATGAGAAAAGTTACAATTAATAATACATATTTCTACTGTATCTCTCCTCCTTATCTCCATTACTTTTCTTTATACTTTCATTTTGGTATCAGAGCACCACCGCCGAAAGGCTTAAACACTGAACTGAAAGTCCTTTTTCTCCATTGTCTGTCGAACCACTCTTTTCTTCAGGTTTTCAGCTGCAGTTCCCTACCTCGCAGACCTCTGAACAACCATGACAAATAACAACGAAGCCACCTCCAATGTCTCTGGTAGCATGGGCCGTGATGCTCCACCAAACTGGCACAACCTAATCAAACCAAAATGCCAAGTTATTACCACATCTCTGGATGAAGATAATTACATGTTGTGGAAATATCAAATCGAAATCACACTCAAAGGATACGGTTTACAAGATTACATAAAAGGTACGCTATTTATTCCGCCAATTATGATGACTGATCAAGGGGGAAACACCAAACCAAACCCCGACTATACCAGTTTTCAATAACAAGACAGTTTGCTATCGTCATGGCTCCTATCATCTATTAGTCCGAATCTACTATCACAAATCGTGGGGTGCAGTTCATCATATGAAATATGGACCACTATAGAGCAGATTTTCAGCTCACAGTCAGCCGCACGTATAATGCAATACAGAAGAGAATTACAAAACTTAAGGAAAGAGGACTTGAGCATGAAAGAATACTTAAGCAAGATAAAAAAATTATGTGACAAACTGAATGCAGTAGGACACAAAATAAGTGACAATGAACAAATTTTGTTCATTACAGGCGGATTAGACGAAGAGTACGAGTCATTAGTTACGGTTATTGCGACTCAACAAACATTACCTGACTTACAGTTCATCAGATCTGCACTCCTCGCCCATGAAGGGAGAATAGACCAAAGGAAAGCTATACAAGGTGATTTCTCTGTAAATTATGTTGCGGCTAAAAACAAGCAAATTCATAGGAACAGTAATTCAAATAAACAAGAAGGCCCGTATCAGAGGGGATACCAACCCCAGAGGGCATATCAAACACAGAGAGGTCGTGGACGAGGCAGATGGAACAACAGCAACAGGGTGAAGTGCCAAATTTGTCAAAAAACTGGACATATGGCGAACCGCTGCTATTTCAGATATAATAGCGACCACAGTGGACCGCAAACAGACCAAAACAGCCAAGCACCAAGAGCAAACATGGCTGCCATGGACAATCATAACAAAAGCGCTATTGTGGCAAAGGCAAAGGTCAGACCAGCAATGAAGACATGATTGATGAGGAGGAACTAGACGAGTGGTACCCAGACTCTGGAGCCACACACCATGTCACAAATAGGCTTCAGAACTTAAACATTGGAAGCAAAAGCTATACAGGTATGAAATCACTACACATGGGTAACGGCAACACTGCCAACATAACACACATAGGTAAAGGTACCATGCAGGGAAAAAGGCAACTTATGCTAAACAATTTACTTAGAGTTCCCACTATTAACAAAAATTTATTAAGTGTTTCTAAGTTTGCTAAAGATAATAATGTTTTCTTTGAATTTCACCCCAAGTTTTGCCTAGTCAAAGACCTCCTAAGTCGAGAAATATTACTACATGGTGACCTTCATGATGGCCTATATAAATTTGGCAACTTGAAGACTGAGAACGCTTTGAATAAAGAAATATGGTGCAACAACGTAGACATCAGTAGCGGTAGCAATTATGATTACCTTAATAATAGGAATAATGGATGTAATGATGATAACAATAATGTAGTTGATTCATGGCATATGACACTTGGTCATCCCAGTTTGGAAACTGTTAGAAATGTTTTAAATAATAATGGCATTTATTTTGAAAATGTACCTGTGAAACACACTTTCACACACTGCCAACTTGGCAAAAGTCACAAACTTCCTTTTAGTAAGTCTGAAACCATGTACAACAAACCCCTAGAGCTTGTCGCAGCTGATCTGTGGGGACCAGCACCACTAAACTCGTACCAAGGACACAGTTACTATTTATCCCTCGTTGATGCTTATTCAAGATACACGTGGATATACATGCTAAAAAACAAATCAGAAACATGCAATACAATAATTCAGTTTATAACTTTTATTGAAAAACAGACCAGCTGCAATGTAAAAGCTATACAAACAGATGGTGGGGGTGAGTTCAAACCACTCACAAAATTCTTCATCCAAAAGGGGATAAGACATAGGCCAACCTGCCCCCACACATCTGAACAAAATGGTTTGGTCGAAAGAAAGCACAGACACATAGTTGAAACTGGTTTAACATTGCTATCACAAGGGGCATTACCAATGAAATATTTGAATGAAGCTTTCAACACTTCTGTGTATCTCATAAATAAATTACCTACAAAAGTGTTGAACAATAGAACCCCGCATGAAATGATATTCAATGAAAAACCAGACTATAAAATATTGAAGAACTTTGGGTGCCTATGCTTTCCATGCCTAAGGGACTACAACACGCACAAACATAGCATGAGATCATGCCCATGCATTTTTATTGGTTACCCACAAAATCAAAAGGGCTATAAATGCTTGGCCAAAAATGGAAAAATTTATATATCAAGGCATGTCATATTTGATGAAAATGTCTTTCCATATGCAGATAAACAAGCTACAAAGGAAGAGTGCAGACAAGATCATAGAATCAAAGTTATCAATATGCCACCACTGATGGAGCAAGAGACAAACAGTAACAACAACAAAGAGGGACATGACACATGCAACATACACACACATAAAAGCAATACTCAAACAAACGCAAACGATGGTAACAATGAAGAAACTTACAGCAATCAGCAAGAACATGAAAGCGAGGAAAGCAACAGTGACAGAATCAACGCAGACTATCAACCTCAAGCACAAGAAACACAAACCGGACATCATATGGTGACTAGATCAAAACATGGGATTTTCAAACCCAAGGTATATAATCTATCATTGAATGAGGTTGAACCAGGAAATTATAGTGAAGCAGCCAAATCTGAAAAGTGGAAACAAGCTATGAATGACGAATACGAGGCATTAATGAAAAATAAAACTTGGAGTTTGGTTGCACCACCCACTCACAAGAACGTCATAGGATGCAGATGGACATACAAAATAAAAAGGAAGGCAGATGGGACCACAGACAAATATAAGGCCAGACTCGTCGCTAAAGGATACGCTCAACAGTTTGGATTCGATTTTAACGAGACTTTTTCACCAGTCATAAAACCCACAACAATTAGAATCATTATGACTATGGCTTTGTGTAAAAAATGGAATATCAAGCAATTAGACGTGAATAATGCTTTCCTAAACGGCGAGTTAACTGAAGAAGTCTATATGCAACAACCAGAGGGATATGAGGTTAACAATGGCGATAAACATTTAGTATGCAAGCTGCACAAAGCTATATACGGCCTCAAACAAGCATCGACGGCATGGTATGAAAAGTTAAAGCTAACCCTATCTAGAATTGGTTTCTCACAAATAAAATCCGACAACTCCCTATACATGAAAAAGGATAATGAAAATGTCGTATACATCCTTGTATACGTGGATGACATGCTAATAACAGGGAATGACACACAAGAAATCAACAGGATCATAAAAGTTCTCGACCAAAGCTTTGCCATCAAAGATCTTGGCGGATTAAATTATTTCTCAGGGATTCAAATCAAAAGAAATGAAAATGAAATGTTCCTATCTCAACAGAGTTATATTGCTGAAATTTTACAAAGGGCCAACATGCATCAAGCTAAATCTCTACCAACACCAATGACCAGCAGTTCACGCCTATCTAAATTTAAAGGCGAAGCCATTAATAATGCTACTCAATACAGAAGTATAATTGGAGCATTACAATATGCAACAATTACACGACCAGACATATGCTATAGCGTTAACAAACTAAGCCAATACATGCAAAATCCGTTATCTGAACATTGGATAGCCGTCAAGAGGTTGTTGAGATACCTGCAAGGAACTAGACACCATGGAATAACAATAACTGCCGATAAAGAAATGAGCTTACAAGGATTTAGTGACGCAGACTGGGCAAATGACATTGATGACAGAAGGTCCGTATCGGGATACTGCGTGTTTCTTGGCACAAATCTTGTCTCATGGTGCACCAAGAAGCAGACAACCACATCGAGGTCAAGCACTGAAGCAGAGTACCGTGCTCTTGCTAGCGCTACCGCTGAAATCTCGTGGATTGAGTCACTATTACACGAATTAGGTTGCACTCCTAAAAGAAAATCAGTCATCTGGTGCGACAATAGAGGGACAGTATCATTGTCTCTCAATCCAACTCAGCACTCAAGATCAACACACCTCGAGATAGACCTACATTTCGTACGAGAACGAACCCAAAATGGAAAGTTAATGGTATGCCACATCCCAGCATATTATCAGAGAGCTGATGTGCTTACAAAGCCGCTATCGACAAAGAATTTTATAAGACTAAAGGAGGAATTAAAAGTGAGCGACGGGGGCAGAATGAAGAGAAGACAGAAAAAACCTAGTTTTGTATGAGGGGAGCTAATGTTGGTTTCACACTTAACCACACATCACTCCTTAATTATAGCATGACTGTTGCTCCTTAATTTAAGCTCTTTATTTAGCATGTGAACATTAGGTCTTTACAGGAAAGTCCCTTAATTATAGCAGGACCGTTGCTCCTTAAATTTAGCATCCAATCGTTGGGCAATCTATTATATATTCTCTTGCTTTGTATTTCTTTCTTATACGAGAAAAGTTACAATTAATAATACATATTTCTACTGCATCTCTCCTCCTTATCTTCATTACTTTTCTTTATACTTTCATTTTCCTCTTCAAATTTAGTTTCTTCAAAACAATAATAGTATTCATTACAAGATGTAAATCACAAGGGGTAGGCAATATCAACAATAAAGGTTAGATGTATTGAAAGGGTTAGTATTGCTACATATTGGTTTTCTCCCATAAATTCTTTTACGCATAAGAGCACCGCAGCGAACATGTTTCAATGATTATAAATCCAACAATCCTTAAAACCAACATAGGATAGAATATCATATAAGGGTAATATCAGAATTTTTGCCCTGATGTCTACCAATGGATTCAAGTTAAAGCGAAACTTCTATGCTAAAGTATGACCAAAATATCTAAGATAAACTTTCCTCCATAACATATATATAAATCCACATTACATTAATAAAGTAATCATGGATGATATCATTTATATGGCCACTTCCGCCTAAATAGTGGTAAGTTCTTCAATATCATTTCTGTTAGCTTTTCCTTTTGTTTGTTCACTTGTAAGTGAATTCTTTTTATTATAAAGATTCTTTGTAATTTGTATCATATTAATTGTTCACTCATGGTTAAATTCAACTATATTAAGGTATGTGGCAGGCCAGACGTGGAAAAGACTGCAAGTTGCAAATTTGGAAAATGTTAGGTGTGTTCATCAAGAAAAATTTAAGAAAATTGACTATGGTTCTAAAAAATAGAAAGACATACCAAAGAAAATAATTAACAGAACAAAAGCAAATAATTAACGGAACAAAACTCAAAAGAAAAAAATTGTATCAAAAGCTCTACCTAAGAAGCAACGGGCTTCTATTCAGTTGTCTTCTTTTCAGCTACAATGTAAAATGTTTCTCTAGGTACAAGATCTGGAACTTCTTTTTCTTAAGCTGTCATGGTGCTTGTGCCCACTACTGCCGCACCACCATCAGTTTTTGATTTCTGAAACTTAGCCACAAGCTTCTTAAAGTTTTCTAGGTTGTCTAGACATATTCTTTTCAAGTCAAAAACTAGAACTGATTTGATCTACTCGACTAAGCTTGGTTTGCTAATCACTGCACTCACTAACGCTGAGCTATCAACAAGTCAGTCTCTTGCTTCCTCTCTTAAATAATACTATTTCCCCATTACGTGGTCCGATACTTGTTAGTACATCCCTTAATACACACACAGACATGCAAATACTCAATATTCTAAGGACTGCAAATACTCAATATGCATTTGAATGTTTTTCTTCATCTTCGGTTCATGCTCGCTTCCTATGTGTTTGCTTCGACTGCACAAATCCTTGGACACCATGCTGTATGATTTAGGTAGTGGGGATTGATAAGTTACTTGTCATTTTAGATGTAGAGAATTGCAAAACTTTTAATAATACCAGTATCATACATGAAAATTTAAAAACTAAAACGCTACACTGAGTTTTAAGAATACATGCAGTATAAAATATCATATTATCCCAATTAGATAAAATAAGGACGAGATGATGACGCTGCCTTTCACTACTTTCTACAAAATGATCTTGCTACTTTTATCATAGTCAATATAAAGAAAAATATTGATTATATATTTAATTTGTTAATAATATCCATAATCATAATAATCTACACACCTTCAAATATTTCCCTACTTTATTTAGCTCTACCTTAATTTTATTTACATACCTTGAACTCTTTATTCCCCTTTTAGACTTCAGCTTCTTCCAGTGCTTCTTAAGCCTCACCAATCACACTACTTCACCTGCTATAAGATTTTATATGTAAGCCAAGATACAACAGTACATCAAAAAATAATTGTATTTATGTGTGAAACAGAATAAAATAGTATAGTATATGAAGGCTCTTAAAATACTTAGCAAAATTTATATGTCACGTATCTTCTAGAATTCATTAGGAAACCAGGCAAAGAATATGAAATTTAATTCTAAAAGCTTCTCCATAAAATATCAGAAACTAATAAATGGGCATTGTTTGATTGTACACAGTCAATAAAAGCGATTGGTTATCATGTATCACAATAAGTATAAGATCTCTTCTAAAATGTATGCCAAGTTTTTTTATCAATTCCTATGTAATAAAAAGTGCTAAATAATGAAGTTTCTATGTGTTGTGGCAAGGAAGATTTGCCTTTGTTGATAGCTGAATATGTGCAGACTAATGAATTTCATGTTTTCCATTAATAGTAAATACACGTTTTACTTTAGGGTTTTGGCAAGTTAATCTACTTACTTTTTTTAATCTAAATCAAAGTTAACTGATGAATTAGATTGCCTTTTCTATTGAAAAGGCAAGTGTAACATAGACTAATCAATTGGATAAAACGGATAAAAGTAAACCTGTAAAAATGAATGAATTCAATTTTAATAATAATAAAAAAGTGAAGATGATAACATAGTTAAGAAATCTAAATTCGTAAACCTTTCAATTGTTTGATAAAATTTATTACCATTCAACACAAAATATACTACTATATTTATTTGCAAATAAGAAGCCACCACGTTATTCATTAGCAAAAGACAAATAAAGCTAATGATAAACTTTGAATCGAACATTATGAGTTAAGAAAATGAAGATGGATGAGAAACTGTTGGAAATGTTTTACAAACATTAAGTGAATTATTAAAAAATCTTGAATAAGTGTAAGAATGGCTCCTATACGGGAATAGTCCCACATCATGGGATTATATAGAAGAGGCAAGCGTTTATACTTGTTTCTAAGAAATCATGTTGGGGCCTTGGGCTCCCAATACATGCATTGTTGTGAGGAGAGAGACCATGCATCATATGACCACCACACACGCGCGCGCGACCGATCGACTCGACCCGGCTCGGCTCGGCTCGGGCTTGGGCTTGGGCTTGGGCTTGGGCTTGGGCTTGGTGGTGTAGACACTTATATTTTTTGGACCATAAAACTTAGCCTTTTTTCGAACCGTTTTTATGGAAAAAGATTTTTGCAACGGTAAAAAAAAAAAAATTATATCCCCCAAATTTTAGCGGCCCACTAATCTGTAAACCTAAACCCTAATTTTCGTTCTATATATTGACATTAGTCTCAGACGAGAAGACTAACGAATTGAAAATTCTCTCTTCTCTCAGCCGCCATTAAAATTCTCTTCTCAGAAATTTTCGAGCAATTTTTTATCAAAAAGTGCAAATCTGCACCGATTTGTTGTGCAAGAAAATCGGTTATTGTTTTTTAGGCTGTTTTATCCTAGAGGCGGCGGCGAAGGAACGAACTGGTTTGCACCTCCGACCAGATCGCCGAATCTTCTTCAAGAAAGCGACCTAGTCCGCGACTCAGCCATTGTTTCCCAATAATTTGAAGACGAACTGAAACAATGGCTTCCAATTCAACCCTAGACGATTCTGCTCCACCCTCTGCTTTCCAGAACCCTCTTGTGACGGCTGCTCCTTTCAGATTTGAAGGCTTGCATTTCAAACGATGGCGTCAGAAGATGGAGTTCTTCCTCACCATCAGAAAGGTTGTGGCTGCGCTGACTACTGACAAACCGCAACTTCCAGATAAACCTGCTGAGACTGATGCAACGAACATGGCATCATGGTCCGAACAGTCAAAGCAACTGCAGACCTGGACTGAACAAGATTATCTATGCAAGAACTTTATTCTGAACGGACTGAGCGATGATCTGTATGATTATTATAACTCAGATGAAAAGACAGCAAAGGAGATCTGGGAAGCACTGAAGAAGAAATATGATATAGAGGAGGCAGGGGCAAAGAAATATGCTGTGAGCCGCTATCTAAAGTACCAGATGACTGATGATAGATCGGTAGAGATGCAGTCTCATGAGCTACAGAAAATAGCTCATGAGATCATCTCCGAAGGTATGGTCTTGGACGAACAATTTCAAGTTGCTGTTATCATTGACAAATTACCCCCAGGCTGGAAAGATTTTAAGAATGTCTTGCGACATAAGACTAAGGAATTTTCCTTAGAAAGCTTGATTACACGCCTCCGTATTGAGGAGGAGGCACGCAAGCAGGACCAGAAAGAAGAGGTGCTGATTGTGAATAACAACAATACTAAGAAGACCACTCCCACTGTTCTGAAACCAAATCAGAAATCTTTTAAGAATCAGAACAGGCGCAACAAACAGAATGGGAATCCGCAAGGAAACCCAAAAGGACAGCAGAAACCAGCCCAAAAGAATGACTCTGGACAGTTGTTTCTTTGTTACAACTGTGGAAAACCAGGGCATATGGCACGAAAGTGCCGGAACAGGCCAAGCTCTGCACCGCAGGCTAACCTGACTGAGGATCCTCTTACGGCTATGGTTACTGAGATTCACCTTGTTGGTGGATCAGAGGGTTGGTGGGTAGACACTGGTGCTTCTCGCCATGTCTGCTATGATCGTGGCATGTTCTCTACATACACGGCTGCTGAAAATCAGAAAGTGCTGTTGGGAGACTCTCACACCACTACAGTTGCGGGGATTGGAAACGTGGAACTCAAGTTCACCTCTGGAAAAACTGTAATTCTGAAAGATGTTATGCACACTCCAGAGATAAGAAAGAATCTGGTCTCTGGCTTCCTCCTTAATAAGGCTGGTTTCACTCAAGTTATTGGGGCTGATTTGTACACTCTTACTTATAAGGGAACTTTTGTAGGAAAGGGTTATGCTTGTGAGGGTATGTTTAAACTGAATGTTGAATCTAATAAAGTGACTACTTCTGCTTACATGTTGTGTGATTTTAATATCTGGCATTCTAGATTATGTCATGTTAATAATCGAATTATTCGTAACATGAGCACCCAAGATATGATACCTAAAATGACAGAATCTGAATCTGATAAATGTGAATTCTGTACACAAGCTAAAATCACAAAGAAACCTCACAAATCTGTTGATAGAGTTTCTGAACCCTTAGACTTGATTCATTCTGACATATGTGAACTTGATGGCACTTTAACTAGACAGGGACATCGTTATTTTATCACTTTTATTGATGACTGCTCTGATTTCACATATGTATATCTTATGAAAAATAAAAGTGATGCTTTTGACATGTTTAAAACATTCAAAACTGAGATTGAGAATCAAGCAAATAGAAAAATTAAGAGACTTCATAGTGATAGAGGAACAGAATATGAATCTAATACTATTCTGGATTTCTATAAACAACATGGTATAGTACATGAGAGAACTGCACCTTACTCACCTGAAATGAACGGTAAAGCAGAAAGGAAAAATAGGACCTTTACCGAGCTAGTAGTTGCCATATTATTAAATTCTGGTGCAGCAAAACATTGGTGGGGGGATATTTTATTGACTGTATGCTACGTTCTGAATAGAATCCCTAAATCTAAGAATAAAATTTCACCTTATGAAACTTTAAAGAATCATAAACCCAATGTCTCATACTTTAGAACTTGGGGTTGTTTAGCATATGTTCGCATTCCAGACCCTAAGAGAATAAAATTGGCAAGTAGAGCATATGAATGTGTATTTATAGGCTATGCTATTAATAGCAAAACATATAGATTTTATGACCTTAATGCACATAATATAATTGAATCAAATGATGCCGATTTTTATGAAACTAAATTTCCTTTCAAATTAAGGAATAGTGGGGGCACTTCAAATATGCCTATTAGAACAGAACTTAATGAAAATTCTGAAGCTGAACCTAGAAGAAGTAAAAGAGCAAGAACCATAAAAGACTTTGGTTCATATTTTTGTGCTTTTACTATTGAGGAGGATCCTACAAACCTCCAAGAAGCCTTATCTTCTTTAGATGCCGATTTCTGGCAAGAGGCTATAAACGATGAGATGGATTCTTTAGAATCCAATAAGACTTGGCACTTGGTAGATTTACCCCCTGGTTGTAAGTCTATAGGCTGTAAATGGGTACTTAAAAAGAAATTAAAACCTGATGGCACTATAGATAAATATAAAGCACGACTAGTAGCTAAAGGTTTTAAACAAAAGGAAAATATAGACTTCTTTGACACTTTTTCACCTGTAACTAGAATAACATCCATTCGGGTATTAATCTCACTTGCTTCCATTCATAATTTACTTATACACCAAATGGATGTTAAAACTGCTTTTTTGAACGGTGAATTAGACGAAGAAATTTATATGGACCAGCCTGAAGGATTTGTAGTACATGGTCAAGAACATAAAGTATGTAAATTGGATAAATCATTATATGGTTTAAAACAAGCACATAAACAATGGCATGAAAAATTTGATAACTTAATCATTTCAAATGGTTTTAAAGTTAATGAAAGTGACAAATGCATTTATTACAAATCTGAGAATGACATTTGCACTATTATATGCCTTTATGTAGATGACCTACTCATTTTTGGGTCAAATATTCATGCCATAAACTCAGTCAAATCCTTATTAAGTGTCAATTTTGATATGAAAGATCTAGGTGAAGCGAGTGTAATCCTTGGTATTAAGATTACTAGGTCAGAAAAGGGAATTTCTTTGGATCAATCTCATTACATTCAGAAGATACTAAAGAAATATAATTACGTTGACTGTAAACCTGCAAGTACACCATATGATCACAGTGTAAAGTTATTTAAGAACACTAGTGAAGGTGTAAGACAGTCTGATTATGCGTGCATCATTGGCAGCCTTCGGTATGCCACTGATTGTACTAGACCCGACATTGCCTATGTCGTGGGATTATTGTGCAGGTTTACCAGTAGACCTAGTATAGAGCACTGGCAAGCTATTGAAAGGGTAATGAGATACCTTAAACGAACCATGAACCTTGGATTACATTATGAAAGGTTTCCAGCTGTACTTGAAGGATATTCCGATGCAGACTGGAATACCTTATCTGATGATTCTAAAGCGACCAGTGGCTATATATTTAGCATCGCTGGAGGAGCTGTTTCTTGGAAATCCAAGAAACAGACTATTTTGGCTCAGTCTACTATGGAGTCTGAGATGATAGCACTAGCTACAGCTAGTGAAGAGGCAGAGTACTTGAGAAATCTGCTAGCTGAGATTCCCTTATGGGAAAAACCGATACCGGTTGTGTTGATACATTGCGATAGTACTGCGGCTATTGCAAAAGTTCAGAACCGATATTATAACGGTAAGAGACGACAAATACGTCGTAAGCACAGTACGGTTAGAGAACTACTTTCCACAGGTACCGTTAGAGTGGATTACGTACGTAGTGAGGAAAATTTGGCAGATCCTTTGACGAAAGGACTGTCCAGAGAGAAAGTCCATAACTCTTCTAAAAGAATGGGACTATTGCCCTTAGATTGTTGAGTCACGCACAATGGTAACCCGACCTAAATGACTGGAGATCCCAAGAACTAGGTTCAATGGGTAATAACAAGTTGTGTAGAGATATGAGTTGAACATGCTATTTAATAAACCAAGAAGCATGTATTCCTGAAGTGATTAGAGGATGAGTTAATAGAAACTCTTAATGAGATCTATACTCTATGTGGAGTGGAGTGCCTACCTTCAGGAGTGCTCTTGATAGACTCACCTTTGTGAATGTGGAAATGTGGCCGTTTCCTATGGAGTTTCGGGCAAAACTTCTAGAGCATTCACTAAACTAGGATAGACGTGCATGGCCATAAATGCACGGGCTTATTTGATTGCACTATAGAAAAGGTTGTGTGTGGTTTGATGTCAGGAATAGAGTTCAAGACTACGTGTCACTCTAGTAAAAACTGAATCTTATTCACTATGCAAAGGTTCAAGTCGAAAGACACCTTTGTTTATGCACAATCTTATGTTTTTTAAGAAACTACTCGAAAATATTTTTTAAAAAATTCAAGTGGGGGATTGTTGGAAATGTTTTACAAACATTAAGTGAATTATTAAAAAATCTTGAATAAGTGTAAGAATGGCTCCTATATGGGAATAGTCCCACATCATGGGATTATATAGAAGAGGCAAGCTTTTATACTTGTTTCTAAGAAATCATGTTGGGGCCTTGGGCTCCCAATACATGCATTGTTGTGAGGAGGGAGACCATGCATCATATGACCACCACACACGCGCGCGCGACCGACCGACTCGACTCGACCCGGCCCGGCTCGGCTCGGCTCGGGCTTGGGCTTTGTGGTGTAGACACTTATATTTTTTGGACCATAAAACTTAGCCTTTTTTCGAACCGTTTTTATGGAAAAAGATTTCTGCAACGGTAAAAAAAATTATATCCCCCAAATTTTAGCGGCCCACTAATCTGTAAACCCAAACCCTAATTTTCGTTCTATATATTGACATTAGCCTCAAACAAGAAGACTACCGAATTGAAAATTCTCTCTTCTCTCAGCCGCCAATAAAATTCTCTTCTCAGAAATTTTCGAGCAATTTTTTATCAGAAAGTGCAAATCTGCACCGATTTGTTGTGCAAGCAAATCGGTTATTGTTTTTGAGGCTGTTTTATCCTAGAGGCGGCGGCGAAGGAACGAACTGGTTTGCACCTCCGACCAGATCGCCGAATCGTCTTCAAGAAAGCGACCTAGTCCGCGACTCAGCCATTGTTTCCCAACAGAAACAATGTAAAAAGTACAACTATCAATCACAAAAGAGACCATCTGTACTACAATGGAAACATACAATGAAGTTTGACCTTGAATAGAAATTGTACAATAACAACAGGGAAAAAGTGAGAAAAATATTTTTCTTCTTCTCTGAAAATGCAAGGTAGGTGTTTCTTACCTTATTGGTTTTACTTCAAAAATTCCATGCGTGATCTACTGCAAATCCCTTTAACAATCAAGAAACTAGTAAACTATATAAAGGAAAGAAAAAATTATGCAAGATGGAGCAAAGGTTCGAAATATTTAAAGATATAAGCAGAATAATGCATCTATAATGGAATGCATTTCACAGAGTCTGTTTAAAGCAAAATTACATGGAATGTTAAAAAATGAACATTAAAAAAAAATCTATAAGCTGCTGCTGAGACAAAACTTAACTTCTGTTAATATTTATTTGAATCGCTATTGACAAAATTATATGTTGATTACAACCATTAGACTATATTTAGTTCGACAACATACATGAATTATGGGACATAAAAACAATGCCTAACAAATGAAAAGAAGGAAATCATTTCAATAAAGCATATAAACAGGAAACAGGATTACATAATAAGATTGCTAATTAGAAATGAATGAGAATGTAGAAAAAAATCATAAGAATATATTAAAGCATTCATAAGGTAATTGTTATACATTCATTTCAGGAGTACTAATATAAGATTACTGTCAATTTTACCTATATATTGTCTCACAATTGCAAAGTCATGCTGCAACCATACTATTCAAAGTTGGGAATACATGTTCTTGTTTATCTTCATTAATATTGTCAATAAAATACCCAAAGAAAACAATTCGAAATCACCAGAATTTGAAAATATATGACAGTTTATCAATTGTAGTTGAGAACATTCCTATAATTTCTCACATAGGAATTTCTCACTTTTTTAGTTGATCACATGCTCCTATAGAATCATGTATGGTTGTTGGAAATATACATGATTTATCTCAAATGAATTTTATCATATATCTAGATTGATACTGATATTTTCTTTGACTAGACATATTATAGTATTATACTGATATTTGCTAACATGGTGAAGCCAGACCAATAATAATAATAATAAAAAGGATACAAAAAGGTTGAGGATGGTTGGAAATATGAGCATAATTGAACAATGAAACAAGTAAATAGATCAACTAATGCTAAAAGCCTACGAGGTAATGACTGCACACAAATTTAGGTAATTATGCTTTTAGCAACATACATAAAAAACAAAATGATTAAGTATTAGAAACACGGTTCAACATGGCATTTTTCATTGAAACTAATTTGTTTAAACATATATGTGCTCAATCATAGTTAAGATTTATAGATGATAAATTCATTAGGCATAGACAAATAAGGTGGAGCATGCATTCCTATAGCCTGCATAATTAACTTAATTACCTAAAATGGCAAAATATATCACCATTTTTATATTTACATTACTTGTATAGAGTTCAAGACGCATGCAAAATGAAATATTTCTATTAGCTTAACATGTTGCATGCATAATCAAATTAGTAATTAAAAAAAAATCAGTCGATGTTATATTGTTTCTTCATAAATAACAGTTAACATTTTCAATCAATACATTAAAAATATAACTTCTATATAAGAAACATGGAGTCTATAATAAACATAGTGGGTTTTTTTTCTATCTTTTTTTTTTTTTTTTTTTTTTGCGAGGGTCCAGGCCTACAGTCTACACGCACGCACATATGTGTGACACTCTGACTTAATAAGGCAGACGCCATACCGATGCTCAAAGGTGAGGTAACAATACAATTTCAGCTCACTTTCACAACCTTCATACCAAAAATCATTTGTATTTCTTGTTTATTTACAATGACAAAAAGATCGCCTCACCTATTCATGTAGCACCACTACACGCTGCATTCAAAACACCTTCAAACCCATAGCCACCCTTAACTGCCTTAACTTGATGATGTACAGGTTTAGACGTTTCATTCGCTGCTAAACTACTTTGCTCAAAGATTAATTATGCTTTTTTACAACGTTAATAGTCGTTCCATTTGTTACTTTACTAGTATTTATGAAAAAACTAAGTTAGTTATGGTTGTAGTTTATTGATACATATAACATGTTATGTTTGAGATCGACATAGATCTCTTATTTCTGCATTTAATTTCACTATGTTTTACTAATATTAACTTTAATGATTTTAGCTGTAGATTAGATATCAAATTTGTAATAAGCTTATCAATATAAATTTATAGTCCACAGATTACTCTCTAACAAATTTCAATAGATTTCGGTATTTTCAACTGCCCACTCTTAAGTTTCTCCATAGATGACCCTTAACTTTAGGTTTCTCCCTAGATGACTCTTAACCATATGCCACCTTCTGTTTTAACAACTATAAACATTAGCGTGCTTATTTATTGCCCATATTATGCTTGTGCAGGCTAGGTTTTCAGGATAGAGCAATAGTTGAATACGCAATTTTCTATCTCAAGGCCATGTGTCAAAAAACAGAACATATTTTTCACACTTCACCAATTCAATGCTTGTACATACATATCTTAGCCGGGATGTCAAACCGAAATATGATAAGTTATGTGTTTAGTTAGGTCATTTTTAGTATGACTTCTGTAAAAATTAACGTAGTCTATCAATGGAACAAATGTGACTTATGGGACTCTCTTTGTGTATTATCATAAATTTATCGGTAAGAATAAACAAAGAAAACAGACAATTTTTTTATATATATATTTTTTAACTTTTTAAACCTAACTTCCAATGTTATACATCATAATAACAAAAAAATCAATATAAAGGTAGCATAGCATATACTAGAAAAATCAAGAAGATTAGAATCATGATTTTAAATGTTGTAATATGATATAGATAACTTTTATTTACCTGAAATCGGATTTAACGAGAACTGAACAAAGTTCTTGAGTGCGCGAAGCTTTTGATTGCTGGGTGAGCTGAAAATCAGATTTGAGATCTGTAGTTTGCTACGAACGAATTTAGTGGATTCGACATAATAATAATTGAAAACTGGGGGAAATCAGGTTATGACTGATGTTTCATTCAATAGATTAGGTTTTCTATCGGGATGGAAGATATTTGAAGGAGGATTTAGGGTTTTGTACTTCAACATGGAGAGAGATTGGGAAGAAAAGAAGGAAAGAGTAGGAGACGAAAAAGACGGAAAACGAAAATATGTTTAGCTGAACCAGGTAAATGTTTTTTTCCAGAGTTCAAAATGCCAGAATAGTGTACTTTAGAGGAAGTGGTGAAATTTAGGGGTATATAGTTTCTGGTGTAGGATTTGACAAAAAAAAGTTTTTTGTCACTATAGCATTTCTGTTTTTTCCTTCATGACAAATAAGATGCCGTTGTCTATTTTCATATTTAATTTTCCGCGACTGTCGATTGCATCACCAGCGGAAACGTTAACGTTGCTATAGCGAGTATGATTTCTTGTAGTGAATACAATTATATTTAGAAAATTAAAAAAAATTATATTTCATTTTAACTATTTTCGAAATGCATCTCATGTGACATTGCAAAATACATTGTTTGATTTTCTTGAAAATTCTATATATTTAAGCAACAAATTGTGATTACATCGCATCTAAATTAATTACATCAAAATTATTAATTTGCATAACTCATTGAAAATATTATAAAAATAGTCGGCATATATATTGGTTTGCCTATTCGACAAGATGATATTCTCAAAGACAAATTAGTTTATACTTTAGTTTTACGATATTAATAATTGGTTAGGAAAAATGTCATGATACCAACAGTTTTTGCAATGTTTTTTCTCAATTAAATTGGGTGGTATCAACCATCGTCAATGCGTCGGTGTTGCGTTGCGATTTCCGATGTTTTTTTTCGTCGGCGTTTACGTGTTGTTATTGACGATGTTTCTTGTAGTCAGTTGGGAAAAACGTCACGATACCAATAGTTTTCGCGATGCTTTTTCTCAATTTATCTGGATGGTATTAACCATCGCTATTGCGTCGGGGTTGCGTTGCGATTTCCGATGTTTTTATTTTCGTCGGCATTTATGCGTCGCTATTAACAGTGTTTCTTGCAGTGCGTTTGATGGACAAAGTAAGTTTCTTGCTCTCTCTTCCATTATGCTGCAAATTAAATATGGAGTCCCTTTAACAATCCACTTTATTAATTAACGCTGCTAACAATTTTTCCACGACTTAAGTCCAACGTTAGCTTTTATATATATATATATATATATATATATATATATATATATATATATAGCATTACTGCACATGTAAAATCCAGGCTTTCTGCTATCAATCTGCTTTAAAATTTGTACGTGCAATTTAGTGGGTTGAGATGTATGTGATCTAAGCATGATTTAGCTGGATAATCTATATTATTTTTGTATGTGCTCGATCTAATGGTAAGTAGTAATGGTTATTTAAGGATTATTCGTACAGCTATGTCGCTTTAAACAAAAAATTTGTACAATCGAATATGGAAATGATCCATTAGCCATTTAGTCAGCTTGTTAATTGTTTATTTGGCAAATGCAAAGGATTGAATTAGTCAATACTTAAAGTTTTTATGCTGTGTACTGGGTTAACTTTCCTGCAAGCAAAATTTGAACCTCGAAACTCCTATTATATATGCACTGCATCAAAAAGATCATTATGTATTGCCACTGTATTGTATGTATGATAAATATTTATGATTAAGATATGTTATTATGCACAATGCAAATATCATCAAGAAGATTATTAGTCATTACTATGCATGAAAATATAACTAGATAGGAGTCCTCGTTTAGTATTAGTGTAAGACTAGAATGATATGGGAGAGGCATGCGTGTTATATTGTATTTATAGGTACTGGTGTGCCGGATGCACAAGCATGCAAATGTACGATAGTTCAAAGATTTTCAGACACAAATATCTTTGTATAATATTATATAGTGAAATTAACATGTGCATTGTTTTGTTCGTTTACCATATTCCTTATTCAAAGATGTGATACCTGAATGAAAGAAGGCAAGCATGCTTTCATGATGTGTCAATAAATATACACATTTTTGTCAGCTTCCGCTGCCCAGACTTCAAATACATTTACAAACGGTTTTATGTTAACTATATGATGCATCATACGTATGGATAGTGCTAAATGGTTAAGGTTCGGACATGATTTTAACCATCTAAATAACCTTATCCACAGAAATGGAGCAGCCTTCTCCACTCATCTGAGAATAACCTTATCAATTTTGAATCAGTTGGGAGTCATAGACAAAATTTGCTATTGTGGAGAGTAATTAAAAGTGGACTATTAACCATAAGTAAGTTAGTAGGAGTGGATATGAACATTAATATAACTTGAAGTGTCTGTCAATAAGATATAGAAACAAAACTTAAGTATCTTTTTCCATTGCAATTTTTTTCACAAAATCTGGACTAAAATTCCTTGTGATTTTTGTTTTTTCACAGGAATTGGACATTTTTGCTTTCTGAGAACTGAAATAAACGGTGGAACCGGAAGTATATGCGGTAAAAAATAATAATAACAAGCACTGGCATTTCTCCATTATGAGGCAATGCGGAGGTTCTAGCCAACTTCTTCCATTTTTGTCCTGTGTTTGTGATGGAGAGGACGAGAGGAGGCTTCTAAGGGACTCCCAATGTAATTGGCTTTGATCAAAGACACTAAATCACCACAAGAGGTAATTCTGGATTGGGGTGAGTAAAATATTTTATATCCGGCTTCCCGTATTACAACATCATTTTTTTTTTTTAAGGGTTCGGGTTATAATGGAATTCTTTGATATGCTTACAACTGTATGCTTTTAGCCTTGACGCCACTTAAAATTGCAATTGTAATATGTTTATATTATTAAAATGTGGGTACTAATCATTTATTATCCTTATATAAATGTTTATGATGCTTGGCTGAAACTGGCCTAGAAATTGCCGGAGAACATTTTCAAACGTCTAAAATAATTTTCAGACATCTGAAATAAATTTAAGACGTCAGAAATTATCAAAGGATGTCGGCCGAAATCCATTTCAAACGCCTAAAACCTATTTTTAGGGTGTTGGCCGAATTCCATTTCAAACGCCTGAAACCTATTTTCAAACGTCTGAACCAGGTCAAACGTCTGAAAATATGTGACGGCCCGCCCCGCACTAACCGACATTTACTCCCAAGGTGCGCTGTACACATGTCTAGTTAGCACGGAACGGGTCGCCAAAGAAAGAAAAGGGAAGAAGAAAATGAACTAAGCAAGAACCTGTAGAATGTCTCACAGCGCATGGAATAAAATATAATAATAACATACTTGACATAAACAGGTGAGACAGTGCATAAGCTGATAACAAAAACCAACATCAACATCAGTGAAGCGGAAATCCAAATACAGCTTATTACAGCTTTCCAAAATTTACTGTCTCTAAAACAAAAGAAAACTGAAGTAGAAGATGCACTACTAATGCCCAAGCAGTGATCTTCAACAACACAGGGAGAATACTATATATATCATACGTGGAAGCCTCCTGCTCGTCTCCGGATCATCTACCCGTGCATCACTAGCTAACCTATCTTTAGTCTGCTCGTGTGAGCACCCAGAGTAATAAGAAGAGACATAAAACTCTGGGTCAGACATAAAGCCTGGTATGAGCGATAAGCATCTAAACAGAACGATAATAGGTATACTAAACCATACTTGAACCTGGACATGCAACCAAAGAGTTAGAACCACATACCGTACAATACTCTAAGGTGCCATAATAAATAGTGTAAAGAATACGGGGGTGGGGTGTGCATGTCATAATGATGGCAAACAAATCAACCGTAGCAACCATCCTCGCATCTCTCACTTAGTGCGTAAAGCATACGATGTCCACCACTGTCAATCATTAGACCCATCGAAGTAGTGACGGAGTTCAACTTGTACAACTACTGCTGCTACCAAGCTTACCACATGGAGTTATGACCAAATCTTTACAAATGACCCCACTTCATTGGTCTATAGCCCTTTAGTCGTACCTAGGCCACTGTGGCCCTGAATCCGTTCACGTACCTCCCATACATAGTGATCCAAAGTCATAGACAATCGACTGCCCCTTGGCACACGTCCCGCAGCAAAGCCCAATCATGAAGTGAACTCATCGGTTCCCAACTGGATCCTGAGCTCTAACTTCCCATATTGGACTACCTTTGCATCTCGGGTTACTGGTCAACACTGGGTCGGGTCGGGTTCCCCTTCTAGCCATCGGTTCGGGTCGGGTCCTCCACTTTGAGTTGGTTCGTAGTCTTCTCCTGTAGTGGTTCGGTTCGGGTCCACAACATTGCAATGGTTCGGGTCGGGTGTCCCACTTCGGGTCGGGTCGGGTAGCCATCTCTCGTTCAGTTCGTGCTCCGGCTCCGATCATCTCCCTCGTTCTTCATTCGCTCCGATCCGATCCCTTCGCCTTACTCCAGTCCTAGCCTTTCATCCTTAAGTCGATCCGATCCAAGCCCTCCGTCTTTAAGTTGATCCGATACGAGCCCTTCGTCCTCAAGTTGCTCTGATCCCCAGCTTAACCAACATGGCCTTCCTTTTTGCTAAGCCTCTTATGTGCCAGATTTTGGTTCGGTTCGGATTCCTTGCCCAGCTCTCCTATCCGATCCGAGCCCATACCCGATCCGATCCGAAACCCTGCACAACTTTCTGCAACTTTTTCCAGCAACTTGTTTACACCATTCGACGACGTTTTCGACCAATCTAACTATTCTAATCAACCACAAATCATCCCAAACAGTCATAGCAACATAGCAAACTAACCACAAACACCAAAACAATGAATTTACGTGTCAAAATGGATCAAATATACCCAAAACCCCATATTTTCCTTTAAGCATATTTAAGCAAAACTAATCATAGGGTTAACAAAACTTAACCAAATTAAACCAAATTTCTATCAGAGGCATAAAATATTATTTTCAAATTTATAGATATTTTTCCAGAATTTATTAGTGTGTAAATTCGCTAATCTTCACTAATTACCCTTAATTAACTGTAATTAGTGTCAAAACAATGCAAATCACTCACCTTGGCCACAAATAAAATTCTCAGAACTGAAACCTCACTGGTTTGGGTGAATACTGATGTTTAACAGCAGCTCTAACCTTGCTTTCGTGTTTTCTCTCCTTAATTTGATGTAGATTAAGCCAAAACTTGATTAGAAAGTTATTTGGGGATGTTTCTAGATGTTGGCGGCCATTGTTAGGGCTCAAGAATGAAAGCGGCGGCTGGAAAATGAGGATAAGATCGTTCTCTAACTGATTTCAGTCTCCTCATAACCCTAATCCCGAAATCCCCCATTGGGCCTAGCTGTTAATCACCCGGTTAAGCCCAATTAAGCTGTTTTTCACTATCTGAAACTTGTTTCAGCCATATCTCCCAAACGGTGAGTCCGTTTGGCTAATGTGTCCACTCTACGGTATTGTAAGCCATCATCCGGAGCCAATGGAAGTGGTTTCCGGTCAAAATTCCTTTCCAGTCAAAAGTTATGGTCAAAACAGTACCAACTAGTGGTAAAATGGTCATTTAAAAATCGACAAAAATCATGAACATGGGAAATGAACCCAATAGTCGTCTCCCAAAGTTACATGACCATACGACTTCGTATGTGAAAGAAATAAATATCATACGATCCTATGATGCGTAGAATACGGGTCGTTACACTCTCCTCCCCCCCCCCCCCCCCAAAGAAATTTCGTCCCCGAAATTCCTTAACCCAAAACATACAAAAGATCCCGCATGCCTAACGGCCACATACAACAATCAAACATGCAAAACAAGCAAACGAGCCTATCCTAGTATGCGGAAAACTAAATCGAAGTTAAAATCTTACCAGGCGAAGAGTTCTGGATACGTCTTTCTAATACTCTCCTCTGTCTCCCAAGTACAGTCATTCTCGTTCTCGCCCCACTGAACCTTGACTAGCTTCACCGCCTTCCTTCGAAGTCGCTTCATGTCGTGCTCGACAATACGGGCCGACTTGCGATTCCCAACCGCCTCGGGTTCTATTTCGAAGTCCTCTAACTGATCAGGTGAAATAGTCATATCTGAGTCGTGAACGAACTTTCTTAGTTGGGAAACATGAAATACATTGTGAACTCCCGCCATCTTCTCTGGTAAGCCAACTCTATATGCCAAATTCCCGACTAGTTCAAGAACAGGGAATGGGCCAACAAATCTTGGTGCCAACTTGCCTCTCCTGTCAAATCGTACCACGCTCTTCAACGGAGAAATCTTGACAAACACCAAGTCGCCAACGGAGAATTTTAAGTCTCTTCTCCTCTTATCAGCATAACTCTTCTGCCTATCTTGGGCAGCTTTCATTCGTTGTTGAATGATCTTGATCTTGCCTGAAGTTTCCCTCACCACATCTGGTCCAAGCATAAACTTCTCGCCAGTCTCTATCCAACATGATGGTGAGTTGCACGGTCTTCCGTACAAAGCTTCATATGGAGCCATACCGATACTGGATTGGTAGCTATTATTATATGCAAACTCTACTAGATGCAGATGGTCATCCCATGATCCACCAAAATCCAATATACATGCTCTCAAGAGATCTTCCAAAATACGATTCACCCTCTCCGTCTGACCGTCGGTCTGAGGATGATATGCGGTATTGAGATGTAACTCTGACCCTAGAGCCTCTTGTAAGCTCTTCCAAAACCCACTAGTGAAGAACGAGTCTCGGTCACTCACAATGGTTTTAGGTACTCCATGAAATCTCACTACCCACTTCATATACAATTCTGCTAACTTAGCCGTCGTTCTGGTCGATTTGACTGGTATAAATCTTGCACTCTTAGTCAATCGATCCACAATTACCCAAATGCTATCATGTCCCGATCTAGTCCTTGGTAAACCATCAATGAAATCCATCGAGACTTGCTCCCATTTCCATTTTGGAATTTCTAATGGTTGCAACAACCCACTAGGCTTCTTTTGCTCGGCTTTAACTAGCTGGCAATTCATGCATTTGGATATAAACCTCCCAACGTCTCTTTTCATTCCCTCCCAGTAGTAAGTCTGTCTCATGTCTCGATACATCTTATTACCACCGGGATGTATAGTCAGTTTTGAGTGATGACATTCTCTAAGCACTTCATCTCTCAATCCATTGACATTGGGTACAACAAGCTTTCCATTCTTTCTAAGCCATCCATCTCGATCAAGCCCATACTTGTCCATCTCCTCATTGATACCCATCTCTAACTTGGAGATGATTTCCAATAGGTTAGGATCGTGCCTCTGACTAGAGCCGATCGTTCAATCAAAGTGGGTCTGATCGTCAAATTTGCTAACATTTCTGGATCCAATTCGCACTTTGGTCTGAAATCATAACTAGCGATGTACTCCAGTTGTTTCCATTCAAGAAACATTGCCCCTAAACTGGCATGTCTCCTACTTAGGGCATCGGCTACAGCATTACCTTTCCCAGGTGTATATGCGATATCAAAATCATACGAAGCCAAGAACTCTAACCATCTCTGCTGACGGAGATTTAGATCCTTCTGAGAGAAAAGATACTTCAACGACTTATGATCGGTAAACAACTCAAATCTTTCACCCAAGAGATAGTGTCTCCACATCTTTAATGCGAACACAATCGCTGCCAATTTCAAATCATGGGTAGGATACTTCTTTTCATGCGGCTTTAGTTGTCGACTAGCATAAGCTGCAACCCTACCTCCTTGCACCAATACAGCACCTAGTCCGGTACCACAAGCATCCGTGTATACCGTCATCTCTTCATTCCCCTTAGTAATGACTAACACTGGTGCGCATGTCAACTTGTCCTTTAGGCTCTTGAATGCATTCTCGCACCTTTCATCCCAGACAAAAGCTTGATTTTTCTTGGTCAACTGGGTCAACGGTGCTGCTATCTTGGAGAAATCTTGGATAAACTTACGATAATATCCAGCTAATCCCAAGAAACTTCTTACATCTGTTGCATTCTTGGGCGTAGGCCAATCCTGTACCGTAGCCACCTTCGCAGGGTCCACGGCGATACCATTCTATGAAACAACATGGCCCAAGAACCTCACTTCCCTCCTCCAGAAGTGACACTTAGAAAACTTTGCTTTCAATTGGTGTTTTCTCAACACCTCCATCACTATTCTTAAATGTTCCTTGTGTTATTCCTCTGTCCTCAAATAGACCAAAATATCATCAACTAACACAAGGACAAACTTATTCAACTGATCTCTGAATACCCTATTTATAAGATCCACAAAATATGCTGGGGCATTGATCAGCCCGAATGGCATGATCAACCACTCATAAAATCCAGACGGCGTCCGAAATGCCGTTTTAGCTATACTCTCAGCTTCCACTCTAAGCTGATGAAAACCTGTCGCGATATCCAACTGAGAAAATACTCTCGCGCCACTCAACTGATCGAACAAATCATCTATCCGCGGTAGAGGATACTTGTTCTTCCTCGTCACTTTATTCAACTCGCGGTAGTCTACACACAAACGAAGGGAACCATCCGCCTTGGTAGCAAACAAAACTGGTGCTCCCCATTCAGAAACACTCCTTCTGATAAATCCCTTCTTCAAAAGATCGCTGACTTGCACCTCGAGCTCTCGCTGCTCCCTTGGTGCCATACGACGAAGTGGCATCACTATAGGTCTGGCATCTTTCACCAAATCAATACGGAACTCAATCTCTCAACGTGGTGGAAGTCCGGCCACTTCTTCGAAAACACTCGGATACTGGCCAACCACGGGCAAACCTGACAACTCGCTATGGGGAATGTCGAGGGAGTTTAGAAAACTAGCCAATACCCCCTCACTGGGTAGACCACCAAACACTATCCTCCGCCCATCATCCGCTCTAGCTGTCACCAAAAAGCCCTCACAGTCAACCACCACCCCGTATCTTTGGAGCCAATCTACTCCCAAAATAATGCCAAACCCAGTAAAGCCTTAAACAAAGCAATCACAAACAAACATGCATCCATGACTCGATAAGACCACATTACGACAAATCATGCTAAGGCTAGTCGAACCACCAATCGGGTTCGTCACTACTAAAGGTCTATCGACAATCTCGGGCTCCAATCCTAACCTATCTACCAGGTCACTAGATATGAAAGAACTGGAAGCTCCGGTATCAAATAAAACTCTAACAGGAACATCATAAACAGAAAGCATACCTTGAATGACGACATTCTTTCCCTTCTCCGCCGCAGTTGGGGCATTCGACGAAGAAGGAATAGCATTAAGGGCATAGGCTTTCACCATTTGCTTTTCTTTAGGGGGCTGCGGACACTTGTCCTTGTGATGTCCCATTTGGCCACAGTTGAAGCACTTCCTATCCGCTGGCTTGGCCCGACAATTAATAGCATAATGGCCCTTCTTACCACAGCTGAAGCACTCAACATCTTGCTTATTCTTTTTCTTCTGACCATCCTTAGTCTGACTCTGCTTTCTCTTATTCTGGGAACCACCCTTGCCTCCACCACTTGCTTGTGGCTTTGGCTCCTCTGCAGATGCAACCTTAGTCTTCAGCTTAGGGTAGAGACTTTCTGATCTCAATGCTTTCCCCACAATCGACTCAAACGTCTCATCGATGTGTTTAATAAGCATTTCCCCCAAGTACTGATCCAAACCTGTTATGAATTTCTCATTCTTCTTCTCGGCAGTATCAATAAGAGATAACCCATACTTCGACAAAGTGTCGAATTCAGCAATATACTCCGAGACAGATCTGCCATTCTGCTTGAGCTCCAAGAATTTCTTAAACAGCACTGACTTCTGAGCAGCTGGAATGAATTTCTCGCTAAAGCGAACCTTAAACTGCTCCCAAGTAATCTGATCTTCGGGAGTAGCTGCCTTTATAGCATTCCACCAATTCATTGCCCGCCCTTGCAGCTGACGGGACGCTAGATTTCTCTTTATCGCATTCTCGATACCCAAATCCTCGAAGATACGTTCGCAACTATCCAACCAATCCTGAACATCCGTAGCCGACTCCGTTCCGTGGAACGGCTTCCCACCAAGGCTAGTATAATCCTTATTCAGCTTGGCGAAGTCGACTATAGGCGCCTGCACTATTGGACCACCACCATTTCCACCATTGGGAGCTGCCCTCTGCACATCCCTAAGCATTTCTCTCATGAGGTCAGTAAACATCGTCCTCATGTCAGCAGCATTCCCATTATTGGCTCCCCTACCAGCACCTCTAGCATATCGGCTCATCGTCAATCTGAAAAAGGGAAACGATTAACGACCCCAAAGTGGTGCTAGTGCAGTACGACTTCATTCTTATACTACTAATAGTATATATATATAACTTTTAAAAACCAAAGTAATCACAAATACACTCTCTCATATACGTATAATATCTCTCCCTAGGTTAACTACGCAACCTCGCTCTGATACCAAGTGTGACGGCCCGCCCCGCACCAACCGACATTTACTCCCAAGGTGCGCTGTACACATGTCCAGTTAGCACGGAATGGGTCACCAAAGAAAGAAAAGGGAAGAAGAAAATGAACTAAGCAAGAACCTGTAGAATGTCTCACAGCGCATGGAATAAAATAAAATAATAACATACTTGACATAAACAGGTGAGACAGTGCATAAGCTGATAACTAAAACCAACATCAACATCAGTGCAGCGGAAATCCAAATACAGCTTATTACAACTTTCCAAAATTTACTCTCTAAAACAAAAGAAAACTGAAGTAGAAGATGCACTACTAATGCCCAAGCAGTGATCTTCAACAACACAGGGAGAATACTATATATATCATACATGGAAGCCTCCTGCTCGTCTCCGGATCATCTACCCGTGCATCACCAGCTAACCTGTCTCTAATCTACTCGTGTGATCACCCAGAGTAATAAGAAGAGACATAAAACTCTGGGTCAGACATAAAGCCTGGTATGAGCGATAAGCATCTAAACAGAACGATAACAGGTATACTAAACCATACCTGAACCTGGACCTGCAACCAAAGAGTTAGTACCACAAACCGTACAATACTCTAAGGTGCCATAATAGATAGTGTAAAGAATACGAGGGTGGGGCGTGCATGTCATAATGATGGCAAACAAATCAACCATAGCAACCATCCTCGCATCTCTTACTCAGTGCGTAAAGCATACGATGTCCACCACTGTCAATCACTAGACCCATCGAAGTAGTGACGGAGTTCAACTTGTACAACTACTGCTACTACCAAGCTTACCACATGGAGTTATGACCAAATCTTTACAAATGACCCCACTTCATTGGTCTATAGCCCTTTAGTCGTACCTAGGCCACTATGGCCCTGAATCCGTTCACGTACCTCCCATACATAGTGATCCAAAGTCATAGAAAATCGACTGCCCCTTGGCACACGTCCCGCAGCAAAGCCCAATCATGAAGTGAACTCATCGGTTCCCAACTGGATCCTGAGCTCTAACTTCCCATATTGGACTACCTTTGCATCTCGGGTTACTGGTCAACACTGGGTCGGGTCGGGTTCCCCTTCTAGCCATCGGTTCGGGTCGGGTCCTCCACTTTGAGTTGGTTCGTAGTCTTCTCCTGTAGCGGTTCGGTTCGGGTCCACAGCATTGCATCGGTTCGGGTCGAATGTCCCACTTCGGGTCGGGTCGGGTAGCCATCTCTCGTTCAGTTCGTGCTCCCGCTCCGATCAGCTCCCTCGTTCTTCATTCGCTCCGATCTGATCCCTTCGCCTTACTCCAGTCCTAGCCTTTCATCCTTAAGTCGATCCGATCCGAGCCCTCCGTCTTTAAGTTGATCCGATCCGAGCCCTTCGTCCTCAAGTTGCTCCGATCCCCAGCTTAACCAACATGGCCTTCCTTTTTGCCAAGCCTCTTATGTGCCAGATTTCGGTTCGGTTCGGATTCCTTGCCCAGCTCTCCTATCCGATCCGAGCCCATACCCGATCCGATCCGAAACCCTGCACAACTTTCTGCAACATTTTCCAGCAACTTGTTTACGCCATTCGACGACGTTTTCGACCAATCTAACTATTCTAATCAACCACAAATCATCCCAAACAGTCATAGCAACATAGCAAACTAACCACAAACACCAAAACAATGAATTTACGTGTCAAAATGGATCAAATATACCCAAAACCCCATATTTCCCTTAAGCATGTTTAAGCAAAACTAATCATAGAGTTAACAAAACTTAACCAAATTAAACCAAATTTCTACCAGAGGCATAAAATATTATTTTTGAATTTATAGATATTTTTCCAGAATTGATTAGTGTGTAAATTCGCTAATCTTCACTAATTACCCTTAATTAATTGTAATTAGTGTCAAAACAATGCTAATCACTCACCTTGGCCACAAATAAAATTCTCAGAACTGAAACCTCACTGATTTGGGTGAATGCTAATGTCTAACAGCAGCTCTAACCTTGCTTTCGTGTTTTCTCTCCTTAATTTGATGTAGATTAAGCCAAAACTTGATTAGAAAGTGATTTGGGGATGTTTCTAGATGTTGGCGGCCATTGTTAGGGTTCAAGAATGAAAGTGGCGGCTGGAAAATGAGGATAAGATCGTTCTCTAACTGATTTCAGCCTCCTCATAACCCTAATCCCGAAATCCCCCATTGGGCCTAGCTGTTAATCACCCGGTTAAGCCCAATTAAGCTGTTTTTCACTATCTGAAACTTGTTTCAGCCATATCGCCCAAACGGTGAGTCCGTTTGGCTAATGTGACCACTCTGCGGAATTGTAAGCCATCATCCGAAGCCAATGAAAGTGGTTTCAGGTTAAAATTCTTTTTCAGTCAAAAGTTATGGCCAAAACAGTACCAACTAGGGGTAAAATGGTCTTTTAAAAATCGACTAAAATCATGAACATGGGAAATGACCCCAATAGTCGTCTCCCAAAGTTACATGATCATACGACTTCGTATGTGAAAGAAATAAATATCCTACGATCCTATGATGCGTAGAATACGGAACGTTACAAAATAGGTTCAAACATCTGAAATTTGCTGTTGTTTCTAGTTTTCCTTCAATCGACCGGTGAAGACTACGGTCGATAGTTTAGGTTGTTACAGTTTTGAACTGACACTTGAAAAGCGCACTTTATAATAATAACTATTGTTTATTTTCAAGGATATTTCAAACTATTTTGTCGGGGACCATGAAAGCATCGATCTTGAGTGATTTTTGGTTAACTAGGTTGCTTCGTTTCATCAGAGAAACCAATATATATGTCGTATTATATTTTAGGTTAACCAGGTTGCTTCTTTTTCAGGTTAATCCATAAGTAGACTCTCCGATGAAGGAGTACATAGCTGAAAAAAGTGGAACGCCTATTGCCACCAAACCCCCTTTGTAATTTCCTTATTTATAGTATGGTGTATCAACATATAAAGAATGTCAACATAGTAGGATGTAATACTCATACTATCTCATATAAAGAATGTCCGGATTAACAAAGTACATAAAAATACAAAACATAACTAAACTTCTATAAAAATAATAACAATAAGATTTATAATAGTAGTAAATTAACTAAGATTTAAAAATATTAAATAAATTTATAAAATTTAACTAAGTATTATAAAAATTAACTAACTATTATAAGAATACTAAGTTTACTAATCTTATAAAAATTAAGAAGTTTAGTTTATCAAAGTTAACTAAGTATATAAAAATATAAAATATTACCAAGTATTCTATAATAACAATAGCAATAATTAAAAATTAACTAAATATTATAAAAAATTAACTATGTTTACTAATCTTATAAAAATTAATAATTTTAGTTTACAAATGTTAACTAAGTATATAAAAATATAAAATATTACCAAATATTTTATAATAATAATAGAAATAATAAAAAATTAACTAAGTTTTAAAAAAATTTACAAACTGTTATAAAAAATTAACGAAGTTTACTAATCTTATAAAAATTAAGAAGTTTAGTTTATAAAAGTTAACTTAGTATATAAAAATATAAAATATTACCAAATATTTTATAATAATAATAGCAATAATTAAAAATTAACTAAGTATTATAAAAATTAGCTAACTATTATAACAAAATTAATTAAGTTTACTAATCTTGTAAAAATTAAGAAGTTTAGTTTATAAATGTTAACTAAGTATATAAAAATATAAAATATTATCAAGTATTCTATAATAATAATAACAATAATTAAAAATTAACTAAATATTATAAAAATAAACTAATTATTATAAAAAATTAACTCAGTTTACTAATTTTATAAAAATTAAGAAGTTTAGTTTATAAAAGTTAACTAAGTATATAACAATATAAATATTACCAAGTATTCTATAATAATATAGAAATAATTAAAAATTAACTAAATATTACAAAAATTATCTAACTATTATAAAAAATAACTAATTTTAATAATTTTATAAAAATTAAGAAGTTTAGTTCATAAAAGTTAACTAAGTATATAAAAATATGAAATATTACCAAGTAGTATTTTATAATAATAATAGCAATAATTAAAAATTAACTAAGTATTATAAAGATTAACCAAATATTATAAAATATTATTTGTTTATTAATTTTATAAAAAATAATAAGTTTAGTTTATAAAATTTAATTAAGTCTATAAAAATATAAAATGTTACTAAGTATTCTATAATAATAATAGAAATAATTGAAAGTGGAAAATTGGCTAGAGGACAAAGTTTTAAATTTTTTTGGCCTAAAAAACGTGGCTCGAATAATTTCTCATGAAGGCCATACTTCGGTTTATTTTTAGGCCTAAGTAAGTAATGTCGTCTTTTTTATTTTCTCCTTCCCTCTTTCGTTTTTTCTTTCAATTCTAATTGAAATTCGAATCATCTATTGATTACATCCATTTTATATCGTTAATTGGATTATTTTGATTCTTTTACTGAATGGATCTCAATAGGTAATTTTAACCTAATTTACTATTGAATTTTCGATCGGTTCGATTTATTTTCTACTGTGATTTTGTTATATTTTGCCGATCTTATTTCCTTATGTATTTACAAGTTATTTGCGTCAATATGTCTGATTTGGTTTCAATCAGTAGAGAAGAACAAGGGTATATTTTTGGATACACTGTTATGATTTTTTTTTTTTAGATTTTAATGTTATGTGCATTTATCATTTTCTTGTTGTTTAATATTTACTCATACAAATAGCTATTATTTTTTCCTTTAATAACTACTAGTGTTTTTCTTTCTACTTTATATCTGAATTTATTTAATTTTGACTGTACACGTTTTTTTGACATCTCATAGTATCATTTATGATTTATATCTGAATCTGTTTATAATTTTTCTTTGGCAGGAGCAGTCTTGGGAATACTATTTTGGTTTTGTTTTTAATGAGTGTAGCTACTCTATTCGACTGGACATGAGTTGTTCTTTAATTGTTGTTAAGAATAGCATATGTGATTATTGGACACATCTTACTCCTTGTTCTATTGAAATATCATATACTTTGGAAAGTAAGATTATCAAAGTTGATACTGATTCGGATTTTCATACAATATTGTGCTTTCAAATTTACAAGAAGAGTCCTTTTTTGTTTTCACTGTTAAGTCGTTCCATCATGCATGCTCTGGAGCTCAATGCTGATAGTAGTTTTTCAGTTAATTCTAATCAGCAGAGCATTTCAGTTTGTTCTGGTTCTTATAGTATCAAGTCTTGTGGCGAATCAAGTTCTTATTTGAAAGATATTATGAAGAAAGGGTGACAAATGAATCTTATTGATTTTATTGGTTATTGTTTTAGTGGTGCTAAAGATTTTAGGGAGTTTCTAATGGCTTATCAAATAAAAGAAGGACATGAATTGATTTTTGTGAAAAACTATCATGAAAGAACATCTGCCATTTTCTATTGGAATAAGGAAGGTTGTAAATTCAACTTTGAATGCTTCTTCGGACCCTAGACAGCCTCTTCGATTCTTTATTAGAACTTATAACTTTGAACATTCGTGTGGTGCGGGATTAAGGAATGTTAAGAAAGTTCATATTTCTAGTAGATTTATTAAATCTTTGATTATTGATCAAATTAGAGATGTCCCTATGAAGAAATCTAAAGATATTATGACTGAATTTAGAAGAGAGAGTTTAATTTTAATCTTTCTTATTATTATGCATACTCCGGAAAACAATTGGCTTTGAAGGAAATTTATAGAATTGATGCTATGTCATATAACGAATTAAATTGGTATTTGGAGACTTTGAAGAAAACTAATCCAGGAAGTTATTTTGCTTTGGATGTTGATCCATTGAGTCAACAATTTGAAAGAGTTTGCATTGGATTTAATGCTTGCTTAGTTGGTTTTCGACATTGTCGTCCTCTTATATTTCTAGATGCAATATTTTTGAAGGGTAGACAAGGAGTTTTGTTAGCAGCCACTGCAAAAATGGAAACAAAGGTTTGAGTTTCAGACTTTGTCTTTTATATTTTTAAGTTGTTGTTTAGTATTTTGTTTTTGAATTCATTAGTACGGGAATTTTGGTGAACTTCATGTATTTTATGGGAATGTTGATGAACTTCAAGTATTTTATTACTTTTTTATATTTATTTTGATATATGTAAATTGTTTACTTCTTTTGTTTGAAATGATAGAACTGCATATATTGATAACACTGAATATTGCATTACATGTGCATTATATTTGGTAATGCTAATTTATTTAGCATTTTTTTGTTCATAGTTTTACAAATTCCATTTGATAGATAGATATTGAAATATTGCATGTTCTATTTTCTTATTTGACGGCTGCATTTTTTGTTTGTTTAATACTATGGAATACATAATGCTGGTTTTTTTAATCAATTATTTTTTCATTGTATTGTATACTATTGCATTTTTTTGTTCTCTGCATTAATGAAATGTATTATGACAGTTTGCATTAGCATTTTAATCCTTGTTTATTATAAGAGTGTATTTAAAAAAAAAATCATTGCTGTGAATCTGAAGCACATTAAGTTTTCTTTTTTAGCATTTTTCCCCTGTGTATTATATTGCTTATTTTTTTCCCCTTTTGCTTTCTCTGTTTTTCTGTGTGTCTGTCCTTTTTTTTTTGGGATTGGCATACAAATTTTGTGTTGAGGTGATTCAACTTTGAAGTAGGTTTTCTTATATTATAAAACTGCTTTTTTTTCATATTTATTTAACAGTTGCAATCCTAAAGTACACGATACTCTTTTCCCTTTAGTTTTTTTGTGTTTATCATATTGTTTCATTTTTTTTCTATTTGCTTCATTAATTTGGTCATGAAATTCATTGTGCTGTGTTACATTAGCATTTTAACTCCCTGTGTACTATAAGCCTCCTATGAATTATAAGACTGCAATTTTTTCATACTTGTTTCTCAATTCTCATCCTAAGATACATTATGCTTCAACCACCTTCTTCATCCTCAACATATCGTCGAATCAGTTATTCAGAATGGGATAAGCCCGGTCTTTCTGAATAACTCGCGTATATAATAAACAAGCGCTATAAAAACACAACATACGCCTTATTCTAAACTAGCCGGGATTAGAGAGCCTTACTGAAGTAATCATTTGTTTTAATTTCCCAATCCTAACCTATTCATCCCATGAAGCAAAACCGGTAATACTTCATATCTAACACCATGGTGTTATCGGTAAAATTAATTACTATTTCAAGTTCAAATCTAATTAAAGATTTAACTATCGCTTGGAGCAAAACCTGTGATACTCCATTCTCGATCATTTCTTGAATTTGATAATTTTATTTATCAAATTCACCTTTCAATCTATTTAAAGATTCATTAAAACTCTAATTCAGTTTTAATTTCCAAAACTCATTACTTAATGATTATTCAAATCCAGGAAATAAATCCTGTCTTTAACTGGGTAAAGAACAAATGTCATTTAAAACACAGCTCACGATAAACCCAAAATCACATTCCATTAATTACGGAATCTTCACGGAAAACAGATCAATATATATAATCGATATAAACTTCCATAGCCGACTAATAATATAAACGGAATAACGGCAAAGCCTTTTAAATTCCATATATATTAGCAGTTTTCCTCCACAGAAATTCACTTCGATTATTACCAAATCGAATTCCATTCCATTCTAATTTATTTTATTAAATTGGAAAACTTTACTTTAAAAATTCTCCTTTAAATCTTAACAAATGATTTATAAATTCCAAATCACATTTCACTGTAAATCGGGTTAAAGAACGAATGTCTTTAAAACACAGTTCGCGATAAACCCAATTCACATTCCATTTTATTCCAATTATTAAATATAATTGGAAACTCTAACAATCTTAATTAAAAGATTTATTCTCTTCACATGGGGTTCAAGAACGGTGTTACTGAAGACACCATTCACGACAAACCCAAAATCCCATTTGATATTAAATACAACACTCTGAATAGAAAATATATCGGCTTATATTCAATATCAAATACTACAACCAACAAATATCGTATTGGAAATAATGATATAACTATATCTTTCAAATTCCATAACAATATCTGTATAATCACGAAATCCAACATCGAAATATTCCGAAGACAATTTCGATTCAAATCCATTCCAATTTATATATTGGAAATTCTGGTTATTTTTAAAACCATTACAAATCCAATTTATTTATTTTAAAAATAATTGGAATATAATTCTAGTTCAAAACTAGTTCATTTTGATAAAAATCTATTTTTATCTTTTCAAATAGGGAATTTTTCATCCCAATTCTTTCCAAATAATTTTTTATGATTTTACACTAATTACTGATATTTTTAATAATTTTATCAAGGCCCGTGATTTCCATAAACGGCCATCGAACTGCACTTACAACGACCTTTTCCAAATTTGATTTGGACATAATTCCAAATCCAACCATTAGATTTCTAGTTTATTGTATTTTTTAGAAAGCTCTTTTCGATACGAACCCAACGGTTCCGGTTTTAGGAGAATCCGATGGTCGGATCTCCCGTAATGTCCATTCGAATTCAATGGTCAAAATTCGCGAACTGCCGCAGCGCGACCCGTTCTATTCAGGCCATTATATATATATTATATATATTTCGTTGATTTCCATTTAAAACGTATTTTATAAATCATTTTAAATTCGTTTTCAAAACAGTTTCAACTTCATATTCAATTTCAAATCAAAATTGAATATTCAATATCATTAATATATAAATGATAATATTTTCAAAACATCAGATTTTAAAATCAATTCCTTTTCGAAATTCATTATAGAAATGAATAAAATCGATATAAATATCGTTCACGTCAAAATGGCGTTAATTTAATCAACACGACTTTATATATCTAAATATTTTTGTGTCCTTCCCAAATCGGACATTAAATCAGATTTTGATCTTTTACTGAATATTATTTTAAAATATTCATTATTTTAAAATTTTATTCTTTTTGAACTGGAATCAGACATAGTCAATTACCATATAATTTTATTTATATGGATTTCATACACACATGTATACAACAACAATCAAACACAATCAACCATCATCCAAAGTGCATTCTACACTGTATAAGCATCAAATATAAATATTTAACGCTTACACAGCTTGTCAATCAATTGATCGACATACAACTAAATTTTGGGATTAGTGTATGTCCAATTTCATCCCAATACCCGTGTGGGGTTTCAGTCAACAAATAATGAATTTTATTTGTGCAGTTGGGCGATGTGTAAAATTTATCGTCCCAATCAATATCAGTCAAATCAGTGTACATAAACAAACATCTGATTTGTTTATGAATATTTATTTTATTCCTATATACGTTAAAAATTATAGTTTAACTATAAAATATTTTTATTCCATTCCACATCACACAATCAACTTTCACAGCAAAATCAAGCAAACAAACAAGTCGTCCATGGTCTGTGGACGATGGGTGTCGGGTGCTTCTAAGCATCGTCTGCATCCTAGTATATATTTTAACTAGAATATAAATCAAAGTGAGGAGTTCTCACCTTTGGGATCCACTCTATCATTCTTTATTTCTGAAATTCAGAACAGTTTGGATTTGCCCGAAATTCCAACACAATCTTCTTCACACTGTTCATAGTAAAAATCACATTTTTAATATGACGTTTGTATATTAAAAATCATATTTTTATCCTGCTACTTTCCATATAAAGTTCATATTTTTATGTCTCGATTCTCTATATAAAAATTATATTTTTAAACCGCTACCTTTAAAATAAAAAACACATTTTTATTTGTTCACTTTCAATATAAAAATCATATTTTTATAACACTACTATACATATAAAAATTGTAATTTTATTTTAAATCTATATATATAAAAATCGTGTTTTTTATTCTAATGATAACCATATAAAGATCGCCTCTTTATCATCATGAAACCATTATAAAAATCGTATTTTTATCACAATGAAAATATTATACAAATCATATCTTATCTCTATAAAAATATAATCTTTTTTATTATAAAAATATAATCCTTTCCTGTATAAAAATATATCCTTTTCATTTATAAAAATCTATTCTTTTCTTTTCTAAAAATCTATTCTTTTCTTTTGCTATAATTTATATAAAACATATTTTTATTTTCCTATCTCATAAAGAAAAAAAATGATTTTTTTTCTTGTCTATTTGAAACTTAGTTCACTATATATATATATATATATATATATATATAAGTAAATAAAAAGAAAACTCACCGCCTTCGGTGTACTGGAGCTTCGAACTGCAATGGAGGGGGAGCGGCGCATCGGAGTTCGCGCGGTGGTGGATTGGGACTGGGGGCGGTTAGGGTTTCAGGCGTTGGGGGCTCGGGGTTCTTCGATTGGGAGCGTCGCGCTTTGGAGAAGAGGGGAAGGGGAGGCGCTGCCAAGGGGGGAACGCCGGAGGTGGGCGGCGCGAGGAGGGGGTCGCATTGATCGATGGCGATGGGGGATCGTGAGGGGCTGAAACGATTTAGGCAGCGGGTTTTATTTTAATTAATTTTTTTTCTAAACCTACTAATGGAAGGGATAAGAGAGAGTGAGGATTTTATATTAATTTTATATTAATTTTAATTCCTATAAGTTGACTTTTTATTCGACCACTAAATGAGACCCAACGACTGTCGCCCCTAGCTGATTACCCCCATTCCGAATACAATGGGATATGTTTTGTAAGCCAATTCTCCCTATTACGATCAGTTTTCATCAAATTCAAAATATAAATTAGTATATATTGAATTTGAACGTACATTCTAATTTATCGGGGCCACATACAAATTCTAAAAATTCCAGAAAAATTATTTCTAGCTTCGTATTGACGATACGGTCCTAACCAAACTAATTTCGTCAAATTTGAAGATCGTTTGAAAAATTGCCATTTTCTGGACGATCAAAATTGACTAAAACTGTTAAAACACGTTTTCTTTTGCCACGCTCACGTACTAATTCCAAAAATTATGAATTTTGGAATCTTGCAATAACTTGACATCCCGGATCCAACAAAAGTGGTCTCGTCGAAAACGGAGGTCGTTTGAAGGGCTGAAATTCCGTAGCGACTATTCTGAATTTTCAACTGAGCATAACTTTTTATTCCCACAATGAAATTTCAATTTTTCGGATTTGTTGGAAAGATATTTTCAAATAGATTCTAATATTTTTGGTTTCGCCAAAATCCGGTTTATTTTGAATCCTGTGGATTCATTTGAAATTTGAAATCGAATTTTTAAACCACCGCGCCATTTCCAATTCCTTTTATAATTAAAATAAATATTTATATTCTAACTTCGATTCAAATAAATATATACATTCTAATTCTATTCAAAATAAATTTCTCGTCGTTATTATTTAAAATAAATCATTTTAAATATTCAAAATTCATTTAAAATTGCCAAAATAAAAATTTTAAATTGATTCAGATTTTCCGGGTTTTTACAAATCATTTATGCAAAGGTATGAATATTTGACTTGGAATGAGAAATTAAATGTCCATAAGAATGAGCACTACATAAAAGGGTTAAAATAGACATAAAGGGCATTTCTAAGGAAGATATTAGGGGTGTTAAGAGATGGAATAATAGGCATACAGAAGAAAAGAGTTAAGATAAGAAACAGACTTTTGTGAAAAATTGGACTTCAATCTTTGTTGAAAAGAGAGTAGCTATAATACGAAAGTTTGAAGAAAAAGAATAAATATGTTTTTCCAACTTTGCTAGAAGCTTTGCTTGAAAAACTTCAAAAATGAATCTTGATATACCATAAATTTATTTTGTTAAATGAAATACTGGAGTAACTTATAACATTTAATTGACAGGCTCAAGTTATATAATAGTTCCATTTGGAAAGAAATTGAAAATATGATTTTTGAAAACATAAATGTTTAATAAATTTTTTTGAAAAGGTTACCATTTCTTCTGTTAGGAAAACTATAAATTTCTGAGAAAATAGAAGATGAATTATTTAAATGGATAAAAGGTTAACAGTAAGCCAATTAATAGAAAGAAATGTAAGTTACATAATAAGCATCAAATAATGAAAATCTTAAAAATTATTTTGTAATTGTTACAATTTCCATGTAACAACATCTAAATTTTAAATTTTTACAAGATTTTTTAGTTTTCTTGTTTTACTCATATTTTAAGTTTCATATAAAACAAATATATTCATAAAGTTCATTCCTTTAAGATTTGGTAGTACTTGTAATTATGAATGTGAAACTTATTTGAAAATTAATTGGGTATAAGATGACATATAGGATTAATAGGCAAGGAATGCTCATTCGAAATAAGAAAGGAATTACAAGAATAGGTGAAATAATGGAATATGCAACATTTCCTTGTAATAATGAGAATTGTGCGAGGAATAGGAAAAGTTGATGTTACCATTAATTACTCTAAATAAATAAATTTTGTAATTTACGGCTATTAAATGAGTTTTGAAAAGCATATTCGGAAATGCAATGAATGGTTATGTTTTTTTAAAGAAACATTCATTGATAATAAAAACCTCTGAAATTCAAAACATAGATTAGTATGAGGCTTGAAATACACATGGGAATAAAAGTTCATATATATATATATATATATATATATATATATATATATATATATATATGACGAAGTTATAAAGATTGATTACTAAGAGGTGTATATAGCTTGAATAATGTTTCTAAAAGTGTTTTTTAGAAGTAACAACATATTTTGAAAATATAGCAATAAATGTCATTAGATATTTTAGGAAACTTAATTATTTCCTAATTAAATTTTGGATATCTGATTAATATTCCAATTTTAAATAGAATAAGCATTTGTTTTACTAACCATGAAAATGTTTTATGTAAAGTGTTCTTGAAAAATGTTGATAAATATAAGTGTTTTTTAAAAAAAGTTATTTTGCCCTTATTTTAGAACATTTATCATATGCTTCCAAAACTTCGAGAGGTTTGGAAAGAAGCATCTAATTCCTTATTGTAACAGTTTGATGTAAGGAAATTGTTATTAAAGAATGTTTTATTTAAAAGATAAATAAGAAAGTTAGAAGCAATACACTCTCTGTAAAAGAGTTACATTTTGAAAGTGAAAATTTAATACTTCAGATTTTAATAAGACAATAAATGCAAATTTTTGGAATTCATTGCATTTTAGTGAGTTCTTTGAGCATATGCATATATAATAATGTAACAATGATAATAACATGTAAATGCATTTGTTATGTGTCACTACTAAGATTATACATTTACAAAAGAAATAAATTCAAAGTAAATATTTTTTCTCGAAACAAAGCATGTACTGATATTTAGTTCAATAAGCATTAATCTCTTCATAAAAATTTATATTATAGAGGAAAAACGCAAAAATTTGTCCTTTCAGGTTTTTATGAAACATCAAACACCTAATTTTAACTTTATGCAAGTTTGAATATTGATAATGACATAAACAAGGGTTTGAAAAATATATTATAACTATTGAAATTACATTATATAAAAAGAGATAATACAGGAGGAAATACGGGCAACAAATTAGGTGAATCGGAATTAGGTTCTAAGACTAAGTAAGAATAAGTTGTGCAACCTAATTTTGAAATTTTAGTGTCAGTCCCAGAGGTTTATGTTGGAAAAGTTGGTAAAGTGTAAGGGTTTCCACAATCAAGTTTTGGTTGTAAACTAGGTTGCCCTAGATAGTTTAGTTTAAGAATTAGTACGATTACGAACATATTTAGAGATTAACAATATATATAAATATATAGGTATAGTGTAAGTAACGTAATTTACGATTTTCGAAAAGAATAGGATTCATGGATATTAATTGCAAGTTTAATTGGCAATTAATTTGTAATTAATAAGAGAATTTGTATGGACTGATTTGAAGAGAGTTTAATAATTGAATTTTATGGATTGATTTGAAGAGAGTTTGATTTGAGGAAATTGATGTGCTTCCGAACGTGAAAGCACTTGAAAAATAATTTAATTTGGAGAAATTAATATTCCCTAGGAAGTTGAAGAAATTGAGAAAGAATTGGATAAATGGTCCAAAATTTAACTATTATGGATATTAAATAAGATTATGAATGAAACGCATCTTTAGGAAAAGGGAAAATTGAGGAGGATAAGAAGTATTGGAATGGCATATTAAGTGTGGAATAAAGGATTGAGACATCGACACCATTTACATCACTGATTGTAAGTGATGACTTCCAAAAATATTTTATTTTCTTAGGTTTTGAGATTTTAATCGCTAGTAGTCTCCCGTGATGACTGAAAGATGATATAAAGTGATGAAAGTAATGTATCCATATTTGTGCTTATGTGATTTGGAATTTAAAACCATTAGCGAATTCATTTTGAGCGATAATTTATTTTGGGACATATGACTAGTAGATTAATTACATTTTGAATTTGGAAGTTAATAAGGAAATCGAATTTGTAGCTCGTGATTAGGAAATATTTTGAACTCAAGGTTTTAGGATATTAAGTAAATAAGTTTAGCTTCCAATAATGTCATCCTCAAGAATAAGAACTTAAAGTGTGAGATTAAGGAATATGCCTAAATATTGGATTTGCATATATTCGCCTTTTTAGTTTGAATATAACCGTGTTTTGGTTTGCTTATGGATATTTGTTTCGTTTTTATAAATTAGTCTATCAATCATTTAATAAAGACTATATTTGGAATTATAAGGAATATACATTAAGTGTAAAGGGTGTGATGTGTGATTTTGCGTGTTTGCATGTAGATTACACTATCCATTCAAAGTAAAACAATATCCATTTTAAGTAATGTTAAATATGTCAACATTATTCTTTAGGTAGATTTATGGAAATTATAGACAAAAAATCATTTATTGGAATATATATTCCAACAAATTGGAACATAGGAAAATATACTGGTATAGACTAGGACATTAGTTAGTTAGATTTGGAGAATTTAGTTTAGGAAATTATTGATTTTTCGGGTCATACCTCATTTGAAGATCAGATGGCAGACAAGAAAGATAGCCAGAGCTTTGAGGATAATGGGAAAAGTTTGCATCTTGAATCTCTTAAACAGTAGGAAAACCATCAATGAAAATTACTCGAATCAAATTTGTGATTAAACTTTGAAAAAAGTCTAATTTGGTTAGGCAGACTGTGAAGGTTAGAAAGTCGGCACTATATTTTGGGCTTTTCCAATATTAGGGAAATGAAAGATATTTTGTTAATAGGAGCCCATGATGTTTTATACTTTTATATTTGATAAGATACCTTCACACTGTAGAAAATTTTGGTAGGGTCTAATTAAGAAATGGGGACGATAGAACCCTTGGTGTCTCGTTCCACCACAGGTATTGTGGAGCACGAGATTACAAGTATCCGCAACATTTAGTTATATTGGTTCGATTACATGAGGGAGAAAAATCGATGGAAGGGATGAAAATTTTAAATTTTGTAGCCTTTCACGACATCTTAGGATTATACGGTTCCATTATTGATGCTAAGTTGAATGGTAAGACTTGTCTGCAACACAAATGCACTGCGCACTTATGTAGGAATTATGTTATGGTGCTTTGCATACATACAACATCACATGTTACAATTTCATGTTGTGACTTAGTTCACTTTAGCAAGTCTTTAGTGCATAATCACATTGAATAATGGATGTTTATACATAACTTGGGAGTATAATATGCTTGTTGGAGCGGGTTGTGTTCTTTGCCCCTTCGAGACGAAATCTCTTTTAAGGGCGAGGGGAGGATGTAACACCCGTAAAATATACCCTAAATAGACATAGACAGTTAAATTTAAGTAACAATAATAATAAACAATAATAAATTTATAAAATATTAATTGGATGAAAATAAGAATTTTGGATAATTTAGAATTAGGCAATGAAAGTATTACTATTGTATTCGTGGCAAAATTCTAGTTCGTTTCCATATTTTATTTGCTGAAAACGGAGTATGTATGAAGAAGTTATTAATAAAACAAGTTATACGTAAATTGTACACACATAAGATTTGAAATTCAAACTGAATGAATATAAATCCAGAATAAATTTATATATTGATTAGCATAATGGAATATTTCTTGAAGGTTTTAATTTGTGTGTATATATACACAAAAGATCGGACAAGAATGAAAAGAAATGGAATATAATCAATCACATTAATCACTATTAAATAAATAAGGTAAACGACCAGAAGAATTAATCTCCTAGGATTCGACCCTTAAGGGGGTCAACCTCTCCCTTTGAAGGAGGTCGATCGCCCTCCTAGGGAGGGTGTCGATAGCTCGTGAAGATGATTGGTGGGGAAGGTTTTATTTTATTAGGGGTTTTTATATAGTTTTGCTTAAAAGGACCATCCAGATTTTATACACCTAATCGTATGATCCACATAAAAACTAGCAACTATAAAAATACCCCATCCATACATTTCACTCTCTTCTAAGTTCTACTTCTCCACTTTGTCTCTCCACCATTTTTCTTAATTCCAGAAAAAGTTAGGTTTCTTCTCTTCTTCTAACCTATATTCTGTCTTTTAATTCTTATCTAGATTCTAGAATTAAGTATAGTGCGTGTGTGTGTGTGTGTATGTATGTATATATATATATATATATATATATATATATATATATATATATATATATATATATATATATAAGGATTTGGAGTCACAACACCCGAAATGCCCATTCCTCCCGCTTATAACCGTTAGGAACCAGAATAGTCACGGTTATAACCGTTCAGCCAACATGCGTTGGTGATTTTTGTCACGCATACTATCACGGTTATAACCGTTACAAATACTAACATATATATTAACCGTGATAATCGTGACTGTATTATCTCTACTAACGGTTATAAGTGTGATAATATTTATGCTACTAACGGTGGTAAGCGTGGTAATATTTATTTTTCTAACAGTTTTAAATGTGACGAATTCTAGAATTATAACGGTTATAAGCGTGGTATTAAGATTTTTGCCAATAGTTATAAGTGTTATATTATCGAAGATTCCATTGGCACCTATCACATTTGTCACGGTTATAACCGTGTGGAACTACACACACACACATACAGTTCAGCGTTGGCTACATGCAGTAATAGCATTAGAACAGCAAACATGTAGAACACACTAAATTTAAAATGGCAAACGTAACAAGTTTAAAATACCAAAAGTTATACACTGTCATTAACCTACATAATAAGTTTTAAAACAAGATTCAACATATTTCTTCTGAATTCAGTCTTAACATACATATCATTGATCTACCAAATTAACTTCAATCCTACTACTAGTCACCCAGAAAGTTTCAACCTGCTGCACAACTTTAATTGTACCTATAGAAAATCACAATAAAACATTAGAAATCAACAATAATTTATATGTTATTGGATGCTATTACATTACAAACCAGCTAACGATGCATGCAACTACAATCTCTATTCAACTTCAACCTGCACTAATTCAAACACGTCACTACAACCTCCCTGCTACACAAATTCATCAAAGATCACTCTCCTTTCATCTCCACTTTACATTCAGCTTCATTCTCGCTTCACAAATTTGCAGACACAAGTCCACATCTTTTGTTATACCGCTATCTGACTTCAATTTCAATATCTGCCTACAAATAACTTTCGACTACATTACAGAAATGACCAAACTGCCTACAACTTTTATGCAGCAACCCATTCGACTGCACACTTATAAAAAATAGGAAAAGATTAGATTATGATATGGCAACCTATAAAAAATTAAGGGGGTTCACATGTGTCTTCTTACTGAAATCTATAGCTAACCATGCTTGGGGAAAATTTTGAAAACAGGAAAATATAAAAGCTACGTGCTTAATTAAACAACTACTCAAAATTGAAACTGTATTTTAGAATGCATTTTATGCGCTTTCTAAGAATGGAAAGAAATTTTATTAGCGATATCTTTCTTTATTGCTATTTCAATACGACCTGAACAAAAATTTAGCTACCCGTAATAATACATTTAATTTGAAATTAGTATTCTATCTTATGCGTATTAAAGTGGATTATACAAACATTTTTGTTTTGCTTTTTACTTGATGTTCAACATGATTTTTCTTTTTCTTTTTACTTTTTCGTCTGTCAATAGGTTTGAAAAATTGTGTTTCTAAACGCAGTATGAAACCTGCATTAAGAAATTGAGTCCAGAAACTTGGTTTCAAAACTGAGTTTTGAAATTCGGTTCCCAAACTGAGCTTGGAAATTTACAATTAGGTTTGGAAACTGAGTTTCCGAACTCAATAAGGGAAGTCCAAACTAAAATAAACTAAGTTCGGAAAACTCAGTTTGGAAACTATTTCCAAATTGAGTTTGGGTTTGGAAACTGCGTTTCTGAACTCATTTTAGAACTTTAGTTTCCATGAGCTTGGATAGTCAATTCACAACTCGGCCTCAGTTTTGAATTTAGTTGCCCACTCAGTTTCAAACTAATCTACAAAAGTCAAATGCAAGTTTTGCAACCGAGATTACAACTTAGTTTTGCATAATTGAGCTTTAACTCGATTTTAAATCTGAGCTGCATATAACACTATTAGCATAGTTTTGCAAAGCTTGCTATAACTCAACCATTTTTAATCAGAACTAATTTCACTTTCTAAATGCAGGAAATTTTGGTGAAAGAGTAGACAAGAAAGAGCTAGAATTTAATGGTGATGACATAGCAAAGCATATACATCTAGAAAATGATCTTATTGCTGGCATTTTCAGGTGCGGTAAATAGAAAAGTTAGTATTATGCAATTTGCACCACATCATAAACAAAAGATGCAGGAGCTGGGGAAACCTTCATAATCAAATATGGCTTATAAACATTAGTAGCAAGAATTTAGTAACAGATAAGCATTGAATTATTTGGGCATATTCTATATGAATTAAATAAAACACAGTTAAAATCACCCGTAATAAGCATAGGATAAAAAAGATTTTCTTGTACCATTTATATAATTCCATAGATTGCTACCTGTCAGATGTTGTATATAGGCTGTATTGTGGTAAGACAAATCTCCAAACCCAAGCAATGCATCCATGTGGTCAAACAGGTACCTGGAAAACAGTTTCATCAAGGCATAAACAGATGCTCCCATGTTGTCTGCGAACTGTCACTCAATTGGAGGTCTTCAAGTGCGAATTCCAAGCCATACATATATAATGTATACTAACCTTTAAATGGCAAATTAAAATTTTAGAACTGATATGCACGCAAGCGTGTAAAACACATTAGAATTATATGAATGGGCGAAAGTTGCCAATTTTCCATAACAATTATGTTTTAATTATCATAATCCTAAAGTGAAGAAAAATCATACCAGCTCCTAACTAATACAGCTAAGCATGCATGCAATAAAAATCTGTACTGACACGAAGATACCCATCTTTCTTTTTGTATAATGTAAATTTGTTGACACTGAACTTTGAATTAATTTGGTGAAGATGGATATGTGAATGAGTTGATTTGTGCTACATATTTGTCAAGTACCATTTCCTCTCATAGTACCTTATTTCTTGCACTAACCTCATGAATCATGATTCGGCAGGTTCCAGGACCAAACCCAACTCTGCCGCACCATGTCTTCATATAGGAAACATGGAAGATAAATATGTACTATTGGAGCATGAATGGTGCAAACTGGGACGGTTCTCGTAGGAAAAACATATTAAAAAAAAAAATCTTATAATGCAAAAAAATCAATACAACTGTACAACACCAAAAATTAGATATAAAATGGAACAACTCAGTATTGCTTTAGAACTGAAACCAATAATGATGAAAAGAAATGCAGAAAACAACTTAATTTGTGAAATAAACATTGACTGCTCAAATAAACAAATCTACAGGATAAAGGAAACAAGGAAAATAAAACCGTGTGCGTAACAAATCTAATTCTTGATATTCATTTGTTTAAAACACAAAACTAAAGGATAAAGTATCAAAATTCAATATAAAAGACTAATCAATTTATGAAGTTACCTCACTATCTAATCGTAAAATAATAAAAATTCAACTTATACACGGCCTTGTTCAGAAATCCAATATGAAATAAAGGAACAAATTATAGTTTCAAAATTTAGTACAGTATACTCTATTAATTAGTATGTAGTACATAACCATTTTTTGGCAGACTAATTAATCAATAACCATTCAAGCAATTGAAATATTTTCCATTGTTTTTCTCACTGGAATAAAGACAGGTTAGGAAAGATCAAATGTCATTGTCTAAATTATAATATTGTAAAATTTCTAAGCTGGAAACTTAATAACTCCCTAAGGGGAAGGAGGGCGGTGTTCAATTTTCATGTTCTCATTATATACCCAGCGTATCTCAACCATTAATTAATTCATCATCAACTTTTTGTGCTGAACTTCAATCACTGATAAGTCAAAATGATATCTGACTGAAATTCAAAGAGCATATATGAAGACATCCAAAAAGGCAACAAACTACTCAGCTCTCACCAAACAAATTCACCTTGATATATCCATGGATAGTTAGAATTTTGTAAGGCACGAAGATAAATGAAACAAATCAATTCTGTAATAGGAATGATCAGAGATTCCAACATTTGTGCAAGGGAACAGCAGATGATTTTCTATGACTCCCTTGAAAAGAGGTAGGCATTTCAGATTATTTTTTTCCATGAAGGACAATTTTTAATCTAAGGGACCAATAAAAAAACAGTGGAATGATCGAATGATGGTAGTATGTTGCAAGCAGCTCATTTATTTAGCGGTTGAATGCATGAGAGGAGGATTTATTGCATTTGAACTTAAATTTTATACAAAAATAGATCTTTATCCAAAATGAAATCGGTATTAAAGCACTACACAATAGAGGAAGGCCTATAAAAGTATAAGTCTGATCGGACTGACTATTTAGCAAGATACTTTTTTCCACATCAAGAAATCATAGGGAAGATGGTTTCAAAACCATTTCTTGCCTCTTAATTTCAGTCATGAGATAATTTGTTTTGCTATTATAGTTTGTTGTGCTCCCATTTTTGGTACTACAGTTAGGCTAGAGTTGATCATTTAAAATCTGTGTCACTTTCGTATCCTATTTGTTGGCAAAGCATGTCTAAAGTTACACAAATGTTTAAGTATATCAAATATAAGCATGTATTTGTACTAATCAAAATCAGAGGTAGCATTTCTATTCCTACTTTAGAGTTTTGAGATCAATGTATATTGTGGGGCATGACCGATTTATACAATTGATACAAATTAATGAGGTTTGAATGCATACAGAAACAATCAGAAGTTAAAAAGATTTTTAATGCACATTACCATAGTTTAAGGATATAAAGATGTTCCGCTTCTAGAATTTATATGATGCACGATTTCAAGTTCATTCGGAAATTAAAACCAGCAAAGATGAATTCAATTAACAGTCATTATGTTGAATAGCATTATATCATATCCTTCATCCTCAAGAACAGGTGATTCAATTTATTATGAAATATACAACAGTTCTTTTGCATTCATTAAAATAGAATTTTATTCTGATAGCTTGTGCAAGGCTGCCTAAGGCTTCCCTTATGTACGCTAAAAAGACTGAAAAAGAACGGTCAATATTACTGTGTGCTTTTCAACCAAGCTCCAAACAATCACTCTTAACTATAAAGTATGGTGATCAAGCCTTATTTTGCAAATCAACAAATTTGGTATTGCACAACGTAAATCTTGAAGTACTAAATAATAAAAAATAAGAATATTTCAACTTGGCATTAAAGATTCCTACAATTGCAAAGTCAGTTAAGATAACTTCAATAGACTTCACTGGCTGGAATATTAAAGCTTTAATGCTCTTATTCAAATAGAACTAAATTAGGCTAAAATAACCATAACAGCGATTAATGGTAAAACCATATTAATTTGATGGCGATTCTTACATTCATTATACAGGTTGCGGGGAACCAATCAATATTTGGATCAAATAAAACTGCTTTATTTCTGGGTATGTAGATTGGTAGATAAATTTCAAACTCAAAAAAAAATAAAAAAAATAAATGAAAGAATAAAACTTTTCAGCATGTAGATCGCCTAATTTATCACTTTCTTATTGTGAAATCAGGTTAATATTGGAAAGAAAAGAATGAAAGAGAGGCATGGTACTAAATCATGCAAATTTATAAAGATGCTGAAAACACTATATTAGACTATTATGTAGATATATTAAACTATTACCTAAAGACACTAAAGTTACATGCTACAGCAACATACTGCCACGAACCATGTTAATTAATGAATAATTTTCTTGTGGTTAGCCTTGTTTATCAGTTGCAAGAGTTACAACCATTTGTTTTTTTGGTAATTATAATTGTATTTAATTTATATTAAACTTGCATGATATGCAAACATGGAAGGCAAATATTGTACATGATAATTTGGTATAACAAATTATATATGATAATTGGATATGTTTAATGAGAGCATTTAAAAGTTCAATTTCAAAGCCAACGCTGTCGTGCTACACCACAATAATTTGATTATTCTGTCTTTAAATGAGGTCAACTTTCAAGGTTTGGATTTTAAAATTTTCCCCAGCTTTACTTCCTAATTTTTAATATTATAGCTTTTTATTCATATTTATTATATGTGTGCGCCATCATCAATGATACTATAACTTAATCAACCATCTTTTCATGATAAACTACTTTAACCTTTCTTAAAATAGAGTAAGAAAAAAATGAGATAATATAAGTTACATCATGGATAAATATTCTGTAACCATACACCAAAAATATGTATTTAGAGTGAATATAAAAGGTTAAATAGAGAGTTATGCCTAACATGAACATATATTTTTATTTATACCACATCCTAAGAAAATAATGCAGCATAAATTTGCATATTAATAAATCAGATGGAATTCCAACAAGCTTAAGCCCATGTTATAAGTTAAGAGGACTGTGAGTTCCATTATCACTGCACTACATGTCGAAAATTCCTAATTTTTATATGAGGCCTAAGCACAATTGCCATCTTTGTCGATGGCAGTGCTACCACAATGAGTTAGTCATGACATAGAATATTAGGTACCATTACTCTTATGACAGTCATTAGAAGCTAAATTAAAGTTCAATAATGTACAAAGACGGGAGATGTAAAAAATGACAGTGTAAAACAAACTTGTTTACAAATAGTAGAGATACTAAGAAAAGCTGTATCTAAGATACTTGAAATGTGAAAATTATTCATTAATAATAAAATCATTAATCAAACATATGAAAAAAACTGGCAGACAGTTTAAGGCAGACTACAAAAGTCAAAAAATTATTAACGAATGTCCTATATCCTAACAAAATTATAGCTTTAAATATGTACATGTGAGTGAGAAACCTTACACAGGACTTGAAGAACTTCTTTCTAACTACATAAAAGTTTTCACAAAAGTCATGGATTTAATTCAATTTTATATATGTAAAATATATGGCAGATCAGACACTTAATCAAGTTAAATATAAAGCTTTGGTCATAAATACTCCTTTACACAAACTTTTTGTACTTTTATAATTTTTGTATTATAAAATCTGACCCGATATGTTATGGTCAAAAATTATATGAAAGCTTTGGCCAATGAATAATTGTTTTTTAGTATTGCTATGGTCAACTTGAAAAATAAGAGTGGTGCAAAAGATTTACTTGACTTTAAAAAGAAATTTCTGTCCAAGTTTCCAAGGACCTAAAGACAAATCATGAACATATATCAAATAGCTTAACCGATTATTTTGCAAAGATGATTAGTAGTTGTTTATATATTTAACTACACCAGCGGATGAAATATAATAGTGGATGAGGTGATGGAATTGTTGTACATATATCATTACCATATATAAAGAGATGCATATGTAGTAGCTGTATCTCATATTCACACTTACTACATATTATTTATGAAAGCATGAAGACATCAAAACTCTATAAATTTTGTTCTTCATCAGACCAAAGAAAAGAGAACTCCTAATCCATTTCAAATTAAGGATCATGATTGATGACTTATAGAACTACCTTTAAGTTTAATCAAAGTTACAAAACATCGTTAGCTCTCAGCTCATCATATCATGGTTGTATGACAATCATCTTCATTATGATAATATTGGTATTCACTTTGCAAATTGTTGCTGTAACCACATAAGTCACGTCCATTAGTTTGAAAAGATCAGACTGTGGAGAGCAAATAATTAACAAAAAATATAGAGCGAGACAAATGTGAATAGATATCGATGGAAAAATGACTAAAGAAAGAAAACATAATCCAAATCAAATCAAAGGGGCAATGGATGTAATAAACCTATCTCAAAAAAGTTTTACATAACATAGTTTTTATCCTTGCTCAACCCATCCCCTTATTGAATTGGAAAGTGCATTCCAACTACTGTAAATTTGAAAGTGCATGACCCTGCTTCTAACATTTAAATTAAAAAGTAATAACATGCTTATAACTGAAAATATAACATCTATTTTGTTGATAATTTACTGGTAATTTGAATGTAACCTTAGTCAGATGCATGATTTATATTAGCAGATTGCAATTCTTTATTTCAAAACTTGAGCTGAAAAAATGGTATATTTGTAAAAACATGAAGTATTTGTGAAAGATAAAAAGATCTAAGGATGTTAGTCAAATATAGTAATAAAAAGTAACAGAAAATTGGAGAAAAAAAGGTTGCAATAAGACACAAAGATGACTACTGGATTGCTAGGAAAAAAAAACTCAGGTACTAAAATGACATTAAAAGGACCTTTCATTACAGTACAAATAGAAAACTTCAAAATACAAAATATCTAACTTTAATTAAAATGGATTTTCAGATTTCATGAAAGTATATGAAAGCAACCATTTCCTTCACTAATGATTGCTCATAAGCGTATAAAAGCAACCATGTCCTTCTGTAATGACTCGGTCAATAATGACTGTTCATAAACAAACTATCAAACAACCATTTTATGCTTATTTCATGATGACAAAGTTCTCATTAAAAAAGAAGGATGCCCTGGCCTAAAAATGGAAAGAAAGACCATCACTACTTTTTGTAGGAAATTAACCATTAGAAGTAAAATTTTATCATCAAAATTTGAAAATGGAAGTTGAAGACCACAATAGCAGCATGATTAGAGATGGTCAAAAAAGTTATTCACCCATATAGAAAGTAAATGAGCGAAAGATTGTCGCTAACATACATATCCAAATCTATTAACAGATTAGAGGGGCTTTAGAACCAATGAAGCTCTAGTCAATATTAATAGTATTATAATAACAGATCAAACATTTTTTCTTAATGCACTTTAACAAATAGTTTAAAAATTCATAATGGAAAATTATGCCATCTCTATCATGATTAAACTTTTCAATGACCAATAGAATAAAATTGATGAGATGGAAAATGCCATTAACGCATGTCATAAATCTAGCATTAGCACAAACTCTTTTACTTGTAGGTAGAAGTTTAATAAGGTTAATTATGCATGGGTAAAATACAAAAGGTATAATTTATTTGGAAAAGTTAACGAAAAAATTAGAAATCTGCCATCAGTTGTAGGCGTGAAAATCACATAAATTACCAAATCTTTACCATTCCCTAGCTACAGAAATCAAACTAATCAATTATTCAATTATTTCAAAAGTAGATTGACATGTGGAATCCACGTTAAAAGTAAGCAGTATATAAATATATGCCTAGATGTACTACACAGAACAACCCAGGAACAACAGTAAACTTAGAGAAGACAGATACAGGGACAACAATTTTGTTTCATATAGGATATCAAGGTGATTCATTCATAAAAACAAAAATGTATTTTGAAATAGCAGAATCAAAAGCAGACAGAAAATCCAGGAAGAACTAAGCGAAGCGGAAAAAAAGGATTCTCACCTTATAAATGATGGTTAATAGGTTAAAAGCCAGGGCACAAACAGAACTACTGGCTACCCTAAATCATTTGAGTTAGGGAATGATATCCACCAGAACAAATCGATGGGGAAAGATTTAGAATCGCCAAGCATAGCATAAATAACAACCCTTGGAGAAACCGGAAGACGACGATCGGTTTGTCATTGTAATTTGACGCAGGATGGTATATTGAATTAGGGATAGAGCAATGATAACGGAGATGCATTCGTGGATCATTTGCGAGACGGTTGAGTTTATATTTGGGAGAATGGCTGTCAGGCCACGACTACTAACTCAGTAATTATAATATAGTATAGATTTAACATAGATACTGGCCAACCATTTATGAACCCTATTTGAAACAAAATGTTAGGCCAACTTGAGCTAAATGCATAGATATTTGCTGACAACTAATTGAGATATGCAGGCTTTGATAAAGATATAGACATGGGCACCTCATTTCCAAATGCAACATCAGCTACGACCCTATCAAATTATAATGAAAAGAAAAAAACTACCATCACACCGAAATTTGCATATTAAAAAAAATCTCGAAACTATGTGAGACAATGAACCTATCATTCAACTGAATAATTGCGCGTGAGTTAAAGAGGAAATGATTAAAAAGAATGTTGTTAGGCATCATTGTAAAACCTTCAGATGATCACTTCTTACAAAACCAAATATTTATGAGGTTTGCTGTGAAAGCATTAAATGTGGAACTTGTGTGTTTTGATAAGGTCAAAATTTTGAGAATCACATGTTATTCAAAAAAAGAAACTACCTTCATACTGGGCCTAACGAAAAAGGGAGAGTTCAGGTTCCATGGCCATCTAAGCTGATTGAAGCAATGAAGAGACCTGAGAGAGTACAAGAAATAAGGTTGTGTTAAAGAAACCGTGTAGAAAAGAAAACAAATAAGAAGATTGATGTTTGGGATTACCAAAAATACTCATTAAAGTCATTGTAGTTTCTCCAGGCAGAATGAGGTTCCCGACCATTGTCATTGCTAGCAGCTTCCTGGATGTATGGATTGCCACATATTTTATTAGTAGAGTAGAAATCAACAAGTAATGGCTGTATTCGGAAGAAACATAGTGTGTGTTTCACTTTCATTTCACTAATTGTAAAGATGATTGTGCAGTCAAAATATCCGTTCAAAAATAGGATTAAAGTTTGCAAATTTAGAAAGCTCCACAACCTCTGTCAAACTTCAAGCGATGCTTTCATAATGTTTTGTTGATGGGCTTATCCATAACGTTTGAAATACATCATAGGCATGCAACTACTACTACACTGTTCATAATAAAAACAACGTGCAATTATCATAATGAGTCTCAAGTGGTTAGGAACTAGAAAAAGGTCATGTCGATATCGGTAACAACAATAGCTATTGACTATAGTTGATACCAGCCAAAGAATAGCAATCATACATCTTGGAATATGCTTTGACTGCCAGAGTATAAAATTAAGCTAAATATTTCAAAGACTGGCTTGCCTTTGAGAATTTAAATGAGGAAGGAGTGAATGAGATTCATGGGAATATAGGAAATAGGTAACAAACAAAGAATTTATAACTAACATTTAAAATTATTCACCTAAGAGAGATACCGACTTACAGCTGCTATAACTTCGTACAAAGGAGATATCACTTTATCAAGAAATGATACTTTGTCTACGGCAGCATTAACAAAGATACTTGCATATAGGGCAGCATTAACACAGCTACGTGCTCGCACAGCAATCTGCTCACGCAGTATTTCTTCAAGCTCCTTGCACATCTGCCAGGACAAAACAAAAATATATAGTTAGTAGAAAAAACTTAAGCATGCACCAAATACCAATCGCTGGATCTTCACAAATTATGATAGCTATCAGAAAATTAAAGAACCAACCATTTTGACGATATGTTGCCAACATCTAGTGACATAATTACTAACATGGAAAGAAAAAGAAAATGAAGATACAGATTATTAGGAAAACAGAAATTGTTATTCAACTCCATTAACCATAATTCATTATATGGTGTGTTCTTTATATACAACCACTCACGATGTGACTGACTTCTACAACTAACCACATCCATGGTATATATTCACTTTCTCACCACAGATCTCCACCAAGATCTCGTTTTCACTCAAATGTGATGAGAGATCAATCTCATTCACATCACACTTGATACTCATGTTCAAGTTTGTAAATCACACCCAAAATATAAATAAAAATCTCAATCCGATGTCTCGCTTGAAATTATATATTTTTCCCTTATTTTTTAACATTTCATACGTATCCAAAAGAAAATAATTAATCTAATTACTATTTACTCCCTTTTTCATCCCAATTAGGACAACATATATTTCATTTCAAATGTTCAAATAATAGACTATCATTCAGTCACTACCAAATCAATCAAGTTGTCACCTGATACAAAATAAAAAAGATAAAAAAACTAATTTAGATCTAAATCAGAACTCACTTGTTAGTACCCAGATTATTTCATCGAGCAGTTAGAGATGAACAAACACAAAACAAAAGGGGCGTAACATCGTTGTATTTCAATGCATAGGTTCACATATAAAAAAAAGTAAAAAACAATGGTAGATTTTTAATATACCTAAACTGGATCGAGTTGATTGCAGAAACCAGAAATCCTAGATCCCGATGTGCACCTTAGATCCTACCGCGAAGCCCAGAATTCTCGACCCAATGGAGGGGATTGGAAGCAGAAATCTCGATTGATTTGAATGAATTTGAGGAGAAATCACAAACCTAAATGACGGAGTTTGCTGAGATGTAAATATGATAAATGCGTTACAATTGGGAAAACGAGGAGGAAGACTTACAGAACCCTCCCCAAGTATTTTAAAGTATTTTACCAAACTACCCATCACTCCTCATCATGACTTATAGTTATAAACGTTATTACAGGTTACAACGGTAATTTTTGTGATAATATTATCACGCTAATAATAATGACTAATTGCATGGAAAAAAGTGTTACAAAACAGCTGATTTAGTGTTGTGAGTATACTGATTTGAAAGGCTCAATCCAGATTTATTAGATTCTACACTGAATTCAATATTCTTCTCTTCCTATCTCTGTAAGTGGAAATTATACGAATTTTCTATATTCTATATTTTGTAGTGTAGATTTGGATTGTTATCCTAAAGGGGTTAGGATTTTCACGAAAACAAATCCTCCAAATCCCTTATGATTTGCAGAAATGTTCAATCAATTGGTGTAAACTAGGTTTTGGTTATAATGTAATAAAAGATAGGATACTGGGTGTGGGTGTTGTACAATTTCTGATAATGGTCTAATTCACTTCTTTTGAAATTATAAAATTATGTATGAATATGCAAAGGCATATGACTTGAGTATTGTAGATTTAATAAGTTTAAGAATCTATTTTTAAAATATAAAGTTTGAACGTATTATATACATATCGCTAAAATCTTAAGTTTTTGTATATATATAAATCATATGAAAAAATGTACCAAAAATGAGATTTTACATATATAATTGGAATATTGCATCTTGTCTTTCTTTTATTATTGAAACAATCTTTTAAACCGTTGGAACGACCCAAACTTCCCCATAAAGGAAAGTCCGGATTGAATTGAGAACACGACAAATCAAAACATAAACAGAAGAACATTTCATTGCTTATTACAACAATTACATCAGAGTACAAGAATATATCGGAGTACAAATAAATATTACACATCAGAAAAATATCAGAGATTCAATTACATTTAAAATACATAGCAGCGGAAAAATAATACATAACACAAATGGGAGAAATACACGGATACAGAGCATTCCGAATATAGCTCCAGCTGTAAACCAGGATCCTGTGAATATAATATCTGCAAAACCAAAACTACTAGCTGCCCGTGTGGAAAATAGGGGCACCCAGAGTTTAGGTAAAAAACAATAAACTCCAGGTCAGTCATGGGACTGGTGTGAGAACTAAAATAGTTATTAATCTTAAATTTTAAAGTGGGGATATCATGGGACCACGCCGTATAAAACAGAACGGGTTTACTACACATGAATCTTAGTTTAGAATAAAACAACGCAATGCTTTTTAGAAAACTGAAGCTATTATAAGACTCAGGTCCCATCACACAATGAACGCAGTCGAGGATAGAGTTTTCCCTTATAATAGCCAAATATGCTTGATACGCGAAATTTCATATTTTATTAGTGCTATAAGTGAAGAAATCAACTTCAAATATAAATGTATCAATCATAGGCGGCGTAGGTACCATTATATTACGTCGCCATATATATATATATATATATATATATATATATATATATATATACAACTAAAACCGAATATCGCGTATTGGAAATTGTATTTCCATCTATGAACCGAGGCAAAGGATTATCCTCACCGATTTGGAGACACGCTAAAAAGTGCCTTAGGATCACACCTACGGGCAACCCTTGGATCTACATAGCCGGTCATCCGTCGATGATTGGCAATACCATAAACTATATGTTAGCCGGTTCTATCGAACCTCTAAAATGGGTCAGTAATGCCGACCACTCTAGAGCCACTAGGGACTCAAAATCATATCCGAGGCACCTCGTTTTCCATCAAATAATAAGGGACTTCCACATAAGTAAGCAGTCTGGGCTCCATACCATGAAGTTACTCATAACTAGAACTAACATGTGTCCATTTCCATGCAGTCACTATCCCTTTTTGGTTCATACCGGGGTGTGAGGCTCGCGAAGTAACGTTACACAAAGCTATGCTAATTAAAGTTGTGCTTTGATCATCAACCACAAGGCTTTGCTTTTCAACAAAAGCCTTAATCATTTGCAACTCAGCATGCCACATTGTCAATCCATACCATAACATTGATTTCTGCCAATATATAATCTCTAAGATCGTACGTCTCAGAGAAGGGTGTTAACCTAGAGAATAAATCTTCCGCCACCAAACAGATATATATTTAGCAGAGCTCAATGAATACAGCATAAAGAAATACAACGTCATACATACTATCCATTTACAAGTCCGTTTTGGGTCTGAACGAAACTGGAGGCACCTTATTCCTCGTCCCATATGTCCAATACAGGAGAGAGGTCCACGCATATCTGTCGATCTCCAAGTACGTTTGGACGATAACCACTTATTACCTTGTCTTGGGTGTACGGCCCAATCAAGACATCAGTAATCATCCAAACGATGTGAAGATCTCCGGTCTTCCACCACCGTCTTCATCTTCGACTTTTGGTCGACGTATTAATTATTCAGAATGGGTTAAACCCGGTCTTTTTGAATAATTCGCATATTTTATAATCAAGTGTTATAAAAACACAACATACGCCTCATTCCAATTTAGAATATTCTTTTAATAAAATATTCACATTTTTAGGGGAAGGTTCCCATAAATGTTATCAAAGATAAATTCTTTTAAATTTATTCTTTAATCTTCTTTTGGATATCCATTTCAAATGAATTTATTTTATCTTTTCACAATTCTAAACCAAATTAAGGTTTATTAACTAGTCGGGATTGCTTACCGAAGTAATCGTTCATTTATATTTTTCACATCCCAAACCATTTATCCCATTCTCATTTTAATCAAATTAAAGAATCATTTAAAACTCTAGTTCAATTTTAATTTCAAAAATCATTACTTAATGATTATCCAAATTTCAGGAAATAAATCTTGTTTTTACTTGGGTTAAAGAACCAGTGTCCTTTAAAACACAGTTCACGATAAACCCAAATCATTTTTCATAAAAATGGAATCTACACAGAAAACAGATCAATATATATTCGATATAAATTTCTGTATCAGACTAATAATATAAATAGAATAGCGGCAAAGCCTTTTAAATTCCATATATAGTAACGGTCTTCTTTTACAGAAGCTCATCTCGATTATTATTAAATCGAATTCCCTTCAATTCCAATTTATTGCATTAAATTGGAAAACTTTACTTTGGAAAAATTTCCATTTAGATCTTAATAAAAGATTCATAAATTTCATTTAAATCTTAATAAAAGATTTATAGATTCCATTTAAACCTTAATAAAAGATTTATAAATTCCATTTAAATCTTAATAAAAGATTTATAAATTCCATATTATATCTTAATAAAAGATTTATAAATTCCATATTATATTTTAATAAAAGATTTATAAATTCCATATTATATTTTTCATTGTTAATTAGGATTAAAGAACAAATGTCGTTTAAAACATAGTTCATGATAAACCCACAATCAATTTTCATTTCAATTCTAATTAAGCATTAATTAATTAGTAAACTTCTCTAAATCTTAATTAAAAGATTTAGTCCTTTCACACGGGGTTTAAGAACAGTGTTATTTAAGACATCATTCACGAAAAACCCAAAATTCCAATTCTTTTATTCAATTCTAATTAAATATTAGTTAATGAAAGAGGCTATGCAGCGGTATATAATCGTGTAGTATGAAGAATATGATGTAGAGTATATAATAGAATAGTAAGCAGTAAATCACACAGTCAATTTATACTGGTTCGGACCACTGTCCTACGTCCAGTCCCAGACTCACTTCTGGAATTTCACTAACACTAAAACCCTCACTTAACCCGGAGGAATAGGTACACAATTACCCGAACAGCCGAACGGGATTTCTTGCCTCAACCACTGGAGAGGTCTTTGTTAATACAGAATAATTATTGACTCTTTTTGTGTTCTTGATAACAAAGATTGTCTAATATTAAGTACACCATTCCTATAGCCTTTCCTTGATGATAATTGTGAAGTACGTGAAGGAATATGGAAGTTAAAAGGTCCCAAATATGAAAATAGATAGTTTTTAGAATTCAGAGAGCTTTGAGAATATAAGATAGAATTAAAGTAAGAATTGGTGATTGAAACAATTAATCAACCCTCTATTTATAGTATATAAAAAGATACAACTGATCATGAAAGGTTTTGATGAAGAAAAATGGTTGTGACTCTTCATAAAGTTGCAACCTTTCAGAATCAGACGTCTGAGAATAATTTTCAGATGTCTGTTTATAGTTTGAATTTTAAAGCCGAAAGGAAATAATACGTTTCTGACTAAATTTAGACGTCTGAAATATATGAAACAGACGTCTGAATATTGTCTTTTGAAAACAATCTGTTTCAGCAAACAAACTTCTGAAATTTTCAGACCAGACGTCTGTTTTCTGTTATCAGACTATTCCTTGCTTAATTTATATAAGAAAAGCTATATACATATAAAATGTGTGTGTGATCATCAAGGAAGACTTTAACATTAATATCTAAGACTAAAGACCTTTATAACATATTTATTCTTCATTTATTGTGTTCTTGGATCTGTTTGTCAAATGGCTTCCTGCAAAACAAGGTTCGATAATAATATGTACGTTTATGTATAGTTGTCATAGTCAAAACGCTATGTAGCGAGATGTAACATTCTTCCCCTTTTTGACTAATGACAACTATATAAACTCCCCCTATCAATATGCATATTATGTAACATGTTTCTCCCCCTTTGTCATTCGATAAAAAGGAATACTTATAAGAGATGTTTAAGTACACACACAACACACAGAGAAACATACGTAGAAACAGATAATTAAACAGAGAGTAGCATACCAACGTAACATAAGTAGCACATACTGAAGTTTTGTGCGAAGTAGTAGCAAAAATATTACAAATCATGGAAATATTTAGAGAGATTCGTAAGCAAAAGACTAAAGCAAAATACTAATGCAAGATACTAATGCTAGAATTCTTACGAACCATGCTTACCAATCTTCCGAAGTAGACCCAACAATAGTCGTTCCACCATCTTTAGGAGAGCCTTCCTCAGAGTCTGGAACTTCGGCGGAGCTTGAAGACCATTGGAACGGAGCAGGTGCTTGAGCTTGGGTCGAAGAAGTACCAGTGCACGAAACCTTTTCCCAAATCTTATTCAAGAAACCTTTGATGGACTCAAACTTCTTGGTTGTCTGTTTATGATAATTTCATATTTCTTTTTTAAGTTTGGCTTGATTTTGAGATAGCAATAGGACGGCTTGCTTGGTAGATGTTTCGGGAGAAACGACCTGAATATCACTATCTTCTTCTTGTTGCCTAGGTTGGCGTTGATGAGATGGTTCAGAAATGATTGATTCTGGATTAGCAGCTACATGTTCTGACCAGGTTTCAAACGACATAAATTCTAAGGTAGCGGGGTTTTGAGGAATGTCCATAAGCTTCAAGGTTTTGGGACCAATTTCTTTGATGGATAAGGAGGAGATATTGGTGGGTATGTTTACGTCACAAGCTGCAAGAATTCTAGTAATGTAGGCACCGTAGTGTAGAGTTTTGTACTTTCGCATGTACGTGATATCAATCCATTCGTCCATGATAATTTTGGCCCAGTTGATTTGTTTGTTTGAATATAAAGCATACAGAGCTTGAAAATCCCTTTTGTACACTTTTTCATAGCTCCCTGTTCGTGGTTGAATAGTGTGTACAAGTATACAATTAAGTAGGCGAGCTTGCGGACGAAGATGAGTGGGGGTAAGATTTTCCATGTTAATCAGATTATCGGACAGAAATTGATGAGAAATCTCATCACGTGTATTCATATCAACTTCAATTGTGTCAATATCCAACCCTTGCCAAGAACATTGTAGAATTTGACCCAAGCGTTGCAAAGATGTTAATACACGTTTACCGCATACCCATGACCAAATTGTATCCTTTTTAACGTGGGGCTTGGTATGATCAAGATTCATATTAGCTAAAAACAACTTGATTAGGAGTGGGTAGATTTGGACATTATTTTGTTTGAAATCAGTAAGAGGTTCGAAGTGAAAGTGTCTAGCATAGTGTAGTAGACGGTAATTAGAAAAAGCATCGAATTTGACAAATGCACCTTCAAAAAATTTTGAATCCTTCATAGCCTTGTACCTAGCTTTCGCCGTGTCATCCCAAAGCCATTTTTGAATCAATTCTTCGTAAGGTGGAAGAGGTTCATCTTCACGTGATCGTTTTCCTCTATTTGCCATGAGTTTGATGTTGGAGAGTAGTGGAATTTTGTGGTAAAAATGTTATTTTGGGGGCTAGGGTTTTATAGAGTTGGTAAAAGATGAAGATATAATAAGTGGTAGATGAAAGAATGAAGGGTTGTGATGAGTTTGAAGAAGTCATACGTCTATATAAAAAACAACTGTACACAATTCAGGCGTCTAAAAAAAATAGACAGACGTCTGTTTTTGGATGAATAGGAGGCCGAGAAGAATTAGTACAAAAATTGTGAATTTCAGACGTCTGATATTATTTATTTAGACGTCTGAATCTGGAGCGGGAATAATTATTGATGAGAGAACAGACGTCTGAAATTTTGGTGGCAGACGTTTGGTTCGAAGAAATTTTCTTCTCGAAAGAAAATAGTGTATTTAATGTGTATTTTAGACGTCTGATATTTTGTAAATAGACGTCTAATTTTAAAGGAAAAATTATATTCATATTGTAATCAGACGTCTGTTCAGTTATATTCAGACATCTGTTTTTTTTTTTAAATTATCACATGAGTAGCAGTATAGAAAAAATTTATAAACTTAATAACATACTTAATTATTAGATAGAGGAGTTTTCTTCGGCGTTGATGGGCTCTTTCCTTCATTAGCTTGATAATTTATATCCCATGAGTTTGGATCATATGATGGTCGTGAGGATGAGTAAGTATAATATTTCGTTGTTAGATTCACCGGGTCATTTGTTGTTCGATAAGAAGCCGATGGGTCAATAAGATTGGGTGGAGTTGGTAAAGGCGAAACAATATCCTTCTCTTTTGAACCACAAAACTTATATATCATCTTTTCAAGAAGGCTCAAACGAGTTGATGTCGCTTTTTGTTCAAAATATAATTCCTTCTGTAGTTTAATTTGTTCTTCTTGGTAGTGATGAAGATCATCAATTTTACGTTTCGTACTGGGAGATGAAAATAAAGCTCGTTTAGCTTTCTATGATTCTGGAGTAAACCCGGTGTGATAGTTACCCCATTTATATTGAGGTTCATATTTAGGTGTAGGTGTGGGAAGATTAATAGAATCAGAGGAGGTACTTGTTGTGAAATGAATACTGATAGAGGAATTTGAATTTCTTGACGACATAATAAATTTGAGATTTAGTATTTTAATAGAACAATAATTTTATTTTAAGAGCCCATGTATTTATATACATAGAAGAAAGTTATGAATTTGTGGGTTAGAAATTTATAACCATAAATAAATTAATTGATGAGAGGAAAGTTAGGAGAGTCTAAAAATAGTAAAGAATTTTTTGTAGAAACGTAATTAGTTTGTAAAGGAAGAAAATATGTTTTTAGGAAATTTTAAAACATGTTAAATTATATGTCAGTTACTGAGACAATTCCAAGTTTTCGGCATAATTTTATAAACGAATTTTCTAATAAAGGCTTAGTAAAAATATCTGCAATCTGATTATCAGATGAAATGTAGTCTAAAATTATAATATCTTTTTCTATATTGTCATGAAGAAAATGATGTCGAATATCTATATGTTTTGTTCTAGAGTGATTTATCGGATTTTTTGATAAATTGATAGCACTAGTATTGTCACAATATATTGTTGATTTAGTTAAATTAATTCCAAAATCTTTAAGTGTTTGTTGCATATAAATTACTTGTGCACATGCTAACGCAGCAGATATGTATTCTGCTTCACACGTAGAAAGTGAAATACAGTTTTGTTTCTTACTAAACCAAGATACAAGTGATTTATCAATGAAGTGGCACGTACCACTTGTACTTTTTCTATTCGTCCGTGATCCACCAAAGTCAGCATCACTGTAGGATAATAATTCAAATGGACAGCCTTTCGGGTAGAATAGACCAAAGTTCCTAGTATTATTGAGATATCTTAAAATTCGTTTTACTGCTCTTATATGTGATTCATTAGGGTCTGATTGAAAACGTGCACATAGACATACACTCATCATAATGTCAGGACGACTTGCTGTTAAATAAAGTAGCGAAGCTATCATACTTCCATATAATTTTTGATCGATACTTTTTCCTTTTTCATCTTTGTCAGGATGAATTGATGTGCTCATTGGTGTTGGTTTTCCAGAAGTACTATCTAAACCAAAACGTTTAATTAAATTAGTGCAATATTTTTCTTGAAAAATAAAAATTCCATTTGAAACTTGTTTAATTTGTAGGCCTAAAAAATATATGATAATTCACCCATGTGAGACATTTCAAATTCATTAGTCATTATTGTAGAAAATTCTTTACATAAATTTTCGTTTGTAGAACCGAAAATTATATCGTCTACATAAATTTGAATAATTAAAATATCTTTGTTTGTATTTTTAATAAATAGAGTTTGATCTGCTTTTCCCACTTGAAAACTAGATTTTATTAAATATCTTTTAAGTCGTTCATACCAAGCACGAGGTGCTTATTTTAAACCATATAATGCTTTTTTAAGTTTATAAACATAATCTGGATATTTTTCATGTTTAAAAAGCGGTGGTTGTTCTACATAAACATTTTCTTTTATAAAACATTTAAGAAAGCACTTTTAACGTCCATTTGATAAAGTTTAAAATTATGAAAACTTGCATAAGCTAATAAAATACGTATTGCTTCTAATCTAGCTAGGGTGCAAAGGTTTCTTCATAATCAATGCCTTCTTCTTGATTGTATCCTTGAGCAACCAATCTAGCTTTATTTCTTGTGATATTTCCAAGTTCATCTGCTTTGTTTTTGTAAACCCATTTTGTACCAATAACTGATTGATCGATTGGTCGAGGTACTAATTCCCAGACGTCATTTCGTTCGAACTGGTTTAGCTCTTCTTGCATAGCGATAATCCAGTAATCATCCGTAGAAGCTTCTTTCAGATTCTTGGGTTCAATATTTGAAAGAAAAGCTACATGACTTATTTGATTTAATGACTTCTTGTACTAACGTGTGTGTCAATTTCACCAATAATATTTTGTGTAGGATGATCTTTTAATATTCTGGGAGGAGATCTAATATGTTCTATAGGACTATTATTTTGTTCTATAATATTATTATTTGTATTTTCAATATTATCAATAATTTCATCATCATCTTTGTTCTTTATATTTTTATTATAATTTTCATCAAAAGAAACGTGTAAAGATTCTTTTATAACATTAGTACGTTTATTGAAAATTCGATATGCTTTACTACGTTTTGAATATCCAATGAAGATCCCATGATCAGCTTTTGCATCAAACTTTCCAAGTTGATCTTTGGTATTTAGAATAAAACACCTAGATCCAAAAATCTTAAAATATGAAATGTTTGGTTTTCTTCCGTTAAAAAGTTCATAAGGAGTATTTTTAGTTAAAGGACGAATAGAAATATGATTTAAAACATAACAAGCAGTTGCTACAGCTTCTGCCCAAAATTGTTTAGGTAATGTACTACCGTTAAGTAAAGTTCTTGCACATTCTTGTAAAGTTCTATTTTTTCTTTCTACTACTCCATTTTGTTGTGGAGTTGGAGGAAAAGAAAATTATGATTTATTCCTTTCTTTTTACAGAATACTTCAAAAGATTCATTTTCAAATTCACCACCATGATCACTTCGAATATTTTTAATTTTTTCGAATTTTGAATCTTTTTAACGAAATCTTTGAAATGATCAAAAGTATCACTTTTATTTTTCAAAAACATAGTCCAAGTATATCTTGAAAAATCATCAATTATAACAAATACATAACGATTATGATTTAATGACTGTATTTGAGTAGGTCCAACCAAGTCCATATGTAATAGTTCTAATGGTTGTAGAGTTGAAATGACCCTTTTTGATTTGAAGGAGGATTTATTTAGTTTACCTATCTGACAATCTTCGCATAAGTTATTTATTTTAAAATTTATTTTGGGTAGGCCTCTTACTAACTCATGCTTTGAAAGTTTTTGTATAGTTTTAAAGTTTATATGACAAAAACGCTTATGCCTTAACCAAGAATCATTGTTATTAGCAATCAAACACATTTCTTTATTATTATTTAATTTCATATTTAAAACGTAAATATTTCTATCTCTATTCCTTCAAAAATAATATTTTGATTTTTGTCAAAAATACTACATTTGTTTTCAGGAAAAGTTATTTTAAAACCTTTGTCACATAATTGACTAATACTTAATAGATTATGTTTTAAATTTTTAACTAAAGAAACATTAGTAATAAGAGGTATATTTGAAATACCATAGTTGCACACATCTCCTTTGCCAGTGATAAATCCTTTTGAATTATCTCCGAAGGTAACTGAGCCACCATTAAAGTATGATATATTTGTTAACATATCTTTGTCTCTGGTCATATGTTTTGAGCAACCACTGTCTAATATCCATTTTCTCTTTTTAAGTGATACCTGCAAAAAGTATTAATAAGCACATTGGTACCCACTTTTTGATAGGGTCCTAAGAGTTAGGTCTTAGGAAGCCAAACCCAACAGGGTTTAGTATCCCTTTTATATAGATAATTTTTGTTATTATGCACAGATTCCATAAATGAGTTAATGTGCTTTTTCCTAATCAAACAATTGTTAGTTTTTGGAACCCATATCTTAATTTTATTAATTGTTTTTGTGGGTTTTGGTTTTGCATTAATTTTCCTCTTAAACTTTGTATTTTTTGTTGGAGGAAATTTCAATTCATTTTTGAATCCTAAACCATTTTTGTTTGAATAGGGTTGAGAGTTTTCTATGATTCTTGTTAAATTTTCTCTACCCTTGTTAAAATTTGAAACATTTGTAGAAATGTTTTCTAACTTAGTTTGAATACTTTTATTTTCTAATTCTAGTTCTTTTACTCTAATTTTCAACAAATGATTTTTAGAACTAATTTCATCATTCTTCGTCTTTCGAGTTTCAATTTCTTGACGCAAAAGAGAAAGCTGACTATCCGAATTCGTAAGAGTTTCTTGAACTTTTTCAAGTTCTTCTTCTAGAATTATCTTTTCATCTTTTAACATATCTCTTTCGAATTCAGCTTTATCCTGATTTTCACAAGTTTCTTTAATCTTTTTCTTTAGAGTTTTTATTAAATTTAAAAGTTCAGCATTAACATCTATTAGTTCTTCATAAGATAATTCACTTACCTCAGATTCTTGTGCCATAAAACACACATTTGCTTGCTCTTTATCACTATCACTATCACTGCTTGATGAATCTGAGTCTGAGTCATCCCATGTAACAGAAAAGGCTTTCGTCTTGAATTTTTCTTTCTTGCTTTTATTTAAGTTCTTTTGATTTTCTTTCATTTTTGGACAATCTTTTACCATGTGACCTTTCTTATGACAATTGAAACATTCTAGCTTTGAAGACGAAGGCTTATTTGAAATATTCTTTTTGAAATTTCCTTTTCTATATTTCAGAAATTTATTAAAGTTTTTGGCAATAAAAGCTAGATCTTCGTCTTCTGATTCAGACTCCTCTTTATCAGCATGAAAGGCCACATTTTTCTTTTCTTGAGCTAGTTCTCTTTTTGCTTGAAGGTTTACTTCATAAGACATAAGATTTCCTATTAGCTCTTCTAGTTTCATTGCTGATTAATCATTTTCTTCTTCAATGGCTAGTACTTTTCTTTCCCAATCGTCAGTTAAAGAATTTAGTACTTTTGAAATGATGTCAAAGTCACTGTATTTTTCTTCCAGTCCTATTAATGCATGTAAGATATCTTGGAATCTTGAGTACATTTCGTTGATAGTTTCATTTTGAAGTTCTGGAACTGATTTTTGAGCATTGAAATTTTAGTTTGTTTGACTTTGTTTGTTCCTTCATGAATAGTTTTTAGTGTCTCCCATATTTGATAAGCTGATGTACAAATGCTAACAGGATCAAATTCATTTCGATCTAGGGCACAGTATAGCATGTTCATAGCTTTTGCATTTGCATTTGCTTCATCTTTTTGAACGGTTGTCCAAGTTGCATATTCAGTAGTAGGAGCTGCAAACTCTTTTTGAGTTGCATTCCATGCACTAAAACCACTTGCTTGCATATAAATTCTCATTCTTGTAACCCAGTAGTTATAGTGTAGTTCGTTGAATAGTGGTGGTCTTTGAGTAGATTGTCCTTCGGCAAAAGTAGTTGAGCTAGTACTTGGGTTATTCTCCATTTTATCAAAATATCAAATAACGATGTAACGGTTATAGGATAACCTCGCTCCGATACCAATTGAAAGAGGCTATGCAGCGGTATAGGATCGTGTAGTATGAAGAATATGATGTAGAGTATATAATAGAATAGTAAGCAGTAAATCACACAGTCGATTTATACTGGTTCGGACCACTGTCCTACGTCCAGTCCCAGACTCACTTCTGGAATTTTACTAACACTAAAACCCTCAATTAACCCGGAGGAATAGGTACACAATTACCCGAACAGCCGAACGAGATTTCTTGCCTCAACCACTGGAGAGGTCTTTGCTAATACAGAATAATTGTTGACTCTTTTTGTGTTCTTGATAACGCAGATTGTCTAATATTAAGTACACCCTTCCTATAACCTTTCCTTGATGATAATTGTGAAGTACGTGAAGGAATATGGAAGTTAAAAGGTCTCAAATATGAAAATAGATAGTTTTTAGAATTTAGAGAGCTTTGAGAATATAAGATAGAATTAAAGTAAGAATTGGTGATTGAAACAATTAATCAACCCTCTATTTATAATATATAAAAAGATACAGCTGATCATGAAAGGTTTTGATGAAGAAAAATGGTTGTGACTCTTCATAAAAGTTGCAACCTTTCAGAAATAGATGTCTGAGAATAATTTTCAGATGTCTGTTTATAGTTTGAATTTTAAAGCCGAAAGGAAACAGTACGTTTCTGACTAAATTCAGATGTCTGAAATATATGAAACAGACGTCTGAATATTGTCATTTGAAAACAATTTGTTTCAGCAAACAGACGTCTGAAATTTTCAGACCAGACGTCTGTTTTCTGTTATCAGACTATTCCTTGCTTAATTTATATAAGAAAAGCTATATACATATAAAATGTGTGTGTGATCATCAAGGAAGACTTTAACATTAATATCTAAGACTAATAGACCTTTATAACATATTTATTCTTCATTTATTGTGTTCTTGGATCTGTTTGTCAAATGGCTTCCTGCAAAACAAGGTTAGATAATAATATGTACGTTTATGTATAGTTGTCATAGTCAAAACGCTATGTAGCGAGATGTAACAGTTAATTGGAAAACCTTACTAAATCTTAATTAAAAGATTTATTCTTTTCTCAACTAGGTTTAAGAACGGTGCCATTTAAGACACCATTCGCGACAAACCCAAAATCCAGTTTATTTTATTTAATTCCAATTAAATATTAATTAATTGGAAAACTTCATTAAATCTTAATTAAAGATTTATTTTAGTTAATAACTAGTTCATTTCGATAAAAATACATTTTTATTTTTTCAAATATGGAATTTTTTTATCAAAAATCTTTCCAGATTATTAATTATGGTTTTTCATAATTTTTCCATATTTTTAATAATTTTATTAAGGCCTTTAAAGTCGGTTTCCAATAACGACCACCGAACTGCATCCATAACGACCTTTTCCAAATTTGATTTGGATATAATTCCAAATCCAACCGTTAGATTTCAATCTCTTATATCCATTGAAAAGCTCTTTTCGATACGAACCCAACGGTTCCGGTATTAGGAGAATCCGACGGTCGGATCTCCCGTTACATCAATTTGAAGTTAATGGTCGAAATTCGCGAACGGTCGCTACGCGGCGCGTTCTATTCAGGCCATTAAATATATATAATATATGTATTATATATATTTCGTCGATTTCCAATTAAAACGTTTTTTATTAATCGTTTATAAATTCGTTTTAAAACGATTCCCACTTTATTTTCAATTTTAAATAAAAATTGAATATTCTATATTTTTAACATATTAAAATGATAATATTTTCAAAATATTAAATTTTGAAATCACTTCTTTTCAGTGTTCATTAGAAAATGAATAAAATCGATCGATAAACCCATTCGGGTTAAAATGACGTTTATATACTTAACCCGGCTTCATATTTTTATATTTTTGTGTCCATTCAAAGTCGGACATCAAAATCATAATTTTATTCTTCACTGAATATTATTTTAAAATATTCGTTATTTAAAATATTCTTTATTTTAAAAGATTCTTTATTTTAAAATATTCTTTATTTAAAATATTCTTTATTTAAAATATTCTTTATTTAAAATATTCTATTACATTATAAATGTTCTGTTACATTGAAAATGTTCTTTTACATTATTTACATTATAAATGTTCTTTTATATAAAAAATGTTCTTTTATTTTATTTACATTATAAATGTTCTTTTATATAAAAAATGTTCTTTTACATTATAAATGTTCTTTTATATAAAAAATGTTCTTTTACATTATTTACATTATAAATGTTCTTTTATATAAAAAATGTTCTTTTACATTATTTACATTATAAATGTTCTTTTGTATAAAAAATGTGCTTTTATTTTAAAATGTCCTTTATTTCTAAATCGGAATGCAACCCAATCAATTACCATATAATATCAGTTATATGAATTTCATACATCGCATGTAATGCAACAATAATAATAAATAATAAACAAACAGTCCATTCACATCCAGAGTGAAATTTACAACTGTGTGAGCATTAAAATAAATAAATAATGCTCATCACAGACTGTCAAACCATCGATTGACATACATTTAAATATTGGGACTAGAGTATGCCAAATATCATCCCAATACCCGTGTGGGGTTTTCAAACAACAACAGTTTATTTAAATAAATTATTGGTTAATAAATTGAACCAATTCTAATTCAGATTGAATTATTTTTAAACTTAACCAATTTTCACTAATTTAATTTATAAATATGTATTTCTAATTTAATTCCATCTGCCACATAAATGTTAACATTATTTTTAATACGTTCAACATTACAACATCACAAACAACATACGATACAGTTAATTTAAATCGTCCATGGTTTGTGGACGAGGGAGGTGATCTAACAAGCACCATATACAGTTTCTAATGATTAAACTGATAAAAATCTAAATTGGAAATTCTATATATTTTCCAATTATGAAAATAAATAAATAACTGTGTAGAATTTTTAGTGAGGAGTTCACACCTTTGGTTTCTACTCCATCAGTGTGTATTTCCTGAATTTCTGGTACGGTTTGGATTTGCCCGAAATTCCAACGCAATCTTTTTCACACTGTTCATAGTAAAAATCACATTTTTAATACGATATTATTTAAATAAAAATCATATTTTTATTTCAACTCTATATATATATAAAGCATATTTTTCTATACAGTGAAAGATCATATTTTCTATACAATGAAAAATCATTTTCTTCTATACAATGAAAAATCATATTTTCTATACAATGAAATCATATTTTTATATACAATGAAATCATATTTTTACATCTTAAAACCATGGCATTTTCATTTTTGAAACAATGGCATTTTCATTTTTAAAACGATGACATTTTTATCTTTTTAAAATAAAAACATTTTTATTTTTAAAACAATGCTTTATTTTTCTTTTCAAAACAATGTATATTTTATTTTGAAAAACAATTCTATTTTCATTTAAAACTGATTTTAATCTATGGCACTTTATAAAATAAAGATTTACATTTTTAACACAAAGTTATATATTTTTAAAAACCAATTTCCGATTAATTACATAAATAAAAAAAGGAAAAGCTCACTGTTTTTCTGTTCTGGACAATCCCATTGTGTAGTGTTCTTCATCACGGTTCTAATGATACCTAGTTTGTGAAATTCTGAAAATATATGAGCAAGTTACAATCATTTTTACATAAACTCCTTTTATAATTAATTAAATAAATAATTTAATTTATTCACTTAACCAATTTTCAATCCCTCTTCTTCCCGTCCATTTGTCTGTACCTCGCCGAACCCATCTCGATGTCAAAGAAGCTGGCGCCGTCCCTCACTCCAATGATCAGAGTCACATCCAAGGCCATCGACTGCTGCTCCACAACGTCCTCCGCCTACACCACCATGTCCTGAGAATTCCGGTCATCCCTAGGTCTTGAAAATTGAACCCAAACCGATTGTCTTTGAGTAGTAAAATCGAACATCATACAACATCGATACCAATCATAACCGTTGGTCCTACAGATCCTGCAGCCTTCTATCATTTTCCAATTGTATAATTTTCTTTTCGTTTCATGGATCTTGAGATTAAGAGGTGAAAAACGGATTGTTCCTGGCCTTCCTTGAAGAAACGACGGCAGCTTAGTATAAGGAATTAGGGTTTTCTGAATTGTGGGTATTTATAGATTATATTTTATTATATTTAATTCAATTGTTTGTCTACGTTAAAATTTAATACTCCTAACTTCAAACAAATTCCAACGACTAACATCCCTAATTAAATACCCTCATTCCGGACACAATGGAATTTGTTTCGTTAGCCAAATCGACTGTTTCGACCCGTTTTTATTTAAATTAAAATATAAATCAATATATATTGAATTTAAACATACATTCTAACTTACCGGGACTACATACTGACTCCAAATTTACAGAAAAATAAATCTAGCTATGTTTTGACGATACGGTCCTAACAAAATTAATTTCGTCGAATTTGGAGACCGTTTGGAATATGGCCATTTTCTGGTCGATCCAATTTGACTAAATTTGAAAAACACGTTTTCTTTTGCCACGCTCACATATTAATTCCAAAAATTATAAAATTGGAATCTAGCAATAATTTGACATTCCAGATCCAACAAAAGTGGTTTCGTCGAAACGAAGGTCGTTTGCAAAATGACTATTTTTAAGGGCTATATATATATATATTTAAAATATATATAAAATCTATAGCGACTATTCTGAATTTTAAACTAGACATAACTTACAATTTATAAAGTGAAATATCCGTTTCTTACATTCTTTAGAAAGATATTATTAAACAGATTCAAATACTTCTGGTTTCGTCCAATTCTGATTTAAAATGAATTTTGTGTACTCAATTGAAATTATAAATCAAATTTTCAAACTGCCGCACCATTTCAGGCTCGTTTTATAATTAAAATAAATGAATTCGTTCTAACTTCGATTAAAATAAATTTTTCGTCGTTATTATTTAAAATAAATCATTTTAAATATTCAAAATTCATTAAAATTTCTAAAATAAAAAATTTAAATTGGTTCAGAATTTCCGGGTTGTTACAACCTTGGTTACAAGTTTTTATGTATATAATGTTATTTCCCTGTTGTTGATTGAATGTGGATATACATGTTTATGCCATGTTGATGAAGTTAGGGAAACAAACTTGTAAACCTTATTTTGATGTTAAGATTGAGATTTTAATGATTTTGGACCTTTATTATATGTGCTTGATTTACGTTTTATTTATTACTATCTATAACGTAATTAACGTATTATGAATGCGTATTAGGTTCGTACTAAATGCGATAAATAGGATATTAGATTTATAAAAGTCCCCATAGGAAATTTGTATGCATATGAGTATTAATGTCTATTAATTAATATTAATGACATATAGACACGAGGTTAACCCTTATTTGTGGGAGAAGCCTTCCCGAAACCGATACGCATATCCAACATCTAAAAGTTTTCTAGGTTAAGGTGAGAGGTATAGGTGCCATTAGCTATTATAATGAGTACACAAAGATGCGAGGTTAACCCAACTTATAGTAGAAGTCTACCTAGAACCTTACGGAAAATCAAACATCTACAAGTAGTTAGTTTAACGTAGGACGTCTAGTGTATATATATGTATGTGTGATGTAGGCTTGCCTCAAAAGGGTATTAAGTGGCTTACCTACCCCGGTTTGGGTATTAAGTGGTTAAGACTAGGTTCGTCCCTAAGGTTCACTCCTTGGTTTAGGACCAAAGTCATGAGACCCACCCTAATTAAGTTCTTAAGTGGTCATTGAATCCGCTTTTCTCTTATAAAGTATTAAATGGTCCTAATTCAAAAATAGACATATGAGTAAGGTAGTTCTCCAGAAGTTGTCCCCTTCTTATCTAGAGGCTATGTGAGGGCATACCTAGGGATGGACAATATGAAAATTCTAAGGGACTTCCTGTCTAAGGGAAGTATTAAGTGACTAGTAGATCACCTGTAATGATAGCTAGATAGTAACACATGGGTCCTCCAAGAGGGTCATAAATGGAGATGAATGTCTATTTAAACCTGGTATTAGGTGGCATATTACTATCTCTCGATTTATATTGAGAGTATATTTAATAGTGATGAGGATTATAAGACAAGGTCTTAAGTGACATTTGAGTAGTCCACCTAACTAATACATATTAATTATGTGTTGAATTTGTGTAGACATAATTTGATGAATTTATACTGCCAAGTATAGTAAATAGACATTTCTTAAACTTATGTGATTTTTATTCACAAGAACTTATTTTTGTGACCTCCTTCCTAGTAACAATTAAATAGGTTAGCAGGTGAGAATGCTTGATTCATGGAATCACAGAAAGTAGAGCCTAGCAAAGGAGATTCTATAGTTTATCGTTATTTTCAGTTATTATCATGTTGAGAAGTTTATTGTAATCATGGGATATTATTATTGATGTACCTAGATATGGAGGTTAGGATTTAATGTATTGATATTATAGTGGTTTGATTTAATGGTACATCTATTTTTAGTTATTATATTTTATTCCTTCCGTCGTGAGATTCTGATTTCGTTTTTAGTTTGGGTTTGCTTATGTATCCCTTATATGAACCAATGACCTATTTAGAATGACTTTAAGTTCCGATATGACTTTTTTGAATCAGAATTTAGGCCCATTCCAAAAAGGTTGATACATGGAATGTCAATATTGTAACCCTCAACGATTTCATATTCATGGATCGCAAAAGAAGACCCAGAACATCCTTTAATACTAGACTTCCCTTTAGTCTGAACCCTAGCATCATCCTTCGCTTCTTTCATAAACCTCATCCGTTCCTCTAGAACTTTAGGCTCGTTTCCCCCTTTGAAATGTATTCATAAGCTCTCCCTCATCTACAAACCTATCTTCTGAGGCATGCATCTCCTCTTCAACTAGTTTTCTCCAAGTGCCGACCAAAGTTTATGGATAGTCCTCGATCTATGAAAAGTCACGATACCTGAGGACTCGGGCAAAGAAACCCATAACTAATGGACCGAGCTCCTCCTCTGCCTTCTAATCCTCACTCAACTGATCTCCTAAATCCTTTAAATATATATTATATTGAATTTTGGAGTTGGAAGCTAACTCAAGTGTTGTGTTAGCAATTTCTTCCACCTTCTTAGATCATGTCTTGACGTCAAGAAGCTTATCCCATATATCTCATTCTCCTTTTCAAGAGTACTTTTCTATGCATTCAGGCTTTTGGAGCTAAGCTTAATTCCAATTTTTCTTGGTCACAACTTTCAGATCATCCTTTATTGAATTCGTTCTCAAGCTTGCCGTGTCAAATTCCTTATGGAAGCAGTCCTTGAAATCATAGTACTGCTTCTTATGTTTTTTAACATCTTGCTTAACAGCCTTTAGTTTAGTCTAAGTTTCAACAAGCTCTTTATCCACGTAGGAAAGGGCATTTTTATCTCAATCCCATTCTTGATTCATGTTAGCAGTATCCAGCTCAATGGATCGAATAATCTCAGATAATTTCTGAGCATACTTTCATGTCTCCTTATATTGCCCTCAGATGTCTTCAACTACCTTCTTGAGTCGTTCTTCAGTGCTTTCAAGCATGGATGAAGAGGAAGGAAGTGCACGCGTCTAAAATAGTACTGTGGGAATTGAATGCCTAGTTCCTTTTCCACTCTGTCACTAAAGGCTTAAGCACGATAGGCTTTGTAACAGTGATAGTTTTTGACTTTTTCTTGATATAGATCGCTATTGGCTTCTCCTTTCCCTTGTCTTTTGGCTCTGAATTATTCTTCGGACGAGGCCCATTATAGGAATCTTTTGGAGGGATTTAGGCATTGACTACTGAATTCTCGCTTTTGCAAATATCCTTCTAACTTTTGGGCCTATCGACCTCGCGATGGACTAAAGAAAGAGAATGGGAGTGGTGCTTATAGTCATTGTGATGCCTTTCTCTGTCTGATTCCTCTCTTTTTTGATCCTCTCTATTTTTCCGCTCCTGATCAATAATGGTACTTCGGTGGGACACCACTCTTGGACAAACTATTTCCAAGTCGCCTATAATCATATGATCTTGACATTGTACCTGCAAAACAGATTAAGTGCACGTCAGAACTAGTAAATCATACAGTGGACAAATGCAATGGGTGTGTTGTGTCTGCCCTAGTGATCCTCCTGACAGACCCAGTCCAAATGTTTAGCTCGCCGACAAAATCTCCCCAACTCCGGCGTAGATATTTTCCCTTAGAAGTGGAAAAGAATGTCTGTAGATTTAGATTGGTGAATCCATGCTACTTAGGCAGCAGCGCTCGATCGCCAAAACCGTAGAAAGGTTCATTTGTGATAGAAGATCCCGTGTCTTAGGTCGGAGACTTTGGCTGCGGAGTGTGTTCTAATGAAGATTTCTTAGTTGTTTATTTCCTAACATGGACTTTATCGTGGGGTTCATCGAGCAAGCCCCCCCCCCCCGAGGGCATGACTCCTTTACAGCTGTGCCTCCGCCCCTGACTGAGCACCGCTCAAACCAATACTTCTATCAGCACTTAGCAAATTAAATCGGCGTAGAAACTCCTCATTCATAAATCTTCGCACCTGCCTCTGTTCCTTAGGAACCGCTCGCAAGGTGGCCAACCTCGATGTATACATTCATCGCTAGGCCTTTCTATTGTCCCTGCCAAATGAAAACATAAAGTTTTAGATGAATTCAAAGCCAAATTCGAAGTAAATGACTTCTGAAGACACTTACATCCTTTAAGCCATCGGCTGGCAAAGCCTTCTTGATGAGGAACGTAAAACTAATCTAATTTTACTCCACTTGTTTTACTCCACCCATCCATGATGACTCGGCTGTTCAATGTTGCTTTAAAATAAGTAAACGATGGAGTATCTTTATGGTGCTTGAAGTTGAAGAAAATCACACATCATCGGTGGTAAGCTCCCGATAGAGATGCTCGTGGTATAGAATATAAATAGCATGAAGGTAAACATAAGTTGTCGGGTGTAGCTTCATCAGTGCCAAGCCCATAAGGGAAAGAATGGTCAGGAAAAATGGACTGAATGAAGGGACGGAACTGACTTTGCACATATGCGAAAGTGAGCTCTTACCCTTCTAGAGGACGGTGTGGTGTTTGTAGAACAACATGCACCCAAACCTGATTGAATGAAAAGTATCATTTTAGTTTAGGTCATTCATTGCTGAAAGATAGCTCTCGGAAGAGTATCTAGAGTAGGAGCTACTCCTGCAACACAAGCTCCACCTGTAACTACGACCTGCTTTTCCACTAGCGAGACTGTTAATGACTTGCCACGTGCTTGAATTTGATATCGAGACTCATCGTCTTCAGACCCAGCTGTAGAGCTAGATCCTGTTTTTGGATTTTTATAAATCATATCTGTAACAACCCGGATTTTTACAACGTGCTAGGACAAGAATCAAGGCAGGATTTAATGATAAAATCTGAATCAGGAGAAACGGGTTGCGCCATTGCATTCGTCTCGGAAAAATACGCGAAATAGAGTCCGAGTTTTCGAAAATCGGTGTCCGTATGACCAAGTTATGGCTCGTCAAAGTTTTCAGAAAATTTCAAGTTCAAAAACAGTTCAAATTTGAATTTAGAATTTAAATTTAGCCATGCAGAACAGGCGGGAAAAATTCCTGCCACCCCCAAGTCGACTGGGGAGTCGACTTTGGAGTCGACACACCCCAGGTGGTGTCGACTGCCCAGTCGACACCCCTGTCGACTTGGGTGGTCGGCCAGTTGGCCTGGGTGTGCCTGACTTGTTCCTCAAGACATGCTCTTGGGTCTGGTCTATTGGCCTGTGAAGGGTTTTAATGGTTCAGATCTATCCTAGGGTTAATCTAAGGGCCTAAACTACTCCTAATCTCTATAAAAACACCCTAGGTCCTAACCTAAATCACTAAAAATCAATCCTACAACTAAGTGCTGCCAAAATCTATCTTGATCATGGCCTCCATCTCCAACTCCAAGGGCTTATGCATTCAAATCGGGTTCAAATCAAAAGGTGCAAGCTTCCTACATCAAATCAAGGGAGTGGATCAACGTTGCTAGGCCAATTTCATGATGATTCTTCAACAAAGGAGCCACCTTTCTTCGACAAGACGATTCATGATCTTTCCCAAAGCCTCGCTATGTAAGTTCTAGCTACTTGTAGGTTCTAAAGGTGGTTCTAATGTGACATGGAATAAAATGCGATGAAACATAAGTATGCTAGCCTATGTGAACCTAATTTTGCCCCTTTTCTATGATCTATGACCTTGGGCTAAGTTTTAGCGACTTAATCATGCCACTCATGTTATGTTTCACCTAGTTTATCTTGCAAGTTTGAATCTTTATCTATGGAATGTTAGCATGAACCTTTGGGAACCATTTGACTTGTGAAACATGGGCAAAGACTTGACTTTGGGGCTTATGCATGTAAATGAACCCAAACCCCTTATGTTATCATGCATGTTTGTGGCCAAATTCTCTTATGATACTATGCATGTTTGTGGCCAAATTCCCTTATGATACTATGCATGTTTGTGGCCAAATTCTCTTATGATACTATGCATGTTTGTGGCCAAATTCTCTTATGATACTATGCATGTTTGTGGCCAAATTCCCTTATGATACTATGCATGTTTGTGGCTAATCTCGTTGTGACATTATGCATGTTTGAGGCCAAAAACCCCTTATGATGCTATGCATATTTTGAGGCCAAACCCCTTATGATACCATGCATGTTTGTGGCCAATCCCTTTTTGACATCGTGCATGTGTTGGGGCCAATATGTAGCATAGTATCCTTACTATGTTGACTCGCTTTTACTTGGGTTGGAAACACGATTTGGGGTAGGTTAGACGTGCGTGATCATGACATGATAATTTGACATAGGATTTCATGAAAATATGGCACTCATGATACACCTAAATGTGGACATGACATGTGGGGTAAACATGGGACTTGAAATTAGACACGTATGGGTTGTAAGTGTAATATGACACTAGACCAAACATGAAAGTGGCCAACTCGAGGTTGGGTTGAGTTTGTAGCATAAATCTACCCGGACCCGCCCGGCTTAACTAGTGGCTACAAACAATATGACCCAATGTGAGTAGTTGGTCATATAGCACTTAAAACCCAAGGTTAGACTAGGTTGTGGTGTAAAGCTACCCGGACCCGCCTGGCTTAACTAGTAACCACAACAAAGTCTAATGTGAGAGGTTGGGGTGCATTAATCTAATTAATGCCACATGAAAAGGTTAAGTAATTTTGATTAATGACACTTAACCGATATAACACGAATGGGTAGGTTAAGTTAAACCGGACTTGATTTCTTAATGACACTTAACCATATAAGAGAATTAGGGGATGGGGTTAAGTAATTTACACTTAACTAATCCGACTTGGTAATTAGATGGGGTTAAGTAACTTAGACTTAACTAATCTAAACACGGTAATTAGATGGGGTTAAGTAACTTAGACTTAACTAAATCTAAACACGGTAATTAGATGGGGTTAAGTAACTTAGACTTAACTAATCTAAACAGGGTAATTAGATGGGGTTAAGTAACCTACACGGTAATTAGATGGGGTTGAGTAACCTACACTTAACTAATCTAAACACGGTAATTCGATGGGGTTAAGTTAAACACTTAACCAATCTAAACTTGGTAATTCAATGAGGTTAAGTAACCAGTACTTAACCAACTTAACATGATAATTTAATGGAGTTAAGTAACTTATACTTAACCAATTATACATGATGATTTGATGAGGTTAAGTTAACCTATACTTAACCAATCCGACTCGATAATCCGATGAGGTTAAGATAATCTATGCTTAACCAATCTAACACGATAATCTGATAGGGTTAAGATAAACGAATACTTAACCAATTTGACTTGATGATTGAATAGGGTTAAGTCATGAGTTTCTTGGTATACTTAACCAACTTGTAGGGCTAGGTCTTGGACTTGAATACTTAGCCAAATCTTGACATGATTCGTAGGCAGGTTAAGTCATGAACTTAAATGACAATACTTAACCCATTAGACAAAACCCTAGTTCAGGGGATTAGGTGGAAGACAGGGATTAACAAGGATAACGGGAAAGGAGACTAAGTGGTAAACCTTAGTTTGGGAAACTAAGTAATAATTCTTAGTCAAGGGATTTGGACCAGTTCACAGATAGATGAGTAACCCGATACGGTAGGTCATCGCGTAAAACACGAGGAGGAGCAAATTATCTGACTTAGATAAAGGCTCCAACGAACTGGGTGACGAAGCGGTAGCTTCGGGGGACGTGAGGGTACTCTTGGTATCCCTCTGTGAGGTGGCAGATGGTCCATGAAACCCGGCCTCACAGAGGTTAAGGTCTGCGGTAGAAGAGCCAAGAGTATGCCTTGGTTGCTATGCGAGCGACCTAAAGACTGGGATGGATTAGCGTGGAGTCGACGATACTTGTTTTTGCCCTGGATAGCACGTCGCCGACTACCTACCATCTTTAGTCAATCGTGTACGAACGGAAAGGCAGAGAACTCCCAACAGACCATGTTCTTGCTATCGAGTCATGGGTGAGGTTGGCCAATAGGAAAGTGGGGCATAGTGGGGCCGGGTAGTAGTTCTCATACATGATTTTTCTTGGATTGCCTTTCAGTAGTTGAGGGAGGGGTCACGTGGGACCATAGCCACGGATACAAAAACAGATCTTGATATCTGCATCAGTAGACGACTTAAAGCTCCCGACTGAGTTCCGTACTTCTCGATTTGCCCTGGCACGGAACTCGGATGGCACATTGAGATACATGTGCGTCTAGACATGGAAAACGGTTCACGATTTATACGTGGGACAAAGGGCGTGATTGACGGGTGGCATAATCCCTAGTGGCCCTAGGTGGCTTGAACCCAAACCGAGACACGCAAACGTTCATTAGGTAGCATAATCCCTTGTGGTCCTAGGTGGCATAAATCCTAGGTGAACACGCGATAGTTCATGGTAAGAAAACATAACCAGATCAAGGGTAGCAGTCCAAAACAACTTCAAGGATAAAATGGTACTACGTTGAGGTGGTATAGATTTACATGGGAAAGCCCGTACGGCCTACGGCAAAGGACTGAACTTATACATGGAAAGAAACATACGAGTTGGGAAAACCTACATATGCTAGGTTGACATGGACCATTACGTGACATTGGGCAAGGGACATTCATAGTTAACACATGACGCGGGTTGGGATACTAGTACGAGAGGTGTAGAGCAAATATACATGATAAACACCATGGGATGTTATACATGATAAATACCTTGGGATGTTATACAGGATAGATACTGTGGGATGTTATACATGATAGATACCTTGGGATAGTATACTTGATAGAAACCTGACGATGTGATACCTTGATTTATCTTGACACCGTAGTTTATTATGGTACCTTAGTTTATCTTGCTACAGTAGCTCATCCGGTTATCTTGGTTTAGCTTATCTATCTTGTCGTCATCCTTATGTTTACTTTCAGTTTATGCATGTCATGTTACCTTTACCTGTTTTTATACTGGAAGTAGGTAGGACTTACCAGTCTTTATGACTGACCCCGTTTTGTTTCGCCTCTTTGTCTTCCGTTTCCCCCCCCCCCAAGGTTTTCAGGGAGGAAACACTGTTATTTAGTTCGGACTTCCTCTGCTTGAAGGTCATCATGCATGGCTTGGACTTTTCTTGGCTATGGCTACCTTACTGTTTTATTTGGGGAATAATTTATGAAAAGGTTTTATGCTTCTTTACTATTGCAAGACAGGTTTTGATGTATTCTGATGTAAAAGGCTTTAGACCTTATTTTATAAGGTAATGAAATTTGTTTTACTTCCGCTGTTTTATATATATGTTCTGTCTTGTAATATTTCTGTGCATGTTTACCTCGATAATGCTTCACCAAACCTAGTGCATTCCCTTTGTGAGTGACCCTAGCGGAGGTGGGGTGTTACATTTGGTATCAGAGCAGAAGGTTACCAGACTGGGCAAAAGTTTTAAAACCTTCTGAAAACTATTTGAGAAACTATTTACAAAGAAGCATTTTTCAAGAAAAGTTTTTTTAAAGGCTATTCCCCAAAAGCCATTAGCACTATCCTTTATTTCCTTGATTGAACCTCTTTTCCTTTCTTTCCTCCATCTGTAGTCACAGTAGCTTTAACTGTGACTAATCCTTGTCTAGCTACGTAAGTGTTTTCCCGTGCGATGGAGGAAGTTCTCGAGAGACCTGTTACCGAAGTTATAAGAAGGGATAATAAGAGCAAGGATAAAGGACACGAGCTTAAGAATAAGCAACTTGTTGGCATGGCTTGATCCACAAAGGAAGATAAGGATAAGGTCAGCGAGAGGGCAATTGTATGCTCTCATTTCTAGCATACCTAAGAGGAATAGTACCGTTTCTGTTAAAGGCTTAGCCTTTCTTTTCTATCGTCCCGTCTAGACTTTGTTTTGATCATCGCATCACTTAAGTCTGCCTCGATAGTTAAGTCTCTGCACCTTAGTACTAGCATGGTAGAAGATCCCACTTTAGTCCCAAAATCTGATTGGAGAGTCGGTCCATTTATTCATGACTTGTTTGGATTTGAGAATGTCTATGCCAAGTGTTGAGATTAGAAGCAATGCTTCTATTGTTGAGCTATGGATGGATTCTAGGGATGAAGTGGTTATCCAGCTAGGGATACCATTCTCGGTTTTGGAAAGAGGGTAGTTAGACTCTTAACTTGCCTTAGTAATACCCTCGAAGTCTTGTATAACCTTTTGGGTTCTGTCATGGTTAGTTACCTAGAATCTCTCGATGAATTTATCGGAAATCTCTGGTCCGATCGAGTAATGTTCGCCAATAAGACGGATGGTTCACTCCGCTTGAGCATGGGTTATAGGAATCATCCTAGTAAGTGCACGTGGTAACATGGATTGACATCGGTAAACGAGATCCAGAATTCACTAGTGAATTATGGAGAGCTTGCATGAGTACGCAGATACGTTTGGGCCAAGCATACTAGGGAAGAATAAGTGGAAGTGAAACGAGAGGCGACAGTGAAATGAGTTCCAACTCATACCTAGGAAATAGGAATCAAGGAGCTACGGAATCATGAAGTCAAAGGCGGTCAAGGCACAATGGAATCAAGCTCATGGAAATGCGGCTTAGACACGCGCATCATGTCTCTTTTTAAGAGTATATCTTTGATCCTTGGTTCACCTGTAGGGCTTGCTTGCATGTTATCGTTTGGTGGATATCCTCTCGGTCCTGTTTCTGTTACAAACCCCGTAAGGAGTTTGTCTTGTTTATCTCCTCGATCTTATCTTGGGAACCTTAGATAGAACTCTATGGATGTAAACATGTATTTGAAACATGATTATGATTGGTATGGTTGCAAATGGTTGCAAGTGGTTGCTCGTGGATGCACGAATACACATTAGATACTAGATTGACGCGGTCACGTTTCATGTTGCATATGCACGAGTATTTATACTTGTTTATGGATGAAATTTAATGTGTTACCATGTGGATGTTGCATGTGGATGAATGGTTGTGCACACATATAGTGTTTATATGACTAGGACTATTTGCATACATGTTGGACTCATGGCACTAAACATATTTTGCATTAGAAAGATCATTCAGGCCTGATCATTAGCATTAGCTAAGGAGCATATACACACACGTTCTGCATATGATCATATGGCATTAGAAATCGTCTAAGGACAATGGTTGCCTGTGGATCATGTTTTGAGTAGATAGATGATGGATGGTAGGATACGTTCTTCCTAACTTGGAGATTTCGGCGACGAAATCCTTTAAGTTGGGGGGAATGTAACAACCCGGATTTTTACAACGTGCTAGGACAAGAATCAAGGCAGGATTTAATGATAAAATTTGAATCAGGAGAAACGGGTTGCGCCATTGCGTTCGTCTCGGAAAAATACGCGAAATAGAGTCCGAGTTTTCGAAAATCGGAGTCCGTATGACCAAGTTATGGCCCGTCAAAGTTTTCAGAAAATTTCAAGTTCAAAAACAGTTCAAATTTGAATTTAGAATTCAAATTCAGCCAAGCAGAACAGGCGGGAAAAATTCCCGCCACCCCCAAGTCGACTGGGGAGTCGACTTGGGAGTCGACACACCCCAGGTGGTGTCGACTGCCCAGTCGACACCCCTGTCGACTTGGGTGGTCGGCCAGTTGGCCTGGGTGTGCCTGACTTGTTCCTCAAGACATGCTCTTGGGTCTGGTCTATTGGCCTGTGAAGGGTTTTAATGGTTCAGATCTATCCTAGGGTTAATCTAAGGGCCTAAACTACTCCTAATCTCTATAAAAACACCCTAGGTCCTAACCTAAATCACTAAAAATCAATCCTACAACTAAGTGCTGCCAAAATCTATCTTGATCATGGCCTCCAACTCCAAGGGCTTATGCATTCAAATCGGGTTCAAATCAAAAGGTGCAAGCTTCCTACATCAAATCAAGGGAGTGGATCAACGTTGCTAGGCCAATTTCATGACGATTCTTCAACAAAGGAGCCACCTTTCTTCGACAAGACGATTCATGATCTTTCCCAAAGCCTCGCTATGTAAGTTCTAGCTACTTGTAGGTTCTAACGGTGGTTCTAATGTGACATGGAATAAAATGCGATGAAACATAAGTATGCTAGCCTATGTGAACCTAATTTTGCCCCTTTTCTATGATCTATGACCTTGGGCTAAGTTTTAGCGACTTAATCATGCCACTCATGTTATGTTTCACCTAGTTTATCTTGCAAGTTTGAATCTTTATCTATGGAATGTTAGCATGAACCTTTGGGAACCATTTGACTTGTGAAACATGGGCAAAGACTTGACTTTGGGGCTTATGCATGTAAATGAACCCAAACCCCTTATGTTATCATGCATGTTTGTGGCCAAATTCTCTTATGATACTATGCATGTTTGTGGCCAAATTCCCTTATGATACTATGCATGTTTGTGGCCAAATTCTCTTATGATACTATGCGTGTTTGTGGCCAAATTCACTTATGATACTATGCATGTTTGTGGCCAAATTCCCTTATGATACTATGCATGTTTGTGGCTAATCTCATTGTGACATTATGCATGTCTGAGGCCAAAAACCCCTTATGATGATATGCATATTTTGAGGCCAAACCCCTTATGATACCATGCATGTTTGTGGCCAATCCCTTTTTGACATCGTGCATGTGTTGGGGCCAATATGTAGCATAGTATCCTTACTATGTTGACTCACTTTTACTTGGGTTGGAAACACGATTTGGGGTAGGTTAGACATGCGTGATTATGACATGATAATTTGACATAGGATTTCATGAAAATATGGCACTCATGATACACCTAAATGTGGACATGACATGTGGGGTAAACATGGGACTTGAAATTAGACACGTATGGGTTGTAAGTGTAATATGACACTAGACCAAACATGAAAGTGGCCAACTCGAGGTTGGGTTGAGTTTGTAGCATAAATCTACCCAAACCCGCCCGGCTTAACTAGTGGCTACAAACAATAGGACCCAATGTGAGTAGTTGGTCATATAGCACTTAAAACCCGAGGTTAGACTAGGTTGTGGTGTAAAGCTACACGGACCCGCCTGGCTTAACTAGTAACCACAACAAAGTCTAATGTGAGAGGTTGGAGTGCATTAATCTAATTAATGCCACATGAAAAGGTTAAGTAATTTTGATTAATGACACTTAACTGATATAACACGAATGGGTAGGTTAAGTTAAACCGGACTTGATTTCTTAATGACACTTAACCATATAAGAGAATTAGGGGATGGGGTTAAGTAATTTACACTTAACTAATCCGACTTGGTAATTAGATGGGGTTAAGTAACTTAGACTTAACTAATCTAAACACGGTAATTAGATGGGGTTAAGTAACTTAGACTTAACTAAATCTAAACACGGTAATTAGATGGGGTTAAGTAACTTAGACTTAACTAATCTAAACAGGGTAATTAGATGGGGTTAAGTAACCTACACGGTTATTAGATGGGGTTGAGTAACCTACACTTAACTAATCTAAACACGGTAATTCGATGGGGTTAAGTTAAACACTTAACCAATCTAAACTTGGTAATTTAATGAGGTTAAGTAACCAGTACTTAACCAACTTAACATGATAATTTAATGGAGTTAAGTAACTTATACTTAACCAATTATACATGATGATTTGATGAGGTTAAGTTAACCTATACTTAACCAATCCGACTTGATAATCCGATGAGGTTAAGATAATCTATGCTTAACCAGTCTAACACGATAATCTGATAGGGTTAAGATAAACGAATACTTAACCAATTTGACTTGATGATTGAATAGGGTTAAGTCATGAGTTTCTTGGTATACTTAACCAACTTGTAGGGCTAGGTCTTGGACTTAAATACTTAGCAAAATCTTGACATGATTCGTAGGCAGGTTAAGTCATGAACTTAAATGACAATACTTAACCCATTAGACAAAACCCTAGTTCAGGGGACTAGGTGGAAGACAGGGATTAACAAGGATAACGGGAAAGGAGACTAAGTGGTAAACCTTAGTTTGGTAAACTAAGTAATAATTCTTAGTCAAGGGATTTGGACCAGTTCACAGATAGATGAGTAATCCGATACGGTAGGTCATCGCGTAAAACACGAGGAGCAAATTATCTGACTTAGATAAAGGCTCCAACGAACTGGGTGACGAAGCTGTAGCTTCGGGGGACGTGAGGGTACTCTTGGTATCCCTCTGTGAGGTGGCAGATGGTCCATGAAACCCGGCCTCACAGAGGTTAAGGTCTGCGGTAGAAGAGCCAAGAGTATGCCTTGGTTGCTATGCGAGCGACCTAAAGACTGGGATGGATTAGCGTGGAGTCGACGATACTTGTTTTTGCCCTGGATAGCACGTCGCCGACTACCTACCATCTTTAGTCAATCGTGTACGAACGGAAAGGCAGAGAACTCCCAACAGACCATGTTCTTGCTATCGAGTCATGGGTGAGGTTGGCCAATAGGAAAGTGGGGCATAGTGGGGCCGAGTAGTAGTTCTCATACATGATTTTTCTTGGATTGCCTTTCAGTAGTTGAGGGAGGGGTCACGTGGGACCATAGCCACGGATACAAAAACAGACCTTGATATCTGCATCAGTAGACGACTTAAAGCTCCCGACCGAGTTCCGTATTTCTCGATTTGCCCTGGCACGGAACTCGGATGGCACATTGAGATACATGTGCGTCTAGACATGGAAAACGGTTCACGATTTGTACGTGGGACAAAGGGCGCGATTGACGGGTGGCATAATCCCTAGTGTCCCTAGGTGGCTTGAACCCAAACCGAGACACGGAAACATTCATTAGGTAGCATAATTCCTAGTGGTCCTAGGTGGCATAAATCCTAAGTGAACACGCGATAGTTCATGGTAAGAAAACATAACCAGATCAAGGGTAGCAGTCCAAAACAACTTTAAGGATAAAATGGTACTACGTTGAGGTGGTATAGATTTACATGGGAAAGCCCGTACGGCCTACGGCAAAGGACTGAACTTATACATGGAAAGAAACATACGAGTTGGGAAAACCTACATATGCTAGGTTGACATGGACCATTACGTGACATTGGGCAAGGGACATTCATAGTTAACACATGACGTGGGTTGGGATACTAGTATGAGAGGTGCAGAGCAAATATACATGATAAACACCATGGGATGTTATACATGATAAATACCTTGGGATGTTATACAGGATAGATACTGTGGGATGTTATACATGATAGATACCTTGGGATAGTATACTTGATAGAAACCTGACGATGTGATACCTTGATTTATCTTGACACCGTAGTTTATTATGGTACCTTAGTTTATCTTGCTACAGTAGCTCATCCGGTTATCTTGGTTTAGCTTATCTATCTTGTCGTCATCCTTATGTTTACTTTCAGTTTATGCATGTCATGTTACCTTTACCTGTTTTTATACTGGAAGTAGGTAGGACTTACCAGTCTTTATGACTGACCCCGTTTTGTTTCGCCTCTTTGTCTTCCGTTTCCCCCCCCAAGGTTTTCAGGGAGGAAACACTGTTATTTAGTTCGGACTTCCTCTGCTTGAAGGTCATCATGCATGGCTTGGACTTTTCTTGGCTATGGCTACCTTACTGTTTTATTTGGGGAATAATTTATGAAAAGGTTTTATGCTTCTTTACTATTGCAAGACAGGTTTTGATGTATTCTGATGTAAAAGGCTTTAGACCTTATTTTATAAGGTAATGAAATTTGTTTTACTTCCGCTGTTTTATATATATGTTCTGTCTTGTAATATTTCTGTGCATGTTTACCTCGATAATGCTTCACCAAACCTAGTGCATTCCCTTTGTGAGTGACCCTAGCGGAGGTGGGGTGTTACAATATCCTTCTTAGCTCCAGCCTTCGATGCTCTAGTAGAATATCTTTGACTCATAACAACTGTACTACCGAAGAAACATCGCTAATTAAACTGATTAACCCGTAACCCTCCCACCCCCCATGTGTGAATGGTGCGGTGTGTGTAGTGTTACGTGAAGACATGTGCATCAACAGAAAATAAAATACCTGTGACATATCATTGTAGATAACTTGATCTTTTATTGTTTCCGACCATTTAATCAAGCTTAGATCACAAGCAATTGCAGATTGTGACACCCCACGTCTGTTAATGTCAATTGTAAGAGAATGCATTAAGTTTCGTGAAGCGTAATAGGTAAACAGTACAGAAAATTTACAAGATAGATATAAAATATGCAGCGGAAAATTTCAACTTCATTATTAAAACCAAAACGTAGTCTCAAACAGGTTACAAAAAAACAGTTACATCAATTCTGTCTCATGAAACATATCATAAAACAAAGCATCAGAGTACATAAAGTCATATCCCTCACCATAAGCCATAATAGAATAGTAAGCAGGTCAAACAGTACATCTTAAGAAATCAAAATCCATGCTGTAAAAGAAGTCCTAGTCACTGTACCTGGGGGGAAGGAAGTAAGAGGCGAAAGAAAAAGGATAGATGTAAAGTCTGGCGAGTTCCAGTGATTTTTAAATGTGCATAAAATAGAAATGTCAAGACAGGTAAATAAGACTGGATGAGAAAGGTACAATGTCGTATAACGTATTAGATAAACTAAACAGAACAGCATGATAAATAGGATTAACAGTAATAAACTGTGATCAAGTATTGCTTCACATTTATATCCTAAAACAGGTATGTCTGCACCAATACTATTATAACATGATTAACATGATTAAGTGTTTAACCTAATTACACAACAACAGAATTAACAGTAGGATTAGGCTTACCCTAATTACATAACAGGATTGGGTGTTAACCTAATTACGTAACTGCAGGAATAGATTTACCCTAATTACTACCCAAGCGATCGGCTCCCTACTACGTAAATACCCTATGTCAGCCCCAAAAGTAGGGTATATCACTCCATAACGCAACAACTATATAACACAGACCTATTTACTGGTGTTACAATGGCTTAGTTTCCTCAATCGGACTCATGCACGCTCATGAATCCACCAGAATGCACCCGTACCTACCTTCCCCATGTGAAACTCTTACTATCCAGTTCAGTAAAGTGTGCCCTGGCCCCTACCTACTGCGAGGACCCCTCTAAAAAAAATACCAACAAGGGTACTGACTGATATGGGTTCGAACAGCAGATTGACACAAGCCAAACCCCCTAAGCTTGTGTCCCTAAAAATAGGATTTAAGAGTCCCCAAAACTCGATACAACAGCTGAACGAGGGACCACTTAGCTTATTAATACTCATGTTTAACCTAGCAGGTTTAGGTTTACTAATAAGGGTGGTTGTAATATTACATGTCATTATGTGTGTACAACCCTTCCCCAAAGCACTTGCCTAGATGTATACAATTTCTACATCATTTTAGTTTATTAACCTACATCTAGTACTCACAATATTCTAACATGTCATTTACTTAATGTCTGATTAAGTCAAATCTAACATGTCCAATATATGCATACTATTCATCAACTATGTTTCCAATTTACACGATGTATAGGTTTATGCATATTATCCATTTACAGCAAGTATATGCACATTATCTCTTTTTATTAGTTTACAGTAAGTTTAAACATGTGTATATTATCCCTTTTCCCAAATTATGGTTAAACAGTCCCAATTTAACAATATGCCTACATTCCTCTTTTTATGTTATTCATTATTCCCCCAATTATACGCACACTCTTATTGGTTATAGCCCAGGCTTCCAAAAGCCTAGGCTTAGCATAAAATAAAAAGGGAAAACAAATGAACAAGAGTAGAATCAAATCAAATAGGCTTATAGGCAAGACTGGAAATAAACATAAAACATGGAAATAGGGAAATGGAAGATAGATACATAATACTTGTTAATTATCCAACATTAATGGCACATGTTAAACTTATCATAACGACATAGGTGATTAATGGTGAAAAATATGTATAACATTTATCTTACAAACACTGTATATCCTAACCCAATTTCATATAACTGTCATCTTATAATCTAAGAAATGAAATCTGAAAGTGATAGGGAACTCACAGTGGGTCTTGGTGAAGAAGAAATTAAATCTCTTATATATATGTACACACACACACACACACACACACACACACACATATATATATATATATAACAATATGCCATAGAAAAGTCCAATCAAATCCTTTTAGTTGTTTTATGTACGCAAGTCCTAAATATTGCCTCTGTAGATCAGAATCTCAGCAGCATTAACCCATGAGTCAACCCAGGCCGGTTGTGGGTCGTCTATCAACGGTCTGGTTTTGCGGTCAATTTCCCGCTCCTCGTTTGAACTAACTTGAAAATTTTGGAATTATTTTTATATTATATTCATACATAAGCTCCTTATATGTATACAAAACTTCTAATGCTCATAACTTCTTCATACGTTATCCGTTTTATATAAACTTGGGGTCTATCTGAACCAGAATTCCGAGATGAACGCAACAATAATGCTGGTTTCACTTGATTTTGAATATTTTAATTAAGTAAACTCAATTTATCATCTTTAAGGTATGGTTATTGTGTATTAAATATAAGGGTGTTACATTCTCCCATACTTAAAGGATTTCGTCCCTGAAATCTCCAAGTTAAGAAGAATGTTACATCCTAACAACCACCTACAATCGTCTACTCATCCATCATCCACAAGCATCCATTGTCCTTAAGAAATTTCTAATTCTTGTATGAACATATGCAAATGTGTTGTGTGTGTGTCCTTACACTAATGCAAAAATCAGGAAGTCGACTAATTCAGTTGACCTCCTTAATGCAATATATGTTTATGCCATGAATCCAAAATGTATGCAAATAATTCTAGTATAACGTATAGACACTATATGTGTGCACAATCATTCATCAAAATGCAACATCCAAATGATGATACACCCAGTTCCATCTATAGAAAAAATAAAAAATGCGCACACATTCATATGCAATATGTAAGTGATTGAGCCAATCTAGTGCCTAGAGTGTGTATATGCATCCATGAGCAACTATTAGCAAAAACTTGCATCCACTTACAACCATAATTCATAACATGTCTCAAACAAAAGTTTCCAACCATTGGATTCTACCTAAGGATTGAGAGTTCGAAAGATAGGACAAATATACTTGAATGATATAAGCAAACGAAAAGTAAAAGCTTGGAAAAGAAGTCAAGAACGTACTTCCAAAATGAAAATGATAAGAAGCGCAAATACTATCTTCAGGTTCCTATGTCGAATCTTCACGGTCTTCTCCCCATTGCACTAACCAATCCGATTTCCTTGTTACGTAGCTTCTTAATTTCTGATCCAAGAATATGAGTAGGAACTCTCCTCACTGATGCTTCCTTCTCAACTTCCACGCCTTCAAGTGTGCTTGGCTCTATTATCTTTACCGTATCATGGAGACATTTCCTCAAATGGGAAACGTGAAACACATCGTGTATGCCCGCCAGTCTATCCGGTAGTTTAATCCTATAAGCCATCCTGCCTATCCTCTCCACTATAGGGAATGGCTCTCCAAATATCGGCGCCAACTTCCCTATTGAGCAAAAGCGAATTACATTCCTTAGCGGTGATACTTCAATGAAGACCATATCTCCTACTTTAAATTCCAAATCGGTCCTCCTTTTGTCAGCATATGATTTATGCCTGTCTTGAGCGACATTCATTCTTTGGCGAATAAGATCAATCTTCTTGGAAGTATCTTGAATCATTTTAGGTCCAAGTAGAAGTCTGTCCGTAGACTCCAACCAACAAGTCGGGTCGTCCACATAGCGCTTCGAAGGGTGCTACACCTATGCTCGATTAATTGTTGCAGGTAAACTCCACAAAAGGGAGATGCTCCTCCAAAGTCGGTCCAAAGTCTAGGATACACAGTCTTAGAAGATCATCAAGAACTCTATTCACCCTCTCAGTCTTCCCATCTGTCTGAGGGTGGTATGTTTTGCTAAAACGTAGTTGTTTACCTAACGCCTCTTATTAGCTCTTCCAAAAATCACTAGTAAAGATGGCGTCATGGTCAATTACTATGCCGGAAGATATCCCATGTAATCGAACTATCTCTCGAAGATATACTGATGCTAGCTAAGCCGCCGTCCTCTTATTCTTGACAGGAACAAAATGAGCGTTCTTCGTAAGTCTATCTACTATCTCCCAAATGCTAGGATTGCCCTTCCTTGATCGGGGAAATCCATCGATGAAATCCATAGAGACGCTCCCCCACTTCCATTGTGGGATATCTACGGGCTAAAGCAATTTCCCAGTTTCTTTTGTTTAGCCTTTACTCGCTGGCAAGTCAAGCATTGAGCTACAAATTCCGCCACGTCCATCTTCATGCCAGTCCAAAAGAAAACCCTCTTCATGTCTCGATACATTTTGTCTCCACCTAGATGAATAGTCATCCAAGAAAGATGAGCTTCATCAAGCACTGACTTGAGCAGTTCCCCAATTTTACAGACACATAGCATTCCATCTCATCTTAGCCACCCTTTCTCGCCTACGGTATATCTAGCAAGATGACTAGAAGTATCTCTTCCACCAAGCTTGTCCAAGATGTCAGAAATCTATGGGTCCTCCGGTTGCATAAATCCAACTTGCTCCAATAGAGTAGGTCGCACCTCCAATGATGCTAACAATCCCAAAGTGAAATATGTAGATGGATTAAAATCAAAGATCTAGATGTACTCCAAGCTCCACCTTTCTACAAATAGAGGACTCAAAGTCATCCTCTGCCTACTTAATGCGTCCGTCACCACATTACCCTTTCCCGGGGTATCAGTTATCTTGAAGTCGTAGGAAGCTAGGAAATCCATCTACCGTTGATGCCTTTGGTCGAGATCCTTCTGTGAGAACAAGTATTTGAGCGACTTATGATCTTTGTATAGCTCAAATCTTTCTCCAAGTATATGTGCTGCCAAGACTTTAATGCGAACACTATTGCAGCCAACTCTAGATCATGGGCATGGCAGTTCTTCCCATGAACCCTCAACTGTTGGCTACCATTGCATACTACCCTTCCCTCTTGCATCAAATCGCACCAATCCCTATGCCGCATGCATTTGTGTAGACGGTGAACATCTTTCTTCCATCTGAGAGAGTTAGAACTGGGGTTGTTGTCAGAGCCCTCTTCAATCTCTGAAAAACATTCTCACAATTAATGCTCCATGAAAAAGCCAAGTTCTTCTTCGTCAATTGGGTAAGCGGGGATGGGACTCTTGCAAAGTCCTTGATAAACTTTTTATAATATCCCGCCAACCCTAGAAAACTTCTCACCTCCATTGCATTCTTTGGAGCCCTCCAATTTTGAACAGCAATGGCTTTAGCGGGGTCCACTGTTATCCCGTCCTTGGAGATCACATGCCCTAGGAATCTCACTTCTTTCTCCAAAAGTGACACTTAGAAATTTTGCCTTGAGCTGATATGATCTGAAAGTGCTTAGAACCTCTCCTAAGTGTTGGACATGCTCCTCCTCATTCTTTGAGAAGATCATAATGTCGTCCACAAAGACCACCACAAAGTTGTTCAGAAACTCCCTGAATACCCTGCTTATCAAGTCCACAAAGCAGGCAGATGCGTTGGTTAGCCCAAAAGGCATAACCAGCCATTCAAAGAAACTGTCTGGAGTTCTGAATGCAGTCTTATCAGTGTTGTCCTCTGCCTGTCTCAACTGATGAAATCTCATGGCCAAATCCATCTGCGACAAAACTAATGCGCCTACTAGCTGATCAAACATGTCTGTAATTATCGGTACTGGGTGCCTATTTTTCTTAGTGAGCTTATTCAGATCCCTATAATCCACACATAGATGAAGTAAGTTGTCCGCCTTAGTTGCAAAGACGACTGAGCTCCCCACTCTGAGATGTTTCACATAATAAAACCTTTCTTGGATAGATCCCCTACTTTCTTGCTAAGCTCCCTCCTCTCTCCAGAAGCCATGTGGCGCACTCGTAGAGCAACTGGCTTCGCATTCTCTAATAAGTAAATCCGGAAATTTATCTCACGCCTTGGAGGTAACCCCTTAACCCCCTCAAACATGTCAGGATAATCTCTGGCTATGGGTACAGATCGCAAATCTTCAACATAAGGATCAAGTGATTTCTAGAAAACTGAGCATCACTGACCCCCATGGGTCATAAGAAATCTCAAGAGTTCTACCATGACGAGTAAAGAATGGCACCATACATGGCTAGCCAATCAATGCCTAGAATCAAACCATAGCCCATAATGCCCACTACGTATGCATCGCATTCAAACTCGATGCCCAAGATAGAAATTCTCAAACCCCTACACATCATGGATAAATGAGCCGATCCTCCTATGGGGTTTGAGACTACTACAGGAATAGAGATTATACAAGTATTAAGGTGTAGACTATCTACTATAGAACTGGATATAAACGAATGTGAAGCACCAGAATCAAACATGGTTCTAACAGGATAGTCAAAAAGGGAAATCAAACCTTCAACCGTGACTTCTCTACCTCGATCAGGTCCACTAACCTCTAAAGCATGTACTTGTCCAGAAGTTCCTTCCCCTTGTCCTTGCTTGCTAGGGCATTGCTTACTGAAGTGTCCCACTTGTTCACAATTAAAGCAGGCTTTCTTTGTCTTTCTGCAGTCCTTCACAAAATGACCCATAGCTCCGCAACCATGAAACTTGATGTCCTTCTTGATCTGAGCCTTGTTAGATTTTCCACCTTTCTCTTTCTTTTTCTTTCCTTTCCTGGGCCACCATTTCTGTTTTTCTCCCTTAGCATGTGCCTCTTCAGTCTTACTGTCTTTCTTCTCCTTCTTGTCATCTTCGTGCATAAGAGCCATGCCAACTATCCTTTCAAACATCACTCCCATTGGTATATGGGATAATGCAAGTCCTTGGAGAGGTTTATTCAATCCTCTCACAAATCTAAGCGTCTTCTTGTGGGGCGTATTCACCAAGTCCAGTCAAATCTCGCCAGTTGATTGAACTTATTCATATAATCCTTAACAGACATATCCCCTTGTTTCAAAGCCTAGGATCCTTCCATCTGTAATCCCTCTTCTTCCTGAGATAAGAATTTCATCTCGAATCTCCGACTGAAATCATCCCAAGTACACTACAAGAAAAGTGGCTTTCAACAATACTAAAAGACAACATTTTAGGTCGACCGTTATTGTTGAACCTTTCTATAAGTAGGAAGATCATAAAACAACATAGCAAAACATTGTGTAACTAAGGCAGTCTATAAATAATTGGTGATCTTTCAATTAATTTTAGAGACCACGCTCTTTCTCTATTACCTTCTTCTGTTTCTCCCGCTTCCCATAATCTACTCCTTCTTCCCTTAAAACCCTAAAATGTCTACCCTTCTCATGAAAACGCAGATTAACCCGGGTTCTAGCCAACGCCAATTTATTTTCCACTCTCATATCATCCTCTTCCGCAAATTTCATTTTCCCTCTTTTCTGAACTTTCCCTCCGTGTGTTCTCTTTTATATCCTTTTTCCACATTTTATTTTTTCTTAGATTTTGCATGTTCTTCAATTTTATTAATCTTTACTTCCCTAATTTTCCATTAATACTTCAGGCACGTCCTTTTTACTTAATAACCCAAATTTAACTTGTTCAGATTTAATTGCTTAGTCGGTTTTGGTGTTGATGCTTGTTTTGCATTTTGTTCTACCTTTGTAGCTTTACAGTACTTCATTTATTGTCTGAAACACATGATGTTGTAACCGATTTATGTTCCCTTTTACTCTGAAATCCGTCCAGAAATTGCATGCAAAAACCGGAACTGTGTCTGATTTTTGGTAGACCAAATCAAGACTCATTGCTATGTCACTGTATGAATATTTTACCATATAATGTTGTATTTATGGATAAGTTGAAAAGTTCAGGTTTTAGCAGTAGTACTTCTGATTATAGTATTCATGAAGCAGACACTTTATCAACGATCCAGAGAAGCTTTCATTAGTCTATCATTTCATTTAACCACCAATAATTTTCTATGATTGTTCCCCTTAATTATCTGCAGCATACAAGTAAGCAAATGTTGCTTTGCGGCTATGGTTTTAGCTTTAAAAGCACATTATCATTGTTCCTCAAAAGTGTTTGTACGTATAGCTCATGATTTTCATTTCATGTTTCGCAACTCACAGCTCGACATGAATCTATTAAGGGGATTGTTAAAGGAACTCTACACTTGGTTAAGGAGGTATAAGTTTATGGGGATTCCAGCTCAATTTTTTTTTTAAGGGAGGTTTGGATTATTTTTTTTTTTTAAAAAAAAGAGACCTAACTACCCCTGTTTGTGACTTATGTTAAATCTTAACTTTCTAAATTCAGCACAAACGGAATGAAACAAACGCACATTTCCCAAAAAAAATACACTACTTTCAAAATTTTCGTTTGTGCATTTATTTTAAATTAACCATACCAATTCTAATATGAAATTACAATTAATTACCTGATTCGATGCCTTTTGATCATCCACTAAACTTTTTTGTGTCCCCATTACATTAACTAAATCCAATTTTTTTATTTTTATGTGCAACATTAAATTGTAAGCATTAATTAGGATTTAGGCTTTATGATTTATACTAGTGTGGATTATAGGGGGGTTAATTTTAGAATTTTAATTTATATGTTTAAGGGAAGGCTAATTTATTTTGTCCTCCCCATAACAATTATACAATAAATTAAAATGGTTACTCCCCTTAACCAAATGTGGAGTCCCTTTAACAATCCCCTTTATTAATTAAGGCTGGTAACAATTTTTCCACGACTTAAGTCCAACGTTTGCTTATATATATATATATATATATATATATATATATATATATATATATATAGCACTACTGCACGTTTAAAATCCAGGCTTTCTGCTATCAATCTGCTTTAAAATATGTACGTGCAATTTAGTGGATTGAGATGCATGTGATCTAAGCATGATTTAGCCTGAATAATATGTATTTTTTTTGTATGTGCTCGATCAAATGGTAAGTGGTAATGGTTGTTTAAGGATTATTCGTCCAGCTATGTCACTTTAAACAAAGAATTTGTACAACCAAATATGCAAATGATCCATTAGCCATTTAGTCAGCTTGTTAATTGTTTATTTGGCAATTGCAAAGGATTGAATTGGTCAATACTTAAAGTTTTTATGCTGAGTACTGGGTTAAGTTTTCTACAAAGCAAAATTTGAACCTTGAAACTCTAGTTATACATGCACTGCATCAAAAGATCAATATGTATTGTATGTATGATAAATATTTATGATTAAGATATGTTATTATACACAATGCAAATATCATCAAGAAGATTATTAGTCATTACTATGCATGAAGATATAACTAGATAGGAGTCCTCGTTTAGTATTAGCGCAAGAGCATGTACATTAATGAGATCTAATACATTACAAAAGCAACCCAAATATATAGTAAGTCAAATGTTAATATTAAATTCATTAATGTGTTGCTACCTAGGACAGTGCTATTATTGTATAAGAAAAAGAAGCAATGAAAAATGAAAAGGAAGGTGAAGAGATTCCGTCGATGGTTCTGTACGGGCGTACTTGAAGTGGAACCTTCTTAGCATGTATGGTATTATTATTATTATTATTTTCCACTGCGATTGGAACTTATAACTGCTTGGACACCTACAATTGATACGTGCATATGTCAAATACGAACTTTGGACTCTTTCAAAATGCTTGGTATGCTCCAATGATTGTAGCAACTTGTATATATGCTGTAGGGTACAAAGTAAAATGCACAGTGTAATCCTGAGCACTAGTACGGTTCAGTTTTTGTGGATTTATTTACTTTTGACTACTAAATTTTTTGCTATTCTCATGCAAGGCCGATTTCACGCATTTGCTTCTTGTTTCGAAAACTTTAAAACAGAGGACAAACTAGGACATAAGGCAACACATAGGATACAACCACTATAACAGAACTGGTATTTTATAGCGGCCTATCGGCGCTATGAATAAGAACTATAGCGGTTTCATAACTGTTGTATATGAACATGTTACCAAAAACTGCTAAATATTTATAACGCTTTATTTGCCGCTATAAAAGAGCATGGTTTTATAACACAAATTTGCCGTTTTGTTACTTAAAAACAATAGCTCATCCTCAACGCTATTAAACATTTGAATCTCAATGAAAGTGGGAACCTTTTATAACACATTTTAGCCGCTATAACAAATTTATTTAATAGCGACTATATGACGCTATTAAATTAACAAGTATAGTATTGCTAAATCCTTTTACAGCTAATATATGCCGCAATAAAATTCATAGAGCTATGCATATATATTACATTGTAATAATAACAATCAAAATAAATCTTCGAAACAATTTAAAGAGCAAAGTAAGAACGAAAAAAATACGATAATCAACAAATATAACACATATTCATGATAACAAAATAAAGTATCGACTAACAAAAAATAATTTCAATCCATGAGTTACCAAATTCAATACATATGTTTCCAATTCCATATTGATGTCAATTTAAGTACACAGAAGACAAAACATAGTTCATATTTAAAGTTTAAAAGTACCACATGCATCACTAAGAATGTCAACTGCGCAACACCATTCTTTTTCCATCAAATAGTCCATGGATATTATGCAATCACCTGGTTCCAAAAAGATACGTTTATAAATTCATGATAAACCCAAAGAAATAAAAAAATATTAGACAAACTACAATACTACATAAGAATCTTTCCCAACGACGAAAAAAAAAAGAAAAGCTAAAAATTGGCTTAAAGGCTTAATTCCGAGTTGTAGTACTCAAAAGTGCCAGTACTCAAATGATCAATTAGCTTACCTGTAGGAGGAAGTAACAACTAGAAAAGATGAATCAAAAGAATCAATAGCAGAGAACATGACTTATGTGACTTTTCTCGAGTATTTCTAGGCTTGATGATCAAGTTACTATCTTCAATTATCATGCAGCCAATAAATACACATGCAAAGGTTAGTATTACTATAGGAATATCAGTTCACATTCAACAATACAACTGCTGAGTAGTTTACACCATCAAACTTGGTTTATATTTCATTCATGTTTGACCTGGATACATAATATTTTATCCTCGATGAAAAACTAATTTTTTTTATCAACTTAGAAGCTATATACAGGTATAAACATAAATACACTACATACACATCATATCACAGTACATGATAAGACAAAATACTAATGTAAACTTCTTAAAGTTAAAAATTGTTGTTACTAAAGTATAATATAATTAATAAATTTAACAATAAACTGCTGTTAACTTCCTATTTAGTGAGCTTAATATGATTTAATATGTCTAAGTATCCTAATTAAAGTATAGTACTTAACCATATTAAGTGTCATACTATCTATAAAGGGTGGCGACATGGTTCTAAACAAATCTGGAAACAAAACAAATAAAGCAGGTATCTTATCTAGATGGCAAGAATTGAAGATAGTGATTGGAGGAGTAATTTCTTTGTACTTTGCAGCATTAGTACAGCAGAATTATCAAGGAATTAGCCAAACCAAAATAGAGAGACAAATTACTAAATAAACACTAAATTGTAGATCTGAATATTTCCCATAATACAATGGCAGAAAAAAGAAAGATTAATTACTGAGTATGCAATCTATTCTAAATCTTGCCACAAAAAATGATTTGCGTAATAAATATGAGATTTAACGGTTAGCTCTAATATATGGGTCACAAACTTTACTGTTCTTTACTTAACAAAAGCGCATAAACAATTTTATAATTAGCTAATTGTTAAAATATATTGTATAGCTTACCTTAATCAAATTTGACTAAATTACTTGATAAATGTAGCAATTTAAGCATTAATTTTTCCATAATTGCAGCAAGAATTGGTATTTAAGGGAATAAATATTAACAAGGCTCACCAAATTATCACATTCGTGAATTAAATTGCAAAATGAGTCGTTATTTCGAAATGATGGCATCACCCGCTCAAGCAATGACCGCATCACAAAATATTGGTGCTGCCACCGGTGATGGTGCCTTTTATAAATACAAGATGAACCAGAATCATTACTAAACTTGAAGCCCGTGGATATGGCGACATAACTAGCATCGTGAACAGGTGGACGTAAAAAACCATCGTGAACATGGTGGACGTCAAGTACTTTGGATGCAAACTTGATGCCTAATCCGAATGTTATGAATAAACCGAAATATCGCTTGTCAATGATACTGCCATGCTTGGTGGACTTCTAGACTACTCATCAAGAAGTATGAGTAATGTTACAAATATGGAAACACAAAGATTGAGATCGTCACCACCGAAACTGAAAAGCTCAATCTTACATGTTAGAAAAATTAAAACATCTACTTTGCTCTTTAATTAAATTAAAAAGATATGTTTGTGCATAAAGTGCAGCTTCTATGAAATATGAATGTACATTTCAACCAATGATGTCTAAGATCAAATTTATTAGTAATTTTTGATTCATTGCTACAAATGTTTATTCCTGCAAAAATAAGTTTTCTTTTCACTCAAACTATGTCAACCAATGGATTATGAAAGAGAGAAAAAGAGTTTTAGATACAGTTTTTTTCTTCTTTTCTGATTTTTTTTAAAAAAAACTAATATCAATTCATTGAGTTGTTAGCATAAAAAAAGCTAAATGAACACACCATTGAAGGCAACTTTTTATTATAGTCAAAGCTGTGGAGAATACAGGATGCAAAAACAAAAGGAAGAAGGGAACAATTCATTTTAGTTATAATTATTTTTGGTAGTCAAAACTTTGGAGAATATATGACAGCCATCTTCATTTTAGTTATAATTAATTTTGGTAGTTAAAACTGTGGAGAATATAGGATGCAAAAACTAATATCAGATTTAACTTATTATTTATATGGATATTATTGTTATAATGTAGATATTATTGCTATTATAGCTTGCACCAGCAAGCTATGCACTGCAAAGCTTTGCACTGCATAGCTATAACTGCACTGCTTTGATATTTATTAGTGTACTGATAACTAAAATGAGTACTGAAGTAAAATGTGAACCCAGTGTAAGATAAATCTATTCATGCATATAGGAACAATAATATAATTCTAGATGTACATATAGATTTCATAACTTAGAAAGGACTGAAATTTACCATAAAGATGCATTTCTTGCATTTAATTAGAAGGATGCAAGTTCAGGTTATCATAAAAAGGTCAAACATATCAATCATAAATAGAACTGGGCATGAACCCGTAAGCAAATACAGTTGTCCAATAAATAAAATGTGGTCAGGTAACCAATATATTATGGTAAATTAACATGATCAGGTATGGATAAACACACGCGGCAAAGCTATGCAGTAGGCAAAGCTTGCTGGTGTAAGCTATGCAGTGCAAATCTTTTCACTGCATAGCTTTGCCGCAGCAAAGCATTGCAGTGCAAAGCTTTGCCAAAGCTTTGCCAAAGCTTTGCCGCAACAAAGCTTTGCACTGCAAAGCTTGCACCGGCAAGCTTTGCTGCGGCAAAGCTTTGTCGCGGCAAAGCTCTGCAGTTGCATTGCAAGCTTTGCACTGCATAGCTTGCACCGACAAGCTACACTTGCTGCGACAAGCTTTCCAGTGCAAAGCTTTGCTGCGGATGCTTTTTTTTTGTCATTGAAAAATGTTTGTTACTTCAATGCTAGCTAGTCAGTTCCATTGTTTATTTGTTTACCCCCTTATCCATAATAATTTTGTTTGTTCCAGGTTAAAGCAGAAGGGAATCAAGCATTCTTAAGGCTGAACTCTTTTAATCCCTATGTATTTGTGTTTATATTTTGTATTATTAAACAATGTTATATTTTTGTTTGTATTAGTTATTATTAAGTCACGTGATTATTATATTTATGTTTTATTTTAGGCTAAAAATTGTGCATTCAGTATATTGAACATTTTGCAAGTATTTGTAGTGTGGAATTTGTGTGATTGATGAATTGTTCGTAATTTTTTATTAGAATTATCGAATTTGCATTAAAAGGATAAATTTGTAAATTTTTATTGTTTAATTTTCGGGTATTTAAAAATATCTGTATTCGCTAAGGCGGATACGGATATTTTCGGATATCCGAAAATATCCGCGGATGCGGATATGTTTAAGTCAATATCCGCGGATATCGGATACGAATGTAGATTTTTTTTTGGATACAGATACGGATACAACATTATCCGTATCCGATTGCATCCGTTGACAACCCTAACCTAAATCACCACAAATGAAACATCGAAATGGTTCACGACAAACACTATCTTTATGGTTAGTAATTCCAAATCTAAAGCAAAGGGTTTTGAAATCTTCATTAGTTCCCAAAAGTCTAAACAGTTATAAATATACTCACAAAGGCTTGGACGATCATGGATCCTTAACAATCTAAGATGCCAGATCGTGTGCAGGTCTGAACGATCACAGAGATAATAAGTTGGTACCTACATAAAGCTCAAGGTATTATATAACCTGCATTAGAAATAAACAAATATTGAGCTGAAATTAAAGTCTAAGTTTAAAATGAATTATAAACACTAACAGAGACAATAAATATTAACACAAAGGCATATGTTTATTTCAAGATATATGACTTGACCGTTATGAATAGCTTCATGAGACAATAAATATCAACACAAAGGCATATATTCCACTAGCATGTTTAACACTTTAACTAGAACATAGGTCTATTTTACGCATACATCAATGGAAGGTTGAAGAAACTTTGCAACGAAATCAACAAAATGGACAAACAAAATAGAATCTTATGACTAACACAACTGTTGCTATTCCATATAATGCATATGACAAAACATGAAAACCTGATTGAATAAACTAGCCAGCTACTGGACAACAAACTTACAAAAGTAACATCAGAAAAATGAATTTCTTATGTTCTCTAAGCTCTTTTTTTACATATGGATATCCCAGCATTTCCCAAGAACACATCTTCAAGAAAGAAAAAAAGGTATATCACTTCATTACATACAAATCAACCTATGACAACGTTGAATGTAAATATTAGTTTTCTTTTCTCATTAAAACATGGAGTTCAAAGAGCATACTCAAGTCATTTTTTTAGGAGTATGGTTTATTAAATACTTACTACAATGTGGCTCAGATGATAGGTGTTGACGTAAATAAGTTCGGAAGAAGTTCTCCTTCATCAGCCCTCTCCAAACTGCAGGATTTATCCATCATTTAACTGTAGCTTCTATTTAGTAAAATAACTAAAAAATCAGATATTTTTGAGGAGAAATGATAAGAAGAAATACCAGTGAGGGTAACAAGGAGGTGGATGAAGGAATGTTCATGTAAGGCCTTGATACAACCATGTCGTTTCATTTGAAGAATTAAACACCTCTCTATCAAATACCGAACCTGCATGCAAACATATAAACTTCATATACATTAAGATTTACACAGTAGCTTATCATGTTATGAAATAAATTGAAGCAGAGGCGGCAAGGAGGAAAACTTTTGTGAGCCTGCTTTTGGTTGTAATGTTGTGCAGTTGATTTTTACCCAGATATATAATGTTGTTTAAAGGATGTCAGATTCATACACCTTAACAGTATCAAAATATAGTGTTCTCTAAACAAAGAATAGATAGAAGAACCCTAGTGCCCTGACAGTTACACCCATAAGAACAGAAAAAATACTAAGTATACCTTTTATTCAAAGTATATGATTCTTCTATCGAACCTTCGACATACCGTTTATTCAAAGTATATGATTCTTCTATCGAACCTTCGACATACTGTTTATTCAAAGTATACCTTTTGTATTGATTCATTAATCTAACATGAAAATACATTTAAAATTAGCTTAGAGAAATTAAAACATAAGCATAAATAAAATTAGCTTAGAAGAACTATAATTTTACCGCTCGAATGACTAACATATCACAATGTCAAAAGTATATAACATTAGATATAATTTCCGTAATGATAATGCGCCATAACACCAAAAAAAACTGAGTTTTCCATGAGGTTGTTCACTAAAGAGTTGATTATGACCTTCCCAATTTAGTTGAAGACCTGAAGCGCCTTTCTAAATCAGATTGTATAGTTTTATGCTCAGTTGATTAGCGTGGTGAGCACATCATTGCAAAAGCAGTATAGCTTCTTATAGAAATATCTCTTACGGATCTCTAAGAACATATCATGGGTAGGGAGGATGTCAATGTTTATAATCTTGTGGTTTCCTTCAGAGAAATCATTCTTAAGAAGCCACTCCATATAGTAATAAGAAAATCACCAAACAAATAGAATCACGCATGGAAGCTTTTCCACTTAGAGCAGTGCATCCTGATTGGACCTCATGATTATCCAAGTAATTAATCAAAGATCCTAGCTGAAAATTTTGGCAGGGATAAAGATCTTGCTAACAAGACTTAGTGCTTTGGTCTGGAAATAGCTGGACTGCAGATGCTTGCGCACACGGGTAAGGGATTTCGGTACTTAGATGAAATTAAATATATGGCAGTTGTTGGGTTCCAGTAGGCTGCAAAGGTAGGATCGGTTCTGGAAAAGAACATGCATTGAATCTATTTTGAAGACTATAATATTGTTCCTCATACCAATTCCATTCATCATGGCAGTAATCAAGTTATCCTCACTACATGAACAATCATTTATGCATCTTAGGGAACTGATGAAGCAAGAGTACCGAAATTGTTTCAATTAACAACGTCAAATTAGGAATCTAGATTAAGGCAAGTGTGCAATAAATAAATGCCTTGATGTTTAATAATAGAAGAAATTACTTTAGTTTTGTTGTCACATTCTGTAATTATGATTACTTGTGCCAGCATGATGGCCATGGTGCCTATTGAGCTGAGTTGAGAGATTCGGAAGAACGAAAAGAGAAATGATGAAGATGATGGTGAAGAAATTCATTTGTTGCAATGTTAACTGAACTAAACACCAATATTACTACAAACTAATAATAATAATTAGTGGAAGTTCAGTTCAGAGCAGAGCACGATGAGCTCAAATTAGATCGAAGAACTTAAGTTTTATTCTTAAATTGAAAGACGAATGCTAATTATAATTAGCATTATATTTAACCTTTACACTTAAGTTTTATTCTTAAATGTCAGCTATTTCATTGCTGATCAAGATAGAACAATGCGAGCATTTATTAGTATGATACATTAGTTGAATTTAAATGGTACCTCAAGTGGATCGAATAAAGCATCTTCCATTCAGTATGTTTAGACAACATGTGTTCCATGCACTTCGGAAAGAAGCAGTAGACGTTCCTTGCTAGCTCCTTGACTGAGCAGTTATTATCCCACTACCTTCATGAACATTAACTTTTTTCAGTCTTCTTCAGCGAGAGTACAGATAACATCTTCCTCTCAATTAGTACATCCTGTTTCTGATAGAGTTACTAGATAGTCGAATTAGTTGGAACAGTACATGAAGAACAGTGTGACCATCTCTAGAAATGATACCAGTTCATGCTTTTCAAATTCATAATAGCACATATAATAATCAATCCAACCATCTCTTAAAATTAATCCAAGTCCTGCTTCTTAGAATCACAAAATCGCTACACCTGTTTTTGATATGCAGTTGAAGGATCAGCATGTGATAATAATCTTAATTCCGCTGTTAACTATGAATTATCCTTAAAAAGTCATCTCATGAAATTTAGGATCCAACATAAACATATAACATAACATCTTCCATTCAGTATGTTTAGACAACATCCTCTAATAATCGGCTTATAATTGGACATCGAAAACAAAATCGCCATTGAAATGAAACAAACCCAGAAAATAGATCTGTTTGGACGAATAAAAATAATAATCCACAAATCTTATCATTTGAATTCAAATCTAGGGTTCTTACCCTTTGTAAGTCGAGTCGAATCGACTACCTCCTAGATTTGAAAAGTTTGAAGCATCGGTTTAGAGAAATGGAAGAATTCCAGCATAAGATGTTATAGATTAGAACCGATTTTGCCGGAGATCCAGATCTCGGATGGCTTGATGCTTCGAACAAGGAACATAACCAGCATTTAATCAGCATCTTCTTGATTCTTTACAGGGTCTGAATCGGTAGCCGATAATTTGGGGTGGATATACAGAATTCAGCCCTTGACTTTTGGAGAAGCGGTGGCGTAGCTTTGATTGATTTCTTTTGAGAGGAAATCACTTTGGAGGGAAGGGAAATTTTTTTAGAGGGAGAGAGAAAATAATCTGTCAAGTTGGAAGGAGAAAGTAAAAGGGCATTACATGTGATATGAGCAGGAAAGTAAATAATTAAGGGTCAATAATAACACTTTAGAATAACGAGTTATTAAATAGCGTTATTAATATCATATTTTGTTGTAGTGAACTAAAGGGGATAGGCTGTATTTGGGCCCAATAGAAATGCACAAATACTAAATAGGTATTAATTTGAGATTTTTATGATATGTTTAATGATATTTTGAGATTCTAGTATGCCAATGAGATGAGACATATCTATATGTGTTCATCTTTATATGAAGGGTATATACTTTAATGTATAGTTATGTTAATCCCTACTTTAGGGAGATGCTCCTTTCCTTTGAAGTCTTTATCGACATTTAATTCACAATGTCCATGATATGAGGTGGAAGCTAGGTTAATTAAGCATTACCTTTATGACTTAGCTTGTTGATGTTTTATTTTCTTAAGTGTAGTTTTGCCCCTTGAGTGTAAGCTTATTCTAGTTATCACTTCTACTTCCAAAGAAGCTATGTCATTCTTTCTTAGAAGGAAGTAAGCCTGTTATGACATGGTATCCTTTGAGTAAAAGGAAATTATATCTTTCATTTACTTAATCTTATTGAGTGCTATGTTTTCTGATAAGTTTAGCTAGCGTGACTAGTGTGTTTTCACTCAGGTTAAACCGAGTTTGTTTCAGGTCTTACTCTCCCTTTTGGATGTAGCGGCTACATGGTGCTTCCTTTTGGTATCAAGTCATTTACTTGGGATTGTTAGCTTTCTTATGAGACATTATCAAATTGTATATTCTTTTCTCCATGTATATTGAGTGGTCATCATACCACTCTAGTATTGTATTGAGATGTATCATTGTATATGTAAAAAATTGTACTCACCCCGAGACCCACCTGTGTTGAGAAAAATAGATAGCATTTGTCCACGTGTTCAATAGATAGTTAAGACTAAGTTATAGTTGGTCGTCATTAACCAGCCCTATTCTCCGCATCAGCGGACGAGATTACTAAGTTATTCTTTTTGTTAATGTTGGTCTCAGGGAGAGGTGTTACATATAATTTTGTTATATTCAATAGAATTTTGATGCTCTCTTGCATATTTAGACCATATAATCGAATTCAAGAGGTGATAACAAGTCCATAGCTAGGTTGTCAACTGATGATTTCGAATGTGGATAGCATCATACGCGCATCCTTATATAGAATTATTGGAGGATATTGGATATTCGCATTGGTGAATGCAAACGAATATCATATAATTGTCCCATCCGCTAATGATCGACATATCAAAGTAGATTAGTGGAAAATTTTGATTCCAAATAAAGTTTTTTCGATCCAACTGAAGATTAAAGAGCTAAAAATAAACAATTATATTTATACCTAAAAGTTATTAGCAATTAACATATGTTTAATGTATAGAATATAAACTTCAAACTTAATATAATTGTAACTAATTTTTTTATTGTACTAAAGTATAGTAATTTAAACTATAAACCTAAAAAACAAACATATAATTTTCGGATGTGGATATGTCTTTATCTACATATGTATCCAATTTTTGAATATTGGATATTTGTCCACTTTTATGTTACGGATGCAAATGAATTTGGAATTTTTCAAGTATTCATTACCAGCCCTGTACCATAGTAGCGTAAGTCCCAACACCAGAACCTTGACATCTTGAGCAATGTACACATTATAATGTTGCATGTGCACGTTTAACGCTTACGTATGCATGAGACACATGTTTGAAACATAATACAAAATAGTAAAATAAAGTTTATTTATAAATCAAAATAAAATAATGGTTCTATCTGAAAGAAAATTTAGAAAAGTTCTAAACATGTTTTAGACCACTTAAGCCTATTAATGATCCAAGTGGTAAAAACTCTAAAATTCATTCAATTCTTCCTTTGCGGGCTGGCTCAGTTCCAACAATGTTGTAGCCTCGCATCTATATGATGAATTAGATATCGACGTTTACATGAAAATTCTGGTTAAGTATATGTTGCTCGAAGAAAAATCAATGTCTACATACTCATTAGAAAATGAGGCTAACACTATACGATTTGAAACAATCTAAAATAATTTGATATAATTGTCTTAGTGGTATTTTGGAAAAAGCAGGATATAATGTCTAAAAGCAATTTCATATACCCATGTGTCCTTATAAAGAAATCAGTAAAGGGATTAACTATTTAAGTACTTTATGCTGATGATGTAAATTTGATTGTGACTCCATAAAAGATTGATAAAATGATAAATTACCGAAAGAAGGAATTTAAAATGAAAGATCTTGGGAAACGTAAATACTTTTTGGTCTACAAATTGAGCATAGTAATATTGACATATTAATCCATTAGTTAAACTACGCTAAGGAAATCCTGAAGCACTTTTAAACGGACAAAACACACTTCCTTAGTACATTTATAGTTGTTAGATCTTTAGATACTAAGAGGGACCCTTACTACTTGAAAAAAGACGACGAAAACAGATTTAGTGTAGAAGTATCGGATCTTAGTATTATTGATGCATTATTATATTTGGTCCAACACACAAGACAAAATATTGCATTATAAGTCAATTTTCTAGCAAGATACAGTTTAGAATCAACGAAATAACACTAGAATGATATAAAATATATAATGAGATATTTTGTAAAACGATAGATTTGAACTTGTTTCATTCTAACACATATAATAATCCAAATTTTGTTGGCTTTGCTAATGCAAGTCATTTCTTTGACCCACATAAAGTAAGACTACAAATCGAGTATGTGTTTAGTAATAATAATGCAAGTATATCTGAGTTCATGATGACTTACGAAGCAAACATCGATAGTAATATCATCCAATTATTCTGAAGGATTAGTCCTATGCAAAGCAAGACGAGAGTGTATTTGGTTGAGATCACGAATTAAGCATATTCAAACGGAATTATAGCAATATATTTCAGGATAAAAATGAATTTTTAAACGTCTAAGTGCATTATTGTAATTTTCAATGCTTTGAAAATCTATAAACAGAGAGCTTGATGTATCTATAAATGTATAAAAGTTACTGTGTTCTCTCTCTAGTGACTTCTCTTTCTTTTATTATATAACAACATTTCCTTTGTGCATTTTTTGAAATCAATTCCCCGTTTCCCAAAAGTCATGTGCCTCATGTCTCATTTAATCACAATCGTTGATTCCATCCCCTTAATTAATTAATTAAAATAATCAATCAGTCGAGATAAATAGAGAAGGTTGAATTAGGGATAGATACCATACCAATTTTGAGATAGAGGAATTCAGTTGTGTGTGTTTTTTCTTTTCCACTTGTAACTCATTTCAAAAAATAAATAAAAAGATAAATGGCCATATCGAAAAAAAATCCTTCTCAATTGGTACACAAATCCTCTAAATCTTTCCTCCACTTCAGTGCATGTACACCAATTTTCAAAAGTACAGGGGAAGTCATTAATAATAAAAATTCAGCGGAACATGCAAAGAACATAAAGTAACGCATAAAGGTTGGAGCAAAAAATACTTCAATTTCCTGTTTTCAATACAGAGTTAATCATGCCAATAAGAACCCACAAACTTATAAAATAATCCCCTAATCTCTTATGGTTCTCAATTTTGAAAACATAAAGAGAAAAAGCATAATAATCCATATAGTTATATGGCACTCGGACGAGGCTTCATCTCAACCGAGCTAACGTGAATGTCCTCATCCTTAATAAACCGACCCCAAAACCAATGCCCTTTCCAAACTAGCACCATCTCATCTATCTGCACGTTCTTCGTCTCCGGGAAAAACATCGCTATAAACGCCGTCATTATCAGCACCCACCCTCCAAAAAAGAAGAAGAGTCCAAACTTCATCTTGCAGAGCATGTCCAGGAAGGCCTGAGCAACGATGAAGGTGAAGAGCATGTTCACCGACACGTTGATGCTCTGACCTGCCGATCTGATCTCCAGAGGGAAGATCTCACTGGGCACCAGCCAGCCCAATGGCCCCCATGACATTGCAAAGCCTGCTACATACATGCATATGAAAAACACCACCAGACTCGCATAAGTTCTCGATAGCGTCCCTTCCCCACTTGTTCCAAATTTTATCCCGATCAATGCTCCCACCACAATCTGCATAATTATTTAATCGTTTGTGTATTTATGTTCATATTCTTTTGCTGGATTCATTGAAGGGGGAAAAAATGTACCTGACAGACGAGCATTTGAGAACCACCCACGAGGAAAAGCTTTCGTCTACCAAACCTATCGACGCAGATAATCGAGATAATGGTTGCAAACACATTGACTGAACCAGTGATCACTGCAGACATTAACGAGGCATCGTCCCCAAAGCCGATAGTTTTAAAGAGAACGGGGGTGCAGAACATGATGACATTGATGCCAGTAAACTGCTGGAAGAAAGGGATTAAGACAGCCATGGCGAGTTGAGCTCTGTTCTTCCTTTCAGCAATGTTTCTCCATGGATGCTTTACTTGTTTAGATTCAAGACTAGCAGCAACCATTTCGTCAAACTCTTCATGAACGTCCTCTATACCTCGGATCTTTTGAAGCATGGAGTGAGCCTTGTCCTCATAGCCTCGCTCTATCAGAGAGTTAGGGGTGTCGGGGAGGATAAAGGAGCCGATAGTGATGATTAGGGCAGGGACCGCGGCTAGGGCTAGGGATACTCTCCAACCCCACCCTCCTTTTATTTTGGCAGTGCCATAGTTGATTAGATTCGCGGCTAGGATACCTAATGTGGTCATCAGCTGGAATCCAACGTTAAGCATTCCACGATGGTTGGCTGGGGCCATCTCTGATAGGTACACTGGAGCAGACTGCAGTTTCAATTTTTCCTCAAAAAAGTAAGTATACAAAAATAAAATCTGGAATTACGTAAGAAGAGAAAATCGTTAACAATGGTTGATATGATATACTTGATTGGCGAAACCGACACCGATACCAAGGAGGATGTGACCTATTATCAACATTGTGACATTTTCGGCAGCGCCGTTCAAAGCGGCGCCGATCAGAAAAGTGACGCCGCCGCCGAACATGGACCACTTCCGTCCGAACATTCTAGTAACTGTTGATGCCCCAAACGACGCCACTAGTGCTGCTAGGTAGAGGGAGGAGGTAAAAAGAGTTAATGGCACACTGTTGAATTTACAGTACTGGTTTGTACCATGATCTGCTTTTTCGTTTTTGTAAACATCTGGGAAGAACTTTATCAGAAACGAGTCCGTTGAGGTCACTCCACCTGGCCATTGTTCAAATATTTGAGATCTGTAACGCAGAATTAATGCTGTATTGATGACGAGAAATGAAGAATAACTTACCGGAAATCCCAATGTCGAAGCCGAAAATGAGACCTCCCGTAGCTGCAACGACGCAGGTCATCAGGACAAAGGCGGTCATTTTGCAGGGAAATTGCTTCCCACTTCCAGGTGCATTTACAACTACGCCCCCAGCCATTTTGGTTGATGATGCTTACAAATTGCAGCAAGCAAACCTTTTTGGTTTAAGAAGAAAAAAACAAGATGAGGATGGTAGAATAAATATAATGGAGGTTAATTATGGATAGAACAAGGAAAATAGGATGGCTGTATTTATAGATATATTGGAATAAATGCCATCACATTACAGTGCGGTAATAAACTGTAAACATGGGAAATCAAAAGAGGAGTCACGAAAGATTAACAAATTCAGTTATTACTAATCTGAAACATCTATTAGTGGGCAGAAAATTTGGGAAGTTTCTGTTATATGTGTACACGTCCAACATGCATGGAAACTCGCCAAAATTTTGTTGGGAACAGTACCTAATACCGCAGGCAATCAACGACCAGCCATGCATGCTTTCAACACGAAGTACCGCAGCACTTACAATTGTAACAAATGAACTAGTTTAATAATGAATAAAAAGTACAACGTCATCGATCGGCAAAAGGAAAGTGTGGATGAACCAAATCTCACGAATGCTTGCTTGCTTGCTTAGTAATATGATACTTTACATATCATTGCGAGAGCGAAGCCGAAAGGATAAACATAGCTAACTTCTATATCTTTCCTTGTGTTATTGTAGCGTGATAAATGCATTAAATTCATTCATTCATTCAGTTATATAATTAAAAGTCATATTTTGAAACCTCGGACAGCAAGTTTACACTTCGAGATCATGATAAATTTTAATCTTGGGATTTCTAGACTGGATCTGGGATCAAACGTGCTAGCCCTCAAATTAGTAATCAAATAACCAATGAAATAATGCAAACATACTTGATCATGTCATACAAACTTGCAATCTGCATAATAGTTTTAATCTATATATATATGCATGTATGTAGAGGCGATAATGCAATGTTTCTAGAAGTGCACTAGCTTCATCACGCAATAAACACAGTTGTTTTGGAATCGGGATGGCACAGAATTGAATGAGCTACTTTATTGGCCATAATTTCACGTCTTATGAACTTGAAAAACGACATATTAGATTTCAACACAAAGCAGTAGGGAATGCTAAAGTTGATGATAAATTTCATCGCTCATATCACTACAAGAAAAACCGTATATCACTACAAGATGAACAGTGAATAGCGACAGCAAATAGCCGTTGGCGGCCGACGCAAGCCGTCGTTAGCATGCCGTCGCTATTTGCCGTTAGCATGTCGTCTGGAACCCTTTTTCTGCACTACACAGCCATACCTTTCCAACAAGCCTCCACATCAAAACCAATCCACTACCAATCCATTAATATCATTCCAAATTCATCAATACGCACTCATAAATATAACTGCAACACACATTATATCCTAAACATTACTAAATTCATCACAATACCATAACATACCATCGTCATACATCCAAAAAACAATATTATCACCATATATCATCGTCCCATCATCACAAAACATCAAAATACATCAAATCACACCCTACCGTCATCAAATATCATCGTACGTACATAAAGCAAATAAAAAAGTAAGTGTATATACATACCCAAGCACAAGAACAAACAAACTACTCGTCGTCTTCTTCTTCTTCTTCGCTTGTAACATCCCCACCATCGTCCTCGTCTGGCATCGATCCATGCTCGTCATAATAGCATGCAATGCGCTCGTCTATCTCCTGAGCCAGCTGGCTTCTTCTCCAATCGTTCATCTCTTCCAGTTGCTCCTTCAACTGAGCTATAGCCTCCTGCTCCATGGACTTCCTATATCCTCACTGATAATCAATAGCCTACGAAATAGTTCAAGTTCACATTTATAAATGGACATGTAATATATACATGGACTTTGAAGATCAATACACATGTCAATTTGAAGCTTCTATATTTATAATGTCAATTTAACATGTTAATATAAAAAGAAGGTAAAAGAATGCATGTTAATTGAATACACTTTAAATGTAAACTTAAATTAAAAAAGGTACCTCCTGATTGCCGAAGCCCTATCGCCTATTACGACTAGGCGGCTTAATAATAGCATCCCAAATACGATCGCACTCTGCAACCGTAAGCTCATCTCGTCCACTGGCCTGAGTCACTCTAGCCGACTCTGCATCATATCTCTCCTACAATACCAATATAATTTCAATACAAATGCCATATAATTTAATAATATATTGTGATATGAACGAATATGAAATATTTTAATTATTAATAAGTATATTTACCATTACGCCCACAGCCTTGTCGTCCGCCCAATCATATGTCACGTTCCCTTCGTCATCAGTATGCTCCACCGCATGAGTATGCCTGAAAACCTCTGCCATCGTAGGCTCCCTTCTATACTTTGTCATCTGAGTATATATACAGTAATAAAATTACTAAAAATAAAAATGAATGATATGCACTCAATTTTTACGTGAACATATGCTAAAAACTATTTCAAATTTATACCAATTCTCTCCTATGCTGCTGGAATGATTTTGAGCCACCGCGATGTAAACCAGGATTCTTAGCTCTATTTTCTTTATTCCTTTGTGCTACTTCCTATTAAATTTGATACATTATTAAATAAAAGAATGCAATCAATATAAATGTGATTATTTTCATTACATCTTACTTTCGCTGCTTCAGTATCCCAATATGCTAGAAATCCAGCCCAAACATCGTCAGCCATCCATTTAGGCTTCTTCCGTGATGTCTTCGCCCTGAAAATTGTTTCTCGGTAATTCTTTTGCATTTTAATGTTCCAGTGTGTCAAAAAAATCTGCATGTCCTACTCCTCTACACGGACAACCGCCTGCAAATTAAATTTATTTTGAATTATTTATAGTATATATGAATTTCCAATAATAAAATAAATACTTACCAGCAAATCGGCTAGAATGGAATTCTTGATGTGGGGTGGGATGCTATCCCAATGAGGCCATGTCCCAGACATCCTACTCGTGTACGACTGCTTCGACACTTTTAAAATGAAATCCGCTGGCTCGATTTCAAACCCGGTGCTGTGTACATGTTTACATAGATAAACCATATATTTTTAACTAATTTAAACTGAAATAAATTAGATACTTACCCAGCACTCTTTGGAACAACCTCTGCACATCGCCGCAGATCTGGCTCAGAGCTGCTAGGACCTACACCTGGCGCAAGAGATGGTGAAGGAGTCGGCTGAGATGAACTCCTCGAGCGGCGTATATCTGACATATCTGTTACAATCATATAATGCATACAAAATAACTTGAATTATTAACATCAGTCATCATTATCATTACATAAATCGTACATGACAAGAACAATGCATAACACATATACATATTCAACATTAACATTGTGATTACATAGCTCAGAAGAGTACACAACATGATACATAGCTCATAATAGTACATAACATAAATACATAACATCAGTCTTCAACATCTTCGGATGCAGACTCAGTCTCATACTCTATATCATTTTCTTCAGTACTTTCAAATGCATCTACTAACACATTCGCTTCATCATTCAATGACCCGACATCAATGTCATCAGCTATTATAATTTCAGTATTCGGCTCAAGATCCGCTTGATACGCTGCTTCATCTGGAATATTATTTCCGTCAAATGTAAATCTTGCCTTTGTTTTAAAAACAGCCCACCAATCTGCTTTATCTTTTTGTAAGGATGGATACGAAGAAAAATACACTTGTAGTGCTTGCTTGGCTAACACGAAAGGATCATACTTATAATAATGCGACGTATGCCTTATTTCTATTAGCTTGTAATCTTTGTGCACGTTAACTCCAGAACCAGGAACATTGCTAAACCAGTTGCATTTGAATAGATAAATTTTCTCTAAGGGATGAACATAATATGTCAACTCTACAACTTGCGTTAAGAAGCCATAAAAATCTTTTGTATGCTCCTCTGGATCATCACTACCTTTGACAAATACACCGCTATTATACGTTAATTTTTCAGCTCCGTAATCATTGGTGTTGAATTTAAATCCATTGACAAAGTATATTGGATAAGTCTTGACATTTCTTTTTGGTCCAATAGCAAGATGTCATAATCCTTCGTCAACAACACAGTTTTTGGGATCATGAACATAGTTTGAAAACCATCCAGCAAATTCTTTGCTGAGATCACCAGATGGATGTTGTGATTCATATATACTGCAAATATGTGTTATGTTCCTTTTCTATTAATATAGACAAATAAATATAGATGTATATATAATTGAATTGAACATGAATTTTATATAACCTGAAAATGGTGCAACTTCCACACAATTTAACAGAACATTTGTGTGTGCCACATTGTAGTCTTTATCGCTTAACCATATTTCTACACATTTTCCAGCAGGTCTTCCATATTGTCTAAAAATAGATAAAATTGTCTGAGAAGACTCCTGTTCAATGGCTTCTTCATTACGAGGAACAGATATGAAAGACATGTTCACATCTTCACTAAAGTAATGAGAGAAAAAAATGAAGCTTCTTCTTTAAGGTAGGATTTGCAAATCGAACCTTCTACTCGAGCTTTTTGCCTAATTTTTTTCTTCAAATGATTCAAGTACCTATAATAAGAGTAATTTAATTTATATGTTGGTATAAAAATCTAAGTTGTAATCTATCAACAGTATTGAGTATACGCAAAATTACCTCTCAAATGGATACATCCATCCATATTGCGCTGGACCTCGAAGGAGTGCTTCGGACGGAAGATGAATAGGTAAATGTTCCATTACATTAAAAAAACCCGGTGGAAATATTTTCTCAAGTTTGCAGAGCAGTACAGGGATTTCTAATTGAAGCTTACGTAAACGATCTATCTTCAACGTCGTTGAATAGAGTTGTTTATAAAACATACTTAATTCTATTATAACACTCCATATTTTTGTGGGCAAAAGTTCCTTGAAAATCACAGGTAAAAAGTATTCCATCATTATGTGACAATCATGGCTTTTCATCCCGCTCAATTTCCTGTTTTTAAAGTCCACACATCTACGGAGGTTAGAAGAAATCCTATCAGGACATCGTAATCCTTCCACCCACTTTAGCACGAGTTTTACTTGCTTGTTGTCTAGCTCATAGCATGCTTTGGGTTTTTTATTCTCGGCATACAAGTGAAGTTCCGGCCATTTACAAAAGTGTAATATATCACGTCGTGAATTCGCGTCGTCCTTGGTTTTCCCCTTTACATTCAAAACTGTATTAAAAACGTTTTAAAAAACGTTTTTTTCATTGTGCATGACGTCAGTATTATGCCGATGTTTTAGATTTTTCTAGTAAGGTAACTCCCAAAATATACTTTGTTTGCACCAATTATGAATGTCCGATTTACCTGGAATTTCAATTTGCTTTCCATTTTCGTGTATCTTTGGGTACTCACTTACAATTTCATATATCTCTTCACTTGTCCAAACTTTAGGCGGTAGCATATTATCTACTCTGTTAGCTTTGAAGTTCTTTTTATCTGTTCTAAATTTATGATTAGGATGTAGAAAGCATCGATGACAATCAAACCAAGATATTTTTTCCCATACTTTAATGAAAATGCTCGTGACTCATCCATACAATGAGGACAAGCTAGACGGCCGGATGTGCTCCAACCTGAAAGCATTCCATACGCAGGAAAATCACTAATAGTCCATAATACAGAAGCAAACATAAGAAAATTCCTTTTTCTCGAAATGTCATATGTTTCGACCCCTTCATTCCATAGTGTTTTCAACTCTTCAATCAACGGTTGCAGATAAACATCAATTCCTCGTGTTGGATCATCGGGACCAGGGACGACAACCGTTAGAAACATATATGGATTTTTCATACACATCCATGGAGGTAAGTTATATGGAGTAACAATGATAGGCCATGATGAATATATACTACCAAATTGAGAAAACGTCGAAAATCCATCCGTACATAAACCAAGCCTAACATTACGGCTCTTTGCAGAAAATTCAGGATAAGTCCTATCAAAGTGTTTCCATGCTTCACCATCAGACGGATGTATCAAGGTTCCTTCTTCTGCTGTTCTCACACTGTGCCATCGCATATGACACGCTATAGCAGAAGATGCATACAGTCGTTGAAGTCTGGGAGTTATCGGTAGATAATGCATTCTTTTATATGGAACTTCTTTTCCTTTCTTTTTCCTTGGTTTATATCTATCTTCGTTGCAAAATTTGCATTTTCTAAGATAAGCGTCTTCTTTCAAATACAACATGCAACCTTTAACACATGTATCTATCTTCTGATACGGTAGTCCAAAAGCAGACATAAGTTTTTTCACTTTATAATGACTATCGCACATCAAATTATTGGGCGGCATATGACGTTTTGCAGTTTGTACAACTGCTGTAAATGCAGCTTCTGTAAGATTGAATTTTGATTTCATAGTGATGAATTCAGCGGTTACAGATAATTCGGTTCCGCTTGTACACCCTTCCCACAATGGCCTCTTAGCAGAATTCAATAAATCATAAATTTTTTTGCTTCCTCCGTTGGTTCTTCAGCATTTTCATTCTCATCGTCGCCTTGATCAATGGTGGGAAACACTGATCGTGCTGCATCTTGCACCATATTTTCTATCGGATTCGTCGTTGTATTATCGTTCATCATTGTACTATCGTCCTCTACGACTACAGGGTAAGACGTAGGTTGAACAAGCTCTCCATGACGATCCCATAAGTAATAATTCGACACAAAACCAAATTTATACAAATGTACTTCTACTACATCTGGCTTCCAATGCCTCAAATGTTTGCACTTACTACATGGACATCGAATGTCTAGGTTACTCCGATTATTAGATTTAGTGAATCTAATAAATTCTTGGACATCGTTACAAAAATGTTCCTTTATCGACCCTTTCTTACCGGTAGGGCTTGATACATCCAACTACGATCACGAAAATAATTGAACATTTTCCTGATTTGCAACAAATATGTTAGAAAATTCGATCAAACACTTTGTATTAATTGAAATCTTGTAAAATTTCATTTACAACTACTTCATGTTTTCAGTTTTTTTTGTTTATTTCTTTCTACTTTGACGACCCGTCTACCTACTTCCCATTACAAATATAATAACGTAAGCATATTTTATAAATCCTTTCAGGTTAAATGGTTCAACAAAATTTCGACAGCACTTCCCTTTGGTCCCTGTATCGTACACAAATGCATGTACATAGGGAACAAAAAGGAAGTGCCATCGAAATTTTGTTAACCGTTTAAACTGAAATGATTTATAAAATATGGTTACGTTATTATATTTGTAACTTGTCCAATACAAGGACAAATCCAACGAATATTGTATCAGATGAATATAGATTTTCGTTTTATGGAAAAACGAGTATCCATATAACGATCATATACAACACTTGTTAGGCGGGGCCAAATTTATCTGAGGGGTTCACATAACTAGTCAAAACACATTCAACCTAAGTTTAAAACAAGAAACACACATCAAATGAAAAAGCGCGCCTTTTGCGCTTTGGACCTTTTTGCGCTTTTTTGCGCTTCAGCAAAAGGTGCACCTTAAACTTCAAAAAAGCCCCTTACTTGCGCCTTAAGCCTTTTTGCGCCTATGTGCCCGCCTTGACTATATAGCGTCTATATAATAATTTTTCATAATTTCAATTTGTAAACTAACATGACAATTAGTTTTAGTAAGTTTTGATTCATTTTAGTTTAATGTATAAATTATAAAATTAATTTTAGTTAGTTTAAATTTTTGTAAGATAAACTAAGCTTTCAAGTTAATTATTTCATTTCATAAAAAATTAAAAGAGTTGAGTTATATGATTTTCATTACATTTAACAAGATTCTTACCGATCTAAACCTAAATTATGAACCATTTTGAATTAACATTTTTAATCAACATTTGATTACTAAATATTATAGTAACAAAACATTTTTTTTCAATTGCAAGTGCATTCTTTTGGACCGACCATTCTTGCATCTAATGGGGACATAACAGTGCATGCATGTAGACTAGGGACATCGTTGCACCATTGGAATAATAATCAATTTACTACCATTAAACAATTACATTAATTCCATTCATTCTCAAATCATCATACCACACATTCTACATACAACACAATCATCGTACGTCTAATTAAACATGTGATAATCATTGTTTTCAACCTCCTAAATCAATTACATATGTAATATTCATCGATTTTACCCTCCTAATCAATTACACTTATCCCCAAATCAACTTACAACACAACCGTTATCATAAACATCCCTCGAGACAACCAATTTCATATCCATAAACATTCAATTTTGCAAACTCATATAAATTAGCAACCAAAGCCTCTAATTAACCTTAATTAAGCATAAACTAGAGTTAGAAGACATAGTAGAATGAAATTAATACCTTGGAAGTGAAATTGGAGGCTTGGAATCGGAGCAGCAAGGAAAGTCGACGGGTAGGGTTTATGAAAGTTTTTGGGTAAAAAATAGAATGAGGAAGAGGATGGTTCGGTCGTTATATTTCTGAAAATCGAGCAACGGTCTGCGACGGCTAGCGACGACCGCTTTTTTTGCCGTCGCAAACTGTTGCCCCACCCCGTCGCAATTTAAGCTGCCTTTTGTAGTGTATCCCGATGCTCTTAAACGTCGGTATTTCGTCGGGAAAAACGATCTGCGACGGAATTATCGACGAAATAAAAACATCGCTATATTTAGCATCATTAAATTTTCTGATGAAATTTCCGATGATTTATCTTTGGAAACGTCAATATGTACCGACGATTTTACGATGTTTTTTCATAACTTACCAATGATTTTACCAACGATTTTATGATATTTTTTCATAGCTTACCAATGATTTTACTATGTTTTTCTTTTTGATTACCAACGATTTTACGATGTTTTTTTCGTAGCTTACCAATGATTTTACCGATGATTTTACTATGTTCTTGGTTTTGATTACCAACAATTTTACGATGTTTTTTCATTACTTACCAATGATTTTATGGACGATTTTACGACGTTTTTTCATCACTCGTCACTTACAGACGACTTTACTATGTTTTTTTAGTATGTAAATTACCGATGATTTTACTATGTTTTTTATCCATCCCTTCCCGACGACTTTGCTATGTTTTTTAACATGTAAAATATATCATGTTAATTATCTGGTTTCTTACTTTTTCCTAAAAACAACGTACGCTAAAGTGTTTTTTCGTGCAACAATATTTGTATTAGGTGGAAAGGGTACAACCCAAGATAAGACTTAAAACACCAAGAGAAATAAGAAAGTCAATCTCCAGCCAAGATTGGACAAGTCATGCTTAATTCAAACAATATAAACTTATACTTTCTAAAAATATCTGCTTACGGATCGTACTCTACCCAATAGACTTTTTTTCGTTGTTAAAGATGCTTAAAAATCCTTAAAAAATATGCTATAGGTGGAATCAACATGACACGTTAATTATGTTCAAACTAAAAGAATTTTACATGCGGAAAGGGAAAGAAAAACAAAAGTAGATAAACTTAAAAGAACAAAAGCTGTAATACCAATAAATTTACAAAATCGTTTGATGAAATATATATCCATGTAAGCTAAGCTCCGAAAATTTGTAAGAGATGAATGGGGCCAAAATTTCTAAAAATTTGTAACAATTCAACTAACCGTGGATAAACTAAAATATGATGACATTGTATATTCAATCAACATTTATGGCAATTTGCTATATATTGATCACATGTAAAATAAATTGTCATAGCCGCTAGGCTATAACAAACAAAAGCAAATTCAAGTACAATTTTGACTTAATTGGAAACATATTGCCTATCGACAAAAGCAGCCATCATACGAGATATATTTGATTGCATCTTAGACTGAGAAAGAATTTGTGCATGCATAAGCTCATGCATTTTGTTCACCTCTACCTGCTCCATATGCAACTGCTCCTCAAACTCGGCTCATAGTCGCTCATCTCTCTCTATCTGTTCATGCCTAAGTCTTTCAATCTCGTCTTGTCTAGATTCAAGTTGCTCACCTGCCTGAACTTGTTTACGTTTCATCTCTTCTTGTAGCTCTTTGACAATTTTCTTATTTTGCTCTAACATTTTCTTCATGTGAATTGCTTCCTCATTATCCACCGTAATGGAAGATGAAGATATAAGTGCCTGAATAAATTTACAAATAATATGAGTTTTTGTTTCATATGAAGGAAAACAAATCATGCTTATAAAAGGAACATGTGCAGACAGATTTTGTAGCCATCATGCTCATATTAGTATTAAAGACAAAAATCCAATCATAAAAAAACATGCACATACTACAGGTACAATAAAGACAAAAAAGGTATGATGTATGAAAAAGGTTACTAACTTCATATACATTTCCCCACTGGAGGGGGAATAAAAAAACAAAGCCAATATGCGGTATTAATTCCAAACAAACTAGAGTATAAAACCAATACTAGGAAACTGCTTCTTATATTTTTATTGATCTAAAACAGGCACTTCTAAATAGCCTGATAATGATTAACAATATTTACGAAAATAGTGGTTTAAAAACCATGATAAGCACAATGTTACCAAAATTACATTACTCAAATGACATTGGTTTACATTATAGATGCTTCAAAATGAAATAGCTTACCTCAGCATAGGATTCTGAATTGAAGGTAACAGGTAAGCAAGTAGATATTCCAATAAGAATTTTATATTTTTTGTAATTCAACAATGCCTGTAGAAAATTAGAAAAAAAAATTAGAAGAACAAACTAGTTACAGCCAAACGTCAATAAGCCAAATTTTTAGAAGGCCAGTAAATATATAGACATAGAAATACTGGGTGATAAGTGCACCAATTTTCAACTAAAAATAGACCTTTGCTAGTACATCTTTTAGTAGCAGTGGACTAGGTTTGCAAATCTGAGAGTTCAGATTATTAAGAGCTTCAAGCACTACAAATGGAATTCAAGACATCTATATGCAGGTTTGTGAGATGGAGGAATGGATAACCATGCAGGTTTGTGAATCAATCAGTGAGATTCATCAGAATGATTCCACGAATAAATTTGGAATTAATCTAGTAAGACTATACATAGTATTTGATCAGAATAAAAATAAATTCAACTCCAAATATAAAACACTAGTATAATCATTTTTATAGTTACATGGATGTTATTGGTAAGAGAGACTTCATTACACGTACGTAAAATATTAATAACAATTACATATAGTTGATAATACCAATTGCAAACAAAAAAAAAATAACAATTCCTGAGAGAAACTTCATTATCTGGCTCGCCTGGTTTCATTTTTTGTCTGTTTACAAAATAATTACAAGCTTGGGTAATTTTTAAACATATTAGTTTCATGCCCTAAAGATTTTTTTGTGTCAGCATTAGGATAAGCTTTAACGTTAGCTTAAATACAGATAAATACATCCTATTCGTATAGATTGTAATGTATTATTATTGGATGCTTTAACTCTGCTATAACGACATCACTCAATAATATCTTAGACGTAATTTTTTACAAGGTGAAGAATAGAATCAAATTATGCGAAAAGCTACATTTGTGCTCAGGAGATTCCAAACCCAGGGAAACACATTTCTTTTGTAAAATACACATATAATGGCCTGTGCAACAAGACTCCATTATATCAAAATAAGACTCTTTATATAAAACAATAATAGTATTCATTACAAGATGTAAATCACAAGGGGTAGGCAATATCAACAACAAAGGTTAGATGTATTGAAAGAGTTAGTATTGCTACATATTGGTTTTCTCCCCTAAATTCTCTTATTCATAAGAGCACCGCTGTAACGACCCGGAAAATCTGAACCAATTTAAAATTTTAAATTGGCTAAAATAGTGGATTTTAAATATTTAAAATAAATATTTTAAATAATAGCAATGAAAAGTGAGTTTGAATCGACGTTTGAAAATAAATATAATCACTTTGAATTATAAACAAGGCCTGAAATGGCGCGGTAGTTTCAAAATTTGAATTCAAACTTTGACTGACTGTACCGGGTGCAAAACAAAACGAACTTGAGTGAAACCAAAAATATTTAAATATGTTAGTAAATACCTTTCTAACGAATCTGAAAAATCGAAGTTTTATAGCGGAAAGCAAAAGTTATGGCCAAATGAATTTTCTGAAAGGTCGCTATGGAAATTATATAGCCCGTGAAAATGGCCGTTTTGCAAACGACCTCGGAATTCGACGAAACCACTTTTGTTGGATCCGGGGTGTGAAGTTATTGCTACGTTTCAAATTTCATAATTTTTGAAGCTAGTATGTGAGCGTGGCAATGGAAAATGTGTTTTGGTCAATTACAATTAAATTGGATCGAATATTGAATGTTATATATTTTAAATTGAATGAAAACTAACTGAAACAGTCGAATGGGCCTACGAAACATATCCCATTGTGTTCGGAATGGGAGTAAAATGCTAGGGGCGATAGTAGTTGGGTTTGATTTGAAGTTCGTATGCAAAATCTCCTTTTTTCTCGTGAATTAAAAATAATATATATATATATATATATAATATTTGCCCTAACCCTAACTTATTATATCAGCCCCGCCGTTATTTAGAAACCGACGATTAAAATCGCTCCTCGCCTTCTCTTCAATTTTCTCTCGATCCTCTCGATGGTTTTCAAAATTTCCAACTCCAAATCGAAGAGCGCATCAAGATGAAGCGGATCAACGGCTGTGATCGTTCCTGGTTGTGCGTGGATTTGGAAATCGAGCTAGAAAGCCTCGACCTTCGTGAGGGTTTTCTGGTGCGAGGAGGACTTCGAGTGGGTGCCGCCACAGGGCGTTGGGAGGTGGTTCGAGGCTCATCATCGTGGTTGGCTCTGATCGGTGAACGATGCGGCATAGGGTAGTGCGATTTGGGATTTGGAAGATCAGTGATGGGTTTGCTTGTAACGAGAAAAGAGATGAAGAAGAAGGGTTAATCACCCTTAGCAAAGTATTAAAAAAATAGTTAATTATTTTAATTATGTGACTATGGTTTAAAATGCAATAACTTCTTCAATCTAGATCGGAATTCAACGAAATCAAATGCATTGGAGTCGTTTCGAAGAGCTCTTCAACATGGAACCAACTAGAATCAAAACCGAGTAGATCAGAATTTCAGAAAAATTCAAATCCGAATAGAAATTCAGAAATTCAAATAAAAACTGGCAGAGTGGATCCCAAAGTGAGAATTCTCTCACTATAATTTTCTGTACAGTTATTTATTTCATAACTGGATATATGAACTGTTCCCCGTCGTCCACAGACCATGGACGACTTGTTTGTTTGGTTGTATTCTGTGTGAAAATCGATGTGAGATTTCTAATTTATAAACGATATGGAAAACGACGATGTATAAATTATATAATCGTTGTATGAGTTATATAAGCGTTGTACACCTCTTGTATAAGCGTTGTATAAGTTGTACGTTCGATGTAAAGTTATATATGCGTTGTAAAAATTATATGTGTGTTGAAATAGAAGTGAAATGCTATATATATATATATATATATACGCCCCTCGTCCACAAACCATGGACGATATTTATTGGTAGTGATTGGTGTGAAAATTGATTGATAGCGAATGGTTGATTGAAATTGTTTGTGGTTGAAATTGATTGATTGTGGTTGAAAAATACCCGTTTGTGGTTGAGAAGTATTTGGTTGAAACCACATAGGATTAGTTTGTGGAAATGAAAAAAATATACATGCCGCCTGCGTGCGAACTAGATGCATGATTCCCCATTATCAAAAGCTGCGAGGCTTTAAGGTAGAGCGAGGAGCCGTACTAGGGACGGTCCCGGTTTTAACTACCCTGCCGTTATGCTGCCGAAATTATGAATAATATTCATACGTTAGAATTATTTTCCTGTATTTAAACTATATTCGTCTGTTGTATAGAAAATCTTCATGTGTTGAATCGAAATTCATGTGTTGTAATAACCCGGAAATCTGGGCCAATTTAAAATTTTTATTTTGGTAATTTTAGCGAATTTTGATTATTTAAAATGAATTATTTTAAATAATATCGACGAGAAATTTATTTTGAATATAATTCGAACGTATATATTCGTTTGAATCGTCGTTAGATTATAAATATTTATTTGTATATATAAAAGGAATTGAAAATGGCGCGGTAGTTCGATAATTCGATTTCAAACTTCAATTGAATGTACCGGGAGCAAAATAAACAGGAGTTTAGTGAAACCAAGAATAATGGAATCTAATTGTGACTATCTTTCCAACAAATCCAAAAAATCGAAATTTCATAGCGGGGATCAAAAGATATGTCCAAATGAAAATTCTGAACAGTCGCTGTGGAATTCAGGCCCTTAAAAATAGCCATTTTGCAAACGACCTCGGATTTCGACGAAACCACTTTTGTTGGATCCTGGATGTCAGGTTATTGCTAGATTCCAAATTTCATAATTTTTCGAGTCAATATGTGAGCGTGGCAAAGGAAAACGTGTTTTGACCATTTCAGTTGAATTTAATCGACTGGAAAATGGCCATTTTTCAAATGGTCTCAGAATTCGACTAAATTAGTTTTGTTAGGACCGTATCATCAATACGAAGCTAGAAAATATTTTTATGGAATTTTTAGAGTTCGTATGTGGGCCCGGTAAATTGAAATATGCGTTCAAATTCAATATATATAGTTATATGTTGATTTTGACGAAAACTGATCAAAACGATCGAATCAGCTTACGGTACATTTCCCATTGTGTTCGAAGTGGGGGTAATTAGCTATGGACGACAGGCGGTGGGCTTGATTTCGAGTTCGAAATTAAAGCTACTTTTGGATTTAAAGAAAATAAAAATATATTAATATATATTGGCCCCCCATCTCCTTTCACAGTCGAAATTAGAAAAAAAAAAAAATTGGCCGAAGCCTCTCTCGTCGATGCCGCTCCAGGTGGCGTCGCACCATCGCCACCCCCCCCTCCGTCCCTGATCTTCCTCCACCTCCTCCTTCGTCCTCCTCCCCCTTTGTCCTCCTCCCCCCCTCACCATCGCGCTGAGCGCGATTTCATCTAACCCCCCCTCGATTTGGTCCGCCGCCGCCAGGAAGAGGAAGCCCCCCTTCTTCCCCGTCTGCTTTTTTCTCCCCCTCCCCTTTTCAATTGAAGACCCGACACCCAAAGCATCCACCACCTCTCTGGCTCCGGCGCCCGCGTCCAACAGCCCCCTCTCGCCGTTCAACAGCGAATCCGCCCCCCCCCCCTTTGAAAGAAGACAGTAAGTTTTAACTTTTAATTTAGTTTAAAAACTGATTTTTGGTTTAATTTAAAAACTGAATTTTGTTAACTTAAAAAAAAAAGATTAGAATTGATTTTTAAAACAAACGAAAAGGTTGGAATTCTTATAAACAAAAAGGTTAGTTTTTTTTTTGTGAAAAGATACGATGTTATTTATATAAAATATAGTTTATCATATGAAAGATGAGGTTTTTATCATGTGGAAGATAAGATTTTTGATAACCAAAAGAAAGAGTGGATTTTTATATATTGAATAGCGAAGTAAAAATTCGATTTTCATATGTTGAATAGCGAAGTAAAAATTCGATTTTTATATATTGAACAGCGAAGTAAAAATTCGATTTTTATATACTGAATAACGAAGTAAAAATTTGATTTTTATATACTGAATAGCGAAGTAAAAATTCGATTTTTATATACTGAATAGCGAAGTAAAAATTCGATTTTTATATACTGAATAGCGAAGTAAAAATTCGATTTTTATATGTTGAATAGCGAAGTAAAAATTCGATTTTTATATGTTGAATAGCGAAGTAAAAATTCGATTTTTATATATTGAATAGCGAAGTAAAAATTCGATTTTTATATATTGAATAACGAAGTAAAAATGTGATTTTTATATACATAGCAACAATATAAAAAATGTGATTTTTATATATGTAGTGAGTACGGGCGACGAAATTGACAAGAACCGGACACGGCAAGATCTTCTACATTTGAAGAATCGAGGCGTTGGATTAGCAATTCGGTGAGAACTTCTCGCCTTTTAATTTTGTTTTTCAAGTTGAAATATATACTAGGATGCAGACGGTGTTTAGTAGCACCCGACACCCGTCGTCCACAGACCATGGACGGCTTGTATGTTTGTTTGTTTGATTTTGATGTATAATTGATTGTGTGGTGTGATGTGAAATGAAATAAAACATTTATATAGTTGGAATAAAATATTTTATAGTGGAAAATATTTTATAGTTAAAAATAGAATTTTTAACGTGTATATGAAATGAAATAAAAATAAACAGATCGGACGATTTGTTTATATACACACATTTGACTGATATTGATTGGGGTGATAAATTTTACACATTGCCCAACTGCACAAATAAAATCTGTGTTTGATTGTTTGAAACCCCACACGAGTATTGGGATGATATTTGGCGTACACTAATCCCAATAATTAGTTGTATGTCGATCGATTGATTGACAGGCTGTTATAAGCGTTGAATATTTTTATTTGATGCTTATACAGTGTAGAATGCACTTTGGATGATGGTTGATTATTCATCGTTGTTATTGTATACATGTGTTGTAGAAAATCCATATAATTAACATTATATGTTAATTGATTGGGCCTCATTCCAGTTTTGAAATAGAAATATTTGAAAAAGAAATATTTGAAATAGAATATTTGAAATAGAATATTTGAAAATAGAAATATACGAAGCCGTGTTGATTAGATTGACGCCATTTTGACGAGAACGATATTTATATCGATTTTATTCATTTTATAATGAATATCGAAAGTGATTTCAAAATCTGATATTTTGAAAAGAATTGAAATTCGAATTAAATTGAATATAAATGAATTCGAATTGAAATTGAATTGAAAACGAACTGAAATTGAATTAGAAATCAATTTGAATTGAAATCGATTTGAAATGAATTTAAAACGATTTATAAAGCAGGTTTTGAATTGAAATCGACGAAGTATATATTATATATATTATATATATAATATAATGGCCTGAATAAAACGCGCCGCGCCGCGTTAGTTCGCGAATTTTGACCATTGACTTCGAACGGATATTACGGGAGATCCGACCGTCGGATTCTCCTGAAACTGGAACCGTTGGGTTCGTATCGAAAAGAGCATTTTAACGAATACTAGAAATTTGAAATCTAACGGTTGGATTTGGAATTATGTCCAAATCAAATTTGAAAAAGGTCGTTGTAAGTGCAGTTCGATGGCCGTTGATGGAAATCGACTGTGCGGGCCTTGACAAAATTATTAAAAATAGTAATAATTTGTGTAGAATCATAAGAAATGATTTGTGAAGAATTGGGATGTAAAACCCCATATTTGAAAAGATAAAAATAGATTTTTATCGAAATGAACTAGTTTTGAACTAGAATTATAATTCAATTTATTTCTAAAATAAATAAAGTGGATTTGAAATGGTTTTGAAAATAACCAGAATTTCCAATATATGTAGTGGGAATGGATTTGAATCGAAATCGTCTTTGGAATATTTTGATGTTGGATTTCTTGATTATACAGATATTGTTTGGGGAATTTGAAAGATATATTAATATCGTTATTTCCAATACGATATTTGTTGGTCGTAGAATTTGATGCTGAATATAAGCCGATATATTTTCTATTCAGAGCCTTGTATTTAATATCCAATGTGATTTGGGTTTGTCGTGAATGTTGTTTTCATTAACACTGTTCTTAAGCCCAGTTGAGAAAAGATTAAATCTTTTTATTTAGATTTAATGAAGTGTACCAATTAAATAATATTTAATTGAATTGATATTGATTTTTTGCGTTTATCGTGAACAGTGTTTTAAATAACACTTGTTCTTTAACCCGATAATTAATGGAATGTGATATTGGGTTTATCGTGAACCGTGTTTTAAATGACACTGATTCTTTAACCTAGTTAAAGATTAAAACTAAGTGGATTTTTAATGAATCTTTAATTAGATTGAAAAGATCGAGAATGGAGTATCACCAGTTTTGCTCCAGGCGATAGTTAAATCTTTAATTAGATTTGAACGTGAAATGGTAATTGAATTTACCGATAACACCGTGGTGTTAGATATGAAGTATGACCAGTTTTACTTCATGGGATGAATAGGTTGGGACTGGGAAATAAAATAAATGATTACTTCGGTGTGGTTCGCTAATCCCGACTAGTCTGAATTGATATTCAAAGGAGATTAAAGAATAAATTTAAAGAATTTATCTTTGATAAAATTAATGGGAACCTTTCCTAAAATATAAGAATATTTGAATAAAAAGAATATTCTGAAGTGGAATGAGGCGTATGTTGTGTTTGCGTAACACTTTTATAATATATACGCGAGTTATTCAGAAAGACCGGGTTTATCCCATTCTGAATAACTGATTCGACGTGGTGTCGAAGATGAACACGGTGGTTGAAGACCGGAGGTCCTCACGTCGTTTGGATAATTACTGATGATCTTGATTGGGCTGTACACCCAAGAAGATGGAAACAGTTGGTGATCGTCCAGACGTACTTGGAGATCGATGGATATGCGAGGTACTAGGTGCCTCCGGTTTCGTTCAGACCCAGAACGAACTTGTAAATGGACTGTGTGTCTGACATTGGATTTTAGTCTGTGTGATTGATTTCTATTAAATATATATCTGTTTGGTGGCAGAGAATTTTATTCTCTTGCTTAACGCCCTTCTCTGAGACGTACGAGCTCAGGGGTTATATACTGATGGATATCAAACGCATGGAGTGAATTGCCTGTGTGGCATGCCTAAGTGGCAATTGATCAAGGCTTCTGTTGAAAAGCAAAGTCTTGAGGTGATGATCAAAGCACAGTCGGTGTGGCATAGCTTTGTGTAACGTTGATTTGCGAGCCTCACACCCCGGTGGTGAACCAAAAACGGGAGAGGACCTCAGGAAGGACATGCGTTTCTTTCTAGTTAGAAGTGGCGTCAGTGGTTTTACATGCCCTGACGAGTTTGACTTATGTGGTTGTTGTTGTTGCAAGGCGCCTCGGTTAGATCGGACGATCCGGGTCCGATGGAGTCATTCGTTGGCTCATTTACGCCCCATAGGGCGGGGAAACGTAGTGTTCAAGCATTTTAATCCACATCGGTGGACCGGCCCTGTCGCTCTAAGGGTCGATGCGCTCTGACCCTGAGGCTCGGGCTAGAGAGTCTCGAAGACGGTGGGGACGATCCCTAGCCTCGGTTCACAGATGGAAATCCAATTACCAAATACGTGACTTTGCGGTTTTATTTGTAAACCTATATATGGCGACATAGTGGCATGGGACGCTCATGTCGCCTATGATTGATACTTATGATTTGAAGTTGTTTTATACACTATGCACTTATAATAGTATCAAATGATTTGTTTTAAACGTATCAAGCATTCTTGGCTATTATAAGGGAAAACCCTATCCCCCGGCTTGCGTTGCATTGTGTGATAGGGCCTGGGTCTTATAATAGCTTCATTGTTCCTTATTTAGCATTGCGCAGTTGTTTTATGCACTGGTATTCTTGGGAGGAAACCCGTTCCGTGTTATACGGCGTGGTCCCTTGATTTACCTAACTTTAAAATAAGGATTAATAACTGTTTTAGTTCTCACACCAGTCCCATGACTGACCTGGAGTTTATTGTTTTAACCTAAACTCTGTGTGCCCTTATTTTGACACGGGCAGCTAGTAGTTTTGGTTTTGCAGATTTATATTCACAGGATCCTGGTTTACAGCTGGAACGATATACGGAAAGCTTTGTATCCGTATATCTCCTTCTAGTTGTGTATTGTATTATTTTCCACTGCTATGTAATTTATTGTAATCTCTGATATTTGATAAATGTGTAATATTGATTTATACTCTGTATATTCTTGTATTCTGATGGAATTGTTGTAATATACAATGAAATGTTCTCCCGTCTGCGTTCTGATTTGTCGTGTTCTCAAAACAATCAGGCGTTTCGAACGGTCTAGATCGGTTTAGCGACTGATTCGGATCGAGCGAAATTCCTTTTCGTCACATTGAATGGTATTCGTGTTTCGAATAAATTGTTTTAACAATAAAAATCACATTTTTACTCTATATATACAAACTATAGAAAACCTTCATGTGTTGAATCGAAATTCATTCGTTGAATTGAAATTCATGTGTTGAATGGTATTCGTGTTTAAATATAAAAACCACCTTTTTATCTACTTATACAAACTATAGAAAACCTTCATGTGTTGAATCGAAATTCATTCGTTGAATTGAAATTCATGTGTTGAATGGTATTCGTGTTTTAAATATAAAAATCACCTTTTTATCTATATATATAAACTATAGAAAACCTTCATGTGTTGAATCGAAATTCATTCGTTGAATTGAAATTCATGTGTTGAATGGTATTCACATTTTGAAATAAATTGTTTTATAATAAAAATCATATTTTTATCATCTATATGAACTATATAAAATAGTCGTGTGTTGAAAGAAATTGTTTATAATAAAAATCATATTTTTATCATCTATATGAACTATATAAAATAGTCGTGTGTTGAAAGAAATTGTTTTATAATAAAAATCATATTTTTATCATCTATATGAACTATATAAAATAGTCGTGTGTTGAAAGAAATTGTTTTATAATAGAAATCATAATTTTATCATCTATATGAACTATATAAAATAGTCGTGTTTTGAAATAAACCGTTTTTCAATAAAAATCACATTTTTATTATATACATGAATTGTCAAAAATAGTGAAGTGTTGAAATAGAAGACAGTTAGATGAAAATATCATTTTTATCAAAAGTATGAAAATCATATAGTTTTGAAATCGAAGAATCGATATATATATATATAAATAGAATTGAAATATATCGAATAACGAAGCTGCAGTTCATATTTTGAAATCGTGATTTCAAACGATTAGTGCGGGAGATCCGACCATCGGATTTTCCCGAAACCGCAACCGTTGGGTCCGCTTTGGAAATATCTTTCCAACGGCACCAACTTTGTAAAGATCCAACGGTTGGATTGTTTGGAATGTTTAATTCAAATCTGAAGAAAAACAGCGCCAGAATCGATTATATTTATATATATATGAATATAATATTATTAAATCGAATAACGACGCTGCAGTTCGTATTTTGAAATCGAAACTTCAAACGATTATACCGGGAGATCCGACCGTCGGATTTTCCCGAAACTGGAACCGTTGGATTCATTTTGAAAAGATCTTTCTAAGGATGTAAATTTTATGAAGATCCAATGGTTAGATTTTCAGATATGTGTAAATCAAATCTAAAGAAAAACAGCGCCACGGCCGCGTTATGGCCCGAAGCGTCGTTTTGAATAAATTGGTTATTTTAAAATAAATAAAAATAGCGATAAATCGTTATAAAATATTATAAACGATATGGATGTGAAATTTAGAAGGTAACTGAATGTAAGCTAAGTCGAATGGTTTCTTGGGTATTGATCTGATGTTGGTTTCGGCCTTCGGGGTTAATATTTGGGAAATCGTTCTCTTACTGATTGACGGTTAGTGACTAAGGAATTGAAATGATGCGTAGTAGTGTTTGTGTAGCACTTGTTTATTATATACGCGAGTTGCTCAGAAAGACCGGGTTTATCCCATTCTGAATAACTGAATCGACGATAAGAAATAGAAGATGAAGACGGTGGTCGAAGACCGGAGATCTTCACCTCGTTTGGATGGTAACCGAGGTCCTGATTGGGAGGCATCCCGAAATATGGATAATGAGTGGTGATTGTCCAGACGTACGTGGTGATCGATGGGTTTGCGAGGTATATAGTGCCTCCGGTTTCGTTCAGACTCAGGACGGACTTGAAAATGGACAGTGTGTCTGACATTGGAATTTATTCTGTGTGATTGATAGCCATCAATTGCACGGTGTGAATTGCCTGTGTGGCATGCTAAGATGCAGTGATCAGGGCTTCTGTTGAAAAGCAAAGTCTTGTGGTGATGATCAAAGCCCCGCCTATATGGCGTAGCTTTGTGTATAACGTGAATTCGTGAACCTCACACCCCAGTGTGAACCAGAAACGGGAGAGGACCTCAGGGGGGATGTGCGTTTTCTTTCTATCTAGAAGTGGCGTCAGTGGTTTTACATGCCCTAACGAGTTTGACTTATGTGGTTGTTACTATTGCGAGGCGCCTCGGTTATATCGGTCGATCCGGGACCGATGGAGTCATTCGTTGGCTCATTGACGCCCCCAAAGGGCGGAGAAACGCATTGTTCGGGCATTATAATCCACTCCGTGTGGACCGGCCCTGACGATCCAAGGTATGGTTGCGGCTGTGCCTGAGGGGCGGGCTAGAGCGTCTCGAAGTCGGTAAGGACTATCTTTTGCCTTGGTTCATGACAGAAATCCAATTTCCAAATACGTGACTGTGCGGTTTTGATTGTATATATATATATATGGCGACATGATATATGGTACCCATGCCGTCTATGATTGATAGTTATGATTGAAATTGTTTTTGAAACTTATAAACACTAGTAATAATATCAAATGCTTTTGTTTTATTCATATCAAGAATATTTTGGCCATTATAAGGTAAAACTCTATCCTCCGGTTTGCTTTGCATTGTGTGATGGGAACTGAGTCTTATAAGGGCTTCATTTTTATAAAAAAGCATTGCAATGTTTTAAAAGGAATGATTTGTTTTAAAGCTCTGGCAATCCAATGGTGTAAACCCGTTCCACGAAAGTGGCGTGGTCCTATGATTAGCCATATTTTAAATGTGTTGAGTAGATTTCTCATACCAGTCCCATGACTGACTCGTAGTTTGTTTCACTTTCAAACTCGGGTGCCCCTTTTTCTACACGGGTAGCTTGTATTCAGGTTTAGCTGGCTTTATCCGGATAGCTGGAGCTGAAGATGGATTCTATCATTTATCTCTTTTTATGCTGTTCAGCTCCTATTGTACATATTATGTTTGTTTCCGCTGTAGACATTTATGTATAGCTGAACTGTATTTGTACTAAGTATGATCCTGTATACTGTGTAACTCTGATGATTACGTTTATTCAGTGTATTATTTGTACATTATCTGGTGTATTTATTTACTTCTGTTCTGCTATTATCTGTTTATGTGTTATATTCCAAGGATTACCCTTGCCACCGTCAGTACGGGGTTTGGGGTCGTCTCATTTGGTATCAGAGCTTTGGTTAAGCTTATCTCTGGAATATAACATATTAACGAACTCGTCAGAAATAGAACCAGTAGTGTTCTAGGATGGGTAACTCATTACAGATAGGATCAGTAATATCCTAGTATGAGTATAGCAGAATCAGAACAACTCGTTAGAGATGGGGTCAGAAGTGCCCCAGAACGAGTCGAGAGTAATATGTTTTTAAATAACGTATTTGTGATTATATATAGTCTGGTTTTAGAAATATAATTTTTGAATATATAAAAGATATATATTTGAAAAGTTAAAAATAAATTGATTGTTGTTTACATCGTGTGATAGTAAATTGGATTAATTAAATTATTGAAACGATAGTTAATTTAATCAATAATGGAATGAATGGTAGAATTTATTCGATTAAATCACACATTGAGCTGATCAGAAAATAGATAGAAATATATACATATGCATTATATATGTTTGAACAGGTAATTGGATAGCTGTTGAGCAAAGAATTTATTTGCATGCCCGACAAATAGGTAAACCTTAATGAGTTGGATGCGAAATATTATTATATCAACTCCTGTGAGTGCCATTGGATGCGGAGTGCTGGTTATTCTGTGTGTAATAATAAACATCGCCATAGGATAGTAACAATTAATTTTGAACTACACTGCATGGCATACTTCTGGAAGATAGGCATACTTCATCATATACCACATAAGCATTTGGAGCTTTTGTGACGAGGTGGAAGATTTACCATACGAGCGAGAGGCTTGTATGGCGATGACTATATTTTACAGGTTGAACTGATGACTGATATGACCATGTAAAATTGTAACGAAAAAATTGTCAGATTAATAAAAACCCCACACGGGTCTGGAGTTGACAATAATCACGTCTCTCTAGTCATTAGATACGGCACATGGATCATTTATTTCCCACACGGGACGAGGTGACGAGGATTTATCCTCTGGAGCAATTAAAATACACACTCCCTCAGGCTTTGACAGGGTGACGAGAATTTATTCTTTGGAGTTATTATCATTACACGCTCCCCTGTAAACACCAGATTATATCACTATAAATATGTGTATGCTTTATAGGATTTATTGGGTACCTAATACGGCCCAATAAATTTCCAAACCTCTCCTCGTACAAAGGAGGTTATGGCGAAATTTTTCGAAAATTCCGGGTGTTAGCCAAATTTTTGAAGAATTTGTAAATTCTCCAAAACTGAAAAGTTGGAGAATGGAAGCCGGATTGAACGTAGAGTTGATTAATCAAACCACTTTCGACTTTGTTCCTTTTCGGGGACGAAAATTTTTAAGTGGGGGAGATTGTAACGACCCGGAAAATCTGAACCAATTTTAAATTTTAAATTGGCTAAAATAGTGGATTTTAAATATTTAAAATAAATATTTTGAATAATAGCAATGAAAAGTGAGTTTGAATCGACGTTTGAAAATAGATATAATCACTTTGAATTATAAACAAGGCCTGAAATGGCGCGGTAGTTTCAAAATTTGAATTCAAACTTTGACTGATTGTACCGGGTGCAAAACAAAACGGATTTAAGTGAAACCAAAAATATTTAAATCTGTTAGTGAATGCCTTTCTAACGAATCTGAAAAATCGAAGTTTCATAGCGGAAAGCAAAAGTTATGGCCAAATGAATTTTCTGAAAGGTCGCTATGGAAATTATATAGCCCGTGAAAATGGCCGTTTTGCAAACGACCTCGGAATTCGACGAAACCACATTTGTTGGATCCAGGATGTGAAGTTATTGCTAGGTTTCAAATTTCATGATTTTTGAAGCTAGTATGTGAGCGTGGCAAAGGAAAATGTGTTTTGGTCAATTATAGTTAAATTGGATCAACCAGAAATGGGCTATTTTTCAAACGGTCTCTGAATTCGACGAAACTAGTTTTGTTGGGACCGTATCGTCAAAACATAGCCAGATTTTTTTTCTGGAATTTTTCAAATCAGTTTGTGGCCCTGGCAAATTGAAATGTACGTTCAAATCGAATATTGAATGTTATATATTTTAAATTGAATGAAAACTGACTGAAACAGTCGAATGGGCCTACGAAACATATCCCATTGTGTTCGGAATGGGGGTAAAACGCTAGGGGCGACAGTCGTTGGGTTTGATTTGAAGTTCGTATGCAAAATCTCCTTTTTTTCTCGAGAATTAAAAATAAAATAAATGAATATATATATATATATATATATATAATATTTTCCCTAACCCTAATTCATTATATCAGCCCCGCCGTTATTTAGAAACCGACGATTAAAATCGCTCCTCGCCCACTCTTCAATTTTCTCTCGATCCTTTCAATGGTTTTCAAAATCTCCAACTCCAAATCGAAGAGCGCATCAAGATGAAGCGGATCAACGACTGTGATCGTTCCTGGTTGTGCGTGGATTTGGAAATCGAGCTAGAAAGCCTCGACCTTCGTGAGGGTTTTCTGGTGCGAGCAGGACTTCGAGTGGGTGCCGCCACAGGGCGTTGGGAGGTGGTTCGAGGCTCATCATCGTGGTAGGCTCTGATCGGTGAACGATGCGGCATAAGGTAGTGCGATTTGGGATTTGGAAGATCGGTGATGGGTTTGCCTGTAACGAGAAAAGAGATGAAGAAGAAGGGTTAATCACCCTTAGCAAATTATTAAAAAAAAGTTAATTATTTTAATTATGTGACTATGGTTTAAAATGCTATAACTTCTTCAATCTAGATCGGAATTCAACGAAATCAAATGCATTGGAGTCATTTCGAAGAGCTCTTCAACATGGAACCGACTAGAATCAAAACCGAGTAGATCAGAATTTCAGAAAAATTCAAATCCAAATAGAAATTCAGAAATTCAAATAAAAACTGGCGGAGTGGATCCCAAAGTGAGAATTCTCTCACTATAATTTTCTGTACAGTTATTTATTTCATAACTGCATATATGAACTGTTCCCCGTCGTCCACAGACCATGGACGACTTGTTTGTTTGGTTGTATTCTGTGTGAAAATCGATGTGAGATTTCTAATTTATAAACAATATGGAAAACGACGATGTATAAATTATATAATCGATGTATGAGTTATATAAGCGTTGTACACCCCTTGTGTAAGCGTTGTATAAGTTGTACGTTCGATGTATAAGTTAAATATGCGTTGTAAAAATTATATATGTGTTGAAATAGAAGTGAAATGCTATATATATATATATATATATACACACGCCCCTCGTCCACAAACCATGGACGATATTTATTGGTTGTGATTGGTGTGAAAATTGATTGATAGCGAATGGTTAATTGAAATTGTTTGTGGTTGAAATTGATTGATTGTGGTTGAAAAATACCCGTTTGTTGTTGAGAAATATTTGGTTGAAACCATATAGGATTAGTTTGTGGAAATGAAAAAAATATACATGCCGCCTGTGTGCGAACTAGATGCATGATTCCCCATTGTCAAAGGCTGCGAGGCTTTAAGGTAGAGCGAGGAGCCGTACTAGGGACGGTCCCGGTTTTAACTACCATGCCGTTATGCTGCCGAAATTTTGAATAATATTCATGTGTTAGAATTATTTTCCTGTATTGAAATTATATTCGTCTGTTGCATAGAAAACCTTCTTGTGTTGAATCGAAATTCATTCGTTGAATAGAAATTCATGTGTTGAATGGTATTCGTGTTTCGAATAAATTGTTTTAACAATAAAAATCACATTTTTACTCTATATATACAAACTATAGAAAACCTTCATGTGTTGAATCGAAATTCATTCGTTGAATTGAAATTCATGTGTTGAATGGTATTCGTGTTTAAATATAAAAACCACCTTTTTTCTATTTATACAAACTATAGAAAACCTTCATGTGTTGAATCGAAATTCATTCGTTGAATTGAAATTCATGTGTTGAATGGTATTCATGTTTTAAATATAAAAATCACCTTTTTATCTATATATATAAACTATAGAAAACCTTCATGTGTTGAATCGAAATTCATTCGTTGAAGTGAAATTCATGTGTTGAATGGTATTCGCACTTTGAAATATATTGTTTTATAATAAAAATCATATTTTTATCATCTATATGAACTATATAAAATAGTCGTGTGTTGAAAGAAATTGTTTTATAATAAAAATCATAACTTTATCATCTATATGAACTATATAAAATAGTCGTGTGTTGAAAGAAATTGTTTTATAATAAAAATCATATTTTTATCATCTATATGAACTATATTAAATAGTCGTGTGTTGAAAGAAATTGTTTTATAATAAAAATCATATTTTTATCATCTATATGAACTATATAAAATAGTCGTGTTTTGAAATAACAATAAAAATAACATTTTTATTATATACATGAATTGTTAAAAATAGTGAAGTGTTGAAATAGAAGACAGTTAGATGAAAATATCATTATTATCAAAAGTATGAAAATCATATAGTTTTGAAATCGAAGAATCGATATATATATATATAAATAGAATTGAAATATATCGAATAACGAAGCTGCAGTTCGTATTTTGAAATCGTGATTTCAAACGATTAGTGCGGGAGATCCAACCATCGGATTTTCCCGAAACCGCAACCGTTGGGTCCGCTTTGGAAATATCTTTCCAACGGCACCAACTTTGTAAAGATCCAACGGCTGGATTGTCTGGAATTTTTAATTCAAATCTGAAGAAAAACAGCGCCAGAATCAATTATATATATATATAATTATATTAAATCGAATAACGACGCTGCAGTTCGTATTTTGAAATCGAAACTTCAAACGATTATACCGGGAGATCCGACCATCGGATTTTCCCGAAACTGGAACCGTTGGATTCGTTTTGAAAAGATCTTTCTAAAGATGTAAATTTTGTGAAGATCACACGGTTAGATTTTCAGATATGTGTAAATCAAATCTGAAGAAAAACAGCGCCACGACCGCGTTATGGCCCAAAGCGTCGTTTTGAATAAATTGGCTATTTCAAAATAAATAAAAATAGTGATAAATCGTTATAAAATACTATAAACGATATGTATGTGAAATTTAGAAACTAACTGAAGGTTGGCTAAGTCGAATGGTTTCTTGGGTATTGATTTGATGTTGGTTTCGGCCTTCGGGGTTAATATTTGGGAAATCGTTCTCTTACTGATTGACGGTTAGTGACTAAGGAATTGAAATGATGCGTAGTAGTGTTTGTGTAGCACTTGTTTATTATATACGCGAGTTGCTCAGAAAGACCGGGTTTATCCCATTCTGAATAACTGAATCGACGATAAGAAATCGAAGATGAAGACGGTGGTCGAAGACCGGAGATCTTCACCTCGTTTGGATGGTAACCGAGGTCCTGATTGGGAGGCATCCTGAAATATGGATAATGAGTGGTGATCTTCTAGACGTACGTGGTGATCGATGGGTTTGCGAGGTATATAGTGCCTCCGGTTTCGTTCAGACCCAGGTCGGACTTGAAAATGGACAGTGTGTCTGACATTGAAATTTATTCTGTATGATTGATTGCCATCAATTGCACGGTGTGAATTGCTTGTGTGGCATGCTAAGATGCAGTGATCAGGGCTTCTGTTGAAAAGCAAAGTCTTGTGGTGATGATCAAAGCCCCGCCTGTGTGGCGTAGCCTTGTGTATAATGTGAATTCGCGAACCTCACACCCCGGTATGAACCAGAAACGGGAGAGGACCTCAGGGGGAACGTGCGTTTTCTTTCTAGCTAGAAGTGGCGTCAGTGGTTTTACATGCCCTGACGAGTTTGACTTATGTGGTTGTTACTGTTGCGAGGCGCCTCGGTTATATCGGTCGATCAGGGACCGATGGAGTCATTCGTTGGCTCATTGACGCCCCAAAGGGCAGAGAAACACATTGTTCAGGCATTATAATCCACTCCGTGTGGACCGGCCCTGACGATCCAAGGTACTGTTGCGGCTGTGCCTGAGGGGCGGGCTAGAGCGTCTCGAAGTCGGTAAGGACTATCTTTTGCCTTGGTTCATTGCGGAAATCCAATTTCCAAATACGTGACTGTGCGGTTTTGATTGTATATATATATGGCGACATGATATATGGTACCCATGCCGTCTATGATTGATAGTTATGATTGAAATTGTTTTTGAAACTTATAAACACAAGTAATAATATCAAATGCTTTTGTTTTATTCGTATCAAGGACATTTTGGCCATTATAAGGTAAAACTTTATCCTCCGGTTTGCGTTGCATTGTGTGATGGGAACTGAGTCTTATAAGGGCTTCATTTTTATAAAAAGCATTGCTATGTTTTAGAAGGAATGATTTGTTTTAAAGCACTGGAAATCCAATGGAGTAAACCCGTTCCACGAAAGTGGCATGGTCCTGTGATTAGCCATATTTTAAATGTGTTGAGTAGATTTCTCATACCAGTCCCATGACTGACTCGTAGTTTGTTTCACTTTCAAACTCGGGTGCCCCTTTTTCTACACGGGAAGCCTTGTATTCAGGTTTAGCTGGCTTTATCCGGATAGCTGGAGCTGAAGATGGATTCTATCATTTATCTCTTTTTATGCTGTTCAGCTCCTATTGTACATATTATGTTTGTTTCCGCTGTAGACATTTATGTATAGCTGAACTGTATTTGTACTAAGTATGATCCTGTATACTGTGTAACTCTGACGATTACGTTTATTCAGTGTATTATTTGTACATTATCTGGTGTATTTATTTACTTCTATTCTGCTATTATCTGTTTATGTATACCTGTCCTTGTTGCTGGCCCTGAGTAGGCCGGGTACGCATGATAGGGGGTTCTCGCTTGGCGGTTTGGTGGCGAACGGGAGACCCTTACTCCTACATGTCCCAGTTTAGAGGGTTGGTTCAGCAGTAGCTACGAGACACGAGAGGGTCGCCATAAAATAAGGGACTGGGGGACCAGTGGGAGCCGCGGTGGGTTTTACCTACTGTACTGGAGGTTGAAGGGATGGTTGCAAAGCCTACTGGATTTCGCGGTAACGTCTCAATTTGGTATCAGAGCTTTTGTTAAGCTTAGCTCTGGAATATAACATATTAACGAACTCGTCAGAAATACAACCAGTAGTGTTCTAGGACGGGTAACTCATTACAGATAGGATCAGTAATATCCTAGTATGAGTATAGCAGAATTAGAACAACTTGTTAGAGATGAGGTCAGAAGTGCCCCAGAACGAGTCGAGAGTAATCTGTTTTTAAATAACGTATTTGTCATTATATATATAGTCTGGTTTTAGAAATATAATTTTTGAATATATAAAAGATATATATTTGAAAAGTTAAAAACAAATTGATTGTTGTTTACATCGTGTGATAGTGAATTGGATTAATTAAATTATTGAAACGATAGTTAATTTAATCAATAATAGAATGAATGGTAGAATTTATTCGATTAAATCACACATTGAGCTGATTAGAAAATAGATAGAAATATATACATGTGCATTATATACGTTTGAACAGGTAATTGGATAGTTGTTGAGTAAAGAATTTATTTACGTGCCCGACAAATAGGTAAACCTTAATGAGTTGGATGCGAAATATTATTATATCAACTCCTGTGAGTGCCATTGGATGCGGAGTGCTGGTTATTCTGTGTGTAATAATAAACATCGCCATAGGATAGTAACAATTGATTTTGAACTACACTGCATGGCATACTTCTGGAAGATATGCATACTTCATCATATACCACATAAGCATTTGGAGCTTGTGTGACGAGGTGGAAGATTTACCATACAAGCGAGAGGCTTGTATGGCGATGACTATATTTTACAGGTTGAACTGATGACTGATATAACCATGTAAAATTGTAACGAAAAAATTGTCAGATTAATAAAACCCCCACACGGGTCTGGAGTTGACAATAATCACGTCTCTCTAGTCATTAGATACGACACATGGATCATTTATTTCCCACACGGGACGAGGTAACGTGGATTTATCCTCTAGAGCAATTAAAATACACACTCCCTCAGGCTTTGACAGGGTGACGAGAATTTATTCTTCGGAGTTATTATTTATACACGCTCCCCTGTAAACACCAGATTATATCACTATAAATATGTGTATGCTTTATAGGATTTATTGGGTACCTAATACGGCCCAATAAATTTCCAAACCTCTCCCCGTACAAAGGAGGTTATGGCGAAATTTTTCGAAAATTCCGGGTGTTAGCCAAATTTTTGAAGAATTTGAAAATTCTCAGAAACTGAAAAGTTGGAGAATGGAATCCGGATTGAACGTAGAGTTGATTATTCAAACAACTTTCGACTTTGTTCCTTTTCGGGGACGAAAAGTTTTAATTGGGGGAGATTGTAACGACCCGGAAAATCTGAACCAATTTAAAATTTAAAATTGGCTAAAATAGTGGATTTTAAATATTTAAAATAAATATTTTAAATAATAGCAATGAAAAGTGAGTTTGAATCGACGTTTGAAAATAAATATAATCACTTTGAATTATAAACAAGGCCTGAAATGGCGCGGTAGTTTCAAAATTTGAATTCAAACTTTGACTGACTGTACCGGGTGCAAAACAAAACGGATTTGAGTGAAACCAAAAGTATTTAAATCTGTTAGTGAATACCTTTCTAACGAATCTGAAAAATCGAAGTTTCATGGCGGAAAGCAAAAGTTATGGCCAAATGAATTTTCTGAAAGGTCGCTATGGAAATTATATAGCCCGTGAAAATGGCCGTTTTGCAAACGACCTCAGAATTCGACGAAACCACTTTTGTTGGATCCGGGATGTGAAGTTATTGCTAGGTTTCAAATTTCATAAGTTTTGAAGCTAGCATGTGAGCGTGGCGAAGGAAAATGTGTTTTGGTCAATTACAGTTAAATTGGATCGACCTGAAATGGGCCATTTTTCAAACGGTCTCAGAATTCGACGAAACTAGTTTTGTTGGGACAGTATCGTCAAAACATAGCCAGATTTATTTTTTTGGAATTTTTCGAATCAGTTTGTGGCCCTGGCAAATTGAAATGTACGTTCAAATCGAATATTGAATGTTATATATTTTAGATTGAATGAAAACTGACTGAAATAGTCGAATGGGCCTACGAAACATATCCCATTGTGTTCGGAATGGGGGTAAAATGCTAGGGGCGACAGTCGTTGGGTTTGATTTGAAGTTCGTATGCAAAATCTCCTTTTTTTTCTCGTGAATTAAAAATAAAATAAATAAATATATATATAATATTTGCCCTAACCCTAATTCATTATATCAGCCCCGCCGTTATTTAGAAACCGACGATTAAAATCGCTCCTCGCCTCCTCTTCAATTTTCTCTCGATCCTTTCAATGGTTTTCAAAATCTCCAACTCCAAATCGAAGAGCGCATCAAGATGAAGCGGATCAACGGCTGTGATCGTTCCTGGTTGTGCGTGGATTTGGAAATCGAGCTAGAAAGCCTCGACCTTCGTGAGGGTTTTCTGGTGCGAGGAGGACTTCAAGTGGGTGCCGCCACAGGGCGTTGGGAGGTGGTTCGAGGCTCATCATCGTGGTAGGCTCTGATCGATGACCGATGCGGCATAGGGTAGTGCGATTTGGGATTTGGAAGATCGGTGATGGGTTTGCCTGTAACAAGAAAAGAGATGAAGAAGAAGGGTTAATCACCCTTAGCAAAGTATTAAAAAAAGTTAATTATTTTAATTATGTGACTATGGTTTAAAATGCAATAACTTCTTCAATCTATATCGGAATTCAACGAAATCAAATGCATTGGAGTCGTTTCGAAGAGCTCTTCAACATGGAACCGACTAGAATCAAAACCGAGTAGATCAGAATTTCAGAAAAATTCAAATCCGAATAGAAATTCAGAAATTCAAATAAAAACTGGCGGAGTGGATCCCAAAGTGAGAATTCTCTCACTATAATTTTCTGTACAGTTATTTATTTCATAACTGCATATATGAACTGTTCCCCGTCGTCCACAGACCATGGACGACTTGTTTGTTTGGTTGTATTCTGTGTGAAAATCGATGTGAGATTTCTAATTTATAAACGATATGGAAAACGACGATGTATAAATTATATAATCGATGTATGAGTTATATAAGCGTTGTACACCTCTTGTATAAGCGTTGTATAAGTTGTACGTTCGATGTATAAGTTATATATGCGTTGTAAAAATTATATATGTGTTGAAATAGAAGTGAAATGCTATATATATATATATATATACGCCCCTCGTCCACAAACCATGGACGATATTTATTGGTTGTGATTGGTGTGAAAATTGATTGATAGCGAATGGTTGATTGAAATTGTTTTTGGTTGAAATTGATTGATTGTGGTTGCGAAATATTTGGTTGAAACTACATAGGATTAGTTTGTGGAAATGAAAAAAATATACATGCCGCCTGCGTGCGAACTAGATGCATGATTCCTCATTGTCAAAAGCTGCGAGGCTTTAAGGTAGAGCGAGGAGCCGTACTAGGGACGGTCCCGGTTTTAACTACCCTGCCGTTATGCTGCCGAAATTTTGAATAATATTCATGTGGTAGAATTATTTTCCTGTATTGAAACTATATTCGTCTGTTGTATAGAAAACCTTCATGTGTTGAATGGTATTCGTGTTTCGAATAAGTTGTTTTAACAATAAAAATCACATTTTTACTCTATATATACAAACTATAGAAAACCTTCATGTGTTGAATCGAAATTCATTCGTTGAATTGAAATTCATGTGTTGAATGGTATTCGTGTTTAAATATAAAAACCACCTTTTTATCTATTTATACAAACTATAGAAAACCTTCATGTTTTGAATCGAAATTCATTCGTTGAATTGAAATTCATGGGTTGAATGGTATTTGTGTTTTAAATATAAAAATCACCTTTTTATCTATATATATAAACTATAGAAAACCTTCATGTGTTGAATCGAAATTCATTCGTTGAATTGAAATTCATGTGTTGAATGGTATTCACATTTTGAAATAAATTGTTTTATAATAAAAATCATATTTTTATCATCTATATGAACTATATAAAATAGTCGTGTATTGAAAGAAATTGTTTTATAATAAAAATCATATTTTTATCATCTATATGAACTAAATAAAATAATCGTGTGTTGAATTTTTTTTTTATAATAAAAATCATATTTTTATCATCTATATGAACTATATAAAATAGTCGTGTGTTGAAAGAAATTGTTTTATAATAAAAATCATATTTTTATCATCTATATGAACTATATAAAATAGTCGTGTTTTGAAATAAATCGTTTTACAATAAAAATCACATTTTTATTATATACATGAATTGTTAAAAATAGTGATGTGTTGAAATAGAAGACAGTTAGATGAAAATATCATTTTTATCAAAAGTATGAAAATCATATAGTTTTGAAATCGAAGAATCGATATATATATATATATATATATAGAATTGAAATATATCAAATAACGAAGCTGCAGTTCGAATTTTGAAATCGTGATTTCAAACGATTAGTGCGGGAGATCCGACCATCGAATTTTCCCGAAACCGCAACCGTTGGGTCCGCTTTGGAAATATCTTTCCAACGGCACCAACTTTGTAAAGATCCAACGGTTTGATTGTCTGGAATGTTTAATTCAAATCTGAAGAAAAACAGCGCTAGAATCGATTATATTTATATATATATAAATATAATTATATTAAATCGAATAACGACGCTGCATGTAACACCCCACATCCTTTAGTGTCACTCACAAAGGGAATGCACTAAGTTCTGTGGAGCATTTAGCGTAAAAGATGCAGATAAATTACAAGACAGACAAAATTAAAACAGCGGAAAATAAAACTTTACTTTATTGATAAAATAGTTTGTACAACAATTGTTTTCCAATATTAGAGTATCATCTATCTTACAAAATAAAGAAGCATAAATAACATTTATATTCCCTAATGTAGCATAAGCCAGCCATAGCAGCAGAAAAAGAGAGTCCAAAGCACTTTGTCAAAGAATCTTCGAGCTTGGGAAGAGTGACGGTCCAATCTAACTTGAGCTATACTATTCCCTCCTTAACTACCTGGGGGGGGGGGGGGAGGGGGGACGGAAGAAAAGAAGACGAAAGAAAACTGGGTCAGACATAAAGTCTGGTAAGTTCAGTTACTTCTAGCATGTGAACAAGGAAAAACAAAACGACATGAATTAACTGAATACAAGACAATACCATGATGATAGGGCCAACAAGATAGGATAAGATTAACACAAGATATGCTAAGACAAGATAAACTGGATATGCTTTAATACTTTCTCCGCTTCGCTATTAACCTGTTATTATGGTTTCCATGTCTCTGCACCACCTATCTAGTGTCCCAACTAGTAATCTGTCTAAAATGATAACGCGATTCCAATCCCAGTAATTGTGGTTGCCTTTAGGCGTACATTTATTATTTATTACCTAGATCTAATCTAGGGTTTTCTTATCGAGCGCTTCCTAAATTCAACTAGGGTTTATGCGACTTATCTAATACTTCTAAGATTCAGGATTTATGCCACCTAGGTCCAACTAGGGATTATGCTACCTGTCGAACGATGCCCCTAGTCTAGGACGCACTACCTAGAGTGGTATATGTTTCTAGACTTTCCCCACGTATGTGTCGCGAATCGTTTATCGCTGTCTAAATGCACATGTCATGAAATGTGCGACCCGAGTCCCGTGGCAGGGCTATTCTAGAAACATGGAACTCGGTCGGGAGCTTTCAGATATCTGCCAATGCAGATGCTAAGGTCTGTTTTTTTCTAGTGGCTATGGTCCCACCTGACTCCTCCCTCAACTAATGAAAGGCCACCCTTGAAAAATTGAGAACTATACGCAGGCACCCTATGCCCCACTGTCTTATGGCCATCCTCACCCATAACTAGATAGCAAGTATATGGTCTTTTGGAGTTCTCCACCTTTCCGCTTTACGTATCTCGACTGACTCAAGATGGTAGGTAGACGACGAGTTGCTATCACAGGGCTACTGGTGTCGCCGAATCACGTTGGTCCATACTATTCTTTAGGTTGCCTTATATTGCTACCAAGGCAAACCCTTGGTTCTTCTAACGCAGACCTTAACCACTGTGAGCCCAGGAGGATCATCAGCAGCCTCACAGAGGGATACCAAGAATACCCTCACGTCCTCTCGAAGCCTCGGGCTTCGTAACCTAATTCGTTGGAGCCTTTTTTAAGATTAGATGGACGTTCGCTCCTCCTCGTGTTATACTAAGAATTACTACTTAGTTTTCCTAACTAAGGTTTACCACTTAGTTTCCTGAATTGTCGTTTTCTTAACTAAGGTTTAGTACTTAGTCCCTTTCAACTAAGGTTTACTACTTAGTTCTCTTTCTCGTCAAGTTGGATTGGTTAAGTGTCATTAGTCGATACAAGTTAACTTAACCCATTCATTTGTCATGTTAAACTGGTTAAGTGTTATCAGTAATTCACGTTGACTTAACCTTACCAGCATCAAGTTATATTGGTTAAGTATTTACTTAACCCTACCCATTCATCTTGTATTGGTTAAGTGTTCCTTTTTAACTTAACCTTGCCTATCTGTTTTAACTAACATGTTATAACGGTTAAGTGTTCCCTTAGTTAACTTAACCCTAACATTGGTTTGATTAACATGTTCTAATGGTTAAGCATTGTCCCTTCATGTTTTTAACTTAACCCTATTCATTTATCACACTCTGATGGTTAAGTGTTCAAGCTTACTTAACCCTACGGTCTAGTCCAGCTAACATATTAAATTGGCTAAGTGTATTAAATTTACTTAACCCCAACCTCTAGTCTAGTTAGCATGTTAAATTGGCTAAGTGTATTAACTTTACTTATCCCCAACCTCTAGTCTAGTTAACATGTTAAATTGGCTAAGTGTATTGAATTTACTTAACCCCCACTTTCTAGTCTGGTTAACATATTAAATTGGCTAAGTGTTTTTCTTAGTTACTTAACCCCTACAAATCTTGTCTTGTTACCATGTTAAGTTGGTTAAGTGTTCTAGTTAACTTAACCCTATAGTTCTAACTTAACTGTGTTAAGTTGGTTAAGTGTTCATATGGACTTAACCCTACCATTCTAGCTTAACTGTGTTAAGTTGGTTAAGTGTTCTTATGGACTTAACCCTCCCATTCTAGCTTAACTTTAATTGTCTTATTAAAGCACCAGCCACTCACATTAGACAGGTATTGTTGTGGCTGCTGGTATGCCGGTTGGTTCCGGGCAGTCTTACGCCACAACTCAGTCTAACATCGGGCCTTTATCGGGCGCAATGCCTTAACCTTCCACATTGGATAGGTATTGTTGTGATCACTGGACAGCCGGGCGGGTCCGGGCAGGTTTACATCACAACTCAATCCAACCTCGGGTTAAGCATGTTCGTATTGTCTAAATTTACTTTTCTCATTTAGGATAAATTCTATAAGTAAGTTTTCCCTAATTTACTTATTCCATTATTATTCTTTTAATGTACATTGTCAACATTTATTATTATGGCCCATTTTCCCTAAATTTTTTTTGAACAAAAATTGTGTGGTCTTCCAAAAGGAAGAGAGCACACATATATATAATAAAAATAAAATGATACAATATCCAAATACAGACCCAAAACAGGAGTCTCAGATAGTAATGTAAGGGATAATAGATAAATGAGTTCCGGCAAGGCCACCACCCATCATACTTCGTTATCGAATTCCGTAAGGCCATCACCCGATAAGAAGTATATCTATTCCCAAACATGTAACAATCTAAGTACAAAACAAATGATATAACAAGTCAAAAAAATACAAACACTCCTACTCCTCATACAGCAATATATCCAAAGCAATCCAAAAATGGTCAAATCCCAACAGAAACCCCAAAAAGCTCCACAGTTACATCTACTACCTGTAACCTGAAAAACTAAAACGATATTATCAGTAACCTACACATATATATGAGTATACGCCTATATATATAGTGTATGAATATATAGGCATATATCCATATATACATGTATAAAGAGAATAACATAAAAAACAAATAAGCAAGAGGAAAGTGCCCATCCAAAAAAGAAATCAACATCCCAGACGAGGTCTATTGTATCTAAAATAGCTATTAATACAAATGAATAAACTTAGATTACATCTAACCTTAAACAAATAACGCCCAAATTGTAAATCACCAAATGGTTTATGGTGCGAATTAGACATCCAGAATAGACAGAAATTTACTATGTTAATGATTAGGTTATCCTTAGATACAGAGCTTGAATGAAAGATTCTCTGATTCCTCTCAACCCAAATAAACCAACTTGTGAATATTACTAAAGAATCCAATATGTACTTATGTCTGGAATTGTAACGTAATCTGTGACAATTCCAATAATCGGTACAACTACTAAAGGAATTAAAACAATCAAAAGTAAAAATCCTTATAATCATATTAAAAATAGAAAATGTAACATAACAAGAGAAAAATAGATGATCAACATCCTCCTCTCCAGTATAACAAAAACAACACTTTACATCAAAAATAATATTCTTCCTTTTTAAAAGCTCAATTGTATTAAGTTTCTTATGAATGATTAACCACATTAGAAACTTAGCTTTAGATGTTGAATTAGATTTCCATAGAAATTTAAAGGGATATAATGAAATACCAGAAAAATTAATAAATCTATACATAGAATTAACAGTGTAAACTGAACTCTTATCTATACCCCAGCTAATAGAATCACCATTCTCGTCCAAGTGATATAATGTTAACTTGGCTTTAAGTAAGGCCAATTGTCTTAATAAATCTTCTTCTAAAATATTATCGAAGGCGAATACCCATGGAGGATCTAAATCTGCTTTGTAAACGTCCTTAATTAAAGCATTTTTAAATCTACTACTGTTAAAAAGCTTACTAAATTCAATTTTTAGCGGCACTCTTGAAATCCAAGCATCGTGCCAAAAATAAGTAAGGTTTCCAGAATGAACTAACACATTGCATCCTAAATTAAAAAATTCAAAACAATTCAAAACGGACTTCCAAAAGTGAGATAATCTGTTATCCCAACCACCACTATTTCCTATATAAAACTCTCCTCTAGAATAATATGATTTGGAAACGATAGACTTCCAAGAAGCCTTCACTCCTGGACATCTATATTTCCATAACCATTTAGCAAGCAGGGCAGAGTTAAAATTAAATAGATTTATAATCCCCAATCCCCCCTCCTTCTTAGATTTACAACACATGACCCAATTAACTAAACATTTATAACCTATACAACTAGAATCTCCTTTCCAAAGATAATTACGCCTAATCCTATCTATTTTCTCAATAACCCATTTAGGAAATCTATGAACAGCCATCCAATAAGAGGGTATAGCCGATAGAACCGAATTGACTAGAACTAATCTTCCTGCTCTAGATAGGAACCTATTGTTCCAGCTAGATAGTCTATTACTAATCTTATCAATGATGACTGTCCAATCTTCCTTCTTAAGCTTCGAAGGTCTTATCTTAAAACCTAAATAATCAAAAGGAAATTTCATAATCGAACAGTTCAAAGTGCTAGCTACCAAGGTCTCAACATTGTTAAAATCATTAAGGACCATCACGGCACTTTTATCAAAATTAATTCTAAGACCAGATAACATCTCAAAACAGTAAAGAATAAACTTAAGAGCAATAATATGTTCAGGTAGATGGGAAGAAAATAATAATGTATCATCTGCAAATTGGAGTATCGATAATTCATTATTATATTCCTCATTCCCAACACTACCTAGGATACCTAATCTCCCGACACTCTTAATAATTCTAGAGAAGACATCAACCGCTAGGTTAAACAGAAAAGGCGATAAGGGGTAACCTTGTCTAAGTCCCCTCTTGGATTGTATCTTCTTACCCACTACCCCATTCACAACAATGTTGGAACAACCAGACCTAAGAAATAACAAGATCCAGTTAGTCCATCTAATACTAAAACCCCTAGCGAGACATAATTCACATATAAAATCCCAATCAATTGAGTCAAATGCCTTCTCAAAGTCTAACTTCAAAATGGCACATGATATATTATTCTTACAGCAGATATTAATATATTCCTGCACCGCCACCACTCCATCCACTATATTTCTGCCTTTAATAAAAGCGGTTTGGGAGCCATCGATAAGGTCATTCATCTTGCTACTAAGCCTATTCGCTAGGACTTTTGAAATGACCTTAACAGAAACATTTATAAGAGAGATTGGCCTAAAATCCTTAAGAGAATTGTCTCCCTCTCTCTTATGAATAAGGATGACATTTGCAAAATTGAAACTACCTAAACGCAATTCACCACTATAAAATTCGTTAAATAAATCAATAATATCGGACTTTAAGATTTCCCAAAAATGTTTGAAAAAATTAACGGAAAAACCGTCAGGCCCCAGAGCTTTGTCACTAGGCATATCACTAATTGCCTTCCAAATCTCCTGCTCAGTAAAAAGTTCATCTAAACTATCAAGATTGATCCTAGATTCATATGGATATAGATCATTCCATCTGACATTTGTTCTTCTCTTAATCTTTGAACCAAAAATCTGTTTATAGTAACTGGTGAAAGCTTCATTTAAATCCTCTTGTAGAGTCAATTCCACATCATTAACAATACCAGAATGAATCATATTATCACGTCTCCTTTTATTCGCCACACTGTGAAATTTTTTTGTGTTATTATCCCCTTCCTTAATCCATTGCACACGAGATCTTTGCCTCTACATAACCTCTTCTTTTTCTAAAACCAGTTTGAGGTCATGTTTAAGGTTACAATATTTGTCCTTCTCAATGGAATTAAGGATCCTCGACTCACTAATTTTATCTAAGTCTAACAACCCACACATAATCTTATTCTTCTTAATTTTTACACTACGAAAGACGAATTTATTCCATCGCTTAAGGAAAAATCTTAACTTACCTAACTTAGCAACAAAGGTCTTCGCACTATTACCATTATATATTCTATTAAAGTAAAACAATGACTTCCATTTTACAGAAACAAGATTAGTGAAACTGGGATCAAGCAACCACATCTTCTCAAATTTAAAACTACTACTAATAGAGATATCCGAATCACACGTTAGGATGATAGGACAATGATCAGAATGTAGAAAAGGTAAGCCCTTAACTCTACAAATCGAATATCTATCCTCTACCTCAGAGCTAATAAAAAATCTATCTAGTAGAGCAAAAGAAGGGCTATCTCGGACATTCGACCAAGTGAACAATCTATTACTCAAAGAAATCTCTATTAAGTTGTTATCTAGGATGAAGTCATTGAATTCCTCTATATCGGATAAATCACCTTCACTAGGAGATCTCTCACCTAAAAACCTAGTGACGTTGAAATCCCCCCTACAATCCATAGATTTGGTGAAAGATTCCTAAAATTAGAACATTCGTCCCACAATACTCTCCTCTCAATCTTTGTGTGAGGACCATATACATTAGTGATACCCAATGAAGAATTATCAGTAAGAGATGCCAAAATAATGTGTAAAGAATGTAAATTAGGAAACTCATTTACAAGTCAATATTGGTTATCTTTCCAACCAATCATCAGACCCCCAGCTGTACCGATAGACGGTAAGCATGCCCAATTACGGAAAAGGGATCCACCTAACCTAACATAAAAATTAAAATCAGGGCATTCAATTTTTGTCTCTTGAAGCATTACAATGTCAATGTGATAATCTCTAAAGAAAGTCCTAACTTTAGCACAATTTTTAGGATCATTTAGACCCCTAACATTCCAGCTAACAATCCTCATCTACTCAAAGAGGAAACCCTCTCTAATTCCCTACTCCTAATGTAATCAGTATCTAACTCAATATCAGAAAAAATAAAGGCTGTGTCATTGGCGAGCTGAAACAACTGACCAGTCGACAGATTATTCAGTGCATAAGGTGAATAATCACTACCATAAACAGAAGTCATACCTGAGCCCAGATCCGAAATACTACCACTAGTATTCGATCTCGGGGACCTACCTCGAAAAGAAGAGGAAATAGCTCTGATCCTCGCACTGCGACGAATCAATCCTGAACTCGGTACTACTCTCCTACGCCTCTTTCTCGTAGACGAAGAAGAAGATATCTGTCCACTGTGAAAAACATCCCCACTAGGCCCCATCAAATCACTACTCGAGCATCCATAATCACCTCCAGGAATAGTCAAACATGAAAGGTCAAAATCCCTTCTAAAGATACTATAGCTCGGCCTCAAGTGTAAGGATATAAACTTCACAGTCGAATCACTCAACACCACCGAACATAAATTATTAATCCACGAAATGATGATTTCTCTCGCTGAACAGTCCAGACTGAAATCCAATCTCGCACCTATATAATCCCCCGTAGCTGAACTACCAGTGTCAAAACTGGAAACTAAACAATCATCACCAGTCAAACCCTCTTCCACTATCCTTCTGTCCAGCCTGACCTGACCCATCCATCCATTCCTATCCAACCTACCATATCCACCACCAGGAAGCTTAAATACCTGCTCTTCATTTTTCAGAACATCATGGGAGATAAGTCTTTGTCCTTTGACCTTACGGTTTTTCAAAGTCTTCACCTGCATCAGACTACCACATTTTAGTCTATTTACTTTAAATCCCTTCCTCGAAAAGAGGACAGTCTTCTCGTTGGCTTCCATTAATGGCTCTTCTACCTCCTCCGTTCTTAAAACTGATTCAACATCACTATCCTCCAATGGACTGAAACTATTTGATAGGTTCACATCCTCCGCCACGAACCAGTCAGCTTCCACCGTCCTACTATCTATCTCAATGCCACCAACAGAATAACCGCACCCATCCTCCTCCTCCAACCCAGTCTTCACTTCCAAAGTCCTACCATTAATGAACAAGCTCTCCTTTAACCCAATATCTTCACTGAGATTCATGCATGACTGAACGCATGGATCAAATAGAATAGGATCACGATATGGCCATAACCCACAGAACTCAACCCCAACCATCATCTCTCTCTCAAAAGATCTCTCACCATCATGATACAAACCTGACATTGCAAACCCATCTCTCTCCGACTAAGACTTCATACACATATCAGCTTTAATAGTATTGTCACAATATTGCTCATGTTGTAAGTCAATATCACTATGCTCCACATTGATAACAGTATTTACGATATCAAAATGCTCAAGTATCTCATCCAATAATTTGAGTACTAACAATTTATACCTGGCATTCGAGTCGAAATAAAATCTTCTCAGTTTGGTGAGATTCAGACTAAATGAAAAAGCATGTTCTTTTCTGGAATTCGGTCTAGGTAACGGAGGCTCAACATCAACCATATCAATGCTCATATTCCAGAGAATACCATCCACAATTCCTTCTAGATTCCAACCCATTACCAACATCAAATAAGCCCCATCGCTCTCGTTATCATTAAAGTCCAATACAAACAAATCCAGAAAGTTTATCATTTTCAGACAAATCCTCGAACAATTGAAGTGCAGCAGTTCCCAAATCGATCTACCTTTGAAACTTTCAGAACAACTATTCTTTCGGTGACCCACTCCACCACATTTAAAACAACGCAATCCGTTTCTACAATCCTTCGCAAGATGTAGCGAATCACCGCATCGAAAGCATCGTCGACCACCATCATTTTTCCTAGCAACTAAATTATTTGACTCTCTCGAATTCCAATTATGCATTTTAGGCGAAGGCAACTTAACAACATCGATAAAAGAATGGCTAAAATTATAAGAAGTCTGATGTGAAAAATAACCCTTACTTACTGGATTCTGTTTCTTCACAGTAAAGATCTCGCTTTGTCTGAAAGTCAGATTTAACCTGCCTATTTTCATATTGGTCCTTTCATTGAGCAATTTAGGAGCCGTATCCTTGTAGATACTCTTAATCCCATGATAAATTCCTCTCGATTCTCCCCCAAAAATAAGGACGTCCCCTGATTCCAACACAACACTCTTAACCAAGCCCTTAGCACCCTCTTCCTTATAAATGAATTCCGCTGAATCACCAATGGAGAAGGATACCACCGGTAGACCGGCCAAAATGCTCTCATGACTTTCGTCAATGTCTTGATGTAACCCCAGTTTCCCATCAAGATCATAATAGTTGATAATGCATACATCCGGAGAAATGATAGGTAAATCATCTGCTTTACCACCCTTCATGATGATTCCTTTAAGAGCAGAATCCATTGCGTCTCTGACCAACCTATTGAATTCTAATGGTATGCCTGGCGACACCACTCCATCACGATTCTTCCTATCTTCGTATTGCCTTGTCTGCAAATTCCAATTCCTACCCAAACACATCATAAGGAGTTTCAATAAAGCTCCATTCTCATATCCAGGCCGATGGAAACCACCCTCGCCAATTCCCAATTCTTGACATTTATTTACAATCTCAATCTGGTCCCTGATATTTATGATTTTTTTTAATAAAATCATGCCTAGTCCCAGAATTTGATGTTGTTTATCTGCAACCCTTGATTTTATCCTCCCCTGTAAAGAATCATTCGCTTTATTCCCCCATTCTAAGCCTTTAAAGTAATCCCAAAGCTTTACATTCCTGGAAGGATCCGAACACCGATCGCTACGATGCCCCAATCTTCCACAATTATAGCATCTAATTTGATTACCACAATTTCTCACATAATGATTTTCACTTCCACATCGATAACAACCACCGGGATGAAATTGCGCCCTAACAACCCCCGAATTCAAACGAGAATGAGCATTCGCTATAATCCCTTTTCCGCTCGAGAACAGATTGCCCTGAACGGATTGAGTAATTTGAGAAATAGTGTTAGAGTAATTCGACGAGAAATAAATGTCAGCCGCCATGTTTCTTGATTCTTTCATTATACTTTCAAACTCCGATTGTAAGGAAATTTTTTATTTACGCTATGGCCCATTTTCCCTATATATCATATTTATAGTTTTTGGTATGTAAATTATACCAAATTAAGTGTCACTAACCATGATTATTCTAAACATGACAATTGCTCACAATTATGACTAAATTCAAAATTTGTGCTAATATACTTATTATGCCAAATTAACTTTAATTGACCCAATTCTGATTTAACACCCTAATTTACAGTTTATGGCAAGACTAGAATTATTATTCTAGTTTACCGTTTACGCCTAAAACTTAGCTTACTTGCCAATACTAAATTTAATATGTCAAATTACATATTCCATAATTCATGTCAAATTTTCAAATTTGCGTTCTAATAAACATGCCATAATACATGTTCTAAATTATGTCAATCATAATTATGTTAATGTTCCACATTATGCCAATTTCCAAGTTTACAACCATGTTTAGGTCAAATTTATGATTTGCCCAAATCGTATTCCCATCGTTCGTGTAATCGTGATTTCATCCTAGATTATAGATAAACCTAGATTCGTGGATAAAAAGGGAATGAACCAAAATGCCACGAAAAGATAGACATAATGACTGGCACAAGATGATAATTCACTAATCACAGATCTAACAAATTACACTGAATAAATTGATTAAAGCATCGAAAGCCTATAGATCTGATAATATTATGACATAAAAAGGGTTGAACAAATAACATAGGTTCAAGTATATGGGTATATCTAACTTAATAGATAAATTCCCATAATCAAGATCCAAGGATAATTAAGAATAAACTGAATAGATAATCAAGTTTAGATCCAATCTCACAGTCATAATCCTAGGCAATAATATCATGTTCATGAATCATAGGTAATTATCCACTATTGTCCTTGTCATAGTCATGGGCATTGGTTTATGCTCCTAGTCAAAGGCTTATGTTCATAGTCAAAGGCTTATGTTCATAGTCAAAGGCTTATGGTTTCAAAGGCCACAGTTCCATAGTCATAATCTTAAGCATTGGCAATTTAGTCACAATGTGTTCTAGGCCATAATCAAGAATCAGATCCAAAGTCATAAACAAGCATAGACTCAATGAAATGATAAGGCATATTTCTTATATTCTTTTAATTTCATGTCACAAATAGAAAAGGCGTTCAAATCTAAAAAGTAACCGACTTACATTGATTGGATCTAGAAAAGAATAAAAAGATAGCGTTGCTTGAAGCCGTTGAATCTTTACTTGAATCCTAACTTGTTTTGAATCTTCTCTTGAAAGACTCGAGCAGGATATCCTCGTCTTGATTTATATTTTATTTTAATTTATTTATTTAGATTTAGAGGAAGAAGAAGAAGCCATGTCCATCAAGAATTTGTGCAGCATAAGGTTAGAGAAGAATAGTGCAAAGAGAAGGAGACTGGGGGCCTGTTTATATAGGATTGCAAGTTAATTTGAGCCGTCGATGAAGTCAAGGTTAATCAAAGCCATCCTTTCTAAAGAGAAGCCAATTATGTTCACAATTACTTTCTTAATGTACATTATTAACATTTATTATTAAATTTGTATGCACATTAGATACACCCCCATTTACACATTTATTATTAAATTTGTATGCACATTAGATACATCTCCCCTTTACACATTTATTATATTAAGCATTGGTTATTCTTAAATTAGTAACTTTAGTGTTAACAGAAATACGGGGTGTTACACTGCAGTTCGTATTTTGAAATCGAAACTTCAAACGATTATACCATGAGATCCGACCGTCGGATTTTCCCGAAACTGGAACCGTTGGATTCATTTTGAAAAGATATTTCTAAGGATGTAAATTTTGTGAAGATCCAACGGTTAGATATTCAGATATGTGTAAATCAAATCTGAAGAAAAACAGCGCCACGGCCGCGTTATGGCCCGAAGCGTCGTTTTGAATAAATTGGCTATTTTAAAATAAATAAAAATAGCGATAAATTGTTATAAAATATTATAAACGATATGGATGTGAAATTTAGAAACTAACTGAAGGTTGGCTAAGTCGAATGGTTTCTTGGGTATTGATCTGATGTTGGCTTCGGCCTTCGGGGTTAATATTTGGGAAATCGTTCTCTTACTGATTGACGGTTAGTGACTAAGGAATTGAAATGATGCGTAGTAGTGTTTGTGTAGCACTTGTTTATTATTTACGCGAGTTGCTCAGAAAGACCGGGTTTATCCCATTCTGAATAACTGAATCGACTATAAGAAATCGAAGATGAAGACGGTGGTCGAAGACCGGAGATCTTCACCTCGTTTGGATGGTAACCGAGGTCCTGATTGGGAGGCATCCCGAAATATGGATAATGAGTAGTGATCGTCCAGACGTACGTGGTGATCGATGGGTTTGCGAGGTATATAGTGCCTCCGGTTTCGTTCAGACCCAGGACGGACTTGAAAATGGACAGTGTGTCTGACATTGGAATTTATTCTGTGTGATTGATAGCCATCAATTGCACGGTGTGAATTGCTTGTGTGACATGCTAAGATGCAGTGATCATGGCTTCTGTTGAAAAACAAAGTCTTGTGGTGATGATCAAAGCCCCGCCTGTGTGGCGTAGCTTTGTGTATAACGTGAATTCGCGAACCTCACACCCCGGTATGAACCAGAAACGGGAGAGGACCTCAGGGGGGACGTGCGTTTTCTTTCTAGCTAGTAGTGGCGTCAGTGGTTTTACACGCCCTGACGAGTTTGACTTATGTGGTTGTTACTGTTGCGAGGCGCCTCGGTTATATCGGTCGATCCGGGACCGATGGAGTCATTCGTTGGCTCATTGACACCCCAAAGGGCGGAGAAACGCATTGTTCAGAAATTATAATCCACTCCATGTGACCGGCCCTGACGATCCAAGGTACGGCTGCGGCTGTGCCTGAGGGGCGGGCTAGAGCTGCTCGAAGTCGGTAAGGACTATCTTTTGCCTTGGTTCATAACGGAAATCCAATTTCCAAATACGTGACTGTGCGGTTTTGATTGTATATATATATGGTGACATGATATATGGTACCCATGTCGTCTATGATTGATAGTTATGATTGAAATTGTTTTTGAAACTTATAAACACTAGTAATAATATCAAATGCTTTTGTTTTATTCGTATCAAGCATATTTTGGCCATTATAAGGTAAAACTCTATCCTCCGGTTTGCGTTGCATTGTGTGATGGGAACTGAGTCTTATAAGGGCTTCATTTTTATAAAAAGCATTGCGATGTTTTAAAAGGAATGATTTGTTTTAAAGCACTGGCAATCCAATGGAGTAAACCCGTTCCACGAAAGTGGCGTGGTCCTGTGATTAGCCATATTTTAAATGTGTTGAGTAGATTTCTCATACCAGTCCCATGACTGACTCGTAGTGTGTTTCACTTTCAAACTCGGGTGCCCTTTTTTCTACACGGGCAGCCTTGTATTCAGGTTTAGCTGGCTTTATCCGGATAGCTGGAGCTGAAGATGGATTCTATCATTTATCTCTTTTTATGCTGTTCAGCTCCTATTGTACATATTATGTTTGTTTCCGCTGTAGACATTTATGTATAGCTAAACTGTATTTGTACTAAGTATGATCCTGTATACTGTGTAACTCTGATGATTACGTTTATTCAGTGTATTATTTGTACATTATCTGGTGTATTTATTTACTTCTGTTCTGCTATTATCTGTTTTTGTGTTATATTCCAAGGATTACCCTTGCCATCGTCAGTACGGGGTTTGGGGTCGTCTCAACCGCAACGAACATGTTTCAATGATTATAAATCCAACAATCCTTAAAACCAACATAGGATAGAATATCATATAAGGGTAATATCAGAATTATTGCCCTGATGCCTACCAATGGATTCAAGTTAAAGCGAAACTTCTGTGCTAAAGTTTGACCAAAATATCTAAGATAAACTTTCCTCCTTAACATATATATAAATCCACATTACATTAATAAAGTAATCATGGATGATATCATTTATATGGCCACTTCCGCCTCAATAGTGGTAAGCTCTTCAATATCATTTCTGTTAGCTTTCCTTTTGTTTGTTCACTTGTAAGTAAATTCTTTTTATTATAAAAATTCTTTGTAATTTGTATCATATTAATTGTTCACTCATGGTTAAATTCAACTATATTAAGGTATGTGGCAGGCCTGACGTGGCAAAGACTGCAAGTTGCAAATTTGGAAAATGTTAGGTGTGTTCATCAAGAAAAATTTCAGAAAATTGACTATGGTTCTAAAAAATAGAAAGGCATACTAAAGAAAATAATTAACAGAACAAAAGCAAATAATTAACGGAACAAAACTCAAAAGAAAAAAAAATTGTATCAAAAGTTCTACCTAAGAAGCAGCGGGCTTCTATTCAGTTGTCTTCTTTTCAGCTGCAATGTAAAATGTTTCTCTAGGTACAAGATCTGGAACATCTTTTTCTTAAGCTGCCATGGAAGCGCCCACTGCTACTGCACCACCATCAGTTTTTGATTTCTGAAACTTAGCCACAAGCTTCTTAAAGTTTTCCAGGTTGTCTAGACATATTCTTTTCAAGTCAAAAACTAGAACTGATTTGACCTACTCGACTAAGCTTGGTTTGCTAATCACTGCACTCACTAATGCCGAGCGATCAACAAGTCAGTCTCTTGCTTCCTCTCTTTAATAATACTATTTCCCCATTATGTGGTCCGATACTTGTTAGTACATCCCTTAGTACACACACGGACATGCAAATACTCAATATTCTAAGGACTGCAAATACTCAATATGCATTTGAATGTTTTTCTTCATCTTAGGTTCATGCTCGCTTCCTATGTGTTAGCTTCGACTGCACAAATCCTTGGACACCATGCTGTATGATTTAGGTAGTGGGGATTGATAAGTTACTTGTCATTTTAGATGTAGAGAATTGCAAAACTTTTAATAATACCAGTATCATACATGAAAATTTAAAAACTAAAACGCTACAATGAGCTTTAAGAATACATATAAAATATCATATTATCCCAATTAGATAAAATAAGGCGGAGATGATGACGCTGCCTATCACTACTTTCTACAAAATGACCTTGCTACCTTTATCATAGTCAATATAAAGAAAAATATTGATTATATATTTAATTTGCTAATAATATCCATAATCATAATAATCTACACACCTTCAAATATTTCCCTACTTTATTTAGCTCTACCTTAATTGTATTTACATACCTTGAACTCTTTATTCCCCTTTTAGACTTCAGCTTCTTCCAGTGCTTCTTAAGCCTCACCAATCACACTACTTCACCTGCTATAAGATTTTATACGTAAGCCAAAATACAACAGTACATCAAAAAAAAATTGTATTTATGTGTGAAACAGAATAAAATAGTTTAGTATATGAAGGCTCTTAAAATATTAAGCAAAATTTATATGTCGTGTATCTTCTAGAATTCATTAGGAAACCAGGCAAAGAATATGAAATTTAATTCTAAAAGCTTCTCCATAAAATATCAGAAACTAATAAATGGGCATTGTTTGATTGTACACAGTCAATAAAAGCGATTGGTTATCAAGTGTCACAATAAGTATAAGATCTCTTCTAAAATGTGTGCCAAGTTTTTTATCAATTCCTATGTAATAAAAAGTGCTAAATAATGAAGTTTCTATGTATTGTGGCAAGGAAGATTTTCCTTTGTTGATATCTGAATATGTGCAGACTAATGAATGTCATGTTTTCCATTAATAGTAAATACACGTTTTACTTTAGGGTTTTGGCAAGTTAATCTACTTACTTTTTTTAATCTAAATCAAAGTTAACTGATGAATTTGATTGCCTTTTCTTTTGAAAAGGCAAGTGTAACATAGACTAATCAATTGGATAAAATGGATTAAAATATATGAATTCAATTTTAATAATAATAAAAAGTGTAGATGAAAACATAATTAAGAAATCTAAATTCATAAACCTTTCAATTATTTGATGAAATTTATTACCATTCAACATAAAATATACTGCTATATTTATTTGCAAATAAGAAGCCACTACGTTATTCATTAGCAAAAGACAAATAAAGCTAATGATAAACTTTGAATCGAACATTATGAGTTACGAAAATGAAGATGGATGAGAAACAATGTAAAAAGTACAACTATCAATCACAAAAGAGACCATCTATACGACAATGGAAACATATAATGAAGTTTGACCTTGAATAGAAATTGTACAATAACAACAGGAAAAAAGAGAGAAAAATATTTTTCTTATTCTCTGAAAATGCAAGGTAGGTGTTTTCTTACCTTATTGGTTTTACTGCAAAAATTCCATGCGTGATCTACTGCAAATCCCTTTAACAATCAAGAAACTAGTAAACTATATAAAGGAAAGAAAAAATTATGCAAGATGGAGCAAAGGTTGAAAATATTTAAAGATATAAGCAGAATAATGCATCTATAATGGAATGCATTTAACAGAGTCTGTCTAAAGCAAAATTACATGGAATGTTAAAAAGTGAACATTTAAAAAAATCTATAAGCTGCCGCTGAGACAAAACTTAACTTCTGTTAATATTTATTTGAATCGCTATTGACAAAATTACATGTTGATTACAACCATTAGACTAAATTTAGTTCGATAACATACATAAATTATGGGACATAAAAACAATGCCTAACAAATGAAAAGAAGGAAATCATTTCAATAAAGCATATAAATAGGAAACAGGATTACATAATAAGATCGCTAATTGGAAATGAATGAGAATGCAGAAAAAAATCATAAAAATATATTAAAGAATTCATAAAGTAATTGTTATACATTCATTTCAGGAGTACTAATATAAGATTTCTGTCAATTTTACCTATATATTGCCTCACAATTGCAAAATCATGCTACAACCATACTATTCAAAGTTTGGAATACATGTTCTTGTTTATCTTCATCAATATTGTCAATAAAATATCCAAAGAAAACAATTCGAAATCACCTGAATTTGGAAATATATGATAGTTTATCAACTGTAGTTGAGAACATTCCTATAATTTCTCAAATAGGAATTTCTCGCTTTTTTTAGTTGATCATATGCTCCTATAGAATCATGTATGGTTGTTGGAAATATACATGATTTATCTCAAATGAATTTTATCATATATCTAGATTGATACTGATATTTTCTTTGACTAGACACATTATAGTATTATACTGATATTTGCTAACATGGTGAAGCCAGACCAATACTACAACAACAACAACAACAAAGCCAGACCAATACTAAAAAAAAAAGATACAAAAAGGTTGAGGATGGTTGGAAATATGAGCATAATTGAACAATGAAACAAGTAAATAGATCAACTAATGCTAAAAGCCTACGAGGTAATGACTGCACACAAATTTAGGTAATTATGCTTTTAGCAACATACATAAAAAACAAAATGATTAAATATTAGAAACACGGTTCAACATGGCATTTTTCATTGAAACTAATTTGTTTAAACAGTTATGTGGTCAATCATAGTTAAGATTTATAGATGATAAATTCATTAAGCATAGACAAATAGGGTGGAGCATGCATTCCTATAGCCTGCATAATTAACTTAATTACCTAAAATGGCAAAATATATCACCATTTTTATATTTACATTACTTGTACAGAGTTCAAGATGCTTGCAAAATGAAATACTTCTATTAGCTTAACATGTTGCATGCATAATCAAATTAGTAATTACAAAAAAAATAAAAAATAAAAATCAGTTGATGTTATATTGTTTCTTCATAAATAACAGTTGAGATTTTCAATCAATACATTAAAAATATAACTTCTATATAGGAAACATGGAGTTTATAACAAACGTAGTGGTTTTTTTTTTCTTTTCTTTTTTGCGAGGGTCCAGGCCTACAGTCTACATGCATGCACATATGTGTGACACTCTGACTTAGTAAGGCAGACGCCATACCGATGCTCAAAGGTAAGGTAACAATACAATCTCGGCTCATTTTCACAACCTTCATACCAAAAATCATTTGTATTTCTTGTTTATTTACAATGAAAAAAAGATCGCCTCACCTATTCATGTAGCACCACTGCACACTGCATTCAAAACACCTTCAAACCCATAGCCACCCTTAACTGCCTTAACTTGATGGTGTACAGGTATAGACGTTTCATTCGCTGCTGCTAAACTACTTTGCTCAAAGATTAATTATGCTTTTTTACAACATTAATAGTCGTTCCATTTGTTACCTTACTAGTATTTATGAAAAAACTAAGTTAGTTATATATGGTTGTAGTTTGTTGATACATATAACATGTTATGTTTGAGATCGACATAGATCCCTTATTTCTGCATTTAATTTCACTATGTTTTACTAATATTAACTTTAATGATTTTAGTTGTAGATTAGATATCAAATTTGTAATAAGCATATCAATATAAATTTATAGTCCACATATTTCTCTTTAACAAATTTCAATAGATTTCGGTATTTTCAACTGCCCACTCTTAGGTTTCTCCATAGATGACTCTTAACTTTAGTTCAAGAGAGGCATTTGCCATGCCTAACATTACTGCAAAACCTTATGATAAAGTATGTAATATTCATTTTCATGGTCTATACCATATGCCATCTTCTGTTTTAACAACTATAAACATTAGCGTGCTTATTTATTGCCCATATTATGCTTGTGCAAGCTAGATTTTCGGGATGGAGCAATAGTTGAATACACAATTTTCTATCTCAAGGCCATGTGTTAAAAAACAGAACATATTTTTCACACTTCACCAATTCAATGCTTGTACATACATATCTTAGCCGGGATGTCAAACCGAAATATGATAAGTTATGTGTTTAGTTAGGTCATTTTTAGCATGACTTCTGTAAAAATTAACGTAGTCTATCAACGGAACAAATGTGACTTATGAGACTCTCTTTGTGTATTATCATAAATTTATTGGCAAGAACAAACAAAGAAAGCAGACAATTTTTTTTTATATATATATTTTTAAACTTTGTAAACCTAACTTCCAATGTTATACATCATAATAACAAAAAAATCAATATAAAGGTAGCACAGCATATACTAGAAAAATCAGGAAGATTAGAATCGTGAATTTAAATGTTGTAATATTATATAGATAACTTTTATTTACCTAAAATCGGATTTAACGATAATTGAACAAAGTTCTTGAGTGCGCGAAGCTTTTGATTGCTGGGTGAGCTGAAAATCAGATCTGAGATCTGTAGTTTGCTACGAACGAATTTTGTGGATTCGAGATAATAATAACTGAAAACTGGGGGAAATTAGGTTATGACTGATGTTTCATTCAATAGATTAGGTTTTCTATCGGGATGGAAGAAATTTGAAGGAGGATTTAGGGTTTTGTACTTCTACGTGGAGAGAGATTGGGAAGAAAAAAAGGAAAGAGTAGGAGACGAAAAAGACGGAAAACGAAAACAGGGAAATGTTCACAAGGACAAATTTTAGGGCTTTTTTATCTATAAGGACAGCCCAATAAAATTTTATTCACAAGGACAATATACTGTCACGTGCGCTGATTTCTTTTACTTTCTCATTCCGACATCGCGCTTCTCTCTATCTCGAATTCTCTTCTCCAGTGCATTTCTTTTCTTCTAATCATGAATTCATCTTCCACAAAATCACAAAATCAAGCAATAGCGCAATCATCTTTCAGGAAATAAAGCAATCGATTCACGAAATAACCCAATCCATTAACCGAATGTCGAAACCTTAATTCGATTTTGGAGATTACATCGATTGTTTTTTTTATAATCATTATAGCTTACTGTTCATCTGTGCGATTAGGTGTTTTTTAATTTCTATCGGTGATTCATGACTTCTCTTGGTTCTGCAGTTTTAATGTTCAACATTTCAGTGCGTAGGTATCATTTTTATATTTTTGTAGGTATCATTTTTGTTTATTTACCACTGATTTATATTCATTTGATGTGTTTTTAATGTTATATTTATTATTTACTTGTATTGTTGCGTTATCTATGTATTACAGTCGAACTTATTTTGTTATAATCAAACAAAATAAGGTGTAAATAATTTTTGTGCTACTTTTTATTTAAAACATTACTGCAGTTTTTAGGTATCATTTTTTTATTTTTTTGAGTATCATTTTTACTATATTCACTGTGCTATGTTTTTTTTAGTTATTTTTGTTGCTGTATTATTTTGTTGTTGTACTGTTGCACTAGCTTTGTAATTCAATTGAATTTATTTCATTTTGATCAATCAAATTATGAACAAATCATATTTCACTGTGATGTAAGTAATTTTTGTGCTACTTTTTATTTAAAACATTACTGTAGTTTTTAGGTATCATTTTTATATTTTTTTGGGTATCATTTTTACTGTATTCACTGTTGCTATGTTTTTTTAGTTACTTTTTGTTGTTGTATTAATTTTGTTGCTGTACTGTTGCACTAGCTTTGCAATTCAATTGAATTTATTTCATTTTGATCAATCAAATTGTGAATAAATAATATTTCACTGTAATGTAAGTAATTTTTGTGCTACTTTTTATTTAAAACTTTACTGCAGTTTTTAGGTATTATTTTTATATTTTTTTGGGTATCATTTTTACTGGGCTCAATGTGCTATGTTTTTTTTAGTTACTTTTTGTTGTTGTATTAATTTTCTTGATGTACTGTTGCACTAGCTTTGTAATTCAATTGAATTTATTTCATTTTAATCAATCAAATTGTGATTTAATCATATTTCACTGTGATATAAGTAATTTTTGTGTTGCTTTTTATTTAAAACATTACTGCAGTTTTTAGGTATCATTTTTATATTTTTTTGGGTATCATTTTTACTGTATTCACTGTGCTACGTTTTTTTAGTTACTTTTTGTTGCTGTATTAATTTTTACTGTATTCATTATGATGTAACTCAATTCAAATCTCACAAAAATAATATTTATTCACAATAATACATGCTGATTAAAAAAATAATGGCAATCAATTCAATTCAATTGTCACAAAAATGAGATTATTCTCAGTAATACACAATAATACCCACTTGTATCATAAGATACCTACAATGATACATAACTGATTTAATATGATACATTTTTTTCCTACACAATCTAAGTACATAGAACACTGCTCCCCATTCCAAGCATGCATTCATGCATTTACTTTTACTTGTATGCAATCCGGTCTTGAATTCAAGTAATCTCCAGCAGCATGCAGCATCTGCAAGAATTACATACACAATCAAAACTTATACCAACATAATACTGTAAATTCAACTAGAAAATATAAAACTGATACCTAAAAAAATTTAAAAATGATACCTAAAAACAGTTATGATGTAAATTCATGTTGAAAATATAAAACTGATACCTAAAAAAATATAAAAATGATACCTAAAAACTGCTATGATGTAAACTCATGTTGAAAATATAAAACTAATACCTAAAAAAATGTAAAAATGATAGCTAGAAACTGCTTTGATATTTTAAAGGAAAACTAATGAATCAAAATGTTTACATCCCACTTTGATTGTTTAAAATGACATAATTTCGATTGAGTTGCTAAGCTAATGCAACAGTACATGTAGAAAACTGATATATCACGAAAATAAATTAACACATAAGCATAACACTGTAATAACAAGAAAAATGATACCTTAAAAAAATGGAAAAATGATACCTACGAACTGCTACTAAATTCACCATCCAAAAAAGTAACTTCCGTCGTTCATCTCTGTCGTTCGTCTCCCTCGTTCGATTTTCTACGACGAATTCACAAAATCAAAATCGTGAAATCATCTTTAATGTCTATCGAATCAAAATCAAAATCCGCGGCTTTGATTTGCTGTTCGATTGTTGAGATCGATTTCATGCCCTAATTTTTGCTGTTCGATTTATGTTTGAGGTTCGACTATAAGATAGTAGGCGGATTTGCTTTCAGTCGATTTCCAGATGAGATGATTTCATTATTTTTGATTTGCTGATTTCGTGGAAGAAGAAATCGGAGAAGAGAAAAATGAGCGGAAGAAGAAATCAGAAAGGAGAGAAAGGGTGACGGAGATTTTTAATTATTAGTGGGCTGGCCTATTTACTGTCCTTATGGATAAATTATTAGTGGCTTGTCCTTTTGGATAAAATTTTTAATTAATTTGTCCTTATAAATTTTTTCCCCAAACGAACATATGTTTAGCTGAACCGGGAAAATGTTTTTTCCCGAGTTCAAAATGCCAGAACAGTGTACTTTAGAGGAAGTGGTGAAATTTAGGGGTATATCCCTACTAAGTTTCTGGTGTAGGATTTGACAAAAATAAGTTTTTTGTCACTATAGCATTTCTGTTTTTTCCTTCATGACAAATAAGATGGCATTGTCTATTTTCCTATTTAATTTTCCGCGACTGTCGATTGCATCACCAGCGGAAACATTAACGTTGCTATAGCGAGTTTGTTTTCTTGTAGTGAATACAATTATATTTAGATCACTAAAAAAATTATATTTCATTTTAACTATTTTCGAAATGCATCTCATATGTCATTGCAAAATACATCGTTTGATTTTCTCGAAAATTCTATATATTTAAGCAACAAATTGTGATTACATTGCATCTAAATTAATTACATCAAAATTATTAATTTGCATAACTCATTGAAAATATTTTTAAAATATTGTAAAAATAGACGGCATATATATTGGTTTGCCTATTCGACAAGATGATATTCTCAAAGACAAATTATTTTATACTTTAGTTTTACGATATTAATAATCGGTCAGGAAAAATGTCACAATACCAACAGTTTTCGCAATGTTTTTTCTCAATTAAGTTGGGTGGTATCAACCATCGTCAATGCATCGGTGTTGCATTGCGATTTCCGATGTTTTTTTGTCGGCGTTTACGCATCGTTATTGACGATATTTCTTGTAGTCAGTTGGGAAAAACGTCACGATACCAACAGTTTTCGCGATGCTTTTTCTCAATTTATTTGGATGGTATTAACCATCGCTATTGCGTCGGGGTTGCGTTGCGATTTCCGATGCTTTTATTTTCGTCGACGTTTATGCGTCGCTATTGACAGTGTTTCTTGTAGTGCATGTGATGGACAAAGTAAATTTCTTGCTCTCTCTTCCATTATGCTGCAAATTAAATGTGGAGTCCATTTAACAATCCACTTTATTAATTAACGCTGCTAACAATGTTTCCACGACTTAAGTCCAATGTTAGCTTATATATATATATATATATATATATATATATATATAGTATTACTTCACATGTAAAATCCAGGCTTTCTGCTATCAATCTGCTTTAAAATTTGTACGTGCAATTTAGTGGATTGAGACGTACGTGATCTAAGCATGATTTAGCCTGAATAATCTATATTATTTTTGTATATGCTCGATCTAATGGTAAGTAGTAATGGTTGTTTAAGGATTATTCGTACAGTTATGTCGCTTGAAACAAAGAATTTGTACAACCGAATATGGAAATGATCCATTAGCCATTTAGTTAGCTTGTTAATTGTTTATTTGGCAAATGCAAAGGATTGAATTGGTCAATACTTAAAGTTTTTATGCTGTGTACTGGGTTAACTTTTCTGCAAGCAAAATATGAACCTCGAAACTCCTATTATATTTGCACTGCATCAAAAAGATCATTATGTTTTGCCACTGTATTGTATGTATGATAAATATTTATGATTAAGATATGTTATTATACACGATGCAACTATCATCAAGAAGATTATTAGCCATTACTATGCATGAAAATATAACTAGATAGGAGTCCTCGTTTAGTATTATCGCTAGAGCGCACCAACTGTTCTATCCCCTATTTCAGTGTCCCCCCGTGTCTCACCCAATCAAAAACCCTGATTTTCACCTTTTGCACCTAAACCCCTGAAATTTTAGGGGACTTAAATGCAAAATAGTGGAAATCAGGGGATCTGATTGGAGGGACACAGGGAATAGTAGGAATGTGTACAGAAGAATTGGTCTCGTGCAAGAGCATGTACATTAATGAGATCTAATACATTACATAAGCAACCCAAATATATAGCAAGTCGAATGTTAATATTAAGTTCATTAATGTGTTGCTACCTAGGACAGTGCTATTATGTATACGAAAGAGAAACAATGAAAAATGAAAAGGTAAGTGAAGAGAATTGGTCCGTGGTTCTGTACCGTCGTACTTGAAGTGGAACGTTTATAGCATGTACGGTATTATTATTATTACTATTATTTTCCACTGCAGTTGGAACTTATAACTGCTTGGACACCTACAACTGATACATGTACTTTATGTAATTGGCAGTCGTCCGATTTAAAAACAATTTGTGGAATATGTTCAGTAAGCATCTTCTCTTCATCTCAACTTCTTCAAATTTTATTCTCTTATAATTGCCCCATACAATGAACTAGATTAATATGTTAGTAACTGTTACCTATTCCATTAGCACCTCCAATAACTAGAGCAGACATACCAGGAGTTAGTTCCATTTTTCTTGCCAAGTTTTAATTAGATATTATTAAAGAGGATTACTTAGTGATTTGGGAATGCAGTAAGACTAGAATGATATGGGAGAGGCATGCATGTTATATTGTATTTATAGGTGCCGATATATAATATTTAATCATTTAACATGATCGGTACTGGTGTGCCAGATGCACAAGCATGCAAATGTACGATAGTTCAAAGATTTCCGGACACAAATATCTTTGTATAATATCATATAATGAAATTAATATGTGCATTGTTTTGTTCGTTTACCATATTCCTTATTCAAAGATGTGATACCTTAATGGAAGAAGGCAAGCATGCTTTCATGATGTGTCAATAAATATACACATTTTTGTCAGCATCCGTTGCCCAGACATCAAATACATTTACAAACGGTTTTATGTTAACTGTGTGATGCGTCATACGCATGGATAGTGTTAAATGGTTAAGGTTCGGACATGATTTTAACCATCTGAATAACCTTATCCACAGAAATGGAGCAACCTTCTCCACTCATTTGAGAATAACCTTATCAATTTGGAATCAGTTGGGAGTCATAGACAAAATTTGCTGTTGTGGAGAGTGATTAAAAGTGGACTATTAACCATAAGTAAGTTAGTAGGAATGGATATGATCATTAATATAACTTGAAGTGTCTGTCAATAAGATATAGAAACAAAACTTAAGTATCTTTTTCCATTGCAAATTTTTTCACAAAATTTGGACTAAAATTCCTTGTGATTTTTGTTTTTTCAGAGGAATTGGAAATTTTTGCTTTCTGAGAACTGAAATAAACGGTGGAACCGGAAGTATATGCGGTAAAAAATAATAATAACAAGCACCGGCAATTCTCCATTATGAGGCAATGCGGAGGTTCTGGCCAACTTCTCCCATTTTTGTCATGTGTTTGTGATGGAGAGGACGAGAGGAGGCTTCTAAGGGACTCCCAATGTAATTGGCTTTGATCAAAGACACTAAATCACCACAAGAGATAATTCTGGATTGGGGAAAGTAAAATATTTTATATCCGGCTTCCTGTATTACAACATCATTCTTTTTTTTTTGGTTCGGGTTATAAAGGAATTCTTTGATATGCTTACAACTGTATGCTTTTAGCCTTGATGCCACTTAAAATTGCAATTGTAATATGCTTATATTATTAAAACGTGGGTACTAATGATTTATTATCCATATATAAATGTTTATGATGCTTGGCTGAAACTGGCCTAGAAATTACCGGAGAACATTTTCAGACGTCTGAAATAAATTTCAGACGTTAGAAATTATCTCAGGGTGTTGGCCGAAATCCATTTCAAACGCCTGAAACCTATTTTCAGGGTGTTGGCCGAATTCCATTTCAAACGCCTGAAACCTATTTTCAAACGTCCGAACCAGGTCAGATGTCTGAAAATAGGTTTAGACATCTGAAATTTGCTGTTGTTTCTAGTTTTCCTTCAATCGACCGGTGAAAACTACGGTCGATAGTTTAGGTTGTTTCAGTTTAGAACTGACACTTGAAATGCGCACTTTATAATAATAACTATTGTTAATTTTCAAGGATTTTTCAAACTATTTTGTCGGGGACCATGAAAGCATCGATCTTGAGTGATTTTTGGTTAACTAGGTTGCTTCGTTTCTTCAGGGAAACCATTATATCTGTCGTATTATATTTTAGGTTAACCAGGTTGCTTCTTTTTCAGGTTAATCTAGAAGTAGATTCTCCGATGAAGGAGTACATAGCTGAAAAAAGTGGAACGCCTATTGCCACCAAACCCCCATCTGTAAGTTCCGTACTTATAGTATGGTGTATCAACATATAAAGAATGTCAGCATAGTAGGATGTAATACTCATACTGTCTCATATAAAGAATGTCTGGATTAACGAAGTACATAAAAACACAAAACATAACTAAACTTCTATAAAAATAATAACAATAAGATTTATAATAGTAGTAAATTAACTAAGATTTATAAAATATTAAATAAACTTATAAAAATTAACTAACTATTATAAAAATACTAAGTTTACTAATCTTATAAAAATTAAGAAGTTTAGTTTATCAAAGTTAACTAAGTATATAAAAATATAAAATATTACCAAGTATTCTATAATAACAATAGCAATAATTAAAAATTAACTAAGTATTATAAAAAATTAACTAAATTTACTAATCTTATAAAAATTAAGAAGTTTAGTTTATAAATGTTAACTAAGCATATAAAAGTATAAAATATTGCCAAATATTTTATAATAATAATAGAAATAATAAAAAATTAACTAAGTATTAAAAAAAATAACAAACTATTATAAAAAATTAACGAAGTTTACTAATCTTATAAAAATTAAGAAGTTTAGTTTATAAAAGTTAACTTAGTATATAAAAATATAAAATATTACCAAATATTATATAATAATAATAGCAATAATTAAAAATTAACTAAGTATTATAAAAATTAGCTAACTATTTAACTAAGTTTACTAATCTTGTAAAAATTAAGAAGTTTAGTTTATAAATGTTAACTAAGTATATAAAAATATAAAATATTATCTAGTATTCTATAATAATAATAATAACAATAATTAAAAATTAACTAAGTATTATAAAAATAAACTAATAATTATAAAAAATCAACTAAGTTTACTAATTTTATAAAAATTAAGAAGTTTAGTTTATAAAAGTTAACTAAGTATATAAAAATATAAATATTACCAAGTATTCTACAATAATATAGCAATAATTAAAAATTAACTAAATATTACAAAAATTAACTAACTATTATAAAAAAATAACTAAGTTTAATAATTTTATAAAAATTAAGAAGTTTAGTTTATAAAAGTTAACTAAGTATATAAAAATATGAAATATTACCAAGTATTTTATAATAATAATAGCAATAATTAAAAATTAACTAAGTATTATAAAGATTAACCAAATATTACAAAAAATTATCTGTTTATTAATTTTATGATAATTAAGAAGTTTAGTTTATAAAAGTTAATTAAGTATATAAAAATATAAAATGTTACCAAGTATTCTATAATAATAATAGCAATAATTAAAAATGGAAAATTGGATAGAGGACAAAGTTTTAAAAAATTTTGGCCCAAAAAACGTGGCTTTAATAATTTCTCGTGAAGGCCAAACTTCGGTTTATTTTTAGGCCTAAGTAAATAATGTCGTCTTTTTTATTTTCTCCTTCCCTCTTTCATTTTTTCTTTCAATTCTAATTGAAATTCGAATCATCTATTGATTACATCCATTTTATATCGTTAATTGGATTATTTTGATTCTTTTACTGAATGGATCTCAACAGGTAATTTTAACCTAATTTACTTTTGAATTTTCGATCGATTCGATTTATTTTCTACTGTGATTTTGTTATATTTTGCCGATCTTATTTCCTTATGAATTTACAATTTATTTGAGTCAATATGTCTGATTTGGTTTCAATCAGTAGAGAAGAACAAGGGTATGTTTTTGGATATGCTGTTATGTTTTTTTTTTTAGATTTTAATGCTATGTGCATTTATCATTTTCTTGTTGTTTAATATTTACTCATACAAATAGCTATTATTTTTTCCTTTAATAACTACTAGTGCTTTTCTTTCTACTTAATATCTGAATTTATTTAATTTTGATTGTACACCTTTTTTTGACATCTCATAGTATCATTTGTGATTTATATTTGAATCTGTTTATAATTTTTCTTTGGCAGGAGCAGTCTTGGGAATAGTATTTTAGTTTTGTTTTTACTTGATGAGTGTAGCTACTCTATTCGACTGGACATGAGTTGTTCTTTAATTGCTGTTAAGAATAGCATATGTGATTATTGGGCACATCTTACTCCTTGTTCTATTGAAATATCATATACTTTGGAAAGTAAGATTATCAGAGTTGATACTGATTCGCATTTTCATACAATATTGTGCTTTCAAATTTACAAGAAGAGTCCTTTTTTGTTTTCACTGTTAAGTCGTTCCATCATGCATGCTCTGATGCTCAATGCTGACAGTAGTTTTTCAGTTAATTCTAATCAGCAGAGCATTTCAGTTTGTTTAGGTTCTTATAGTATCAAGTCTTGTGGCGAATAAAGTTCTTATTTGAAAGATATTATGAAGAAAGGGTGTCAAATGAATCTTATTGATTTTATTAGTTATTTTTTTAGTGGTGTTGAAGATTTTAGGGAGTTTCTAACGGCTTATCAAATAAAAGAAGGACATGAATTGATTTTTGCGAAAAACTATCCTGAAAGAACATCTGCCATTTTCTCTTGGAACAAGGAAGGTTGTAAATTCAATTTAAATGCTTCCTCGGACCCTAGACAGCCTCTTCGATTCTTTATTAGAACTTATAACTTTGAACATTCGTGTGGTGCAGGATTAAGGAATGTTAAGAAAGTTCGTATTTCTAGTAGATTTATTAAATCTTTGATTATTGATCAAATTAGAGATGTCCCTATGAAGAAACCTAAAGATATTATGACTGAATTTAGAAGAGAGAGTTTAATTTAATCTTTCTTATTATTATGCATACTCCGGAAAATAATTGGCTTTGAAGGAAATTTATGGAATTGATGCTATGTCATATAAAGAATTAAATTGGTATTTGGAGACTTTGAAGAAAACTAATCTAGGAAGTTATGTTGCTTTGGATGTTGATCCATTGAGTCAACAATTTAAAAGAGTTTGCATTGGATTTAATGCTTTCTTAGTTGGTTTTCGACATTGCCATCCTCTTATATTTCTAGATGCAGCATTTTTGAAGGGTAGACAAGGAGTTTTATTAGCAGCCACTGCGAAAATGGAAACAAAGGTTTGAGATTTAGACTTTATCTTTCATATTTTTAAGTTCTTGTTTTGTATTTTGTTTTTAAATTCTTTAGTGTGGGAATTTTGGTGAACTTCATATATTTTATGGGAATGCTGGTGAACTTCATGTATTTTATTACTTTTTATATATTTATTTTGATATATGTAAATTGTTTACTTCTTTTGTTTGAAATGATATAACTGCATATATTGATAACACTGAATATTGCATTACATGTGTATTATATTTGATAATGCTAATTTATTTAGCATTTTTTTGTTCATAGTTTTACAAATTCCATTTGACAGACAGATATTGAAATATTGCATGTTCTATTTTGACTGCTGCATTTTTTGTTTGTTTAATGCTATGGAATACATAATGCTGGTTTTTTTAGTCAATTATTTTTTCATTGTATTGTATATTATTGCCTTTTTTTTTGTTCTCTGCATTAATGAAATGTATTATGACAATTTGCATTAGCATTTTAATCCATGTTTATTATATGAGTATATTTTTCAAAAAAAATCACTGCTGTGAATCTGAAGCACATTAAGTTTTCTTTTTTAGTATTTTTCCCATGTGTATTATATTGCTTATTTTTTCCCCCTTTTGCTTTCTCTGTTTTTATGTGTTTCCCTGTCTTTTATTTTAGGGATTGGCTTACAAATTTTGTGTTGAGGTGATTCAACTTTGAAGTATGTTTTCTTATATTATAAAACTGCTTTTTTTCATATTTATTTAACGGTTGCAATCCTAAAGTACACGATACTCTTTTTCCTTTAGCATTTTTTTGTGGTTATCATATTGTTTCATTTTTTCTATTTGCTTCATTACTTTGGTCATGAAATTCATTATGCTGTGTTACATTAGCATTTTTAACTCCCTGTGTACTATAAGACTCCTATGAATTATAAGACTGCAATTTTTTCGTACTTGTTTCTCAGTTCTTATCCTAAGATACATTATGCTTCAACCACTGTCTTCATCCTCAACATATCGTCGAATCGGTTATTCAGAATGGGATAAACCCGGTCTTTCTGAATAACTCGCGTATATAATAAATAAGTGCTATAAAAACACAACATATGCCTTATTCCAATCCAGAATATTTCTTTATTCAAATATTCTCATACTTTGGGAAAGGTTCCCATTAATTTTATCGAAGATAAATTCTTTAAATTTATTCTTTAATCTTCTTTTGAATATCAATTCAAACCAAATTATGGTTTATCTAAACTAGTCGAGATTAGAGAGCCTTTCTAAAGTAATCATTTGTTTTAATTTCCCAATCCCAACCTATTCATCCCATGAAGCAAAACTGGTAATACTTCATATCTAACACCACGGTGTTATTGGTAAAATTAATTACCATTTCACATTCAAATCTAATTAAAGATTTAACTGTCGCTTGGAGCAAAACTTGTGATACTCCATTCTCGATCATTTCTTGAATTTGATAATTTTAGTTATCAAATTCACCTTTCAATATATTTAAAGATTCATTAAAACTCTAATTCAGTTTTAATTTCCAAAAATCATTACTTAATGATTATTCAAATCCAGGAAATAAATCTTGTCTTTAACTGGGTTAAAGAACTAATGACATTTAAAACACAACTCACGATAAACCCAAAATCACATTCCGTTAATTATGTAATCTTCATGGAAAACAGATCAATATATATAATCTATATATATTTCTATATTTGACTAATAATACAAATGGAATAACGGCAAAGCCTTTTAAATAATATATATATTAGTAGTTTTACTCCACAGAAATTCACTTCGATTATTACCAAATCGAATTCCATTCCATTCCAATTTATTTTATTAAATTGGTAAGCTTTACTTTGGAAAATCACCTTTAAATCTTAACAAAAGATTTATAAATTCCAAATCACATTTCACTGTAAATCGGGTTAAAGAACGAATGTCATTAAAACACAGTTCACGATAAACCCAATTCACATCCCATTTTATTCCTAAATATAATTGGAAACTCTATCAATCTTAATTAAAAGATTTATTCTCTTCACATGGGGTTCAAGAACAGTATTACTGAAGACACCATTCACGACAAACCCAAAATCCCATTTGATATTAAATACAAGACTCTGAATAGAAAATATATCGGCTTATATTCAATATCAAATACTACAACCAACAAATATCGTATTGGAAATAACGATATAACTGTATCTTTCAAATTTCCATAACAATATCTGTATAATCATGAAAACCAACATCGAAATATTCCAAAGAAAATTTCGATTTAAATCCATTCCAATTTATATATTGGAAATTCTGGTTATTTTTAAAACCATTACAAATCCAATTTATTTATTTTAAAAATAATTGGATTATAATTCTAGTTCAAAACTAGTTCATTTCGATAAAAATCTATTTCTATCTTTTCAAACAGGGAATTTTTCATCCCAATTCTTTCCAAATCATTTCTTATGATTTTACACTAATTATTGATATTTTTAATAATTTTATCAAGGCCCGTGATTTCCATAAACGGCCATCGAACTGCACTTACACTCAAGCGAAATGAGTGGTCGGTCATGTGTGGCTGAGTTGCAAGATGTTCTTGTTGAGCTCGGTGTATTCTCCTCTAGAGATACACCAGCGGCAGGTGGTTCCATACCTTGTCATGGTCAGAATCCAATATCCAATAAGAGCTCGCGGTTTATGATTTTATATTATGTGGAACGTGAGATGCAAGCGTTCCACTAGATTGTTATTTATTTGATTTAGACACTATTATAATATCAAAAGAGTTTGATATAAAGATTTTTTTGGATTCTCAGAAGGGAAAAATCCGTTCCGTGTCATACGGCGTGGTCTTATGAGATATCATTTAGTTTCTAAAACTGTTTTAATTTGTTTACTCATACCAGTCCCATGACTGACCCGGAGTTTATTTTGTTTGTTTTACCTAAACTCTTGGGTGCCCAAATTTGTATGGGCAGTCAAGTAGTTCAGGTGTTTACATATATCTGAAGGAGCTTGGAGCATGAGGCTTCAACGTTAGTTATCTAGTGTTATTTTCCGCTGTATTGTAAGTGTTGTACTCTGATGATAATGTTATGTATATACAGTCAAATTTTGTATTTCAAAAGATGTTATATATTATATTTTATTCCGCTGCGATGTGAGATTATGTGTTGTGTTTCTGTTCTTCTTCTTCTATTCTAAGTTTCTTTCTTTCTATTTCTCATCCTCTAACTTCTTTCAAATAATGATTCGTACTTCTGTGCAATTTGGGTTGGACGTGGGTTGTATTTAGTCAACTCAGATAGTACGGATTTGCGGGACGTTACAATTGGTATCAGAGCTTAGGTTGAGCGAATACCTAGGCTCGGTGGATTGTACTCATTATAGATAGGGTCAGTAGTACCCTATAATGAGTTGAGCGTATATATATGAGAGCGCGTATTTGTTAATTGATATAAAACCTATTTTATATTACGTTGGCTAGTCTGTTGGGTGGTCAATGAATTCTGATCGAATCGTGGGGCACTACGACGTCGATAAGAGTTTGTAAATACCTGAACAGAAGAATGAACACGATATTGTTTTTAAGTGGGTAAATGAAATAATTTTACCAAAAATTCTACTTTGATAGAAAAAGAATAATTTTCTGAAATTATTATAAATATGGATGTGTTGAATGTTAATATTATAATCAAATTAGATTATAAAATTGAAATGGTTATATATAACCAATTAGAACTTGTATATGAATGAATAATATACAAGTGAAACAAATTAAAATTTGATTCAGAACTCGAATTTGGAATTTAATCTGGGAAGTTGGAAAATATTTTATAAAGTAAATATATTGACTGTTCAAATAAAAAGAATGTAAACCAAAAGTTTTGGTAGAACTGAATTTTTTTGAATTATGAAATATTGAATTTCAACATAAGTGGATTTTGAAAAAGTTAATGGGTTTGTAGCACTTTTCCTACCTTAGTAATTTCGGGGACGAAATTCTTTTAAGGGGGGAAGAATGTAATGACCCGGATATTTCGTCGGTTAATTTTAAATATTTAATATGAATTTTAAATATTGATTTGATAATATAAATGAATTTTATTATTTAGTTATCGATTTAAAAATCGATTTCGATTTAATATCGAATATATTAAATCATCGTAATATGAAAGATATTGAAATCGATGTTAAAACTGAATCGAAATGATTCAGATGATTAATGTCAGTTCGGTTTGAATATAAAAGCGATAATAATAATAATTTATTATCAAAGAATTTATCTGTTACAAATTTAGTTTATTGATTTAAATTAATTTCTTCTCCATATGATCGAATTGAGCTTCAGAACCAATCACAGTGTGTTCAGAATATCGGTTTTACCCTAGGAATGTCATTTGTTGAGTTCAGAAAGGAGTTCGGAGTTGGGGATATTTCAATTTAAGGGTACCGGATCCAAACTAATTAAAAACAAAATAAAATATGATAAATCATTTGTTTCTTGTGGACATAAATAGAGCACCTAGGATAGCCTTGTTTTTCATTTCAAAACCGCAAGAATAAAAAGAAATCGTGGCCACTTTTTCTTCCATGCGTGCACTCTATAAATAAATCAAAGCTTCATTAAGGAAACAAAACAAAGTCGCTCCCCTCATTCTTTCTGCAAACCAAAATTTCCACGAAGTAAAAATGGTCGCTCTCCTCTTAATCAAATCGAATGCCAGAAAGGGGAATTTTAAATGGAAATCGCGACGAGCTTAGGTCCCAATGAACATCGCGATGATAACCTGAAACGATGGTGACAAGGCAGTGACAACAAATTAGGGCTGCGCGAGCTGGAAAATGGGGATCTCGATCTCGATTTAGGCACTGGGAAAGGATTGCAACTCAAGGAGGGTTCCACGTGTGGTTCGAAAGGGAGTGTCATAGTCATTATGGAGATGTGCGTGTCTTCTGGGGGCCGACGGAGGTAAGTACGACGCTTGTTCTGAAGCTCACGTTGGGTGCTTGACTTTTGTTTTGGGAGAATGGGTTCGAACATGGTTATTGTTGTGTTTATAACGGGGAGGCACTCGTTCTGGCGTGACAAGGAAGGCTCCATAATGCGAAAAGGACAACGACAATAAGGAGGTGGAACGAGGTTGATTTGGGGAGGGTACCGGTCTTTGGCAATGAGTGGTTTAAGGGAGATAAGGGTGGTGCGATGTTGGGTTATGACGCTGCAAATGAAGTCGCGATCTAGGTAGCTAGGGTTGATCGCGAGCTGTAACGTGTGGTTGTTGAGTTGAGACGAGGGGTTTAGCTCGTCGCTGGAGAGGAGGTGATGGAGCACGTGAGTTATAGGTTGAGGTGTGGAGCTTCTTGTTGGTTCTGCTTTGGGAAAAATGTTTGATAAAGCGATTAAGGTAAATTTTAGTTAATTAAATTAATTTAGTTAATTCGTTAATTTTTATAATCATGTTAATTTATATTACGATATAAAACATAGATGGGGTTAACCGCGGTAATCTCAGTAGAAGGCAAGTCTTTTCAAAGTGAACATCAGGTTTTTCATTTCCCCGCAAGTAAATTCGAGGAGGAGAAGGATAAGAAAATGATTAAGGTAAATATTTTCTTTAGCATAGAAATAAATTTTTAATTATACTTAAATTTGTTCGATGGTTTAAATTAAATGTCATATTTAATTTATACAAGATTTTTACGAATGGAGTCAATCAAAAATTCATAAGATGTGGGTTACATAAGCTGAAAGTAATTTAGAAATCAGAATAGATCGAAATTAAATCACGGTGAGTAAATCTCACTCACCTCTTTATTTGGAATTATTTTTATTCGTTAAAAATAATTGTTTGTTGCTTGTTTGAATGCTTTCTAGTTGTTTTAAATATATATAGTTATTTAGGCTTGACTATTATATATATATATATATATATATATATATATATATATTGGTTTGGTGGTTGGATTGTTCCTGCAGTCTCATTAGCGGATTCCCGCGGTACGATAGCGGATGGTTACCCTATGCGCCCCATGCTATGATAGTGGATGACATTCATACCGCGATATCCTGCCTCGAAGCAGGATGGGTATTAGTTTTGTTGACTAACGTTTGTGGATGCAGGAAAACAGGTTGGAGGGATCCAACTGGATTCCTCAAAAATATTGTTTTTGTTGTTTCATATATATTATCATGTATGATATGTTAGAAATCTTGTTATTTGTAATGGGGTGTTTTGATTGTTTGAAATAGAGCTGGGGCTGAATGTTGATATATATAAATATCAAGGAAAAGGATATTTAAAATAAAATTTAAATTCAGAATGGGCTAAAAATACTTACTTGTTTTGAAAATAAATAAAACAAGTATTGATTTTATAAACGATGTTTATAAATTAAATAATACAAGAAATTGGAGTGAATTTATAAATAGTGTTTATAAATAAAATAGATTGATTTTCATTGGATAATCAGATAATTGAAATGAATTTATAAAAAAGGTTTATAAATAAAGTGGGAAAATTATCAATTGATAATTTGAATATTTAAATTCAAATGTGAATTTAAAAATAGAAATGGCTAATCGGTTTAAAGAAATAACGATGGTATTTATTCTGATGTTCAGAATATAAATTGAACTAAAGTAAATCCGTAATGATTTATGATTTGAATTCGATTAATTCGATTTTTTTTAAATAGAAGTTAAATCGAATATAAAACTTGAATTGAAATTAGAATTAAATTTGTTTATAAGTAAGTTGAAATATTTTTGAGTGTGATATATTCAAATATGAAAGTGAAATAAGCAAAAGAGTTGATTAACGAATTAATTAATGAGTTGAGTTAAAACAAGTGTATTAAGTTGAAATGAATTAGAAATGTATGAATATACATGAGACAGGTTTGGAATAAAGTATTAGAAGAGATATAAATAGAATGCTCGACACAAAGGTATGTATTTAATTTGAATATGAGATTTTATGCGCCGTATCGGCAAGCCGCTTGGCTGTTTCTTTTTTTCATTTTGAATGGAGAGGCCTGTGTGGCAAGATTTGACTTTTTCTGATAACCCCATACAAAGGAGGTTATAGCGAATTTTTCCAGGAGTTTAAGGAGTTAGAATATTTTTAAGAAAATCTGATAACTAGAGATCTGTATATTAATATATAGAATTCGAAAATGAAACGAACTTAAAAATAGAATATTATAAACAAAAGGGAATTTTATAAAATTCTGGGAGGTATACGTTTTAAAGTGAACGATGATTTAAAAGAAATAGAGTTAATCAATTAGAGTTAATCGAATATTGGTTATTTGAATTAATCAAATAGAGTTAAAGAAATAGAGTTAAGCAAAATTAGAAACTGACTAGAGATTAGTTAAGGTGAATAGTTTTCTGAGTATCGATCTGATGTTGGTTTCGGCCTTTGGGATTAATACTTAGAGAATTATTCTCTTACTAGTTTACAGGGACTAATAGTTGTGAAATGGTAGTGATGCGTGAATAAGAGATGGAAATGTTTTCCAACATTAATAACGTATATTTTCTAAATAGAGAGAAATAAGAAATTGTGAACATATATATATATATATGTATATATATATGTATATATATATATATATGATGATTGATCGATAGAATTTCCATTTGGAAATAAGATCGTTGTGTGTACATGGACATTTTCCATTTGATAGTTAAATCACCGACTATCAAAGTTTTGACCATTTTAACGTTGTTAATATGGAGAGACCGGTTGGATTCTTATCCAAAGAACCACTCAATATTGGCATAAGTGTTGCGATTCATATATGCTAAAGAAATTGAAGACGGGGTAAAGTGCAAGGGCTATTGTATAAATCTTAGGTAGAGATTGCCTAGGATGGATGTACGGAATAGTGCCTTCGGTTTCGTTCAATCCCAGAACGAACGTGTATGGACGAATGTCTGACAGAATATTTCCAATGATCGAATATGTTGGTCTGTATAAATATACATGGTGGCAACGGATTTATTCCCTTAGCATAATATCCAGAATATATTTGTGCAAATCAATTAATGATTAACGGATCTGAAAATGTGGCATTCAAAGTGATTGTGTTATCAATGAGAGAAGTAGTCGTAGCCTCAGGCCTCAACAACCGGGAAATGACAAAAATCAGACAGGCAGCATGGCTATGTGGTTAGCACCCATTAGGGTGTATTATCATCTATCTAGAGATTCATTTAATTCCTTATTCTATTCGATGTTGTCCCATTCAGGAAAACGGTTGCTGATCCCAACCGTTGGTGAAATACATTCGATACACTCAAGCGAAATGAGTGGTCGGTCATGTGTGGCTAAGTTGCAAGATGTTCTTGTTGAATTCGGTGTATTCTCCTCTAGAGATACACCAGCGACAGGTGGTTCCATACCTTGTCATGGTCGGAATCTAATATCCAATAAGAGCCCGCGGTTTATGATTTTATATTATGTGGAACGTGAGATGGAAGCGTTCCACTAGATTGTTATTTATTTGATTAAGACACTATTATAATATCAAAAGAGTTTGATATAAAGATTTTTTTGGATTCTCAGAAGGGAAAAACCCGTTCCGTGTCATACGGCATGGTCTTATGAGATATCATTTAGTTTCTAAAACTGTTTTAAATTGTTTACTCGTACTAGTCCCATGATTGACCCAGAGTTTATTTTGTTTGTTTTACCTAAACTCTTGGGTGCCCAAATTTGTACGGGCAGCCAAGTAGTTCAGGTGTTTACAAATATCTGAAGGAGCTTGGAGCAGGAGGCTTCAACGTTAGTTATCTAGTGTTATTTCCACTGTATTGTAAGTGTTGTACTCTGATGATAATGTTATGTATATACAGTCAAATTTTGTATTTCAAAAGATGTTATATATTATATTTTATTCCGCTGCGATGTGAGATTATGTGTTGTGTTTCTGTTCTTCTTCTTCTATTCTAAGTTTTTTTCTTTCTATTTCTCATCCTCTAACTTCTTTCAAATAATGATTCGTATTTCTGTGCAATTTGGGTTGGACGTGGTTTGTATTTAGTCAACTCAGGTAGTACGGATTTGCGGGACGTTACAGTTGGTATCAAAGTTTAGGTTGAGTGAATACCTAGGCTTGGTGGATTGTACTCATTAGAGATAGGGTCAGTAGTACCCTAAAATGAGTTGAGCGTATATATATGAGAGCGCGTATTTGTTAATTGATATAAAAACTATTTTATATTGTGTTGGCTAGTCTGTTGGGTGGTTTATGAATTTTGGTCGAATCGTGGGACGCCACGCCGTCAATAAGAGTTTGTAAATACTTGAACATAAGATTGAACACGATATTGTTTTTAAGTGGGTAAATGAAATAATTTTACCCAAAATTCTACTTTGATAGAAAAAGAATAATTTTCTGAAATTATTGTAATATATGGATGTGTTGAATGTTAGTATTATAATCAAATTAGATTATAAAATTGAAATGGTTGTATATAACCAATTAGAACTTGTATATGAATGAAATATATACAAGTGAAACAAATTAAAATTTGATTCAGAACTCGAATTTTGAATTTAATCCTGGGAAGTTGGAAAATATTTTATGAAGTAAATATATTGATTGTTCACATAAAAAGAATGTAAACCAAAAGTTTTGGTAGAGCTGAAATTTGTTGAATTATGAAATATTGAATTTCAACATAAGTGGATTATGAAAAAGTTAATGGGTTTGTAGCACTTTTCCTACCTTAGTAATTTCGGGGACGAAATTCTTCTAAGGAGGGAAAAATGTAATGACCCGGATATTTCGTCAGTTAATTTTAAATATTTAATATGAATTTTAAATATTGATTTGATAATATAAATGAATTTTTATATTTAGTTATCGATTTAAAAATCGATTTCGATTTAATGTCGAATATACTAAATTATCGTAATATGAAAGGTATTGAAATCGAAGTTAAAACTGAATCGAAATGATTCAGATGATTAATGTCAGTTTGGATTGAACATAAAAGCGATAATAATAATTTATTATCAAAGAATTTATCTGTTTCAAATTTAATTTATCGATTTGAATTAAATTCTTCTCCGTATGATCGAATTGAGCTTCGGAACCTGTCCCAATGTGTTGAGAATAGCGGTTTTACCTTAGGAATGTCATTGGTTGGGTTCAGAAAGGAGTTCAGAGTAGGGGGTATTTTAATTTAAGGGTACCAGATCCAAACTAATTAAAAACAAAATAAAAAATGATAAATCATTTGTTTCTTGTGGACATAAACAGAGCACCAAGGATCGCCTTGTTGTTAATTTCAAAACTGCAAGAACAAAAAGAAATCGTGGCCTCTTTTTCTTCCATTTATGCACTCTATAAGTAAATCAAAGCTTCAGCAAGGAAACAAAACAAAGTCGCTCTCCTCATTCTTTCTGCAAACCAAAATTTCCATGAAGTAAAAATGGTTGCTCTCCTCTTAATCAAATCGAATGCCAAAAAGGGGAATTTTAAATGGAAATCGCGACGAGCTTAGGACCCAATGAACATCGCGATGATTACCTGAAACGATGGTGACCAGGCAGTGGCAACAAATTAGGGTTGCGCGAGCTGGAAAATGGGAATCTCGATTTAGGCACTAAAAAAGGATCACAACTAAAGGAGGGTTCCACGTGTGGTTCAAAAGGGAGTGTCATAGTCATTACGGAGGTGTGCGTGTCTTCTGGGAGACGACGGAGGTAAGTACGACGCTTGTTCTGAAGCTCGCGTTGGGTGCTTGACTTTCGTTTTGGGAGAATGGGTTCGAACATGGTTATTTTTGTGTTTATAATGGGGAGGCACTCGTTCTGGCGTGACAAGGAAGGCTTCATAATGCGAACCGGACATCGACAGTAAGGTAGTGGAGCGAGGTTGATTTAGGGAGGGCACTGGTCTTCGGCAACGAGTGGTTTAAGGGAGATAAGGGTGGTGCGATGTAGGGTTACGACGCTGCAAATGAAGTTACGATCTGGGTAGCTAGGGTTGATCGCCAGCTGTAACGTGTGGTTGTTGAGTTGAGACGAGGGGTTTAGCTCGTCGCGGGAGAGGAGGTGATGGAGCTCGTGAGTTGCAGGTTGAGGTATGGAGCTTCTTGTTGGTTCTGGTTTGGGAAAAATGTTTGATAAAGTGATTAAGGTAAATTTTAGTTAATTAAATTAATTTAGTTCGTTCGTTAATTTTTATAATCATGTTAATTTATATTACGATATATAGCATAGACGGGGTTAATGGTAGTAATCTCAGTAGAAGGTGAGGCTTTTCAAAGTGAACATCAGGTTTTTCATTTCCCCGCAAGTAAATTCGAGGAGGAGAAGGATAAGAAAATGATTAAGGTAAATATTTTCTTTAGCATAGAAATAAACTTTTAATTATATTTAAATTTGTTCGATGGTTTAAATTAAATGTCATATTTAATTTATACAAGATTTTTACGAATGGAGTCGATCAAAAATTCATAAGATGTGGATTACATAAGCTGAAAGTAATTCGGAAATTAGAATAGATCGAAATTAAATCACGGTGAGTAAATCTCAATCACCTCTTTATTTGGAATTATTTTTATTCGTTAAAAATAATTGTTTGTTGCTTGTTTGATGCTTTCTGGTTGTTTTAAATATATATAGTTATTTAGGCTTGACTATTATATATATTGGTTTGGTGGTTGGATTGTTCCCGCAGTCTCATTAGCGGATGCCCGCGGTACAATAGCGGATGATTACCCTATGCGCCACACGCTATGATAGTGGATGACCTTCATACCGCGATATCCTGCCTCAAAGCAGGATGGGTATTAGTTTTGTTGACTAACGTCTGTGGATGTAGGAAAACAGGTTGGAGGGATCCAACTGGATTCCTCAAAAATATTGTTGTTGTTGTTTCATATATATTATCATATATGATGTGTTAGAAATCCTGTGATTTGTAATAGGGTGTTTTGATTGTTTGAAATAGAACTGGGTCTGAATGTTGATATATATAAATATCAAGGAAAAGGATATTTAAAATAAAATTTGTACAACCGAATATGGAAATGACCCATTAGCCATTTAGTCAGCTTATTAATTGTTTATTTGGCAAATGCAAAGGATTGAATTGGTCAATAATTAAAGTTTTTATGTTGCGTACAGGGTTATGTTTTCTACAAGGCAAAATTTGAACCTTGAAACTCTTGTTATATATGAACTGCATCAAAAGATCATTTTGTATTGTATGTATGATAAATATTTATGATTAAGATATGTTATTATACACAATGAAAATATCATTAAGAAGATTATTAGTCATTACTGTGCATGAAGATATAACTAGATAGGAGTCCTCGTTTAGTATTAGTGCAAGAACATGTACATTAATGAGATCTAATACATTACAAAAGCAACCGAAATATATAGTAAGTCAAATGTTACTATTAAGTTCATTAATGTGTTGCTACCTAGGACAGTGCTATTATGTATAAGAAAGAGAAGCAATGAAAAGTGAAAAGGAAGGTGAAGAGATTCCATCGGTGGTTCTTTACAGGCGTACTTGAAGTGGAACCTTCTTAGCATGTACGGTATTATTATTATTATTATTATTATTATTATTTTCCACTGCGATTGGAACTTATAACTGCTTGGACACCTATAATTGATATGTGCATATGTCAAATACGAACTTTGGACTCTTTCAAAATGCTTGCTATGCTCCAATGATTGTAGCAGCTTATATATATGTTGTAGGGTACAAAGTAAAATGCACAGTGTAGTCCTGAGAACTAGTACGGTTCAGTTTTTGTGGATTTATTTACTTCTGACTTCTGAAAATTTTGCTATTCTCATGCAAGACCGATTTCGTGCATTTGCTTCTTGTTTAGAAAACTTTAAAACAGGGGACAAACTAGGACATAAGGCAACGCATAGGCTGCAACTAAAGGGGATAGGCTGTATTTGAGCCGAACAGAAATGCACAAATACTAAGTAGGTATTAATTTGAGATTTTGAGATTTTGAGATTTTTATGATATGTTTAATGATATTTTGAGATTCTAGTATGCGAATGAGACGAGACATATCTATATGTGTTCATCTTTATATGAAGGGTATATACTTTAATGTATAGTTATGCTAATCCCTACTTTAGGGAGATGCTCCATTCCTTTGAAGTCTTTATCGACATTTAATTCACATTGTCCATTATATGAGGTGGAAGCTAAGTTAATTAAGCATTACCTTTATGACTTAGCTTGTTGATGTTTTGTTTTCTTAAGTGTATTTTTGCCCCTTGAGTGTAGGCTTATTCTAATTATCATTTCTACTTCCAAAGAAGCGATGTCATTCTTTCTTAGAAGGAAGTAAGCCTGTTATGACATGGTATCCTTTGAGTAAAAGGATATCATATCTTTCATTTACTTAATCTTATTGAGTGCTATGTTTTTCTGATAAGTTTAGCTAGCGCGACTGGTGTGTTTTCACTCGGGTTAAACCTAGTCTGTTTCTGGTCTTACTCTCCGTTTTGGATGTAGCGGTTACATGATGCTTCCTTTTGGTATCAAGTCATTTACTTGGGATTGTTAGCTTTCTTATGAGACATTATCGAATTGTATATTCTTTGCTCCATGTATATTGAGTGGTCATAGTACTGTATTGAGATGTATCATTGTATATGTAAAAAATTGTACTCACCCCGAGACCTACCTATGTTGAGAAAAATAGATAGCATTTGTCGACGTGTTCAATAGATAGTTAAGACTAAGTTATAGTTGGTCGCCATTAACTAGCCCTATTTTTCGCATTAGCGGACGAGATTACTATGTTATTCTTTTTGTTAATGTCGGTCTCGGGGAGAGGTGTTACATATAATTTTGTTATATTCAATAGAATTTTGATGCTCTCTTGCATATTTAGACCATATAATTGAATGCAAGAGGTGATAACAAGTCCATAGCTAGGTCTATCAACTGATGATTTCGGATGTGGATAGCATCGTACGCGCATCCCTATATAGAATTATTGGAGGATATTAGATATTCGCATCGGTGAATGCAAACGAATATCATATAATTGTCCCATCCGCTAACGTTCGATATATCAAAGTAGATTATGGAAAATTTTGATTCCACATAAAGTTTTTTCAATCCAACTGAAGATTAAAGCGCTAAAAATAAACAATTATATTGATAACTAAAAGTTTTTAGCAATTAACATACGTTTAATGTATAGAATATAAACTTCAAACTTAATATAATTGTAACTAATTTTTTTATTGTACTAAAGTATAGTAATTTAAACGATAAACCTAAAAAACAAACATATAATTTTCGGATGTGGATATTTCTTTATCTACATCAGTATCCAATTTTTGAATATTGGATATTTGTCCACTTTTATGTTACGGATGCAAATGAATTTGGAAATTTTCAAGTATTCATTACCAACCCTGTACCATGGTAGTGTAAGTCCCGACACCAGAATCCTGACATCTTGGGCAATGTACACATTATAATGTTGCATGTGCACGTTTAACACTTACATATGCTGAGACACATGTTCGAAACATAATACAAAATAGTAAAATAAAGTTTATTTATAAATCAAAATAAAATAATGTTTCTATTTGAAAGAAAATTTAGAAAAGTTCTAAACATGTTTTAGACCACTTAAGCCTATTAATGATCCAAGTGGTAAAAACTCTAAAATTCATTCAATTCTTCCATTGCGGGCTGGCTCAGTTCCAACAATGTTGTAGCCTCACATCTATACGATGAATTAGATATCGACGTTTACATGAAAATTCTGGTTGAATATTATTGCTCGAAGAATAACCAAGGTCTATATATTCATTAAAAAATGAGACTAACACTATACGGTTTGAAACAATCTAAAATAATTTGATATAATTGTCTTAGTGATTATTTTGGTAAAAGCAGGATATAATATATAAAAGCAATTTCATATGCCCATGTGTCCTTATAAAGAAATCAGTAAAGGAATTGACTATTTAAGCACTTTATGTTGATGATGTAAATTTGATTGTGACTCCATAAGAGATTGATAAAATGATAAATTATCGAAAGAGCGAATTTAAAATGAAAGATCTTGGGAAACGTAAATACTTTTTTGGTCTACAAATTGAGCATAGTAATATTGACATATTAATCCATTAGTTAAACTACACTAAGGAAATTCAGAAGCACTTTTAAACGGACAAAGGACACTTCCTCAGTACATTTATAGTTGTTAGATCTTTAAACGTCATCATAAGCACCGTTACTATTTGAAAAAAATGACGAAAGCATACTTAGTGTTGAAGTATCAGATCTTAGTGTTATTGATGCATTATTATATTTGGTCCAACACACAAGACAAAATATTGCATTATAAGTCAATTTTCTAGCAAGATACAATTTAGAATCAACGAAAATAACACTAGAATGATATAAAATATATCATGAGATATTTTGTAAAATGATAGATTTGAACTTGTTTTATTCTAACACATATAATAATCCAAATTTAGTTGGCTTTGCTAATGCAAGTCATTTTTTTTGACCCACATAAAGTAAGATTATAAATCGAGTATGTGTTTAGTAAAAATAATGCAAGTATATCATGAGTTCATGACGACTTAAGAAGAAAACATTGATAGTAATATCATCCAATTATTCTGAAATATTAGTCATATGCAAAGCAAGACGAAAGTGTATTTGGTTAAGATCACGAATTGAGCATATTCAAATGGAAGTATAGTAATATGTTTCAGGATAAGAATGATTTTTTAAACGTCTAAGTGCATTAATGTAATTTTCAATGCTTTGTAAATCTATAAACAGAGAGCTTGATGTATCTATAAATATATAAATTTTACAGTGTTCTCTCTCTAGTGACTTCTCATTCTTTTATTATATAACAACGTTTCCTTTGTTCATTTTTTTGAAATCAATTCCTCATTTCCCAAAAGTCATGTGCCTCATGTCTCATCTAATCACTCATTTAATCACAATCATTCATTCCATCCTCTTATTTGATTAATTAAAACAATCAATCAGTTGAAATAAATAGAGAATGTTGAGTTAGGGACATATTCCATACCAGTTTTGAGATAGAGGAATTCAGTTGTTGTGTGTGTGTTTTTTATTTTCCACTTGTAACTCATTTCAAAGAATAAATAAAAAGATAAGAATTTGATCATGCGTTTTTCCTCCGTGGCCAAAACCAAGTTACGTCCTTAATAATTTTTAATACCAGGCTAATTCAGTAATTAGTTTTTGAAAGGTGGTCACATCGGAAAAAAAAATCCTTTTAAATTTGGTACACGAATCCTCTAAATTTTTCCTCCACTTCAGTGCATGTATCCTAGTTTTCAAAAATACAGGGACAGTCGTCAATAGTAAAAATTTAGCGGACAACGCAAAGAACAACATAAAATAACGCATTAAGATTGGAATAAAAAAACCTTCCAATTTCCTGTTTTCAATACAGAGTTAATCATGCCAATAAGAACCAACAAACTTATAAAATAATCCCCTAATCTCTTATGCTTCTCAATTTTGAAAACATAAAGAGAAAAAGCATAATAATCCATATAGTTATACGGCACTCGGACGAGGCTTCATCTCAACCGAGCTGACGTGAATGTCCTCATCCTTAATAAACCGACCCCAAAACCAATGCCCTTTCCAAACCAGCACCATCTCATCTATCTGCACGTTCTTCGTCTCTGGTAAAAACATTGCTATAAACGCCGTCATTATCAGCACCCACCCTCCAAAAAAGAAGAAGAGTCCAAACTTCATCTTGCAGAGCATGTCCAGGAAGGCCTGAGCAACGATGAAGGTGAAGAGCATGTTCACCGACACGTTGATGCTCTGACCTGCCGATCTGATCTCCAGAGGGAAGATCTCACTGGGCACCAGCCAGCCCAATGGCCCCCATGACATTGCAAAGCCTGCTACATACATGCATATGAAAAACACCACCAGACTCGCATAAGTTCTCGATAGCGTCCCTTCCCCACTAGTTCCAAATTTTATCCCGATCAATGCTCCCACCACAATCTGCATTATTATTTAATCGTTTGTGTATTTATGTTCATATTCTTTTGTTGGATTCATTGAAGGGGAAAAAAAGATGTACCTGACAGACGAGCATTTGAGAACCACCCACGAGGAAAAGCTTTCGTCTACCAAACCTATCGACGCAGATAATCGAGATAATGGTTGCAAACACATTGACTGAACCAGTGATCACTGCAGACATTAACGAGGCATCGTCCCCAAAGCCGATAGTTTTAAAGAGAACGGGGGCGTAGAACATGATGACATTGATGCCAGTAAACTGCTGGAAGAAAGGGATTAAGATAGCCATGGTGAGTTGAGCTCTGTTCTTCCTTTCAGCAATGTTTCTCCATGGATGCTTTACTTGTTTAGATTCAAGACTAGCAGCAACCATTTCGTCAAACTCTTCATGAACGTCCTCTATACCTCGGATCTTTTGAAGCATGGAGTGAGCCTTGTCCTCATAGCCTCGCTCTATCAGAGAGTTAGGGGTGTCGGGGAGGATAAGAGAGCCGATAGTGATGATTAGGGCAGGGACCGCGGCTAGGGCTAGGGATACCCTCCAACCCCATCCGCCTTTTATTTTGGCAGTGCCATAGTTGATTAGATTCGCGGCTAGGATACATAATGTGGTCATCAGCTGGAATCCAACGTTAAGCATTCCACGACGGTTGGCTGGGGCCATCTCTGATAGGTACACTGGAACAGACTGCAGTTTCAATTTTTCATCAAAAAAGTAAGTATACAAAAATAAAATCTGGAATTACGTAAGAAGAGAAAATCGTTAACAATGGTTGATATGATATACCTGATTGGCGAAACCGACGCCGATACCGAGGAGGATGCGACCTATTATCAACATTGTGACGTTTTCGGCAGCGCCGTTCAAAGCGGCGCCGATCAGAAAAGTGACGCCGCCGCCGAACATGGACCATTTCCGTCCGAACATCCTAGTAATTGTTGATGCCCCAAACGATGCCACTAGCGCTGCTAGGTAGAGCGAGGAGGTGAAAAGAGTTAATGGCACACTGTTGAATTTACAGTACTGGTTTGTACCATGATCTGCTTTTTCGTTTTTGTAAACATCTGGGAAGAACTTTATCAGAAACGAGTCCGTTGAGGTCACTCCACCTGGCCATTATTCAAATATTTGAAGTCTGTAACGCAGAATTAATGCTGTATTGATGACGAGAAATGAAGAAAAACTTACCGGAAATCCCAATGTCGAAGCCGAAAATGAGACCTCCCGTAGCTGCAACGACGCAGGTCATCAGGACAAAGGCGGTCATTTTGCCGGGAAATTGCTTCCCACTTCCAGGTGCATTTACAACTACGCCCCCAGCCATTTTGGTTGATGATGCTCACAAATTGCAGCAAGCAAACCTTTTTTGTTTAAGAAGAAAAAAGCAAGGCGAGGATGGTAGAATAAATATAATGGAGGTTAATTATGGATAGAAGAAGGAAATTAGGATGGCTGTACTTATAGATTTATTGGAATAAATGCCATCACATTACAGTGCGGTAATAAACTGTAAACATGGGAAATCAAAAGAGGAGTCACGAAAGATTAACAAATTCAGGTTATCCTTTCTGGTATTTGGCAAGTTTCTGTTATATATGCACACGTCCAACATGCATGGAAACTTGCCAAAATTTTGTTGGGAACAGTACCTAATACCGCAGCCAATCAACGACCAGCCATGCATGCTTTCAACACGAAGTAGCGCAGCACTTACAATTGTAACAAATGAACTAGTTTAATAATGAATAAAAAGTACAACGTCATCGATCGGCAAGAGGAAAGTGTGGATGAACCAAATCTCACAAATGCTTGCTTGCTTGCTTAGTAATATGATACTTCACATATCATTGCGAGAGCGAAGCCGAAAGGATAAACATAGCTAACTTCTATATCTTTCCTTTGTTATTAATTATAGCGTGATAAACGCATTAAATTCATTCATTAATGATTCATTCAATTATACAATTAAAAGTCATATTTTGAAACCTCGGACAGCATGCATGCAAGTTTACACTTCCAGATCATGATAAATTTTAATCTTGGGATCTCTAGACTGGATCTGGGATCAAACGTGCTAGCCCTCAAATTAGTAATCAAATAACCAATGAAATAATGCAAACATACTTGTGATCATGTCATACAAACTTGCAATCTGCATAACAGTTTTAATCTATATATATGCATGTACGTAGAGGCGATAATGCAATGTTTCTAGAAGAGCACTAGCTTCATCACACAATAAACACAGTTGTTTTGGAATCGGGATGGCACAGAATTGATTGAGCTACTTTAATTGATTGAGCACTAGCATGCAAGTTTACACTTCCAGATCATGATCATAAAGCATACATTGAAGCCCAACGCATACTTGGGGGAAATCACAGATGAACGCGTATGCATGCACATATATATCATCAATTTTTTATTCTTCATTTCCTTTCAGCACAAAGGGGGAAAAACTGTCAAAGCGGTGACATGCTAATTAAATAGCAAGTGCAAAAACCAAATCCCAATGAAGACCACAAATTAATTGGTTATTTACAAATTTTATTTATCATTGTTACGTTATTTACAAATTTCCTCACCGTACGTTGTTCAAGATATATATATATGCGTTATAGTTTGATATTTGTAGCAAAAACATCAACATGCTCCAAGTAAAATCAAGGGATACAACTAAAAAGAGGTAAACTGTCATTATGCTTCGTCTCATTCTATATAAAGAGAACTCAACAACACTACAAACGTTACCAAACTTAAAATCCATAGCAAACAACTCTAACAATGGTGTAAAGCAAACCTGGCAACACGAAGCTAGCTGTGCATGGCTACTCACATTTCTACTACAACAATTTCAGTTTGGCCAGTCGTCAATTCCTGATAACTGTCCTGGACCACCAAGGCGGCCACATACAGAGGATGAGATCATAGTTGCTGCAACTGAGGACCGTTCAGAGCTTATTTGGATGGACTGCCTGTCAATGGTGTTCCAATATTGTGTGAGTGAGTGCCATGATTATTGTCACAGTGGGCTCAGTTGCTCATTATTGGCTTCAAATTGCACTTTAAACAAACAATTTGTACAGCTATGTCACTTTAAACAAAGAATTTGTACAACCGAATATGGAAATGATCCATTAGCCATTTAGTCAGCTTGTTAATTGTTTATTTGGCAATTGCAAAGGATTGAATTGGTCAATACTTAAAGTTTTTATGCTGTGTACTGGGTTAACTTTTCTGCAAGCAAAATTTGAACCTCGAAACTCCTATTATATATGCACTGCATCAAAAAGATCATTATGTATTGCCACTGTATTGTATGTATGATAAATATTTATGATACAAGCCACTCCTTTGGAAATAACAAATCTGCATGGACGCATGAGTTTCATGAATGCATAAATGTAGTCAATGTGTCTCTTTGTTATTCGTAGAAACAATCCTATATATAACTGTTTGTAATCATCATTTGAAGCTAAGAAAAGAAAACAAGTAAATTATCCATCCAAGTTTTATCATATTCATCTCAATCTTGTTTTTCTTATCATCAAACTCCAACATATTTGTGGTATCAGAGCCCTCCTTTGGATTCTTTCTCTCTTACGATGGCCTCCTCCAATAACAATGATCTAGCATTCATATATATACAACAAGGTGTTCCTATCTTTAATGGTCAAGATTATGAGCAGTGGAGTGTTCTTTTGCAAACGATATTCATGTCTCATGTGCTATGGAATATTGTTGAAGAGGGATTCACGCCTCATACTACAGATTAGGTGGTTGCATTCACGAATGCACAAAAGAAGGAGCACAAGGAGAACAAGACCAAAGATGCAAAAGCTTTGGCTTTTATGCACCAAGGAGTAAATCGATCCATTCTTCCGCGAATTACTACGGCTAAGACTTCGAAAGATGCTTGGCAAATATTGAAAAGTCAGTTTGGAGGACATGAAAAAGTTATCACAATCAAGCTACAAAATACATGGCATGATTTTGATAATTTAATGATGAAAGAAAACGAGGGAGTGCAAGATTTTCTTGCTAGAGTCTCTCTTACTGCAAATCAAATCAGAAGCTACGGAGACACTACAGAGGAGAAGAAGATCATTGAGAAAGTACTTCGTTGTTTACAAATGAAGTTCGAACATGTCGTCGCCGCAATCGAAGAATCTAAGGATTTATCAAAGTTATCCTTAGATGAACTCATGGGGTCTCTCGAAGCACATGAAAAGAGAATGAGCAGATTTTCAAATTTGAACTTTAAGCAAGCTTTTCAAGAAAAAGTTAATCTCTCGTAGAAAGATCACAACAAAGATGACAAGCAAGAGAAGAAAAAACCACCACCAAATTTCTCTCAAGGGAGAGGTCGTTGTAGACATCAAAATTTCCGAGGAAGAGGAGGCAGAGGTATTAACACTCCAAAATCTAATCATCAAAATTTTGAAGAATGTTACCGCATCTATAAGAAGAACAACCACGACACAAACAATTGTCGATATAAGTGCAAAAGATGCAAAAATGCAACCCACTCTCACAGAGATTGCTGGTATCAAGACAAAAGAAGCAAATTTCACAGAAAAAGAAGACGTAGAGCAGTTATTCTATTCCTGTTTGAATTCTCAACAACATGGAGAAAATACTTGGTATGCGGATAGTGGTTGTAGCAACCACATGGCAGAAAATAAAAAGATGTTCATCGATCTTGATGAGTCATATTCCTTTGAAGTAAAGCTCGGTGATGGCAAAGGTCATAAGATCACTGGAAAAGGAGCAATTGCACTGAAGTCCAAAGAAAGAAAAATCAATGTCATCAAGGATGTCTATTTCGTGCCCAGTCTTGCTCAAAATTTATTGAATGTGGGACAGTTGCTGCAGAAAGATTACAAAGTTGAATTTAATAATGGTTTTTGCACCATTATTAACAAGGAAAAGAATCTCACTATGGCAAAAATCAAGATGACTCCAAACAAGATCTTTCCCCTTAGTTTTCCATCAACTAAGGAATGTGCGCTTTAAAGCACCATCGTCGGCGATGACCAGAAAATTTGGCATTTGAGGTATGGTCATTTGAACTACAAAGGATTAAATTTGTTGGAGAAAAAAAATATGGTTTTTGGTCTCCCACACATTGTCGAGCAGGAAAGTCCATGTGAAGGATGTATTTTTGGAAAAATGCATTGTCAACCATTTCCAAAAATTTCATATAGAGCCAAACATCCTCTTGAGCTAGTGCATGCTGATATTTGTGGGCCGACGCAAACTTCTTCTCTTAACGGCAACAGATGTTTTCTACTCTTCGTCGATGATTACACCATGATGATGTGGGTATATATCTTAAAGCAAAAATCTGATGCTTTCCTAAAATTCTTTAAATTCAAAAAGTTGGTGGAGAACCAAAGTGGGAGGAAAATCAAAATTCTTCGCACAGATCGTGGTGGAGAATTTATTGGAAACTCATTCAAAGAATATTGCAAAGAAAAAGGGATTCATATGCAACTTACAGTTCAGTACAGTCCACAGCAAAACGGTGTTGCCGAGCGCAAGAATCGAACGATTGTGGAATTGGCTCGTAGCATGATGGCGGAGAAAGGACTTCCAAAGAGTTTCTGGGCTGAAGTTGTGCTCACAGCAGTCTACATCTTAAATCGATCTCCGACGAAAGCGATTGCCGATCGAATTCCATATGAAGCTTGGTTTCAAAGGAAACCACAGGTACAACATCTCAAAGTTTTTGGTTCGATTGCATATTCTCATATTCCATCTCAGAAAAGAGAGAAATTTCATGAAAAAAGTGAGAAGCTTATTTTCATTGGCTACAGTGACAAGTCGAAAGGCTATCGGTTGCTAAATCCTAAAAATAATAACTTGGTTATCTCTCGAGATGTGTTTTTTTGATGAGAAACAGTCATGGAGTTGGGAAGAAGATCAACAAACGAAGTCAAATCCTATGCACTCATCTTCTCCAATATTTCCAGAACCAACGGTTACTAAAGAAGCTCCAATTTTTCCCACTGATCCAGATTCGACCTTATCGGAATCCATTGAAGATTCATCTCAATGTCCAGCAAGAAAATATCGTAGCTTAGCAGACATTTATGCTACAACAAATGTGGCTCTTTATGCAGGCGAACCAGGAACTTTTATAGAAGAAGTAAAAGAAGATGTTTGGAAAAAGGCTATGGACGAAGATATAGCAAGCATCGAGAAGAACAAAACATGGGAGCTCGTTGATCTACCTAAAGGAAAAAAACGTGATCGGAGTAAAATGGGTCTATAAGACCAAATTGAATGAAGATGGCTCAATACAAAAGCACAAAGCCCGTTTAGTCACAAAAGGATACTCTCAACAGCCCGGCACTGATTTCAACGAGACATTTGCGCCGGTTGTTTGAATGGAGACCATTAAAATTGTTCTTGCTCTTGCAGCTGAAATGGAGCTACCCGTTTATCAACTGGACGTAAAGTCGGCATTTTTAAATGGCGATTTACAAGAGGAGGTATATATCCAACAACCAGATGGGTATACTGTTAATGGAGAAGAAAAGAAAGTTTATCATCTCACGAAAGCCTTATATGGGCTGGAGCAAGCACCGCATGCTTGGAACACTAAGATTGATGGCTATTTTAAGAAGGTTGGTTTTCACCAAAGTCCAAGTGAAGCATCGTTATACATAAATAAAGGTGCACATGGTTTTCTTATAGTTTGCATTTATGTTGATGACTTAATCTACATGGGAAATAATCATGTTATGGTAAAAGAGTTTAACGAAGACATGATGAAAGAATTTGAAATGGCTGATTTGGGTTTGATAAAGTTTTTTCTTGGAATTCAAGTCCGTCAATCAAAAGGAGAAATCTTTATTTCTCAAGAAAAATAACTTGGAGAATTGCTGAGGAAATTTTAAATGGATAATTGCAAGCCTATCTCCACTCCTCTTGCTGTTAATGAAAAATTGAAGTTGGATGATGGCGCAGCCAAGGTCGATGCAAGCACATATCGAAGCTTAGTCGGGTCACTGATTTACTTGACAAACACCAGTCCTGACATTGTTTATGCAGTCCGTTTGGTCTCAAGATTCATGCATAACCCAAGCAAGTTACATCTTGCTGCTGCGAAGAGAATTTTGCGCTATCTTCAAGGAACGAGAAAGTTTGGGATTAAGTATATCGAAGAAGAAGAAAATGAGCTTATCGGTTACACCGATTGTGATTGGGTTGGATCACTTGATGATCGCAAAAGTACATCCGGTTTTATTTTTTCTTTGGGATCAAATATCATTTCTTGGTCATCAAAAAAGCAATCAACGGTCTCACTTTCATCAGCCGAAGCAGAGTATATTGCCGCGAATGAAGCGCCTTGTGAAGCAATATGGTTAAGAAAAATTCTTGCTGATGTTGAGAAGCATCAAGATAGTGGAACTTCGATCTTTTGCGATAACACGTCTTCCATTGCAATGAAAAAGATCCCAGTTTTTCATGCAAGGTCGAAACATATCGAAATTCGTCATCACTACATCAGGCAACTTGTGTCCAACCAAGAAATCCAGTTGAAGTTTGTGGACACCAAGAAGCAACTTGTAGATAGCTTTACAAAAGCTGTGAATTCTGAGACACTTGCACAGTTTAAAGATCACTTTCTGATTACAAATTAAGAAGAGGTGTTGAATGGGTAATTTGTATCCAAAGCGACTTTCAAACTACTCCTTTGGAAATAACAAATCTACATGAACGCATGAGTTTCATGAATGCATAAATGTAGTCAATGTGTCTCTTTGTCATTCGTAGAAACAATCCTATATATAACTGTTGTAATCATCATTTGAAGCTATGAAAAGAAAACAAGTAAATTATCTATCCAAGTTTTATCATATTCATCTCAATCTTGTTTTTCTTATCATCAAACTCCAACAGTTAGTTCCATTTTTCTTGCTAAGTTTTAATTAGAGATTATTAGAGAGGATTACTTAGTGATTTGGAAATGCAGTAAGACTAGAATGATATGGGAGAGGCATGCATGTTATATTGTATTTATAGGTGCTGGTATATAATAATTAATCATTGAACATGATCGGTACTGGTGTGCCGGATGCACAAGCATGCAACATATAGTTCAAAGATTTTCAGACACAAATATCTTTGTATAATATCATATAGTGAAACTAACATGTGCATTGTTTTGTTCGTTTACCATATTCCTTATTCAAAGATGTGATACCTGAATGAAAGAAGGCAAGCATGCTTCCATGCCGTGTTAATAAATATACACATTTTTGTCAACTTCCGCTGCCTAGACTTCAAATACATTTACAAACGGTTTTATGTTAACTGTGTTATGCGTCACACGTACGGATAGTGCTAAATGGTTAAGGTTCGGACTTGATTTCAACCATCTGAATAACCTTATCCACAAGAATGGAGCAGCCTTCTCCACTCATCTGAGAATAACCTTATCAATTTGGAATCAGTTGGAAGTCATGGACAAAATTTGCTATTATGGAGAGTGATTAAAAGTGGACTATTAACCATAAGTAAGTTAGTAGGAATGGATATGAACATTAATATTACTTGAAGTGTCTATCAATAAGATATAGAAACAAACTTAAGTATCTTTTTCCATTGCAATTTTTTTCACAAAATCTGGACTAAAATTCCTTGTGATTTTTGTTTTTTCACATGCATTGGACATTTTTGCTTTCTGAGAACTGAAATAAACGGTGGAACTGGAAGTATATGCGGTAAAAAATAATAATAACAAGCACCGACATTTCTCCATTATGAGGCAATGCGGAGGTTCTGGCCAACTTATCCTATTTTGGTCTTGTGTTTGTGATGGAGAGGACGAGAGGAGGCTTCTAAGGGACTCCCAATGTAATTATCTTTGATCAAAGACACTAAATCACCACAAGTGGTAATTCTGGATTGGAGTAAGTAAAATATTTTCATATCCGGCTTCCCGTATTACAACATCATTCTTATTTTTTTTTTGGGGTTCGGGTTATAAAGGAATTGATCGATATGCTTACAACTGTATGCTTTTAGCCTTGATGCCACTTAAAATAGCAATTGTAATATGTTTATATTATTAAAATGTAATATTTAAAATCAGTTTAAATATTGAATTGGTAATATACGTGGATTAATATATATTAATTAAAACGAAGTTGAACGTATAAAAATATATATTAATTATAATCGAGCTCACAACGACGCTGCAGTTCGTAATTTAACGTTCTGAACTTCAATTGAGTGTACAAAACCCATTTTAAATCGGATTTCAGCGAAACAAGAAACGTTAGAATCTGTTGAGCTGTATCTTTCTAACAGAAGTGAAAAACCAAGATTTCGTCGTATAGATTGCAAGATATGTCCAAATCAAATTTTCACAAAGTCGCTATATAATCGTTTATCGACCATAACGGGTTATTTGAAATAACTAGATATCGGATTCGAATTTGGACGAGGTTCTTTTGAGAAGTAGCGATAATTTAATTTTTAGAATTTTATTGTAATTTTAAATTAATTAAATATGCAACTTTTTATTTGGAGTATTTCGCAACCTATATCGATATTTCGGGGTTTCACAATATGAGTCAAACTACCGATATTATTATATTTTTGGGATCGTAGCATTTCGCTGGATACAACTGTATATTTATTTCTATCCGTAGCAGTCGGAAATAAACGAAATTCTGTGTAACAGGTACCGTACAAACTTTAAACATTTGAAACCAAACGTATGAGTGTATACAGCCAACAGAATTTCACTTGACGGATTCAATGATACCTAAGAGGCAAAATAAAGAAACACAGTATAAAATCTTTGAAGGGAATAAAATAAAAGAAAAATCAAACCAAATCTCTTGTACATGTCAAGTTTTCCGCACAGACTATTCTCCTATTACTTCATACCAAAGGAATACCAAGCCTATCCTATTGCGTTAGATTGAAGCAAGTAAAATATCACTAGAGCTAACCTATTCTAAGCTACAAAGCCCATCACCCTGTGTATTGGAATAATAAACTACTCTATATACCTATTGCTTAAATACAAAGCTACACAACACTATAAATATATGCGATTTCTTCCTACTTTCCCCTCAGCAAAGAACGAAAAAACCAGATCTCGGCGTGTTTCTCTTCCTAGAGTGAGGTTATCGTCTGGAAGCTATTTAAGGGGGGCGGTTTCCTTCCATTTTATGGTGAAGGCGAGGGCTCATGGGAGAGGCGGTTTGCGTTGGGGGTTCATGCAAATATGGAAAGCAATGTGGGATATATGTTTGGGAGGAAGATCAGCATGGTTTGCGGTGAGTATCAGTGAGTGTTTGCCGTGGGTATGGTTTCAGGTTGATCAAGAAAAGATGAGTGTACTGAAGGACACGTGAGTAACATGATGTAGTCTTGGCCAAGAAGATGAAGTAAATACTAATAGTCGGTTTGTAGCCTTTTGGACCAAGTAGCGGATGAAGTGGGTCCAAACGGTGTATGGGGTGGGTTCTTTGCAAGGGACGGAGAGGAAAGGTTGAAGAGGGGAGGCTTCAAAGATGAAGAGTGGGTTTGGTAAAGATGGTTGCGGTAAGTCACAATACGCAAGGGGTAGAAACGAAGTGGAAAAAGAAGTTTTGGATGTGTGGGATGGGGGCTGACGTGTAGCCAAATATTCAAAAGGGAAGAAAGAAGATAAAAGTGCGGATCAAAGAAGTGGACGTGGATTGCATGGCAGTCTCAGCTATTTTCATGTGAAGGGAGGGGAGTTCATGTATGGGGTATGGAGTGGATCTCGTTTGTGAATGGCACGATGGGAAAAAGATAAGGGTCTGGGTTGTTAACAGCGGGTTTCAGGACCATGGGATATTATGGGGAAGTGTACATGTGACCATACACGTTGGAGATTAGCGAAAATAGAGGGATCCAAGACAGTTTGGCCATGAAGAAATAAAGTCTGGAGCGTTTGGTGTTGAGAAGAAAGTTCGCTAAAGCGATAAAGGTTGGTGATCTCGAGAAGTAGGGAGGTGGAAGAACAAGAGCGAAGCCCTGTTATTGACATGAACGTTCTCTGGAGCGTGCACGTTTTCATATAGGGATAGGAGAGGGTTGTTCGAAGTGAACGGTAGCAGTGAAATACACAAGGAGGGAGATTTGCAGAAACGGTTTTACATGGTAACAACAAGAAATGGAGGAAAAACGAGTTGAAGCGCTGGGTATAATCAACTAACGCAAATCGTTATTTAACGGTTAACGCACGAATGTGAGTAAATTCACTCACTCTGATATATTTTAAAATATGATATTTATATTTTAATGTTGATTAAATGCTGTGTGATGGTCGACTAGGTAGACTACAATTAATTTGGTTGAATATTATACATCGTTGCATATGTACACATCATCGGTTGGACACTGATTCCATCGATTAGAATATTCCATAGTACAGAGTTAGTGTTAATTGTGTGGACTAACATCTGTGGATGAGGAAACCGATTGGAGGAATCCAACCGGGTTTCACAATATTTATCTGTATTGTTGGTTGTATATTATTTATATAAACACTGTTTGAACCCAAATGACATTTGTTTTGATTTAATCAATAAACGATATCGATTAAGAAAGTGACAACAGTCGACCATAAACCCATTGTTTTGTTAAGAAGTTGATTTCCCGTCAGGCAAATCAACGAATTAAGTTATAAAAGTTATATTTTACAATTTCAGCGAAGTTTTAAACTATAATAGAGGTTCTATTATAAACTGTTATTTTACAGTTCGTTGGTATAAAGAAAATAAAAACGATTATTTAAATAAGTATGAAGCAGTAATTATTCGACAAGTAAATAATTTTGATAATTATTTTAAGGAAAACGGTTAAGAAATATTATTAGATTAATTATATTAATCTAATAAAGTAAAGTATTTAGGATCAGTTAACGAATTTACTGATGGTTTGAAATTGATTAAATCAACCGTTTATTGGAAATTGATGATTAGATTAATTGGTCTTCAATTAATCTAATGAAAATGTTAGAAATAAATTAATCGAAATTTATAAGATTTAATGACCTTTTTAATTAACGAAGTTTTAAATAGTATGAACAACCGAGTTTCAAAATAAGGATATGGGGTTATAAAACCATAGTTCAAATTAAACAAGAAAATACGGTCTAATAGACATTATAAGTAATAAGGGATTAGAGTTACAGACTTATATCTGTTCTGAGATAAGAACGTTGTCGATCAAGGTCTGAGAGGTAAATAATATACCCCAACTTGAACGGCTTCACTACTATCGAGGAATAGTATCAGTTTGTAACGGGAAAGAAATTTCAAAATTTGTTACCAAAGAAATATAGTAGCATATTGCAAGTCTTAGAACTATAGCAATAAGATAACGTTGTTGACCAGGCTTAAGCGTGACTGTTATGTCGAGATTAGTTATAAAGGGGAATATTACAGCGTATGACAAGTTTGAACTATAATGATAAAATAATGATGTTGACAAGGTAAGTGTGACTGTGATGTTGAGATTAGTTATAAAGAGAATATTACAGCGTATTGCAAGTTTTTACTATAGCGATAAATAGCGCTGTTGACCAAACTTAAGCGTGATTTTTATATATAGCAACACTTCCTAGGAAATGAAACAGTTTGATTTGAAATCCACTTATTCTAAAAAGTAATAGGTAACGGTGTTTGTCCAAAGAAAATATAAGAATAGGTTTAAGAAGAGAAATTGGAGAATCGTGTTAGAAAACGATGACAGCATTTCGATGGTCGAAATGTAATTAGAATTAAATCATTAGGATTTGGAACTATAATTCGATGAAGTCGAATGTATTAAAGTAAATTATTTTAGGAATTATAATCTGATAGGATAATTAACATTTAGTTTTAAACAAATAAATGTTAATATTATACGATTCAGTATTTAGTTATAAACTTGATATTTATTTGATAAGAAATCGACTTAGAAATAGAGTCTATAAAGTGGAATAGGAATATAGAAGTATGAAAGAGATCTCGGTAAATAAGATAAGGGAAATTATTATGTGAATAAAGAATTATATGAAAGGTGTTCAGATTTCTATAATAAGGGATGGTATTCACATTTCAAAGTGGATAATGTATTAAAAGTGAACGTGGGGCCGATTAAAAGGTTGAAATGAAATTGGAAATATTTTCCAATGTAAATAGGGTAGATTATCCAAGTATAGAAATAAAGAATGTGAAAATAATGGATCGAACGTTGATAACGTATATTTTCTGGAACACGGGAAAATAAGAATTATAATAACTGGGAATGTTTTCTAAGAAGTGTGAAAAAGGTTAACACCAGGTTTTGAGAAATATCTGGTAAGATATAGGAATTCGAATAATAAAAACGAATGTTAAATAAAAAGTGCCCGTGATTTTATGATGTTTACTTATACATTAGAATGGATGTTGTTTTTACTTCGATAGTTAAATAACCGACTATCGAAGTGTTTTGACCATCGTTGTCAATACGGAGTGACCGGTTGGATATATTATCCGGAAACCACTCTATATAGGCATAAGCGCTGCGAATTATATTACGCCGAAGACAATTGAAGACGGAGTGAAATGCAAGGGTCGTCCAGTTCCAGAATAGTGCTTTCTGTTTGTCCAGTCCTAGGACAACTTGTATGGACGAGTGTCTGACAGAGTATTTACAACGGTCACACCGCTGATTTTTACGAATATACCAAGTTGGTGGGGAGAAGGTAACTTCTCTTTATTCTACACCCAGTGTGCATTTGTGTAATCAATGTGTGATTACGGATTTGACGATATGACATTCAAAGTGAATTCTGATCAGATGTTCTGAAGATAGACGTAGCCTCTAGCCTCACAACCAGGAAGTAACAGAAGTTGGGCTAGGCAGCATGGCTAGTTGGGTCATCCCCAAGCAGGATGTATTGTCACCGATCTAGAGAAAATTCATATTTGTCTTCTTTCCGATTCTGTATCTTCGGATGACGGTTGTATGGCCTACAATCGTGGGTGGCAATATATTCGATACACTCAAGCTAAATGAGTGGTCGGTCATGTGTGGCTGGGTTGCAAGATGTTCTTGTTGAACCCAGGTGTATCCCCTCTAGAGTACACTGATCGGAAGGTGCTCCCATACCTTGTCTGTTGGAATCCATTCTCCAATAAGCGCCCTGCGGTTTTTTATTTTATACAATATATATGTGGAGCGTGATATGCAAGCGTTCTGCTGCTTGTTTACTTAATTGAGTAGACATTATTATAATATCATTGGGGTTTGATGTCAAAGTATCTTGGATTATAGTAAAGTAAAAACCGTCCATGTTTATGTGTGAGCTGGTCTTACTATTATCTTTTCTTTCAAAAAGAATTTTCCAAAGTTAAATAGTATGGTTGGAATTTACTCACACCAGTCCCATGACTGACCTAGAGTTTATTTTGTTTTCCTAAACTCTTGGGTGCCCAAATTTGTATGGGCAGTCAAGTGTTTCAGGCTTTTACAGATTCACTTGGAGGAGCTGGAAACAGAAGGCTTCACCATAAATTAGTTAGAGATTATTTCCGCTGTGATATGATGTATTATACTCTAATAACGGTATGTATATACAAATTTAGATTTGTATTTCAAAGTTATGTTATATAATACATTTTATTGTTCCGCTGTGAGATTCGTGTTTACTCTGATACTGTTCAGTTGTAATCTTCTTCTTCTTCTATTCTATTAGTTCTATCTTATCTTTCTCATCCTCTTAATTCTTCTATTAATGATCTGAATCTTCGTGCATTTTGAGTTGAATGCGTAGAATATTAGTCAGCTCAAATCGTACAGATTTTCGGGCCATTACAGTTGGTATCAGAGCTAAAGGTTAAGTTATTACCTTGGCTCCGTGGCGTAACTCAATAGAGATAGGGTTAGTAATACCCTAGATTGAATATAAGAGTATACGTATGAGCCCTTATTTGCAAATTTATATAAAAACTATTTTATATTGTGTTGACTGGTCAGTCGAGTGGTTTATGAATTCTGGTCGAAACAGTAATGTAAACTGTGTCGATAGGTGTTTCTAAACTCTTGAACAGAGTAATTCGACATAGCATGTTTTGAAAAAGAGGGTAAATAAAATAATTTTACTCAAAATATATTTTGATATAAAAAGAAGTATATATCTTGATATCATTATAATATATTGGATGTGTGATCATTATTATGATCGAATAAGATTTATAATTGAGTTGGTTATATAAATAACCAAATCGAAATAGTATATAAGTATAATATGCAAAATCAGAGTGATTGAATCTGAATTTAAAACCAGAATTGAAATTGAACTCTAGAAACTTGAAAAAGTGTTGTAAATGAATTTTGAATTTAATATATGGAATTTTAAAATCCTGGGAGATTTGAAATGATTTTTGCAAGTGCTGTGAGAGATATTTGTCTTCTTTCCGATTCTGTATCTTCGGATGACGGTTGGATGGCCTACAACCGTGGATGGAAATATATTCAATACACTCAAGCTAAATGAGTGGTCGGTCATGTGTGGCCGGGTTGCAAGACGTTCTTGTTGAATCCAGGTGTATCCCCTCTAGAGTACACTGATCAGAAGGTGCTCCCATACCTTGTCTGTTGGAATTCGTTCTCCAGTAAGCGCCCTGCGGTTTTTGATTTTATACTATATATATGTGGAGCGTGAGATGTAAGCGTTCTGCTACTTGTTTACTTAATTGAGTAGACATTATTATAATATCATTGGGGTTTGATATCAAAGTATCTTGGATTATAGTAAAGAAAAAACCGTCCATGTTTATGTGTGGGCTGGTCTTACTATTATCTTTTCTTTCAAAAAGAATTTTCCAAAGTTAAACAGTATGGTTGGAATTTATCCACACCAGTCCCATGACTGACCCAGAGTTTATTTTGTTTTCCTAAACTCTTGGGTGCCCAAATTTGTACGGGCAGTCAAGTGTTTCAGGCTTTTACAGATTCACTTGGAGGAGCTGGAAACAGAAGGCTTCACCATAAATTAGTTAGAGATTATTTCCGCCGTGATATGATGTATTGTACTCTGATAATGGTATGTATATACAAATTTAGATTTGTATTTCAAAGTTATGTTATATAATACTTTTTATTGTTCCGCTGTGAGATTCGTGTTTACTCTGATACTATTCAGTTGTAATCTTCTTCTTCTATTCTATTAGTTCTATCTTATCTTTCTCATCCTCTTAATTCTTCTATTAATGATCTGAATCTTCATGTATTTTGAGTTGAATGTGTAGAATATTAGTCAGCTCAAATCAGTACGGATTTTCGGGCCTTTACATTTGGTATCAGAGCTGAAGGTTAAGTTATTACCTTGGCTCTGTAGCGTAACTCAATAGAGATAGGGTTAGTAATACCCTAGATTGAGTATGAGCGTATACATATGAGCGCTTATTTGCAAATTTATATAAAAACTGTTTTATATTGTGTTGACTGGTCAGTCGAGTGGTTTATGAATTCTGGTCGAAACAGTAATGCAAACTGTGTCGATAGGTGTTTCTAAACTCTTGAACAGAGTAATTCGAAATAGTATGTTTTGAAAAAGAGGGTAAATAAAATAACTTTACCGAAAATATATTTTGATATAAAAAGAAGTATATATCTTGATATCATTATAATATATTGGATGTGTGATCATTATTATGATCGAATAAGATTTATAATTGAGTTGGTTATATAAATAACCAAATAGAAATAGTATATAAGTATAATATGCAAAATCAGAGGGATTGAATCTGAATTTAAAACCAGAATTGAAATAGAACTCTAGAATCTTGAAAAAGTGTTGTAAATGAATTTTGAATTTAATATATGGAATTTTAAAATCCTGGGAGATTTGGAATTGTTTTCCCAAGTGCTGTGAGAGATATTTTGAAGTAATTTTCAAATAAAAGTGTTTGAAAATAAGTTTTGAAAGTGATATAGTATTGAACTCACTTTGATTGCTGGAAAATAATTCCGATGGTCATCGCGATTTCATCGGTGTTCATTTTCGAGATCTAAGTGACGGATTACTACCAAAGATTTTGTTTTGAATTGTTTTGAGGAAATAATTTTGTTCGAAAATTCAAATATTTCGAATTATTATGTTATGAATATATATACATATATATGATTTCAAACGTACTTGAAATGAAGACCTAGGAATTTAAATTCCGAAATTTAACTTATAAAGATAGTGGATTAAAATTGTAAAACTGAATATATAAATTTGAATTCAATAAAATTTGGATTGGGTTAGAGATGTTCCCGAACAGAATTGAATTGATGAGTAGGAATTTGGAATTAAGATTAGAACTAGAGTTTTTGAAATGGAATATGGCTTAGGTGTAAGAAAGTAACTGGTTTGAGGATGAATTAATTAGAGATCACTTGAGAATGCATGGATATGTGCTAAAGTGATGGAAAATGGAAGAAATAGAGTTGAATGGCTGACACAAAGGTACGAGCTTATTTTATTTATGAGATTTATGAGATATTTTAGCAAGCGGCTAAGCTGTTTGGTTTCTTATGAATTGGAAAATGCCCAAAGAGGCAAGTTGTAGAAATACCAAATGAGCCGTGCAGAGGAGATAATGGCGAAATTCGCCAAAAATTTAAGCTGTTAGGAAATTTTCAGAATTTTCGAAAATATTTGATAATAAGAAGAAATTAATATTTTAATTGGAATTAATCAGTTCAGTTGAAACTGAAACTATGAAGCAAACCAAAAAGGTTTTTAACCTGTTTATAACAGAGATTGTAGTATTTTCCCCATCTTAGCAATTTCGAGGACGAAATTATTTTAAGGGGGAAGGAATGTAACGTCCCGCATTTTGATCGGTTTGTATTTGAATATTTAAAATCAGTTTAAATATTGAATTGGTGATATAAGTGGATTTATATATATTAATTAAAACGAAGTTGAACGTATAAAAATATATATTAATTATAACCGAGCTCACAACGACGCTGCAGTTCGTAATTTAATATTCTGAACTTCAATTGAGTGTACATAACCCATTTTAAATCGGATTTCAGCGAAACAAGAAACGTTGGAATCTATTGAGATGTATCTTTCTAACAGAAGTGAAAAACCAAGATTTTGTCGTATAGATTGCAAGATATGTCCAAATCAAATTTTCAGAAAGTCGCTATAGAATTGTTTATCGATCGTAACGGGTTATTTGAAATAACTAGATATCGGGTTCGAATTTGGACGAGGTTCTTTTGAGAAGTAGTGATAATTTAATTTTTAGAATTTTATTGTAATTTTTAATTAATTAAATATGCAACTTTTTATCTGGTGTATTTCGCACCTTATATCGATATTTCGGGGTTTCACAATATGAGTCAAACTACCGATATTATTATATTTTTGGGATCGTAGCATCTCGCTGGACACAACTGTATATTTATTTCTATCCGTAGCAGTCGGAAATAAACGAAATTCTGTGTAACAGGTACCGTACAAACTTTAAACATTTAAAACCAAACGTATGAGTGTATACAGTCAACAGAAATTGACTTGACAGATTCAATGATACCTAAGAGACAAAATAAAGAAACACCGTATAAAATCTTTGAAGGGAATAAAATAAAAGAAAAATCAAACCAAATCTCTTGTACATGTCAAGTTTTCCACACAGGCTATTCTCCTATTACTTCATACCAAAGGAATACCAAGCCTATCCTATTGCGTTAGATTGAAGCAAGTAAAATATCACTACTGCTAACCTATTCTAAGCTACAAAGCCCATCACCCTGTGTATTGGAATAATAAACTACTCTATATAACTATTGCATAAATACAAAGCTACGCAACACTATAAATATATGCCATTTCTTCCTACTTTCCCCTCAGCAAAGAACAAAAAACCAGATCTCGGCGTGTTTCTCTTCCTAGCGTGAGGTTATCGCCTGGAAGCTATTTAAAGGGGCGGTTTCCTTCCATTTTCTGGTGAAGGTGAGGGCTCGTGGGAGAGGCAGTTTGCGTTGGCGGTTCATGCAAATATGGAAAGCAACGTGGGATATATGTTTGGGAGGAAGATCAGCATGGTTTGCGGTGAGTATCGGTGAGTTTTTGCCGTGGGTATGGTTTCAGGTTGATCAAGAAAAGATGACTATACTGAAGGACACGTGAGTAACATGATGTAGTCTTGGCCAAGAAGATGAAGTAAAACTAATAGTCGGTTTGTAGCCTTTTGGACCAAGTAGCGGATGAAGTGGGTCTAAACGGTGTATGGGGTGGGTTCTTTGCAAGGGACGGAGAGGACAGGTTGAAGAGGGGAGGCTTCAAAGATGAAGAGTGGGTTTGGTAAAGATGGTTGTGGTAAGTCACAATACGCAGGGGGTAGAAACGAAGCGGTAAAAGAAGTTTGGGCTGCGTGGGATGGGGGCTAACGTGTAGCCAAATATTCAAAAGGGAAGAAAGAAGATAAAAGTGCGGATCAAAGAAGTGGACGTGGATTGCATGGCAGTCTCAGCTATTTTCATGTGAAGGGAGGGGAGTTCATGTATGGGGTATGGAGTGGATCTCGTTTGTGAATGGCACGATGGGAAAAGATAAGGGTTTGGGTTGTTAACAGCGGGTTTCAGGACCATGGGATATTATGGGGAAGTGTACATGTGACCATACACGTTGGAGAGTAGCGAAAATAGAGGGATCCAAGACAGTTCGGCCATGAAGAAATAAAGTCTGGAGCGTTTGGTGTTGAGAAGAAAGTTCGCTAAAGCGGTAAAGGTTGGTGATCTCGAGAAGTAGGGAGGTGGAAGAACAAGAGCGAAGCCCTGTTATTGACATGAACGTTCTCTGGAGCGTGCACATTTTCATACAGGGACAGGAGAGGGTTGTTCGAAGTGAACGGTAGCGGTGAAATACACTGTAATGACCCGGATTCTTATGGGTTAATTTTAAATATTTAATACGGATTTAAATAGTGGGTGGATAATACAAATGGAAATTTATATTAAGTTATCAATTTAAAAATCAAACACGATCTAATTTAAATTGATATCGAATTAGAAGTTGATTGAATTCAGATTTAATTATGAATTAAATTACAGTTCAGATGATCAATACAAACGTCGGTTTGAATTAGAATAATAATATTAATTTATTATCGAAGAAATAAATTGTCTAAGATTAATTTATATTGGTTTAAATTAATGTCTCCTCCAGATGATAAAATTAGACTCCGTGACCTATCCCAATGTGTCCGAAATAGGGGTGTTACCCTAGAAATGACATTTGTTGGGCTCAAATAGGAGTTTGAAATCAAAGTGATAATTTAAATTAAAGGATAATGTTTGTAATCAAACTAAAGGCTTAGAAATCAAAATCGTGGTCTTCCCTTTACCAATCCTTTTTCTAGTCAGTCGTTCCTCAAAGGAAATAAACCGTGGATTCCCTTTTACCATTATTTCAAATCGAAATCATCAGAAACAAAATCAGTGGCCACGCTCCACTAATATTCTCCACAAATAAAAACCCTTTAACTTCTTACTCTCGTTACTTTACCATTCGATATAAAGGGGGAGTTCGCAAGTGAAAATGGAAGAGGCGCATATCAAATTCGATAGTGGGAATGGCTCGCGAGTGAGGGTACAACGATGGGGATTCCGTTCTAAGATTGAGCAGAGGGTTCGACGATGGCTTTGTCATGGGTTAGGGCTTGGAGTTTGTGGGTGAATCGGTCAATTCGAAGTTGTGATTTTTGCTGGGTACGAAGCAGGGAGTCGCGATTTGGATTTTTGGATAGTACGGTTTGTCAGTGGCACTTAGGAGGAAGAGCAGTTCGCAATTTTCTGTAGGGGCGGAGTTCAGTCGGCTTCGACGCTGCGTAACAGTGGCGACGGGTTCTGGAAAGAACCGATTTGGGGTTGGTCATTGTGAAAATTTGAGATGCTCGATTAGAAGGTAGTGAGGCACGGAGTAGGTGTTACTGCAGTGGAGTCCTTGAGATTGGTTAACTAACGATGGGTTTAAACAATGGCTTATTGTATCTAAGAAGGTACTGAAATTTTTAATTTAAGTTGTTAATTTTCTTTCAGTTCAAATAGAGTAAATTATTTAGTAGTAGTAGTTAATTTAAATGAATTAAAGATTAATCGATTTATATTAATGAAAAAAAGGGTATTTAAATTTGTTATTTATTTAATCAAATATTAAATATATATATGGTTTAGTGTTTAAAATACATAGGTTAGTTAATTATATTCGTTAAGTTAAATTTCATTTAATAACCATTAAAAAAAGGAAAAAATATAGGGAAGTTATTCATTCGTTTAGATAGTTAATTTAAATAAATAAACATTTAATCGGTAAATTTAAAATAAAATTTATCGCAGGTGCGAATTCATTCGAGATGATTCATGGACAACGATATGAAAAGTTACAGAATATTCGATGAATTAATAATCTTGGTGAGTAAATCTCACTCTGCTTTATTTACAATTATTTTTATCAGTTAAAAATAATTGTTTTGTTGATTTGTTAGATGCTTTAAATATTTATTTATTGCTGCTAAAAATATATTAGTTATCTAGGATTGGTTGACTATTATATATATATTGGGTTGATGATTGGTTGGATTCCCGCAGTTTCATTAGCGGATGCCCGCGGTTTCATTAGCGGATGATTACCTTATACGCCCCACGCTATGATTAGTGGATGACCTTCTATACCGCGATATCCTGCCTCGAAGCAGGATGGGTATTATTTATGTGCTAACATCTGTGGATGCAGGAAAAACAGGTTGGAGGAATCCAACTGGATTCCTCAAAAATATATTATCTGTTTGTTGTTTGTTTGATTTCATATATATTCCTATATGATGTGTTAAAAATCAAGTGATTGAAAATTGGTTGATCTGATTGTTGAAAATACCACTAGAGCTTAAATATTGATTTATAAAAATATCGAAAATGGTATTTGAGATTTAAAAAGGAAATTCTATTTTTTTTAAAATAGAATTTGAATTTTAAATGAACTATAGAAAATATTAACTTGCTTGAATATATATGAACGAGTATTGAATTTATAAACTTTGTTTATAAATGAAAGGTGGATTTTTAATCGAATTTATAAACTTTGTTTATAAATGAAAGGTGGGTTTTGAATCGAATTTATAAACGTTGTTTATAAATGGAAAAGTGGGATTTGAATTGAATTTATAAACGTTGTTTATAAATGGAAAAGTGGGATTTTAATTGAAGTATAAACGTTGTTTATAAATAATGCAGAGAATTCAAATGGACTTTGAATATAAGGAATTGAAATAGAATTTGAATAATAGAATTCAAATGGAGTTTAACTATAGAATTTGAACATAGTATTTCAAATGGAATTTGAATATAGAAATTCAAATGGGATTTATAATAAATAGATTTGGATAAATAGAAGTGGATTAGACTAAGAAGTTAATTAACAGATTTAATTAACAAATTGAGTTAAAACGATTGGTATAGTTAAAATAGATTGGACAGACATAAATATACAGGAGACGGGTATGGAATAAAGTATAGAAGTGAAATAAATAGAATGCCCGACAAAAAGGTACATATTTAATTCATATATGAGATTTTATGCGCCGTATCGGTAAGCCGCTTGGCTTTTTCTTTTTCTTTTTGAGATGAGAAGGACCGGGAAAGCTATTTGAAATTTCCCGATGCTCCCGGTACAAAGGAGGTTATGGCGAATTTTTACGGGAATTTAAGGAGATAGAATATTTTTAAGATAATTTGATAATTAGAAATCAACGTATCGATATATATAGAAGTCGATAAGAAAACGAACGTAGAAATAGAATAGTATAATCAAAAAGGAAGTATAAGAATAAAACCTAGTAGGAACAGAAAGAGGAAGTGTATATGTGTTTAAAGGTGAATAATCAGTTGTATGGTATTGATTATTCGAGTAAGTTGTATTGTCTGTTTTGACGTTAAATGTTATTCAGTCAAGGTCTGAGAGGTAATTATACCCCAACTAGGTTGATTTCATGATATACCGATAAGTAGCAAGATTCAGGCTCGAAGATCAATGTGGAATAAGAATTAGTTAAATACTGTATTTGGGTTGTCGTAACGATGTTTTACACAACATCTGTTTTAACCCAAATATGTGCAAAGCTTGGAAATAGAATAATGAATATTTTCTAAAGTTTAGAAAATAAAAGAAGGCGATATATGGAAATGTTTTCCAAATAACGTATAAGGCCAATATGGTTATTGAAAATATTTGGTTAACAAATATTGATTAAGAAGTAGAGAAGAGATTTAATTAATGGAATATTAATTAAAGGCTCAGTGATTGTTGAATGTTTGGATGAACACTTGTTTTATTCGATAGTTAAATCATCGACTATCGAAACACTTGTTTTTATTCGATAGTTAAATCATAGACTATCGAAGTTTTTGACCATCGTTGTCAATATGGAGAGACCGGTTGGATTATTATCCGAAGAACCACTCCGTATTGGCAGTAGCGTGCGAATCAGATTATATAAAGATAATCGAAGACGGAGTAGAGTGCAAGGACTTTTTCTATTAATAGAAATAGTACCTTCGATCCATCCTGTTCCTGGGTGACGTGTATGGATGAATGTCTGACAGAGTATTTCCAGAAAGGTCACGTACATTGATTCCTTCAACCGTACCAAGAGTGGAAGCGGAGAAGGAAACTTCTTTTAGCTAACACGTAATGTACTGTTGAGGACGTCAATCGGTGATTTGATGGATTTGACGATGTGGCATTCGAAGTGAATCTGGTGTGATGATAAAGCGTAGCTTCTAGCCTCATCATCCGGTAAATGACAGAAATCGGGCAGGCAGCATGGCTATGTAGGTCGCACCTATTAGGGTGTATAATCACCTGATCTAGAGTTTCATTTACTTCTAAAAATCTATTGTCGATGCTGTCCCATTCGGGAAACGGTTGCTGATCCCAATCGTTGGTGATATACATTCGATACACTCAAGCGAAATGAGTGGTCGGTCATGTGTGGCTGAGTTGCAAGATGTTCTTGTTGAACTCGGTGTATTCTCCTCTAGAGATATACCAGCGGAAGGTGGTTCCATACCTTGTCATAGTTGGAAACCCATTACCCAATACGTGCTTGCGGCTTATGATTTGTATATATATGTGGAACGTGAGATGCAAACGTTCCACTAGATTGTTATCTACTTGATTTAGACATTATTATAATATCAAAGGAGTTTTGATATAAAGATTATCGTTCATTTCAAAGGGATTTGAAAGTTAAATCAAGCGTTTGGATTCTCATAAGGGAAAAACCCGTTCCGTGTTATACGGCGTGGTCTTATGAGATATCATTTAGTTTTCTGAAACTGTTTTAAACTGTTTACTCATACCAGTCCCATGACTGACCCGGAGTTTATTTTGTTTTGTTCTACCTAAACTCTTGGGTGCCTAAATTTGTATGGGCAGTCAAGTAGTCAGGATTTACAGATATACTGGAAGAGCTGGAGCAGGAGGCTTCAGGATCATATAGCTATAGTTATTTCCGCTGTGTTGTAAGTGCTGTACTTTGATAATGACATGTATATTCAAGTACAAATTTGTATTTCAAAGTTATGTTATGAAATATATTTATTCGTTCCGCTGTGAGATTCGTGTTACTCTGATGTTGTGTTCTTCTTCTTCTTCTATTCTAATTTTCTATCTTATCTTTCCTCACCCTCTAATTTCTTTCACTAATTACCAAGATTTTTCGATGTTTTGGTTATCGACATCGAGCTTATGTCGATAACCAAAGTCGCTCAAAATCCGGGTCGTTACATACACAAGGAGGGAGATTTGCAGAAACGGTTTTATGCGGTAACAGCAAGAAATGGAGGAAAAACGAGTTGAAGCGCTGGGTATAATCAACTGGCGCAAATCGTTATTTAACGGTTAACTCACGAATGTGAGTAAATTCACTCACTCTGATCTATTTTAAAATATGATAATTATATTTTAATGTTGATTAAATGCTGTGTGATGGTCGATTAGGTGGATTACAATTAATTTGGTTGAATAATATACATCGTTGCATATGTACACATCATCGGTTGGACACTGATTCCATCGATTAGAATATTCCCTAGTATAGAGTTAGTGTTAATTGTGTAGACTAACATCTATGGATGAGGAAACCGGTTGGAGGAATCCAACCGGATTCCACAATATTTATCTGTACTGTTGGTTGTATATTATTTATATAAACATTGTTTGAACCTAAATGACATTTGTTTTGATTTAATCAATAAACGATATCGATTAAGAAAGTGACAACAGTCGACCATAAACCCATTGTTTTGTTAAGAAGTTGATTTCCCGTCAGGCAAGTCAACGAATTAAGTTATAAAAATTATATTTTATAATTTAAGCGAAGTTTTAGACTATAATAGAGGTTCTATTATAAACTGTTATTTTACAGTTCGTTGGTATAAAGAAAATAAAAACGATTATTTAAATAAGTATGAAGCGGTAATTATCCGACAAGTAAATAATTTGGATAATTATTTCAAGGCAAACGATTAAGAAATATTATTAGATTAATTATATTAATCTAATAAAGTAAAGTAATTAGGATCAGTTAACGAATTTACTGATGGTTTGAAATTGATTAAATCAACCGTTTATTGGAAATTGATGACTAGATTAATTGGTCTTCAATTAATCTAATGAAAATGTTGGAAATAAATTAATCGAAATTTATAAGATTTAATGACCTTTTTAATTAACAAAGTTTTAAATAGTATGAACAACCGAGTTTCAAAAAAAGGATATGGGGTTATAAAACCATAGTTCAAATTAAACAAGAAAATACGGTCTGATAGATATCATAAGTAATAAGGGATTAGAGCTACAGACTTATATCTGTTCTGAGATAAGAACGTTGTCAATCAAGGTTTGAGAGGTAAATAAAATACCCCAACTTGAACGGCTTCACTACTATCGAGGAATAGTATCAGTTTGTAACGGGAAAGAAATTTCAAAATTTGTTACAAAAGAAATATAGTAGCATATTGCAAGTCTTAGAACTATAGCGATAAGATAACGCTGTTGACTAGGCTTAAGCGTGACTGTTATGTCGAGATTAGTTATAAAGGGGAATATTACAACGTATGACAAGTTTGAACTATAACGATGAAATAACGCTGTTGACAAGGTAAGTGTGACTGTGATGTTGAGATTAGTTATAAAGAGAATATTACAGCGTATTGCAAGTTTTTACTATAGCGATAAATTAGCGCTGTTGACCAAACTTGAGCGTGATTTTTATATATAGCAGCACTGTAATGACCCGCATTGGCAGAGGTATTATAATTAATTTATTTAATTATTGAAATGGTGGTTTAGAGAATTTAATGGTCGTGGAATTAAATAATGGTGAATATTTAATTAAAATAATAAATTAAATAATATATTTAATTCTGAAATAATCAGAATTGGCTGAAATGGCGATATGGTGTGAACCGGATCATCTGTGATATTTAATTTAGTTTAGAATTGAAGTAGAATAACGAATATATTATATAAATGACAGTTTGAATGTATAATTATATTATAATTAAAATCGAGCTCGAAATGGTGCTGCAGTTCGTAAATTGGCGATTCGAACTTCAACTGGATGTACAGGATTCGTTTAAGCCGGATTTCTATGAAACAAGAAACGTGTGGAGCTGGCGGAATATATCTTTCTAGTGGAAGAGAAAAATCAAGATTTCGTCGTGTAGATTGTGATTCATGTCCAAATCAAATTTTAGAAAAGTCGTTGTGGAATTCCTTTATAATATATAAAGGAATTATTTATATTTTTAAAAGTAATTTCAATATAAATCGAATATCGGGTTGACCCAGATTTGAAATATCAAGTTAGAAATTCATATAGGAATATTCTGAAGCCGTATGGTATTTCACTGTGAATATATACGATAATATTTATTTTTAAATATTAAATTTAATTGTTTTTAAATATATTTATATATTTAAAAGGGTTATTTAGAGCTTTAAAAATAGCCAGTTTTGCAAACGATCTCAGAATTCGACGAAACTAATTTTGTTGGATCCGCAATGTTAAATTATTGCTAGATTCCAATTTCCATGATTTTTGAAGTTAGTATGTGGCCGTACCAATTTTTAAAGTGAAAAGCAGTCAATATTTCGATGGTTAAAAATACGTTGTGTGAGCATACGAAGTCGGAATTCGACGAAACCAGTTTCGTTGGGGCTGTAATGTCGAACTCTAGCAGTATGTCTAGTTTGATGATTTTTGGGTGTTAAACGCGGTCACAGGAATTTTTAAAGACAAATAAAAACAAACTATTCAAAGTAAAATATCCTAGAAAATATCTAGATATTTTGTAACACTATAAATACCCTAACCATATCCTCTCTAAACCTAAGTCTTCATTTCCTCTGGTCAAGGAAAAATTCCGCCGTTACTTCTTCCTTTTGTTCTTCAGTAAAACGTGGAGAACTTCCATCCTCAAAATTCAAAATCAAACGAAATAAATTCCAATAAATTACAATGCTTGGTTCTTTGAGTTGGCAGAGGGTAGCTCTTTGATTGGGTATCCATTCGGTGGGGTTCGATCATACCTGGGCGACGCTGGTTTTGGTCTCGCAAGCAAGGGTTCAGGCAGTCGGCGATTAGAAGCATCAATAGATGAAACGAGTACTAGATTTGGATTCAGGAATGTAAATAGCAATGGTATGGGATTTTTTTTGTGGGTATCGAACCATTTGATGTCGCGACCTACTCAGTGTTCAACGGAAAAAGGCAACGTCGGATTTTGAAATGGGGTGTCGAGTTCGGGAATTTGGGTTCCAGGGTGATGAGATTTTCATGAGGAGTTTATTTGTGAAGAGATTTTAGAATTTCGTGAAGCAAGGACATGGAACGGAAGCTTCAAAGTTGGAAGAATGGTGAAGGAAGGTCGCGTGTTTATCTGGAGGAAGAAGAGTGAGTAGCGAGTTTGGTTTTATTGCGGGTGGGCTTGGGTTTAATTCAAGGGAAATGGGCCAGGAAATAATAAGTAAGCCCAAATAAATAAATAGTTAAGTTTACTTTAAATTTAAAATAGTATGTTAGCTTCTAAAGTGCGTATCTCCTTCATACGTTATCAGAATTAGACGAAACAAGATCCAACAGGATCGTATGGACGACTATAACATGGAACTGACGCGAAGCGAATCAAAGCTCATTACAATTTATGGCGAAATAAACTGTTTGATTCAAATCAAATAACAGTTTATCGTTCTTTAACGATGAACTGCCAATGTGTGTAAATCTCACTAATTCTGAACGCTTTATAATTTCATGTTGTATTTTTAGAACTGTTAGATGTTGGCTGATTGACTGTATGTTGACTGTTTGATTGAACTGCTAGACAGTTAGTTGAATTTCTATATTGATTCTGTTTAACAGAATATATCATATGGAACTGAAAGTTATGTTATCTATATTGTTTAACATCTGTGATGCAGGGAAATAGGTTGGAGGAATCTAACTGGATTCCTCAACAGTTATTTTATTATTTTCATATATTGTGATATATGATGTGCTATATAATCTGTTGTCGATTATATGTGCTTGAACGATACTGATCATCGTGATTTGATATGTTAAATACCATAACATACCGAAATGTTGATAACGGAATATTTTCAAAGTGATATTTGAAAATAAAATATTTATAAATGGAATATTTATAAATAAGAAATATTTATAAATTGGGATATTTATAAATAGGAGATATTTAGAAAAAGGGAAAAAAGTTATAAAAAGGAAAAATGCTACTAAAAAGGGAATTATTTGTAAAGTGAAGAACCGTTACGAAAAGTAAATCTTTATAAATGAATAGTTAATCGAAAGGAGTTAATTGATGTTAGTTTAATCGAAAGGAGTTAATCGATGTTAGTTTAATCGAAAGGAGTTAATCGATGTTAGTTTAATCGAAAGGAGTTAATCGATGTTAGTTTAATCGAAAGGAGTTAATCAATGTTAGTTTAATCGAAAGTAGTAAATCGAATACGGTATTCGAAAGTAGTAAATCGAATTAGTTATTCAAAAGGGGTTAGTCGAGTCGAGTCAGTTGAATAGAGTTATCAAATATTTGTTATTCGAATTAGAGTTAACCATTTAGAGTTAATCAATTAGAGTTAACCAGTTAGAGTTAAACTTGTTGGAGTTAATCGATTAGAGTTAAAATAAAAGGAGTTGAATAAAGGAGTTAATCAGATATAGTTTATTCGAATAGAATTAAAGGAGCTAATCGAATATAGTTTATTTAAATAGAATAAAGGAGTTAACCGAATATATAGTTTATTCGAATAGAGTAAAAAGAGTTAATCGAATATAGTTTATTCGAATAGAGTAAAAGGAGTTAATTGAATATATAGTTTATTCAAATAGAATAAAGGAGTTAATCGAATACATAGTTTATTCAAGTAGAGTAAAAGGAGTTAATCGAATATATAGTTTATTCAAATAGAATTAAAATAGTTATCGAATATAGTTTATTCGATAGGAGTTAAGTGAATAGAGTTAAAGTTAAATCAAAAGAGTTAAGTGAATAGAATAAATTGAATAGAGTTATCGAATATACCTTATTGAAGGAAAGAATTATTGAATAGGAAAGATTTGAAAGGGAGTTACGTAAGGAAGTTTGTTAAAGAATTAGAAGGGTGAACTTTGTCTATTTCAAGGTTAGAAACGTTGTTCAGTTAAGGTCTGAGAGGTAGTATTACCCCAACTTGATTGACTTCATTTTTAACTAAGGAATGGTTAAGGTTCGATAGTAAAGGATGGTTAAGTGAATTTAGTAATTAAAGGAAATGGTTTGAGTTGGCATCGCGATGGTTTGTTTAAACATCTGTCTAAGTCCAATGAAGAAGCTTTGGAAATGTTTTCCAAATAAGAAACCAGAAATGTTTTCTAATAAAGAAAACAAGAAATGGAAATGTTTTTCCATTGTTAATAACGTATATTTTCCAAATTTAGAAAATAAGAAATATTGAATATAGGGAAACAGGAGATAAGTAAATTAATGAAATAAAGAGAGTAATGTTAATGATGTTTGTTCGATATAATTTCCAACTGGAAATAATATCGTTGTTTGCACACTTGTTTTTCTTTGATAGTTAACTCACAGACTATCGAAGTTTTGACAATTTTAACGTTGTTAATATAGAGAGACCGGTTGGATTATTATCCAAAGAACCACTCTGTATTGGCATAAGCGTTGCGAATCATATATGCCAAAGGAAATTGAAGATGGAGTTATGCAAGGGCTATCCTGTTACAGAATAGTGCCTTCGGTTCATCCTGTTCCTGGATGACTTATATGGACGGATGTCTGACAGAGCATTTCCAGACGATCACGTATATTGATTTCTCCAACCGTACCAAGAGTGGAAGCGGAGAAGGAAACTTATTTTAGCTAACACATAATGTATGGTTGAGGACGTCAATCGGTGATTTGATGGATTTGACGATGTGGCATTCAAAGTGAATCTGGTGTGATGATAAAGCGTAGCTTCTAGCCTCACATCCGGTAAGTGACAGAAATCGGGCAGGCAGCATGGCTAAGTCGGTCGCACCGAAGTAGGGTGTATAATCACCTGATCTAGAGTTTCATTTACTTCTAAAAATATATTGTTGATGCTGTCCCATTCGGGAAACGGTTGCTGATCCCAGCCGTTGGTGATATGCATTCGATACACTCAAGCGAAATGAGTGGTCGGTCATGTGTGGCCGGGTTGCAAGATGTTCTTGTTGAATCCAATGTATTCCTCTCTAGAGGTACACTAGCGAAGGGTGGTTCCATACCTTGTCATAGTTGGAAACCCATTACCCAATACGTGCTTGCAGTTTTGATTGTATACTATATATGTAGAACGTGAGATGAAAGCGTTTCTGCTAGATGATTATTATATTGTGTTGATAGACATTATTATAATATCAAAAGGTTTTTGATATAAAGATAATTTGGATTCTCATAAGGGAAAAACCCGTTCCGTTATACGGCGTGGTCTTATGAGATATCGATTACCTGCTTGAACTGTTTTAAACTGTTTTACTCACACCAGTCCCATGACTGACCCGGAGTTTATTTGTTTGTTTCCCTTAACTCTTGGATGCCTAAATTTGTACGGGCAGTCAAGTAGTCGGGATTTACAGATATACTGGAAGAGCTTGGAGCAGGAGGCTTCAGGATCATATAGCTATAGTTATTTCCGCTGTGTTATAAGTGCTGTACTTTGATAATGATATGTATATTCATGTACAAATTTGTATTTCAAAGTTATGTTATGAAATATATATATTCGTTCCACTGTGAGATTCGTGTTACTCTGATATTGTGTTCTTCTTCTTCTTCTTCTATTGGAAGTTTCTATCTTATCTTTCCTCACCCTCTAATTTCTTTCATTAATGATCGGTATTTTTCGATGTTTGGTTAGTCGACATCGTGTTTATGTCGATAACCAAAGTCGTCAAAATCCCGGGTCATTACAGTTGGTATCAGATCTTAACTTAAGTGAATTACCTTGGCTCCGTGGCGTAACTCGTTAGAGATAGGGTTAGTAATACCCTAGATTGAGTTGAGTGTATACATACGAGTGAACGCATTTGTTATTGATATAAAAATTTGTTTTATATTGTGTGGGTTCATTGGTTGAGTCGTTTGTGAGTTCTGGTCGATCAGTTTGATCCACCGTATCGGTAGGAGTTTATAAACACTCGAATACGATGGGTCGACACGATATGTTTTGAAAAGAGGGTAAATTAAAATAAGTTTACCCAAGGTATATCTTGATATAGAGAAGATATATATATCAAAATTATAATATAGTGGATATATTGGTTGTTATTATAATCGAGTAAGAATATAAATTAAATGGTTATGTAAATAACCAATCAGAATTCATATAAGTGAAATACGTGAAATCAGATGAGTTAAATCTGAAATTTTAATCAGGAATTGAATTAAAACTCTGGAGAATTGGATAAGTGTTTGTAAATGGATTTGGATTAAAAATAAGGAAAATTTAAGATCCTGGGAGATTTTAAATTGTTTTACAAGCAGTGTGAATTATATTTTGAAATGAATTTCAAAGTGGAAATGTTTAGAAATAGTTTTATAGTATTGAACTCACTTCGATCGCTGGAAAATAGATTCTGATGATGACAGCTGCATCATCAGTATTCATTCTTGAGTTGTAAGTGATGAATTACTACCAGAGATACTATTTTGAATTTGTTTTAGGAAAGACAAGTGTGTTGAATTTCAAACTGGGATTTATAATAAAGAATGAATAAAGAAAGCTTGAAATAGAAATTGAAAAATTCAAAGGGAGTTTGAATATATGAAATTCAATGGAAGTGATATTGAATTTGAATATAGAAATTCAAATGGGGTTTGAATATAGAATTCAAAAGGAATTCAAATATAGGATTTGAATATATAGAATTTGAATAAAGAGAATTTAAATAGAAATTGAAAATAGAAATTCAAAGGGAGTTTGAATATATGAAAATTCAATGGAATTGAAATAGAAATTGAATATAGAAATTCAAAGGGAGTTGGAATATATGAAATTCAATGGAAGTGATATAGGATTTGGATATCGAAAGTGAAATGAAAATTTGTATATAGAAATTCAAATGGAATTCAAATATAGAATTTGAATATAGAAAATATTAAGGAATTCAAATATAGGATTTGAACATATAGAATTTGAATATAGAATTCAAATGGAATTAAAAAAATAGGATTTGATATATTGAATTTGAATAATAGAAGTGAAATAGATTTGAATAATAGAAGTGATATAAAATTTGAATGGAAATTGAATAGAATTAACTAAGTCGAAGAGGAATTAGTTAATAGAGTTTTGAATTTGAAGTTGAACTTTGAAAGGTGAATTGGATTTGTAAATGGATATTCGAAATCGAATATAGAACTTAAATTTGAAATTTGGATTCAAATTAGTCAATAAGCAAGTTAAAATATATTTGAACATGTCATGTTCAAATATAAAAGTGAAATAGACTAAGGAGTTAATTAACAAATTTATTAATGAATTGAGTTAAAACGATCAGGTATGGTTAAAATAGATTGGGCAGGTATAAATATACATGAGATAGGTATGGATAAGGTATATAAATAGAATGCTCGACGAAAAGGTATGTATTTAATTCATATATGAGATTTTATGCGCCATATCGGCTAGCCGCTTGGCTTTTTCTTTTGGATTGGTGAGGGCCATGGGAGGCTATTTGAAATATCCCGATGCTCCTAGTACAAAGGAGGTTATGGCGAATTTTTCCGGGAATATAAGGAGTTAGAATATTTCTAAGATAATTTGATAGTTAGAAATCAACGTATCGATATATATATAGAAGTCGATAAGGAAACGAACTTAGAAATAGAATAGTAAAATCAAAAAGGAAGACTAAGAATAAATTCTTGTAAGAATAGAAAGAGGAAGCGTATACGTGTTTAAAAGTGAATAAGTAGTTGTATTGTATTGATTATTCGAGTAAGTGGTCATATCTGTTTTGACGTTATAAATGTTATTCAGTCAAGGTCTGAGAGGTAGTTATACCCCAACTTGATTGCTTTAATTATTAACAAATAAATTGTAAGATTTCAGGCTCGAAGATCAATGTTGAATAAGTGTTAGTTGAATACAGTATTTGGGTTGTCGTAATGATGTTTTACACAACATCCGTTTTAACCCAAATAAGTGTAAGCTTGGAAATATAATAAAGAACATTTCCTAAGTATAGAAATAAACGAGATCGGAAAAGAGATAAGTAATTGGAATATTTTCCAATTATAAATAGCATATATTTTCTAAAGTTTAGAAAATAAAGGAAGACAATATTCAGGAATGTTTTCCAAACAACATAAAAAGGCCAATATGGGTATTGAAAATATTTGGTTAACAAATATTGATAAAGAAATAGAGAAGTGATTTAACTAATGGAATATTAATCAAGGGTTCAGTGACATGTTCAAAAGGAAAATTTGATTTTTGAAAAGAGTAAACTGTTTGAAAACTCCCAGGGAAAGACTGTTTGAATTAAAAACAAATTTAACAGAAATTTGTGAAAGCAAAATTGAATTAAAGTAAAGCCAGTAAAGTGGTAACTGAGATTGAATTAGAATGATATCAAGGCAAATTGGATTGTGAGATTCGAATTTGAAGTGAAATGTGATAATCAAGTTAAGAGTTGGGAATCGAGAAGAAACTCGAGTTGAAAAGATATTTGGCTCGGATATGAGAGAATGGTTGTGTTGTGGATAAAAGTAGATTGGAATTTGATTGGGATGACCCTTGTATCCGCTGAATTGATAACAGGTGGAAAGGATATAATGATATTCCGACAAAAGGTACAAGTTTATATTTCTAGTGGATATAAGATTTTCGAGCCGAATTGGCAAGCCACTTGGCTGTTTGGTTTTCTTTTGGGTTGGAGATGGCCCAGAGAGGCAAGTTGGAGTTTGACCGATTGACCAGTACAAAGGAGGTGCTGGCGAAATTTTTCGAAGAGTTAAGGCGTTAGAAAAATTTCAGGATTTTTGGAAATTTTTGATGATAAGAATTAATTAATAAATTTTTAATTGCAATTAAATTGGTTCAGTTGAAACTGAAGTTAAGAAGTGAACAAATATGTTCTAACTAGTCGATAGGGTCGTCCTCTACCTTTTAGCAATTTCGAGGACAAAATTATTTTAAGTGTGGAAGATTGTAATGACCCGCATTGGCAGAGGTATTATAATTAATTTATTTAATTATTGAAATGGTTGTTTAGAGAATTTAATGGTCATGGAATTAAATAATGGTGAATATTTAATTAAAATAATAAATTAAATAATATATTTAATTCTGAAATAATCAGAATTGGCTGAAATGGCGATATGGTGTGAACCGGATCATCTGTGATATTTAATTCAGTTTAGAATTGAAGTAAAATAACGAATATATTATATAAACGACAGTTTGAACGTATAATTATATTATAATTAAAATCGAGCTCGAAATGGCACTGCAGTTCGTAAATTGGCGATTCGAACTTCAACTGGATGTACAGGATTCGTTTTAAGCCGGATTTCTGTGAAACAAGAAACGTGTGGAGCTGGCAGAGTATATCTTTCTAGTGGAAGAGAAAAATCGAGATTTCATCGTGTAGATTTTGATTCATGTCCAAATCAAATTTTAGAAAAGTCGCTGTGGAATTCCTATATAATTTATAAAGGAATTATTTATATTTTAAAAAGTAATTTCAATATAAATCGAATATCGTGTTGACCTAGATTTGAAATATCAAGTTAGAAATTCATATAGGAATATTCTGAAGCTGTATGGTATTTCACTGTGAATATATACGATAATATTTATTTTTAAATATTAAATTTAATTGTTTTTAAATATATTTATATATTTTAAAGGGTTATTTAGAGCTTTAAAAATAGCCAGTTTTGCAAACGATCTCAGAATTCGACGAAACTAATTTTGTTGGATCCGCAATGTTAAATTATTGCTAGATTTCAATTTCCGTGATTTTTGAAGTCAGTATGTGGCCGTACCGATTTTTAAAGTGAAAAGCAGTCAATATTTCTATGGTTAAAAATACGTTGTGTGAGCATACGAAGTCGGAATTCGACGAAACCAGTTTCGTTGGGTCTGTAATGTCGAACTCTAGCAGTATGTCTAGTTTGATGATTTTTGGGTGTTATACGTGGTCACATGAATTTTGAAAGACAAATAAAAACAAAATATTCTAAGTAAAATATCTAGATATTTTGTAACACTATAAATACCCTAACCATATCCTCTCTAAACCTAAGTCTTCATTTCCTCTGGTAAAGGAAAAATTCCGCCGTTACTTCTTCCTTTTGTTCTTCAGTAAAACGTGGAGAACTTCCATCCTCAAAATTCAAAATCAAATGAAATAAATTCCAATAAATTACAATGCTGAGTTCTTTGAGTTGGCAGAGGGTAGCTCTTCGATTGGGTATCCATTCGGTGGGGTTCGATCATACCTGGGCGACGCTGGTTTTGGTCTCGCAAGCAAGGGTTCAGGAAGTCGGCGATTAGAAGCATCAATAGATGAAACGAGTACTAGATTTGGATTCAAGAATGTAAATAGCAACGGTATGGGATTTTTTTTGTGGGTATCGAACCATTTGATGTCGCGACCTGCTCAGTGTTCAATGGAAAAAGGCAACGTCGGATTTTGAAATGGGGTGTCGAGTTCGGGAATTTGGGTTCCAGGGTGATGAGATTTTCATGAGGAGTTTATTGGTGAAGAGATTTTAGAATTTCGTGAAGCAAGGACATGGAACGGAAGCTTCAAAGTTGGAAGAATGGTGGAGGAAGGTCGCGTGTTTATCTGGAGGAAGAAGAGTGAGTAGCGAGTTTGGTTTTATTGCGGGTGGGCTTGGGTTTAATTCAAGGGAAATGGGCCAGGAAATAATAAGTAAGCCCAAATAAATAAATAGTTAAGTTTACTTTAAATTTAAAATAGTATGTTAACTTCTAAAGTGCGTATCTCCTTCATACGTTATCAGAATTAGACAAAACAAGATCCGACAGGATCGTATGGACGACTACAACATGGAACTAACGCGAAGCGAATCAAAGATCGTTACAATTTATGGCGAAATAAACTGTTTGATTCAAATCAAATAACAGTTTATCGTTCTTTAACGATGAACTGCCAATGTGAGTAAATCTCACTAATTATGAACAGTTTATAATTTCATGTTGTATTTGTAGAACTGTTAGATATTGGCTGATTGACTGTATGTTGACTGTTTGATTGAACTGCTAGACAGTTAGTTGAATTTCTATATTGATTCTGTTTAACAGAATATATCATATGGAACTGAAAGTGATGTTATCTATATTGTTTAACATCTGTGATGCAGGGAAACAGGTTGGAGGAATCTGACTGGATTGCTCAACAGTTATTTTATTGTTTTCATATATTGTGATATATGATGTGATATATAATCTGTTGTCGATTATATGTGCTTGAATACTGATCATCGTGATTTGATATGTTAAATACCATAACATACCGAAATGTTGATAAGGGAATATTTTCAAAGTGATATTTGAAAATAAAATATTTATAAATGGAATATTTATAAATAAGAAATATTTATAAATTGGGATATTTACAAATAAGAGATATTTAGAAAAAGGGAAAAAAGTTATAAAAAGGAAAAACGTTACTAAAAAGGGAATCATTTGTAAAGCGAAGAACCGTTACTAAAAGTAAATCTTTATAAATGAATAGTTAATCGAAAGGAGTTAATCGATGTTAGTATAATCGAAAGGAGTTAATCGATGTTAGTTTAATCGAAAGGAGTTAATCGATGTTAGTTTAATCGAAAGGAGTTAATCAATGTTAGTTTAATCGAAAGTAGTAAATCGAATATGGTATTCGAAAGGAGTTAAATCGAATATGGTATTCGAAAGGATTTAAATCGAATATGGTATTCGAAAGTAGTAAATCGAATTAGTTATTCAAAAGGGGTTAGTCGAGTCGAGTCAGTTGAATAGAGTAATCGAATATTTGTTATTCGAATTAGAGTTAACCAGTTAGAGTTAATCAATTAGAGTTAACCAGTTAGAGTTAAACCAGTTGGAGTTAATCGATTATAGTTAAAGTAAAAGGAGTTGAATAAAGGAGTTAATCAGATATAGTTTATTCGAATAGAAATAAAGGAGTTAATCGAATATAGTTTATTTAAATAGAATAAAGGAGTTAATCGAATATATAGTTTATTCGAATAGAGTAAAAAGAGTTAATCGAATATAGTTTATTCGAATAGAGTAAAAGGAGTTAATCGAATATATAGTTTATTCAAATAGAATAAAGGAGTTAATCGAATATATAGTTTATTCAAGTAGAGTAAAAGGAGTTAATCGAATATATAGTTTATTCAAATAGAATTAAAAGAGTTATCGAATATAGTTTATTCGATAGGAGTTAAGTGAATAGAGTTAAAGTTAAATCAAAAGAGTTAAGTGAATAGAATAAATTGAATAGAGTTTTCGAATATACCTTATCGAAGGAAAGAATTCTCGAATAGGAAAGATTTGAAAGAGAGTTACGTAAGGAAGTTTGTTAAAGAATTAGAAGGGTGAACTTTGTCTATTTCAAGGTTAGAAACGTTTTTCAGTTAAGGTCTGAGAGGTAGTATTACCCCAACTTGATTGACTTCATTTTTAACTAAGGAATGGTTAAGGTTCGATAGTAAAGGATGGTTAAGTGAATTTAGTAATTAAAGGAAATGGTTTGAGTTGGCATCGCGATGGTTTGTTTAAACATCTATCTAAGTCCAATGAAGAAGCTTTGGAAATGTTTTCCAAATAAGAAACCAGAAATGTTTTCTAATAAAGAAAACAAGAAATGGAAATGTTTTTCCATTGTTAATAACGTATATTTTCCAAATTTAGAAAATAAGAAATATTGAATATAGGGAAACAGGAGATAAGTAAATTAATGAAATAAAGAGATTAATGTTAATGATGTTTGTTCGATATAATTTCCAACTGGAAATAATATCGTTGTTTGCACACTTGTTTTTATTTGATAGTTAACTCACAGACTATCGAAGTTTTGACCATTTTAACGTTGTTAATATGGAGAGACCAGTTGGATTATTATCCAAAGAACCACTCTGTATTGGCATAAGCGTTGCGAATCATATATGCCAAAGGAAATTGAAGATGGAGTTATACAAGGGCTATCCTGTTTACAGAATAGTGCCTTCGGTTCATCCTGTTCCTAGATGACTTGTATGCACGGATGTCTGACAGAGTATTTCCAGACGATCACGTATATTGATTTCTCCAACCGTACCAAGAGTGGAAGCGGAGAAGGAAACTTCTTTTAGCTAACACATAATGTATGGTTGAGGACGTCAATCGGTGATTTGATGGATTTGACGATGTGGCATTCAAAGTGAATCTGGTGTGATGATAAAGCGTAGCTTCTAGCCTCACATCCGGTAAGTGACAGAAATCGGCCAGGCAGCATGGCTAAGTCGGTCGCACCGAAGTAGGGTGTATAATCACCTGATCTAGAGTTTCATTTACTTCTAAAAATCTATTGTTGATGCTGTCCCATTCGGGAAATGGTTGCTGATCCCAGCCGTTGGTGATATACATTTGTAACGTCTCGCATTTTTGTCGGTTCGTATTTGAATATTTAAAACAGTTTAAATATTGAATTCGAAATATAAATGGATTTATATATTAATTAAAAACGAAGTTGAATGTATATAAATATATATTAAATATAATCGAGCTCATAACGACCCTGCAGTTCGTAATTTAACGTTCTGAACTTCAACAGAGTGTACCGGACTCGTTTTGAATCGGATTTCTTCGAAACGAGAAACGTTGGAATCTGTTGAACTGTATCTTTCTAACAGAAGTGAAAAAACCAAGATTTCGTTGTGTAGATTGCAAGATATGTCCAAATCAAATATTCAAAAAGTCGCTGTAGAAGCGTATATCGACCGTAACAGTTATTTGAATATAACTTGATATCGGTTACAAATCGGGACAAGGTTCTTTTGAGGCGTAGCGATAATTTAATTTTTAGAATTTTACTATAATTTTTAATTAATTAAATATGCAAATTTTTATTTGAAGTATTGCGCACCCTGTATCGATATTTCAGAGTTTCAAAATATAAGTCAAACTACCGGTATTATTATATTTTTGGGATCGTGGCACCTCGCTGAGCACAACCGTATTTTTATTTTCGTCCTTAGCCTTTCATAAATGAACAGAATTTTATGTAATGGACACCGTACGAATATAACCATAACAAAACAAAATGTTTAATCAAATAAAAACACCACACGTTTCAGCCATACCCTATAGGTAACACATGCATCAACCTAAATGAGAAATCATCACCCTATTCTTGATTTCAGCCGTGATTTCTGCACAAAAAGTCCCTGCTACAGTGCACTTTTGTTTTGATATAAAATATAAGGTATTGATCCTACGTTTCTGTCACTTTCGAATTTAATGAAGATACATTAGAACGTGGCTGAACACAGACCTAAAGAAGAAAATGACCCCTAGCCTTTGACTTTGCTTTATCCCATCCGAAACAGTGTATGATCAAATCACGAAGGAGAAAGAATGGGAAAGGCTGACCTATCATATTAATTTATTTCGTTAATTCGCAAATAACTATATATGGTATGAAAAGGAGATAAACTTGTCTTCATTTACCTGCATATGTACAAAACATACTTACTCGTTCAAATTGAAACCAACAGTAAATGAAAGCAAAAGACGAAGCCTTCTTCCCTCGTCCAAGCAATAATAATAATAAATACATATCTAAGAATATAGGTATTCCTTTAACCATAGCCTAGAAAGCTAAGACGTGCAGACAAGTTATTTCAAGTAGACTTACCCTAGAACGTTATAGCTTAATGTACATTTCTTAATGGTTAAGCACCTGCGTGTATAAAACACACCACATTCTTGACATTCTCCGGCTTCATGAAGGGTGCCGCAACCATCAATTGTTTTTCAAAATCAAAACTCGAGTAGTATATTTGTATTTGGGGTAAGGCTTGGAGGAAAATGTTGTGTATGTGAGGATATAAAAGGGTGAAGTCTGGGGGGGGGGGGGTGGGGTTCGGAGGAAACTGCGAATGGGTTTAAAGTTCCAGGAGGAAGCGCCGGATCTCATTTTGAAGAGAGGGAGTGGGATCTGGACGTACGTATATGTGGTTGGTGGAATAGTTGATGGTGGAAAAGAGCAGTAAGGGAACTTGCGTGAGTACTAAACTAGGAGAGAGAAATGGAGAGGTGGAAGCTAGCGTGGGTATAACAGGAGGGGGCGCAAGTTTTAAAATGGGTGAAGAAATGGAATGGATGTTCACTATTGTGGTCGGGGTTCACTATTGTGGTCGGGTTTTACTTTGAACGGGATGGAGATGTGACTTCAGACAAGGATCAGTGGGGGTGTATTTTTAGAAGGAGCGATGAGGCATTAATGAACGGGTTGAGTGCAAAGACATGGGGAAGCTTTGAGTTCGGGAATGCGAAAAAAATATAAAACCAAGGCTTTGTGGGGGTGAGCATGTCTACGGGCGAAGTCCGATGTAGGAGGTTGTGATGGGGGAACGAAGGATGGTGGGGTGAATGTATTTAGCAGTAGCCTTAGAAGTTGAAGCATGAGAAGCTAAATGACCCAAAGTGTTGGTGAAGTCAGTACAACAAAGTGTTGGAGCAGAAGTCCAATAGCAAATTGGAACGAAGGGGACGCTGGTCAGGAAATTGGATGGCTCGATATTAAAATATAAAATTTGGATCCACTGGGATCGTACAGACAAGCGTCACACAGTGGAACTGATTCAGCGCCATTTGGAGCTCATCTGAATTTAAGCAAAATAAACCGCTCAATAAAAAATCAGCCGACGCAAATCGTTATTTAACGGTTAACGCACGAAGGTGAGTAAAATCACTAACTCTGATCTATTTTAAATTATTTTAATTATATTTTAATGTTGTTTGAATGCTGTGTGATGGTCGATTAGGTAGATTACAATTAATTTGGTTGAATATTATATACCGTTACATATGTACACATCATCGGTTGGACACTGATTCCATCGATTAGAATACCCCCTAGTATAGAGTTAGTGTAAATTGTGTTGACTGACATCTGTGGATGCGGAAACCGGTTGGAGGAATTCGACCGGATTCCTTGATAATTATATGTACTGTTTGTTTTGTATGAACCCGAATTATATTTAAAACCCCATGTGAATATTAATGTTGAACGGATATTCAACATCTGTTCGATAAATAAATAAATGATATCGATTTAGAAAGTGGTGACAGTCAACCGTAAAACCATCGTTTTGTTAAAGAGTTGATTGGCCGTCAGGCAAATCAACGAGGTTAATTATAAAAATTATATTTTTATAATTAAAAAGAAGATTTAAATTTATAATAGAAGTTCTATTATAAACCAGTATTTTAGAGTTCGTTTTATAAAATAAATAAAAACGATTGTTGACATTTAAATGAGTTTATGAAGCAGAAATTATCAAACGATTAAATATTTGGATAATAATATTATTAGATTAACTATATATTAATCTAATGTTAAGAAGTAATTAAAATCAGTTAACGAATTTACTGATGGAATGAAGTTGATTAAATCAACTGTTATTTGGGAAAATAATTATTAGGTTAATTGGTCTTTAATTAATATAATGAAACAGTTTAGAAATAAATTAATCCAAAGTAATAAGATTTAATTAACTTTTGGTTAAGAAGTTATAAATAGAACTGTGGAATGGAGAAAGCGAAGAGTAAATGTTTAATATAAATAATCAAACACTAGAGATTTCAAAGTAACGATATGGTGTTATAAAACCATAGTTAAAAATAAACATGAAAATACGATCTGATAGATATTATAAGTAATAAGGGATTAGAGTGCAGACTTGTATCGGTTCTAAGGTAAGAACGTTGTCGATCAAGGTCTGAGAGGTAAATAGAATACCCCAACTTGAACGGCTTCGCTATTATCGAGGAACAACATCAGTTTGTAACGGAAAGATATGTCAAGATTTTTGTAACGGAAAGAGATGTCAAGATTTTTGTAACAGAAAGAGATGTCAAGATTTTTGTAATGGAAAAAGACGTCGAGATTAGTTATAAAGTGGCATATAGCAGCATATTGCAAGTTTGAACTATAGCAATAAAATAAACGCTGTTGATTAGGCTTAAGCGTGACTGTATGTCAAGATTAGTATAAAGGGGAATATTACAGCGTATGGCTAATTTAGAACTATAGCGATAAATTAACGCTGTTAACCAAACTTAAGCGTGATTTTTATATATGGCAGCACTTCATAGGAAATGAAATAGTTAGTTTGAAAACCACTTATTCGGAAGTAATAAATAACAACGTTTGTCCAAAATATAAGAATAAAGTTAGAAAGAGAAATTGGAGAATCATGTTAGAGAACGATGATAGCATTTCGATGTTCGAAATATGATTAGAATTAAACCGTTAGGATTTGTAACTAGAATTCGATGATGTCGAAAGTATTAAAAATAAACTATTTTTAGGGATTATAATCTGATAGAATAATGAACATTTAGTTTTAAACAAATAAATGTTGATAGGATAGAAATCAATATTTAGTTATAAACTTGATATCGATTTGATAAGAAGTTGACTTAGAGACAGAGTTTATAAAGTGGAATAGGAGTGAAAAGTATGAAAGAGATTTCGGTAAACAAGATAATGGAGATTATTACGTGAATAAAGATTTATATGATCACGGTGTTTAGATTTCTATAAGAAGGGGTAGTATTCCCATTTCAAAGGGAATAATGTTTTAAAAGTGAACATGGGGCCGATTAAAAGGTTAAAAGGAAATTGGAAATATTTTCCAATATAAATAGGGTAGATTATCCAAGTATAGAAATAAAGAATGTGAAATTAATGGGAATAGTTCGAACGTTAATAACGTATGTTCCTGGAACATGAAAGAATAAGAGTTTAATACAACTGGAAATGTTTTCCAAGAAGTATGAAAAGGCTAAAACGGGATTTGAGAAATATCTGGTAAGATATGGGAATTCGAATAAATAAAAACGAATGTTAAATAAAAGGTGCCCGTGATTGTATGATGTTTAGTTATACATTAGAATGGATGTTGTTTTACTTCGATAGTTAAATAACTGACTATCGAAGTGTTTTGACCATCGTTGTCAATACGGAGAGACCGGTTGGATTTATTATCCGAAAACCACTCCGTATAGGCATAAGCGCTGCAAATTAGATATGCTGAAGATAATTGAAGACGGAGTTAAATGCAAGGGTCGTCCAGTTCTAGAATGATGTTATTGTTTGTCCAGTCCCAGGACAACTTGTATGGACGAGTGTCTGACAGAGTATTTCCAACGGTCACACCGTTGATTTTTACGAATATACCAAGTTGGTGGGGAGAAGGTAACTTCTCTTTATTCTACACCCAGTGTGCATTTGTGTAATCAATATGCGATTACGGATTCGACGATGTGGCATTCAAAGTGAATGGTGATCAGATGTTCTGAAGATAGACGTAGCCTCTAGCCTCACAACCAGGAATGACAGAAGTTGGGCTAGGCAGCATGGCTAGTTGGGTCATCCCCAAGCAGGGTGTATTGTCACCGATCTAGAGAAAATTCATATTTATACTTCTTTTCGATTCTGTATCTTCAAATGACGGTTGGAAGGCCTATAATCGTGGTAGCAATATATTCGCGACACTCAAGCTAAATGAGTGAGCGGTCATGTGTGGCCGGGTTGCAAGACGTTCTTTTTGAACCCTGAGTGTATCCCCTCTAGAGTACACTGTTCGGTAGGTGCTCCCATACCTTGTCTGTTGAAATCCAATCTCCAATAAGCGCCCCGCGGTTTACGATTTTATACTATATATATGGAACATGAGATGCAAGCGTTCTACTACTTGGATATTTATTTGCTTAGACATTATCATAATATCACTGGATTTGATATCAAGAATACTTTGGGTTATAGTAAGGTAAAAACCGTCCATGTTTATGTGTGGGTCGGTCTTACTATTATCTTCTTATTTGAAAAGGATTTTCAAAGTTAAACCGTATGGTTGGAATTTACTCACACCAGTCCCATGACCGACCCAGAGTTTATTTTGTTTGCTTTCCTTAAACTCTTAGGTGCCCAAATTTGCACGGGCAGTCAAGTGTTTCAGGCTTTGCAGATTCACTTGGAGGAGCTAAAAGCAGGAGGCTCCACTATTAGTTATTAGAGATTATTTCCGCTGTGATGTATACCATGTATTATACTCTGATATGGTATGTATACAAACTCTGATTTGTATTTCAAACTTGTTATGTAATAAAGATTATTATTCCGCTGTGAGATTCGTGTTTACTCTGATGCTGTTCAGTGTGTTCTTCTTCTTCTATTCTATTAGTTCTATCTTTTCTACCTCATCCTCTAAATTCTTCTATTAATGTTCCGGTATTTTCGATGCTCGAGAAATCGACAGTGTATTTATGTTGATTTTCTGGGTCGAAAATCCCGCTCCATTACAACATTCGATACACTCAAGCGAAATGAGTGGTCGGTCATGTGTGGCCGGGTTGCAAGATGTTCTTGTTGAATCCAGTGAATTCCTCTCTAGAGGTACACTAGCGAAAGGTGGTTCCATACCTTATCATAGTTGGAAACCCATTACCCAATACGTGCTTGCGGTTTTGATTGTATACTATATATGTAGAACGTGAGATGAAAGCGTTTCTGCTAGATGATAATTATATTGTGCTGATAGACATTATTATAATATCAAAAGGTTTTTGATATAAAGATAATTTGGATTCTCATAAGGGAAAAACCCGTTCCGTTATACGGCGTGGTCTTATGAGATATCGATTACCTGCTTGAACTGTTTTAAACTGTTTAACTCACACCAGTCCCATGACTGACCCGGAGTTTATTTGTTTGTTTCCCTAAACTCTTGGGTGCCTAAATTTGTACGGGCAGTCGAGTAGTCGGGATTTACAGATATACTGGAAGAGCTTGGAGCAGGAGGCTTCAGGTATAGCTATAGTTATTTCCGCTGTGTTATAAGTGCTGTACTTTGATAATGATATGTATATTCATGTGCAGATTTGTATTTCAAAGTTATGTTATGAAATATATTTATTCATTCCGCTGTGAGATTCGTGTTACTCTGATATTGTGTTCTTCTTCTTCTTCTATTGTAAGTTTCTATCTTATCTTTCCTCACCCTCTAATTTCTTTCATTAATGATCGGTATTTTTCGATGTTTGGTTAGTCGACATCGTGTTTAGGTCGATAACCAAAGTCGTTAAAATAACGCTGTTGACTAGGCTTAAGCGTGACTGTTATGTCGAGATTAGTTATAAAGGGTAATATTACAGCGTATGACAATTTGAACTATAACGACAAAATAACGCTGTTGACAAGGTAAGTGTGACTGTGATGTTGACATTAGTTATAAAGAGAATATTACAGCGTATTGCAAGTTTTTACTATAGCGATAAATTTGCGCTGTTGACCAAACTTAAGCGTGATTTTTATATATAGCAGCACTTCCTAGGAAATGAAACAGTTTGATTTGAAATCCACTTATTCTAAAAAGTAATAGGTAACGGTGTTTGTCCAAAGAAAATATAAGAATAGATTTAGGAAGAGAAATTGGAGAATCATGTTAGAAAACGATGACAGCATTTCGATGGTCGAAATGTAATTAGAATTAAACCATTAGGATTTGGAACTATAATTCGATGAAGTCGAATGTATTTAAGTAAATTATTTTAGGAATTATAATCTGATAGGATAATTAACATTTAGTTTTAAACAAATAAATGTTAATAGGATACGATTCAGTATTTAGTTATAAACTTGATATTTATTTGATAAGAAATCGACTAAGAAACAGAGTCTATAAAGTGGAATAGGAATATAAATGTATGAAAGAGATCTCGGCAAATAAGATAAGGGAAATTATTACGTGAATAAAGAATTATATGATTAAGGTGTTCAGATTTCTATAATAAGGGATGGTATTCACATTTTAAAGTGGATAATGTTTTAAAAGTGAACATGGGGCCGATTAAAAGGTTGAAATGAAATTGGAAATATTTTCCAATGTAAATAGGGTAGATTATCCAAGTATAGAAATAAAGAATGTGAAAATAATGGATCGAACGTTGATAACGTATATTTTCTGGAACACGGGAAAATAAGAATTATAATAACTGGGAATGTTTTCTAAGAAGTGTGAAAAAGGTTAACACCAGGTTTTGAGAAATATCTGGTAAGATATAGGAATTCGAATAATAAAAACGAATGTTAAATAAAAAGTGCCCGTGATTTTATGATGTTTACTTATACATTAGAATGGATGTTGTTTTTACTTCGATAGTTAAATAACCGACTATCGAAGTGTTTTGACCATCGTTGTCAATACGGAGTGACCGGTTGGATATATTATCCGGAAACCACTCTATATAGGCATAAGCGCTGCGAATTATATTACGCCGAAGACAATTGAAGACGGAGTGAAATGCAAGGGTCGTCCAGTTCCAGAATAGTGCTTTCTGTTTGTCCAGTCCTAGGACAACTTGTATGGACGAGTGTCTGACAGAGTATTTACAACGGTCACACCGCTGATTTTTACGAATATACCAAGTTGGTGGGGAGAAGGTAACTTCTCTTTATTCTACACCCAGTGTGCATTTGTGTAATCAATGTGTGATTACGGATTTGACGATATGACATTCAAAGTGAATTCTGATCAGATGTTCTGAAGATAGACGTAGCCTCTAGCCTCACAACCAGGAAGTAACAGAAGTTGGGCTAGGCAGCATGGCTAGTTGGGTCATCCCCAAGCAGGATGTATTGTCACCGATCTAGAGAAAATTTATATTTGTCTTCTTTCATGTGTGGCCGGGTTGCAAGATGTTCTTGTTGAACCCAGGTGTATCCCCTCTAGAGTACACTGATCGGAAGGTGCTCCCATACCTTGTATGTTGGAATCCATTCTCCAATAAGCGCCCTGCGGTTTTTGAATTTATACAATATATATGTGGAGCGTGATATGCAAGCGTTCTGCTGCTTGTTTACTTAATTGAGTAGACATTATTATAATATCATTGGGGTTTGATGTCAAAGTATCTTGGATTATAGTAAAGTAAAAACCGTCCATGTTTATGTGTGAGCTGGTCTTACTATTATCTTTTCTTTCAAAAAGAATTTTCCAAAGTTAAATAGTATGGTTGGAATTTACTCACACCAGTCCCATGACTGACCCAGAGTTTATTTTGTTTTCCTAAACTCTTGGGTGCCCAAATTTGTATGGGCAGTCAAGTGTTTCAGGCTTTTAAAGATTCACTTGGAGGAGCTGGAAACAAAAGGCTTCACCATAAATTAGTTAGAGATTATTTCCGCTGTGATATGATGTATTATACTCTAATAACGGTATGTATATACAAATTTAGATTTGTATTTCAAAGTTAGGTTATATAATACATTTTATTGTTCCGCTGTGAGATTCGTGTTTACTCTGATACTGTTCAGTTGTAATCTTCTTCTTCTTCTATTCTATTAGTTCTATCTTATCTTTCTCATCCTCTTAATTCTTCTATTAATGATCTGAATCTTAGTGCATTTTGAGTTGAATGTGTAGAATATTAATCAGCTCAAATCGGTACGGATTTTCGGGCCATTATATAAAACGTGGGTACAAATGATTTATTATCCTTATATAAATGTTTATGATGCTTGGCTGAAACTGGCCTAGAAATTGCTGGAGAATATTTTCAGACGTCTGAAATAAATTTCAGACGTCAGAAATTATCTCAGGGTGTTGGCCGAAATCCAATTCAAAAGCCTGAAACCTATTTTCAGACGTCTGAACCAGGTCAGATGTCTGAAAATAGGTTCAGACGTCTGAAATTTGCTATTATTTCTAGTTTTCCTTCAATCGACAGGTGAAGACTATGGTCGATAGTTTAGGTTGTTTCAATTTAGAACTGACACTTGAAACGCGCACTTTATAATAATAATTGTTGTTTATTTTCAAGGATTTTTCAAACTATTTTGTCAAGGACCATGAAAGCATTGATCTTAAGTGATTTTTGGTTAACCAGGTTGCTTTATTTCTTCAGAGAAACCAATATATCTATCGTATTCTATTTTAGGTTAACCAGGTTGCTTCTTTTTTAGGTTAATCCAGAAGTAGACTCTCCGATGAAGGAGTACATAGCTGAAAAAAGTGGAACGCATATTGCCACCAAATCCCCTTTTGTAAGTTCCTTATTTATAATAAGGGGTATCAACATATAAAGAATATCAGCATTGTAGGATGTAATACTCATACTGTCTCATATAAAGAATGTCCGGATTAACGAAGTACATAAAAATACAAAACATAACTAAACTTCTATAATAATAATAACAATAAGATTTATAATAGTAGTAAATTAACTAAGATTTATAAAATATTAAATAAACTTATAAAAATTAACTAAGTATTATAAAACTTAACTAATTATTATAAAAATACTAAGTTTACTAATCTTATAAAAATTAAGAAGTTTAGTTTATCAAAGTTAACTAAGTATATAAAAATATAAAATATTACCAAGTATTCTATAATAACAATAACAATAATTAAAAATTAACTAAGTATTATAAAAAATTAACTAAGTTTACTAATCTTATAAAATTAAGAAGTTTAGTTTATAAATGTTAACTAAGTATATAAAAATATAAAATATTACCAAAAATTTTATAATAATAATAAAAATAATAAAAAATTAACTAAGTATCATAAAAATTAACAAACTATTATAAAAAATTAACGAAGTTTACTAATCTTATAAAAATTAAGACGTTTAGTTTATAAAAGTTAACTAAGTATATAAAAATATAAAATATTACCAAATATTTTATAATAATAATAGCAATAATTAAAAATTAATTAAGTATTATAAAAATTAGCTAACTATTATAAAAAATTTAACTAAGTTTACTAATATTGTAAAAATTAAGAAGTTTAGTTTATAAATGTTAACTAAGTATTTAAAAATATAAAATATTATCGAGTATTCTATTATAATAACAATAATTAAAAATTAACTAATTTTTATAAAAATAAACTAATTATTATAAAAAATTAACTAAGTTTACTAATTTTACAAAAATTAAGAAGTTTAGTTTATAAAAGTTAACTAAGTATATAAAAATACAAATATTACCAAGTATTCTACAATAATATAGCAATAATTAAAAGTTAACCAAATATTACAAAAATTAACTAACTATTATAAAAAAAATAACTAATTTTAATAATTTTATAAAAATTAAGAAGTTTAGTTTATAAAAGTTAACTAAGTATATAAAAATATGAAATATTACCAAGTATTTTATAATAATAATAGCAATATTTAAAAATTAACTAAGTATTATAAAGATTAACCAAATATTATAAAAAATTATCTGTTTATTAATTTTATAAAAATTAAGATTTTTAGTTTATAAAAGTTAATTAAGTATATAAAAATATAAAATATTACCAAGTATTCTACAATAGTAATAGCAATAATTAAAAGTGGAAAATTGGCTAGAGGACAAAGTTTTAATTTTTTTTTGCCCAAAAAGCGTGGCTTTAATAATTTCTCGTAAAGGCCAAACTTCGGTTTATTTTTAGGCCTAAGTAAATAATGTCGTCTTTTTTATTTTCTCCTTCCCTCTTTCGTTTTTTTCTTTCATTTCTAATTGAAATTCGAATCATCTATTGATTACATCCATTTTATATCGTTAATTGGATTATTTATATTCTTTTACTGAATGAATCTCAACACGTACTTTTAACCTAATTTACTTTTGAATTTTCGATCGATTCGATTATTTTCTACCGTGATTTTGTTATATTTTTCCAATCTTGTTTCCTTATGAATTTACAAGTTATTCGCGTCAATATGTCTGATTTGGTTTCAATCAGTAGAGAAGAACAAGGGTATGTTTTTGGATACGCTGTTATGATTTTTTCTAGATTTTAAAGCTATGTGCATTTATCATTTTATTGTTGTTTAATATTTACTCATACAAATAGCTATTATTTTTTCCTTTAATAACTACTAGTGCTTTTCTTTCTACTTTATATCTGAATTTATTTAATTTTAACTGTACATGTTTTTTTGACATCTTATAATATCATTTGTGATTTATATCTGAATCTGCTTATAATTTTTCTTTGGCAGGAGCAGTCTTGGGAATAGTACTTTGGTTTTTTTTACTTGATGAGTGTAGCTACTCTATTCGACTGGACATGAGTTGTTCTTTAATTGCTGTTAAGAATAGCATATGTGATTATTGGACACATCTTACTCCTTGTTCTATTGAAATATCATATACTTTGGAAAGTAAGATTATCAAAGTTGATACTGATTCAGATTTTCATACAATATTTTGCTTTCAAATTTACAAGAAGTGTCCTTTTTTGTTTTCACTGTTAAGTCGTTCCATCATGCATGCTCTGGAGCTCAATGCAGACAGTAGTTTTTCAGTTAATTCTAATCAGCAGAGCATTTCAGTTTGTTCTGGTTCTTATTGTATCAAGTCTTGTGGCGAATCAAGTTCTTATTTGAAAGATATTATGAAGAAATGGTGTCAAATGAATCTTATTGATTTTGTTGGTTATTGTTTCAGTGGTGCTGAAGATTTTAGGGAGCTTCTAATGGTTTATCAAATAAAAGAAGGACATGAATTATTTTTTGTGAAAAACTATCCTGAAAGAGCATCTGTCATTTTCTCTTGGAATAAGGAAGGTTGTAAATTCAATTTAAATGATTGTTCGGACCCTAGACAGCCTCTTTGATTCTTTATTAGAACTTATAACTTTGAACATTCGTGTGGTGCGGGATTAAGGAATGTTAAGAATGCTCATATTTCTAGTAGATTTATCAAATCTTTGATTACTGATCAAATTAGAGATGTCCCTATGAAGAAACCTAAAGATATCATGACTGAATTTAGAAGAGAGAGTTTAATTTTAATCTTTCTTATTATTATGCATACTACGGAAAACAATTAGCTTCGAAGGAAATTTATGGAATTGATGATATGTCATATAATGAATTAAATTGGTATTTGGAGACTTTGAAGAAAACTAATCCAGGAAGTTATGTCGCTTTGGATGTTGATCCATTGAGTCAACAATTTGAAAGAGTTTGCATTGGATTTAATGCTTTCTTAGTTGGTTTTCGACATTGCCGTCCTCTTATATTTCTAGATGTAGCATTTTTGATGGGTAGAAAAGGAGTTTTATTAGCAGCCACTACAAAAATGGAAACAAAGGTTTGAGTTTTAGAATTTGTCTTTTATATTTTTAAGTTGTTGTTTAGTATTTGTTTTTGAATTCTTTAGTATGGTAATTTTGGTGAACTTCATGTATTTTATGGGAATGTTGGTGAACTTCATGTATTTTATTACTTTTTTATATTTATTTTGATATATGTAAATTGTTTACTTCTTTTGTTTGAAATGATAGAACTGCATATATTGATAACACGGAATATTGCATTACATGTGCATTATATTAGATAACGCTAATTTATTTAGCATTTTTTTGTTCATAATTTTACAAATTCCATTTGACAGACAGATATTGAAATATTGCATGTTCTATTTTCTTATTTGACTGCTGCATTTTTTGTTTGTTTAATGCTATGGAATACATAATGCTGGTTTTTTTAATCAATTATTTTTTCATTATAATGTATACTATTGCATTTTTTTATTCTCTGCATTAATGAAATGTATTATGACAGTTTGCATTAGCATTTTAATCCTTGTTTATTATAAGAGTGTATTTTAAAATAAATCACTGCTATGAATCTGAAGCACATTAAGTTTTCTTTTTTAGCATTTTCCCCCTATGTATTATATTGCTTATTTTTCCCCTTTTGCTTTCCCTGTTTTTCTGTGCGTCTGTCTTTTTTTTAAGGGATTGGCATACAATTTTTGTGTTGAGGTGATTCAACTTTGAAGTAGGTTTTCTTATATTATAAAACTGCTTTTTTTTCATATTTATTTAACAGTTGCAATCTTAAAGTACATGATACTCTTTTAACTTTAGCATTTTTTTTGTGTTTATCATATTGTTTCATTTTTTTCTATTTGCTTCATTACTTTGGTCATGAAATTCATTATGCTATGTTACATTAGTATTTTTAACTCCCTGTGTACCATAAGACTCCTATGAATTATAAGACTGCAATTTGTAATTTGTGTTAACTTTTATCTAGTTAACAATCTAATTTACAAAAATGTTATTTGTGTTTTGACACTTATCTAATTAGCAAAAATGTAAGTTTTGTTTTGACTCTTATCTAATTTACCAAAATGTTATTTGTGTTTTGACCGGAATCAATTTGACAAAAATGTTATTTGTGTTTTGACACAAATCTATTCAATAAAAAAATGTCATTTTTGTTTTGACTATTTAATTTCAACAAAAAAAGATCTTTCTGTTTGACAAGTTTTATTTTGAAAAAAATGTAAATTTTGTTTCAACTATTATATTTTGACAAAAATGTATATTTTGTTTCAACTAATTTATTCTGACAAAAATGACAAATTTGTTTCAAATAATTTATTTAGACAAAAATGTAAATTTAAATTCAACAGTTATATTTTGACAAAAATGATAATTTTAATCCAACTACTATAATTTGTCAAAAATGACAATTTTAATTCAACTGTTTTGATTTGACAAAAATGAAAAATTTAGTTCAATAATCGTATTTTGACAAAAATGATAATTTTAATCCAATAGTTATATTTTGACAAAAATGATAATTTTAATTCAACTATTCTAATTTGTCAAAAATGACAAATTTAATTCAACTATTCTAATTTGACAAAAATGACAAATTTGGTTTCAAATATTTGGTTTCAACAAAAATGATATATGTTTGTTTCACTATTTTCTTACAAAAAAAATGTCCTTTTTATTTTAACTATTCGGTTTCAAAAAAATTGATATTTTTGTTTCAACCATTTTGGTTCAACAAAAATGATATATTTGTTTTCAACTATTTTATTATGACAAACATGATATATTTGTTTTCAACTATTTTATTATGACAAACATGATATATTTGTTCTCAACAATTTTATTTCAACACACAGTCATCAAATTAACAGATCTACATAACAACATCAATCATCAATCCCAAATCAAATCACGTATAACATCAAATAGAATTTAACAGCGGACTGGAAGAAAAATCACGATCATAATTAATTAATTTAAATTACAAAAAAATAGAATTCTCACCTTGATCGGTTTTATTTTCGATTTTTATTTCTGTACAACTCAGATTTGAATTTGATCTGAATTCTGATTTGCTCCGTTTTTGTTCCAGTCAGTTCCATCTCGAAGCTGCCCTTTTTTTGATTCTAACGCAACTGATTTCATGAAATTCTAATTTAAAATGAGCGAGTTATGGCGATTTATACTTTAAACAATTTAAATACGTAATTAATTAAATTAATTAATTATTTACCTAACCCATTTCCTAATTATCATCCATCAGCTATTTCATTCCAGGCTACTTCGAAGAACCCAAATCGCGATACCCCTACTTTAATTCACACACCACCAGACCCCTCCGACCATCGATCAACCATCGCCACTCCGAAGCCCCGCTTGGCGCATTCCTTCACCCACGATTTGGGCGAGCTCGGTGGCTCATGGAGCCCTAAAACCGCAGCCAAACGCGGTTTCTTCCAGCTCAAATTTTGAGCGATCCATAACCCAAAAAACCATCATCACCGTTGGATTTTCAATCCATGAAGAGGTCTTCATTTTTTCCTTAGAAAATTCTTGAGAATATTGAACGGATTTAGGGATTTGGGGGAGCGATTTTCAGAAGATATTGGCCATTAATTCAAGAGGGTGGCGGCTGTATGTTTTAGGGTTTAAAAAATTCTAGGGTTATTTATAATAAAATAATAATAAATTCCTTAATTTCTTAGTTAAAGCCCATTAACCCTTAACAGCTCCAAATTCAGCCCAACAAATGTTGTCCCTAGCCAAATACCCCCTGTTCCGGACATAATGGACTAGGTCCCGTTAGCCCGTTTGATCGTCTCAGCCCATGGTTCTTTAAATTAAAATATAAATTATTTAATCATTTAATTTGATTGTACATTTAAATTTACAGGGTCCACAAACTGACTCCAAAAATTCCCGACAAATAAATCTTGCTATGTGTTGATGGTATGGTCCTAACAAAATTAATTTCATCGAATTTGGAGATCGTTTGAAAAATGGCCATTTTCTGGTCGATCCAATTTGACTGAAATATACAAAACACGTTTTCTTTTTCCACACTCACATATTAATTCCAAAAATTATGAAAATTGCAATCTAGTAATAAATTGACATTCCGGATCCAACAAAAGTGGTTTCATCGAAACGGAGGTTGTTTGCAAAATGGCTATATTTAAGAGCCATATATTATATTTAAATATATATAAATTCTATAGCGACTTTTCTGAATTTTAAACTGGACTTAACATGCAATTTCTAAAGTGAAATCTCAGTTTCTTACATTCTTTAGAAAGATATTATTGAACAGATTCAAATATTTCTGGTTTCGTCCAATTCTGATTTAACATGAGTTTTGTATATCAAACTACCGCGCTATTTCAGGCTCGTTTTATAATTAAAATAAATTTTTTCGTTTTAACTTCGATTAAAATAATTTTTTCATTGTTATTATTTAAAATAAATTATTTTAAATATTCAGAATCCATTAAAATTTCTAAAATAAAATTTTTAAATTGGTTCCAAAATTCTAGGTTGTTACAATCTCCCCCACTTAAAATCTATTCGTCCTCGAAAAGGAACGGAGCTGAAAGTTGTTTAATTAACCAACTCAACTTTCACTCTTTTATAAGTTTCAATAATTTTATTAGTTGAACTAATAACCACATAGCATAATCATCAACCAATTAGTTGATTAGCCTTTCAAATATATTTAACTTTTATATATTCAAAAATCATATTTTCTAAAATTGGATTATTTATATAATCGCAAATACGTTAATTATAAACTTGTTACTCTCAACTCATTCTAGGGCATTTCTACCCCATCTCTAACGAGTTTCTCATTCTAGGATGCTAATGATCCTACCTCTAATGAGTATTCTTTTATAGGATATTTTTATTCCTACATCTGATGAGTCTTTTGTTCAGTTCTAACGAGTTGTACCCCAAAGATTTGAATTAACCAAAGCCATGATACCAGCTGTAACGACACGGATTTCGCCCGGACCTAATCGATCGCTAAATCGACCAAGACCGTTCGAATCCCGCATACGCTAACTCTGGGCATACAACACATCAGAACAATTAACAGTAGACTTTTATAAACATTATAATAATGTTACATCAGAGTACGAAATACCAGAGTACATCGAATATAATAATACAACAGTAGAAGAAAATTTACAATGAATTTAATACAGTGCAGCAGAACCAATAAACTGATACAGCGGAAGTCTATCAATGCTCTGGACACAGCTTTAAGCTTCGATCCAGAATCCTACTCAATATATCTGCAAAATAAGCTACTCGACTGGCCGTATGGAAAAGAGGGCACCCGAGTTTGCAAAGTGAAACAAACTACGAGTCAGTCATGGGACTGGTATGAGAAATCTTTCCTAACTTATCTAGGCTAATCACAGGACCATGCCACTAACGCGGAACAGGTTTACTCCATTGGATTGCCAGTGCATAAATTAAATAAATTTTTATTCAAAACAATGCAATGCTTTTTAGAAAAATGAAATCATTATAAGATTCAGGTCCAATCACACAATGCAACACAAACTGTAGGATAGAGTTTTACCTTATAATGATCAAACATGCTTGATACGTATAAAATAATATTTAATATTATTATTCGCGTCTAATCAGTTTTAAAATACATCAAAGTAAATGTATCAATCCTAGATGGCATAGCTACCATATACTATGTCGCCATATATAGGTTTACAATCAAAACCGTAATGTCATATTGGAAATTGGGTTTCCATTATGAGTCAAGGCTGGGGACGATCTCCTTATCGATTCGAGACACTCTAGCAAATGTCTCAGGATTCAGACGTTGGCGAACCCTTGGATCCTGCAGGACCGGTCCACAAATACTTTAGTGGATTGGCAATTCCTGAAAATACGCTTCTCGGTCCTGTTGAACCTATAAATTAGCCACTATCTACCAATATAACTGAGGCCTCGTAATCCATCATCCACGTAAGTAAAATGTTAGGGCTTGCAAAACCCTGATACCACTTCTAGCTAGAAAGAAACGTGTGCACTCCCTATAACACCCCACCTCCGTTAAGGTCACTCACAAGGGAATGCCTTAACTTTGGTGGAGCGTTTTAGTAAACAGAACAGAAACTTACAAGACAGATAAAACAGTACTTGAAAATTTTATCACTTTATTTCAACAGAAGCTTGGTTACATCCTTTCAAATCACAATATCAGAATTCAAGTACAAAATATCAGTCTTGTACAAAAGCCTTCAGAATGCATAGTTTAAAATCATAATCCCCACAGAAGAAGACAAGCCATACTTTAAGCACTGCAAGCGGAAGAAATCTGGATCAAGCTAGAGTATTCCCTTCTACAAAACCTGGGGGGGAGAAATGGAAGAAAGGAGGCGAAACAACAAGGGTCAGACAAAAGTCTGGCAAGTCCAGTGATTTTCAGTTATGAACAGATAATAATAACATGACATGAAAATAAAACTGGATGAGAGATAACTGTAACAGATGTAGCAGATATGACAGAAGAACAGAATGATATAAGCTATTGCTTTACACTTCTCTGCACTAATACTAGTATAACAGAATTAGGTGTCACCCCAATGTCTAAACTGAAACAGGTACAGAATAATTTAACAAAAACAGATTTCTAATAATGGGCCTTTACTACCCGATCAGAAACATACAGTAGCAGAAATAGATTAATCCCTACAGAAACAGAATGTAGAATTAGGTGTACACTAGTAATGGGCCTTTACCACCCGAACAGACGGTACCACGCAGAAACAGACAGGTGTTACCACCCAACAGAAACAGACGGTACCAACAGAAACAGATAGAACTAAGTGTACCCTAAAACCCTACCCCAAGCGATCGGCTCCCTAATACATAAATATCCTGTGTCGGCCCCACAGTAGGGTGTATCACTCCCTAAAGTGACAACCAATTGGCACAGACCTATTTACAAATGTCACGGTGTCTTACATCCTCAGAGGCAGACCGGGATCCATGCACGCACATGACCCGGTTGGAACGCACCATCAACACCCCTCGCCATTATCAGAATGAACCGCTTATAATTAGTTCAGTAAGCGTGCCCGGACCCTACCTACTGTTGGGTCAAAGTTTTGATACCAGAAAGGGTTACTGACTAATATGGGTCCCAAACAACAGATGACACAAGTAATTCCCCTCCTAACCTTGTGTCCCCAGACTAACAGATTTCAGATTAACTTGTTTACAGGTTCAGACATACAGAATTCAGATCAACTAGTTCACAGATCAGACAATCAAGTTAACAGGTTTTCAGACTAACGGATCCGATGTTCGGATTAACAGGCTTACAGATTAACTGGTTGCAGATTATCTAACTTTGTATTGGGCCTACGGATTCACGAAACGGGTTTATCAGATTCATTGGTCCAATTGGTTTAACCTTACCCAACACGTTTTAGACATCATAATTATCTCAGATTTTCATTAATTAAATATTAATGCCCAAACCTCTCACATTAGACTGACAGTTTGCGGCTACTGGTTAGGTCGGTTGGTTCCGGGCAGGTATCTGTCGCAAACTGAGTCTAACCTTGGGTTTCAAGCACGTTATGACTAACTTCTCACATTAGAACCTATTGTTTGCGACCACTGGAAGATGTCGGGCGGTTCCGGGTAGAATTACGCCGCAAACTCATTCTAACCTCGAGTTAGCCATGTTTATCTTTGCGGCCAATTAATTAATGATTTACCATTTATACCCACGCCTAATATACATATCAACTATTCATAACTATAGCCAATTCAGATTATGTCAATAGCGGACTAATTATGTCAACTCAACAGATATTGCAGATAACAGATTTTTCAGATTAGGCGACTTAACGGATTTACCAGATTAAGCAAACTAGCAGATCTAGCATTTTCAACAGACTTAGCAGATGACAGATTTGGCAGATGAACAAATCTAGCAGACTAGGCAGTAGAGCAGAACTAGCAGATTAAGCAATATAACAGAACTAGCAGATTAAGCAATATAGCAGAACTAGCAGATTAGGCAAATATAACAGATTTAATCATTCCTTAAAGTTTCACAAACATATCTTGCCTAATTTTAAATTTTGCCTAAGCATGCCTAAATAATTGTCATGATTCACACTATGATCATATACAAAATATAACCATCGATTACTATGCATGTCATATATCCCAAAGATCCCTTACTTAGGTGTTTATTTACATTTAATAGATGTCCTACCTTAATGTAAATCTTTATACCTAAGCCATATTTTCTTTGTCTCAAGTCATATGTTAACATACCATGGTTCCTCTTCTTCCAATTCACATAATATGCATAGATCTAAATCTAGTTTACAACTTATGTCCTTTTTCTTAAATCAGTCACAGATTAACCATGTCCAATTATTCCACATTCATTATTTGTCCCAAACATTTTAGCGTTCGTGCGTTAATCTCTTAGGAGATTGGCACAGGCTCGTAGTAGCCTGGCTATAGAACATAAAGAAGAAGAGATACAGAATAAAATAGATCAGAACAGAACATACATAATCTCAAATTCAGATTTACAATCATGTCACAATTATGATTAAAGTTTATATCGGAAAATAACTGCACTTGCCTAGGTTGGATTCTAAAAGAAAAAGGTGTTGTAGCTGTTCTCTTTTAATCCTAATCAGAATTGGAGGAAGAAGAAGCACAAGTCCTAGCTTAGGTTTCAGCAGAGTAGAAACGCCATTGATTTATTTATTTTTAGAGAGGAAGAGAGCAATGGAGGCTAGAGAATTGTATATGAGATTTAGGTTTAGGTTAGGGATGTATATATAGGTGTAGGAAGTTATTTAGGACCATTAGATTAACCCTGAATCATGAGAACCATTCAAATGCAAAATCTGCATTTGAGCGAATCGGCCGACGGGATGACAGCCAAACACCCTGGATTAACCCCTAGTCGACCCAGCGGAGCTCGGGTCGACCTCAAAAATGGGCCGGTTTGGTTATTCCCCCTCCCAATTCGCTGTTTTGAACCTTTTTTGCATGTTTATTTATTTAATTTTTATATATATCTATATATATTTCTATCATATGCATACAAACTTCAAGGCTTAATAACTTCTTCATAATTAACCTTTTTTTTAATATTCTCAGAAAATACGGGGTGTTACACTTCCTGCGTTCCCTTGTCCCGCTTCTGACTCTTACTGGGGTATGAGGCTCGCCAAGTAGCGCTATACACAAAGCTACGCCTAAACAGGTCGTGCTTTGATCATCAACCACAAGGCTCTGCTTTTCAACAAAAGCCTTGATCATTTGCATCTTGGCATACCACATTGACAATTCACGCCATGTGATCAATAACTATCAATATATAGCCTCTGAACTCATGCGTCTCAAAGAATGGTGTTAAGCAAGAGAATAAATTCTCCGCCACTAGACAGATATATATTAAATAGAATCAATTTACATGGAATGAAATTCAGTGTCAGACACACATCCATTTACAAGACCTCGGTCTGAACGAAACCGGAGACACCTTATTCCTCCTTCCGTATGTCCAATATGGAAGAGAGGTGCTCGCTTATCCGGACAATCAACAAGTACATCCGGACAACTACCACTTTAACCCTTTACTTGGAGCAACCCAATGCCGGGCATTAGCAGTCACCCATTCGATGTAAAGACCGCCGGTCTTCAATCACCATCTTCAATATCTTCGATTTAAATCGTCGTATAATTATTTGAAATGAGATTGAACTCGGTCTTTTCAAATAATTCTCGCATATATATAGTTTAAATCATCTCATATCTTTAATATTATTTTATAACGATTTATCGCTATTTTTATTTATATAAAAATTGCTCAATTTAATTTAATGACGCTTGGGGTCAATAGGCGGCCCTGGCGTTGTTTTTATCCGAGTTTGATTTACACATTCCTCGAAATCTAACCGTTGGATTTTAACAAGATTTATATCGTTGGAATGATCTTCCAAAAGCGGTCCTAATGGTTCCAGTTTTGGGAAAATCCGACGGTCAGATTTTTCGGTATAATCGTTTAAATAAGATTCTGAAACGCGAACTACCGTACGCGATTCGTTTAATTTTAATTTATATATATATAATTATATATAAATATAAATCATTTGACAATTCCACTAACGTGTTTAACATGCCAAATAAAGAATGTTTTATTTTGCATAATCATTTCTTCATGTTGATAATGTCAAATAAAATGTATTTTATTTCATGACGTTTTTGCTAATGACAAACAAAATGATAATTTTTATTTGTATTTCTATTTTTAACTTTGACAAATAAAATGAAATATTTTATTTGTATATAGTTTCAACGTTTGTTTTGACAATAAAAATGATTCTTTAAATTACATACAAATTCTAATGTATGTTGTGACAACAAAAATGATTCTTTAACTTACATACAAATTTTAATGTATGTTGTGACAACAAAAATGATTCGTTAACTTACATACAAATTCTAATGTATGTTATGACAATAAAAATGATTCTTTAACTTAGATACAAATTCTAATGTATGTTGTTACAATAAAAATGATTCTTAAATTTGCATACAAATTCTAATGTATGTTGTGATAATAAAAATGATTCTTAAATTTGCATACAAATTCTAATGTATGTCGTGACAATAAAAATGATTCTTTAATTTACATACAAATTCTAATGTATGTTGTGACAATAAAAATGATTCTTTAACTTACATACAATTCCTATTTCAACAAAATGCCTAAAAAGTGATATATTCATTTTTGTTGACAATTCTAGTTCAACCAAATGATTAAAAAGTGGTTCATTCATTTTGTTGACAATTCTATTTCAAAAAAATGATTAAAATGATATTTGCATTTTTGTTGACAATTCTATTTCAACAAAATGATTACAATGATATTTTCATTTTTGTTGACAATTCTATTTTAACAAAATGATTACAAGTGATAATTTCATTTTGTTAACAATTCTAGTTCAACAAAATGAATATAAGTGATGATTGCATTTATGTTGACAATTCTAGTTTAACAAAATGATTAAAAGTGATAATTTCATTTTGTTAACAATTCTAGTTCAACAAAATAAATAAATAGTGATAATTTCATTTTGTTAATGATTCTAGTTCAGCAAAATGAATAAAAATGGTCTTTTCGTTTTGTTGACAATTCTATTTCAACAAAATTAATATTTTTGCTCAAACACAAATCTATTTAACCAAAAATGTTATTTTTGTTTTAACTCAAATCTCCTTAACAAAAATGTAATTTTTGTTTTGACTCTTATCTAATTAACAAAAATGTAATTTTTTTTTTTGACTCTTATCTAATTAACAAAAATGTAATTTTTGTTTTGACACTTATCTACTTTACAAAAATGTTATTTGTGTTTTGACACTTATCTAATTAACAAAAATGTAATTTTTGTTTTGACTCTTATCTAATTTACAAAAATGTTATTTGTGTTTTGACCCAAATCTATTTGACAAAAATGGTATTTGTATTTTGACACAAATCGATTCAACAAAAAATGTCATTTTTGTTTTGACTATTTAATTTCAACAAAAAATGACATTTCTGTTTGACAAGTTTTATTTTGACAAAAATGTAAATTTTGCTTCAACTATTATATTTTGACAAAAATGTATATTTTGTTTCAACTAATTTATTTTGACAAAAATGACAAATTTGTTTCAACTAATTTATTTAGACAAAAATGTAAATTTTAATTCAACAGTTATATTTTGACCAAAAAGATAATTTTAATCCAACTATTCTAATTTGTCAAAAATGACAAATTTAATTCAACTATTCTGATTTGACAAAAATGACAAATTTAATTCAATAATCATATTTTGACAAAAATGATAATTTTAATCCAATAGTTATATTTTAACAAAAATGATAATTTTAATTCAACTATTCTAGTTTGTCAAAAATGACAAATTTTATTCAACTATTCTAATTTGACAAAATGACAAATTTGGTGTTAAGACCCGTAACTTCCCCGTAAAGGAAAGAGCGGATAGTTCAAGAACAAGCCACAACAGAACGCAGACGGGAGAACATTTCATTGTATATTACAACAATGCATCAGATTACAAGAATATACAGAGTATAAATGAATATTACACAGAAATATCAGAGATTTAAATTACATTTAAATACATCGCATCGGAAAATAATACAATACACAACTAGAAGAGATACACGGATACAAAGCTTTCCGGATATCGTTCCAGCTGTAAACCAGGATCCTGTGAATATAAATATGCAAAACCAATACTACTAGCTGCCCGTGTCAAAATAGGGGCACCCAGAGTTTAGGTTAAAACAATAAACTCCAGGTCAGTCATGGGACTGGTGTGAGAACTAAAACAGTTAATCTTTAATTTTAATGTTCGGTAAATCAAGGGACCACGCCGTATAACACGGAACGGGTTTCCTCCCAAGAATACCAGTGCATAAAACAAATAGCGCAATGCTAAATAAAGAAAAATGAAACTGTTATAAGACCCAGGTCCTATCACACAATGCAACGCAAGCCGGGGGATAGGGTTTTCCCTTATAACAGCCAAAGAATGCTTAATACGTTTAAAACAAATCATTTGATACTATTATAAGTGCATAGTGTATAAAACAACTTCAAATCATAAGTATCAATCATAGGTGGCATGGGTACCATATATCAAGTCGCCATACTAGGCTCTACAATCAAAACCGCAAATGTCACGTATTTGGAAATTGGATTTCCATCTATGAACCGAGGCAAAAGATAGTCCTCAACCGATTCGAGACTCTCTAACCCGAGCCTCAGGCAAGTACTCTGTCAAGCCTTTGGATCGTCAGGGCCGGTCAACCAATGTGGATTAAAATGCCTGAACACTGCGTTTCCCCGCCCTTTGGGGCGTAAATGAGCCAACGAATGGCTCCATCGGACCCGGATCGTCCGATCTAACCGAGGCACCTCGCAACAGCAACAACCACACAGGTGAAAAGTATATAAATGTCAGGGCTGGTAGGTCACTGACACCACCCTAGCTAGAAAGAAACGCATGCCCTCCCTGAGGTCCGTCTCCCGTTTTTGGTTCACAACCGGGGTGTGAGGCTCGCGAATTCACGTTACACAAAGCTGTGCCACACAGGCTGTGCTTTGATCATCACCACAAGCCACACAGGCAATTCACTCCATGCGATTGATATCCATCAATATATAACCCCTGAGCTTGTACGTCTCAGAGAAGGGCGTTAAGCAAGAGAATAAATTCCCTGCCGCCAAACAGATATATATTTAATAGAGATCAATCACACGGACTAAAATCCAATGTGAGACACACAATCCATTTACAAGTCCGTTCTGGGTCTGAACGAAACCGGAGGCACCTAGTACCCCGCATATCCATCGATCTCCAAGTACGTTTGGACGATCACCAACTGTTTCCATCTTCTTGGGTGTACAGCCCAATCAAGATCATCAGTAATCACCCAAACGACGTGAAGACTTCCGGTCTTCGACCATCGTCTTCATCTTCGACTTATCGTCGTATCAGTTATTCAGAATGGGATAAACCCGGTCTTTCCGAATAACTCGCGTATATTTTAAATAAGTGTTACACAAACACAACATACGCCTCATTCCAATTCATCAGTCACTAACCGTAAATTAATCAAGAGAATAATTCCCCAAATATTAACCCCGAAGGCCGAAACCAACATCAGATCAATATCCAGAAAACCATTCTCCTTAGCTAACCGACAGTTATTTTCTAAATTGCACATTCATAGGGAAAAGTTCCCATTAATTTTATCAAAGATAAATCCTTTAAATTTATTCTTTAATCTCCTTTGAATATCAATTCAAACTAGTCGGGATTAGCGAACCACACCGAAGTAATCATTTATTTTATTTCCCAATCCCAACCTATTAATCCCATGAAGTAAAACTGGTCCTACTTCATATCTAACACCACGGTGTTATCGGTAAATTCAATTACCATTTCACGTTCAAATCTAATTAAAGATTTAACTATCGCTTGGAGCAAAACTGGTGATACTCCATTCTCGATCATTTCAATCTAATTAAAGATTCATTAAAACTCCACTTAGTTTTAATCTTTGACTGGGTTAAAGAATCAGTGTCATTTAAAACACGGTTCACGGTAAACCCAAAATCACCTTCCATTAATTATCGGGTTAAAGAACAAGTGTTATTTAAAACACTGTTCATGATAAACCCAAAAATCAATACTAATGCGATTCCAATTAAATATCATTTAATTGGTACATTTCATTAAATCTAAATAAAAAGATTTAATCTTTTCTCAACTGGGTTCAAGAACAGTGTTAATGAAGACACCATTCACGACAAGCCCAAATCACATTTGATATTAAACACAAGGCTCTGAATAGAAAATATATCGGCTTATATTCAATATCAAATTCTACGACCAACAGATATCGTATTGGAAATAACGATATATATATATATCTATATCTTTCAAATTTCCATAACAACATCTGTATAATCACGAAATCCAACATCGAAATATTCTGAAGACAATTTCGATTCAAATCCATTCCAATGCAATCATTGGAAATTCTGGTTATTTTCTAAACCATTTCAAATTCAATTTATTTATTTTAAAAATAAATAGAATTATAATTCTAGTTCAAAACTAGTTCATTTCGATAAAAATCTTTTTTTATCTTTTCAGATATGGAGTTTTTCATCCCAATTCTTTCTAAATCATTTCTTGTGATTTTACACAAATTATTACTATTTTTAATAATTTTATCAATGCCCGTACAGTCGATTTCCATCAAAGGCCATCGAACTGCACTTATAGCGACCTTTTTCAAATTTTATTTGCACATAATTCCAAATCCAACTGTTAGATTTCTAATTTCTAATATTCGTTAGAAAGCTCTTTTCGATACGAACCCAACGGTTCCGGTTTTAGGAGAATCCGACGGTCGGATCTCCCGTAATATCCGTTCGAAGTCAATGGTCGAAATTCGCGAACTACCGCGGCGCGGCGCGTTCTATTCAGGCCATTATATTATATATATAATATATATATTATATACTTCGTCGATTTCAATTCAAAACGTGCTTTATAAATCGTTTTAAATTCATTTTCAAAACGGTTTCAACTTCATATTCAATTTCAAATCAAAATTGAATATTCCAATTTAAATTCATTTCAAATTGATTTCAATTAAAATTGATTTCTAATTCAATTTTAGTTCGTTTTCAATTCAATTTCAATTCGAATTCATTTCTGTTCAATTTCAATTCGAATTCATTTCTATTCAAATTCATTTCAAAACGATTTCAATTCTATTTCAATTCTATTCGAATTCATTTCAAAACGATTTCAATTCTATTTCAATTCTATTCGAATTTCGAACCATTTCAGTTTATTTCGAATTTCAAATTAATTCAATTAGATTTGAATTTCAATTCATTTTAATATTCACTTCAATTTGAATAAAATCGATATAAATATGTATCACGTTAAAATGGCGTCAATCTATCAACGCGGCTTCATATATTTCGATTTTCAAATATTCTATTTCAAATATTTCTTTTTCAAATATTTCTAATTTCAAATATTCTATTTCGAATATTTCTATTTCGAATATTTCTATTTCGAATATTTCTATTTCAAATATTTCTATTTCGAATATTTCTATTTCGAAACTGGAATGAGGCCCAATCAATTACCATATAATGTTAATTATATGGATTCTCTACAACACATGTATATATCAACAACGATGAATAATCAACCATCATCCAAAGTGCATTCTACACTGTATATGCATCAAATATAAATATTCAACGCTTATAACAGTCTGTCAATCAATCGATCGACATACAACTAAACAATCGGGATTAGTGTACGTCAAATATCATCCCAATACCCGTGTGGGGTTTCAAACAGTCAAACACATATTTTATTTGTGCAGTTGGGCGATGTGTAAAATTTATCGTCCCAATCAATGTTCTTCAAATAGGTGTACATAAACAAACCGTCCGGTTTGTAAATGAATATTTATTTATTCACATTCACGTTAAAAATTATATTTTTAACGATCAAATATTTTATTTTAACACATGAATTTTTATTCAGTTCATTTACAAAATAAAAAAGATATTTTTACTAACTTATTTTAGAAAATTTCGGCGGCATAACGACACGATACTAGAAACGGGACAAGGCTTAGCCTTACCCCCGGTCTAATGAAGGCCCACGCCATTCACACATCAATCAAATCAATTTCATTTCACCAAACAATTCAATTCAAACCAAATAATCTAACCAACTACACAACCAAACAATTAAACAAACAAGCCATCCATGGTCTGTGGATGACGGGTGTCGGGTGCTACTAAACACCGTCTGCATCCTAGTATATATTTATAACTAGAAAAATTAAATTGAAAGGTGAGAAGTTCTCACATTATTGCTAATCCAATCCCACGACTCTTTTTGTGCAGAAATCTTTGTCGTTTCATCTTTCATCACTTTCTTTGCCCGTATCCTCTACAGATATAAAAATCACATTTTTACTTCGTTATTCAATATATAAAAATCGAATTTTTACTTCGCTATTCAATATATAAAAATCGAATTTTTACTTTGCTATTCAATATATAAAAATCGAATTTTTACTTCGCTATTCGATATATAAAAATCGAATTTTTACTTCGCTATTCGATATATAAAAATCGAATTTTTACTTCGCTATTCAATATATAAAAATCGAATTTTTACTTCGCTATTCAATACATAAAAATCGAATTTTTACTTTGCTATTCAATATATAAAAATCGAATTTTTACTTTGTTATTCAATATATAAAAATCGAATTTTTACTTTGTTATTCAATATATAAAAATCGAATTTTTACTTCGCTTTTCAATATATAAAAATCGAATTTTTACTTCGCTTTTCAATATATAAAAATCGAATTTTTACTTTGCTGTTCAATATAGAAAAATCGAATTTTTACTTCGGTGTCCAATATATAAAAATCGAATTTTTACTTTGCTATTCAATATAGAAAAATCGAATTTTTACTTTGCTATTCAATATAGAAAAATCGAATTTTTACTTCGCTATTCAATATATAAAAATCGAATTTTTACTTTGCTATTCAATATATAAAAATCGAATTTTTACTTCGCTATTCAATATATAAAAATCAAATTTTTACTTTCCTATTCAATATAGAAAAATCGAATTTTTACTTTGCTATTCAATATAGAAAAATCGAATTTTTACTTCACTATTCAATATATAAAAATCGAAATTTTACTTTGCTATTCAATATAGAAAAATGGAATTTTTACTTTGCTATTCAATATAGAAAAATCGAATTTTTACTTTGCTATTCAATATAGAAAAATCGAATTTTTACTTTGCTATTCAATATAGAAAAATCGAATTTTTACTTACCAATAAAAATATTATTTTTATAAACTAAAAATCCTATAACTTTATCAATTAAAAATCCTATTTTTCTTATAAACTATATGAATGAAAATAGAAGACAAAAAAACTTACATTGAGTTATTAGAAAGAAAGGGGGTTTTTCTGCGAATTTAAGTGAATAAAAAGGGGGGGGGGAAGAGAGGGGCGGTCTGAGGTGGTTGCAACGATGGGGTTGGTTGGAGTAGTGGCCTGAGGTGGCGGTGGAGGTCTAGGAGGGGCGGATTTGAGGTGGTTGCAGCGATGGGGTTCAAGGCGTCGCGGTTTTTTTTGGGAGAAACTGGGAGCGAGGCGTCGGAGCAGAGAGGAGGGAGGAGGGGGGTCCGCCTGAGGCGGCGGGTGGCCAACACCGGGCGCGAGGTCGGGGCAGGGTCGGCGGCGCGATGTCCTAGGTTTTTTTTTCTGTATCGATTTTCTGAGAGAGAGGAGAGAGAAGAGGGAAAAAGGGGAGGGGAGGTGAATATATATTATTACCATTTTATTTAATTTCAACTTTAAACTTTAAAAAGTTGACTTTTCTATCGAACCCCAATCGAGGCCCAACGACTGTCGCCACTAGCTAATTACCCCCATTCCGAACACAACGGAATATGTGTCGTAAGTCAATTCGATCATTACGATCAGTTTCCGTTGGATTTAAAATATAATTCTTTATATATTGAATTTGAACACGCGTTTCAATTTACCGGGGCCACATACAGTCTCTAAAAATTCCAGAAAAATATTTTCTAGCTTCGTATTGACGATACGGTCCTAACAAAACTAGTTTCATCAAATTCTGAGACCATTTGAAAAATGGCCATTTTCCAGTCGATTAAAATCAACTAAAACTGGTCAAACGCGTTTTCCTTTGCCACGCTCACATATTGATTCGAAAAATTATGAAATTTGAAACCTAGAAATAACTTTACATCACGGATCCAACAAAAGTGGTTTCGTCGAAATCCGAGGTCGTTTGCAAAATTCCCATTTTAAGGGCCTGAATTCCATAGCGACTATTCTGAAATTTCAACTGGACATATCTTTTGATTCCCGCTATGAAATCTCAATTTTCCGGATTCGTTGGAAAGATATTCTCATATAGATCCTATTAGTTTTGGTTTTACTAAAATCCGGATTGTTTTGCACCCGGTACATTCAATTGAAGTTTGAAATCGAATTATCGAACTACCGCGCCGTTTTCAATTCCTTATATAATTATATATAATTATTTATATTCTATCGACGATGTATATAATATATACGTTCGAATTCTATTAAAAATAAATTTCTCGTCGATGTCATTTAAAATAATTCATTTTAAATAATCAAAATTCGCTAAAATTGCCAAAATAAAAATTTTAAACTGGCCCAAATTTTCGGGTTGTTACAATTGGTTTCAACAAAAATGATATATTTTTGTTTCACTGTTTTCTTACAACAAAATGTCCTTTTTATTTTGACTATTTGGTTTCAACAAAATTGATATTTTTGTCTCAACCATTTTGTTTCAACAAAAATGATATATTTGTTTTCAACTATGTTATTATGACAAACATGATATATTTGTTTACAACTATTTTACTATGACAAACATGATATATTTGTTTTCAACTATTTTATTATGACAAACATGATATATTTGTTTTCAACAATTTTATTTCAACACACAATCATCAAATTAACAGATCTACATAACAACATCAATCATCAATCCCAGATCAAATCAAATATAACATCATACAGAATTTAACAGCGGATTGGAAGAAAAATCACGATCATAATTAATTAATTTTAATTATAAAAAAATAGAATTCTCACCTTGATCGGTTTTACTTTTGAATTTTATTTCTGTACAGTTCAGATTTGAATTTGCTCTGAATTCTGATTTGCTCCTTTTTTTTTGTTCCAGTCAGTTCCATCACGAAGCTCTCCTTCTTGTGAGTCTAACGCAACTGATCTCATGAAATTCTAATTTAAAGTGAGCGAGTTATGGCGATTTATACTTTAAACAATTTAAATACATAATTAAATTAATTAATTAATTATTTGCTCAACCCATTTCCTAATCATCATCCATCAGCTATTTCGTTCCAGGCAACTTCGAAGAACCCAAATCGCAATACCCCTACTTCAATTCGCACACCACCAGACCCCTCCGACCATCGATCAACCATCGTCACTCTGAAGCCCCGCTTGGTGCCTTCCTTCCCACGATTTGGGCGACTCGGTGGCTCATGGAGCCCTAAAACTACAGCCAACGTGGTTGCTTCCAGCTCAAATTTCGAGCGATCCATAACCCCAAAAACCATCATCACCGTTGGATTTTCAGTTCGTGAAGAGCTCTTCATTTTTTCCTTAGAAAATTCTTGAGAATATTGAACGGATTTAGAGATTTGGGGAAGCGATTTTCAGAAGATAATGGCCATTAATTCAAGAGGGTGGCTGCTGTATGTTTTAGGGTTTAGAAAATTCCAGGGTTATTTATAATAAAATAATATTAAATTCCTTAATTTCTTAGTTAAAGCCCGTTAAACCTTAACAGCTCCAAATTCATCCCAACGAGTGTTGTCCCTAGCCAAATACCCCCGTTCGAGACACAATGGACTAGGTCCCGTCAACACATTTGATCGTCTTAGCCCACTTTTCTTTAAATTAAAATATAAATCTTTTAATTATTTAATTTGATCGTACATTTAAATTTACTGGAGCCACAAACCGACTCCGAAAATTTCCAAAAAATAAATCTAGCTATGTTTTGATGATATTGTCCTAAAAAAATTAGTTTTGTCTAATTTGGAGATCATTTGAAAAAAAGCCATTTTCTGGCCGATCCAATTTGACTGAAATTGACAAAACACGATTTCTTTTGCCGCACTCACATATTAATTCCAAAAATTATGATAATTGGAATCTAGCAATAAATTGACATTCCGGATCCAACAAAAGTGGTTTCATTAAAAACGGAGGTCATTTGCAAAATGGCTATATTTAAGTGCCATATATTATATTTAAATATATATAAATTCTATAGTGACTTTTCTGAATTTTAAACTGGACATAACTTACAATTTATAAAGTAAAATCTTAGTTTCTTACATTCTTTAGAAAGATATTGTTAAACAGATTCAATTATTTCTTGTTTCGTCCAATTCTGATTTAAAATGAGTTCTGTATATTAAATTGAATTTTCAAACTGCCGCGCCATTTCAGTCTCATTTTATAATTAAAATAAATTTATTCGTTTTAACTTCGATTAAAATAATTTTTTTGTCGTTATTATTTAAAACAAATTTGTAACGACCCGTATTTTCAGCAATATATAATTAATTAATTTAATTATTTAAACAGTGAAAATGGTTGTTTAATTAAATCATGGTGAATATTCAATTAATATAATAATTAAATAATATATTTAATTCTGAAATAATCAGAATTAGTGAATTGGCAATATAATGTGAACTGTGCAATTCAAATTATATAATTCTGTTTATAATTGAATTAGAATAACGAATATATTATATAAACGAAGTTTGAACGTATAATTATATTATAATTAAAATCGAACTCGAAATGGCGCGGCAGTTCGCTATTTCGCGATTTGAACTTCAACGGGATATACAAGGTCCGTTTTAAATCGGATTTCTGTGTAACAAGAAACGTTAGGATCCGGTGAAGTATATTTTTCTGATGGAAGAGAAAAATCAGGATTTCGTTGTGTAGATTGTGAGTTGTGTCCAAATCAAAATTTAAAATAGTCGCTATAGAATCGTTTATCGACTGTAACGGTTTATTCGATATAACTAGATACCGATTTCGAATTTAGACAAGATTCTTTTGAGATGTAGTGCCAATTTAATTTTTCGAATTTTATTGTAATTTTTAATTAACTAAATAAGCAACTTTTTAATTGGAGTATTTTGCACCTTGTATCAATATTTTTGGGTATCACAATATGAGTTTACCTACCGATATTTTTATATTTATGGGATCACGGCACATTACTCGATATAATGGTAATTTCATATCTGTCCGTGAACAAACAGAGTTCCGTATAATGGGGTACACTTAAAAATATATAGATATATATCAATATACACTCTTTTCAAATTAAAATATTATCCCTAAAAGACAACCTAAGACACATATAGCCGGACAATCTATGAAACGTGGAGGGCTAAAGTATCACAAATAAATATGTGCTCCACCTCTTGACATGACCTCACGTTTCGCTGTACACTTTCCTTAGCAAGTAAGGAACCATTTTGTATTTATAATAACACACCCTCCATCGTTTATTCTTCTTCCAGCAAGTTTCGTTCTGCCACAAAATGAAAATGTGATACTTAGAAGTTGAAACCCTTCGGATAAATCACGTATAACATCAAATACAAGTATAAACCTCCACAAAAATCTGAAACAATATACTCGTCCACGTTAGTGTTTCATCTAGACAACTCGACGTGGTGGGGTTCTGTTGATGAAGCACCGCGAGATGGTGGTGGGTGTTTGCACTCTAGTGGCCGGAGGAGAGAGTATGCCGGAGAAAAACATTTTGGGTGCAGGCCATGTTCTTCTGGAACGAGATGTAGAAGGTTGGTGACTTGCATGGAAGGAGCTTTCGAAAGCAGGAGTTCGAGTGTCTGGAGAGTAGGGGCTGGTCATATTGGTGGAAGAAGTATGGTGTTTTCCATGAATTTAGATGAAATAAAGAAGGTGTAGAGGAGTTCAGGAATGAAGGGAGAGAAAATTGTTGTGTGGATGGAGAAACGATCGTGGAAGGGGCTGAAAGAATTCGGCCATGAAGAAGTTCTGGAGCGAAAGAGTGGTTTGCGAGTGAATATGGGGAGAGAGGGAAGATGGATACATGTATAAGCGGATCTAGGCTTTTGTTTTTAGATGGGCCATGGGAAATTTAGGGGTAAAACCCATTTAAAACCTTTTCATTTAGTTTAAATTTTAATTTTAATTAGCATAATAACTTATAAACAAAATATCTCATTCATATAGTGTCGGTTTTACGAACAGTCTGATCCGTTGGGATCATATGGACGAAGACTACAACATGACACTGGTTTGGAGCGATTCAGGGATCGTTGGAAATTCTGGCAAAGGAAAACGCATGAATTGAACTATCAACCGTAAATTGTTATTTAACAATAATGAACAATGTGAGTAAAACTCACTATCTCTGATTAGTTTATATTTTTATAAACTGTACTTTATTTTTGATAAATAATGATTGATTGTTATGTATTGATTGTTTGGACTGTTAATAGGTTTGATTGAAAATGTAGATATAGTTATATATAAAAATCGATAATCAAATATTGATCATGTTTAACAGTGTAGTTCATGTTGAAATGAAATCGATGTTATATATATTGTTTAACTTCTGTGGATGCAGGGAAACAGGTTGGAGGGATCCAACTGGATTCCGCAACATTTATTTTACTGTTATTCATATATTGTGATATATGATGTGATATATAATCTGTTGTAGATTATGTGTGTTTGGATAATATTTATCATTGTTATATGGTATGTTAAATACCATAAGAAATAACAGAATGATAAAAGGGAATTTTCAAAAACGTATATTGAAAATGAAATGTTTATAAAATCAAAGGATATTGTAAGGAGAATATTTATAACATCAAAGGATATTATAAATGGATTTATTTAGAAATAAATAGAATAAAAAGAGAAATATTTGTAAAACAAATAGAAAAAGAAATAGTTGGAAAATAAAAGGGGGTTTCTTACGAAATCATTGGATTTTATATATAAAAGGAAAAGGATTTTTTTAAAAGAAAATAATTATAAAATCGAAGGATAAGTTATAAAAGGAAAATATTTGTGAAATAAATATAAAAGGAAAATATTGTGAAACAAATAGGAAAAGAAATATTTATTTAGAAAATAAATACATGGAATTGAAAAGGTAGTATTTGTAAACCATTTACAAATAGATTTAAAAAGGAGATATTTGTAAAACATTTACAAATAGAATTAAAAAGGAAATATTTATTTAGAAAAATAAATAGAGTTATAAAAAGGAAATATTTATTTAGGAAATAAATAGAGTTACAAAAGGGATTTATTGGGAAATGAAAAGAATTTCATATAAGGAAATATTTGGCAAATGAAAAGAATTTTACATCAGGAAAGTTTAGACCCATGCTTCGCACACGGGAATAACATGATGTGGATTTAAAGCAAAGATTTTAAATAGAATCTGTTGTAACCAATAGATTGAGAAGATTAATTTATAAATAATATTTTATAAATTAAATAAAATATTTATCATTGGATAAATAGAATATATAAGTCAGGGCTTATATAGAGAAGTAAGAATCGATTTCAACATCAATATTTGAAACTGAATATGGACGTAGAGGTAATCAAAGGAGTTAATCAAAATGAGTTAGAAGAGTTAATCGATTAGATCTAGAGTTAATCGATTAGATTTAGAGTTAACCAATTAGAGTTAATCAGTTTGAGTTAATCGATTAGGGTTAAATCGAACTAGAGTTATTCGAATAGAGTTAATCGAACAAGAGTTAGTCGAATATTTGTTATTCGAATAGAGTAAATTGAATTAGAGTTAGTCGGATTAGAGTTATTTGAATATAGTTTATTCTAAGAAAGAGTTATCGAATAAGGTTATTCAAATAAGAGAATTAGTCGAATATAGTTTATTCGAATAGAGAAAGAAATTATCGAATATTGGTTATTTGAAAGAAATTATCGAATATTAGTTATTCGAAAGAAATTATCGAATATTAGTTATTCGAAAGGAGTTATCAAATATTAGTTATTCGAAAGGAGTTAATCGAATATTAGTTATTCCAAAAAAGTTAATCGAATATAGTTTAATCGAAAGGAGTTAATTGGTTAGAGTAAATTAGTTAGAGTTAATTGAATAGAGTTAATCTAGTAGGGTAAATCAAATAAAGTTAATCTAATAGAGTTAATAGAATTGAGTTAATCAGATAGAGCTAAATGATAAGAATAAATCGATTAGAGTTAATCGAATAGTGTTAATTGAATAGAGTTATTCGAATATAAGTTACTCGAAGAAGAGAGATTATCAAATATAGTTTATTCGAAGGAAAGAGTTATCGAATAGAGATTTATTTGAAAGAGAGTTACATAAGGAAGTTTGTTAAAGATTTAAAAGATAAACATTGACTATTTCGAAGTTAAAACGTTGTTCAGTTAAGGTCTGAGAGGTAATTATACCCCAACTTGATTGACTTCCTTCTTAACTAAGGAATGGTAAGGTTTGATAGTGAATGATGGTTAAGTGAATTTAGTTAATGAGTGAAATGGTTTGAGTTGGCATGGCGATGCCTGATTTAAACATCAATTTAAATCCAGTGAAGGAGTTTTGGAAATGTTTTCCAAATAAGAATCGGAAATGTTTTCTGATAATAGAAAATAAGAATTTAGAATATATGGGAACAAGAGATAAGTAAATTAATGAACTAAAGAGATAATTGTTTAATGATGATTGATCGATAAAATTTCCATCTGGAAATAATATCGTTGTTTGCACACGTGTTTTTCTTTGATAGTTAAATCACAGACTATCAAAGTTTTGACCATTTTTCCGTCGTCAATACGGAGAGACCGGTTGGATTCTTATCCAAAGAACCACTCCGTATGGGCGTTAGCATTTCGAATCAAATAGATCGAAGACCAATTAAAGACGGAGTAAAGTGCGAGGGCTGTTGTATAAGTGCTAGGTAGAGATTGCATAGGATGGATGTACGGAATAGTGCCTTCGGTTTGTCTAGTCCCAGGACAACTTGAATGGACGAATGTTTGACAGAGTATATCTAGTACATCACGTAAGTTGATCGTTTCAAACGTATTTACATTGGTGGCAGAGGATTTCGTTTCTCTTAGCTTATACCCATGGTATTTTTGAGAAAATCAATTTGTGATTTGATGGGTATGATGATGTGGCATTCAAAGTAAATGAAGACGTGATATGTATAGAGATACGTTATAACCTCAAGCCTCATCAACTGGGAAATGACAGAAATCTGGCAGGCAGCATGGCTAAGTGGGCCGCACACAAGTAGGGTATATTGTCACCATCAAGAGAATATTCATATTTGTTACTTCTTCTAATTCTATTTCTCTCGGGAATGGATATGTTGGTTTACCAACTGTAAGGTGACAATATATTCGATACACTCAAGCGAAATGAGTGGTCGGTCATGTGTGGCCGAGTTACAAGATGTTATTGTTGAACTCCAGTGTACCGCTTCAAGAGTACACTGAGCAGAAGGTGGATCCATACCTTGTCATAGTTGGAATCCATTCCCCAAATAAGAGCTCGCGGTTTTGATTGTATATTATATATGTAGAACGTTAGATGCAAGCGTTTCTACTAGATTAATATTACTTATGTTAGACATTATTATAATATCAGAATAATATTGATTTACTAATGATTTAGGTTATCGTAAGGTAAAAACCATCCGTGTTTATGTGTGGATCGGTCTTATATTATCCTTTGTTTCAAAAGGATTTTGAAAGTTAAATCAAATAATTTGAGTTTACTCACACCAGTCACATGATTGACCCGGAGTTTATTTTGTTTTGTTTTCCCTAAACTCTTGGGTGCCCAATTTTGTACGGGCAGTCAAGTAGTCTGTATTTACAGATACTTGAAGAGCTGGAGCAGGAGGCTTCAGAAATATATAGCTATGGTTTTTCCACTGTGTTGTAAGTGCTGTACTTTGGAAATGATATGTATATTCAAGTACAGATTTATATTTCAAAGTTATGATATGAAATATATTTGTTCGTTGCGCTTTGATATTCGTGTTTACTCTGATGTTGTATGTTCTTCTTCTTCTATTCTAAGTTTCCATCTTATTTATCCTCACCCTCTAATTTCTTTCATTAACTACCGGTATTTTCGATCCTTGGATGTTCGATATGTGTTGTATATCGGATAACCAAGATCGACTTTTTCCGGGACGTTACAGTTGGTATCAGAGCTTAAGGTTAAGTAATTACCTTGGCTCTGTGGTGTGACTCAGTAGAGATGGGTTTGTAATATCCTAGATTGAGTTGAGTGTATATATATGATTGAAAGTATTTGTTATTTAATATAATAACTTTTTTATATTGTGAAGATTTGTTGGTTGAGTTGTTTATGGGTTCTGATCGATCAATTTGATCCACTGAATCGGTAGGAGTTTCTAAACACTCGAATACGATGGGTCGACACGATATGTTTTGAAAAGAGGGTAAATGAAAACAATTTTGCCCAAAAGTATATTTTGATATAAAGGATTTATATTGGAATGGTTACAGTATATTTGATATATTTGTTGTTATTATAATCAAATGATATTATAATTGAAATGGTGTAACGACCCGTGTTTTTGGCCGTCGAATATTTAATTCACTTTATTTATTTTAAATATTATATTTGGAATATCAATGGAATTAATATCTAATTCGCTATTTAAACAAAGTTCGATGTTATATGTTTATATAATTATAAATAGAGCTTGAAATATAGCGCTGCAGTTTAAAAATTCGAGTTTGAACTTCAACTGGACATACAGAGTCCGATATAAGTCGGATTTCTGTGAAACAGGACACGTTGGAACTGTATTGGCGATAATTTTCATATGAAAGAGAAAAATTCAGATTTCGTGTTATAGATAGTAAGTTATGGCCAAATCAAATTTTGAAATAGTCGCTATGGAAAATCGTTATTAAATTATAGGCCTTTAAAATAACCGTTTTGCAAACGGACTCAGATTTCGATAAAATCAGTTTCATTAGAACCGTATCGCTGAATTATTATCAGAAAATCAAACTGCGTGGAAAACCGATGTCGTATGTGACCACGTTAGCCGTAAACGCCCATATAATTTCTATAGCGCGTAATTGAATTAATAAAGGGATATTTGAGTGCAACTTGAATATACGATCGAATTGGGCCACAAAACCAGTCCCGTTGAGTTCGTATCGCCGATTAGAGTCAGGATAGGTATATAGTTTGTTATTTTTAGAGATCGAGAAATTTGGCGTAAAAAAAAGGGTAGGGCGGTTCGGGGTAAAAACAGCCTATCGGGCAAACAGTCTCAGAATGCGACGAAACTAGTGCCGTTGGGTTCGTATCGAAAAGTTATTGCAAGATATCCAGGTTTCAAGTTGATTTGATTTAGCTGGTGATCGTGAAAAAATTAAACGCGTGTTTATTTCTGGTTTTATAAAGGGATTTTTTTTCATACGACATCGGATTTCGACGAAACTTGTCCCATTTGATCCGGAATTTCTTTTTACACCAAGAGTAGCTTTTTTATAAGTGAATAGAAATCATTTATGGGGGGGTTTAAACCCATACACCTAGAAGCCTAACCTACCCAAATGTCTGCAGCTACCATGTGCGTTCAACCTAACCATTAAGCAAACTTCCCTGAAATTTAATAAACACGTGCTCGGTCCAAACATGCAGAAACCTAAGAAGACTATGGACATGCTAAGCTCAAGCTATTAGTCTATTATTTCTTTTCAGTATTTATTCATCCACATGCAGCACTTCGTTCAGATCAGAATCGGCAGCTTTTATTTTTGATTGAAAGCACAGCAGCCGCCCTATGCATCAATACACTCAGACCTAAGTTTGTATAATATAACCAGCTTATAAATTATAGTATTTCGGATGGATTTGTTAGTGTAACTGATGACGCAACTCTTCCGAATGTGCTCACGCACATGCTATCTTCTTTCCCCTAAAGTCTGATATTGTCTAACTGGGGTAGGCACTGACATGAAAAGAAAATTCATGTAGTACACAAGCCAGTAACCTACCCTGTATTTGTATTTTCATTTCACCTAGGGAAAGGGAACCTTGCCGACCAAGCACCCCAAGAGAAAACGACATGTCGGTGTCGTGCCACCCAAATAGTCTCGCCCTATAAATACTCACGAGAACCCTGTTTTTCCATAAAACAATACATTTCTGTTGTTCTAAAAAAAAAAAAAGTGGGTGGTGACGTTGTGATGGAATGAGAAAATGGCAGGTGGTATGGTTTCATGGGTGAAACAGGATTGGTATTGGAAATGAGGTGGAGTTCATTGCATGGAAGAGGACGTGAGTCTTTGAGGCAACAGGAAGGAAGTAGAGCGCATATAAGACTAAAGGGACAGGTGGCGTAAGTATGGTTGAGAGGAGCATGGCTGTTCGTCGGGAAGATGGTGGTGGAACGTTGCGAAATGATGTTAAGTTCATGTAATGTAAAAGATGGAGTGGGTTTCATGTTTGGGTGTACAGCGAAGTGGGCGGAGCTCGTCTGAGCGTTGGACGGCAAAGGGACGTTCAAGTGCATGGCGGTTTAAGGAAGCAAGCGGTGAACAGTGTCAGCATTTGGATAGTAATCTACATGTGCTGGGTATGTTATTTCACGGCTAATCATGATTAGAATAAGCCTAATCAAGTTCTTAAGCATAGTTAATTTAATGAAGTTTTAGATGGGCATATTTGGACTTATAGCGAAAGGTACAAAGGGTTCAGGACCATAAGATTTGAAAACTATATTGTCGGCCTGCTTTCTTGAAACCTAAGAATAGGATTTGGGCCGTAGTTTTAAATAATTAAGCCCAGCTAATTAGTTTAGTAATATATATATTAGGAAAGTAATAGTTTAATTAAATTGTTATTTTAAATATACTTACTAAAATCTAATTATGATCAATCACACGTATACCTAATCACTTACGTGATATGTGGATATACATATAACGTGGTGCCCTCGGGATTCTTGTGCCTAATCCAGTTTGTTCAAATAACCAGCGAACCTTTAAACTTTAAACGGGTGATGAACGATACGAATTTGTTATATAATTAGAAAACAAAGTTAACGTTCTTTTTAAATTAAAATGCAAGCGTATAATTGTATATCATTCTCATGTGTTACCAGAATGGAGAAAACCAAAAGACGTTGGAATCATACAAATGGACTAAATTGTTTGAAGCTGGGTTGGATGGAGTTGGACGCAGTTGAGAGATTTAATTAGATTAAACGCCAGTTTAATTTAGTTAAAACAAACCGTTGACGATAATTGGAAAATCAAGGTGAGTTAAACTCACTCAGTTACCCTTTTTATATTTTTTATAAATTGGGTATTTTTATTTTGTGTGCTCTGCTTGCCAATGGTTGACTGTTTTGCTAGTTATATGCTTATCTGTTGATTTAACCGATGAAATTAAACTGCGTTTAATTTCAGTGAAATACCAAATCGTTATTTTTAACGATTGGTTCCAATAAAGGTGACTCACCTTGGTTGGTCATGTTTATTTATAAACATGTTTAAATGGTTGAATTGTTTGAATTGATTATGGTTGATGTTAAATGGTCGTTGTTTAATTTATCAGTTAAACAAAACTGAACAGTCTGATTTGAGAAAAACCATTTGGATACAGGGAAGAACAGGTTGGAGGGATCCAACCGGATTCCTCAAATATATTATTTATTTCATATTTTCGCATATGAACTGTCATGTTTGGTTGATTGATTTGATTATTGATTTGGACTGGGAATTCAACCTGTGTTGTGTTTAAAACCAGTGAGCGGTATTGGTTGAGCATTTAGCAGCGTATGGCCTATAAAATCAATCGTGTTATAAATATTGATTCACCGTCAGGTGAATCGATAAAGATGAGGTTATAAAATTTATTATATAACTGGAGTTGGATTTTGAATAAAAGTTATAATAGGGAATTAAATAAATATTTTTTTTAAGACTTTGATTGTTATTAAATTATTTTATAAAGTAAATGCTGACGTTAAGCAGGTTTACGAGTATGAGAACAAGTAATGAATCGAAGGATTAAACTTCGATAATTGTTTTGTAAAGAAAACAATTAATGGGATTAATTAAATTAATTATATTTTTAATAAATTTAAAGTGAGGATTAATTGGAATCGATTAACGAGATAATCGATTTTTGAGTTAATTAAATCGACCGTTTGAATTGGAATTTGATTATCAAAATTGATGTGTTTTGATTTGAATAGTTTAATAAATATTGTTTAAATTTAAACAAGGTTTAAAAAAAAGGGATTTACCGTTTAATGTTGTTATTAAAGAAATTAACTACTCATGTAGTTAATGATTGAAATGAATTATTATTTTAATTAATAATAATTTAGACAATTACTTTTCAAAAGTAATTGAAGTGAAATGAAATCAAAGGAGATTGGAAATAAGTGAAACTGGGTAAAGAACTGAGTTATAGAGTTGTATAACCAAATCCAATAGTTAAATGGAATTTGTTTGAGACTAGAATGAAATATTGATTTTGATTACAACTTATGTTTATCGAAGGATGAGAACGGTGTTGATCAAGGTCTGAGAGGTAATTAAAATACCCCAACTTGAACAACATCGGATTATCTGAAGGTAGTATTAGGTGGTAATCGTATGAGACATTAGCGGATATGTTTTGAAAATCTAAACAGCGAATTTAGCGCTGTTGTTATAATATATGTTTTGTAAATCTAATATAGCGATTGTAGCGCTTTTGCTATAGTAAATGGGTTGTAAACCTAAACAGCGATTATAGCGCTGTTGTTTTGTAAATCTAAATAGTAATTATAATGCTATTGTTATAACATATGTGTTATAAATTTCTTTGTTAAAACTAATGGGTTTCCGAATTTAAAAGATGATTTGAAAGTAGATTTAAGTGTGTAATTGAATATAGTTATTCGAGCTAGAGTTAGTCAAACATAGTATTCAAGGTAAGTTGCCATTGCGTACGACTGCTAGCGTAATTCGCAGGGCTGCAGATAGCCTACGGCGGTCGGATGTTTCCTGAGGGAATCAGGCATAACCATTGTGATGGCTGCGACCTAGAGTCATGCGAATGGGTTAAGTCAAATATTTGTTAATCGATAGGAGTTAAATAAGTCAAGTTAATCGAATAGAGTTAAATCTAATTAGAGTTATTCGAATATTGTATATTTTGAATATTAAAGGAGTTAGAAGTTTTAATGTAACAAAAGTAAACCAGATTGTTAAAGGCCAAGTGAGGCTGAATACTGAACCAGAGAACTCATTGGAGTGTCATGATTGAAACACTGTATATTTTGATAGTTAAAACACCGACTATCAAACCTGTCCAATACGATTGTTGGTATGGAAAGACCGGGATCGAATTTATATTCGAAAACCATTCCGTCCAACAAATACGTGAAGATATCAGAAGATGATCGAGTTAGAGCATTGAAGACCGTGGATTTTCATAAATGGAAGAACCACTAATATTCTCTGCCTGGCAAGCAGAGATAAGCTGTGATTCTGTCGTGTTTAGAATCTACGGGTTGCAAGGACTTCTCGCTACTGATCCATGGGGTGATTCCTATATGGATGCAGTAGGAGAGTGCCTTCGGTTCATCCTGTTCCTGGATGACTTGTATGGACGGATGTCTGACAGAGTATTTCCAAAAGGATCACGTACGTTGATTTCTTCAAACGTACTATAGTGTTGGCGGAGAATTGCCGTTCTCTTAGCTTCTGCTAGAGTATTTTTGGGGTCGTCAATTAGTGATATCTGGCGGATCTGACGATGTGGCATTCAAAGTGAATGAAGACCAGATGTTCAGAAGTATTCTGACCTCAAGCCTCATCAGTTGGGAAATGACAAAAATCGGGCAAGCAGCATGGCTATGTGGGTCGCTCCCGTTAGGGTGTATGATCACCTATCTAGAGGAAATCCTATTTGCTTCTTTAATCTATGTTTCGATGCTGTCCCTTGTCGGGAGACGGTTGCTGATCCCAACCGTCGGTGGTATACATTCGATACACTCAAGCGAAATGAGTGGTCGGTCATGTGAGGGCCGGGTTGCAAGAAGTTCTTGTTGAACCCAGTGTATTCGTCTCTAGAGATACACTATCGGAAGGTGGACCCATACCTTGTCAAGGTCGGAATCCAATATCCAATAAGCGCCTGCGGGTTTTGTTTGTATACTATATATGTGGAGCGTGAGATGCAAGCGTTCCACTAGATTGTTATTTACTTGTATTTAGACATTATTATAATATCAGACAAGATATTGGTTTCAAAACTGTTTTGGATTATCGTAAGGTAAAAACCGTCCGTGTTTATGTGTGGATTTGGTCTTACGATTATCCTTTTCTTTTGAAAAGATTTTTGAACTCTAAAATCATGATTGCATGATTTACCCTTATTACTGTGCGAGTTTACCTCACTCTGGTTCACCAGACTGACCCGGTGTTTTGTAAATGCTCGGGTTAGGCCGGGTTGTACAGGTTCAGGTTATCGACTGCTGTGAAGAGACGAGCTGGAAGAGCCCGGACGTATGACATTATATAGCTACTATTCCGCTGTGTGTTGTATATGGGAATAGGCCATTATGACTGTCCCATGGTATGATGTACTCTGATACTGTAAGTATTTTAAAGCTTTCAATAAAGATTATTTCTGTATTATATTTTGTTCCGCTGCGATGTGAGACTCTGTGTGGTGTTTCTTCTTCTTCTTCTATTCAATATTTCTACCTTATCTATTCTCACCCTCTAACTTCTTTCTATTAATGATCTGGAATGTTCGATGTCTGAAAGGGTCAACATGGTAGTTTGATGTTGATTTTCGGAGTCGAAAATCCCAGTTCGTTACAGTGGTATCAGAGCTGAAGGTTAAGTGATTACCTTGGCTCTGTGGCATGACTCAGTAGAGATGGGGTTAGAAATACCCTAGATTGAGTTAATTGTATATATACGAGTGAACGTATTTGTAGATTTTATATAAAAAAAAATTGTTTTATATTGTGATGATTTATTGGTTGAGTTGTTTATGAGTTCTGGTCGATCAGTTTGATCCACTGTATCGATAGGGGTTTCTAAACACTCAAGTACGATAAACCAACGCAGTATGTTTAAAAGAGGGTAAAAGAAATTATTTTACCCAAATTATATTTTGATATAAAGAAAATATATATATGGGAAATATTATAATATATTGGTTGTGTTGATTGATTATAATTGAAATGGTTATATAAATAACCAATTTGAATTCATAGGATATAAAAGCAGATTAATTTAAATCTGAATTAAAACAGAATTGGAATTAAATTTCCTAAAAGTGAGAAAGGTGATTGAAAATGGACTTGAATTGAATATAAGAAAATTTTAAGATCCTGGGAGATTTTAAATTGTTTACAAGTATCGTGAATGATATTTTGAAAAGGATTTCAAAATGAAGGTATTTAAGATATGAGTTTTGAAAAGTGATATAGTATTGAACTCACTTCGATAGCTGGGAAATAACTCTGACGATGCTGGCCACATCATCAGTGTTCATTTCCGAGTTCTAAGTGACGGATTACTACCAAGGATTTTGTTTGAATTGCTTTTAGAAAAACAAGCTGTTTAAAATCGTGAAAAGAGATATTTGATTTTTGAAAAAGCTGAACTGTTTAAAACTCCCAGGGGAATTGTTGAACCAAAACAAAATTTAAATAGAAATTGGAAAAGCAAATATGAATTGAATTGATACCAATTAACTGGAAATTGAATCGGGATATGACATATCAAGTAGAATCAGATTTTGAATTGGAGACAGGAATCTGAAATGATATTGGGTTGGTAAGTCAAGAGTTGAAATTGGTGATGAATGGAAATTGAGTTAAGAATGAGATTTGGCTTGGACGCGTGAAGGATTTGGCTTTGAGGATAAAATTGGAACTTTGTTGGGGATGCATTTGTATATGCTGACAGGGTAGCAGACAGAAAGGATATAATGATATGCCCGACAAAAAGGTACACGTTTATTTTTATATGGATTTGGAGATTTGTGAGCCTATATGCCAAGCCGCTTGGCTGTTTATTTTCTTTTGGATTGGAGAAGGCCTAGAAAGGCGAGTTGGAGTTGTACCGATTGAGCCGTACAAAGGAGGTGCTGGCAAAAAATTTCGAAAATATAATGTGTTAGAAAATTTTCAATATTTTTGGATAAATATTTATTTACAGTATTGAATTGGTTTCTAATTTAATATAAAATTAGATTTGAAATTAATGAGCTTATAATGTTCTTTCTTACCTTAGCAATTTCGAGGACGAAATTATTTTAAGGGGGGAAGAATGTAACGACCCGTGTTTTTGGCCGTCGAATATTTAATTCACTTTATTTATTTTAAATATTATATTTGGAATATCAATGGAATTAATATCTAATTCGCTATTTAAACAAAGTTCGATGTTATATGTTTATATAATTATAAATAGAGCTTGAAATATAGCGCTGCAGTTTAAAAATTCGAGTTTGAACTTCAACTGGACATACAGAGTCCGATATAAGTCGGATTTCTGTGAAACAGGACACGTTGGAACTGTATTGGCGATAATTTTCATATGAAAGAGAAAAATTCAGATTTCGTGTTATAGATAGTAAGTTATGGCCAAATCAAATTTTGAAATAGTCGCTATGGAAAATCGTTATTAAATTATAGGCCTTTAAAATAACCGTTTTGCAAACGGACTCAGATTTCGATAAAATCAGTTTCATTAGAACCGTATCGCTGAATTATTATCAGAAAATCAAACTGCATGGAAAACCGATGTCGTATGTGACCACGTTAGCCGTAAACGCCCATATAATTTCTATAGCGTGTAATTGAATTAAAAAAGGGATATTTGAGTGCAACTTGAATAGACGATCGAATTGGGCCACGAAACCAGTCCCGTTGAGTTCGTATCGCCGATTAGAGTCAGGATAGGTATATAGTTTGTTATTTTTAGAGATCGAGAAATTTGGCGTAAAAAAAAGGGTAGGGCGGTTCGGGGTAAAAACAGCCTATTGGGCAAACAGTCTCAGAATGCGACAAAACTAGTGCCGTTGGGTTCGTATCGAAAAGTTATTGCAAGATATCCAGGTTTCAAGTTGATTTGATTTAGCTGGTGATCGTGAAAAAATTAAACGCGTGTTTATTTCTGGTTTTATAAAGGGATTTTTTTCATACGACATCGGATTTCGACGAAACTTGTCCCATTTGATCCGGAATTTCTTTTTACACCAAGAGTCGCTTTTTTATAAGTGAATAGAAATCATTTATGGGGGGGTTTAAACCCATACACCTAGAAGCCTAACCTACCCAAATGTCTGCAGCTACCATGTGCGTTCAACCTAACCATTAAGCAAACTTCCCTGAAATTTAATAAACACGTGCTCGGTCCAAACATGCAGAAACCTAAGAAGACTATGCACATGCTAAGTTCAAGCTATTAGTCTATTATTTCTTTTCAGTATTTATTCATCCACATGCAGCACTTCGTTCAGATCAGAATCGACAGCTTTTATTTTTGATTGAAAGCACAGCAGCCGCCCTATGCATCAATACACTCAGACCTAAGTTTGTATAATATAACCAGCTTATAAATTATAGTATTTCGGATGGATTTGTTAGTGTAACTGATGACGCAACTCTTCCGAATGTGCTCACGCACATGCTATCTTCTTTCCCCTAAAGTCTGATATTGTCTAACTGGGGTAGGCACTGACATGAAAAGAAAATTCATGTAGTACACAAGCCAGTAACCTACCCTGTATTTGTATTTTCATTTCACCTAGGGAAAGGGAACCTTGCCGACCAAGCACCCCAAGAGAAAACGACATGTCGGTGTCGTGCCACCCAAATAGTCTCGCCCTATAAATACTCACGAGAACCCTGTTTTTCCATAAAACAATACATTTCTGTTGTTCTAAAAAAAAAAAAAGTGGGTGGTGACGTTGTGATGGAATGAGAAAATGGCAGGTGGTATGGTTTCATGGGTGAAACAGGATTGGTATTGGAAATGAGGTGGAGTTCATTGCATGGAAGAGGACGTGAGTCTTTGAGGCAACAGGAAGGAAGTAGAGCGCATATAAGACTAAAGGGACAGGTGGCGTAAGTATGGTTGAGAGGAGCATGGCTGTTCGTCGGGAAGATGGTGGTGGAACGTTGCGAAATGATGTTAAGTTCATGTAATGTAAAAGATGGAGTGGGTTTCATGTTTGGGTGTACAGCGAAGTGGGCGGAGCTCGTCTGAGCGTTGGTCGGCAAAGGGACGTTCAAGTGCATGGCGGTTTAAGGAAGCAAGCGGTGAACAGTGTCAGCATTTGGATAGTAATCTACATGTGCTGGGTATGTTATTTCACGGCTAATCATGATTAGAATAAGCCTAATCAAGTTCTTAAGCATAGTTAATTTAATGAAGTTTTAGATGGGCATATTTGGACTTATAGCGAAAGGTACAAAGGGTTCAGGACCATAAGATTTGAAAACTATATTGTCGGCCTGCTTTCTTGAAACCTAAGAATAGGATTTGGGCCGTAGTTTTAAATAATTAAGCCCAGCTAATTAGTTTAGTAATATATATATTAGGAAAGTAATAGTTTAATTAAATTGTTATTTTAAATATACTTACTAAATTCTAATTATGATCAATCACACGTATACCTAATCACTTACGTGATATGTGGATATACATATAACGTGGTGTCCTCGGGATTCTTGTGCCTAATCCAGTTTGTTCAAATAACCAGCGAACCTTTAAACTTTAAACGGGTGATGAACGATACGAATTTGTTATATAATTAGAAAACAAAGTTAACGTTCTTTTTAAATTAAAATGCAAGCGTATAATTGTATATCATTCTCATGTGTTACCAGAATGGAGCAAACCAAAAGACGTTGGAATCATACAAATGGACTAAATTGTTTGAAGCTGGGTTGGATGGAGTTGGACGCAGTTGAGAGATTTAATTAGATTAAACGCCAGTTTAATTTAGTTAAAACAAACCGTTGACGATAATTGGAAAATCAAGGTGAGTTAAACTCACTCAGTTACCCTTTTTATATTTTTTATAAATTGGGTATTTTTATTTTGTGTGCTCTGCTTGCCAATGGTTGACTGTTTTGCTAGTTATATGCTTATCTGTTGATTTAACCGATGAAATTAAACTGCGTTTAATTTCAGTGAAATACCAAATCGTTATTTTTAACGATTGGTTCCAATAAAGGTGACTCACCTTGGTTGGTCATGTTTATTTATAAACATGTTTAAATGGTTGAATTGTTTGAATTGATTATGGTTGATGTTAAATGGTCGTTGTTTAATTTATCAGTTAAACAAAACTGAACAGTCTGATTTGAGAAAAACCATTTGGATACAGGGAAGAACAGGTTGGAGGGATCCAACCGGATTCCTCAAATATATTATTTATTTCATATTTTCGCATATGAACTGTCATGTTTGGTTGATTGATTTGATTATTGATTTGGACTGGGAATTCAACCTGTGTTGTGTTTAAAACCAGTGAGCGGTATTGGTTGAGTATTTAGCAGCGTATGGCCTATAAAATCAATCGTGTTATAAATATTGATTCACCGTCAGGTGAATCGATAAAGATGAGGTTATAAAATTTATTATATAACTAGAGTTGGATTTTGAATAAAAGTTATAATAGGGAATTAAATAAATATTTTTTTTAAGACTTTGATTGTTATTAAATTATTTTATAAAGTAAATGCTGACGTTAAGCAGGTTTACGAGTATGAGAACAAGTAATGAATCGAAGGATTAAACTTCGATAATTGTTTTGTAAAGAAAACAATTAATGGGATTAATTAAATTAATTATATTTTTAATAAATTTAAAGTGAGGATTAATTGGAATCGATTAACGAGATAATCGATTTTTGAGTTAATTAAATCGACCGTTTGAATTGGAATTTGATTATCAAAATTGATGTGTTTTGATTAGAATAGTTTAATAAATATTGTTTAAATTTAAACAAGGTTTAAAAAAAAGGGATTTACCGTTTAATGTTGTTATTAAAGAAATTAACTACTCATGTAGTTAATGATTGAAATAAATTATTATTTTAATTAATAATAATTTAGACAATTACTTTTCAAAAGTAATTGAAGTGAAATGAAATCAAAGGAGATTGGAAATAAGTGAAACTGGGTAAAGAACTGAGTTATAGAGTTGTATAACCAAATCCAATAGTTAAATGGAATTTGTTTGAGACTAGAATGAAATATTGATTTTGATTACAACTTATGTTTATCGAAGGATGAGAACGGTGTTGATCAAGGTCTGAGAGGTAATTAAAATACCCCAACTTGAACAACATCGGATTATCTGAAGGTAGTATTAGTTGGTAATCGTAAGAGACGTTAGTGGATATGTTTTGAAAATCTAAACAGCGAATTTAGCGCTGTTGTTATAATATATGTTTTGTAAATCTAATATAGCGATTGTAGCGCTTTTGCTATAGTAAATGGGTTGTAAACCTAAACAGCGATTATAGCGCTGTTGTTTTGTAAATCTAAATAGTAATTATAATGCTATTGTTATAACATATGTGTTATAAATTTCTTTGTTAAAACTAGTGGGTTTCCGAATTTAAAAGATGATTTGAAAGAAGATTTAAGTGTGTAATTGAATATAGTTATTCGAGCTAGAGTTAGTCAAACATAGTATTCAAGGTAAGTTGCCATTGCGTACGACTGCTAGCGTAATTCGCAGGGCTGCAGATAGTCTACGGCGGTCGGATGTTTCCTGAGGGAATCACGCGTAACCATTGTGATCGCTGCGACCTAGAGTCAAGCGAATGGGTTAAGTCAAATATTTGTTAATCGATAGGAGTTAAATAAGTCGAGTTAATCGAATAGAGTTAAATCTAATTAGAGTTATTCGAATATTGTATATTTTGAATATTAAAGGAGTTAGAAGTTTTAATGTAACAAAAGTAAACCAGATTGTTAAAGGCCAAGTGAGGCTGAATACTGAACCAGTGAACTCATTGGAGTGTCATGATTGAAACACTGTATATTTTGATAGTTAAAACACCGACTATCAAACCTGTCCAATAAGATTGTTGGTATGGAAAGACCGGGATCGAATTTATATTCGAAAACCATTCCGTCCAACAAATACGTGAAGATATCAGAAGTTGATCGAGTTGGAGCATTGAAGACCGTGGATTTTCATAAACGGAAGAACCACTAATATTCTCTGCCTGGCAAGCAGAGATAAGCTGTGATTCTGTCGTGTTTAGAATCTACGGGTTGCAAGGACTTCTCGCTACTGATCCATGGGGTGATTCCTATATGGATGCAGTAGGAGAGTGCCTTCGGTTCATCCTGTTCCTGGATGACTTGTATGGACGGATGTCTGACAGAGTATTTCCAAAAGGATCACATACGTTGATTTCTTCAAACGTACTATAGTGTTGGCGGAGAATTGCCGTTCTCTTAGCTTCTGCTAGAGTATTTTTGGGGTCGTCAATTAGTGATATCTGGCGGATCTGACGATGTGGCATTCAAAGTGAATGATGACTAGATGTTCAGAAGTATTCTGACCTCAAGCCTCATCAGTTGGGAAATGACAAAAATCGGGCAAGCAGCATGGCTATGTGGGTCGCTCCCGTTAGGGTGTATGATCACCTATCTAGAGGAAATCCTATTTGCTTCTTTAATCTATGTTTCGATGTTGTCCCTTGTCGGGAGACGGTTGCTGATCCCAACCGTCGGTGGTATACATTCGATACACTCAAGCGAAATGAGTGGTCGGTCATGTGAGGGCCGGGTTGCAAGAAGTTCTTGTTGAACCCAGTGTATTCGTCTCTAGAGATACACTATCGGAAGGTGGACCCATACCTTGTCAAGGTCGGAATCCAATATCCAATAAGCGCCTGCGGGTTTTGTTTGTATACTATATATGTGGAGCGTGAGATGCAAGCGTTCCACTAGATTGTTATTTACTTGTATTTAGACATTATTATAATATCAGACAAGATATTGGTTTCAAAACTGTTTTGGATTATCGTAAGGTCAAAACCGTCCGTGTTTATGTGTGGATTTGGTCTTACGATTATCCTTTTCTTTTGAAAAGATTTTTGAACTCTAAAATCATGATTGGATGATTTACCCTTATTACTGTGCGAGTTTACCTCACTCTGGTTCACCAGACTGACCCGGTGTTTTGTAAATGCTCGGGTTAGGCCGGGTTGTACAGGTTCAGGTTATCGACTGCTGTGAAGAGATGAGCTGGAAGAGCCCGGACGTATGACATTATATAGCTACTATTCCGCTGTGTGTTGTATATGGGAACAGGCCATTATGACTGTCCCATGGTATGATGTACTCTGATACTGTAAGTATTTTAAAGCTTTCAATAAAGATTATTTCTGCATTATATTTTGTTCCGCTGCGATGTGAGACTCTGTGTGGTGTTTCTTCTTCTTCTTCTATTCAATATTTCTACCTTATCTATTCTCACCCTCTAACTTCTTTCTATTAATGATCTGGAATGTTCGATGTCTGAAAGGGTCAGCATGGTAGTTTGATGTTGATTTTCGGAGTCGAAAATCCCAGTTCGTTACAAATGGTTATGTAAATAGCCAATCAGAATTCATATAAGTAAAATACGTGAAACCAGATGAATTAAATCAGAATTTAAATCAGAATTAGAATTAAAACCGTGGAAGGTTATAAAGTGTTGTTATTGAATTTGGGTTAAATATATGTGAATTTTAAAACCTGGGAGTTTTTAATTTTGTTATAGGCAATGAAAATGGCATTTTGAAATAAATTTCAAAATGGAAGTGTTTAGATATGGTTGTGAAAGTGATATAGTATTGAACTCACTTCGATAGTTGGAAATAGATTCCGATGATGATCATGACATCATCGGTGTTCATTTTCGAGTTGTAAGTGACGGATTACTACAAAAGGTTTTGTTTTTGAATTGATTTGAGAAAAGCAAGTTGTTTTGAATCCTGAAAAGGAAAGTTGATTTTCGATATGGTGAACTGTTAAAAATTCCCAGGGAAAGACTGTTTGAATTTAAACCAAATTGAACTGAAATTTGGGAAAGCAAATAGAAATAGAAATTGAATTAAAGCCGATTAAGTGGAAATTGAACCGAAATGTGCAAAAGCAAATTGAAGATGAATTGGATTAGAATGTTATCGAAAAATTTGGATTTATGTGATCGGAATTTGAAATGGAACCAGATTAGTGGAGTTAAGAGTTTGGAATCGGAATGAAACTCGATATTGAAATGAAATTCGACTTTGGTATAAGCGAATGTTTTGGTTTGAAAATGAATTGATTGGAGTTTGGTTGGGATAACATTGGTATATGCTGAATTTACAGCAGATGGAAGTGATAAATTTGATATGCCCAACAAAAAAGTACATGTTATATTTCATATGGTATGAGATTTTTATGAGCTGAATTGGCAAGCCCCTTGGCTGTTTGATATTCTTTTGGGTTGGAGATGGCCTAGAGAGGCGAGTTGGAGTTTGAGCTATGGACCAGTACAAAGGAGATGCTGGTGAATATTTCGAAAAGTTAAAATGTTAGAAAATTTTCAGGATTTTTGAAAATTTTCGTTAATGGGAATGAATTAATATTTTAAACTGAATTTTATTTGTTCGGTTGAAACTGAAGTTGATAAGTAAACAAATAATTTTAAACCCAGTTAATACAGTTGTTTCTACCTTACCAATTTCGAGGACGAAATTATTTTAAGGGGGAAAGAATGTAACGACCCGTATTTTCAGCGATATATAATTAATTAGTTTAACTATTTAAATATTGAAAATGGTTGTTTAATTAAATCATGGTGAATATTTAATTAATATAATAATTAAATAATATATTTAATTTTGAAATAATCAGAATTAGTGAATTGGCAATATAATGTGAACTGGGCAATTCAAATTATATAATTCAGTTTATAATTGAATTAGAATAACGAATTTATTATATAAATGAAGTTCGAATGTATAATTATATTATAATTAAAATCGAGCTCGAAATGGCATGGCAGTTCGCTATTTGGCGATTTAAACTTCAACTGGATATACAGGGTCCGTTTTTAATCGGATTTCTGTGAAACAAGAAACGTTAGGAGCCGGTGAAGTATATTTTTCTGATGGAAGAGAAAAATCAGGATTTCATCTTGTAGATTGTGAGTTATGTCCAAATCAAATTTTAAAATGGTCGCTATAGAATCATTTATCTACCGTAATGGTTTATTCGATATAACTAGATACCGGTTTCGAATTTAGAAAAGATTCTATTGAGACGTAGTGATAATTTAATTTTAAGAATTTTATTGTGATTTTTAATTAATTAAATAAGCAACTTTTTATTTGGAGTATTTTGCACCCTGTATCAATATTTTTGGGTATCACAATATGAGTTTACCTACTGATATTTTTATATTTTTGGGATCACGGCACATTACTCGATTTAATGGTAATTTCATATCAGTCCGTAAACAAACAGAGTTCTGCATAATGGGGTACACTTAAAAATATATAGATATATATCATTATGCACGCTTTTAAAATTGAAACATTATCCCTAAAAGACAACCAAAGACACATATAGCTGTACAATCTATGAAATGTGGAGGGCTAAAGTATCACAAACAAATATATGCTCCACCTCTTGACACGACCTCATGTTTCGCTGTACACTTTCCTTAGCAAGTAAGGAACCATTCTATATTTATAATAACACACCCTCCATTGTTTATTCTTCTTCCAGCAAGTTTCTTTCTACCACAAAATGAAAACGTGATACTTAGAAGTTGAAACCCTTTAGATAAATCACGTATAACATCAAATACAAGTATAAACCCTCCACAAAAATCTGAAACAATATACTCATGCTCGTTTGTGTTTCATCTACACAACTCGACGTGGTGGGGTTCTGTTAATGAAGTGCCGCGAGATGGTGATGGGTGTTTGGACTCCGCTAGCCGAAGGAGAGAGTACGGCGGAGAAAAAAAATTTGGGTGTAGGCCGTGTTTTTCCAGAACGAGATGTAGAAGGGTGGTGACTTGAATGGAAGGAGCTTTCGAAAGCAGGAGTTCGAGTGTCTGGAGAGTAGGGGCTGGTCATATTGGTGGAAGAAGTATGGTGTTTTCCATGAATTTAGATGAAGTAAAGAAGGTGTGGAGGAGTTCAGGAATGAGGGGGAGAGGAAAGCTGCTGTGTGGATGGAGAAACGAGCGTGGAAGGTGCTGAAAGAATTCGGCCATGAAGAAGTTCTGGAGCGGAAGAGTGGTTCGCGAGTGAATATGGGGAGAGAGGGAAGATGGATACGTGTATAAGCGAATCTGGGCTTTTGTTTTTAGATGGGCCATGTGAAATTTAGGGGTAAAACCCATTTAACACCTTTTCATTTAGTTTAAATTTTAATTTTAACTAGCATAATAACTTATAAACAAAATATCTCACTCATATAGTGTCGGTTTTACGAACAGTCTGATCTGTTGGGATCATATGGACAAAGACTACAACATGACATTGGTTTGGAGCGATTCAGGGATCGCTGGAAATTTAGCAAAGGAAAACGCCTGAATTGAACTATCAACCGTAAATCGTTATTTAACAATAATGAACAATGTAAGTACAACTCACTATCTCTGATCAATTAATATTTTTATAAACTGTACTTTATTTTTGATAAATAATGATTGATTGCTGCGTATTGATTGTTTGGACTGTTAAATAGGTTTGATTGAAAACGTAGATATAATTATATATAAAAATCGACGATCAAATATTGATCATGTTTAACAGTAAATTTCATGTTGAAATGAAATCGATGTTATATATATTGTTTAACTTCTGTGGATGCAGGGAAACAGGTTGGAGGGATCCAATTGGATTCCTAAACATTTATTTCACTGTTATTCATATATTGTTATATATGATGTGATATATAATCTGTTGTAGATTATGTGTGTTTGGATAATATTTATTGTTGTTATATGGTATGTTAAATACCATAAGAAATACCAGAATGATAAAAGGGAATTTTCAAAAACGTATATTGAAAATGAAATGTTTATAAAATCAAAGGATTTTGTAAAGAGAATATTTATAACATCAAAGGATATTATAAAAGGATTTATTTAAAAAAAATAGAATAAAAAGAGAAATATTTGTAAAACAAATAGAAAAAGAAATAGTTGGAAAATAAAAAGGGGTTTCTTATGGAATCAACGGATTTTATATATAAAAGGAAAAGGATTTTTTAAAAGAAAATAATTATAAAATCAAAGGATAAGTTATAAAAGGAAAACATTTGTGAAACAAATATAAAAGGAAAATATTTTGAAACAAATACGAAAATAAATATTTATTTAGAAAATAAATATTTATTTAGAAAATAAATATATGGAATTGAAAAGGGAGTATTTGTAAACCATTTACAAATAGATTTAAAAAGGAGATATTTGTAAAACATTTACAAATAGAATTAAAAAGGAAATATGTATTTAGAAAAATAAATAGAGTTATAAAAAGGAAATATTTATTTAGGAAATAAATAGAGTTATAAAAGGGATTTATTGGGAAATGAAAAGAATGTCATATAAGGAAATATTTGGAAAATGAATAGAATTTTACATCAGGATAGTTTAGACCCGTGCTTCGCACACGGGTATAACATGATATGGATTTAAAGCAAAGATTTTAAATAGAATCTGTTGTAACCAATAGATTGAGAAGATTAATTTATAAATAATATTTTATAAATTAAATAAAATATTTAGCATTTGATAAATAGAATATATAAGTCAGGGCTTATATAGAGAAGTAAGAATCGATTTCAACATCAATATTTGAAACTGAATATGGACGTAGAGTTAATCAAAATGAGTTAGAGGGGTTAATCGATTAGAGTTAGAGTTAACCAGTTAGAGTTAATCAGTTAGAGTTAATCGATTAGAGTTAAATTGAACTAGAGTTATTCAAATAGAGTTAATCGAACAAGAGTTAGTCGAATATTTGTTATTCGAATAGAGTAAATTGAATTAGAGTTAGTCGGATTAGAGTTATTCGAATATTGTTTATTCGAAGAAAGAGTTATCGAATAAGGTTATTCGAATAAGAGAACTAATCGAATATAGTTTATTCGAATAGAGAAAGAAATTATCGAATATTAGTTATGCGAAAGAAATTATCGAATATTAGTTATTCGAAAGAAATTATTGAATATTAGTTATTCGAAAGGAGTTATCGAATATTTGTTATTCAAAAGTAGTTAATCGAATATTAGTTATTCGAAAGGAGTTAATCGAATATAGTTTATTCGAAAGGAGTTAATTGATAAAAGTAAATTAGTTAATTGAATAGAGTTAATCCAGTAGGGTAAATCAAATAGAGTTATCAAATAGAGTTAATAGAATTGAGTTAATCAAATAGAGCTAAATGATAAGAGTAAATCGATTAGGGTTAATCAAATAGTGTTAATTGGATATAGTTATTCGAATATAGATTATTCGAAGAAGAGAGATTATCGAATATAGTTTATTCGAAGGAAAGAGTTATCGAATAGAGATTTGTTCGAAAGAGAGTTACGTAAGGAAGTTTGTTAAAGATTTAAAAGATAAACTTTGACTATTTCGAAGTTAAAACGTTGTTCAGTTAAGGTCTGAGAGGTAATTATACCCCAACTTGATTGACTTCCTTCTTAACTAAGGAATGGTAAGGTTTGATAGTGAATGATGGTTATGTGAATTTAGTTAATGAGTGAAATGGTTTGAGTTGGCATGGCGATGTTTGATTTAAACATCAGTTTAAATCCCATGAAGGATTTTTGGAAATGTTTTCCAAATAAGAATCAGAAATGTATTCTAATAATAGAAAATAAGAATTTAGAATATATGGAAACAGGAGATAAGTAAATTAATGAACTAAAGAGATAAGTGTTAAATGATGATTGATCGATAAAATTTCCATCTGGAAATAATATCTTTGTTTGCATACGTGTTTTTCTTTGATAGTTAAATCACAGACTATCAAAGTTTTGACCATTTTTCCATCGTCAATACGGAGAGACCGGTTGGATTCTTATCCAAAGAACCACTCCGTATGGGCGTTAGCGTTTCGAATCAAATAGATCGAAGAAAAATTGAAGATGGAGTAAAGTGCAAGGGCTGTTGTATAAGTCCTAGGTAGAGATTGCCTAGGATGGATGTACAGAATAGTGCCTTCGGTTTGTCCAGTCCCAGGACAACTTGAATGGACGAATATATCTGGTTGATCACGTAAGTTGATGGTTTCAAACGTATTTACGTTGGTGGCAGAGGAATTTGTTTCTCTTAGCTTATACCCGTGGTATTTTTGGGGAAATCAATTTGTGATTTGACGGTTATGATGATGTGGCATTCAAAGTAAATGAAGATGTGATCTGTATAGAGATACATTATAACCTCAAGCCTCATCAACTGGGAAATGACAGAAATCGGGCAGGCAATATGGCTAAGTGGGCCGCACCCAAGTAGGGTATATTGTCACCATCTAGAGAATATTCATATTTGTTACTTCTTTCAATTCTGTATCTCCCGGGAATGGTTATGTTGGTTTACCAACTGTAAGGTGACAATATATTCGATACACTCAAGCGAAATGAGTGGCCGAGTTACAAGATGTTCTTATTGAACTCCAGTGTATCGCTTATAGAGTACACTGAGCGGAAGGAGGATCCATACCTTGTCATAGTTGGAATCCATTCCCTAAATAAGAGCCCGCAGTTTTGATTGTATATTATATATGTAGAACGTTAGATGCAAGCGTTTCTACTGGATTAATATTACTTGTGTTAGACAGTATTATAATATCAGAATAATATTGTTTTATTAATGGTTTAGGTTATCGTAAGGTAAAAACCATCTGTGTTTATGTGTGGATCAGTCTTATGATTATCCTTTTTTTCAAAAGGATTTTGAAAGTTAAATCAAATAATTTGAGTTTACTCACGCCAGTCACATGAATGACCCGGAGTTTATTTTGTTTTGTTTTCCCTAAACTCTTGAGTGCCCAATTTTGTACGGGCAGTCAAGTAGTCGGGATTTACAGATACTTGAAGAGCTGGAGCAGGAGGCTTCAGAATTATATAGCTATGGTTTTTCCGCTGTGTTGTAAGTGCTGTACTTTGGAAATGATATGTATATTCAAGTACAGATTTATATTTCAAAGTTATGTTATGAAATTTATTTATTCGTTGCGCTGTGAGATTCGTGTTTACTCTGATGTTGCATGTTCTTCTTCTTCTTCTATTCTAAGTTTCTATCTTATCTATCCTTACCCTCTAATTTCTTTCATTAACTACCGGTATTTTCGATTCTTGGATGTTCGATATGTGTTGTATATTGGATAACCAAGATCGACTTTTTCCGGGACGTTACAAAATTATTTTAAATATTCAATATCCACTAAAATTTCTAACATAAAATTTTTAAATTGGTTCCTAAATTCCGGGTTGTTACACCCTTTCTCTGTCGTTCAAAATTACTTCAGCCAACATCAGAAAACCATACCCCCGCTCAACCGAAAGTCAACTCCACCGCGCCACCCTACGTTGATTAGAACCCCATCGGTCATCGCCAAAACTTGCGTCACCTCGCCCTCTGCCTACGCCTTGAACAACGTTCCACTCACCGGTCCAACCTGCTTGCAATCCCACTTCGAACAATGCTCATTTGAGCATAGAAATCGAGCATAAAATCCCATGAAACCTGGTATTGTCCGTTGATTAAATCGATCTCATAGTGCTGTACATTTTTCTAATTATAAATTTTGAATAACCATGTTTGGGTTTAGAAAATTTAAGGATCGAATTTTTGATTATTTCGGCCTTTGATCGCAAAGAGAGGTGGCATCCTAATAGGAGAATGAATCAGGGTTTTCCAGGATTTTAAAGAATATACATATATATATATAATTAAATTAATATTTAATTCATAATTTCTCTAATACGGCTCTGAACTCTAAACAAACCCCAACGACTGTCGCTCCCAACCAAATACCCTCATTACAAACATAATGGGATATGTTTCATAAGCCAATTCGGCTGTTTTGATCAGTTTTTATCAAAATTAAAATATAATTCAATATAACGTTCAATATTAAATTCCGACGCACATATTAATTTGCCACGGCCACATACTGACTCCAAAATTTATGAAATTTGAAATCTCGCCATGTTTTGACAATACGGTCCTAATAAAATTAATTTCGTTGAATTTGGAGATCATTTGAAAAATGGCCTTTTTAACTGGCTTATTTAATTCAATTGAATTTACCAAACGCGTTTAAATTTACTACGCTCACATACTAATTCCAAATGACTTGAATTTTTAAACTCGACAATAAGTTGACGTTCCGGATCCAACAAAAGAGGTTTCGTCTAAAACGGAGGTCGTTTGCAAAATGTCTATTTTTAAGGGCTATATATATAATATTAGAATATTAAATAAATTCCATAGCGACTACTCTGAATTTTAATTTGATAATAACTTACAATTTATAATATGAAATCTCAATTTCCTACATTGGTTAGAAAGATATGATTAATTAGATCCTAACGTTTCTTGTTTTACTGAAATCTGATTTATTCTGAATTCTATACATTCATTAAAACATCAAAACCAAAATTTCAAACTACCGTGCCATTTCGAGTTTGTTTTATTTAAATTTTAAATTTATACATTCTTACTTCGATTTAAATAATTTTTAAATCGCTAATTCTCAAAATAAATCATTTAAAATCTTTAAAATCCATTAAAATCAATTAAAAGTAAATTTTAAATTGGTTTCAAAAATACGGGTTGTTACAATCTCCTTCACTTAAAATCCTTTCGTCCTCGAAAAGGAAGAAGGAACCAAAGGTCATTTACTTAGCTAACTTAACCTTCGCTTGACTCAAGATCTTCAAATTTTCAGTTTCTAAGAACTTTCTGATTTCTCAAAATTTGGCTAACGCCTTAACTTTTCGAAAATTTTCGCCATAACCTCCTTTGTATGGGTTGATTGGTAAAACCACAACTTGCCTCACAGGGCCTTCATCTATCAAAAATAAAAATAAAAAAGCCAAGTGGCTAGCCAATCGGTTCATAAAATCATCAAACCCAATAAATACCGTAAATATTTACCTATTTGTCGGCCGTACAATTTTATTCCTCTTCATAGCTTCCATGCTATGACCTATTCATTATATATACATGTACATATATCCAATTCCAATCAATTTTCAATTCAGTTCCATATTTGATTGGATTTGGATTAATTCACCTTTCATTTTCTTATTGGTTTTATTATTCCAATATTTTATTAGTTTAAATTAATAATCACATATCACAATCAACAATCAATTTTTTAATTAGCTTTTCAAATGTATAAATTTAATATACTCAAAAATAATATTTCCAAGGCCAAATAACAAACATTAAACTCAAACTAAGTTTAGTTCTCACACCAGTCAATTAGAAACATCAAACCCAATAAATACAGTAAATATGTACCTATTTGTCGGCCATACAATTTTATTCCTCTTCTTAGCTTCCATGCTATGACCTATTCATTATATATATACGTACGTATATCCAATTCCAATCAATTTTCAATTCAGTTCCATATTTGATTCGATTTGGCTTAATTCACATTTCATTTTCTTATTGGTTTTATTATTCCAATATTTTACTAGTTTAAATTAATAATCACATATCACAACCAACAGTCAACTTGTTAATTAGCTTTTCAAATATATAACTTTAATATACTCAAAATTGATATTTTGAAGGCCAAATCACAAATATTAAACTCTAACTAAGTTTTAGTTCTCACACCAGTCAATTGGAAATATATAGATATCCCACTTTCGAAACTCGAACATAAATGTCGATGATGTCATGACAATCATCAGAATCATTTCCGGCAATTAGAGTGTGATTCTATATCAATCCAGCATATTTGAAACTTCGAATATACGTTTTGTAACAAGCTGGAAAATCCGAGCCAATTTAAAAATTTTATTTTGGCAATTTTAGTAAATTTTGAATATTTAAAATGAATTATTTTAACTAGTAACGACGAGTAATTTGATTTGAATAGAATTAGAAAGTATATATTTATTTGAATCGTCGTTTGAATATAAATATTTATTTTTAATTATTAAAGGAATTGAAAATGGCGCGGTAATTTGAAAATTCGATTTCGAATTTCAAATGATTGTGCAGGATTCAAAATAAACCGGATTTTGGCAAAACCAAAAATAATATAATCCATTTGAGAATATCTTTCCAACGAATCCGAAAAATCAAAATTTCATAGCGGGAATCAAAAGTTACGTCCAGTTGAAAATTCAGAATAGTCGCTATGGAATTCTGGCCCTTAAAAATGGAAATTTTGCAAACGACGTCGGTTTTCGATGAAACCATTTTTGTTGGATCCGGGATGTCGAATTATTGCTAGATTCCAAAATTATAATTTTCTGAATCAATATGTGAGCGTGGCAAAGTAAAACGTGTTTTAACAGTTTCAATCAATTTCGATTGACCATAAATTGGCCATTTTTCAAACGGTCTCGAAATTTGACGAAATTAGTTTTTTTAGGACCGTATCGTCAATACAAAGTTAGAAAATATTTTTTGGGAATTTTTAGAGTCCGTATGTGGCCCCGGTAAATTGAAAGGCGCGTTCAAATTCAATATATGGATTTATATTTTGATTTTAATGGAAACCAGTTGAAACGATCAAATCAGCTCACGAAACGTATCTCATTGTGTTTGGAATTGGGGTAATTAGCTAGGGGCGACAATCATTGGTTCTCGTTTGGAGGTCAAATAAAAGTCAACTTTTTGGGAATTATAAAATAATAATTATATAAACTAATACACTCACCCCTCTCTCTCTCTGTCCTCATTCTTCAGATCGGACTGAAAAAGAAAAAGAAAAAAAAACTGCTCTTACTCAAATCAGACCCCCTCGTCGTCGCCCTCCCGGCCGCCACCACCGATGCCACCGCGTCACCCCCTCCTTGATCTCCTCTGGCCACGCTGGCCCCTCCATAACCCTTTACACCGATTAAGCCCCCCAAACTCGTTTGAAACCCTAGCAGCAGCACCCACCACCGCTGAGGAACCCCGCTGCGCCCGATCCCCACCAAACTGCGCACTAGACCCCCTCTGACCACCTGCGGTGCACTGAACCCCCTGCTTCCCATTTCGCTGTAATTTTTAATTTTAAAATCTGAGTTTTTATTATTATTATGAAGTTAAAGTTTAGATTTTTTATTATGTTAAGGTTCATGTTTTTATGATGTTAAAGTTCATATTTTTATGAGGTAAAGATTAAATTTTTATTCTTTAAAAGATTGTGTTTTTATACATGAAGTGATTTTTAAATAAATATACAAAAGATATGATTTTTGGTTTAATAAAAATACAATTTTTAGTTCGATAAAAACATTATTTTCATCGTATGTATGATATGATTTTTAGAAAGCTAAAAATAGAATTTTTATCGAGTTAAGAGGTTATTTTGAGAAGGATAAAAATATAATTTTTATGGCATATATGAAATAATATTTTTAGAAGAATAAAAATTTGATTATTTCTATATATCGTTTTAGAGTAAAAATATGATTTTTATATATTTAATAACCATATAAAAATGTGATTTTTATAGAAAAGGTTTAGAATAAAAATATAATCTTTATAATGAAAACATCGTGTTAAAGATGCTATTTTTATCATCTTGAAAGAGAAGTAAAAATATGTGATTTTTATATATGTAGTGAATATGGGCAACGAAAGTGATAAAAGGAAACACAGCGAAGATTTCTACATATGAAGAGTCGTGGCGTTTGGTTTAGCTTCTAGGTGAGAACTTCTCACTTTAATTCTTGTTTTCTAGATAAAATATATACTAGGATGCAGACGGTGCTTAGCAGCACTCGACACCTGTCGTCCACAGACCACAGACGACTTGTTTTGATTTTGTTATGTTGAGAAAATTGATTGTGATGTGGAATAGATGGAAATATATTCATGTGTTGAAATAAATTATTTATCGTTAAAAATATTAATTTAACATGAATGTGAATAAATAAATATTCATTTACAAATCAGACGATTTGTTTATGTACACTGATTTGACTGATATTGATTGGGACGATAAATTTTACACGTCGCCCAACTGCACAAATAATATTCAGTGTTTGTGGATTGAAACCCCACACGGGTGTTGGGATGATATTTTGCGTACACTAATCCCAATTGTTTAGTTGTATGTCAATCGATAGGTTGACAGGCTGTGTGAGCGTTAATTATTTATGTTTAATGCTTATGCAGTTGTGTGGTGCACTTTGGACGACGGTTGATTATTTATCGTTGCTATTATATACATGTGTTGTATGGAATCCATATAATTAACAATATATTGTAATTGAGTGGGCCTCACTCCAATTTAGAAAATAAATTATATTCATGTGTTGAATAAACAAAATAGTCATGTGTTGACAATACTCATGTGTTGAGAATATTCATGTGTTGAAACTATTCATGTGTTGAAAATATTCATGTGTTGAGCGAAATATTTATACAATAAAATTCACATTTTTATTGTAAGTAAGAATTAATAAATATTCATGTGTTGAAGAAAATATTCATTTATTGAATAGAATAACGAAGTTATTGAAATATATAAAGCCATGTTGATTAGATTTGCGCTATTTTGACACAAACGATATTTATATCGATTATATTCATTTTTATAATGAATATAGAAAAAGAAGTGATTTCAAAATATAACGTTTTGAAAATATTATCATTCATATATTAATGATATAAATTATTCAATTTTGATTTGAAATTGAATATGAAGTTGAAATTGTTTTGAAAATGAATTTAAAATGAATTATAAAATACGTTTTGAATTGAAATCGACGAAATATATATAATATATATTATAGGGTCCGTTTGTCACAGATCCCTATTAAGTTTCAAAATTAGGCTCACATCCGGTCCTAAACTTATTGTAAATTAGGTCCCTATTTTTCAAAAACATATAAAAATTATAAAAAAATCATGAAAATTCATTATTAAATAAAACACCTTCACGCCAAAAAATTCAGGTTAAAAAACAATCAAAAACCACGTCAAAACTCAAAATAACACAAAATCAACGAAACAGCAGGTTTTTGCATCAAAAGATGCACCTATTTGTAAATAGTTGCATACATTCATGCTTATATTTCAGTGTTGCGCCCAAACTGCAGTATAAATGCATACATGTATGCAACTAAACTGCATTACATGCATCCTTTTATGCATATATTCAAATTTGGCCTGTTTTTTAAAGCATTCGCCATTTTCAGACATTGTTGCACACATTTATGCTCTTGTACAGAATAAATGCATGCATTCATGCGCATATCCGCAAGCCGTCGCCCCTTTTAAAATTGTTGCACACATGCATGCATGTATACAGAATAGTTGCATTCATGCATGCAACTTTTCGTTACACGTGAATCTCAGTTCAACTTTGTATGCATAAATGTATGCAGTTATTTGCTAATAGTTGCATACATGTATGCGTATATTGGTCCAGATTTTTAGCATAAATACACTATATAAATATATGCATACATGTATGCTACTATAAGCAATAGTTGCACAGAAGTATGCAACTTTTTTTTTAATTTGCGTGGACTCCTGGGATTATTTCCAGATTTTAGAATTATTTTTTTTAGTGCGTGGCGCTTTTTTTTTTGGTCAGAATTGGAAAAACACGTAACATGGCATGGGACAAGGCGGAAGTGGATGATAATTTTGGGCGGCACCTTAAATTAGGGACCGGAAATGCATTAAAACTTCCACTGGATGTGGCGTGAATTAAGTTCCATTTTAGGGATGTGAGCCTAATTTTCACTATATTATATATATTAAATGGCCTGAACAGAACGCGCCGCGCCACGGCTGTTCGCGAATTTCGACCATTGATTTCGAGTTGACGTTACGGGAGATTCAACAGTCGGATTCTCCTGAAACTGGAACCATTGGGTTCGTATCGAAAAGAGCTTTCCAACGAATATTATAAATTTGAAATCTAACAGTTGGATTTGGAATTATGTCCAAATCAAATTTGGAAAAGGTCACTGTAAGTGCAGTTCGACGACCGTTATTGGAAATCGACTGTATGAGCCTTGATAAAATTATTAAAAAAATCAATAATTTGTGTAAAATCAAAATAAATGATTTAGAAAGAATTGGGCTGAAAAATCCCATATTTAAAAAGGATAAAAATATATTTTTATCGAAATGAACTAGTTATGAACTAGAATTATAATCCAATGTTTTTGAATAAATAAATTGGATTTGAAGTAGTTTTAAAAATAATCAGAATTTCCAATATAAGAATTGGAATAGATTTGGATTGAAATTATCTTCGGAATATTTCGATGTTGGATTTCGTGATTATACAAGTATGGTTATGGAAATTTGAAAGATATATTTATATCGTTATTTCCAATATGATATTTGTTGGTTTCAGAATTTGATATTGAATATTAGCCGATTAATTTTCTATTCAGAGCCTTGTATTTAATATCAAATGGGATTTTGGGTTCGTCGTGAATGGTGTCTTCAATAACACTATTCTTGGACCCAGTTTAGAAAAGAATAAATCTTTTAATTAAGATTTAGTGATATTGTCCAATTAATTAGTATTTAGTTGGAATTGAATTTAAATTGGTTTTTGGGGTTTATTGTGAGCGGTGTTTTGAATAACACCTGTTCTTTAACCCGATTAACAATGGAAAGTGATTTTGGGTTCTATCGTGAACCGTGTTTTAGATGGCATTGGTTCTTTAACCCAGTTAAAGACAGGATATTGATTTTTGGGAAGATTAAAAATAAGTGGAGTTTTAATGAATCTTTAATTAGATTGAAGTGATCGAGAATGGAGTATCACCTGTTTTGCTCCAAAGCGATAGTTAAATCTTTAATTAGATTTGAACGTGAAATGGTAATTAATATTACCGATAATGCCGTGGTGTTAGGTATGGAGTATTACCAGTTTTTCTCCATGGGATGAATAGGTTGGGATTAGGTAATAAAATAAATGATTACTTCGGTGTGGTTCGCTAATCCCGACTAGTTTAGAAAACCTTAACACGGTTTGAAATGATATCCAAAGGAAGATTAAAGAATAAATTTAGAAGAATTTATCTTTGATAAAATTAATGGGAACCTTTCCCTAAGAATGTGAAAATTTGAATAAAAGAATATTCTGAACTGGAATGAGGCGTATGTTGTGTTTGTGTAACACTTGTTTATTATATACGCGGGTTATTCAGAAATGCCGGGTTTATACCCATTCTGAATAACCAATTCGACGATAAGTCGAAGGCGAAGGCGGTGGCTGAAGACCATAGGTCTTCACATCGTTTGTATGATTATTGATGATCTTGATTGGGTTATACACCCGAGAGGAGGGAATCAGCTGGTGATCGTCCAGACGTACTTGGAGATCGATGGATATGCGAAGAATAAGCTTCCTCCGGTTTCGTTCAGACAACTTGCAAATGGACTTTTGTCTGACATTGAATTTTATTCTGTGTGATTGATTTCTATTAAATATATATCTATTTGGCGGCGGAGAATTTGTTCTCTTGCTTAACGCCCTTCTCTGAGACGTACGAGCTTAGAGGTTATATATCGATAAATATCAATCGCAAGGCATGAATTGCCTATGTGGCATGCCTAAGTGGCAAATGATCAAGGCTTCTATTGAAAATCAAAGTCTTGTGGTTAATGATCAAAGCACAGCCTATGTGGCATAGCTTTGTGTATGGCGTTAATTCGCGAGCCTCACACCTCGGGATGAGTCAAAAACGGGATAGTGACTGCAGGGAGAGCACGACGTTTCTTTCTAGCTATGGGTGATGTCAGTGACCTTCCAGCCCTGACATTTATATACTTTTTACCTGTGTGGTTGTTAGATGCGAGGCGCCTCAGATATAGGTCCTATAGGACCGGGAAACGTGTGTTCAGGAATAACTAATCCTCAAAAGTAAGAGAGGACCGGCCCCGGAGATCCAGAATCGCTGTGTGTGGTCCTGAGACATTTGCTAGAGTGTCTCGAATGGAGGGGAGCTTGCCCCTTGCTTCGACTCATGACGGAAATCCAATTTCCAATACATGACATTTCGGTTTTATTTGTAGAGCCTAGTTTTGGCGACATAGTAGCATGGGATGCTAAGCCGTCTAGGATTGATACATTTATATTTGAAGTTGTTTTGACACTATACACTTAAAATAGTATTAAATGTTTTGTTTTAAATGTATCAAGCATTATTTGTCTATTATAAGTGAAAACCCTATCCTCCGGCTTGTGTCGCATTATGTGATGGGACCTGGGTCTTATAATAACTTCATTTTTCCAAAAGGCATTGCGTTATTTATTCTATGCACTAGTATTCTTGGGTGGAAACCCGTTCCGTGTTATATGGCATGGTCCATTGAATTACTCTCTTTTAAATTAAAGTTTTAAATAACTGTTTTAGTTCTCACACCACTCACATGACTGACCTAGAGTTTATTGTTTTAACCTAAACTCTGGGTGCCCTTATTTTCGACACGGGCAGCTAGTAGTTTTGGTTTTGCAGATTTATATTCACAGGATCCTGGTTTACAGCTAGAATGATATTCAGAAAGCTCTATATCTGCATACCGCCTTTAGTTGTGTTTTATTTTATTTTTCCGCTGCTATGTATTTAAATGTAATTTAAATCTCTGATATTTATCAAATGTGTAATATTTATTCATACTCTGTATATTCTTGTATTCTGATGGAATTGCTCTAATAAGCAATGAAATGTTCTTCTGTTTGTGTTCTGATTCGTCTTGTCCTCAAAGAAATCCGTACTTTCCTTACCGGGGAAGTTACGGGTCGTTAAAGTTGGTATCAGAGCTTTGGTTTACAGAGCTCGAGAACAAGACACGTTAGAACTAAACGAAAGAATTCATCAGAGGTTGGATTAGAAATATCCAATAAGAATAACTCGTTAGAGATGGGATCAGTAGTATCCTAGAACAGTGTGAAGAGTATATTTTTAAAAAATAAAAATTGAAAACAAACTTTGTTTTGAAAATTTATATCTAATTGTACGTATTTGAATATTTTATTTGTATTGAATTTGGACAATCGAGTATATAAAGATTTTGCATATACGCGTCATGAACGTATATTCAAAGTTTTAATATACTGGATAAATATAGAATCACACTCTAGTCGCCCGGAGATGATTCTACTGATGACGTACGACATCAGTAGTTTATGTTCGAGTTTTGAAAGTGGGGTATCTATATGATTCCATTAGAGTGGTGTGAGAACCAAAACTATATAGGGCTTATTGTTGTGATTTGGCATTAAAAACATGATTTTCTATATTTATATCAAAGTTATATGATTGAAAAAATTAACCAACTAATTGATTGCTAGTTGTAACATCCTAGAATTTTAACTATGTTTGATTTGGATTTTTATTTATATAATTTTAGATTTTCTGAATGTAAATTGATTTTATTAGGTTTAGATATGAATTTTAACTTTGTATAAGTATTTTGTTTTATTAAATATGATTTTGTATAAGAAAAATAAACTTATTTTGAAATTTTATATTTAATTTATAAGATTTATGTTTAAGTAATAATATTTTCTAATTTTGATAATATTGATTTGTAAAATATGAATTTGGTAAAGGATAATTTATTTTATGATTTTTCAAGAATGATCATTATCTTATTTATTTTGATAAATTATAATGGTATTTATAAAATTGTATAAGAATTGTTATCTATTTATTTGTGACTTAAATAAGTGTTAGAGAAGCGTTTCAAGTTAGTAACACAAAATAAGTGTTAGAAATAATGTTGCAAAATGATTTAATATGAATGTAACATGTGTCCTAAAGAGGTGTCACCACCTTATTCAATTAAGGAACATATGTTAACAAGCATGAATCAAAAACATAAGGAAAGGACAAGTGTCCTATGAGGTGTAAGCTCCTTATACCTTTAAGTTTCCTATATAAACCCACCTTAACCCTCTCTTTTCACCATCCTTCTTCATTTCTCATTTCTTCCATTTTCTTTCATCCTTCTCCCCTTCTTATCCATGGCTTCCTATGCCATTCACCTCTCCTCTTCCTTTCACCATTTTTGCTTAGCCTTTTTCCTCCTCCTCTTATAAAGAGATAAGATTAATATATTTATATATATTGCGCAGAAATACTGTTTGAGGGTTCGTTCAGCTAGGATCGTCTACGTGAAGTTTTGGAAAGCTGTTCGATGAGAACTTATAATTTAAATTTTTTGTTTAAATTAGTTAATTATAATTAGCTGGGATAATTAAAATTTGTTAATGATGATTGTGTGATGGATGTTATTATGTGAATGGATGTGCATGTAGTTAGATAATACACTGAGCACTGGTAAGCGTTATTGACCGTAACGCTTGTGCACCGTTAAACTGTTTGTTTGTGATGAATGAATTCATATCCATCTGGTCATATGGTTCATTTGAATAAATATGATTGCATTGCATGATATTACACATACACCCCGCGGTTGTGGAAATATATGGGTGATCGATTTAAATTCTCCTTCCTATATACGATTTTATTTAATCATTAAATAATATTTAAATTGTTAGTTTTGAATTAAATATTAACTTTTTAAATATTGAATTAGGATTGGAAATGATTTGAATTATGTATTGATTCTGTACAACGATCTTTATATCTATCTGAAACCAGTTTTGATAAAATATATTATTTTCATTTTAAATTCGAAATGAGATTTTGAAATTTGAATATGAACGATGTCTCTTTATATTAATAATAGAATATACACCAGAACGTTCTAGGATGACAGAGAGGATTGTGTCTAGGCTTGGGTTTGGAAATGAAGTTTCCTGCTCTCCCTGGCTATCCCTAACTGATACGACGAACGGGAAGGTTAATTTGAAGTTATTCGAATTCAGAAATGAATTGGAATTTATGAAAGTTGAATTTTAGATCCAAAATAATTTGAAAAGTAAATTTAAATGATTTTAAAAGGGTTATATAAGGATATAATGATTTTCTAAGATATTTTGAAGTATCGTAGAATAATGGTTATTATCGTAAAAATAGAGCTTGTCGCATAACGACAATTTACATATTTTAGATGCAAACTTTAAACGCTTATAACTTTTGCAATCTAAATCGGATTTTCATGAAACGAAAAACATTTGATTTATATTAACAAGAACTTTCAAATGAGTGAAAGCAGATTTTAAATTCGAGTTATAATTTTCAAGTTATGTTTGAAACCGTTTTGGAAAAGATCGATGTAAGAACAATTGTTGACCATAACTATAAACAGCTATTTTTAAATATATGGAAATTTTTTGTAAAATCATTACAAATTATGAAAAGGTGTTTTGAATTGTAAAGTTTAAGTTTTGGCTAAGATAAATGATATTTTGATCAAAATAGTTAAGATAACTGTTTTGTAACGCTTTTGTAACACTTTTGAAATGCTATTGTAACGCTTCCTTTGAAAATAATCTATTTTGAAGTTTTTAACCTGCAAACTATTTTCTGAACTATAAGTAATCATTTTTAAATGATTGGTGGAATGTTTTCAAAAGTTCAAAAGTATTGGAAATACTTTATATGGAATTTAAATTGATTTATTTAATATTAAAATGAGTTTTTAAAATTTCGATATGGTTGGAGATAAATCTTCGGATGTTTAATATTAATTTCATAGATGAAAACTCTTATTATTTGAGGAATTTAAATGGTAACTCACCGTTATTCCGCTTATAATATGAGTTGGATACGAAAATTAATATTGAAGATAAGTTGATGGTATTTCTATCCAGATCTAATGTCAAAGAGTTGAATAAATATTCTAATTAAGATATGGGTTTCAACCTGATTGAAGTAAGTTGGATAGGAATAATATTCGTTATTTGGTATAAAATTTCATAATGTAAACGTGTACTATCTGAGGAATTTGGAAGATATTATTATATCGTTATTCCACTTATAGTATTCGTTGATTTTGAGAATTTATATCGAATATAAGTGGATACAATTTCTGTGTAACTTATAATTCAATATCAATTGATTTGGGTTTTGTCGTGAATCGTATCTTCAATAATATCATTCTTGGAACCCAATGAGTTTGACTTGTAGAAATTTATATCGTAATTCGAGATTTAATCAAATCTTTGATTTGAAGGAGTTAAAGGTAAGAAATTGAAGCGAAGGTATAATCTTTGACTTCAAAGAAGAGATAAGATGACAATGAGATGGTAATGAAATTTAATTAATTCAAATCTTGAGTTGTAAATGAATTGATAAATATTTGGGAGGAGATTTGAATTGAAAAGCCTGTGTAAACCATAGCTACTATTTTAAAGTACGCTTATTACTTGGAAAGACCAGGATCGAGTATGTTCGAAAACCATTCCAAGTAATATTACGACGTTATGAAGCAATTCAAGACTCGGTAAACGACGAATGAAGACCGGGAGTATTTGAATTTGTTTAGATTGATTGTTGATTGATATCTCGGTTAGGTAGGCCACCGATACGAGGTATGAGTTACATGAGACCTGAACATATTTAAGTATTTTCGGGTTGTTGTTCTATTCAGTCCCAGAACGGACTTGTATGGATGGTGTGTCTGACATTGAAATTGGCCACATAATACTGATTTCCATTAATATATATCGGATTTGTGGCAATATATTTTCCTCATCACTAAGTCATATAAACTTAGAGGGTATGCATTGATTGAAAATCAGTGATATGTCGTGAATTGTCAATGTGGCATACTTGAGTTATGAAACGAGATGGTGATGATTAAAGAATGGCTTATCGAAGCATAGCGTTGTGTATGACGTGACATCGACAAACCTCACACCCCGGATGATGAGAAACTGGCGGTTAAGTTGTGTATATATATGAATTGATGATGACCGCTGTAGCAGTGGCAAACCACTTATGACTTATGGAATAGGGTATGTTCGGGGGGCCGCGTCTGGTCGAAAACCGTTGATCTACCTCGCGATTTGTATTGGTGTCTGCGTCTGGATGAAAAACCCTTGATTACATTTCGTTTGTGTTCCGATTGATCTTTCGTGCCAGGAATCATCAAGTTGGAAACCCAAATCTTCAATACGAACCATACGATTTTGATTGCATATATATATATATATATATATATATATATATATATATATATATATATGGCGACATAATATTATGGGGTATTATGCCGTCTAGGATTAATACATTTATTTGCGAAATATTTTCCACATTATATATATGTATTATGTTTTTGAAAGAGGATTTTTACGTATGAAAGCATGCTTGGTTATCATAAGATAAAACTCGCCCATCTGGTGTGCCCTTGCATTGTGTGATGTGGGACGAGCTTATGATAGCTTCATTTTTCAAAAGTCATTGCGCATTTATATGCACGGGTGTTCACATGGAGTAAACCCGTTCCGCGTTAGAGGCGTGGTCCGGAGAAATTCCCAACTTTAAAATGAACCTAATGATAACTGTTTTGAGTTCTCACACCAGTCCCACGACTGACCTGGAGTTTATTATTCCTTCCTAAACTCTGGGTGCCCATAACTTTCACACGGGCAGCTAGTAGTTTAGTTTTGCAGTTTTAGTTCGCCGGAGCAAAGTTCGGAGCGCTTTTTGAGTTGGAGTACACGATGGAGTTTGGAGCTTCCGCTATATCATACGATTTTCTTCCGCTGAGAGTATATTTTCTTTTCTTCCGCTATATGTGTTGTAACTCTGATATTTTATGTAACTCTGATGTTGTACTTTGCAATGAAAAATTCTGTTATTTTGTTCAATATATGTATGCACCCATAACAATTCGTCTTTTTGAACGGTTTGAGTCGGTTTAATTACCGGCAAGAACTAGGCAAAAAGGCGGGTCGTTACAAGTTGGTATCAGAGCTTTGGTTATACGAAGCTATCGGGTACAACATATTTTGAACAAAGGATATGACTCATCAGAGCTATAGTATCTCATTAGAGATAGGGTTAGAAATGCCCTAGAATGAGATTTCGGAATATTATGATGAGAGAGCGTATTTTTGAAATCTATATAAGGTATTTTTGTACAAGTAAATCATTTTTGAAAATAATAATTATTTGAAATAAAATATTTTGAAGAAGATTTGAAAATAAGATTTTTAAAGGAAATACTTTCAAAATAAAAAGGGCTCTTTGTGATAAAACTTCGAAAATCCAGCGTCGTTCTGTTCGGAGTTATCGAGAAATAAGCGATTAGTGAATTGGCTTTAACAAGCGTATTGGAAAAAAAAACTTCGAGCTTGGAATGAGAATTTCAAAATATTTTGCAACCTATATATAAAAGATTTATATAAGAAGATCGTTAATTCAAAGCTATAGATTTGAAAGATAATCAACGTGAAATAAAAACGGTTGCGAGTATTTATTTGACGTCAAGGTTGGACGATCAAGTATGTAAGGATTTTGCATATACGCCTAGCTAACGTATATATGAAGTCCAATATATACTAGATGGATATAGAATCACATTCTAGTCGCTTGGGGATAATTCTGGTGATTGATCGATCATCATCAGTCTTATTTTTGGGTTTCGAAATTGGGATGACTATATGTTTCTGATCGAGACGTCAAGAAGTACTTAAAGCTGTATAGATAAACAATCGAAAGTGTTTTGCGACGTCCTCACAATTGTAAAATTGATTTTACAAATGACTTTCGAAGTATTGAATGTATTATGTTATGAAATGGGATATGCGAAAAAATGAATTTAACATAAGGTAGTTAAGTTAAATGCATACTTAACTAATAATTAGAAGCGTGAATCAGACTATTTTGTCAAAACCGCAAGGATATATTTTAGAAGCTAATCTCACTTGACGAACTAAAAAATGAAATTTTGAAAATGCATGTAAGCGAGCTTGGTTCACCCCATATTTCGATTTTGACGATAAAATTTAATAAATTTATGGTAAATGTCTTAAGTGGGGGAGAAGACCGATTTTCCCACCTGAAGCTATACGAATTTTGAGAAACAAGGTTAATATGATAAAATGGGATATGTATTGAACAAATCAATTGAATTTTATATTTTCCCTTGTTAAGAGAAACCGGCATGAACGAGTGGGTCAAACGAAAATTTCTCAACAAGTATTCACTTGAAACACAGAGGAAGAAAATGAAGTTGTTAAAGTAAGATTTATTCAAGAGGAAAATTATGAAAATTTAACGAGTATCCCATGATTAAACTGTTAGAATTTGTATCCTTGTTTGCATGTGAGTTCCCATCTTGGGCTAGACTGTCAATTTAAATTCCAACCATCTGCTATTGAGTAGTGTCATCCGTACCTTTGTATCATGTGCATTTGGCCAAGTATTTAATTCGAACCTTCGCACCTATTGATGCTCATTAGATGTTGAATTTCTATTCCAAGCTCATGAAACCTGATTTGGTCTATGTATACCTTTCATGCACAAATTAGCATGGAACTTCTATGCATCTTTACTTGACTTGAGCACATGGAATTTTGACTTGATCTATGTATGCCTCTTTGTGCCGTGTGAAACCGTGTCGATAACTTAAATTTGTCCAAGATATTTTGTAACAAAACTTCAATAAATGAGCTTTCTTTGAAATATAGAATCCAACTTATGCAAGAAAATTTGGATTTTTAAATATTAATTTTGAGGATTTGGTTCCGGAAATTTTAAAATCAACGTTTTGGGATGTTTTACCAATACTAGTTTGAATATACGCATAATCAGAGTGCGCAGAGGAAGCGTGATGGTATTTTTAAATAAAACTGTTTTAAGAGATTGTATTTTGAATTTTAAAGTTCGATTAGGTGAATATGAAAACAAAAATTTGAATATTAAATGAGTATAAAAGTTAACTTATAAATGGGTTAATTTGGAAACGATTGAAATAAAAATTTGAAATAGAATGAGTATTTCGAAAATATAATTCTATCTCTTCCCTTGTCGCTGGGTTTTGCTCGACCCATTGTCATATTTTGAATATCACCCCGAATTGTCATTATTCAACTTTATTTCGGAATTCTTCCTTTTTCCCTGCTTAGATAAAGCCTTGGACAAGTGAACTAATTTAGATTTGAAACCAGTATTTTGAATTATCTCTAAAATTGAACTTGATTTGTGTTGAGAGCAATAGAATTTCTAATACTAAATTTAGCCAAGATGTTATATTGCAAGATAATTGAACGCTTAGGTAAATTTTTATTTGAGAACTTGGATTTAAATTTCTAATTTGAGCGCTTAGTCTTATAATTGACAAGAAAACCATGGGTTCCTTAAGAGTAAGTTAGAAAGATAATTTTCTTAGGGTCATAGACCTCTAAGTACTAGATAGTATCTATCCCAGTTTCTGCTTAATGGTAGGATAGCAGCTCTGAGTCTAACTCAGAGGATGCGATTTTTAAACAAGACCCGTGACGACCCTAGTAATCACGAGATCATAGAAGTTTCCTTAGACTCTACCTTTAGTGAGAATCAGATAGAGTACCCTGAGAATGATATGAGCCTTGGTTTTGACCATTACATTTCTGATATGTTAAGAGAGAAATGAGAATTTAAAATTTGTAAAGGAGTTTAAATTCACCCGACTTCCTTTTCGAGGACGAAAAGTTTCTAGGGGGGGGGGGGGTTGAATGTAAATTCCTAGAATTTTAACTATGTTTGATTTGGTTTTTTATTTATATAATTTTAGATTTTCTGAATGTAAATTGATTTTATTAGGTTTAAATATGAATTTTAACTTTGTATAAGTATTTTGTTTTATTAAATATGATTTTGTATAAGAAAAATAAACTTATTTTGAAATTTTATATTTAATTTATAAGATTTATGTTTAAGTAAATAATATTTTCTAATTTTGATAATATTGATTTGTAAAATATGAATTTGGTAAAGGATAATTTATTTTATGATTTTTCAAGAATGATCATTATCTTATTTATTTTGATAAATTATAATGGTATTTATAAAATTGTATAAGAATTGTTATCTATTTATTTGTGACTTAAATAAGTGTTAGAGAAGCGTTTCAAGTTAGTAACACAAAATACGTGTTAGAAATAATGTCGCAAAATGATTTAATATGAATGTAACATGTGTGCTAAAGAGGTGTCAACACCTTATTCACTTAAGGAACATGTGTTAACATGCATGAATCAAAAACATAAGGAAAGGACAAGTGTCCTATGAGGTGTAAACTCCTTATACCTTTAAGTTTCCTATATAAACCCACCTTAACCCTCTCTTTTCACCATCCTTCTTCATTTCTCATTTCTTCCATTTTATTTCATCCTTCTCCCCTTCTTATCCATGGCTTCCTATGCCATTCACCTCTCCTCTTCCTTTCACCATTTTTGCTTAGCCTTTTTCCTCCTCCTCTTATAAAGAGATAAGATTAATATATTTATATATATTGGCAAAGAAGATGGTGCGCATAAATACTGTCTGAGGGTTCGTTCAGCTAGGATCGTCTACGTGAAGTTTTGGAAAGCTGTTCGGTGAGAACTTCTAATTTAAATTTTTTGTTTAAATTAGTTAATTATAATTAGCTGGGATAATTAAAATTTGTTAATGATGATTGTGTGATGGATGTTATTATGTGAATGGATATGCATGCAGTTAGATAATACACTGAACACTGGTAAGCGTTATTGACCGTAACGCTTGTGCACTGTTAAACTGTTTGTTTGTGATGAATGAATTCGTATCCATCTAGTAATATGGTTCATTTGAATAAATATGATTGCATTGCATGATATTACACATACACCCCGTGGTTGTGGAAATATATGGGTGATCGATTTAAATTCTCCTTCCTTTATACGATTTTATTTAATCATTAAATAATATTTAAATCGTTAGTTTTGAATTAAATATTAACTTTTTAAATATTGAATTAGGATTGGAAATGATTTGAATTATGTATTGATTCTGTACAACGATCTTTATATCTATCTGAAACCAGTTTTGATAAAATATATTATTTTCAATTTAAATTCGAAATGAGATTTTGAAATTTGAATATGAACGATGTCTCTTTATATTAATAATAGAATATACACCAGAACGTTCTAGGATGATAGAGAGGATAGTGTCTAGGCTTGGGTTTGGAAATGAAGTTTCCTGCTCTCCCTGGCTATCCCTAACTGATCCGACGAACGGGAAGGTTAATTTGAAGCTATTCGAATTCAGAAATGAATTGGAATTTATGAAAGTTGAATTTTAGATCCAAAATAATTTGAAAAGTAAATTTAAATGATTTTAAAAGGGTTATATAAGGATATAATGATTTTCTAAGATATTTTGAAGTATCGTAGAATAATGGTTATTATCGTAAAAATAGAGCTTGTCGCATAACGACAATTTACGTATTTTAGATGCAAACTTTAAACGCTTATAACTTTTGCAATCTAAATCGGATTTCCATGAAACAAATAGAGCTTGTCGCATAACGACAATTTACGTATTTTAGATGCAAACTTTAAACGCTTATAACTTTTGCAATCTAAATCGGATTTCCATGAAACGAAAAACATTTGATTTATATTAACAAGAACTTTCAAATGAGTGAAAGCAGATTTTAAATTCGAGTTATAATTTTCAAGTTATGTTTGAAACCGTTTTGGAAAAGATCGATGTAAGAACAATTGTTGACCATTACTATAAACAGCTATTTTTAAATGTTTTAAAAATATGGAATTTTTTTATAAAATCATTACAAATTATGAAAAGGTGTTTTGTATTGTAAAGTTTAAGTTTTGGCTAAGATAAATGATATTTTGATCAAAATAGTTAAGATAACTGTTTTGTAACGCTTTTGTAACACTTTTGAAATGCTATTGTAACGCTTCCTTTGAAAATAATCTATTTTGAAGTTTTTAACCTGCAAACTATTTTCTGAACTATAAGTAATCATTTTTAAATGATTGGTGGAATGTTTTCAAAAGTTCAAAAGTATTGGAAATACTTTATATGGAATTTAAATTGATTTATTTAATATTAAAATGGGTTTTTAAAATTTCGATATGGTTGGAGATAAATCTTCGGATGTTTAATATTAATTTGGTAGATGAAAACTCTTATTATTTGAGGAATTTAAAAGGTAACTCACCGTTATTCCGCTTATAATATGAGTTGGATACGAAAATTAATATTGAAGATAATTTGATGGTATTTCTATCCAGATCTAATGTCAAAGAGTTGAATAAATATTCTAATTAAGATATGGGTTTCAACCTGATTGAAGTAAGTTGGATAGGAATAATATTCGTTATTTGGTATAAAATTTCATAATGTAAACGTGTACTATCTGAGGAATTTGAAAGATATTATTATATCGTTATTCCACTTATAGTATTCGTTGATTTTGAGAATTTATATCGAATATAAGTGGATACAATTTCTGTGTAACTTATAATTCAATATCAATTGATTTGGGTTTTGTCGTGAATCGTATCTTCAATAATATCATTCTTGGAACCCAATGAGTTTGAGTTGTGGAAATTTATATCGTAATTCGAGATTTAATCAAATCTTTGATTTGAAGGAATTAAAGGTAAGAAATTGAAGCGAAGGTATAATCTTTGACTTCAAAGAAGAGATAAGATGATAATGAGATGGTAATGAAATTTAATTAATTCAAATCTTGAGTTGTAAATGAATTGATAAATATTTGGGAGGAGATTTGAATTGAAAAGCCCGTGTAAACCATAGCTACTATTTTAAAGTACGCTTATTACTTGGAAAGACCGGGATCGAGTATGTTCGAAAACCATTCCAAGTAATATTACGATGTTATGAAGCAATTCAAGACTCGGTAAACGACGAATGAAGACCGGGAGTATTTGAATTTGTTTAGATTGATTGTTGATTGATATCACGGTTAGGTAGGCCACCGATACGAGGTATGAGTAACATGAGACCTGAACATATTTAAGTATTCTCGGGTTGTTGTTCTATTCAGTCCCAGAACGGACTTGTATGGATGGTGTGTCTGACATTGAAATTGACCACATAACACTGATTTCCATTAATGTATATCGGATTTGTGGCAATATATTTTCCTCATCTCTAAGTCATATAAAATTAGAGGGTATGCATTGATTGAAAATCAATGATATGTCGTGAATTGTCAATGTGGCATACTTGAGTTATGAAACGAGATGGTGATGATCAAAGAATGGCTTATCGAAGCATAACTTTGTGTATGACGTGACATCGACAAACCTCACACCCCGGATGATGAGAAACTGGCGGTTAGGTTGTGTATATATAGGAATTGATGTTGACCGCTGCAGCAGTGGGAAACCACTTATGACTTATGGAATAGTGTATGTTCGGGGGGCCGCGTCTGGTCGAAAACCGTTGATCTACCTCGCGATTTGTAATGGTGTCCGCGTCTGGATGACAAACCCTTGATTACATTTCGTTTATGTTCCGATTGATCTTTCGTGCCAGGAATCATCAAGTTGGAAACCCAAATCTTCAATACGAGCCATACGATTTTGATTGCACATATATATATGGCGACATAATATTATGGGGTATTATGCCGTCTAGGATTAATACATTTATATGCGAAATGTTTTCCACATTATATATATGTATTATGTTTTTGAAAGAGGATTTTTATGTATGAAAGCATGCTTGGTTATCATAAGATAAAACTCGCCCATCTGTTGTGCGCTTGCATTGTGTGATGTTGGACGAGCTTACGATAGCTTCATTTTTCAAAAGTCATTGCGCATTTATATGCCCGGGTGTTCACATGGAGTAAACCCGTTCCGCGTTAGCGGCGTGGTCCGGTGAAATTCCTAACTTTAAAATGAACCTAATGATAACTGTTTTGAGTTCTCACACCAGTCCCACGACTGACCTGGAGTTTATTGTTCCTTCCTAAACTCTGGGTGCCCATAACTTTCACACGGGCAGCTAGTAGTTTAGTTTTGCATTTTTAGTTCGCCGGAGCAAAGTTCGGAGCGCTTTCTGAGTTGGAGTACACGATGGAGTTTGGAGCTTCCGCTATATCATACGATTTTCTTCCGCTGAGAGTATATTTTCTTTTCTTCTGCTGTATGTGTTGTAACTCTGATATTTTATGTAACTCTGATGTTGTATTTCGCAATGAAAAATTCTGTTATTTTGTTCAATATATGTATGCACCCATAACAACTCGTCTTTTTGAACGGTTTGAGTCGGTTTAATTACCGGCAAGAACTGGGCAAAAAGGCGGGTCGTTACACTAGTTGTGTTGTTTGATTATTGTTTTGAAATTTTGATCCATTTGTCCTAATAGAACCGAATATTGAACTGTATAGAAAAATGATTACAAATGCATGCATGTACATATATATGTGTGAACAAGTCATACCAAGAAGGTTAAAGAAGAGGAATAAAATTGTTTGCCCGACAAATAGGTACATGTTTATTGTATTTCTTGGGGTTTTGATGATTTTATGAGCCGATTGGCTAGCCACTTGGCTTTTTCTTACTCTTTTGGATTGGTGAGGGCCATGGGAGGCTATCTGAAATATCCCGGAGCTCCCGGTGCAGGGGAGGTTATGACGAAATTTTTCGAAAATTTAGGGTGTTAGCCAAATTCTTGAAAAATTGTAAAAGTTCTTAGAAACTGAAAAGTTGAAGAACTTAAGCCGTAAAAAAAATAATGGAAGTTGAGTTGGTTTGTAAAACAACTTTCAGCTTCGTTCCTTTTCGGGGACGAAAAGTTTTAAGTGGGGGAGATTGTAACAACCCGGAAAATCTGAGCCAATTTAAAAATTTTATTTTGGCAATTTTAGTAAATTTTGAATATTTAAAATGAATTATTTTAACCAATAACGACGAGAAATTTGATTTGAATTGAATTACAAAGTATACATTTATTTGAATCGTCGTTAGAATATAAATATTATTTTTAATTATAAAAGGAATTGAAAATGGCGCGGTAGTTTGAAAATTCGATTTCAAATTTCAAATGAATGTGCAGGATTCAAAATAAACCGGATTTGGTGAAACCAAACATATTAGAATCTATTTGAGAATATCTTTCCAACGAATCAAAAAAATCAAAATTTCATAGCAGGAATCAAAAGTTACGTCCATTTGAAAATTCAGAATAGTCGCTATGGAATTCTGGCCCTTAAAAATGGAAATTTTGCAAACGACATCGGTTTTCAACGAAACCACTTTTGTTGGAGCCAGGATGTCGAATTATTGCTAGATTCCAAAATTCATAGTTTTCTGAATCAATATGTGAGCATGGCAAAGTAAAACGTGTTTTAACAGTTTCAGTCAATTTCAATCGACCAAAAAATGGCCATTTTTTAAACGGTCTCGGAATTTGACGAAATTAGCTTTGTTAGGACCGTATCGTCAATACGAAGCTAGAAAATATTTTTCAGGAATTTTCAGAGTCCGTATGTGGCCCCGGTAAATTGAAAGGCGCGTTCAAATTCAATATATGGATTTATATTTTGATTTTGATGGAAACCGATCGAATCAGCTTACGAAACATATCCCATTGTGTTCGGAATGGGGGTAATTAGCTAGGGGTGACAATCATTAGGTCTCGTTTGGAGGTCAAATAAAAAGTTAACTTTTTGGGAATTATAAAATAATAATTACATAAACTAATACACTCACCTCTCTCTCTCTCTCATTCTTCAGATCGAACGAAAAATGAAAAAGAAAAAAAAATAAACCGCTCTTACTCAAATCGAACCCCCTCGTCGTCGTCCTCCCGGCCGCCATCACCGATGCCACCACGTCGCCCTCCTCGATCTCCTCCGGCCACGCTAGCCTCTACGCAACCCACTACACCTATTAAACCCCCCCAAACTCGTTTGAAACCCTAGCAACAGCACCCACCACCGCTGAGGAACCCCGCTGCGCCCGAGCCCCACCAAACCGCGCTCCAGACACCCTCCGACCGCCGGCGGTGCACTGAACCCCCTCCTTCCCATTTCACTGTAAGTTTTAATTTTAAAATCTGAGTTTTTATTATTATTATGAAGTTAAAATTTAGATTTTTTATTATGTTAAAGTTCATATTTTTATGATGTTAAAGTTCATATTTTTATGAGGTAAAAGATTAAATTTTTATTCTTTAAAAGATTATGTTTTTATACATGAAGTGATTTTTAAATAAATAAACAAAAGATATGATTTTTGGTTTAGTAAAAATACGATTTTTAGTTCGATAAAAATATTATTTTCATCGTATGTATGATATGATTTTTAGAAAGCTAAAAATAGAATTTTTATCGAGTTAAGAGGTTATTTTGAGACGGATAAAAATATAATTTTTATGGTATATATGAAATAATATTTTTAGAAGAATAAAAATTTGATTATTTATATATATTGTTCTAGAGTAAAAATAAGATTTTTATATATTTAATAACCATATAAAAATGTGATTTTTATAGAAAAGGTTTAGAATAAAAATATAATCTTTATAATGAAAATATCGTGTTAAAGATGCTATTTTTATCATCTTGAAAGCGAAGTAAAAATATTTGAACTTTATATATGTAGTGAATACGGGCAACGAAAGTGACAAAGGGAAACACGGCGAAGATTTCTACATATGAAGAGTCGTGGCATTTGGTTTAGCTTCTAGGTGAGAACTTCTCAGTTTAGTTCTTGTTTTCTAGTTAAAAATATATACTAGGATGCAGACGGTGCTTAGCGGCACCCGACACCCATCGTCCACAGACCATGGACGACTTGTTAGATTTTGTTGTGTTGAGAAAATTGATTGTGATGTGGAATAGATGGAAATATATTCAAGTGTTGAAATAAATTATTTATCGTTAAAAATATAAATTTAACGTGAATGTGAATAAATAAATATTCACTTACAAATCAGACGATTTGTTTACGTACACTGATTTGACTGATATTGATTGAGACGATAAATTTTACATGTCGCCCAACTGCACAAATAATATTCAGTGTTTGTGGATTGAAACCCCACATGGGTGTTGGGATGATATTTGGCGTACACTAATCCCAATTGTTTAGTTGTATGTCAAACGATAGGTTGACATGCTGTTTGAGCGTTAATTATTTATGTATAATGCTTGTGCAGTTGTGTGGTGCACTTTGGATGATGGTTGATTATTTATCGTTGCTATTATACACATGTGTTGTATGGAATCCATATAGTTAACATTATATGGTAATTGAGTGGGTCTCATTCCAATTTAGAAAATAAATTATATTCATGTGTTGAATAAACAAAATAGTCATGTGTTGACAATACTCATGTGTTGAGAATATTCATGTGTTGAAACTATTATTGTGTTGAAAATATTCATGTGTTGAGCGAAATATTTATGCAATAAAATTCACATTTTTATTGTAAGTAAGAACTAATAAATATTCATGTGTTGAATAGAATATATATTCATGTGTTGAAGAAAATATTCATGTGTTGACGAAAATAACGAATTTATTAAAATATAAAAAACCGTGTTGATTAGATTTACGCCATTTTGACGTGAACGATATTTATATCGATTATATTCGTTTTCATAATGAATATAGAAAAGGAAATGATTTCAAAATATAACACTTTGAAAATATTATCATTTATATATCAATGATATGAATTATTCAATTTTGATTTGAAATTGAATATGAAGTTGAAATTGTTTTGAAAACAAATTTAAAATGAATTATAAAATACGTTTTGAATTGAAATCAACGAAATATATACAATATATATATTATATATATTAAATGGTCTGAATAGAACGTGCCGCGCCGTGACAGTTCACGAATTTCGACCATTGACTTCGAGTTGACGTTACGGGAGATCCGACCATCAGATTCTCCTGAAACCGGAACCATTGGGTCCGTATCGAAAAGTGCTTTCCAATGAATATTAGAAATTTGAAATCTAATAGTTGGATTTGGAATTATGTCCAAATCAAATTTGGAAAAGGTCGCTATAAGTGCAGTTCGACGACCGTTATTGGAAATCGATTGTACGAGCCTTGATAAAATTATTAAAAATATCAATAATTTGTGTAAAATCATAATAAATGATTTAGAAAGAATTAGGGTGAAAAATCCCATATTTAAAAAGGATAAAAAAAATATTTTTATCGAAATTAACTAGTTATGAACTAGAATTATAATCCAATGTTTTTGAATAAATAAATTGGATTTGAAGTGGATTTAAAAATAATCAGAATTTCCAATATACGAATTGGAATGGATTTGGATCGAAATTATCTTCGGAATATTTCGATGTTAGATTTTGTGATTATACAGATATGGTTGTGGAAAATTGAAAGAAATATTTATATTGTTATTTCCAATACGATATTTGTCGGTTTCAGAATTTGATATTGAATATAAGACGATATATTTTCTATTCAGAGCCTTGTATTTAATATCAAATGGGATTTTGGGTTCGTCGTGAATGGTGTCTTAAATAACACTGTTATTGGACCCAGTTTAGAAAAGAATATATCTTTTAATTAAGATTTAATGAAATTGTCCAGTTAATTAGTATTTAGTTGGAATTGAATTTAAATTGGTTTTTGGGGTTTATCGTGAGCGGTGTTTTAAATAACGCCTGTTCTTTAACCCGATTAACAATGGAAAGTGATTTTGGGTTTTATCGTGAACCGTGTTTTAGATGACATTGGTTCTTTAACCCAGTTAAAGACATGATATTGATTTTTGGGGAGATTAAAATTTAGTGGAGTTTTAATGAATCTTTAATTATATTGAAGTGGTCGAGAATGGAGTATCACCAGTTTTGCTCCAAAGCGATAGTTAAATCTTTAATTAGATTTGAACATGAAATGGTAATTAATATTTACCGATAACACCATGGTGTTAGATATGGCGTATTACCAGTTTTTCTTCATGGGATGAATAGGTTGGGATTGGGAAATAAAATAAATGATTACTTCGGTGTGGTTCGCTAATCTCGACTAGTTTGGAAAACCTTAACACGGTTTGAAACGATATCCAAAGGAAGATTAAAGAATAAATTTAGCAGAATTTATCTTTGATAAAATTAATGGGAACCATTACCTAAGAATGTGAAAATTTGAATAAAAAAAATATACTGAATTGGAATGAGGCGTATGTTGTATTTGTGTAACACTTGTTTATTATATACGCGGGTTATTCGGAAAGGCCGGGTTTATACCCATTCTGAATACCGATTCGACGATAAGTCAAAGGCGAAGACGGTGGCTGAAGACCGGAGGTCTTCACATCGTTTGGATGGTTATTGATGATCTTGATTGGGCTGTACACCCAAGAGGAGGGAATCGGTTGGTGATCGTCCAGACGTACTTGGAGATCGATGGATATGCGAGGAATAAGGTTCCTCCGGTTTCGTTCAGACCTAGAACGAACTTGTAAATGGACTGTGTGTCTAACATTGGATTTTATTCTGTGTGATTGATTTCTATTAAATATATATCTGTTTAGCGGCGGAGAATTTATTCTCTTGCTTAACACCCTTCTTTGAGACGTACAAGCTTAGATGTTATATATCGATAGATATCAATCGCATGGCATGAATTGCCTGTGTGGCATGCCTAAGTGGCAAATGATCAAGGCTTCTGTTGAAAAGCAAAGTCTTGTGGTAGATGATCAAAGCACGACCTATGTGGCATAGCTTTGTGTATGGCGTTAATTCGTGAGCCTCACACCTCGGTATGAGTCAAAAACGGGATAGTGACTGCAGGGAGAGCACGACGTTTCTTTCTAGCTATGGGTGATGTCAGTGACCTACCAGCCCTGACATTTATATACTTTATACCTGTGTGGTTGTTGGATGTGAGGCGCCTCGGATATAGGTCCTATAAGACCGGTAAACGTGTGTTCAGGAATAACTAATCCTCAAAAGTAAGAGAGGACCAGCCCTGAAGATCCAGGATCGCTGTGTGTGGTCCTGAGACATTTGCTAGAGTGTCTCGAACGAAGAGGAGTTTGCCACTTGCCTCGACTCACAACGGAAATCCAATTTCCAAAACGTGACATTTCGGTTTTATTTGTAGAGCCTAGTATTGGCGAAATAGTAGCATGGGATGCTATGTCGTCTAGGATTGATACATTTATATTTGAAGTTGTTTTAACACTATACACTTATAATAGTATCAAATGATTTGTTTTAAACGTATCAAGAATTATTTGGCTATTATAAGGGAAAACCCTATCCTCCGGCTTGTGTTGCATTGTGTGATGAGACCTAGGTCTCATAATAGCTTCATTTTTCCAAAAGGCATTGCGTTGTTTATTCTATGCACTAGTATTCTTGGGTGGAAACCCGTTCCATGTTATATGGCGTGGTCCCTTGAATTACTCTCTTTTAAAGTAAAGTTTTAAATAACTGTTTTAGTTCTCACACCAGTCACATGACTGACCTAGAGTTTATTGTTTTAACCTAAACTCTGGGTGCCCTTATTTTCGACGCGGGCAGCTAGTAGTTTTGGTTTTGCAGATTTATATTCGCAGGATCCTGGTTTACAACTGGAATGATATTCGGAAAGCTCTGTATCCGCATATCGCCTTCAGTTGTGTTTTATATTATTTTTCCGCTGCTATATATTTAAATGTAATTTAAATCTCTGATATTTATCAAATGTGTAATATTTATTCATACTCTGTATATTCTTGTATTCTGATGGAATTGCTCTAATAAACAATGAAATGTTCTTCTGTTTGTGTTCTGATTCATCTTATCCTCAAAGCAATCCGTGCTTTCCTTGCCGGGGAAGTTACGGGTCGTTAAACGTTTGCAAGGTGTATATGCAAAATCTTCTTATGCTCGATAATCCAAATTCAAAATAAAGTAAAACACTAAAACACGTATAATAAGGTATAATTTTTAAAACTAAATCCGTTTTTATAAATAATACTCTTCGAACTCATTCTAGGGTATTACTAACCCTATCTCTAACGAGTTTTTCTTATAGGATATTACTAATCCTATCTTTCATGAATTTTTTCATTTGGTTCTAATATGTCTTGTTCTTGAGCTTTGTAAACAAAGGCTCTGATACTGCCTATAGCGACCCAGACTTCCCGGCCGGCCTAAATCGAATAAGAAAGCGGACTGCTTAGAGATCAGGACTCATCAGAACACAAACAGAAGAACATTTCATTGCTATTTCAACAATTTACATCATAGTACAAGATATCAGAGTTCAAATAAATAATATATAGCGGAAAATATCAGAAATTTAAATTACAAAATAGCGGAAATAGATATACATAAATATAATGTGCCACGGAAAACATCAACTACCACAACTGAAAGAAATACATGAATACAAATCATTCCGAAGATTGCTCCAGCCGTAATCCAGGATCCTGTGAAAAGAAATATCTGCGAAAACCAAAACTACTAACTACCCGTGTGGAAAATATGGGCACCTAGAGTTTAGGTATAAATAATAAACTCCAGGTCAATCATGGGACTGGTGTGAGAACTAAAACAGTTATTATCTTCATTTTATTTGGGTAAATCAAGGGACCACGCCATATAACACGGAACGGGTTTTCTCCCAAGAATACCATAACACAAACAATGCAATTCTAACAAGGAAAAATGAAGCCATTATAAGACTCGGGTCCCATCACACAATGTAACACAAACCAGAGGATAGAGTTTTACCTTATAATAGCCAAATATGCTTGATACGTGAAATTTATCTTTTATTATTATTAGTGCATAGTGAAGAAATAAACTTCAAATATAAATGTATCAATCATAGATGACGTGGTACCCCACCCTACTATGTTGCCATATAGGTTTACAGCTATAACCATAAAGCTCATATTGGAAATTTGGATTTCCATCATGATGGATAATTATTCGAAAGATCGATCACGTAGTGCAATACTCCATGGCTTATGTCCACGGCTTTTGGAAAACACTGTAATGCATGTCCGCACTATATCCAGGAAACAAGAATCACCGCGGCTTACGTCCAAGGCTTTGGAAAACACCACTTACTCTATCCTTTTGAGAATCGGGTATAAGCACTATCCCTACTCGGTGTGGAGCGACCACACCCAACACATCTCGGTCGACCGAATCCATGACAACCCTAAAAGTTGTCGTCTATCCTCATCTCGAAAGTATACTGATCTAACCATCAGTTTACCATCATACCAGGGTGTGAGGCTCGCAAATTAATGCTACACAAAGCTGCGCTACTTAAAGGTGTGCTTTGATCATCAACCACAATGCTCTGCTTTTCAACAAAAGCCTTGATCCATGCATCTCAGCATGCTACATTGTCAATTCATACCATACCATTAATTTATGCCAATATATAACCTCTAAGCTCGTACGTCTTAGAGAAGGGTGTTAAGCAAGAGAATAAATTCTCCACTACCAAACAGATATATATTTAGCATAGATCAACGAATACAACATAAAGAAATACAACGTCAGACATACCATCAATTTGCAAGTCCGTTTTGGGTCTGAACGAAACCGGAGGCACCTTATTCCTTGTCCCATATGTCCAATATAGGAGAGATGCCCTCGCTTATCGGGACAGTCAACAAGTACATCTGGACCACTACCACTATAACCCCTTCATGGGAGCTTACCAATCCAGGGCATCTGTAGTAATTCATTCGACGTGAAGATCGCCGGTCTTACACCGTCTTTAATATCTCCGACTTTTAATCGTCGTATCAGTAATTCAGAATGGGTTAAACTTGGTTCTTCCGAATAACTCGCGTATCTTATAATCAAGTGCTATAAAATCACATCATACGCCTCATTCCAATCCAGAATATACTTTCACATTAGGAACAATTCCCATAAATCTTATCAAAGATTTTATTCATTTAAACCTCTTGTTTAAATCTTCACTTGGAAACCATTTCAAAAGATTTAGTATTATATTTTCACAACTTTAAACCAAATTAAGGTTTATCAAACTAGTTGGGATTATCGAGCCTTACCGAAGTAATCATTTATTTTATTTTTTCCAATCCCAACCTATTCATCCCATGGAGCAAAACTGGTAGTACTCCATATCTAACACCCACTATGTTATTGGTAAATTCAATTACCATTCAACGTTTTAAATCTAATTAAAGATTTTTCTATCGCATGGAGTAAAACTGGTGGTACTCCATTCTAGAACACTTTCTCAAATTTGGTAAATTTAATTACCATATTCATATTTCAATCTAATTAAAGATTTATTAAAACTCCACTTAGTTTTAATCTTCATAATTCATTATTTAATGATTATTCAAAATTAGGAAATAAATCCTATCTTTACTTGGGTTAAAGAACCAATGTCATTTAAAACACAGTTCACGATAAACCCAAAATCAACTTCCATGAATGGAACCGACACAGAAATAAGATCAGTCGTAACCAATATGAATTTCCATATCATACTAATAATATAACTGGAATAAAGGCAAAGCCTTTTAAATTCCATATATAGTAACGGTCTTCCTTCACAAAACCTCATCTCGATTATTACCGAATCGAATTCCATTCAACTCCAATTTAATATATTAAATCGAAAAACTCTACTTTGGAAATTTTCCATTAAATCTTAATAAAAAGATTTATAAATTCCAAATTATACCTTCACCGTTAATTAGGTTAAATAACAAATGTTATTTAAAACATCGTTCACAATAAACCCAAAATCCAATTTCAATTCAATTCCAATTAAATTAATTAACTGGTAAACTTCACTAAATCTTAATTAAAATATTTATTCTTTTCTCAACTGGGTTTAAGAAGAGTGTTATTGACGACACCATTCACGACAAACCCCAAAATCCAATTTGATAATAAATATAAGGCTCTGAATAGAAATTATATCGGCTTATATTCAATATCAAATTCTGAAACTAACAGATATTGTATTGGGAATAATGATATCTACATCTTCCAAATTTCTCAGCAATATCCGTATAATCACGAAATCCAATATTGAAATATTTCGAAGATTATTTCCATTCAAATCCATTCCAATTTATATATATTGGAAAATTCTGCTTATCTCAAAACCATTTCAATTTTTTTTACTAAAGTTGGTAAACAACTTATTCTGATAAAAATATATTTTATCTTTACAATCGCGGAATATTGCAACCAAAATTTTCCAAATCACTTATTATGATTTTACATAATTTGTTCATATTTTTAATAATTTTATTAAGGCCTTACAGTCGGTTTCCAATATCAGCCACCAAACTGCATCCGTAGCGACTTTTTCCAAAATTGATTTGGACATATCTTGAAATCTAACTGTTAGATTTCAAATCTCTTATTATTATTCGAAATCTCTTTTTGGTACGAACCCGATGGTTCCGATTTTAGGAGAATTCGACGGTCGGATCTCCCGCTACATCAATTCAATGTTAGCGGTCGAAATTCGCAAACGATTGCGGCGCGAAACATTATATTCAAACCATTATCATATATAAAGTATACTTCATCGATTTCTTTTTGAAAACGTATTTTATAAAAGTTTATAAATTCGTTTTAAAAAGATTCCAACTTCCATTTCAATTTAAAATCAAAATTGAATAATCCATATCATTATAGAACTAAAATGATAATATTTTCAAAATATCAGATTTTGAAATCAAATCTTTTCGATATTCATTATAAAGTGAATAAAGTCGACAAAAATTTCCATCAAAGTTAAAACGGTGTATATCTGCTTAACTTGACTTCATATTCATTTCAGTTATGAATATTTCAATATTTCCGTATCCATCCAAAATCGGACATCAAAATCGTATTTTGATTCTTCACTGAATATTATTTTAAAATATTCGTTAATTTTGAATTGGAATCAGACTCAAATAATTACCATATAATTTTATTTATATTGATTCCATACATCGCATGGATTCAAAAATAGTGATAAACAACTATTAAACATTTAATTCACATCCAGAGTGCAATTCACAACTGTATAAGCATTAAATAATTAAATAACGCTTATAACAGTCCGTTAATCAATCGGTTGACATACAACTAAATCCAAGGGAGATGTGGATTAATTATCATCCCTAGACCCATGTGGGATTTATATCACAATCCATGTGAACATATCTACATAATTGGGAGACGGGTAAGTAAATTGTCATCCCAAAATAATTTATAATATAAATATTTATTCTATAACATATATATTCACAGTCAGATAATATTAACATTGAAACTGTAAACAATCATCAATAAACAAACAAATATTTCAATCATAGGCAATCAACATATATTCAATTATAAAAATAAATAACTGTATAAAATAAATTGAGTGAGAGAGTTCTCACATTGATTGGTTTTGAAATCTTTAGTAAAACGATTGTTTTAACTTAATTAAACTGGATATTTAATGTTGACACACTTTTTTGTCGAAGCTGTCACACGTCAAGTATTTGGTGAGCGACGCGCTCAAGCGTCTAAAAACACAAAGCAACCGGCTTGAAATTCTGGGTTCGAAAATCTGGGGTTGAAATTCCTGGGGTCAAAATTCCTGGGATCGAAATTTCGATGTCAAAATTACGGGGTCGAAATTCCCGAGGTCGAAATTCCCGAGGACGAAATTCCTGGGGTCGATATTCCTGGGGTGAAAATTCCTGGGGTCGAAATTCCTGTTACGAGGCTGCTTTTGGGGTACAAAAATTGCTTCTTATGGGTCCCATTTCTCACCTACTCCACCTAACCTTCCTCCTATAAATACCCCAAGCCTTGGCCTTCATTGGGATCCTTCTCTTTTGGAATTTTTGGACTTTAAGAGCTCCAAACACTCATTAATGGCTTCCAACACCTCCACCAAGGCCATGGGAGATGACATGGATAATTAAAACATGGCATGCATATTTTCCTTCAACATTTGAACATTAACAAGGATTGTTATGCTATCTTCGAGCTTCATGGACATGAACACCAAACTTGGATATTGTTGACCAAGTCCACCCTTTTCAACGAAGAAGAAGAAGGGCAATTTAGTCAAAGTGTAGACCAAGCATAAATTTTGCCATTATACTGTAACACTTTGTACTTAACTGTTGTCCGAACATGTACAACCTTGTAATCAACCAAAGACATGATGAATAAGGATTAAAATGTGGATGTAGGCGTTAGTGCCGAACATGTACAACCTTGTTCACACATTCACACACTACAAGAAAAATACCCTATTGCAACTAACTATTTGCAACAGGCGGCAAATGATAGTTGCAGTAAGTGATATTTTGCAACAGACCTATTTTAGTAGTTGCAATAGATGAGATTTAGCAACAGATCTGTTCTATCTGTTGCGAAAAGCATACTTTTAGCAACTGCACTTTACTTCCTGTTGCAAAAACATACTTTTAGCAACTGTGCTTCTGTAACAGTTGCAACAAACATATTATTTGCAACGGCGCTTTGAAGACAGCTGCAAATAAATATCTTTAGTAACTGTTTTCTCCAGTTGCAGTAATTGAATTTTCTACAACTGAAAAAGCCAGTTGCCAAAAACATACTATTAAAAATAAGTATTAGTTGTCATGAATAACGTTTAATAATTAATTTAAATAGTTACTAGTAAGTGATTAACTAATAGTAATTATATTATAATTAATATTAATATTTAATAATTGTTAATTAACAATAAAATTTAAGCATTATAAAGTGATATTTATAGCTGATAATTAAATAACAATAATAACTAGTAATTAAATAATAATAATAATTAACATTTAAAAATAATAAAATAAATAAATAATTATTAAATAATAATACAAAACTAATGGATAATAATCCATACTTAATTTGAAATATGAGTATGTTTAAATATTAAATAAATAATTAAATAGTCAATAAATTCATAATAAATAAATAAATGATAATTAATTAATATTACTATTAAGGAGTAATTTATAATTAATGATAATTTCTTGCATGATTTAATTTATAATATGTGTTTGATAGAGGTATTTTTAAGAATTAATTAATAGTTTATAGTTATCATTAATAATTATAAAATAATAAACTATTACTAATTATAAAATGATAATATTATTTTCAGTTATTAATAATTTTCAATTATATTAAATATATATTACTAATAATTAAATATTAAAATATAATTAAGAACTAGTTTCTATCTCTCATTATTTGTGTGCTTTGACCAAGCAGGAAATGCAATAAATTTGAAATTCAAATGCCTATCGTTAGATTACTTATTAATTAAAAAATAAAATATAGTATTTTCAAAAATTCATTTTAAATGATAGTCTATTGTTTTTCAAAAAAATTCAAATGCCTATGTTTAATAACTAAAGCTTAATTTCTTTTTATTATATTTCTTTAGCAAATTTACTCTAATGACAGTTGCAAATATCTTAATTTCAACCTATCGCCTACACATTTGGCTTCAAACCTTTAAATTTTTGGCTCTAATGTTAGAAATTTTGTCTTCGAAATCCAAAATCTGCGCCAAAATATTCACCTGTATCGAGGGCTGCTATGCTATCCTCAAAACTTAACCACATACTTGGCAATCTCGCTAGAAAACAGAAAAAAATCATTTCTGCTCTTTAAATGTTCGGCCGCTACATCCTCCCTTCAGCCCTAATTTTCGCCACCATCTTCTCCTCAGATTTGTTCTAACCATTCGCTTTGTACATCGTACTCCACCAAGCATCCTTTCGAACCTTGCTATTGGGTCCTCCGATTCGCTGTGTGATTATGTGCTTCGGGATTCTCGCGATTTGTCCAGATTTGGGGTTTGTGTGGTTACTGGTTATGGATCCGATTGCAGGTCGAGGGATACGCGAGATTGAAGTTCAGTTTATGGCGGTGAGTTCGATTTGGGGTTTGTTTTGGTTGAAGCTCATTGGAATGATAGCAGAGGCGATGTAGCGGCGAGGTCAGGTGTATTTGGTGATGGTGTGGGGCAGGTAATTTTGGTCGCATTGAAAAACTTCATCTCAATTCCAGCTTTAACCTGTTGCCACAATTTCTAGTCCAAGCTGATGTTTTGACAGACTTCTGCCTAGATTTGTCTACACGCTTGTATGTCTTCTTGTTTTGGGTAATGATTTTTCCTGATGTAATTCATTTTGTTGAGTAAAATTTCAACTACTATTTTAGAAGTGAGTAATTTTGTAATTTGGTGAATTCGTTGAATGATACCAAGTTAATTGAGATTTCGAGCTAAGCTAGGTTGATGATTAAACAGTGTTAGTTTAATTTTAAATATTGTTTTACATTTAATTATCGTCTAGTTAGTATTAAAACAATTTTGGTTTTTTATTTTAGCTTGATCAGAACTGAGTTTGTAGTTTAATTATTTAAACTTAAAGCTTAATGGATCATAAATTCGGTTTAGTTTGGAGTTCGGTTTAATTTCATCTTGTTAAATTCTAACATCTTTAAGTTTTTAGGTTTTTGTTGTAAATCTATGCTTTTATTGTAGATTTGAAGTTAAACTTTGTCCGCTGAAGATTATCATTTGTGGCTTCTTATTTGTTGAAAGTTATTGTCTTGTTTTTTTTTCCAACAAAATAGATAATACATCTTTATAAAATATACGTGTTAACGCTGCTGCTCATGCCCATCTTCAAAAAATGCAGGAACAAAAGAAACAAAGCATGCTACAGGGAACAACAAAAGCTACAGCAAAGAATGATGATGATCATGTTCCGCACCATCAAAAATCCCACTTCCTTTTAGCACAAATCTACATAGAACATGGATTCAAGAAGCAGCAGCTACTGCTGTTATAAAAAAACGGTTTACAAGAAATAATCGGGAGTCTTGCGCGTAGTGTCAGGCTCAACATGCCTTGGAGGTGGATCGAACTGAAGGAAGTTCTGATCCATGTTTTCCCCAATTCCAAGTATGGCCGACATGTTACCGCATTGGTAGCAGTAGTTTGGAGCACTAAACACTGGAACCACATTCTTATTCTGGCACCAATTGAAACCTTCCATAACAAGCTAGTGGGCTCTGGCAACAAGAGTGAGACCATTGGTATGGTTAAATTGTTGGGAAATGTCTTGCCCAAAGGTATACCCAGCTCCCCTAGGTGATATTCCTCATCCATAACGATCATCAGGATCAGACCATAACAAAGGGACCTCGTGTATGCGGTCAAGAGCACGGATATTATCCAAGGTGTCGAGCTATGGTGAGAGACCACCATGTAAACAAAAGACCTAGTTCTCAATCAAAGCTGTTAAGGGCAGGTAATCGAAAAGGTCAGTAAAATATTTCCACACATTAGCATTCCCATATTTTCTTAAACATTCATTGCCTTGTTTTATTTGTTGAAGGTATGTCCAAATTATTTTTTCTTTATTTTTTCCCTTTTTCTTTTCTTTTTTTTGGGGGTGTGGTTTTTAATTGATTTTCATTGCAGGTACCAAAATTGCGAAGATCCTTAAAGACCCGGTAACAATGGTGAGTTAGTTTAAGTCCTTTGATGACTTTAAGAAATTTTATTACATGTTCGCCCAGTCAGTTTTTGCTTTCATAAATTTCAGTGGCAATGGTAGCAGCTTGTAGTCTGTTGCTTGCTTGTAGACTAATAGTGCAGTGGCAGAAGCTGGTTAATCCGGTTGTGTCCGATTTTGTCCGTTCGAGTCCGATTGGGTTTCACGGACCGTGTTCAGACATTTTTATGTTGTCCGTGTATTACCGAGTTGGACGTTTGTCCGTCTGATTTTTAATTCGGTCTGAGTTCGGACAATGTAATGTCCGGTCCGGTCCGTCCGTTTTGCAACCCTACAACCAAGCCAACTCTTTTGGTTATTGTATGACTAAATAATCTAAAGATATAGACAAATCGAAAACAAATGGACTAAATCAAGATAGTGTTCCACCCCCATTCTAGCGGCACGGAGTCAGGGCCAATGTTCTTATTTCAATTTATTTTTCATTCCTAAGGATCTTGGTATCAATTTGATGTATGTGAATATAAAATTCCATATTGCAAAATTTAGCATTAGGACAGACATTTGTATGTATGGATATATGTATGTTTGTATGAATGTGTTCATATTACTTGTCTTTCAGTCATTCATTTTTTTTAACCATAATCTTTACTTATCTTTCACTCATTGGTCATTCATCTTTACTTATATGCGTGATTACTATTTAATTTAAATTTTCCCCCTTTTTGGCATTATAGATGGAGAAGAAGAGGCTGAAAAGAAGAGGAGAGGCTGCTGTGAAATGGAAAATAGAAGAACTGAAAAGACTAATGTTACAAGCAATGTTAACCAGTACACAATGGTTAAACTATGTCTAATATATGATCTCCATTAGTGTGAATTAGGACCTGTAGAAATGTTTGGTGAATAATCTTTGTACTATTAAAACTTTGTTAAAATAAAAAATTTATTTGTTTATTTCATTATGTGACATATACTATTACTAAAACGAATACATTTAGTATGTAATTTCTGTAAGCTATACTTTTTCTAATGAATTTATAAATCTATTGCAACTAGCATATATTGTTGCAAAAGGATATGTTGCAACATCAAATGCCCGTTGCAAAAAAGTATACCGCAACATCTTATTGGAACAGGCGAAAACTGTTGCAGACCTTTAGCAACTTCGGCTATGCCAATGGGCACTGGCCTGTTGCAATAGGCCTTCTGCAACATATTTTGCCTGTTGCGAAAAGTGTTTTATGTTGTAGTGACATTGTGTGATGGCCCGTCCCGCACCAGCCTGCATTTCCTCCGGAAGTGCGCTGTACACATGTCCAGTTAGCACGGGACGGTCATCAGAAGAAAAGAAAGAAGAATCAACAAAGAGCCTGTAGAATGTCTCACAGCGCATGGGATAAAATATAATAATAACATACTTGACATAAAACAGGTGAGACAGTGCATAAGCTGATAATTAAAATCAACATCAATCATCAATCATCAGAGCAGCGGAAATCCATACACAGCTTATTACAATTTTCCAAATTTACTGTCTCTAAACAAAAGAAAGCTAAAGTAGAAGATACACCACCAATGCCCAAGCAATGATCTTCAACAACACAGGGAGAATTATATATATATATTACGTGGAAGCCTCTTGCTCGTCTCCGGATCATCTATCCGCACATCACCAGCTAACCTGTCTCTAGTCTGCTCATGTGAGCACCCAGAGAAATAAGAGGAGACATAAAACTCTGGGTCAGACATAAAGCCTGGTATGAGCGATAAGCATCTAAATAGAATAATAACAGGTATACTAAACCATACCTGCCTGGACCTGCAACCAAAGAGTTAGTACCACATACCGTACAATACTCTAAGGTGCCATAATAAATAGTGTAAGAATACGGGGGTGGGGTGTGTATGTCATAATGGTAGCAAACAAATCAACCATAGCAACCATCCTCACATCTCTCACTCAGTGCGTAAAGCATACGATGTCCACCACTGTCAATGACTAGACCCATTGAAGCAGTGACGGAGTTCAACTTGTACAACTACTGCTACTACCAAGCTTACCACATGGAGTCATGACCAAATCTTTACAAACGACCCCACTTCATTGGTTTATAGCCCTTTAGTCGTACCTAGGCCACTTTGGCCCTGAATCCGTTCACATACCTCCCATACATAGTGATCCAAAGTCATAGACATCGATAACTCCTTTGCACTCGTCCCGCAACAAAGCCCAACTCATGAAGTGAACTCATTGGTTCCCAACTGGTTCTGGGATCCTGAGCTCTAACTTCCATTTGGACTACCTTTGCATCTCGGGTTATAGCCTTCACCTCCGGATCGTGCTCCCTTGGATGGTTCGGTTCGTGGCGCGCCTCCCCAATCAGATCGGGTCGAGTTCCTGCTAGCTCGTGGTGCTCCAGCTCCATCGGATCGTGTCGCGCCATACGGATCGCGCCTCAACAGCTCGTGGCGCTGGCAACCCATTGGGTTCGGGTCGTGCTACCTCGTCTGGATCGTCGCGCCTCATCTCGGATCGCACCTTCTGATCGGTTCGTGGTCCAACAAGCTGGAGTGATTCGGATCGAGGTACTTCAGTTTGGACACGGCGCTGCATCGGTTCGTGGCCTTCGAAGTGGAACGGATCATGGCGCATGGTGACGTGAGCTTCCATCAGATCGTGCTCATAGAGCGGGCGATCCGATCCGGGTAAATTCTTGCACTTCGTTCCAGCGACAGTCTTTCACCATTCGACGGCGTTTTTGACCAAACTAACACTTCTAAACAATCACAAAACATCTCATACAGTCATAGCAACGTATAGTATCGACCACGAACACCATAACACAAATCATAGCATGTAAAGTGGATCAAACATGGTCAAAACCCCAAATTTTCCCTTAAGTATATTTATGCAAATCAAGTGATATAACTAGCAAAACTTAATCAAATCGAACCAAACTTCTGTTAGAGCTTTAAAATAACATTTCAGAATTTTAGAATATTTTTCTAGGATTTTATAGTGTAAGAATTTACTGATTATCACTAATCACCCTGATTAACTGTAATTAGTGTCAAGACTAGGCAAATCACTCACCTTTGCCACAATAAAAGTTTCAAATTTGAAGTGAACCTCTGATTTGCACGGATTCCAATATACAACAGCAGCTCTACCTCGGTCCTTGTGCTAATCCTCCTTGATTTGATGCCTCTAAGCCTTAATCCTTGATTAGGAAGTGATCTTGGGTGTTTTAGAGAGATTTAGAGAGTGGAGGCCATGGCTAGATCAAGAGGAATGAATAGTGACGGCTGAAAAATGAGAAAAAGGTATTCTCCAAACCCTAACAGCCCTTTTAAACTCCTAATCCCGAAATTCCCCTTTGGGCCTAGCTGTTAATCACCCGGTTAAGCCCAATTAAGCTGTTTTTCACCATCTGAAACTTGTTTCAGCCATATCTCCCAAACGGTGAGTCCGTTTGGCTAATGTGACCAATCTACGGAAAGAGAAACCATCATCCGGAGCCAATGGAAGTGGTTTCAGGTCAAAATTCCTTTCCAATCAAAAGTTATGGCCAAAACAGTGCCAACTAGGGGTAAAATGGTCATTTAAAAATCGGGAAAAATCATGAACATGGGAAATGACCCCAATAGTCGTCCCCCAAAGTTACATGACCATACGACTTCGTATGTGAAAGAAATAAATATTCTACGATCCTATGATGCGTAGAATGTGGGTCGTTACACTCTCCCCCCCTTAAGAAATTTCGTCCCCAAAATTCCTTAACCCAAAACATACAAAGGATCCCGCATGCCTAACAACCACATACAACTATCAAACATGCAAAACAAGTAAACAAGCCTATCCTAGCGTGCGGAAAATTAAATCGAAGTCAAAATCTTACTAGGCAAAGAGTTCTGGATAAGTCTTCCTAATGTTCTCCTCTGTCTCCCAAGTACAATCATTCTCGTCCTCGCCCCACTGAACCTTGACTAGCTTCACCGCCTTCTTTCGAAGTTGTTTCATGTCGTGCTCGACAATACGGGCCGGCTTGCGGTTCCCAACCGCCTCGGGTTCTACTTCGAAGTCCTCTAACTGATCAGGTGAAATAGTCATATCTGAGTCGTGAACGAACTTCCTTAGTTGGGAAACATGAAATACGTCGTGAACTCCCACCATCTTCTCCGGTAAGTCAATTCTGTATGCCAAATTCCCGACTAGTTCAAGAACAGGGAATGGGCCAATAAATCTTGGTGCCAATTTGCCTCTCCTGCCAAATCGTATTACGCTCTTCAACGGAGAAATCTTGACAAACACCAAGTCACTAACGGAGAATTTTAGGTCTCTTCTCCTCTTATCAGCATAACTCTTCTGCCTATCTTGGGCAGCTTTCATTCGTTGTTGAATGATCTTGATCTTATCTGAAGTTTCCCTCACCACATCTGGTCCAAGCATAAACTTCTCGCCAGTCTCTATCCAACATGATGGTGAGTTGCACGGTCTTCCGTACAAAGCTTCAAACGGAGCCATACCGATACTGGATTGGTAGCTATTATTATATGCAAACTCTACTAGATGCAAATGGTCATCCCATGATCCACCAAAATCCAATATACATGCTCTTAAGAGATCCTCCAAAATACCATTCACCCTCTCCGTCTAACCGTCGGTCTGAGGATGATATGCGGTACTGAGATGTAACTCTGACCCTAGAGCCTCTTGTAAGCTCTTCCAAAACCCACTAGTGAACAACGGGTCTCGGTCGCTCACAATGCCTTTAGGTACTCCATGAAATCTCACTACGCACTTCATATACAATTTTGCTAACTTAGCTGCCGTTCTAGTCGATCTGACTGGTATAAATCTTGCACTTTTGGTCAATCGGTCCACAATCACCCAAATGCTATCATGTCCCGATCTAGTCCTTGGTAAACCATCGATAAAATCCATCGAGACTTGCTCCCATTTCCATTCGGGAATTTCTAAGGGCTGTAACAACCCACTAGGCTTCTTTTGCTTGGCTTTAACCAGCTGGCAATTCATGCACTTGGATATAAACTTCCCAACGTCTCTTTTCATCCCTTCCCAGTAGTAAGTCTGCTTCATATCTCGATACATCTTGTTACCCCCGGGGTGTATAGTCAGCTTTGAGTGATGACATTCTCTAAGCACTTCATCCCTCAATCCGTTGACATTGGGTACAACAAGCTTTCCATTCTTTCTAAGCCATCCATCTCGATCAAGCCCATACTTGTTCATCTCCTCATCGACACACATCTCTAACTTGGAGATGATTTCCAATAGGTTAGGATCGTCCCTCTGACTAGAGCCGATCCGCTCAATCAAAGTGGGTCTGATCGTCAGACTTGCTAACATTTCTGGATCCAATTCGCACTTTGGTCTGAAATTAAACCCCGCGATATACTCCAGTTGCTTCCATTCAAGGAACATAGCCCTTAAGCTGGCATGTCTTCTACTCAATGCATCAGCCACCGCATTGCCCTTTCCCGGTGTATATGCGATGTCAAAATCATAGGAAGCTAAAAACTCTAACCATCTCTGTTGACGGAGATTCAGATCTTTCTGAGAGAAGAGATACTTTAACGACTTATGATCTGTAAACAGCTCAAATCTTTCTCCCAAAAGATAGTGTCTCCACATCTTTAACGCGAACACGATCGCTGCCAATTCTAAATCATGGGTAGGGTATCTTCTCTCGTGCGGTTTCAATTGCCGACTTGCGTAAGCTACAACCCTACCGCCTTGCATCAACACAGCACCCAGTCCGGTACCATAGGCATCCGTGTATACCGTCATCTCTTCATCCCCCTTAGGAATGACTAACACTGGTGCGCTTGTCAACTTGTCCTTTAGACTTTTGAATGCATTCTCGCACCTTTCATTCCAGACAAAAGCTTGATTCTTCTTGGTCAACTGGGTCAATGGTGCTGCTATCTTGGAGAAACCTTGGATAAACTTACGATAATATCCGGCTAATCCCAAGAAACTTCTTACATCTGTTGCGTTCTTGGGCGTAGGCCAATCTTGTACCGTAGCCACCTTTGCCGGGTCCACGGCAATACCATTCTCTGATACAACATGGCCCAAGAACCTCACTTCCCTCTTCCAGAAGTGGCAATTAGAAAACTTTGCTTTCAATTGGTGTTTTCCCAACACCTCCATCGCTACTCTTAAATGTTCCTTGTGTTCTTCCTCTGTCCTCGAATAGACCAAAATATCATCAACGAACACAAGGACAGACTTATTCAACTGATCTCTGAGTACCCTATTCATAAGATCCATAAAATATGCCGGGGCATTAGTCAGCCCAAATGGCATGACCAACCATTCATAAAATCCAGACGGCGTTCGAAATGCCGTTTTAGCTATACTCTCAGCTTCCACTCTAAGCTGATGAAAACCTGTCGCGAGATCCAACTGAGAAAATATTCTCGCGCCACTCAACTGATCGAACAAATCATCTATCCGCGGTAGAGGATACTTATTCTTCCTCGTCACTTTATTCAACTCGCGGTAGTCTACACACAAACGAAGGGAACCATCTGCCTTGGTAGCAAACACAACTGGTGCTCCCCATTCAGAAACACTCCTTCTGATAAATCCCTTCTTCAAAAGATCGCTGACTTGCACCTTGAGCTCTCGCTGCTCTCTTGGTGCCATACGACGAAGTGGCATCACTATAGGTCTGGCATCTTTTACCAAATCAATACGAAACTCAATCTCTCGGTGTGGTGGAAGTCCGGTCACTTCTTCGAAAACATCCGGATACTGGCCAACCACGAGCAAACCTGACAACTCACTATGTGGAATGTCGAGGGAGTTTAGAAAACTAGCCAATACCCCCTCACTGGGTAGACCACCAAACACTATCCTCCGCCCATCATCCGCACTAGCTGTCACCAAAAAGCCCTCACAGTCTACTACCACCCCGTATCTTCGGAGCCAATCTACTCCCAAAATAATGCCAAACCCAGTAAAGCCCAAAACAAAGCAATCACAAACAAACATGCATCCATGACTCGATAAGACCACATTACAACAAATCATGCTGAGGCTAGTCGAACCACCAATCGGGTTCGTCACTACTAAAGGTCTATCGACGATCTCAGGCTCCAATCCTAACCTATCTACCAGGTCACTAGATATGAAAGAACTGGAAGCTCCGGTATCAAACAAAACTCTAACAGGAACATCATAAACAGAAAGCATACCTTGAATGACGACATTCTTTCCCTTCTCCGCCGCAGTTGGGGCATTCGACGAAGAAGGAATAGCATTAAGGGCGTAGGCTTTCACCATTTGTTTTTTTAAGGGGTTGCGGACACTTGTCCTTGTGATGTCCCATTTGGCCACAGTTGAAGCACTTCCTGTCCGCTGGCTTGGCCCGACAATTACTAGCATAATGGCCCTTCTTACCACAGCTGAAGCACTCCACATCTTGCTTATTCTTTTTCTTCTGGCCATCCTTAGTCTGATTCTGCTTTCTCTTATTCTGGGAACCACCCTTGCCTCCACCACTTCCTTGTGGTTTTGGCTCTTCTGCAAATGCAACCTCAGTCTTCGGCTTAGGGTAGAGACTTTCTGATCTTAATGCTTTCCCCACAACCGATTCAAATGTCTCATCGATGTGGTTAATAAGTCTTTCACCCAAGTACTGATCCAAACCAGTTATGAATTTCTCATTCTTTTTCTAGGCAGTATCAATAAGAGATAATCCATATTTTGACAAAGTGTCAAATTCAGCAATATACTCCGAGACAGCTCTGCCATTCTGCTTGAGCTCCAAGAATTTCTTAAACAGCACTGACTTCTGAGCAGCTGGAACGAACTTCTCGCTAAAGCGAGCTTTAAACTACTCCCAAGTAATCTGATCTTCGGGAGTAGCTGCCTTTATAGCATTCCACCAATTCATTGCCCGCCCTTGCAGCTGACGGGATGCTAGCTTTCTCTTCATCGCATCCTCGATACCCAAATCCTCGAAGATACGTTCGCAACTATCCAACCAATCTTGAACATCCGTGGCCGACTCCGTTCCGTGGAACGGTTTTCCACCAAGGCTAGTATAATCCTTATTCAGCTTGGCGAAGTCGACTCTTGGCGCCTGCACTATTGGACCACCACCATTTCCACCATTGGGAGCTGCCCTCTGTACATCTCTAAGCATCTCCCTCATGAGGTCAGTAAATATCGTCCTCATGTCAGCAGCATTCCCATTATTGGCTCCCCTACCAGCACCTCTAGTATATCGGCTCATCGTCAATCTGAAAAAGGAAACAATTAATGACCCCATAGTGGTGCTAGTGCAGTACGACTTCATTCTTATACTACTAATAGTATATATATAAAGCTTTTTTTAAAACCAAAGTAATCACAAATACGCTCTCTCGTATACGTATATTATCTCTCTCTGATAACTTCCCTAGGTTAACTACGCAACCTAGAGCTCTGATACCAAGTGTGACGGCCCGTCCCGCACCAGCCTGCATTTCCTCCGGAAGTGCGCTGTACACATGTCCAGTTAGCATGGGACGGTCATCAGAAGAAAAGAAAGAAGAATCAACAAAGAGCCTGTAGAATGTCTCACAGCGCATGGGATAAAATATAATAATAACATACTTTACATAATACAGGTGAGACAGTGCATAAGCTGATAATTAAAATCAACATCAATCATCAATCATCAGAGCAGCGGAAATCCATATACAGCTTATTACAATTTTCCAAATTTACTGTCTCTAAACAAAAGAAAACTAAAGTAAAAGATACACCACCAATGCCCAAGCAGTGATCTTCAACAACACAGGGAGAATTATATATATATATATATTACGTGGAAGCCTCCTGCTCGTCTCCGGATCATCTATCCGCACATCACCAGCTAACCTGTCTCTAGTCTGCTCGTGTGAGCACCCAGAGTAATAAGAGGAGACATAAAACTCTGGGTCAGACATAAAGCCTGGTATGAGCCATAAGCATCTAAATAGAATAATAACAGGTATACTAAACCATACCTGCCTGGACCTGCAACCAAAGAGTTAGTACCACATACCGTACAATACTCTAAGGTGCCATAATAAATAGTGTAAGAATACGGGGGTGGGGTGTGCATGTCATAATGATAGCAAACAAATCAACCATAGCAACCATCCTCACATCTCTCACTCAGTGCGTAAAGCATACGATGTCCACCACTGTCAATCACTAGACCCATTGAAGCAGTGACGGAGTTCAACTTGTACAACTACTGCTACTACCAAGCTTACCACATGGAGTCATGACCAAATCTTTACAAACGACCCCACTTCATTGGTTTATAGCCCTTTAGTCGTACCTAGGCCACTTTGGCCCTGAATCCGTTCACATACCTCCCATACATAGTGATCCAAAGTCATAGACATCGACAACTCCTTTGCACTCGTCCCGCAGCAAAGCCCAACTCATGAAGTGAACTCATTGGTTCCCAACTGGTTCCGGGATCCTGAGCTCTACTTCCATTTGGACTACCTTTGCATCTCGGGTTATAGTCTTCACCTCCGGATCGTGCTCCCTTGGATGGTTCGGTTCGTGGCGCGCCTCCCCAATCGGATCGGGTCGAGTTCCTGCTAGCTCATGGTGCTCCAGCTCCATCGGATCGTGTCGCGCCATACGGATCGCGCCTCAACAGCTCGTGGCGCTGGCAACCCATTGGGTTCGGGTCGTGCTACCTCGTCTGGATCGTCGCGCCTCATCTCGGATCGCACCTTCTGATCGGTTCGTGGTCCACCAAGCTGGAGAGATTCGGATCGAGGTACTTCAGTTTGGACACGGCGCTGCATCGGTTCGTGGCCTTCGAAGTGGAACGGATCGTGGCGCATGGTGACGTGAGCTTCCATCAGATCATGCTCATAGAGGGGGCAATCCGATCCGGGTAAATTCCTGCACTTCGTTCCAGCGACAGTCTTTCGCCATTCGACGGCGTTTTTGACCAAACTAACACTTCTAAACAATCACAAAACATCTCATACAGTCATAGCAACGTATAGTATCGACCACGAACACCATAACACAAATCATAGCATGTAAAGTGGATCAAACATGGTCAAAAGCCCAAATTTTCCCTTAAGTATATTTAAGCAAATCAAGTGATATAACTAGCAAAACTTAATCAAATCGAACCAAACTTCTGTCAGAGGTTTAAAATAACATTTCAGAATTTTAGAATATTTTTCTAGGATTTTATAGTGTAAGAATTTACTGATTATCACTAATCACCCTAATTAACTGTAATTAGTGTCAAGACTAGGCAAATCACTCACCTTTGCCACAATAAAACTTTCAAATCTTAAGTGAACCTCTGATTTGCACGGATTCCAATATATAACAGCAGCTCTACCTCGGTCCATGTGCCAATCCTCCTTGATTTGATGCCTCTAAGCCTTAATCCTTGATTAGGAAGTGATCTTGGGTGTTTTAGAGAGATTTAGAGAGTGGAGGCCATGGCTAGATCAAGAGGAATGAATAGTGACGGCTGAAAAATGAGAAAAAGGTATTCTCCAAACCCTAACAGCCCTTTTAAACTCCTAATCCCGAAATTCCTCTTTGGGCCTAGCTGTTAATCACCCGGTTAAGCCCAATTAAGCTGTTTTTCACCATTTGAAACTTTTTTCAGCCATATCTCCCAAACGGTGAGTCCGTTTGGCTAATGTCACCACTCTACGGAAAGAGAAACCATCATCCGGAGCCAATGGAAGTGGTTTCAAGTCAAAATTCCTTTTCAGTCAAAAGTTATGGCCAAAATAGTGCCAACTAGAGGTAAAATGGTCATTTAAAAATCGGGAAAAATCATGAACATGGGAAATGACCCCAATAGTCGTCCCCCAAAGTTACATGACCATACGACTTCGTATGTGAAAGAAATAAATATTCTACGATCCTATGATGCGTAGAATGCGGGTCGTTACACATTGGGTGTTGGCGTGCGACAATTTTGCACGTCAACATTTTGGCGCTCCAGGAAGGGGGAACACAGCTTCGACTTAAGGATTCAATTTAGGCCTCAGCCTCTACTCTCGACCTCAACGTTGCTCGTCTCCGGCATGTGGGTTAAGTGAAAACAAGTGATTCGCTCAGAAGAAGCAAGTGTTGAGGAAGAACATGAACTTTCTGCGGATGGACTCCCAACGAACATCGTCACTCAAAAGGATGTCGATGGAATAATTAAGAACCTAACTACGGATTTGAACACCCGTCTCGATCGACAGGGAGACGCTTTCGATACTTTTCTACCTCGAATCGAGGACAGGATAAGAAGCGCTGCTTCGCTGCAGCCTGCAAAAGCAAACATCATTGGAACAAGCATCAACGTACCTCCACCCGCGATTCGGGACATGGAGGTAACCCCACAGACTAACGAACAGCCCGACGCCACTCCTCGTAATGGTGTTGGCCCCGCTACACTCAGGGGCACCCCTAACCCGATGTCGCTCCAGCCTGTGACGCTCTGGTTGGTTAATTCATGGGCTCTGCTATTACAAATGTTCCTAGCGCACGCACCTATAGATGGAAGTGCTCCCACAATTCCGGGAGTCAGGATTGCACCTGAAGTAGCTCCTCGGGTTGAAGTTCAGCCGAACATTCTTCTCAATCAACCGATACCACATACGGACTTCAACACTGGGGGCACCAGTAACGCTTTGGATAATCTTAATCACTTGCTCGCTTTTGGTAACGAATCTCAGATCGCGGATATCATCCGTCGGTTCGCTCGAGGTGGTGCCTCTTCTGAACACTTGGATTGTATGACTCGTGGTCTGCTCTCTTTAGAAATAAGGAACTCACATAACCCACCAGACTTCAAGTTACCGAATCGGGAACCCTATTATGGTCACAAGGATACGACTGCACACCTTATGAGATATATCCTACATATGGAAGTCCTTTCAGCTTCAGAAAATGTTAGGGCGAAGTGCTTTTCTCTTTTTTTAACGGATATAGCTGCAATGTGGTATAGGCAGCTGAGTCGGATTTCGTCACTTCTTGGGACGCTTTGGCTACTCGATTCGTGGAACAATTCAGAATCAACATCGCCCATCCAAAAAGCGTCATGACTCTCAATGGCATCAAGCAGAAGTCCGACGAGACTCTGTGCAAATTCTTGAAATGGTTTAATGCTGCTGTAACTTCAGTCGACAGACCCGATCCATCTATAGTTTTAATGGCCGTAGTGTCTGGTATCTTGGATGAATCCGACTTTAAAACTTCGCTGTATCGGGACCCGCCGAGGGAACTCGGAGAATTCTATTTTTAAGCCGAAAGATCCCTTCGAGAAGAAGATGCGAAGGTCAATAATAGCAAAAAGACTGTCGACGTCAGTGCTGTAAAGGGCGTGGAACCGTCGGACCCTGGAAAGGCTAAGGTTCATGCTGCTGATCAGCAACCCCCTTCAAGAAATGGTCAGTCTTCGAGAAATTGTCTTAATGCACCTTGGAGACCAAGGTTTCTGACTTATTCAGAACTCGCTCATACACTCAAAGAAATCTATCTGGAGGTTCATTCCACATCTCCCTTCACAAAGACTTCCATTGGGGAGCCCACTCAAAGAGACAAAAATTCTGACCGACACTGCATATTCCCTGACATTGATGGTCACAATACAAACGAGTGTCGTCTTCTGAGGAATGCTATAGAAGAACGCGTCAGAAATGGAGAGCTGGCACGGTTTTTTCGTATTCAGGATGGGAGGCCAGGACAGATCCGACCCCTTCAAATAAATCAAGACGGGCCTGGGACTAGCAATTGTCCTGGCGGCATCATAATCAACTGAACCTCTCACTGGTTCTGGTGCTGAGGGTTCAAGCCCCTTTCACACCAGCATCCTGCGGCTTCCGGTCTCCTGGATTCCTGATTTTCCGGTCTTCTGGTTTTCTTATGGTGTACTACTGTCAAATAATGACCTCTCTCATTTACGGCTTTCTCATTTCAAGGTTCCAGCCTTCGGATTTCTAAAGCCCAATGATATTTGCTCTCTTGGTTTTCTCAATTAAGGATATTAGGGCTCTGGCCCTATGATGTTTTATCTTTTGGTTTTCTGAAATGTAAATGGTGGAGTCAAGCTACCCATGCACGGGAGAAGCTATAATCCCTATGTAGACTCTTGGTTTGACAAAGCACCATCTGGTTATCAATAAAATGGATCTCCTATCATTTCTTAGTCGTTTTACCAATCTAATGCGGCCTCGAACCCATTTATAGCCTTTGGCTGATCTTGCCTCGTTTAAGATCGCCTAGTAAAAACTCAGTTGGCCTTGCCTCGTTCAAGGTTGCCTCGGTTGACCTTGCCTCGTTTAAGATCACCTAGGAAAAACTCGGTTGGCCTTGCCTCGTTCAAGGTCGCCTCGGTTGATCTTTCCTCGTTTAAGATCAGTTGGGAAAAAATCGGTTGGCTTTGCCTCGTTCAAAGTCCCCTCGGCTAATCTTGCCTCGTTTAAGATTGCCTCGGATAAACTCGGTTGGTCTTGCCTCGTTCAAGGTCACCTCGACCGATCTTGCCTCGTTTAAGATCGCCTCGAAAAAATTCGGTTGGCCTTGCCTCGTTCAAGGTCGCCTTGGATGATCTTGCCTCGTTTAAGATCGCCTCGGATAAACTTGGTTGGCCTTGCCTCGTTCTAGGTTGCCTCGGCTGATCTTGTCTTGTTTAAGATCGCCTCGAAAAAATCCAGTTGGCCATGCCTCGTTCTAGGCCGCCTCGACTGATCTTGCCTCGTTTAAGATCGCCTCGGAAAAATTCGGTTGGCCTTGCCTCGTTCAAGGTCACCTCGTCTGATCTTGCCTCGTTTAAGATCATCTCGGATAAACTCGGTTGGCCTTGCCTCATTCAAGGTTACCTCGACTGATCTTGCCTCGTTTAAGATCGCCTAGGGTAAATTCGGTTGGCCTTGCCTCGTTCAAGGTCGCCTCGTTTGATCTTGCCTCGTTTAAGGTCGCCTCGGCTTATCTTGCCTTGTTTATGATTGCCTCAGATAAACTCGGTTGGCCTTCCCTCGTTCAAGGTCGCCTCGGCTGATCTTGCCTCGTTTAAGATCAACTCAGATTAAATAAATATGATGACCTACAGCCACCTTATCAGTGACACGGCAAGACTACTCACATATGGCTATGTGTATCCCTTTTCTATGTAGGCTACTAGGCTCCTCCAGTCTCTCCGATACTCTAGCTATTATGGCTTTTTATTAATACATCCCAAGCGATCGTCGGATTTCTCTCCTCAATACGATCCCAAGCGATCGTGGTCTTCCACTAATATGATCCGAAGCAATCTCGGATTTTCAACTTATCAACTTGGGTTTTATGGATAGTACGACCCGACGAGGTCGTGGCTCTTCAGTCTCATGAATATAGAACCTCACTCCAGACTTCTGCAGACTTTGGTTTATGGATTTCTCCTCTCCTCACAAAACACACCTTCCTTGGACCAAGCGGATATGTTTTGGGGGAAAATGTTGACACGCTTTTTCGTCGAAGCTGTCACACATCAAGTATTTAGTGAGTGACGCGTTCAAGCGTTAAAAAACACAAAGCAACCGGCTCGAAATTTTGGGTTCGAAATTCTAGGGTCGAAATTCCCGGGGTCGAAATTCCGGGGTCGAAATTGCTGGGGTCGAAATTCCTAGGGTCGAAATTCCCGGGGTCGAATTTCCTAGGGTCGAAATTCTTGGGGTCAAAATTCCTGTTACGAGGCTGCTTTTGAGGTACGAAAATTACTTCTTATGGTTCCCATTTCTCACCTACTCCCACCTAACCTTCTTCCTATAAATACCCCAAGCCTTGGACTTCATTGGGATCCTTGTCCCTTGGAATTTTTGGACTTTGAGAGCTCTAAACACTCATTAATGGCTTCCAACACCTCCACCATGGCCATGGGAGATGACATGAATAATTAAAACACGGCATGCATGTTTTCCTTCAACACTTGAACATTGACATGGATTATTATGCTATCTTCGAGCTTCATGGACATGAACACCAAACTTGGATATTGTTGACCAAGTCAGTCCTTTTCAACGAAGAAGAAGAAGGGCAATTTAGTCAAAGTGTAAACCAAGCATAAATTTTTCCATTCTATTGTAACACTTTGTACTTAGCTATTGTCCGAACTTGTAGAACCTTATAATCAACCAAAGATATGATGAACAAGGATTATAAAGTGGATTTAGTCGTTAGTGTCGAACCACTATAAAAGTTGTGTCTCCCCGCATTTGCATACTTTAGCGCTTATTTGGATAATTGTTCACACATTCACATTAGGTGTTGGCGTGTGACAATTTTGCACGTCAACATTTAATTTTGTCAAAATTCCAATAGCTTCAGTTTCTGTTCTGGTCTGCTCCACTGCGAAGCTCTCATTTCTGTGACTCCAATGCAACTGATTTTGTCTGATTCCAATTTAATCTGACCAGGATATAGACATTCTAAATATTAATTACCTTAATTACTTAATTAATATAGTTCATACTATTAACAATAACCTGATCAATTTGATATGCCGTAATCCCTTTCTCTGTCGTTCAAAACTACATCAGCCAACATCCGAAAATAGCACCCACGCTCAACCAAAAGTCAACCCCATCATGCCACCGTACGTTGATCAGAACCCCATCAGTCGTCGCTAGAACTTGCGACACCTCTCCCTCTGCCTGCGCCTTGAACGACGCTCCATCATTGGTCCCCCCTGCTCGGAATGCCGCTTCGAACGGCGCTCATTTAAGCACAGAAATGGAGCACAAAATCCCATGAAAACTGATCTTGTCCGTTGATTATATCGATCTCTTAGTGCTCTACATTTTTCTAACTATTTTTTTTAATAATAATGTTTGGATTTAAAGAATTTAAGGATTGAATTTCTGATTATTTCGGCCTTTGATCGCAAAGAGCGGCGGCTTCCTGATAGGAGAATGAATTAGGATTTTTCGGAATTTTAAAGAATATATATATAATTAAATTAATATTTAATTCATAATCTCTCCAATACGGCTCTGAACTCCCAACTAACCCAACGACTATCGCTCCTAAACAATTACCCCCATTTCGAACACAATGGGATATGTTTCGTAAGCCAATTCGACTTTTTTGATCAGTTTTTATAGAAATTAAAATATAACTCAATATAATGTTCAATATTAAATTCCAACATACATTTTAATTTGCCACGACCACATACTGACTCCAAAAATTGTGAAATTTGAAATCTCGCTGTGTTTTGACAATGCGGTCCTAACAAAATTCGTTTCGTCGAATTTGGAGACTACTTGGAAAATGGCCTGTAACACCCCGCCTCCGCTAGGGTCACTCGCAAAGGAATGCACTAGCTTTAGAGGGGCATTATTGGTAAACATGCACAGAAATATCACAAGACAGAACATATAACATAGCGGAAGTAAAATCAAACTTTCATAAACATTAATAATTAAGGTCTAAAGCCATTTACATCAGAGTACATCAAAACCTGTCTTGTAATAATAAAGAAGCATAAAGACTTTTTCATAAATTATTCCCCAAGTAAAAACAGTAAAGTAGCCATAGCCAAGGAAAGTCCAAGCCATCCATGATGACCTTCAAGCAGAAGAAGTCCGAACTAAACAGCAGTATTTCCTCCCTGTAACCTGGGGGGGAACGGAAGAAAAGAGGCGAAACAAAACGGGTCAGTCAAAAAGACTGAGTAAGCCCTATCTACTATTAGCATAAAAACTAGTAAAGTTAACTGACACGAGAAACTGAGATGAACATAAGCATGATAACAAGATAGATAAGCTAAATCAAAATAACAGGATGAACTACTGAACTCAGATAAACTAAGGGGTCATGATAAATTACGATGTCAAGATAAAACAAGGTATCACATCGTCAGGTTTCTATCAAGTATTATATCCCCAAGATATCTATCACGTATAACGTCCCATGGTATCTATCCTGTACATCTGCTCTGCACCTACCGTACTAGTATCCCAACCGTATCATGTATTATCCGTGAATGACCCTTACTCAAAAGTCGTATAATGGTCCATGTCAACCTAATATATCGCATATGTAGGTTACTCAACTCGTATGTTTTATTCCATGAAAGTGTTCAGTCCCTTGCCGTAGACCATACGGGCTTTCCCATGAGGTTCTATACTACTTTAACATAGTTCCAGGATCCTTAAGATCGGTTTGGACTGTTACCCTAAACCTAGCTAGGGTCTTCCAGCATGAATTATCGTTTGTACAACTAGGACTTATGCTACCTAGGGCTACTAGGGATTACGCTTACCTATTGCACGTTTTCGTATCTCGGTTCTGGTTCAACTACCCAGGGCCACTGGGATTTACGCTAACCGTCAACCGCGTCCTTTTTCCCACGCATTCATCGTGAATCGTTTTCCATGACTGTATGCACATGTATCACATCGTGCCATCCGAGTCCTGTCACAGGGCAGACCAGGAAATACAGGACTCGGTCGGGAGCTTTCGATTTATCTGCCGATGCAGATGCTAAGGTCTGTTTTTCTATACGTGGCTATGGTCCCACGCGACCCCTCCCTCAACTAGTGAAAGACAAGACAGGATAAATCCTGTATGAGAACACAACACTGGCCAACCCACATCCAAGCCTTACCGCAACCATAATTAGATAGCAATTATGGTCTATTGGGTGTTCTCTGCCTTTCCGTACGTACACGCTTGACCAAAGATGGTAGGTAGTCTGACGAAATGCTATCTAGGGTACGACCGTGTATCGTCGACTATCCCCTATCCATCCCCGTCTTTAGGTCGCTCGCATAGCAACCAAGGCATACTCTTGGTTCTTCTAACGCAGACCTTAACCTCTCATGAGCCTAGTATAATCACCTGGCAGCTCATAGAGGGATACCAAGAATACCCTCACGTTCCCCAAAGCCGCTGCTTCGTTACCCAGTTCGCTGGAGCCTTTATCTAAATCAGATACTTGCTCCTACTCGTATACTTAAACGTTGACCTATTGTATCAGGTTACTCATCCATCTATGAACTGGTCTAAATTTCCTTGACTAAGAATCATTACTTAGTTATTCCTCAACTAAGGTTTACCACTTAGCCTTATTCCCGTTATCCTTGTTAACTACGGTTATCCCCTATCCTCAGAACTAGGGTTTACATAATGGATTAAGTGTCACTTAAGTTCATGACTTAACCCGTCTACCAATCATGTCAAAATTGGCTAAGTATCCAAGTCCAAGACTTAACCCGTCTTCAAATCATGTCAAAATTGGCTAAGTATCCTAGTCCAAGACTTAACCCTACAAACCATGCTCACGTTGGTTAAGTATGTATTAAGAAATTCACGACTTAACCTCGTCTAATTATCATTCTAGATTGGTTAAGTATATATTAACTTGACCCTATCAATTTACTCAGTCAAATCGGTCAAGTGTATTCAAGCGATTCGTGACTTAGCCTTATCATGTTTTCACGTTAGTTCGGTTAAGTATAGGTTAACTTAACCTCAATAAATTCACGAGTTAGATTGGTTAAGTATAGGTCACTTAACCACATCAATTCATCATGTTTAGATTAGTTAAGTGTTTAACTTAATCCCATTAAACTACCAAGTGGGATTAATTAAGTCTAGGCTAACTTAACCCCATCCGATTTCCATGTTTAGACTAGTTGAGTCTAATCTTAACCCTATTCGTTAACCGTATTTTTCGGTTAAGTGTCATTAAGAAAACTTACTTAACCTTACCAAGTTATCGCGTTGGATTGATTAAGTGTTGGTTAACTTAACCCCATCCACTAGTCATATAAAAATGGTTAAGTGTCATTAGGCAAATCAAGTTACTTAACCTACCCAACCTTGTCATGTTTTGTTAAGTATCATTAGCCTAATCAAATTACTTAACCCATTTGTCCATGTCATATTTGGTTAAGAGTCATTAATCAAATTAACTTAACCCTATCATGTGGCATTAATTACTTAATGCACCTTCACCTCTCACATTAGACTTTGTTGTGGTTACTAGTTAAGCCGGTCGGTTCCGGGTAGCTTTACACCACAACTTGGTCTAACCTCGGGTTCAAGCACAACATGACCAACTTCTCACATTGGGTCCTATTGTTTGCAACTACTAGTTAGGCCGGTCGGTTCCGGGTAGTTTTACGTTGCAAACTCAACCCAACCTCGAGTTGGCCACACTTATATTATCTAAGTGTCATGTCCATCATGTTTCCCAAAACATGTTACAAGTTTTCAAGCATTTGGGTAGACCTAACTTAATAGGTAAATTCCCAAAGGGTAGACCTAACTTAATAGGTAAATTCCCAAGCTTGTGTTTTTATGCATACTTACATGTCAACTTCCATGTTATATTTCATGTCATGTTTTCAAGTATAAACACATGTCATATTTAACGTTACACGTTGTCATGTTTATACCCATTTACCCACATCATGTTCATGTCATTATGTTTTCCCATAATGTGACCCCAACGCTTTTAAACTCGCATATACGTTCGCAACAACGTAATGGATTAAAAGAAGAGACTTGACAAAGGCATGACAAAAATGGATATTAAGCCACAAGTTAATCATGGTGGCAAATGAGGCACAAATGTGTTCATTAGCTTGCATGTTACATTCTTAAGCCTCAAAAACATGCATAAACCCAAACTTGGCACATAAGCGAATCATGGTGACAAAAGATATGGAATGATGACTAGTAACTCGCATATATCATCATATAAGGGTTATGACTTCATATGCAAGTTGACATAAAGGTTATGAGGGTTCTCATGTTGCCTAATGCAACATTTCAACATAAAGGTTGTAGCTTTTAGCTCACAATATCAAGATAATGACTTCATAAACTTGCATGACATGATAGCATGTATCATACTCAATGATCAAACCCAAACTTGCAACATGAACATTTAACTTCATAGTTAATATCTAAGAGTAGGGAAAGGGCTTACATTGCTATGAAGGCACAAAAGATATGACAAAGCCCTTATGCAATCAAATAGACCCAAAATGCAAGCTCTAACATAAAAACCCTTGAGCCAAAATGATCAAAACCCTTGCTTTATGATGCAAAGATAGAAACTTGACTTGAATGCAAGCTAATGACACTCATACAAGCTTGAAAACACTTGTATGCATGGAAAATCTCTCATAGAAACCATTTAGAAATTTTATGAAGAGAGTAGAGGCCATGAGAGGTAAAATTTTGCCATAGTTTAGTTGCATGAATGAATAATGAGGATTTAGGATAGGTTAGGGTCTTATTTATAAATTAGGCATGTGTTTTAGGCCATAGGATTAAACCTAGATTCAATCCAAGCCATCAAAGCATGTCTTGGGGAAGAAGTCAAGTGTAGGAACCATCCAGGGCCTTTAGATTAAAGATGAACCATAAGAACCATCCAAATGCAAAATCTGCATTTGAGCGAATCGGCCCACGGGTTGACAGCCAAACACCGTGGATTAACCCCTAGTCGACCCAGCGGGCTCGAGTCGACCTCAAAAATCGGCCGGTTCGGTTATTCCCCTCTCCCAATTCGCTGTTTTGAACATTTTTGCATATTTATTTATTTAATTTTCAATTATATATATATATCAATATATATATATATTTCTCTGCGCAACCCATTTCACTTAATTAAGTATACTTTAATTTGGGAATTTTTCGTGAAACTTCGCGAGGCCATATCTTGGTCATACGGACTTCGATTCTCGAAAACTCAGACTCTATTTCGCGTATTTTTCCGAGACGAACGCAATGGCGTAGCCCGTTTTACTTGATTCAGAATTTAAAACTAAATTCTGCCTTGATTCTCGTCTTAACACGTTATCGAAAAATACGGGTTGTTACATTCTCCCCACCTTTTAGGATTTCGTCCCCGAAATCTCCAAGTTAGGAAGAACATATCCTACCATCCATCATCCATCTACACAAAACATCATCCACAAGCAACCATTGTCCTTAGATGATTTCTAATGCTGTATGAATATATGCAAAACGTGTGTGTACATGTTCCTTAGCTAATGCTAATGATCAGGCCTGAATAATCTTTCTAATGCAAAATATGTATAGTGCCATGAATCCAACATGTATGCAAATAGTCCTAGTCATATAGATACTATATGCGTGCACAATCATTCATTCATATGCAACAACCGCATGATAATACATTCGATTTCATCCATAAACAAGTATAAATACTCGTGCATATGCAATATGAAATGTGACCGAGTCGAGCTAGTATCTAATGTGTATTCGCGCATCCACGAGCAACCACTTGCAACCACTTGCAACCATATCAATCATAACATGTTTCAAATACATGTTTACATCCATAGGGTTCTACCTAGAATTCCCTGAAACAGGGCCGAGAAGATAAACAAGACAAACTCCTTATGGGGTTTGTAACAGAAAGTAGGACCGAGAGGATGTCCACAAAAGATAACCTACAAGTAAGCTCTACAGAAACAGGGATCAAGGATATACTCCCAAAAAGAGATATCATGCGCGTATCTAGTCTTTGACCATCAAAGTCGTCTTTTAACTTCGCGCTTTTGTAGCTTCTTATTCCTGTTTCCATAACATGAGCTGGAACTCATTTCTTCGTCGCCTCTTGTTCCACTTGCACTTATCCTTTTCCTAGAATACTTGACGCAAATATGACTGCGTACTCATGATCTCATGCAAGCTTTCCAAAATTCACTAGTGAATCTCAGACCACAGGGTATTTCTCGTAGAAGAACTTCCTCTTGAAAGTAAACAGATGCCAACCAGGTATCAAGCGCACTTACTAGGGTGATCTCTATAACCCATGCATAAATGAAGTAAACCATCCGTCTTATCGGCGAACACCACTCGATCGGGCTTCAAATTTCCAATAAAGGCATCAAGGGATTCTAAGTAACTAGTCATGACAGAACCTCAAAAAGGTTACACGATACTTCGAGGGTATTACCAAGGCTAGTCAAATGGTCTAACTACCCTCCTATCAAAAACCGAGAGTGGCACCCCCTACTGGATAACCACTTCATCCCTAGAATCCATCCATAGCTTATAAACATAAGCATTATTTCCAAACTCAACACTTGGCATAGACATTCCCAAATCCAAACAAGTCATGTATAAATGGACTGATTCTCCAATAGGATTTTGAGACAAAAATGGGATTCTCTATTACGTTAGTACTTAAGGTGCAGAGACTCAACTACCGAAGCGGACTTAAATGATGCGGGGATCAAAACAAAGTCTTGGCGGGATGATAGAAAAGAATAACTAGATCTTCAACAAGGATGTTATCCCCCTACTCAGGTACTCTAGTGAGGGTATACAACGATGATTTTGTCCTTGTCCCACAATACTTAACTATCCGTCCTGTTTCACCATACCAAAGATACTTTCTCGTCATGGGTTTCATTGTTCATCTTTCTCCCTCCTTTGAGGACTAAGCCATACCAACAAGTTGCTCATCCTTAAGCTCGTATCCTTTATCCTCTTTCTCACTATCCTTTCTTATAACGCGGCCACTGGTCTCTTGAAAACCACCTCCATCGCATGGAAAGCACTTTCATAGATAGAAAAGACTAGTCGCAGTTAAAACCACTGTGACTACAGATGGAGGAAAGAAAGGAGAAGAGATTCAATTAAGGAAACAAGGATAGTGCTAATGGCCTTTGGGGAATAGCCTTTTTCTTTTAAAAGAAAATTTTCTTGAAAAAAATGCTTCTTTGTAAACGATTTTCAAATAGTTTTCAGAAGGTCTTTAAAAACTTTTGCCCAGTCTGGTAACCTTCTGCTCTGATACCAAATGTAACACCCCGCCTCCGCTAGGGTCACTCGCAAAAGAATGCACTAGCTTTAGAGGGGCATTATTGGTAAACATGCACAGAAATATCACAAGACAGAACATATAACATAGCGGAAGTAAAATCAAACTTTCATAAACATTAATAATTAAGGTCTAAAGCCTTTTACATCAGAGTACATCAAAACCTGTCTTGCAATAATAAAGAAGCATAAAGACTTTTTCATAAATTATTCCCCAAGTAAAAACAGTAAAGTAGCCATAGCCAAGGAAAGTCCAAGCCATCCATGATGACCTTCAAGCAGAAGAAGTCCGAACTAAACAACAGTATTTCCTCCCTGTAACCTGGGGGGGGGGGAAACGGAAGAAAAGAGGCGAAACAAAACGGGTCAGTCAAAAAGACTGAGTAAGCCCTATCTACTATTAGCATAAAAACTAGTAAAGTTAACTGACATGAGAAACTGAGATGAACATAAGCATGATAACAAGATAGATAAGCTAAATCAAAATAACAGGATGAACTACTGAACTCAGATAAACTAAGGTGTCATGATAAATTACGATGTCAAGATAAAACAAGGTATCACATCGTCAGGTTTCTATCAAGTATAATATCCCCAAGATATCTATCACGTATAACGTCCCATGGTATCTATCCTGTACATCTGCTCTGCACCTACCGTACTAGTATCCCAACTGTATCATGTGTTATCCGTGAATGACCCTTACTCAAAAGTCGTATAATGGTCCATGTCAACCTAATATATCGCATATGTAGGTTACTCAACTCGTATGTTTTATTCCATGAAAGTGTTCAGTCCCTTGCCGTAGACCATACGGGCTTTCCCATGAGGTTCTATACTACTTTAACATAGTTCCAGGATCCTTAAGATCGGTTTGGACTGTTACCCTAAACCTAGCTAGGGTCTTCCAGCATGAATTATCGTTTGTACAACTAGGACTTATGCTACCTAGGGCTACTAGGGATTACGCTTACCTATTGCACGTTTTCGTATCTCGGTTCTGGTTCAACCACCCAGGGCCACTGGGATTTACGCTAACCGTCAACCGCGCCCTTTTTCCCACGCATTCATCGTGAATCGTTTTCCATGACTATATGCACATGTATCACATCGTGCCATCCGAGTCCTGTCACAGGGCAGACCAGGAAATACAGGACTCGGTCGGGAGCTTTCGATTTATCTGCCGATGCAGATGCTAAGGTCTGTTTTTCTATACGTGGCTATGGTCCCACGCGACCCCTCCCTAAACTAGTGAAAGACAAGACAGGATAAATCCTGTATGAGAACACAACACTGGCCAACCCACATCCAAGCCTTACCGCAACCATAATTAGATAGCAATTATGGTCTATTGGGTGTTCTCTGCCTTTCCGTACGTACACGCTTGACCAAAGATGGTAGGTAGTCTGACGAAATGCTATCTAGGGTACGACCGTGTATCGTCGACTATCCCCTATCCATCCCCGTCTTTAGGTCGCTCGCATAGCAACCAAGGCATACTCTTGGTTCTTCTAACGCGGACCTTAACCTCTCATGAGCCTAGTATAATCACCTGGCAGCTCATAGAGGGATACCAAGAATACCCTCACGTTCCCCGAAGCCGCTGCTTCGTTACCCAGTTCGCTGGAGCCTTTATCTAAATCAGATACTTGCTCCTACTCGTATACTTAAACGATGACCTACCGTATCAGGTTACTCATCTATCTATGAACTGGTCTAAATTTCCTTGACTAAGAATCATTACTTAGTTATTCCTCAACTAAGGTTTACCACTTAGCCTTATTCCCGTTATCCTTGTTAACTACGGTTATCCCCTATCCTCAGAACTAGGGTTTACATAATGGATTAAGTGTCACTTAAGTTCATGACTTAACCCGTCTACCAATCATGTCAAAATTGGCTAAGTATCCAAGTCCAAGACTTAACCCGTCTTCAAATCATGTCAAAATTGGCTAAGTATCCAAGTCCAAGACTTAACCCTACAAACCATGCTCACGTTGGTTAAGTATGTATTAAGCAATTCACGACTTAACCTCGTCCAATTATCATTCTAGATTTGTTAAGTATATATTAACTTGACCCTATCAATTTACTCAGTCAAATCGGTCAAGTGTATTCAAGCGATTCGTGACTTAGCCTTATCATGTTTTCACGTTAGATCGGTTAAGTATAGGTTAACTTAACCTCAATAAATTCACGAGTTAGATTGGTTAAGTATAGGTCACTTAACCACATCAATTCATCATGTTTAGATTAGTTAAGTGTTTAACTTAACCCCATTAAACTACCAAGTGGGATTAATTAAGTCTAGGCTAACTTAACCCCATCCGATTTCCATGTTTAGACTAGTTGAGTCTAATCTTAACCCCATTCGTTAACCGTATTTTTCGGTTAAGCGTCATTAAGAAAACTTACTTAACCTTACCAAGTTATCGCGTTGGATTGATTAAGTGTTGGTTAACTTAACCCCATCCACTAGTCATATAAAAATGGTTAAGTGTCATTAGGCAAATCAAGTTACTTAACCTACCCAACCTTGTCATGTTTTGTTAAGTATCATTAGCCTAATCAAATTACTTAACCCATTTGTCCATGTCATATTTGGTTAAGAGTCATTAATCAAATTAACTTAACCCTATCATGTGGCATTAATTACTTAATGCACCTTCACCTCTCACCTTAGACTTTGTTGTGGTTACTAGTTAAGCCGGTCGGTTCCGGGTAGCTTTACACCACAACTTGGTCTAACCTCGGGTTCAAGCACAACATGACCAACTTCTCACATTGGGTCCTATTGTTTGAACTACTAGTTAGGCCGGTCGGTTCCGGGTAGTTTTACGTTGCAAACTCAACCCAACCTCGAGTTGGCCACACTTATATTATCTAAGTGTCATGTCCATCATGTTTCCCAAAACATGTTACAAGTTTTCACGCATTTGGGTAGACCTAACTTAATAGGTAAATTCCCAAAGGGTAGACCTAACTTAATAGGTAAATTCCCAAGCTTGTGTTTTTATGCATACTTACATGTCAACTTCCATGTTATATTTCAAGTCATGTTTTCAAGTATAAACACATGTCATATTTAACGTTACACGTTGTCATGTTTATACCCATTTACCCACATCATGTTCATGTCATTATGTTTTCCCATAATGTGACCCCAACGCTTTTAAACTCGCATATATGTTCGCAACAACGTAATGGATTAAAAGAAGAGACTTGACAAAGGCATGACAAAAATGGATATTAAGCCACAAGTTAATCATGGTGGAAAATGAGGCACAAATGTGTTCAATAGCTTGCATGTTACATTCTTAAGCCTCAAAAACATGCATAAACCCAAACTTGGCACATAAGCGAATCATGGTGACAAAAGATATGGAATGATGACTAGTAACTCGCATATATCATCATATAAGGGTTATGACTTCATATGCAAGTTGACATAAAGGTTATGAGGGTTCTCATGTTGCCTAATGCAACATTTCAACATAAAGGTTGTAGCTTTTAGCTCACAAGATCAAGATAATGACTTCATAAACTTGCATGACATGATAGCATGTATCATACTCAATGATCAAACCCAAACTTGCAACATGAACATTTAACTTCATAGTTAATATCTAAGAGTAGGGAAAGGGCTTACATTGCTATGAAGGCACAAAAGATATGACAAAGCCCTTATGCAATCAAATAGACCCAAAATGCAAAATCTAACATAAAAACCCTTGAGCCAAAATGATCAAAACCCTTGCTTTATGATGCAAAGATAGAAACTTGACTTGAATGCAAGCTAATGACACTCATACAAGCTTGAAAACACTTGTATGCATGGAAAATCTCTCATAGAAACCATTTAGAAATTTTATGAAGAGAGTGGAGGCCATGAGAGGTAAAATTTTTCCATAGGTTAGTTGCATGAATGAATAATGAGGATTTAGGATAGGTTAGGGTCTTATTTATAGATTAGGCAAGTGTTTTAGGCCATAGGATTAAACCTAGATTCAATCCAAGCCATCAAAGCATGTCTTGGGGAAGAAGTCAAGTGTAGGAACCATGTAGGGCCTTTAGATTAAAGATGAACCATGAGAACCATCCAAATGCAAAATCTGCATTTGAGCGAATCGGCCCACGGGTTGACAGCCAAACACCCTGGATTAACCCCTAGTCGACCCAGCGAGCTCGGGTCGACCTCAAAAATCGGCCGGTTCGGTTATTCCCCTCTCCCAATTCGCTGTTTTGAACATTTTTGCATATTTATTTATTTAATTTTCAATTATATATATATATATATATCAATATATATATATATTTCTCTGCGCAACCCATTTCACTTAATTAAGTATACTTTAATTTGGGAATTTTTCGTGAAACTTCGCGAGGCCATATCTTGGTCATACGGACTCCGATTCTCGAAAACTCAGACTCTATTTCGCGTATTTTTCCGAGACGAACGCAATGGCATAGCCCGTTTTACTTGATTCAGAATTTAAAATTAAATTCTGCCTTGATTCTCGTCTTAACACGTTATCGAAAAATACGGGTTGTTACATGGCCTTTTTAACTGGCTTATTTAATTTAACTGAATTTACCAAACATGTTTAAATTTACTATGCTCACATACTAACTCCAAATGACTTGAAATTTTAAACCTGACAATAATTTGATGTTCCGGATCCAATAAAAGTGGTTTCTTCGTAAATGGAGGTGGTTTGCAAAATGGCTATTTTTAAGGGCTATATATAAAATAATAACATATTAAATAAATTCCATAGTGACTATTTTGAATTTTAATTTGATTATAACATACAATTTATAATATGAAATCTCAATTTCTTACATTCGTTAGAAAGATATAATTAATTAGATCCCAACGTTTCTTGTTTTACTAAAATCTGATTTATTTTGAATTATGTATATTCATTTAAACTTCAAAACCAAAATTTCAAACTACCAAGCCATTTCGAATTCGTTTTAATTAAATTTATACGTTCTTACTTCGATTTAAATAAACTTTAAATCGCTAATTCTCAAAATAAATCATTTTAAATCTTTAAAATCCATCAAAATCAATTAAAAATAAATTTTAGATTGGTTCCAAAAATACGGGTTGTTATAGTTATTTAATATTTAACCCAAACTGTGTGGCAATTTAGAATACTAGTAATCCAAGAAACACCTCACTCAGTGCTAACATGGCTTAAGTTCAACATGAACCAAGAAACGAAATAGACATAAATATAAGTCATAATCAAAATGGTATAGCTAGATCAAAACTCATTTAGGATGATAGATATCCTGATTCAAGGGTAACTCATTATACCATAAACAACTTTGACACTTGAATATTAAAACAAAGAATACAAGGAAAAGCAGTCAATATGCATGAGAGATGGTAAGTGCGTTAAAGTTCCTCATATTGGTAATGGGTATATCAATGGTAAAAGGAAATTATTTTACATAAATTACAAAGAGTAACGAAGACTAAAATGAATCTCATAAGTATATCATAATTTTCTAAAGATACTGGTGTACGTTTTGAATTCTATCCTAACTTTTTTAGTTAGAGACATATTGACAAGAGATATTATGATGTATGGTTATTTAAGGGATTGTATAAAATTAACTTTGGAAATTGCAAAAGTAATGTAAAAAGGGATGATTAGTGTAATCTACTTGAGGTGAATCAAGTAAATGACAATGAGATTGTATTTGATCATTAGCACTTCAGACTTGGTCATCCTAGAATAAAGATTGTAAAATAAATTCTTACTAATAATATAATGGCTTAAAATGATTTCTCTTTACCAAATGTATGTGCATTTTGCTTGATGGGTAAGAGTCACTAATTACCATTTCATTACTCAATTGAATACACTAGTCCATTAAAGTAGATTGCTACTGATTTTTTGAGTCCATCACCCATATGTTCTGTTTTGGATATAAATACCACATACCATTTGTTGATGTTTATTCCAGGTGCACATGGATTTATTTCTTAAAAGCAAAGTCAGAAACTTATAGTACTATCATAAATTTCATAAGACGGCAGAAAAGCAAACTAACTTTCAAGCCAAAATTATCCAGACCAATGATGGTGTCGAATATAAGGATCTTAACAATTATTTTCAGAAAAAGGGAAAAGTTCATAGAACTGCATGACCTTACACATTGAAGAAAACAACATAGCTCAAAGAAAGCGCAGACACATAATAGAATCAGGCTTAACTTTATAGCTCAAACCTCTGCACCATTAAAACCATGGCCATATTATTTAATATTATTATCTACTTAGGTTGCTAGTGAAAGTGATAAAAGTAATGTGTCCACTAGAAAAATTATATAGAGTCAAGCCAGACTACCACATCTTAAAAACATATGGGTGTTTAAGCTTTCCTTACTTAAGACTACATAATGCCAACAAGTTAAAATTTTAGATCTAAACCTTGTACATTTCTTGGGTATGCGATGAATCAATAGGGATACAAATGGCTAAACTATATATAAATTTTTTTTATTAGCAGATATATTGTCTTTGTTAAAAAGATTTTTCTTATTGGTAAAATAGACATAAGAAAACAACTTATACAATTCAAAAGTCTCCATAACAATTATACCCAAGATTTTAGAAGTGTGGCATCCAGAAGGAATTAGTGGAACCGCTGATGTTCATAATTCACAACACACAATGTCGCAAAGATCGATTCATGAATTTTTAGAATCGCTTATCTATGCCAATCGATTACTTAAACAATCAGTAGTATAAACATATTAAAGTGGGATAGAAACATGAATATTCAAGAGAACATCTTCAGAGGCAATGCAACCTAAATTAGCAGTGATGACTTACTTTCCAATCAACCACAAGTCCTAACTGGTCACCCTATGACTACTAGAGCCAAAAGTGAAATCTTCAAACCAAAAAATTTCATATAAACCCTTAATTTTGAATATCCTGCTACCTTTGATCAAGCTATAAAAGGGAAAATAGAAGAAAAAACCATGGATGAAGAGTGTAATGCTCTTTTTCAAATATAAAATGTGGGACTTGGTCTGTTCAGTAAACAAGAAAATTGTAGTTGATTGTAAGTAGACATACAAACTGAAGAAAAACTTGGATGTGTCCATCAATAGATACAAAGAAAAATTAGTTGCTAAAGAATTTACTCAATAGTATGGCTTTGACTTCAATGAGATATTCTCTCCAGTAGTCAAGCCAACTACGATTAGACTTATCCTCACTATATCATTAACAAAAACTAGAAAAATCATCCAGTTAGATGTGAACAATGTCTTTATCAATAGAGACCTTCAAGAAGGGATATATATAGATCAACCAACTAGGATATAATCAGAATCCCAATTATGTGTGCAAGCTAAGTAATCCATATATGGGCTTAAATATGACCTAAGAGTTTAAAAGATTGACAACCATTTTAAAACTCAACCTTTGAAATGCTCATTTGGCGTTGAGTCAGGTAAATTCTTGGGTTTCTCTATCAACTCTCAAGGGGATGAAGTCATTGCTGAGGGAATATAAGCCATTCAGAACATTCATGAGCCTTAGAAGATTACAGATGTGCAGAGCCTGAATGGAAAGGTAGCCGCTTTGAGCCGATTATATCTAGAGCAATTGATAAGTGCATTCCTTTCTGTGACCTGATAAATAAGGGAAGCAAAAATTTTCTTAGACCCCAAACTATGTTGAAGCATTCATGATCCTATTGAATCACTTGGAGAGGCCTCATATACCATCAAAACTGATTGTCACAAAGACCTATTTGTGTATCTGATGGTATCCTTGCATGCCATCAACTCAATATTCGTACGTGAAGACAGTCAGATTCAATGATCGATGTACTATGCAAACAAAAGACTTATAAGGGTCGTGCTTAATTATCCCACCAGGGAAGATACATCACTATTTTCAGGCTTATCCTATTAAAGTGTACATCGACCAACTGCTATAACAGGTCCTTTAGTGACTTAAGGCATCTGGGAGACTGCTTAGATCGAATATTATACCGAGTTATTTTGATATTGCATACATTCCATGAAGGGTCATCCAGGGACAAGCACTGGAGAATTTCATCATAAAGTTCATAGTTATGGAGGATAATGCTGAAGACTTAAACCATCAACTTCTAGGTGGAAGTAATCCATATATGGAGCTCGTAAAAATTGACGTTTTGGCATCAGAGTTGTCTTGTTATCTTCTGAGGAACAATCGATTTGTATGTTTTGAAGCTAAACTTTCCTACCACTAACAATGAAGTCGAGTATGAAGCCCTGAGGGATAAAACTCGCAAGGGAGCCGGGATTGAAGTCAATCGATATTTTCTGTGATTCCTAGGTTATTATATACTAGGATAGGAAGGAGTTCCAAGCCAAGAGGGAAAGACTTGCCACATATCTTAAACGGGTTCCAAAACTATTAGCTGGGCATGACTATTACTACATCTTACACATTGCAGGTGATTAGATGATAAAACTGACTCATTGGCCAAGCCAGCTAGTATAGAGATTTTAGAGAAAATGTGGTTGGTCCGATCGATATTTTGAGCAACCTAAATATAAATCATATGGAAATTGACTGGGTGCTGACTGTTGAGCCCGATAGGGAATGGTTGATGACTCCCATCAAGAGCTTCCTCTTGAATGGAACCCTACCTAAACAGAAAAGCGAGAAGCGTACTCTCTTGTATCAAGCCACCGATACATTATTCAGGGAGACACATTATATCGAAAAGGGTTATCCGTCACGTTTCTTCGATGTGTAGCTCACTACGAAACCAAATTGGTACTATGAGAAGTGCATGAATGTGAGTGTGGCAATCACGCTAGGTAATAGACTTTAGCAATGATGGTACTTCAGTATGGTTATTTCTGGGCTACCATTAACTAGTATGCGACTGATTATTCATGACACTGCAACAAGTGATGGAGTTTTGCCAAAATTCCAAGATCTCCGGCCCCTAACTCTCCCATATGGTCGGCCCTTGACCTTTTTCAGTATGTGGAATAGACATTATATTTCCAAAGGCAGAGCAAAGTATACGGTGGTGGCAGTTGACTATTTCAGTAAGTAGGCCAGAGCTGAGCCATTGACCACAATCAAGACAAAGCAAGTGATTAATTTCATTGTCAAAAACATTATATGTCGATTTGGACTTCTCAAGACTATCATACCTGATAATAGGACCCAATTCGAAAGCTCATAGTTCAAGGACTTCTGTCGGCGATATCACAACGAGAAAGATACATAATAATCGCTCACCCACAATCGAATTGACAGGTTGAATAGTGAAAAAGACCATAAAATCCGTCCTGAAGAAGCGATTGGAAAAGGCTGGAGGCAAGTTGGTTAATGAGTTTCCATTATCCCTCTGGGCGTATTGAAGGACCTACAAGTCAGAGACTGGCCATAGTTCATTCATGTTATCTTATGGCTCTAAAGCAGTCATACCTATCGAGCTCGAAGTTCCCTTTTACCAAATAACTTACTATGATCCTCTACTAATAAGGAGAACCACGTGGAGTCGCTTGACACGATCGATGAGAAGAGAAAGGAGGAAAACTTGCGAGCAACTATGCATAGACATTTGGTCGTCTGATACTACAACATGAAGGTGCGACCTAAAACCTTTGAACTTGATGACCTCGTTCTGAAGCAAGTCTTTCCTAGCCTTGTCCATATGGGCCCGTATTGGGAAGGGCCTTACGTTATTCAACAGATTCTTAAAAACGTAGTGGGAAGGTCAACAGATTCTTAAAAACGGAGCTTTCAGGTTAAAGAGGGTTGATGGAGACCAACTCCCAAGAGCTTGGAATGTTGAGAATCTACGACACCATTACACTTAAGTTTTTTTCTTATTGCTTTGCAAACAACACTTGGATTTCGAACAGGGTAATAAGAAGCAACTCATCGATTGTCGTTACATAATAAATAAAATCTCTTTCCATGTTCTGTGATTTTTTGTAATCATATGGCTATGTGATGTGATTCAACTAGCCTACGCTGACACTTGAATGAAGGGTGTGACTAATTCCCTAGCAACGTTCATTTTCTCACAATTTAATGAGGGTATTCAATTCTGCGACTAGCCGAACAAGAGTTAACCGAATTCGAGCATAACTCAAATGCTCAATTAGCGATCCTCATCCTAAGATTAGAGTGGAGGAATGACACCCAAGTAAGTTTGATATGACTATTCACATAATTAACTCTAACTCTTAGTGACTTGAGAAAGAGCATAAAGCATTGGGTTATCGTGAGTGGCGCATCAAGGCTTAAGACCCCTTAACTTATAACTCTACCTTGACTCACGAGAGGAGAGTATAAAATGTAAGTACTAAATATCCTATGTTGTAACTTATCTTTACCAAGAATGAGGGAATAAATGCAGACATAGAAATTAACTTTAACCACGCTCCTGACACAACATGTGACTCGAAGTCAATTGAGGGCATATAAATTTCCTCCTCACTAATGCTTACCCTAAGTGAGATGTCTTATGTTCTAAGTGTAGCTTAATAAACTCACAAGTTCATTGAATGAAAAGCGAAAACATTTATGGATTTGAATGCAGAACAGACTATGTTATTTACAGTTGTCGGTATGTACAAGCAACAAGACAAAAAGAGAAGGTCGTACTCGCATAAACTTTGACCAAAAAACAAAAGAAATCTAAAATTGTAATCGTGCATATTTGTCCTTAAGTCGATCACCAGCTTATGGCTTCTTTTTAAGCTTCTACAAGTCAAACTCCTTTACGTTTTTGCGTTTGGGAGATTTATCGCTCACCAACCCCTCGTTGACTTTCCCAGACTTATCAAATTTCTTCTTGGACCTTGGTTCCCTACCTTAGGGAGACTTGCTTCCTTAACAGATACATCTGACTTAATTTCCTTCATCTTTTAACTGCCTGCTAGAGAAGAAGAAAACATTTGTAAAGGATCTAGAGTAATAACCACCCAACTCTATTTTTGTGGACAGGAGCTTACATTGGTGCAACGCCTCCATATCTCCCATGCTCATCTCACTAGTTTTCCTGGACTCCCCTATGTATATGGCATCTTCCTCATCCTAAATCTGGGATCCCTTACCATCCAATCCTTTTAGAGTATCAATTATTTCCTTATCTTTCTCCGGATCTTCGACAGGGGGAAATTGGGGCATGTAAGAAATCATCGACTACATTTTAGGAGATGTCCTGACCTAGTGAGTACCTATAGTAGGAAAAATGACAATGTTTAGTCCCTTTTGAACTATGGGCGTCTCTACTACCGCCTCCATAGCTCGCCGACACGCGACTAGGACTCTCTCTAACTACGGAGAAGTTAGAGATATACATTCCATGGAGTTATTGCTAGTAAGTCCAAGAGTTTCAAGAACTTTATGATAAGATTTAAAGGTTAGAAATCTTAGTACCTAAAATGTAACACCCTGTAAAATATACCCTAAATAGACATAGGCAATTAAATTTAAATAATAATAATAATAATAACTTTATAAAATATTAATGGATTAATATAAGAATTTTGGATAATTGAGAATTGGACGATGAAACTATTACCATTGTATTCATAGTGAGATGCTAGTCCATTTTCCTATTTTATTTGCTCAAAACGCATTCTATATGGAGAAGTTATTAATAAAACAAGTTATACGTAAATTGTATACAAACAAGATTTGAAATTCAAACTGAATGAATATAAATTTGGAAAAAAATTAATTGGCATAATGAAAATTTCCTAGAAAGAGTGAATTATTATGTAATTTTATATATACAAGAGGGGATAAGAATAAAAAGATATGGAATATAACCAATCAAATTAATTACTATTAATAAATAAGGTAAACGACTATGTGAATTAATCTCTTGGAATTCGACCTAAGGAGGGTCAACGTCTCCCTTTGAGGGAGGTCAACTTGGGGGTCGACCTCCCTCTAAGGGAGTGTGTCGACCGCCCTTAAGGATGATGGGTAGAGAAGGTTTTATTTTATTAGGGGTTTTTATATAGTTTTTCTTAAATGGACTGTCCATTTTACATCTAACTAATCCTACGGCCCACATACACACTAACAATTTTAGAAGGACCCCCAGCCTCTCCCCTAAACCCTGCATTTTAGTCACTTCTATGCCTCAACTTTGTCTCTTCGCCATTATTCTTAATTCCTGAAACATGTTAGGTTTCTTCTGTTCATCTAAGCTATATTATATCTCTTCTAAATCTAAATTTTTATCTAGAATCTAAAATTAAATATAGTATATATATATGAGATTCTAAATCTGGTTCTAATATATATATATATATATATATATATATGTGTGTGTGTGTGTGTGTGTGTGTGTGTGTGTGTGTGTGTGTCTAGGGGGATTTGGAGTACACTGATTCGAAAGTCTCAATGTAAATTTGTTAGATCCTACACTGAATTCATTATTCTTCTCTTCTTAACTCTATGAGTGGACATTACATGAGTTTTCTATTTTCTATTTTTGTAGTTTGCTTTGGATTGTTATACCTAAAGGGGTTTGGATTTTCACGAAAACAAAATATAAAAAAATCCTCCAAATCCCTTATAGTTTGTAGAAACGGTCAACCAATCGGTGTAAACTGGTTTTTGATTATTGATGTAATAAAATATAAGCTTTTGGGTATTGTAAAGTTTTTGATAATGGTTTGATTCACTTTCTAGTATAATTATAAATTATACATGTGCGTGTAAAGGAATAAAACATGAGTATTGTAGATTTAATAGGTTCATCTATTTTTAAAATAGAAAGTTTGAACGTATAATATACAAATCATTGAAGTCTTAAGTTCTTGTATATATATAAATCATATGAAAAAGTAAAGCAGTACCAAAATGGAGATTTTACATATATAATTGGAATATTGCACCTTGTCTCTCTTTTATTATAGAAATAACCTTTAAACCTTGGTTATAAGTTTTTATGTATATATTGTTATTTCCCAGTTGTTGATTTAATGCGGATATACATGTTTACGCCATGTTGATGAAAGTAGAGAAATAAGCTTATAAACCTTATTTTGGTTGTAGGATTGACATTTCAACGATTTAGGACGCTTCTTACATGCGCTTGATTTACGTTTTATTCATTACTATTTATAACATAATTAAAGTGTTATAAATGCGTATTAAATTCATATTAAATGCATTAATTAGAAAATTAGAATAATAAATGTTCCCATAAAAAATTTGTATTCATGTGAGTATTAATGGTTATTACTTAATATTAATGACACATAGACATGAGGTTAACCCTTATTTATAGTAGAAGCTAATCCAAAATCGACTGGCATATCCAACTCTACAAGAAAGTTGGATAAATTTGAGAGGTTTAGGTGTCATGGGCCATTATAATAAATACATAAAGATGCGAAGTTAATCCTACCTTGTAGTAGAAGTCTGCCCGGAACCGCCCGACAAATCCAGCATCTACAAGTAATTTATTTAGTGTGGGACGTCTAGTGCATGTGTGTGTATATGTGTGTGTGTGTGTGTGTATATATATATATATATATATGTGAAGTAGGTCTGCCTCAAGAGGGTATTAAGTGTCTGACCTACCTGGTTTGGGTATTAACTGGTAAAGACTAGGTTCACTCCTTAGTTTAGGATCAAACTCATGGGACTCGCCCTTATTAAGATCTTAAGTGGTCAATGTGACCGCCTTTCTCTTATATGGTATTAAATGGTCCCAATTAAACCAATAGACATATGAGAAAGGTAATTCTTTGGAAGTTGGTTGCTTCTTGTCTAAGGCCTATGTAAGGGCATACCTAGGGATGGGAAGTACGAAAATTTCTAAGGGACTGTCTGTCTAAAGGAAGTATTAAGTGGCTAGGAGTTTACTTGTAATAACAGCTAGATAATAATGCATGGGTCTACCAGGTGGTTTATAAATGGCGATGAATATCTACCTAAGCTGAGTATTAAGTGGTTGATCACTACCTCTCGATTTACATTGAGAATATATTAAATAGTGATGATGATTATAAGACAAGGGCTTAAAAGGCTTTAGAGTAGTCTGCCTGATTAATACATATTCATTACGTTTTGAATTTGCAGACATAATTTGATGAATTTATACTACCAAGCATAGGAAATAAACATTCCTTAAACTTACGTGATTTTCATTCACCATAACTTATTGTTCTGACCTCCCTCCTCATAATAATTAAACGGGTTTGTAGGTGGGAACGCTTGAGTGACAGAGTCATGGAAACTAGAGCCCAACAAAGGAAATTCTATATTTTATTGTTATTTTCAGTTATTATCATGTTTGGATGTTTATTATAATCATGGGATATTATTATTGATATACCTGAATACGATAGTTGGGATTTTATGTATTTGACATTATCGTGGTTTTATTTAATGGCATATCTATTCCATGTTATTATATTTAATCTCTCCCATTGTAAGATACCGATTTCATTTTTCATTTGGCTCTATTTATGTATAGGAAAAAACAACCTATTTAGAATGGCTCTTAGTTCAGATGGGCCTTTTCTTGGTCGGAATTTAGGCCCATTCCGGGTGGGTTCTTATATTTGGTATTAGAGCTTAAATTACCCGGTTATGGGTAGACTATACATATGAGGGATGTATTTGTTATATTGAAAAAAGGTTTTCAAGATGTTTTATTATATATAAATATATATATTTATTTAAAGTACGCGTATCTCTATAGAGGTGTATATGTAGACCCATCTAGGAGAGGATTGACCTCAATTTCTAGAAATACCCAAGAAATCATATAGTGATTTAGCAACTTCCTCATCAATTTAGAAATCGGTAAGCACATAATGGTTTTGAGAACCATAAGCTTGGAAAAAGTGGAAAGGATTTAAACTCGCTATTTAATAGGCAGTAAATGGAAGTTAATTAATTGACTTGATTATCATTTATAGGAAGGATAAGAGAGAAATAAACAGAAAGAATTTGGAATAGGTATCCGCTAGGATAACCAGTAATATGGACAAATTTCTCCATTCATAAGAATATCTTGAGTTTTAAGGAAAAATGAAAGTACACCTTTTGTTAAATAGTATAAACTTCCATAATACTAAATATGGAAATCTGAAATTTTAAAGATTCATAAATGGTCAATAAGTGAAAAGATATTGAAAATGGAACATATTAATGAAGTGGTTAACATCATATAATGACCCGAACTTCCCCGTGAAGGAAAGCCCGGATTTCTTTGAGAAAACGACAAATCAGAACACAAACAGAAGGACATTTCATTGCTTATTATAACAATTCCATCAGAATACAAGAATATACAGAGTATGAACAAATATTACACATTTACAAAATATCAGAGATTTAAATACATTACTGTAGCGGAAAATAATACAAAACACAACTAAAGGTGATATACGGATACAGAGCTCTCCGAATATCATTCCAGCTGTAAACTAGGATCCTATGAATATAAATCTGCAAAACCAAAACTACTAACTGCCCATATGGAAAATAGGGGCATTCAAAGTTTAGGTTAAAACAATAAACTTCAGGTCAGTCATGTGACTGGTGTAAGAACTAAAACAGTTATTTAAAACTTTACTTTAAAATAAGGTAAATCAAGGGACCACGCCATATAAAACGGAACAGGTTTCCTCCCAAGAATACCAATGCATATAATTAAATAGCGCAATGCTTTTTGGAAAAATGAAGCTATTATAAGACCTAGGACCTATCACACAATGCAACGCAAGCCGGGGGATATGGTTTTACCTTATAATAGCCAAACATGCTTGGTACGTTTAAACAAATCATTTGATACTATTATAAGTGCATTGTGTATAAAACAACTTCAAATATAAATGTATCAATCCTATGCGGCATGGGTACCACATATCATGTTGCCAATACTAGGCTCTACAATCAAAACCACAAAGTCACGTATTAGAAGTTGGATTTCGATCTGTGAAACGAGGCAAGGGATCATCCACACCGCTTTGAGACAATCTAGCCTATCATGTCTCAGGCAAGTACTCTGTCAAGCCTTTTGATCGTTAGAGCCGGTCCACTCGATGTGGATTAATATGCCTGAATACTGCGTTACCCCGCCCTATGGGACGTAAACTGGTCATATCCGACCAAACCATCGGCCTCGGAACGACCAATATAACCGAGGCGCCTCACCACATAAGTAAAATTCCAAGGCATATAAAACCACTAACACCACTCCTAGCTAGAAGGAAACGCATGTCCTCCCTGATGTCCTCTCCCCTTTCTGATTCACACCGGAGTGTGAGGCTCGCGAATTAACGCTACACAAAGCTATGCTGTATTAAAGCCGTGCATTGATCATCAACCACAAGACTCTGCTTTTCAACAGAGCCTTGATCATTTGCATCTCAGCATGCCAAATAGGCAATTCACGCTATGCAACCGACGTCTATCAACCACACAGAATGAAATCCGATGTCAGACACACATCCATTTAAAAGTTCGTTCTGGGGCTGAACGAAACCGGAGGAACCTTATTCCTCGTCCCGTATGTCCAATACAAGAGATAGGCCCTCGCATATCCGGTCGATCCCCGAGTACGTCTGGACAATCACCACTTATTACCTTGTCTTGGGTGTACAACCCAATCAAGACATCAGTGATCATCCAAACGATGTGAAGACCTCCGGTCTTCAACCACCATCTTCATCCTCGACATATCGTCGAATCAATTAGTTAGAAAGGGATAAACCCGTTCTTTCTGAATAACTCACGTATATAATAAACAAGTGCTATAAAAACACAACATACGCCTTATTCCAATCCAGAATATTTATTTATTCAAATATTCTCATACTTTGGGAAAGGTTCCCATTAATTTTATCAAAGATAAATTCTTTAAATTTATTCTTTAATCTTCTTTTGAATATCAATTCAAACCAAATTTTGGTTTATCTAAACTAGTCGGGATTAGAGAGCCTTACTGAAGTAATTATTTGTTTTAATTTCCCAATCCCAACCTATTCATCCCATGAAGCAAAACAGGTAATACTTCATATCTAACACCATGGGGTTATTGGTAAAAATAATTACCATTTCATGTTCAAATCTAATTAAAGATTTAACTATCACTTGGAGCAAAACTGGTGATACTCCATTCTCAATCATTTCTTGAATTTGATAATTTTAGTTATCAAATTTACCTTTCAATCTATTTAAAGATTCATTAAAACTCTAATTCAGTTTTAATTTCCAAAGATCATTACTTAATGATTATTTAAATCTGGGAAATAAATCCTGTCTTTAACTGGGTTAAAGAACTAATGTCATTTAAAACACAGCTCACGATAAACCCAAAATCACATTCCATTAATTATGGAATCTTCACGGAAAACAGATCAATAGATAATCGATATAAACTTCCATATCCGACTAGTAATATAAATGGAATAACGGCAAAGCCTTCTAAATTCCATATATATTAGCAGTCTCCCTCCACAGAAATTCACTTCGATTATTACCAAATCTAATTCCATTCCATTCCAATTTATTTTATTAAATTAAAAAAACTTTACGTTGGAAAATCTCCTTTAAATCTTAACAAAAGATTTATAAATTCCAAATCACATTTTACTGTAAATCGGGTTAAAGAACGAATGTCGTTAAAACACAGTTCACGATAAACCCAATTCACATCCCATTTTATTCCAATTATTAAATATAATTGGAAACTCTAACAATCTTAATTAAAAGATTTATTCTCTTCACATGGGGTTCAAGAACGGTGTTACTGAAGACACCATTCACGACAAACCCAAAATCCCATTTGATATTAAATACAAGACTCTGAATAGAAAATATATCGGCTTATATTCAATATCAAATACTACAACCAACAAATATCGTATTGGAAATAACAATATAACTATATCTTTCAAATTTCCATAACAATATCTGTATAATCACAAAATCCAACATCGAAATATTCCAAAGACAATTTTGATTCAAATCCATTCCAATTTATATACTGAAAATTCTGGTTATTTTTAAAATCATTACAAATCCAATTTATTTATTTTAAAAATAATTGGATAATAATTCTAGTTCAAAACTAGTTCATTTCGATAAAATCTATTTTTATCTTTTCAAGTAGGGAACTTTTCATCCCAATTCTTTCCAAATCATTTCTTCTGATTTTACACTAATTATAGATATTTTTAATAATTTTATCGAGGCCTGTACAGTCGATTTCCATAAATGGCCATCAAACTGCACTTACAGTGACCTTTTCCAAATTTGATTTGGACATAATTCCAAATCCAACCATTAGATTTCTAATTTCTTGTATCCTTTAGAAAGCTCTTTTCGATACGAACCCAACAGTTTCGGTTTTAGGAGAACCCGACGGTCGGATCTCCCGTAATTATCATTCGAAGTCAATGGTAGAAATTTGCGAATCGCCGCAGCGCGTTCTATTTGGGCCATTATATATATATATTATATATATATTTCATCGATTTCCATTTAAAACGTATTTTATAAATCGTTTTAGATTCGTTTTCCAAACAATTTCAACTTCATATTCAATTTCAAATCAAAATTGAATATTCCATACCATTAATATATAAATGATAATATTTTCAAAACATTAGATTTTGAAATCAATTCCTTTTCGATATTCATTATAAAAATGAATAAAATCGATATAAATATCGTTTACGTCAAAATGGCGTTAATCTAATCTACACGGCTTTATATATCTAAATATTTTCGTGTCAATCCCAAATCGGACATCAAAATCAGATTTTGATCTTTTACTGAATATTATTTTAAAATATTCGCTATTTTAAAATATTTAATATTTTTGAATTGGAATCAGACACAGTGAATTACCATATAATTTTATTTATATGGATTTCATACACACATGTATACAACAACAATCAAACACAGTCAACCATCATTCAAAGTGCATTCTACACTGCATAAGCATCAAATATAAATATTTAATGCTTACACAGCTTGTCAATCAATCGATCGACATACAACTAAATATTGGGATTAGTGTATGCCCAATTTCATCCTAATACCCGTGTGCGGTTTCAGTCAACATATAGTGAATTTTATTTGTGTAGTTGGGCGATGTGTAAAATTTATCGTCCCAATCAATATCAATCAAATAAGTGTACATAAACAAATTGTCCGATTTGTTTATGAATATTTATTTTATCCCTATACACATTAAAAATTATATTTGTAACTATAAAATATTTTTATTCCATTCCACATCACACAATCAACTTTCACAACAAAATCAAACAAAGAAATAAGTCATCCATGGTCGGTGGACGACGGGTGTCGGGTGCTGCTAAGCACTGTCTGCATCCTAGTATATATTTTAACTAGAAAATAAATGAAAGTGAGGAGTTCTCACCTTTGGGATCCACTCCATCTTTCTTTATTTCTGAAAATAAGAACTGTTTGGATTTGCCCAAAATTCCAACGCAATCTTCTTCACGATGTTCATAGTAAAAATCACATTTTTAATATGATGTTTGTATATTAAAAATCATATTTTTATCCCGCTACTTTCCATATACAAGTCATATTTTTATATCTCTATTTTCTATTTAAAAATTATAATTTTAAACCGCTACCTTTAAAATAAAAATCATATTTTTATTTGTTCACTTTCAATATAAAAATCATATTTTTATAAGGCTACTGTATATACAAAAATCGTATTTTTATTTCAACTCTATATATATAAAAATCGTGTTTTTTTATTCTAATGATAACCATATAAAGATCGCCTCTTTATCATCATGAAAACATTATAAAAATCGTATTTTTATCATAATGAAAACATTAAACAAATCATATCTTTATCTGTATAAAAATATAATCTTTTCTGTTATAAAAATATAATCCTTTCCTATATAAAAATATATCCTTTTCATTTATAAAAATCTATTCTTTTCTTTTCTAAAAATCTATGCTTTTCTTTTGCTATGATATATATAAAAACAAAATTTTATTTTCCTATCTCATAAAGAAAAAAAACTCATTGTTTTCATGTCTATTTGAAACTGATTTCACTAAATATATATATATAAGTAAATAAATAAACAAAAAACTCGCCGCCTTCGGTGTACTGGAGCTTCGAACTACAATGGAGGGGGACCAGCGCATCGGAGTTCGTGCGGTGGTGGAATGGGACTGGCGGCGGTTAGGGTTTCAGGAGTTGCGGGCTCGGGGTTCTTCGATTGGGAGCGTTGCACTCTGGAGAAGAGGGGAAGGGGAGGTGTTGCCATGGGGAACGCCGGAGGTGGGCGGCGCGAGGAGGGGGCCGCGTTGATCGATGGCGATGGGGGATCGTGAGGGGCTAGAGCGATTTGGGAGGCGGGTTTTATTTTAATTAATTTTTTTTCTAAACCTAAAACTAACGGGGGGGGGGGGATAAGAGAGAGTGAGGATTTTATATTAATTTTATGTAATTTTTAATTCCTAAAAGTTGACTTTTTATTTGACCACTAAACGAGACCTAACGACTGTCACCCCTAACTGGTTACCCCCATTCCGAACACAATGGGATATGTTTCGTAAGCCAATTCGGCTATTACGATCAGTTTTCATCAAATTCAAAATATAAACCAGTATATATTGAATTTGAACTTACATTCTAATTTATCGGGGGCACATACAGATCTAAAAAATTCCAGAAAAATTATTTCTAGCTTCATATTGACGATACGGTCCTAACAAAACTAATTTCGTCAAATTTGAAGACCGTTTGAAAAATGGCCATTTTCTGGTCGATCGAAATTGACTGAAACTGTTAAAACACGTTTTCTTTTGCCACGCTCACATATTAATTCCAAACATTATGAATTTTGGAATCTAGCAATAACTTGACATCCCGGATCCAACAAAAGTGGTATCGTTGAAAAAAGGAGGTCATTTGCAAAATTTCCATTTTTAAGGGCTAAAATTCCATAGCGACTATTCTGAATTTTCAACTGGGCATAACTTTTTATTCCCGCTATGAAATTTCAATTTTTCGGATTCGTTGGAAAGATAATTTCAAATAGATTCTAATATTTTTGGTTTCGCAAATCCGGTTTATTTTGAATCCTGTACATTCATTTGAAATTTAAAATTGAATTCTCAAACTACCGCGTTATTTCCAATTCCTTTTATAATTAAAATAAATATTTATATTCTAACTTCGATTCAGATAAATATCTACGTTCTAATTATATTGCAAATAAATTTGTCATCATTATTATTTAAAATAAATCATTTTAAATATTCGAAATTCATTAAAATTGCAAAAATAAAAATTTTAAATTGGTTCGAATTTTCCGGGTTGTTACAGTATCCCCCACTTAAAATATTTTCGTCCCCGAAAAGGAACGGAGCTGAAAGTTGTTTAACTAATCAACTCAACTTTCATTGTTTTCAATATGGCTTAAGTTCTTCAACTTTTCAGTTTCTAAGAACTTTTCAAATTTTTCAAAAATTTGGCTAACACCCTAAATTTTTGAAAAATTTCGCCATAACCTCCTTTGTATGGAAGCACCGGGAAAATCCCCAAATTGTCACACAGGCCCTCTCATCTCAAAAAGAAAAAGCCAATCAGCTCATAAAATCATCTAAACCCAAGAAATATAGTAAACATGTACCTATTTGTCGGGCATGCAATTTTATTCCTCTTCTCAAGCCTCCTTGCTATGACCTGTTCAATGTATATACATGTATATGCATGCAATTCCAAACAATTTCCAATACTGTTCAATATTTGATACAATTTGGTTATATGTACCGTTCTTTCACATAATGGTTTTATTGGTTAACAAATAATCATACAACACAACCATCAATCAATTAGTTGGTTAACGTTTGAAATTCATAATTTTGATATATAATCAAAGATCATATTTTTGATGCCAAATCACAACAATAAACCCTATCTAGTTTTGGTTCTCACACGGTCAATAGGAAATATATAGAAATCCTACTTTCGATACTCGAACACAAGTGCTGATGATGACATGCCATCATCAGAATCATCTCCGGACGACAAGAGTGTGATTCTATATCCATTTAGTATGTTCGAGGCTTCAAATAAACGTGGATCAGACATATATTAAAATCTCTATATACTTGATTGTCCAAATCAATATAAAAATAATATTCAAATACGAATAGTTGATTTAAATTTTCAAAACAAAATTTGTTTTCATTTTAAAATTTACACTCTTCTAACTCATTCTAGGATACTACTGATCCTATCTCTAATGTGTCACTCTCAATGGGTATTACTAATCCAATCGCTGATTAATCCTTTCGTTTGGCTCTAACGTGTCTTGTTCTCCGAACTTTGTAAACCAAAGCCCTGATAGCAAACTATAACGACCCGAACTTCCCCGTGAAGGAAAACCCGGATTGCTTTGAGAACAAGACAAATCAGAACACAAACAAAAGAACATTTCATTGCTTATTACAACAATTCCATCATAATACAAGAATATATAGAGTATGAATAAATATTACACATTTACAAAATATCAGAGATTTAAATACATTATCGCAGCGGAAAATAATACAAAACACAACTGAAGGTGATATACGGATATAGAGCTTTCCGAATATCATTCCAACTGTAAACCAGGATCCTGTGAATATAAATCTGCAAAACCGAAACTATTAGCTGCCTGTGTGGAAAATAGGGGCATCCACAGTTTAGGTTAAAACAATAAACTCCAGGTCAGTCATGTGACTGGTGTGAGAATTAAAACAGTTATTTAAAACTTTACTTTAAAATAAGGTAAATCAAGGGACCATGCCGTATAACACGGAACCGGTTTCCTCCCAAGAATACCAGTGCATATAATAAAACAGTGCAATGCTTTTTGGAAAAATGAAGTTATTATAAGATCCGGGTCCTATCACACAATGCAACGCAGGCCTGGGGATAGGGTTTTACCTTATAATAGCCAAAAATGCTTGGTACGTTTAAACAAATCATTTGATACTATTATAAGTGCATAGTGTATAAAACAACTTCAAATATAAATGTATTAATCCTAGGCAGCATGAGTACCATATATCATGTCTCCAATACTAGGCTCTACAATCAAAACCGCAAATTCACGTATTGGAAATTGGATTTTCATCTGTGAACCTAGGCAAGGGACCGTCCTCACCGCTTCGAGACAATCTAGCCTACCATGTCTCAGGCAAGTACTCTGTCAAGCCTTTGGATTGTCAAGGCCGGTCCACTCGATGTAGATTAAAATGCCTGAACACTGCGTTTCCCCGCCCTACGGTGCGTAAACTGGTCATATCCGAATAAACCATTGACCCAGGAACGACTGATATAACCGAGCCACCTTGCTATCCATTATCCACATAAGTAAAATGCCAGGGCATGTAAAACCACTTACACCACTCCAAGCTAGAAGGATATGCATGTCCTCCCTAATATCATCTCCCCTTTCTGATTCAGATCGGGTGTGAGGCTCGCAAATTAACGCTACACAAAGCTATGCTATATTAAAGTCGTGCTTTGATAATCAACCACAAGACTTTGCTTTTCAACAGAAGCCTTGATCATTTGCATCTCAGCATGCCATACAGGCAATTCACGCTATGCAACCGACGTCTATCAATCACACAGAATGAAATCCGATGTCAGACACACATCCATTTACAAGTTCGTTCTAGGTTTGAACGAAACCGGAGATACCTTATTCCTCGTCCCGTATGTCCAATACAGGAGAGAGGCCCTCACATATCCGGTTGACCTCCAAGTATGTCTGGACGATCACCACTTATTACCTTATCTTTGGTGTACAGCCCAATCAAGACATCAGTAATCATCCAAACGGTGTGAAGACCTCCGGTGTTCAACCACCGTCTTCATCCTCAACATATCGTCGAATCAGTTATTCATAATGGGATAAACCCGGTCTTTCTGAATAACCCGCGTATATAATAAACAAGTGCTAGAAAACACAACATACGCCTTATTCCAATCCAGAATATTTCTTTATTCAAATATTCTCATACTTTGGGAAAGGTTCCTATTAATTTTATTAAAGATAAATTCTTTAAATTTATTCCTTAATCTTCTTTTGAACATCAATTCAAACCAAATTATGGTTTATCTAAAGTAGTCGGGATTAGAGAGCCTTACCGAAGTAATCATTTGTTTTAATTTCCCAATCCCAACCTATTCATCCCATGAAGCAAAACTGGTAATACTTCATAGCTAACACCACAGTGTTATTGGTAAAATTAATTACCATTTCACATTCAAATCTAATGAAAGATTTAACTATCGCTTGGAGCAAAAACTGGTGATACTCCATTCTCGATCATTTCTTGAATTTGATAATTTTAGAAATCAAATTCACTTTTCAATCTATTTAAAGATTCATTAAAACTCTAATTCAGTTTTTACTTCCAAAAATCATTACTTAATGATTATTCAAATCCAGGAAATAAATCCTGTCTTTAACTAGGTTAAAGGACTAATGTCATTTAAAACACAGCTCATGATAAACCTAAAATCACATTCCATTAATTATGGAATCTTCACGGAAAACAGATCAATATATATAATCGATATAAACTTCCATATCTGACCAACAATATAAATGGAATAAGGCATAACCTTTTAAATTCCATATATATTAGCAGTCTTCCTCCACAGATATTCACTTTAATTATTACCAAATATAATTCCATTCTATTCCAATTTATTTTATTAAATTGGAAAACTTTACTTTGGAAAATCTCCTTTAAATCTTGACAAAGATTTATAAATTCCAAATCACATTCACTGTAAATCGGGTTAAAGAACGAATGTCGTTAAAACATAGTTCACGATAAACCCAATTCACATCCCATTTTATTCCAATTATTAAATATGATTGGAAAATCTAACAATCTTAATTAAAAGATTTATTCTCTTCACATGGGGTTCAAGAACGGTGTTACTGAAGACACCATTCACGACAAACCCAAAATCCCATTTGATATTAAATACAAGACTCTGAATAGAAAATATATCGGCTTATATTCAATATCAAATACTACAACCAACAAATATCGTATTGGAAATAACGATATAACTATATCTTTCAAATTTCCATAACAATATCTATATAATCACGAAATCCAACATCGAAATATTCCAAAAACAATGTCGATTCAAATCCATTCCAATTTATATATTGGAAATTCTGGTTATTTTTAAAACCATTACAAATCCAATTTATTTATTTTAAAAATAATTGGATTATAATTCTAGTTCAAAACTAGTTCATTTTGATAAAAATCTATTTTTATCTTTTCAAATAGGCAATTTTTCATCCCAATTGTTTCCAAATCATTTCATATGATTTTACACTAATTATTGATATTTTTAATAATTTTATCAAGGCCCGTACAGTCAATTTCCATAAACGACCATCGAACTGCACTTATAACGACCATTTCCAAATTTGATTTGGACATAATTCCAAATCCAACCATTAGATTTCTAGTTTTTTTGTATTCGTTAGAAAGCTTTTTTCGATACGAACCCAACGGTTCCGGTTTTAGGAGAATTCGATGGTCGGATCCGCCATAATGTCCATTCGACTTCAATGGTCGAAATTCACGAACTGCCACAGCGCGACGCGTTCTATTCAGGCCATTATATATATATTATATATATTTCGTTGATTTCCATTTAAAACATATTTTATAAATCGTTTTAAATTCGTTTTCAAAACAGTTTCAACTTCATATTCAATTTCAAATCAAAATTGAATATTCCATATCATTAATATATAAATGATAATATTTTCAAAACATTTAATTTTGAAATCAATTCCTTTTCGATATTCATTATAGAAATGAATAAAATCAATATAAATATCACTCACGTCAAAATGGCGTTAATCTAATCAACACGGCTTTATATATCTAAATATTTTCGTGTCCATCCAAAATCGGACATCAAAATCAGATTTTGATCTTTTACTGAATATTATTTTAAAATATTCATTATTTTAAAATATTTGTTATTTCAAAATATTTATTTTTCTGACCTAGAATCAGACATAGTCAATTACCATATAATTTTATTTATATGGATTTCATACACATATGTATACAACAACAATCAAACACAGTCAACCATCATCCAAAGTGCATTCTACACTGCATAAGCATCAAATATAAATACTTAACGCTTACACAACTTGTCAATCAATCGATCGGCATACAACTAAATTTTGGGATTAGTGTATGTCCAATTTCGTCCCAATACCCGTGTGGGGTTTCAGTCAACAAATAATGAATTTTATTTGTGCAGTTGGGCGATGTGTAAAATTTATCATCCCAATCAATATCAGTCAAATCAGTGTACATAAACAAATCGTCCGATCTATTTATGAATAATTATTTTATTCCCATATATGTTAAAAATTATAGTCCAACTATAAAATATTTTTATTCCATTCCACATCACACAATCAACTTTCACAACAAAATCAAACAAACAAACAAGTCGTCCATGGTCTGTGGACGACGGGTACCGTCTGCATCCTAGTATATATTTTAACTAGAAAATAAATTAAAGTGAGGAGTTCTCACCTTTGGGATCCACTCCATCATTCTTTATTTCTGAAATTCAGAACAGTTTGGATTTGCCCAAAATTCCAACGCAATCTTCTTCATGCTGATCATAGTAAAAATCACATTTTTAATATGATGTTTGTATATTAAAAATCAAATTTTTATCCCGCTACTTCCATATAAAAGTCATATCTTTATATCTCTATTTTCTATATAAAAATTATATTTTTAAATCGCTACCTTTAAAATAAAAATCACATTTTTATTTGTTCACTTTCAATATAAAAATCATATTTTTATAACGCTACTGTATATATAAAAATCGTAATTTTATTTCAAATATATATATATATATATAAATCGTTTTTTTATTCTAATGATAACCATATAAAGATCGCCTCTTTATCATCATGAAACCATTATAAAAATCGTATTTTTATCACAATGAAAACATTATACTAATCATATCTTTATCTCTATAAAAATATAATCTTTTCTATTATAAAAATATAATCCATTCCTATATAAAAATATATCCTTTTAATTTATAAAAATATATTCTTTTCTTTTCTAAAAATCTATTCTTTTCTTTTGCTATAATATATATAAAAAAATGTTTTTATTTTCCTATCTCATAAAGATAAAAAAAACTGATTTTTTTTCTTGTCATTTTGAAACTGATTTCACTAAATAAAATACATATATATATAAGTAAATAAATAAAAAGAAAACTCACCGCCTTCGGTGTACTGGAGCTTCGAACTGCAATGGAGGGGGAGCGGCGCATCGGAGTTCGCGCGGTCATGCAATGGGACTGGCGGCAGTTAGGGTTTCAGTTATTGGGGGCTCAAGGTTCTTCAATTGGGAGCGTTGCGCTCTGGAGAAGAGGGGAAGGGGAGGCACTGCCAAGGGGGAACGCCGGTGGTGGGCGGCGCAAGGAGACGGCCGCGTTGATCGATGGCGATAGGGGATCGTGAGGGACTGAAGCGATTTGGGCGGCGGGTTTTATTTTAATTAATTTTTTTTCTTAACCTAAAACTAACGGGAGGGGGATATGAGAGAGTGAGGATTTTATATTATTTTTATATTAATTTTAGTTCCTAAAAGTTGACTTTTTGTTCGACCACTAAACGAGACCCAACGACTGTCGCCTCTAGCTTATTACCCCCATTCTGAACACAATGGGATATGTTTCGTAAGCCAATTCTGCTGTTACGATCAGTTTTCGTCAAATTCAAAATATAAATCAGTATATATTGAATTTGAACGTACATTCTAATTTATTGGGGGCGACATTCGAATTCTAAAAATTCCAGAAAAATTATTTCCAGCTTCGTATTGACGATACAGTCCTAACAAAATTAATTTTGTCAAATTTGAAGACCATTTGAAAAATGGCCATTTTTTGGTCGATCGAAATTACTAAAACTATTAAAACGCGTTTTCTTGTGCCACGCTCACATATTAATTCCAAAAATTATGAATTTTGGAATCTAGCAATAACTTGATATCCTGGATCCAACAAAAGTGGTCTCGTCGAAAACGGACGTCGTTTGCAAAATTTCCATTTTAAGGGCTGAAATTCCATAGCGACTATTCTGAATTTTCAACTGAGCATAACTTTTTATTCCCACTATGAAATTTCAATTTTTTGGATTCGTTGGAAAGATATTTTGAAATAGAATATAATATTTTTGGTTTCGCCAAAATCCGATTTATTTTGAATCCCGTACATTCATTTGAAATTTGAAATCGAATTTTTAAACTACCGCGCCATTTCCAATTCCTTTTATAGTTAAAATTAATATTAATATTCTAACTTCGATTCAAATAAATATATACGTTCTAATTTTATTCAAAATAATTTTTTTGTCGTTATTACTTAAAATAAATCATTTTGAATATTCAAAATTCATTAAATTTGCCAAAATAATTTTTTTAAATTGGTTCAGATTTTCCGGGTTGTTACACATCATTTATGCGAAGGTATACATATTTGACTTGGAATAAGAAATTAAATGTCCATAAGTATGAGCACTACATAAAAGGGTTAAAATAGACATAAAGGGCATTTCCAAGGAAGATATTAGGAGTGTTAAGAGATGGAATAATAGGCATACGGAAGAAAAGAGTTAAGATAAGAAACAGACTTTTATGAAAATTTGGACTTCAATCATTGTTGAAAAGAGAGTAACTAGAATACGAATGTTTGAAGAAAAAGAATAAATATGTTTTTCCAACTTTGCTAGAAGCTTTGCATGAAAAACTACAAAAATGAATCTTGATATTCCATAAAATTATTTTGTTAAATGGAATACTGGAGTAACTTATAACATTTAATTGACTGGCTCGAGTTATTTAATAGTTCCATTTGGAAAGAAACTGAAAATATGATTTTTGAAAACATAAATGTTTATGATTTTTTTTTGAAAAGGTTACCATTTCTTCAGTTAGACAAACTATAAGTATAAATTTCTGAGAAAATAGAAGATGAATTATTTAAATGGATAAAAGGTTAATAGTAAGCCAATAACTACAAAATTGTACATTTATCAGCTTTAATAGAAAGAAATGCAAGTTATTTAAAAAACATCAGATAATGAAAATCTTAAAAATTATTTTGTAATTGTTACAATTTCCATTTAAAACAACATCTAAATTTTAAATTTTTACAAGAATTTTTAGTTTTCTTGTTTTACTCATATTTTAAGTTTCACATAAAATAAATATATTCATAAAGTTCATTCCTTTAAGACTTGGTAGTACTTGTAATTATGAATGTGAAACTTATTTGAAAATTAATTGGGTATAAGAGGACATATAGGATTAATAGGCAAGGAATGCTCATTCGAAATAAGAAAGGAATTACAAGAATAGGTGAAATAATGGAATATGCAACATTTCCTTGTAATAATGAGAATTGTGCGAGGAATAGGAAAAGTATAATTTACCAATAATTACTCTAAATAAATAAATTTTGTAATTTATGGCTATTAAATGAATTTTAAAAAGCATATTCGGAAATGCAATGAATGGTTATGTTTTTTTAAAGAAACATTCACAAATAATAAAAACCTTTGAAATTCGAAACATAGATTAGTTTGAGGCTTGAAATATACATGGCAATAAAAGTTCATATATATATATATATATATATATATATATATATATATATATATATAACAAAGTTATAAAGCTTGATTACTAAGAGGTGTATATAACTTGAATAATGTTTCTAAAAGTGTTTTTTTAGGAGTAACAACATATTTTGAAAATATAGCAATAAATATCATTAGACATTTTAGGAGATTTAATTATTTCCTAATTCAATTTTGGATATCTGATTAATATTCCAATTTTAAATAGAATAAGCATTTGTTTTACTAACCATTAAAATGTTTTATATAAAATGTTCTTGAAAAATGTTGATAAATATAAGTGTTTTAAAAAAAAAAGTTATTATGCCCTTATTTTAGAACATTTATCAAATGCTACTAAAACTTCGAGAGAACAGTTTAATGTAAGGAAATTGATATTAAAGAATGTTTTATTTAAAAGATGAATAAGAAAGTTAGAAGCATTACACTCTCTGCAAAAGAGTTACATTTTGAAAGTGAAAATTTAATACTTCAGGTTTTAATAAGACTAAATGCAAATTTTTGGTATTCATTGCATTTTGGTGAGTTCTTTGAGCATATGCATATATAATCTATACTATATTATAAAAACTGAGTTTGTTTTCCTGAGCCCTCAGGCCTTCTTGTAACACCCCACGCCCGCTAGGGTCACTCACAAAGGGAATGCCATAGCATCGGTGGAGTATTTTAGTGAATATAGAACAGAAAAATTACAACAAGACAGATATAATTAGTACTTGAAATTTTAAAACATCATCTCATAACAGCGGAAATAAACATGTCTGGTTACATCATAAAACCACGATAAAAGTCAAGTACAATATCCATCAAAATAAAGAAGTGCATAATCTCATTCTCTCATACAATAGCCATAACAAAAGAAAAGATAACTGGATAACTGGAGCTTTACATCTATCCAAGCTCCTCAAGACTGGAACAGCAATCCGATCAAGCTCTACTACCACTAGGATTCACCGTAGGACCTGAGGGTTGGGAAAAAAGATAAAAACAACGGGGTCAGACATAAGTCTGAGTGAGTCCTATAACTTTAACAATACAATCATTAAGGTAACTAGAGAAGACATAAACTTGACCTACGGTAATATCTGGGGATGAATGGCTACACTAAGCAGCTTGGTAGACTTAGGATAAACTAAGATAACCGTCAGGACGCATCTACCCACCCAGGGATAATTACTAACTACACCACCCCAGACTTATTCACCCAAGGGTAATTCCTACACTGCACCACACCAGTTCTACCCACCAAGAGTAATTCCTACTTAAGGTTGATCCCACTAAGTGTACTTAGTAATTTTTACCCGGTAGTTTCTTGTACCCCTACACAGGTGCCGTCTGCCCCTATTTTTACTAGGTGTACCCACTACCCCCCAAGCGATCGGCTCCCTACCGTAGATACCCGTGCTGGTCCCACAAAAGGGGGTGTATCATTCCCCAAAGTGGCTACCATATAATATCACTGTGCACGGCTTTATATCTACACGATGCAACAACGACTTACCAACCAGCCCGGGTCCACACACGCATATGAAACCCGTTGATCCCGCGTTGCCATCGCTAACCCGTTTTGGCCGCTTATAGTCAAGTCCAATATGCGTGTCCCGTCACCCGACCAGAGTCGAGCCCACAAAGATACGTTTGGGATATTGGTTGAAATGGGCCCCCACAAGCTACTACTTAAGCTTGCAAATTTTATCTAGTGCATCCCACTTAACCCTTTAACCATGTCCCCTTACATGTTATAAATCTTGGTTAAGTCCTTTAATCATATTTCAATTGCCACTTAGGGCACCCACTAGATTTCCACATGCCACCCATGGCACTTACTTAACCCCTTAATCATGTTTAATTACATGTTCCACCTTGGTTAAGTATTCTAATCGTATTTTCACATGCCACCCATGGCACTTACTTAACCCTTTTATCATGTTTAATTACATGTTCCACCTTGGTTAAGTATTCTAATCGTATTTTTCTATTGCCACCCAAGGCAACCCACTAGTCTCATCATGCCACCCCAAGGCACCCACTTAACCCCTCATGTCCCACTACATGCTATTATGGTTAAGTGTTTCTTAATTAATTAAGATCGTGATCTCCCGTAAAGACCTCCCACATTAGACTGGCTGTTATGACCGCCTGGTTAAGCCGGTAGAATCCGGGCAGTCTTACGTCATAACAGAGTCTAACCTCATGTCTTTACCTTAATCACGTATTTAATTTATGGCTAAGACCTCTCACATTGGGCTGACATTTGTAGCAACTGGTTAAGCCGGTCGGGTCCGGGCAGTTTTACACTACAAACGAGTCCAACCTCGTGTCTTAGTCGATTAATTACACCTAATTAATCACCCCCATATTAATTATCCCTAATTAATATCAAGTTTTCCATAACATGGGTAGACCTAACTCAATAGGTAAATTCCCATGGGGTAGACCTAACTCAATAGGTAAATTCCCGATTATGGTAATTTATTTTTATGGTATGCTTAATCATACCCAAACATTCATTTATTAACATACTTATTACCCCATCGTTCCCCACGTAAATCGTTCTCATTTCACGACATAATAAAGGGAAAGATCCATCACAACTATCATGGGTTTAGCATATAACTTTGTCATGGGTTAAGAGGATGTCAACTTGCATATATGAACATATATTAACCCAACTACATATAACCCAAACTTGCATATTATCATACACATGATTTGCATAACATATGACATATGAGCTTGCATATTATCATACACATATCTTGCATAACATGTTGAACTTGCATATAGGCATTCTCATAACTTGCATAACATGTTAATCATGCATATAGGCATTCTCATAACTTGCATAACATGTTAATCATGCATTTAAGCATACACATAACTTGCGTAAGCATTCACATACTTGCATAAACATCCACATACTTGCATAAGCATTCACACACTTGCATAAACATGCATAACTTGCATATCATGTCTTTTTAAGCATATACATATCTTGCATAAGCATTCATATACTCGCATAAGCATGCATAACTTGCATATCACATAGATCTTGCATTTTAAATATATACATGACTTGCATAAGCATCCATATACTTGCACATTAACTCTTAAACTTGCATAATGTGTCATCATGAACTTGCATATTAACAAACATGTAACTTGCATAGCATATCTTGCATATCAACATACATGTAACTTTCATAGCATATCTTGCATATTAACATACATGTAACTTGCATAGCATATCTTCATAAACTTGCATAACATGTATATGATCACATAGTCCACAACTAGCATATTTAGCATCATGTAAACATAACATATATCATACTAAACTTGCATAAACATACATACTCAACATGCATAAACCCACTTGTTAAACATGCATAACCCAACTTGTTAAACATGCATAAATCAACTTGTTAAATATGCATAAATCAACTTGTTAAATATGCATAAATCAACTTATTAAGCATGCATAAACCATCTTATCAAATATGCATAAACATAGAACAACATAGAGTAACATATCATTATACATGATTCAAACTCACTAATCCGCATTTAAGACCATAGATCTCATTACCCCCAATCTACTTACTTTAACAATTGATGTTAAAGTGATAGAAACTCACCAAAACCAAGATTAGCAAATCAATGAAGTAAAACTAGTTGCCAAAGAAGAAGGTGATTAGGGGTTGATTAGCTTGCAACTCTCTTCATTTGATTTGTGGAGGCCATGACCAAGTTTCATTTTGCCATAGTTTAGTTACTAGATTTAATTATGAATGAATTAGGGTAGGGTTAGGGTCTTATTTATAGGATTAGGTTGCATTTTAGACCCTTGGATTAACCCTAGATTAGATTAGGACCCTTAGATTTAGGAAATCTCTAGAACCAGCCCTCCTAGCCAGCCTGAAACCCAACCTGGTGCAACCTGGTGCACCCAGGTTCACTGAACGGTGCCACCCTGTCGACAGGCAAGTCGACAGGCATGTCGACACCCTTGTCGACAGGCCTGTCGACAGCCCTGTCGACATGGGTTGGGCGGGAAGCTTCCCGCCTGACCCCGCCTGGCCCATTCCCAATCTGAATATTTTAAATTTTTAAATCTGTTTTAGTTTTGAATTTTCTGCAAACTTCATCGGGCCATAACTGGGCCATACGGACTCCATTTTCGAAAACTCGGACTCTATTTCGCGTATTTTTCCGAGACGAACGCAATAACGCAGCCCGTTACCCCTAATTCCCACGTCTGAAATTATTTATCCTATAATTGTTGAATTTTAGTATTAACTAAAATTCGGGGTGTTACATTCTCCCCTCCTTAAAGGATTTCGTCCCCGAAATCTCTAGGCTAAGGAGAATGCATATCCTACCATCCAAACAACCATCTACTCAAATCATCAACCACAGGCATCCATTGTCCTTAAACAGTTTCTAATGATGTATGAGCATATGCAAAAAGTGTGTGTATATGTTCCCTATCTAATGTATGAACATATGCAAACCATGATAGTGCCATGCATCCATTATGTATGCGAGAGAACCCTATCGACACATACAACATCTACATGAGTGCACAATCATTCACCAAAATGCATCATCCATGTGATAACACAACCATTATACATCCATAAATATATTTTCCTACACACAAATTTATGCAATATGCAATATGAAGTGACTGAGCCGATCTAGTGCCTAGAGTGTGTGTATATGCATCCACGAGCAACCACTAGCAAACACTTGCATCCACTTGCATCCATCAACCATAACATGTCTCAAACACATGTTTCAACCATAGGTTCACCCTATCTAAAGGTCAAAGGTACTAACGAGAGGACATACTAAAGATAAGATAAGCACAAGATATGCGATGAAGGAGAAGCAAAAGGACATACCCTCCGAAAGAAAAGGGTACCTCGAACGCATCTTCGCTTCTGTCTCCCAGGTAGCGTCACTCTCTTCATCTCCCCTTTGTACTTTGATTAGCTGAACCTCTCTGTTTCTCAACTTCCAAATCCCTGACCCAAGGATGCAAGTAGGAGCTCGTCGAATCATCGCATCACGCTCTGCTTCCACTTTTCTAAGCAAACTTGGCTCTACCACCTCTGCGGTCTCATGTAGGCACTTCCTCCCACGGAATACATCACTAAGTCTGTCGGGTAACTCCGCTAATGGAAGATGCTCCTCCCATGTACCTCCAAAATCCAAGATACATAGCCTCAAAAGGTCTTCTAAAACATGATTCACCCTCTCGGTCTGGCTGTCCGTCTGAGGATGACATGCGGTACTCATACACAACTGAGTCCCTACCGCCTCTTGCCAATTCTTCAAAAACTCTCTAGTGAAGATAGGATCTCGATCACTCACTATGCTAGAGGGTACCTGATGCAATCGAACTATCCCTCGAAGATATACAAAAGCTAGCCATGGAGCAGTCCACTTACTCTTCACAGGTATGAAATGGGTGTTCTTAGTAAGTCTGTCTACCACCACCCAAATTCCTGTATTACTCTTTCTCGATCTGGGTAACCTGTCAATAAAATCCAACGAGACGCTGTCCCACTTTCATTGCGGAACCTCCAATGGGTGAAGCAACCCACCTGGTTTCTTCCGCTCCATCTTCACTCGTTGGCACACCAAGCATCAAGCGACATGCTCGGCCACATCTTTCTTCATACCGGCCCAGAAGAAAGCCCTCTTCATGTCTTGGTACATCTCGTCCCCACCGGGATGAATGGTCATCTTAGAACGGTGTGCATCATCAAGAATAGCCTTCCTTAAACCCTCATCTTGCGGTATACAAAGTCTACCGTCTCTACACAAACACTCCTATCGTCTAGGGTGTTCCTACTCAAATGGCTGGACGACTTCCCCCCTTATGAGCTTCTCTACCAACTCAACCAACTGTGGATCGTCCCTCTGTGCTCTTCCAATCCGCCCCAAAAGAGTAGGTCTAACCTCCAAGGAGGCTAGCAAACCGGGTACAAAGTCAACGGAAGGTCTAAAGTCAAACTTAGAAATAAACTCTAAGCTCCATCGTTCAACGATCAATGAACTCAAGGACATCCTTTTTCTACTTAAGGTGTCCGTCACCATGTTACCCTTACTCATAGGATGCTAAGGATCCCATCCACTTTTGCTGTCCTAAGACTATGCGCTCGAAGAGTCTCCAACACTTCCCTAAGATGTAGGGCATGCTCTTCTCCACCAGAATATCATCCAAAATCATCACAACTGTCTCCCACGCAGACCACCCTAGTCGAATTCGGCATCCCCCAAATGCAAGCCCCAAAGGCCTAAACCAATATCAGACAAACACCCAAGGGGTACCTCCTTCGAATTCAGACGACCTACGTGAGACGATACTAGTAAAAATGGCTAAATAATTAAGCCCTTGACCAATTCTGGATGTTCTCGCCAGTCTCGCTCCAAAACCGTCGTTTATCCTATACTGGCTCTGCTCAGCCTATTGAGCACATACGAAAACTTATTTCGTTCCTAGAAAAGACCAAAATGTCATCCATAAAGACCATCGCAACTTATTTAGGTACTCCTTGTACACCCTTCTCATCCAATTAACAAAATATGCGGGGCGTATGTCAAACCTAATGACATCACCAGCCACTCCTAAAAAAAAAACATCCGGAGTCCTAAATGTAGTCTTCTCCATACTATCCTCAGTCACTCTCAACTGACGAAACCCTCATGGCTAAGTCCAACTGCGAAAATACTGAGGCGCTCATTCACTGATCAAAGAGATCATCAATCCTTAACAATGGGTGTCTATTCTTCTTTGTGAGTTTATTTAGTTCTCTTTTAACCTACACAAAGTCTGAGGGACCCATCCGCCTTCGTGGCAAAAACTACCGGAGCACCCCACTCCGATATACTTCGTCTTATGACCCCTTCTCAAGCAAATCGCCTACTCGCTTATGGAGTTCCCTCCCCTCACGAGGAGCCTTGTGGCACACTAGCCAAGATACTGATTTGGCATCGTCTACCAAATATATTCGGAAGTCAATCTCCCGCTCCGGAGGTAAGCCCTTCACCTCCTCCAAACCCATCCGAGTATTCCCGGACCACTCTATAAATTGCAAATTCTCGACCTGCGTGTCAAGCGATTCTAGATAACTTAGCATAACAGATTCTATGGGATTACAAGAGATCTCAAGAGTGTCACCCAAGCGGCCCATAAGCCTAACAACTCTCCCCTCAAAATCAAGAACGGCACCCCTACTGGATAACCAGTCCATGCCCACTAACCCATAGCCCGTGAAGCCCAACAAGCATCACATCTAAACCCAACGCTAAGTATAGAAACTTTCAAACCCAAACACATCATGGAGCTCAATTGGGTTTGAAACAACTAAGGGATCATCTACCAACTGGTGTCTCGGTGCAGTGACTCTACTAGTAATGATGAGATAAACGAACTCAATGCGTCAAAATCAAATAAAGTACGGACAGAATGATCGATCAGAAAAACTAGACTTTCAATAGAAGTAGTTCTACCTCTTTCCCGAATCGCGAGAGCCTGTACTTGCCCCCTAGCCTGGCCTGGTGCCACATGAGCTTGCACCTGTCCTCCTGAGGTAGACCCCGTCCTTTGCTCCTTCTTTGGACAGTCTTTCATCAGATGCCCTGCTTCGCCACAGTGGAAGCAGCCAGTCTTAGTCTTCTTGCGACAATCTTTGTTTAGGTGGCCTAGTGTCCCACAATTGAAGCACCTCTTCTTTCCCTTGCCACCGTTGCCTTTTCCACCTTTGTTTTGCTGATGCTGTTGAGGTCTCTTCTGATCTCCTTTCTTCTCGGGTGCTTTACTAGCATTGGGACTCTTCTCTTCCTTATGCATATTTTCTTCTGCTTTTGAGAGAAACTTTGCCTCAAACCTATGCCTGAAATCCACCCAAGAGTCAATCGGGCGTTCTTCATTAGTGACCTCCCACCAGAACGAGGCCTCTCCTTCCATTAACCAAGCGGTCAGCCTGACTTTCTTTCCCTCTTCTACTTCCAAGATTTCCATCAATTCTTCCGTCTCATTAAGCCAATCCCTAGCTCCCACAAAAGGTTTTCCTCCCATTGCCTTAAACTTCCTACAAGTCATAGCAAAAGTATCCGCGCGAGGAGAAACGAGTGCAACGGGTGGAGGAGGAACATTTGCTGGACCTGCAGCGGCGGCCCTAGCCTCTAACAACCTCCTATACCATACTGGTACCGCTACACTATCTGGAAGAAAAAGATCTTCAGCCATGCTGAGACGAAAAAGGGAAAGATTCAAAACGGAGAATTCGAGAGATAAAGATATGGCTATCGGGGATTATGCTTTTCTTTCAAAAACTTTTCTCTTAAAAGACATGTTTTTGAAAATATCTTTTCCAAAAATGTTTTAGAAAAATAGTTTTCTAAAAATTTTATCTGTTCCGGTAACCTTTGCTCTGATACCACGTGTAACACCCCACGCCCGCTAGGGTCACTCACAAAGGGAATGCCATAGCATCGGTGGAGTATTTTAGTGAATATAGAACAGAAAAATTACAACAAGACAGATATAATTAGTACTTGAAATTTTAAAACATCATCTCATAACAGCGGAAATAAACATGTCTGGTTACATCATAAAACCACGATAAAAGTCAAGTACAATATCCATCAAAATAAAGAAGTGCGTAATCTCATTCTCTCATACAATAGCCATAACAAAAGAAAAGATAACTGGATAACTGGAGCTTTACATCTATCCAAGCTCCTCAAGACTGGAACAGCAATCCGATCAAGCTCTACTACCACTAGGATTCACCGTAGGACCTGAGGGTTGGGAAAAAAGATAAAAACAACGGGGTCAGACATAAGTCTGAGTGAGTCCTATAACTTTAACAATACAATCATTAAGGTAACTAGAGAAGACATAAACTTGACCTACGGTAATATCTGGGGATGAATGGCTACACTAAGCAGCTTGGTAGACTTAGGATAAACTAAGATAACCGTCAGGACGCATCTACCCACCCAGGGATAATTACTAACTACACCACCCCAGACTTATTCACCCAAGGGTAATTCCTACACTGCACCACACCAGTTCTACCCACCAAGAGTAATTCCTACTTAAGGTTGATCCCACTAAGTGTACTTAGTAATTTTTACCCGGTAGTTTCTTGTACCCCTACACAGGTGCCGTCTGCCCCTATTTTTACTAGGTGTACCCACTACCCCCCAAGCGATCGGCTCCCTACCGTAGATACCCGTGCTGGTCCCACAAAAGGGGGTGTATCATTCCCCAAAGTGGCTACCATATAATATCACTGTGCACGGCTTTATATCTACACGATGCAACAACGACTTACCAACCAGCCCGGGTCCACACACGCATATGAAACACGTTGATCCCGCGTTGCCATCGCTAACCCGTTTTGGCCGCTTATAGTCAAGTCCAATATGCGTGTCCCGTCACCCGACCAGAGTCGAGCCCACAAAGATACGTTTGGGATATTGGTTGAAATGGGCCCCCACAAGCTACTACTTAAGCTTGCAAATTTTATCTAGTGCATCCCACTTAACCCTTTAACCATGTCCCCTTACATGTTATAAATCTTGGTTAAGTCCTTTAATCATATTTCAATTGCCACTTAGGGCACCCACTAGATTTCCACATGCCACCCATGGCACTTACTTAACCCCTTAATCATGTTTAATTACATGTTCCACCTTGGTTAAGTATTCTAATCGTATTTTCACATGCCACCCATGGCACTTACTTAACCCTTTTATCATGTTTAATTACATGTTCCACCTTGGTTAAGTATTCTAATCGTATTTTTCTATTGCCACCCAAGGCAACCCACTAGTCTCATCATGCCACCCCAAGGCACCCACTTAACCCCTCATGTCCCACTACATGCTATTATGGTTAAGTGTTTCTTAATTAATTAAGACCGTGATCTCCCGTAAAGACCTCCCACATTAGACTGGCTGTTATGACCGCCTGGTTAAGCCGGTAGAATCCGGGCAGTCTTACGTCATAACAAAGTCTAACCTCGTGTCTTTACCTTAATCACGTATTTAATTTATGGCTAAGACCTCTCACATTGGGCTGACATTTGTAGCAACTGGTTAAGCCGGTCGGGTCCGGGCAGTTTTACACTACAAATGAGTCCAACCTCGTGTCTTAGTCGATTAATTACACCTAATTAATCACCCCTATATTAATTATCCCTAATTAATATCAAGTTTTCCATAACATGGGTAGACCTAACTCAATAGGTAAATTCCCATGGGGTAGACCTAACTCAATAGGTAAATTCCCGATTATGGTAATTTATTTTTATGGTATGCTTAATCATACCCAAACATTCATTTATTAACATACTTATTACCCCATCGTTCCCCACGTAAATCGTTCTCATTTCACGACATAATAAAGGGAAAGATCCATCACAACTATCATGGGTTTAGCATATAACTTTGTCATGGGTTAAGAGGAGGTCAACTTGCATATATGAACATATATTAACCCAACTACATATAACCCAAACTTGCATATTATCATACACATGATTTGCATAACATATGACATATGAGCTTGCATATTATCATACACATATCTTGCATAACATGTTGAACTTGCATATAGGCATTCTCATAACTTGCATAACATGTTAATCATGCATATAGGCATTCTCATAACTTGCATAACATGTTAATCATGCATTTAAGCATACACATAACTTGCATAAGCATTCACATACTTGCATAAACATCCACATACTTGCATAAGCATTCACACACTTGCATAAACATGCATAACTTGCATATCATGTCTTTTTAAGCATATACATATCTTGCATAAGCATTCATATACTCGCATAAGCATGCATAACTTGCATATCACATAGATCTTGCATTTTAAATATATACATGACTTGCATAAGCATCCATATACTTGCACATTAACTCTTAAACTTGCATAATGTGTCATCATGAACTTGCATATTAACAAACATGTAACTTGCATAGCATATCTTGCATATCAACATACATGTAACTTTCATAGCATATCTTGCATATTAACATACATGTAACTTGCATAGCATATCTTCATAAACTTGCATAACATGTATATGATCACATAGTCCACAACTAGCATATTTAGCATCTTGTAAACATAACATATATCATACTAAACTTGCATAAACATACATACTCAACATGCATAAACCCACTTGTTAAACATGCATAACCCAACTTGTTAAACATGCATAAATCAACTTGTTAAATATGCATAAATCAACTTGTTAAATATGCATAAATCAACTTATTAAGCATGCATAAACCATCTTATCAAATATGCATAAACATAGAACAACATAGAGTAACATATCATTATACATGATTCAAACTCACTAATCCGCATTTAAGACCATAGATCTCATTACCCCCAATCTACTTACTTTAACAATTGATGTTAAAGTGATAGAAACTCACCAAAACCAAGATTAGCAAATCAATGAAGTAAAACTAGTTGCCAAAGAAGAGGGTGATTAGGGGTTGATTAGCTTGCAACTCTCTTCATTTGATTTGTGGAGGCCATGACCAAGTTTCATTTTGCCATAGTTTAGTTACTAGATTTAATTATGAATGAATTAGGGTAGGGTTAGGGTCTTATTTATAGGATTAGGTTGCATTTTAGACCCTTGGATTAACCCTAGATTAGATTAGGACCCTTAGATTTAGGAAATCTCTAGAACCAGCCCTCCTAGCCAGCCTGAAACCCAACCTGGTGCAACCTGGTGCACCCAGGTTCACTGAACGGTGCCACCCTGTCGACAGGCAAGTCGACAGGCATGTCGACACCCCTGTCGACAGCCCTGTCGACATGGGTTGGGCGGGAAGCTTCCCGCCTGACCCCGCCTGGCCCATTCCCAATCTGAATATTTTAAATTTTTAAATCTGTTTTAGTTTTGAATTTTCTGCAAACTTCATCGGGCCATAACAGGGCCATACGGACTCCGATTTTCGAAAACTCGGACTCTATTTCGCGTATTTTTCCGAGACGAACGCAATAACGCAGCCCGTTACCCCTAATTCCCACGTCTGAAATTATTTATCCTATAATTATTGAATTTTAGTATTAACTAAAATTCGGGGTGTTACACTTCTCCTTATTTGGAACCCAAGAGTCTCGCACTCATCCTCTCTAATTTTTCCCAACCTCTTCCTCTCACCGCTCTTTTTTATTTCCCTACGCGTAAGCGTTCTTTTTCCTTTTTTGTTCTCAACCTAAACCTAAATCCTCTCTCACCTAGGTCGCCGCGCTTTTCTATTTTGCTACGCGTAAACTACTCAAGTCTCAACGGAAGACAATTTCTAAGTGACGTATGGATATCCCTTCATGCTATTGCAAAAGAGGACCATTCAGCTATTGGTATAGGGCCTTCTAGCTCCTTCGAATCGCTTCTTCTATCGTCCCTGATTCGTCTGAAATTGCGTGCCTTACATGCTTCCTCTGCTGAATTGGGAGGCTAGGGCTTCTCATGAATCCTATGTAAGTTCGAATTATGTAAGTTGATTTGTAAGCTAAGTAGGACTTTCTACAGGATTTTCTGTCGGTTTGCTAAAATTGTGAGAAATACAACTGATTTCTAAAATTGAGAGTACATGCTGCCTATTTTATGCGTTTATTTACTTTTGATTTTACCATTTTATGATGAAGGGGACTGCTCTGGATCGTTTTTACGGGTAATCCAAAAGGCTAAAAATATATTATTCATAAATCTCAAACAATTTTGTTGCATAAAGTAAACTTTGTTAAAAAAAGGAGGAATTTTCCATAAAAATTGAACTGTTATGTTTTCATTTGCATACCTAATTTTTATAGAGCATTGAGTTGAAAAGGCATCTTTCTTCAGTCATATTGGTCTGGCCTTCCTACAACAAGGTGAAATCCAAAAGTAGCAAATTGAAAGGTTTTGTCAAAGGCCATAGGTATACTATTCATAAATCTCAAACAATTTTGATGCATAAATTTAACTTCGTTAGAAAAGGAGGATTTTTCCATACATATTGATCTGTTATGGTTTCATTTGTGTTACTAATTGATATAGGGCATTGAGTCGGAAAAGGATCTTCTTCAGTCATATTGGTCTGAGATACAAGGCTTTAAGAAGAACAAACTTCTCATAAAATTTTATAATTTAACTTTGGATTTAGGTAATTTTTGGTCTTCTATAGTACACTTCTACAATTTGTGCTCTATACCAATGTTTATTATTCACGCTTGAAGTTTTTGGTTATTTTATAAATGATTTAAATGGATATTCTGTAATTTTTTAAACTGGGTTGTTTATTTTGTGCTTTGCTACAATACATTTTGTTCTGTTTTTATGTGTTTAACCTTTTTAATTAGAACTTTTATTTTTGTGATTTTTTAATCATTTAGCCTACAATATTATCATCGTATGATATGGCCATACAAAATTATAATACTCGGATAATCTACATGTAAGTCAGATGTAACAAGCTTCAATAGGTAATTTTGTTCTGATTTTTCTTTACTTTATTTTGTTCAAATCCCTCAAAATTATGGGTTTAATTGTAATCGCTATCAATTTTTCATTCATTTGTTGTTCATTCCACTTCATTGCTCTTCTTTTTTGGTTTTATCTTCATGGGATTTTCGTTTATTTCATTTTATGTCAGAAATTTTTTCAAAATTAATGGTAACATGTTTTGTCCCTATGCTTAAAAAATAGGGTCTTTTCTTTACAGTACTAAAATTTAGTTGTGGATTATTTTACTTCAAGATATAATCATTGTTATTCTAAATTGAATTAGAGAATTGAGAAGACAAAAACTTAGGAAATTAGTTCGAGTTTGCTTGCTAGACTATGCTTAGAAAATGAAGCGACCCGAACTTCCCCGGTTTCCGAAGAGATGAGAAAGAACGAATTACTGTGAGGACAAGACAAAACAGAACGCAGACGAAAGAACATTTCATTGTATATTACAACAATTCCATCAGAATACAAGAATATACAGAGTATGAATAAATATTACACAGAAATTATCAGAGATTTAAATTACATTTAAATACATCGCAGCGGAAATAATACAAAACACAACTAGAAGGAGATATACAGATACAAAGCTTTCCGGATATCGTTCCAACTGTAAGTCAGGATCCTGTGAATATAAATCTGCAAAACCAAAACTACTAGCTGCCCGTGTCAAAATAAGGGCACCCAGAGTTTAGGTCAAAACAATAAACTCCAGGCCAGTCATGGGACTGCTGTGAGAACTAAAACAGTTATTTAAAACTTTACTTTAAATCATATATATCAAGGGACCAAGCCGTATAACACGGAACGGGTTTCCTCCCAAGAATACCAGTGCATATAACAAAACAACGCAATGCTTTTTGAAAAAATGAAGCTATTATAAGACCCAGGTCCTATTACACAATGCAACGCAAGCTGGGGGATAGGGTTTTCCCTTATAATAGCCAAACATGCTTAGTACGTTTAAAACAAATCATTTGATACTCCTATAAGTGCATAGCGTCAAAACAATTTCAATCATAAATATCAATCCTAGGTGGCATGGGTACCATCTATCATGTCGCCATACTAGGCTCTACAAATAAAACCGCAATATTGCGTATTGGAAATTGGATTTCCGTCATGGTGGCTCCTGTTCGAAAGATCGATCGCGTAATGCAATTCCCTACGACTTACGTCCCAACAAGAGAAAACACCATCTGCACATCCGCACTTTTGGGACCAGAGTATCATCGCGGCTTACGTCCCTGCGAGAGAAAACACCGCTTACTCTATATATCCCTGAGCACTAAGCTCATCTCGGTCGACCGAATCTACGACACCACTAAGGTGCCCATCCACTAAAAAGCATACTGATCAAACCATCAGTTTACCACCATACCGGGGTGTGAGGCTCGCGAATCGACGCTATACACAAAGCCATGCTATATTAAATCTGCGCTTTGATCATCATCCACCAAACTTTGCTTTTCAACAAAAGTCTGGATCACTGCATCTCAACATGCCACACTATCAATCCATATCGTACCACTGATTTCTGCCAATATATAACCTCTGAGCTCGTATGTCTCATAGAAGGGCATTAAGCAAGAGAATAAATTCCCCGCCGCCAAACAGATATATATATATATATATTTAGCAGAGATCAACGGATACAATATAAAGGAATACAATGTCAGACACACCATCCATTTACAAGTCTTTTCTAGATCTGAATGAAACCGGAGGCACTTTCCTCGCATATCCATCGATCTCCAAGTACGTCTGGATGACCACCAACTGATTCCCTCATCTTGGGTGTACAGCCCAATCAAGATCATCAGTAATCACCCAAACGATGTGAAGACTTTCGGTCTTCGACCACCGTCATCATCTTCGACATATCGTCGAATCGGTTATTCAGAATGGGTATAAACCCGACCTTTCCGAACAACCCACGTATATAGTAAACAAATGTTACCTAAACACAACATACGCCTCATCCCAATTCATCAGTCACTAACCGTAAATTAGCAAGAGAACAATTCCCCAAATATTAACCCCGAAGGCCGAAACCAACATCAGATCAATACCCAGGAAACCATCCTTCTTAGCTAACCTACAGTTAGTTTCTAAATTTCACGTTCTTAGGGAAAGGTTCCCATTAATTTTATCAAAGATAAATTCTTTAAAATTTATTCTTTAATCTTCCTTTGGATATCATTTCAAACCAAATTATGGTTTTCCAAACTAGTCGGGATTAGCGAACCACACCGAAGTAATTATTTATTTTATTTCCCAATCCCAACCTATTCATCCCATGAAGCAAAACTGGTAATACTCCATATCTAATACCATGGTGTTATCGGTAAAATTAATTACTATTCCACGTCCAAATCTAATTAAAGATTTAACTATCGCTTTGGAGCAAAACTGGTGGTACTCCATTCTCGATCTTTTCAATCTAATTAAAGATTCATTAAAACTCCACTTAGTTTTAATCTTTAACTGAGTTAAAGAACCAGTGTCATTTAAAACACGGTTCACTATAAACCCAAAGTCACAATACATTTCAATCAGACACTAACCATAAATTAGCAAGTGAGCAATCCCCTAAGTATTAACCACGAAGGCCGAAACCAACATCAGATCAATACCCAGAAACTATTCAACTTAACTAATCTCTAGTTAGTTTCTGATTTTCTTAACTCCTTTGGGTCTAAGAACAGTATTATTGAAGATACCGTTCACGACAACCCAAAATCACATTCTATTAATTATCGGGTTAAAGAACAAGTGTTATTTAAAACACTATTCACGATAAACCCAAAAATCAATATCAATTCAATTCCAATTAAATATTATTTAATTGGTACACTTCATTAAATCTAAATAAAAGATTTAATATTTTCCTCAGCTGGGTTTAAGAACAGCGTTAATGAAGACGCCATTCACGACAAACCCAAAATCCCATTTGATATTAAATACAAGGCTCTGAATAGAAAATGTATCAACTTATATTCAATATCAAATTCCACGACCAACAAATATCGTATTGGAAATAACGATATAAATATATCTTTCAAATTTCCCATAACAATACCTGTATAATCACAAAATCCCAATCGAAATATTCCGAAGACAATTTCGATTCAAATACTTTTCCAATCTATATACTGGAAATCCTGGTTATTTTCAAAACTATTTCAAATCCACTTTGTTTACTTTAAAAAGAAATAAATTATTACTCTAGTTCAAAACTAGTTCATTTCGATAAAAATCTATTTTTATCCTTTCAAATATGGAGTTTTTCTTCCCAATTCTTCACAAATCATTTCTTATGATTTTACACAAATTATTATTATTTTTAATAATTTTATCAAGGCCTGTACAGTCGATTTCCATCAACGGCCATCGAACTGCACTTACAGCGACCTTTTCCAAATTTGATTTGGACATAATTCCAAATCCAACCGTTAGATTTCAAATTTCTAATATTCGTTAGAAAGGTCTTTTCGATACGAACCCAACGGTTCCAGTTTTAGGAGAATCCGACGGTCGGATCTCCCGCAATGTCCGTTCGAAGTCAATGGTCGAAATCCACGAACTGCCGTGGCGCGGCACGTTCTATTCAGGCCATTATATATATATTATATATATATATATTATATATTTTTTGTCGATTTCCTTTTTAAAATGAATTTTACAAATCATTTCAAATTTGTTTCAAAAACGATTTAAACCTTTATTTCAAATTCAAATCAAAATTGAATTTACCCTTATAAATTCTTTTTACATTCACTTCTATTTGATTTCAATTCAAATCGATTTCAATTCTATTTCAATTCATTTTCAATTGAATTCAATTCAATTCAAATTTGTTTTCTATTCCATTCAATTCAAATTCGGTTTCAATTAAATTCAATTCGAATTCGTTTTATATTAAATTCAATTCGAATTCGTTTTCTATTAAATTCAATTCGAATTTGTTTCCTATTAAATTCAATCCGAATTCGTTTTCTATTCAATTCAATTCAAATTCAGTTTGAATTTCAATTCTTTTCAAAATATCAGATTTTGAAATCACTTTCGATATTCATTATAAAATGAATAAAATCGATATTCATTATAAAATGAATAAAATCGATATAAATATCGTTCACGTCAAAATGGCGTCAATCTAATCAACACGGCTTCATATATTTCTGTTTTCAAATATTCTATTTCAAATATTTCTTTTTCAAATATTTCTATTCAAATATTTCTATTCAAATATTACTATTTCAAATATTGAATGAAGCCCAATCAATTACCATATAATGTTAATTATATGGATTTTCTATAACACATGTATACAATAACAACGATGAATAATCAACCATCATCCAAAGTGCACTCTACACTGTATAAGCAACGAATATAAATATTTAACGCTTATAACAGTTTGTCAATCAATCGATCGACATACAACTAAACAATCGGGATTAGTGTACGTCAAATATCATCCCAATACCCGTGTGGGGTTTTCAAACAATCAAACTCAGATTTTATTTGTGTAGTTGGGCAATGTGTAAAATTTATCGTCCCAATCAATATCAGTCAAATGTGTGTATATAAACAAATCGTCCGATTTGTTTATTTCTATTTCCTTTCATATATATGTTAAAATTTCCATTTTTAACTATAAAATATTTTATTTCATTTCACATCACACAATCAACTACACATCAAAATCAAACAAACAAGCATACAAGCCGTCCATGGTCTGTGGACGACGGGTGTCGGGTGCTACTAAATATCGTCTGCATCCTAGTATATATATTTCAACTAGAAAAATAAATTAAAGGTGAGAAGCTCTCACCCTTTTGCTAAACTGGATGACGCAATTCTTCATGGGTAGGAAATCTTCACCGTGCTTTTGTTTTGTCTATCTCGTCGTCCGTAGCCACTACATATATAAAAATCACATTTTTACATTGTTGCTATGTATAAAAAAATCATATTTTTATAATCACTCCATATGGATAAAAATTCTATTTTTACACTGCTACTATATAGATAAAAATTCTATTTTTATGTAACACCCCACCTCCGCCAGGGTGACTCTTGCAAGCACTCTGACTTTGGAGGGGCGTTTGAATCGGGTAAACATGCATAATGATATATCAAGGCAGAACAAGAACATATGTATATATGTAAACAGAGTAAATAAGATAAGTAAAACAGCGGAAGATTTCAAACTATTTCAAAACAAGTCTGGTACAACATAATGTCAAATTTCCCAATATACAAGTCTAGATAAAAACAACATCACTGAAAAACTGAAATACATAAGTACTATCCCCAAAATAAGTGATAACCATAGCTAGCTTCATGTCAAGACCGTACATGAGCTAAAATCCCACAAGCAAGCGATCAGAAAATCCAAGCTAAGCTCCAATATTCCCACCCTGAGAACCTGTGTAACACCCCGCCTCCGCTAGGGTCACTCGCAAAGGAATGCACTAGCTTTAGAGGGGCATTATTGGTAAACATGCACAGAAATATCACAAGACAGAACATATAAAATAGCGGAAGTAAAATCGAACTTTCATAAACATTAATAATTAAGGTCCAAAGCCTTTTACATCAGAGTACATTAAAACCTATCTTGCAATAGTAAAGAAGCATAAAGACTTTTTCATAAATTATTTCCCAAGTAAAAACAGTAAAGTAGCCATAGCCAAGTAAAGTCCAAGCCATCCATGATGACCTTCAAGCAGAGGAAGTCCGAACTAAACAACAGTATTTCCTCCCTGTAACCTGAGGGGGGGGAACGGAAGAAAAGAGGCGAAACAAAACGGGTCAGTCAAAAAGACTGAGTAAGCCCTATCTACTATCAGCATAAAAATTAGTAAAGTTAACTGACATGAGAAACTGGGATGAACATAAGCATGATGACAAGATAGATAAGCTAAATCAAAATAACAGGATGAACTACTGAACCCAGATAAACTAAGGTGTCATGATAAATTACGGTGTCAAGATAAAACAAGGTATCCCATCGTCAAGTTCCTGTTAAGTATAATATCCCAAGATATCAATCACGTATAACATCCCATGGTATCTATCCTGTCTTTTAGCTCTGCACCTACCGTACTAGTATCCCCACCGTATCATGTGTTAACCATGAATGACCCTTACTCAAAAGTCGTGTAATGGTCCATGTCAACCTAATATATCGCATATATAGGTTACTCAACTCGTATGTTTTGTTACATGTAAATATTCAGTCCCTTGCCGTAGACCATACGGGCTTTCCCATGAGATTCTATACTACTTTAACATAATTCCATGATCCTTAAGATCATTTTGGACTGTCACCCTATATCTAACTAGGGTCTTTCAACATGAATCATCGTTTGTACAACTAGGACTTATGCTACCTAGGACTACTAGGGATTATGCTTACCTATTGCACGTTTTCGTATCTCGGTTTTGGTTCAACCACCCAGGGCCACTAGGATTTACGCTAACCGTCAACCGTGCCCTTTTTCCCACGCATTCATCGTGAATCGTTTTTCCATGACTGTATGCACATGTATCACATCGTGCCATTCGAGTCCTGTCACAGGGCAGACCAGAAAATACAGGACTCGGTCGGGAGCTTTCGATTTATCTGCCGATGTAGATGCTAAGGTCTGTTTTTTCTATACGTGGCTATGGTCCCACGAGACCACTCCCTCAACTAGCGAAAGACAAGACAGGATAAATCCTGTATGAGAACACACTACTGGCCAACCCACAATCTAGCCCTACCGCAACCATAATTAGATAGCAATTATGGTCTTTTGGGTGTTCTCTGCCTTTCCGTACGTACACGCTTGACCAAAGATGGTAGGTAGCCTGACGAAATGCTATCTAGGGTACGACCGTGTATCGTCGACTATCCCCTATCCATCCCCGTCTTTAGGTCGCTCGTATAGCAACCAAGGCATACTCTTGGTTCTTCTAACGCAGACCATAACCTCTCATGAGCCTAGTATAATCACCTGGCAGCTCACAGAGGGATACCAAGAATATCCTCACGTTCCCCGAAGCCGCTGCTTCGTTACCCAGTTCGCTGGAGCCTTTATCTAAATCAGATACTTGCTCCTACTCGTATACTTAAACGATGACCTACCGTATCAGGTTACTCATCTATCTATGAACTGGTCTAAATTTCCTTGACTAAGAATCATTACTTAGTTATTCTTCAACTAAGGTTTACCACTTAGCCTTATTCCCGTTATTCTTGTTAATTACGGTTATCCACCTAATTCTCCGAATTAGGGTTTATGTAATGGATTAAGTGTCACTTAAGTTCATGACTTAATCCCGCCTACAAATCATGTCAAAATTGGCTAAGTATCCAAGTCCATGACCTAACCCTACAAACCATGTTCAAGTTGGTTAAGTATGTATTAACTTGACCTTATCAAATTACTGAGTCAAATTGGTCAAGTGTATTCAAACGATTCGCGACTTAGCCTTATCATGTTATCACGTTAGATTGGTTAAGTATTGGTTAACTTAACCTTATCAAATAACCGAGTTGGAGTGTTTAAGTATAGGTTACTTAATCACTTCAAAATTACTGAGTTAGATTGGTTAAGTGTTGGTTAACTTAACCACCTCAAAATCACTGAATTGGATAGGTTAAGTCTAGATTAACTTAACCACATCCCCTAACTGTATTATACGGTTAAGCGTAATTAGGAAAGCTTAATTAACCGTATCAAATTCACGTGTTGGTTTGGTTAAGTGTTGGTTAACTTAACCCCGCCCACTAGTCGTATAAAAATGGTTAAGTGTCATTAGGCAAATCAAGTTACTTAACCTACCCAACCTTGTCATGTTTTGTTAAGTATCATTAGCCCAATCAATTTACTTAACCCATTTGTCCATGTCATATTTGGTTAAGAGTCATTAATCAAATCAACTTAACCCTATCATGTGGCATTAATTACTTAATGCACCCCAACCTCTCACATTAGACTTTGTTGTGGTTACTAGTTAAGCCGGTCGGTTCCGGGTAGTTTTACACCACAACTTGGTCTAACCTCGGGTTCAAGCACAACATGACCAACTTCTCACATTGGGTCCTATTGTTTGCAACTACTAGTTAGGCCGGTCGGTTCCGGGTAGTTTTACGTTGCAAACTCAACCCAACCTCGATTTGGCCACTTTCATGTTTAGTCTAGTGTCATGTTCATATTCAAGTTTTCAAGCAATTGGGTAGACCTAACTTAATAGGTAAATTCCCAATGGGTAGACCTAACTTAATAGGTAAATTCCCAAGCTTATGTTTTTATGTCATTAGAAATTTCCCATAACATAACCCCACGCTTCTAAACTCGCATATACGTTCGCAACAACGTAATGGATTAAAAGAATAGACTTGGCAAAGGGTATGGCAATAATGGATATTAAGCCACAAGTTAATCATGGTGGCAAATGAGGCACAAATGTGCTCATTAACTTGCATGTTACATTCTTAAGCCTCAAAAACATGCATAAACCCAAACTAGGCACATAAACGAATCATGGTGACAAAAGACATGGAATGATGACTAGTAACTCGCATATATCATCATATAAGGGTTATGACTTCATATGCAAGTTGACATAAAGGTTATGAAGGTTCTCATGTTGCATAATGCAACATTTCAACATAAAGGTTGTAGCTTTAAGCTCACAAGATCAAGATAATGACTTCATAAACTTGCATGACATGATAGCATGTATCATTCTCAATGATCAAACCCAAACTTGCAACATGAACATTTAACTTCATAGTTAATATCTAAGAGTAGGAGAAGGGCTTACATTGCCATGAAGGCACAAATCGTAATGCAAAACAAAGATTGTGATGAAGCCTATGCATGCCATCATCCAAAAACCCAAAGATGAACGCTCCAAATCAATAAAAACCCCATCTTTATGAACAAAGATCAAAGCTTTTGCCTTGAAATCAACTTGAGAAGCTCTCATACTAACATAGAGACTCTCTAACACTCACATAATCATGAAACCTCTCATAGGAATTTACTTAGGAATTTTAGAATGAAAGTGGAGGCCATGAGAGTAATAATTTTGCCATAGTTTAGTTGCATGAATGAATAATGAGGATTTAGGGGTAGGTTAGGGGCTTATTTATAGAGATTAGGAGTGATTAGGACCTTAGGATTAACCCTAGGACCAATCTGAACCTTTAAAACCCGTCTCAGGCCACCGGACTAGACCAAAACAGATGACCAGGTGCACCAGGCCGTAGCACACAGAAGTGTGTTTTTGGGCCCAGTCGACACCCAAGTCGACTGCCCTGTCGACTTGGGTCCTGGGGTGTCGACAGCACTGTCGACTCCCCAGTCGACCTGGGCTTTGGCGGGAAAATTCCCGCCTACCCCGCCTGGACCAAACTTTTAACTCTTCGAGCTGTTTCATGCTTGAAATTTCCTGGAAATCGATTATGGGCCTTAACTGGGTCATACGGGCTCCGATTCTCGAAAACTCGGACTCTATTTCGCGTATTTTTCCGAGACGAACGCAATGATAAATTCCGTTTAACTTAATTCTAAAAGTATAAACAGAATATCTTTTATTTTCATAGTTCATTAGTCTATACACTTTGCGTATCATCACATACGTACGTAAATTTCTTATTTTTAAAGCGTAAAAATACGGGGTGTCACATTCTCCCACCCTTAAGGAATTTCGTCCACGAAATTCAATAATAGTAGGATTTATGTCCCCACATTATCATCCATAAGTGTTCAGCCAATTGTTGCAACCATGTGCACATGTGCAAAAGTGAATCACAATATAGAAAAATATGTATGCCTAACTTGTGGTACCACCTACATGAATGCCATTTCTTGAAAATTCCTTTTCTGAAAACATGATGCTCGATTATCTCTTGTTGCTCGTCACACCACTCGACCTCTTGCGTGGTTAATTGAAGGTAAAGCACGTAGAGATTGGGTGGATTAGCCATGGTGATTCGAGCACGAATCGGAAGAGGCAAACTATAGATCCGGGTAGAGAGGGTCTTTAGCTTCGATTTAAGACCAAATTTATGAAGAATAGTGGAGGAACGAGGTGATGGGAGGTGTGGGAAGTGGTGAATTTTCGGGTTTGGTGGCTGGAAGGGAAGAGGCAAGAGAAATGGGGGTTTGGGGAAGAAATTCGTCGGCTACGGCTTTATAAATTTTTTCCCTACAGGAGCCGTGTCGACAGGGCTGTCGACAGGGGGGGGGGGGGGGTAAGTCGACTGCCCTGTCGACAGGCCTGTCGACTTGCCCCTTTATATTATTTTTTTCTCCTTTGCCCAGCTATCCTTCCATTGCCATCCTTTCCCCTAACTCAGTTTTATTTCTCTCGAGAACTATCTCCATCGTATAGAAAACACTTTCCTAACTCGGAAACTAGTCGTAACCAAAACCATTGTGACTACCGATGGAAGAGAAAAAGGAAAAGGGGATTCAACCGATAAAACAAGGACAGTACTAATGGCCTTTGGGGAATAGCCTTTAAAAACAAAGTTTTTCTTGTAAAATGCTTCTTTGTAAACGGTTTTCAAGTAGTTTTCAGAAGGTCTTTAAAAACTTTTGCCCAGTCTGGTAACCTTCTGCTCTGATACCATGTGTAACACCCCGCCTCCGCTAGGGTCACTCGCAAAGGAATGCACTAGCTTTAGAGGGGCATTATTGGTAAACATGCACAGAAATATCACAAGACAGAACATATAAAATAGCGGAAGTAAAATCAAACTTTCATAAACATTAATAATTAAGGTCCAAAGCCTTTTACATCAGAGTACATCAAAACCTGTCTTGCAATAGTAAAGAAGCATAAAGACTTTTTCATAAATTATTCCCCAAGTAAAAACAGTAAAGTAGCCATAGCCAAGTAAAGTCCAAGCCATCCATGATGACCTTCAAGCAGAGGAAGTCCGAACTAAACAACAGTATTTCCTCCCTGTAACCTGAGGGGGGGGAACGGAAGAAAAGAGGCGAAACAAAACGGGTCAGTCAAAAAGACTGAGTAAGCCCTATCTACTATCAACATAAAAATTAGTAAAGTTAACTCACATGAGAAACTGGGATGAACATAAGCATGATGACAAGATAGATAAGCTAAATCAAAATAACAGGATGAACTACTGAACCCAGATAAACTAAGGTGTCATGATAAATTACGGTGTCAAGATAAAACAAGGTACCCCATCGTCAAGTTCCTGTTAAGTATAATATCCCAAGATATCAATCACGTATAACATCCCATGGTATCTATCCTGTCTTTTAGCTCTGCACCTACCGTACTAGTATCCCCACCGTATCATGTGTTAACCATGAATGACCCTTACTCAAAAGTCGTGTAATGGTCCATGTCAACCTAATATATCGCATATATAGGTTACTCAACTCGTATGTTTTATTACATGTAAATATTCAGTCCCTTGCCGTAGACCATACGGGCTTTCCCATGAGATTCTATACTACTTTAACATAATTCCATGATCCTTAAGATCGTTTTGGACTGTCACCCTATATCTAACTAGGGTCTTTCAACATGAATCATCGTTTGTACAACTAGGACTTATGCTACCTAGGACTACTAGGGATTATGCTTACCTATTGCACGTTTTCGTATCTCGGTTTTGGTTCAACCACCCAGGGCCACTAGGATTTACGCTAACCGTCAACCGCACCCTTTTTCCCACGCATTCATCGTGAATCGTTTTTCCATGACTGTATGCACATGTATCACATCGTGCCATCTGAGTCCTGTCACAGGGCAGACCAGAAAATACAGGACTCGGTCGGGAGCTTTCGATTTATCTGCCGATGCAGATGCTAAGGTCTGTTTTTTCTATACGTGGCTATGGTCCCACGAGACCAATCCCTCAACTAGCGAAAGACAAGACAGAATAAATCCTGTATGAGAACACACTACTGGCCAACCCACAATCTAGCCCTACCGCAACCATAATTAGATAGCAATTATGGTCTTTTTGGTGTTCTCTGCCTTTCCGTACGTACACGCTTGACCAAAGATGGTAGGTAGCCTGACGAAATGCTATCTAGGGTACGACCGTGTATCGTCGACTATCCCCTATCCATCCCCGTCTTTAGGTCGCTCGTATAGCAACCAAGGCATACTCTTGGTTCTTCTAACGCAGACCTTAACCTCTCATGAGCCTAGTATAATCACCTGGCAGCTCATAGAGGGATACAAAGAATATCCTCACGTTCCCCGAAGCCGCTGCTTCGTTACCCAGTTCGCTGGAGCCTTTATCTAAATCAGATACTTGCTCCTACTCGTATACTTAAACGATGACCTACCGAATCAGGTTACTCATCTATCTGTGAACTGGTCTAAATTTCCTTGACTAAGAATCATTACTTAGTTATTCTTCAACTAAGGTTTACCACTTAGCCTTATTCCCGTTATTCTTGTTAATTACGGTTATCCACCTAATTCTCCGAATTAGGGTTTATGTAATGGATTAAGTGTCACTTAAGTTCATGACTTAATCCCGCCTACAAATCATGTCAAAATTGGCTAAGTATCCAAGTCCAAGACCTAACCCTACAAACCATGTTCAAGTTGGTTAAGTATGTATTAACTTGACCTTATCAAATTACTGAGTCAAATTGGTCAAGTGTATTCAAACGATTCGCGACTTAGCCTTATCATGTTATCACATTAGATTGGTTAAGTATTGGTTAACTTAACCTTATCAAATAACCGAGTTGGAGTGTTTAAGTATAGGTTACTTAATCACTTCAAAATTACTGAGTTAGATTGGTTAAGTGTTGGTTAACTTAACCACCTCAAAATCACTGAATTGGATAGGTTAAGTCCAGATTAACTTAACCACATCCCCTAACTGTATTATACGGTTAAGCGTAATTAGGAAAGCTTAATTAACCGTATCAAACTCACGTGTTGGTTTGGTTAAGTGTTGGTTAACTTAACCCCGCCCACTAGTCGTATAAAAATGGTTAAGTGTCATTAGGCAAATCAAGTTACTTAACCTACCCAACCTTGTCATGTTTTGTTAAGTATCATTAGCCCAATCAATTTACTTAACCCATTTGTCCATGTCATATTTGGTTAAGAGTCATTAATCAAATCAACTTAACCCTATCATGTGACATTAATTACTTAATGCACCCCAACCTCTCACATTAGACTTTGTTGTGGTTACTAGTTAAGCCGGTCGGTTCCAGGTAGTTTTACACCACAACTTGGTCTAACCTCGGGTTCAAGCACAACATGACCAACTTCTCACATTGGGTCCTATTGTTTGCAACTACTAGTTAGGCCGGTCGGTTCCGGGTAGTTTTACATTGCAAACTCAACCCAACCTCGAGTTGGCCACTTTCATGTTTAGTCTAGTGTCATGTTCATATTCAAGTTTTCAAGCAATTGGTTAGGCCTAACTTAATAGGTAAATTCCCAACGGGTAGACCTAACTTAATAGGTAAATTCCCAAGCTTATGTTTTTATTTCATTAGAAATTTCCCATAACATAACCCCATGCTTCTAAACTCGCATATACGTTCGCAACAACGTAATGGATTAAAAGAATAGACTTGGAAAAGGGTATGGCAATAATGGATATTAAGCCATAAGTTAATCATGGTGGCAAATGAGGCACAAATGTGTTCATTAACTTGCATGTTACATTCTTAAGCCTCAAAAACATGCATAAACCCAAACTTGGCACATAAACGAATCATGGTGACAAAAGACATGGAATGATGACTAGTAACTCACATATATCATCATATAAGGGTTATGACTTCATATGCAAGTTGACATAAAGGTTATGAAGGTTCTCATGTTGCATAATGCAACATTTCAACATAAAGGTTGTAGCTTTAAGCTCACAAGATCAAGGTAATGACTTCATAAACTTGCATGACATGATAGCATGTATCATTCTCAATTATCAAACCCAAACTTGCAACATTTAACTTCATAGTTAATATCTAAGAGTAGGAGAAGGGCTTACATTGCCATGAAGGCACAAATCGAAATGCAAAACAAAGATTGTGATGAAGCCTATGCATGCCATCATCCAAAAACCCAAAGATGAACGCTCCAAATCAATAAAAACCCCATCTTTATGAACAAAGATCAAAGCTTTTGCCTTGAAATCAACTTGAGAAGCTCTCATACTAACATAGAGACTCTCTAACACTCACATAATCATGAAACCTCTCATAGGAATTTACTTAGGAATTTTAGAATGAAAGTGGAGGCCATGAGAGTAATAATTTTGCCATAGTTTAGTTGCATGAATGAATAACGAGGATTTAGGGGTAGGTTAGGGGCTTATTTATAGAGATTAGGAGTGATTAGGACCTTAGGATTAACCCTAGGACCAATCTGAACCTTTAAAACCCGTCTCAGGCCACCAGACTAGACCAAAACAGATGACCAGGTGCACCAGGCCGTAGCACACAGAAGTGTGTTTTTGGGCCCAGTCGACACCCAAGTCGACTGCCCTGTCGACTTGGGTCCTGGGGTGTCGACAGCACTGTCGACTCCCCAGTCGACCTGGGCTTTGGCGGGAAAATTCCCGCCTACCCCGCCTAGACCAAACTTTTAACTCTTCGAGCTGTTTCATGCTTGAAATTTCCTGGAAATCGATTATGGGCCTTAAATGGGTCATACGGGCTCCGATTCTCGAAAACTCGGACTCTATTTCGCGTATTTTTCCGAGACGAACGCAATGATAAATTCCGTTTAACTTAATTCTAAAAGTATAAACAGAATATCTTTTATTTTCATAGTTCATTAGTCTATACGCTTTGCGTATCATCACATACGTACGTAAATTTCTTATTTTTAAATCGTAAAAATACGGGGTGTCACAACCTTGGGGGGGGGAAACGGAAGAAAAGAGGCGAAAGAAAACAGGTCAGTCAAAAAGACTGAGTAAGCCCTACTACAATCAATGTAAACTGATAAAGTTAACTGGCATGAGAAGCAGGGATGAACATAAGGATAACAACATACTAGCATGATGATTAACTAACAAGGTAGATAAAGGTGTCATCGCATAATTAGGTTTAAGGTTTTTGCACCACAGGTGTACTTGCAAACTAATATGACTTGAATAAATAAGTATTGATCCCTTGGCCTAAGCTTTGGCCCAATAACATGAAGTGACCCTAATACGCGGTCCAACCAAACGGTCTAGTCGATCGGCTCCCTATAAGCCTAACTCGTCACGTGTTGGTGTCAATGCGGCCCAAACATAATTGTAGTCAGACTGTGCCGGGTCTCCCGTCGGGTGTATCAAGCCCTAGGGTGTCAACCCCTGGACACCATAAACATAAGTGCACAGTCTCGATCTACTGGTACCCGTGCATGTTTTCCCCGGCTTCGGACTATGTGCACGACCATAGTCCGCCCGGAACTACACCGGCGTACCACTCTGCCGTCGTTTTTGGTCTCTTACCTCAAGTCCAGTAATTGTGCCCCCCACCCTAGCCTAGTCCCTAGGGTCATAATGATACAAACTTGGGATTACTGCTGGAGTGGACCCCCATTTCTAGGATTTTTCTAGTGGGTTAAGTACGGTTTAACCCTTTTACTAATCATGGATTAACTTGGTTAAGTGTAACGATGAGTTCACGACTTAACCCTGATTAATCTACCAAGCCCAAATTGGTTAAGTATTAAGTGGACCATGACTTAACCCTAATCATGAGGCATTAATTAATTTAATGCGCCTTAACCTCTCACATTAGACTTTGTTGCGGTTACTAGTTAAGCCAGTCGGTTCCGGGTAGCTTTACACCACAACTTGGTCTAACCTCGGGTTCAAGGTACAACATGACCAACTTCTCACATTGGGTCCTATTGTTTGTAGCAACTAGTTAAGCCGGTCGGTTCCGGGTAGGTTTACGCTACAAACTCAACCCAACCTCGAGTTGGTCACACTTATATTTTCTAAGTGTCATGTCCATCATGTTTCCAAAACATATTACAAGTTTTCAAGCATTTGGGTAGACCTAACTTAATAGGTAAATTCCCAATGGGTAGACCTAACTTAATAGGTAAATTCCCAATCTTATGTTTTTATGTCTTTTAAATTTACCCAACCCCAAACGCAATCCCATCGCTTACATATCGCAATAGCGCATAAAGGATAGAAAGAGGGAACTTGGCATAATCATGACATAAAGGTGTTGAATCCACAAGTTCAACATGGTGGCATATGAAATGTACACATGTTCATATACTTGCATATTAAATTTTTAGGCCTCAAAAGCATGCATAAAACCAAACTTAGCATACTGGTGATACATGGTGATAAATGACATGTAGAAATGGCCATAAGTTCGCATTTAGCCTCACATGCAAGTTATCATAAGAGATATGATAACCTACATGTTGCCAAAATGCAACCTTTAGCATAAAGCTTGAAGCTTTATGTTCATATACTCAAGATAAGCTTGCATAACATGATAACATGAACAAAATGATCATCTCAAACTTGCATAACATACTTGCATATCATATGACGAACTTGCATATCAAACTTGCATAGCATAACATGGTAAACTTGCATACCATAACATGGCAAACTTGCATAGCATAACATGGTAAACTTGCATATCATAACGTGGCAAACTTGCATAGCATAACATGGTAAACTTGCATATCATAACATGGCATACTTGCATAACATAACATGACAAACTTGCATATAAACTTGCATATCATAACATGGCATACTTGCATAACATAACATGATAAACTTGCATATCATAATGGCCAACCAAACTTGCATCATTCATTTAACTTTAGAGTTTAAATATGAAAGTAGAATAGGGCTTACAATGCTTATGAAGACACAAAAATATGACAAAGCCCTTATGCAATCAAATAGACCCAAAATGCAAGCTCTAATAGAAAAACCCTTGAGCCAAAATGATCAAAACCCTTGCTTTATGATGTAAATATGGAAACTTGACTTGAATGCAAGCTAATGATGCTCATACAAGCTTGAAAACACTTGTATGCATTGAAAATCTCTCATAGAAATTTATTTAGGAATTTTATGAAGAGAGTGGAGGCCATGAGAGGAATGATTTTGCCATAGTTTAGTTACTTGAATGAATAATGATGATTTAGGGTTAGGTTAGGGCCTTATTTATAGAGATTAGGACTAGTTTCAACCTTAGGATTAAACCCTAGTTCCAATCTCAGCCCTCAAAACCGAATCTGGCCCCCAAACTCAACACAAACCCAAAATGGTGCACCAGGCAAAACTGCCCGGCTGGACCAAGTCGACAGCCAAGTCGACAGGGCTGTCGACTTGGGTCCAACCAAGTCGACTCCCAAGTCGACAGGGCTGTCGACTTGGGTGCTCTGGCGGGAGTTATCCCGCCTAGCCCAATCTGACCTAATTTTTCAAATTCAAACTTGAATTTGAAATCTGTTTTTACTTTGAAATTTTCTGAAAACTTCGTTGGGCCTTAATCGGGTCATACGGACTCCGATTTTCGAAAACTCGGACTCTATTTCGCGTATTTTTCCGAGACGAACGCAATGGCACAGCCCGTTTCCCTTGATTCAGATTTTAGAATTAAATTCTGCCTCGATTTACGTTATAATAGGTTATTGAAAATACGGGTTGTTACATTCTCCCCTCCTTAAAGGATTTCGTCCCTGAAATCTTCAAGTTAGGAAGAATGTATCCTACCATCCAACATCCATCTACTCAAAACATCATCCACGAGCAATCATTGTCCTTACAAGATTCTAAATGTTGTATGAACATATGCAAAGGTGTGTGTATATGTACTTATCTAATGCAAATATTATCAATGCAAATTATGTTAGTGAAATGAATCCATATGTATGCAATTCCTAACATAATGTGTAACATCTATATGTGTGCACATAACATACATCCATATGCAACATCCATGTGATAACACAAAAATTTTCATCCATGAATAAGCGTAAACACTCATGCATATGCAATATGAGGAGTGTGTGAGCCGGTCTAGTGCCTAACGTGTATAATGCATCCACGAGTAACCACTTGCAAACACTTGCAACCACTTGCAACCACCAAGCATAACATGTTTCAAACACATGTTTCATCCAAAGGGTTTCTACCTAAGGTTCTCATGACAAGATTAACATGATAAACTAGATAATCAAGACAATCATGGATAGCAAAAGATATGCTACAAAGAGATCGGGAAGATAAGCAGGATATACTCCTTTTGGATTACAAGAAATCCCTTCCTAACTTAACCCCAATCCTATAAAAGCCCAAAAGGTTTAGTCAACCTAACGGACCCCTTCAAACCCTGACATGTATTACTAACCGATGAGTCATACCTCCCGACAGAAATAGGACCGAGAATGGAACCGAGAGGATATACGAAAAAAAAGATAACATGCGAGTAAGTTCCACAGGAAAACAAGGATCAAGGATATGCTCTTAAAAAGAGATATGATGCGTGTATCTAGCCTTCAGTCTTCTAGGTCACGTTTCCTTGAGCTTAACTCCACTGTGCTTTGACCGTCTTTTACCTCATGATTTCTTGGCTTCTTAACTCTTATTTCCCAATATGAGTTGGAACCCATTTCATTGTCGCCTCTCGTCTTCCTCTTTCACTTACTCTTCTATCATTCTTGGCTTAAACATAACTATGACCTCATGGTTTCATGCAAGCTCTCCAAAATTCACTAGTGAATCCTGGATCTCGTTTACTCACTATAAAGTATTCCACGCAGCAGAACTTTTCTTGAAAATACCAATCCACGTTTACCAATTGCTCTTACTAACGTGATTTTCTATAACTCACGCTTGAACGAAATGAACCATCCGCCTGCGAATGATAGGCCGTACTTAGATTCAGCCGTTTGCCCATGACTTCCCGTAGACTATCCCAAGACTGGCTAGTGAAGATTGAGTCATGGTTACTAACTATACTTTAGGGAACCTCGTGCAACCGCTTTATTTCTTGAAAGTAAACTGTCGCTAGTTATGATGCAGTCCTTTCGCTCTTTACCGGAGTGAAATGAGCACTCTTCGTGAGTCTACCTACTATGACCCACATGCTCGTATTCCCTTTCCTTGACCTAAGCAGTCCATCCACGAAATCCTTCGTGATGCTTTTCCCTCTTCCATTGCAGGGACCTCCAATGGATATAACAGCCCACCGGGCTTCTATGACTCGGCCTTTAACCTGTTGGCACAACATGCGCCTTGGGACAAACTCGGCCACCTCCTCGAGTGATGTGCATCTTCAAGAGCCTTCTTTCTCTCATTGCGTCTTAGCCATCCCTTATCATCTATAGCGAGGTGACTTACCAACTCGCCTTGAATCAACTTGTGCATGATCTCGACTAACTGCGGGTCTTCTTTTTGTGAAGTCCCTACTTGATCCAGAAGGGTAGGTCTAAGCTCAAGGGACGCTAACTAACTAGTTAAACTGAGAGAAATTCTTACTTCATTTGTCCTCGTCGGAGCTTTCCGGTCTTGAACCGCGACCACTTTAGCGGGATCCACCGCTAAGCCTTGCTTAGAAACTATGTGCCCAAGAAATCTAACTCCAAAATGACATTTGGAGGACTTGGCTTTCAACTGATGCGCTCTAAGCGTATCCATCACCTCCTTGAGATGTCTAGGATGTTCTTCCTCGTTCTTTAAGAAAGTCAGGATATCGTCTACAAAGACTACCACAAACTCGTTCAGGAACTCCCTAGACACCCTACTCATCAAGTCCACGAAGTAGGCGGGTGCATTAGTCAAACCGAATGGCATGACCAGCCATTCTAAGAATCCATCCGGAGTTCTGAACGCAGTCTTGTCTATACTATCTTCAGCTACTCTGAACTGATGGAATCCAGTAGCAAGATCAAGAGAAAACAAATGTTCCTACAAGCTGAACAAATCATCGATCCTTGGTAATGGTTGTCTATTCTTCTTGTTCTACTCACGATAATCAACACGCGGGCGAAGCGAACTGTCCACATTAATAGCGAATACTACTAGAGCACCTTCTTCGGAAGTGCTTCATTGTATGAAGTTCTTCTCAAGCAACTCCTTGACTTGCTTTCTTAACTCTCATCTTGCGGGACCATGTGCCTAACCGGCCACGTAACTGGCTTGACATTATCAACGAGATAAATGCAGAAATTAAACTCGCGTTTAGGGGTAACCCCCTTCACTTCACCCAAGATATCAGGATATTCTCGGACCACCCTCACCGATTACAAACTACTGATAGACGAATTGAGGGATTCAAGATAACACAACATGACGGGACCCATAGGGTTACTAGAAATTTTTAGGGTATTACCGAGGCGAGTCATGAGCCTCTCAACCCTATGCTCAAAAATCAAGAATGGCTCCAAAACTGGACAACTAATCCATGCCCAAAATCAACCCATACCCCATGAAACCAAGAATATAAGCATCACATGAGAACTCTACACTCAAGATAGAGATTTTCAAATCCATGTAGATAATAGACAAATGGGCGGAACCCCCAATTGGATTTGAAACACACACGGGATCATTAACTAAACTAGTACTTAGGTGCAAACTATCAACAAGGTCAGATAAGATAAAGCTATGCGATGCACCAGAATCAAACAAGGTACGAACTGGAAAATCAGAAATATATACAAGGCCCTCAACAGAAATACTACCTCGATCATGAGCTGGAAGAACGATGTTGAGGGGATGAACTCGCCCTCCCGATGGTCTTGCACACCGAGTCTGACCTTGCCCTTGATTCTTCGGGCAATCTTTGCTGAAATGTCCAGTCTCACCACAGAAAAAGCATTCACCACTCTTCCATTTTCTCTTCCTACAATCCTTAATAAGATGCCCAACTGAACAGCAATAATGGCACTTCCTCTTGTCGTTATTGCCCTTGCTATTGTTCCCCTTGTTGCCTTGGCTTGAGTATCATTCATCTTGATCTCTTTCTTGTCACTCCTATTCTCTTCATTGAGTAGGGCCATATTCACCAAGCTCTCGAAAGTTGCCCCCAATGGTATATGAGTCATGGCTAAACCATGTAATGGCTCGTTTAATCCTAGGGCAAAGTATAGGACCTTCTTCTGAGCTGTGTTAACCAAGTCTAAACCGATCCGAGCCAGTTCATTAAACTTATCTATGTATTCCCTAATAGTCATGTCTCCTTGCTTCATTGATAGGAACCTTAGTCCAAACTTTCCCTGAAAGTCATCCCAAGTCTCAATTGGCCTAGTAGCGGTGGTGACCACCCACCAACGTGCAGCTTCTTCCTTTAGCAACCACACTGCTAATAAAACCTTCCTACGGTCATCTATATCAAAGAAGGCAAAAAGATCTTCGGTTTCCTTCAACCAATTCCTTGCCTCTACATAAGTCTCGGTTCCAAAGAAATTGTTGCAACCCATCGCCTTAAAGTCTTTGCAAATCTCTGCGAAGTCAGCTTGAGGATGCTGAGGGGGAGGAGGAAGAGGAACCTCAGCGACAGGAGGAGGAGGAACATTAACTACCGGAGGAGGAGGAGGAGGAACATCTGCGGGGCCGGCTTCGGTCGCCCTAGCCTCCAAAAGTCTCCTATACCAAACAGGTACGTGTACTCCCTCCGGAATGGCAAAGTTATTGGCCATACTGAAAACGAAGAAAAAGATAGATTCAGAATGGAGAAAGACGAAGGAATTTTGCTAATGGCTTTTTGGGGAATAGCCTTTAAAATAAACTAGACCTTTCTTTGGAAAATACTTTATACTTGGTTTTGAAAATAGTTTTCCAAAAGTTTTAAAAACCTTTTTGTCCCTTCTCGTAAACCATATGCTCTGATACCAAATGTAACACCCCACCTCCGCCAGGGTGACTCTTGCAAGCACTCTGAATTTGGAGGGGCGTTTGAATCGGGTAAACATGCATAATGATATATCAAGGCAGAACAAGAACATATGTATATATGTAAACAGAGTAAATAAGATAAGTAAAACAGCGGAAGATTTCAAACTATTTCAAAACAAGTCTGGTACAACATAATGTCAACTTTCCCAATACACAAGTCTAGATAAGAACAACATCACTGAAAAACTGAAATACATAAGTACTATCCCCAAAATAAGTGATAACCATAGCTAGCTTCATGTCAAGACCGTACATGAGCTAAAATCCCACAAGCAAGCGATCAGAAAATCCAAGCTAAGCTCCAATATTCCCACCCTGAGAACCTGGGGGGAACGGAAGAAAAGAGGCGAAAGAAAACAGGTCAGTCAAAAAGACTGAGTAAGCCCTACTACAATCAATGTAAACTGATAAAGTTAACTGGCATGAGAAGTAGGGATGAACATAAGGATAACAACATACTAGCATGATGATTAACTAACAAGGTAGATAAAGGTGTCATCGCATAATCAGGTTTAAGGTTTTTGCACCACAGGTGTACTAGCAAACTAACATGACTTGAATAAATAAGTATTGATCCCTTGGCCCAAGCTTTGGCCCAATAACATGAAGTGACCCTAATACGCGGTCCAACCAAACGGTCTAGTCGATCGGCTCCCTATAAGCCTAACTCGTCACGTGTTGGTGTCAATGCGGCCCAAACATAATTGTAGTCAGACTGTGCCGGGTCTCCCGTCGGGTGTATCAAGCCCTAGGGTGTCAACCCCTGGACACCATAAACATAAGTGCACAGTCTCGATCTACTGGTACCCGTGCATGTTTTCCCCGGCTTCGGACTATGTGCACGACCATAGTCCGCCCGGAACTACACCGGCGTACCACTCTGCCGTTGTTTTTGGTCTCTTACCTCAAGTCCAGTAACTGTGCCCCCACCCTAGCCTAGTCCCTAGGGTCATAATGATACAAACTTGGGATTACTGCTGGAGTGGACCCCCATTGCTAGGATTTTTCTAGTGGGTTAAGTACGGTTTAACCCTTTTACTAATCATGGATTAACTTGGTTAAGTGTAACGATGAGTTCACGACTTAACCCTGATTAATCTACCAAGCCTAAATTGGTTAAGTATTAAGTGGACCATGACTTAACCCTAATCATGAGGCATTAATTAATTTAATGCGCCTTAACCTCTTACATTAGACTTTGTTGCGGTTACTAGTTAAGCCGGTCGGTTCCGGGTAGCTTTACACCACAACTTGGTCTAACCTCGGGTTCAAGGTACAACATGACCAACTTCTCACATTGGGTCCTATTGTTTGTAGCAACTAGTTAAGCCGGTCGGTTCCGGGTAGGTTTACGCTACAAACTCAACCCAACCTCGAGTTGGTCACACTTATATTTTCTAAGTGTCATGTCCATCATGTTTCCAAAACATATTACAAGTTTTCAAGCATTTGGGTAGACCTAACTTAATAGGTAAATTCCCAATGGGTAGACCTAACTTAATAGGTAAATTCCAAATCTTATGTTTTTATGTCTTTTAAGTTTACGCAACCCCAAACGCAATCCCATCGCTTACATATCGCAATAGCGCATAAAGGATAGAAAGAGGGAACTTGGCATAATCATGACATAAAGGTGTTGAATCCACAAGTTCAACATGGTGGCATATGAAATGTACACATGTTCATATACTTGCATATTACATTTTTAGGCCTCAAAAGCATGCATAAAACCAAACTTAGCATATTGGTGATACATGGTGATAAATGACATGTAGAAATGGCCATAAGTTCGCATTTAGCCTCACATGCAAGTTATCATAAGAGATATGATAACCTACATGTTGCCAAAATGCAACCTTTAGCATAAAGCTTGAAGCTTTATGTTCATATACTCAAGATAAGCTTGCATAACATGATAACATGAACAAAATGATCATCTCAAACTTGCATAACATACTTGCATATCATATGACGAACTTGCATATCAAACTTGCATAGCATAACATGGTAAACTTGCATACCATAACATGGCAAACTTGCATAGCATAACATGGTAAACTTGCATATCATAACGTGGCAAACTTGCATAGCATAACATGGTAAACTTGCATATCATAACATGGCATACTTGCATAACATAACATGACAAACTTGCATATCATAACATGGCATACTTGCATAACATAACATGATAAACTTGCATATCATAATGGCCAACCAAACTTGCATCATTTATTTAACTTTAGAGTTTAAATATGAAAGTAGAATAGGGCTTACAATGCTTATGAAGACACAAAAATATGACAAAGCCCTTATGCAATCAAATAGACCCAAAATGCAAGCTCTAATAGAAAAACCCTTGAGCCAAAATGATCAAAACCCTTGCTTTATGATGTAAATATGGAAACTTGACTTGAATGCAAGCTAATGATGCTCATACAAGCTTGAAAACACTTGTATGCATTGAAAATCTCTCATAGAAATTTATTTAGGAATTTTATGAAGAGAGTGGAGGCCATGAGAGGAATGATTTTGCCATAGTTTAGTTACTTGAATGAATAATGATGATTTAGGGTTAGGTTAGGGCCTTATTTATAGAGATTAGGACTAGTTTCAACCTTAGGATTAAACCCTAGTTCCAATCTCAGCCCTCAAAACCGAATCTGGCCCCCAAACTCAACACAAACCCAAAATGGTGCACCAGGCAAAACTGCCCGGCTGGACCAAGTCGACAGCCAAGTCGACAGGGCTGTCGACTTGGGTCCAACCAAGTCGACTCCCAAGTCGACAGGGCTGTCGACTTGGGTGCTCTGGCGGGAGTTATCCCGCCTAGCCCAATCTGACCTAATTTTTCAAATTCAAACTTGAATTTGAAATCTGTTTTTACTTTGAAATTTTCTGAAAACTTGGTTGGGCCTTAATCGGGCCATACGGACTCCGATTTTCGAAAACTCGGACTCTATTTCGCGTATTTTTCCGAGACGAACGCAATGGCATAGCCCGTTTCCCTTGATTCAGATGTTAGAATTAAATTCCGCCTCGATTTACGTTATAATAGGTTATTGAAAATACGGGTTGTTACATTTTACACCGCTACTGTATAGATAAAAATTCTATTTTTGCACCGCTACTATATAGATAAAAATTCTATTTTCCAATATGAAGAATTCGCCTGTTCAAATAAAAAGATTTCGCCTTTTCAAATATAAAGATTTCGCCTTTTCAAATATAAAGATTTCGCCTTTTCATTTCGTCACTTAAAAATCACATTTGATATTAAATACAAGGCTCCGAATAGAAAATATATCAGGTTATATTCAATATCAAATTCTACGACCAACAAATATCGTATTGGAAATAACGATATAAATATATCTTTCAACTTTCCATAACAATATCTGTATAATCATGAAATCCAACATCGAAATAATCCAAAGAAAATTTCGATTCAAATCCATTCCAATTCAATTATTGGAAATCCTGGTTACTTTTAAAACCCTTTCAAATCAAATTTATTTATTTAAAAATAAATAGAATTTTAATTCTAGTTCAAAACTAGTTCATTTCGATAAAAATCTGTTTTTATCTTTTCAAATATGAAGTTTTTCATCCCAATTTTTCCTAAATCATTTCTTATGATTTTACAAAAATTATTACTATTTTTGATAATTTTATCAAGGCCCGTACAGTCGATTTCCATCAATGGCCATCGAACTGCACTTACAGCGACCTTTTCCAAATTTGATTTGGACATAATTCCAAATCCAACCGTTAGATTTCAAATTTCTAATATTCGTTAGAAAGCTCTTTTCGATACGAACCCAACGGTTCCGGTTTTAGGAGAATCCGATGGTCGGATCTCCCGCAATGTCCGTTCGAAGTCAATGGTCGAAATTCACGAACTGCCGCGGCGCGGCGCGTTCTATTCAGGCCATTATATATATATAATATATATATTATATATATTTCATCGATTTCCTTTTTAAAACGAATTTTATAAATCATTTCAAATTTGTTTCAAAAACAATTTCAACCTTTATTTCAAATTCAAATCAAAATTGAATTTACCCTTATAAATTCTTTTTACATTCACTTCTATTTTATTTCAATTCAAATCGATTTCAATTCCATTTCAATTCGTTTTCAATTGAATTCAATTGAATTCAATTCAATTCAGATTTGTTTTCTATTCCATTCAATTCAAATTCATTTTCAATTCAATTCAATTCGAATTCGTTTTCTATTCAATTCAATTCGAATTCATTTTCTATTCAATTCAATTCGAATTCGTTTTCTATTCAATTCAATTCGAATTCGTTTTCTATTCAATTCAATTCGAATTCGTTTTCTATTCAATTCAATTCGAATTCGTTTTCTATTCAATTCAATTTGAATTCAGTTTGAATTTCAATTCTTTTCAAAATATCAGATTTTGAAATCACTTTCGATATTCATTATAAAATGAATGAAATCGATATAAATATCGTTCACATCAAAATGGCGTCAATCTAATCAACACGGCTTCATATATTTCTATTTTCAAATATTCTATTTCAAATATTTCTATTTCAAATATTTCTACTCAAATATTTCTTTTTCAAATATTTCTATTCAAATATTTCTATTTCAAATATTGAATGAAGCTCAATCAATTACCATATAATGTTAATTATATGGATTTTCTACAACACATGTATACAATAACAACGATGAATAATCAACCATCATCCAAAGTGCACTCTACACTGTATAAGCATCGAATATCAATATTTAACGCTTATAACAGTTTGTCAATCAATCGATCGACATACAACTAAATATTGGGATTAGTGTATGTCATATATCATCCCAATACCTGTGTGGGGTTTCAAACAATCAAACATAGATTTTATTTGTGCATTTGGGCGATGTGTAAAATTTATCATCCCAATCAATATCAGTCAAATGTGTGTATATAAATAAATCATCCGATTTGTTTATTTTTAATTTATTTCATTTCATATACACGTTAAAAATTCTATTTTTAACTATAAAATATTTTCCACTATAAAATATTTTATTTTGTTTCACATCACATCACACAATCAACTACACATCAAAATCAAACAAATAAGCATACAAGCCGTCCATGGTCTGTGGATGACGGGTGTCGGGTGCTACTAAACACCGTCTGCATCCTAGTATATATTATTAACTAGAAAACAAAATTAAAAGGTGAGAAGTTCTCACAGAGGGTTCCACTCCGTCGTGCTTTACTTCTGAATTGCTGAACCGTCTGGAACGGTTTGAAATTCCAATGCAGTCCTTTTCACGCTGTTCAAATAAAAATTATATTTTTATCACTTCATTTCAATAAATAAAAATCGGATTTTTATTTCGCTACATATATAAAGATAATATTTTTATATTCTCTATTATATAAAAATCATATTTTTAATACTTCTACTTTATAAAAATTATATTTTTATATTTCACATACGATAAAAATCATATTTTTCCTATGTTGCAAATCAAATCTTTTTGTTGAACAAAATCTAATTTTTGTCCTATAAAAATCATAACCTTTTAAATATAAAAATCAAAGCTTTTCGTAGTTGAAGATCAAATCTTTTATTATTTAAAAATCTGATCTTTACTATATTCAAAATCATATATTTTCTATATTAAAAATCGTATATTTACCTCGCTAATACACATAAAAAGAAATCGCTATTTTTACTTTCACAAAAATCCTATTATTCTTAGAAAAATAGTTAGAAAACTTACAAGGGTTTTTCTAATGTTTCGATTCGGAGAGAGCTCCATCCATTCGACCATCGTTCGAGAGGGTTTTCGGCTTTGCGGTCGCGAGTTGCTGCTGCTGGAAAGGGCGAGGCAGACTGAGGAGGTCAGAAGAAGGGGTGGCAGCGCATTTTTTGGTTGGAGGAAGGTTTGGAGAAGGAGGAGGGAGAGAAAGGGGGCGTCGGAGCAAGAGGGATTCGGAGGGGGAAGTGTGGCGATGGTTCAGATCGTCAGGGAGAGGCGACGCGGCCTAGGGCCGGCCGGAGCGGATCAGTTCGTGGCGGATTGGGGTCCCGCGTTGACATCGAGGGGGAGATCGAGAGGGGGGGAACCAGAGGCGACTACGCCTCACTGGCAGCCCACGGCGGTGCGGAGGGGGCCCACGCCAAGAGTGGCGGCGGCTATGGCAAGGGCGACGGATTTTGTGGGTTACGGGTTTTATTTTCTTCTTTGACTTCTGAATGAAAGAGAAAGGGGTTGAGGGAGTTTTATATATAATTATTCAATTATTTTATTCCCCCCCCCCTAAAAAGCAACTTTTATTTTCGACCTCCAAACGAGATCCACCGCCTGTCGCCCATAGCTAATTATCCCTATTCCGAACACAATGGGATATGTATCGTAGGCTGATTCGACTGTTTCGATCAGTTTTCGTCAAAATCAACATATAACTCTATATATTGAATTTGAACGCGCATTTCAATTTACCGGGGTCACATACTAACTCGAAAAATTCCAGAAAAATATTTTCTAGCTTCGTATTGATGATACGGTCCTAACAAAACTAGTTTCGTCGAATTCTGAGACCATTTGAAAAATGGCCATTTTCCAGTCGATTAAAATCAACTGAAACTGGTCAAACGCGTTTTCCTTTGCCACGCTCACATATTGATTCGAAAAAATATGAAATTTGAAACCTAGCAATAACTTGACGTCACGGATCCAACAAAAGTGGTTTCGTGGAAAACCGAGGTCGTTTGCAAAATGGCTATTTTTAAGGGCCTGAATTCCATAGCGACTATTTAGAATTTTCAACTGGACGTATCTTTTGATTCCCGCTATGAAATTTTGATTTTTCGGATTCGCTGGAAAGATATTATCAAATAGATCCTATTATTTTTGGTTTCACTAAAATCCGGTTTATTTTGCACCCGGTATGTTGAATTGAAGTTTGAAAACGAATTATCGAACTACCTCGCCATTTTCAATTCCTTTTATAATTTAAAATAAATATTTATATTCTAACGACGATCTATATAAATATATACGTTCGAATTATATTCAAAATAAATTTCTCGTCGATATTATTTAAAATAATTCATTTTAAATAATCAAAATTCACTAAAATTGCCAAAATAAAAAATTTAAACTGGCCCAGATTTCCGGGTTATTGCAATCTCCCCCACTTAAAACTTTTCGTCCCCGAAAAGGAACGAAGTCGAAAGTTGTTTTAAATACCAACTCAACTTTCATTATTTTTATTATGGCTTAAGTTCTTCAACTTTCCAGTTTCAAAGAACTTTTCAAATTTTTCAAAAATTTGGCTAACACCCTAAATTTTCGAAAAATTTCACCCTGAATTTTCGAAAAATTTCGCCCTAACCTCCCCTGCACCGGGAGCACGGGAAAATCCCGAAATTGCCATACAGGCCTTCTGATCTCAAAAAGAAAAAGAAAAAGCCAAGCGGCTAGCCAATCGGCTCATAAAATCATCATCACCCAAACAAAACAGTAAATTATGGTAAACATGCACCTATTTGTCGGGCAAACAATTTTATTTCTCTGCTCTAGCCTCATTACTATGACCTGTTCAATGTAAGTACATGTATATGCAATCAAATGCGACCAAATTTCAATACAATTCATCTTTTTGGTCAATTTGACTAAATGGTTCAAATTTTAATTAATCCAATAATAATCAAACAACACAACCATCAATCAATTAGTTGATTAAATATTACACAGAAATTATCAGAGATTTAAATTACATTTAAATACATCGCAGTGGAAATAATACAAAACACAACTAGAAGGAGATATACGGATACAAAGCTTTCCGGATATTGTTCCAACTGTAAGTCAGGATCCTGTGAATATAAATCTGCAAAACCAAACCTACTAGCTGCCCGTGTCAAAATAAGGGCACCCAGAGTTTAGGTCAAAACAATAAACTCCAGGTCAGTCATGGGACTGGTGTGAGAACTAAAACAGTCATTTAAAACTTTACTTTAAATCAGATATATCAAGGGACCACGCCGTATAACATGGAACGGGTTTCCTCCCAAGAATACCAGTGCATATAACAAAACAGCGCAATGCTTTTTGGAAAAATGAAGCTATTATAAGACCCAGGTCCTATCAACAATGCAACGCAAGCCGAGGGATAGGGTTTTCCCTTATAATAGCCAAACATGCTTAGTACGTTTAAAACAAATCATTTGATACTACTATAAGTGCATAGCGTCAAAACAATTTCAATCATAAATATCAATCCTAGGCGGCATGGGTACCATCTATCATGTCGCCATACTAGGCTCTACAAATAAAACCGCAATATTGTGTATTGGAAATTGGATTTCCGTCATGGTGGCTCCTGATTCGAAAGATCGATCGCGTAATGCAATTCCCCACGGCTTACGCCCCAACAAGAGAAAACACCGTCTGCACATCCGCACTTTTGGGACCAGAGTATCACCGCGGCTTACGTCCCAGCGAGAGAAAAAAACGCTTACTCTATATATCCCTTTCTTTTTCTGTTTTCTGGTGGGCTCTCCTTGTTTGTTTCGGAGTCATACAGAAGTCAGCATTAGATAAGCCATAGAGAACCATCTCCTACATTATATTTGAGGATTTTATCAAGAGAGTTTGCATTACTTTTCATTAACAAATATCTTGATTTATGCTTTATATATCATTCCAGTATTTCTATTAGTTGAATTAATAATCATCACAGCTAGCAATCAATGTGTTGGTTAACTTTCAAACGTATAATTTTTTTATACATATACTAAAAATCATGTTTTTGATGCCAAATCACAACAATAAACCTATCTAGTTTGGTTCTCACACCAGTCGATTGGAAATATATAAATATCCCACTTTCGAAACTCGAACATAAACACTGATGATGAGATCTCAATCATCAGTATCATCTCCGGGCGACTAGAGTGTTATTCTATATCTATCCAATATATTAAAACTTCGAATACACGTTTGCAAGGCGTATATGCAAAATCTTTATATATTGGATTGTCCAAATTCAATATAAAACAAATATTCAAATACGTATAAAATGGTTTAAACTTTCAAAACAAAGTTTGTTTAAATGTTTATTTTAAGAATAACACTCTTTCGACTCGTTATAGGATACTACTGATCCCATCTCTAACGAGTCATTCTTATTGGATATTACTAATCCAATCTCTGATGAATTCTTTTGTTTGGTTCTAACGTGTCTTGTTCTCGAGCTTTGTAAACCAAAGCTCTGATACCAAATGAAGCGACCCGAACTTCCCCGGTCTCCGAAGAGATGAGAAAGAACGAATTACTGTGAGGACAAGACAAATCAGAACGCAGACGAAAGAACATTTCATTGTATATTACAACAATTCCATCAGAATACAAGAATATACAGAGTATGAATAAATATTACACAGAAATCATCAGAGATTTAAATTACATTTAAATACATCGCAGCGGAAATAATATAAAACGCAACTAGAAGGAGATATACGGATACAAAGCTTTCCGGATATCGTTCCAACTGTAAGTCAGGATCCTGTGAATATAAATCTGCAAAACCAAAACTACTAGCTGCCCGTGTCAAAATAAGGGCACCCAGAGTTTAGGTCAAAACAATAAACTCTAGGTCAGTCATGGGACCGGTGTGAGAACTAAAACAGTTATTTAAAACCTTACTTTAAATCAGATATATCAATGGACCACGCCGTATAACACGAAACGGGTTTCCTCCCAAGAATACCAGTGCATATAACAAAATAGCGCAATGCTTTTTGGAAAAATGAAGCTATTATAAGACCCAGGTCCTATCACACAATGCAACTCAATCCGGGGGATAGGGTTTTCCCTTGTAATAGCCAAACATGCTTAGTACGTTTAAAACAAATCATTTGATACTACTATAAGTGCATAGCGTCAAAACAATTTCAATCATAAATATCAATCCTAGGCGGCATGGGTACCATCTATCATGTCGCCATAGTAGGCTCTACGAATAAAACTGCAATATTGCGTATTGGAAATTGGATTTCCGTCATGGTGGCTCCTGATTCGAAAGATCGATCGCGTAATGCAATTCCCCACGGCTTACGTCCCAACAAGAGAAAACACCGTCTGCACATCTGCACTTTTGGGACCAGAGTATCACCGCGGCTTACGTCCCAGCGAGGGAAAACACCGCTTACTCTATATATCCCTGAGCACTAAGCTCATCTCGGTCGACCGAATCCACGACACCACTAAGGTGCCCATCCACTAAAAAGCATACTGATCAAACCATCAGTTTACCACCATACCGGGGTGTGAGGCTCGCTAATCAACGCTATACACAAAGCCATGCTATAATAAAGCTGCACTTTGATCATCATCCACCAAACTTTGCTTTTCAACAAAAGTCTGGAACACTGCATCTCAGCATGCCACACTATCAATCCATATCGTACTACTGATTTCTGCCAGTATATAACCTCTGAGCTCGTATGTCTCAGAGAAGGGCGTTAAGCAAGAGAATAAATTCCCTGCCACCAAACAGATATATATTTAGTAGAGATCAACGGATACAATATAAAGGAATACAATGTCAGACACACCATCCATTTACAAGTCCGTTCTAGGTCTGAACGAAACTGGAGGCACTTTCCTCGCATATCCGTCGATCTCCAAGTATGTCTGGACGACCACCAACTGATTCCCTCATCTTGGGTGTACAGCAGAATAAAGATCATCAGTAATCACCCAAATGATGTGAAGACTTTCGGCCTTCGACCACCGTCATCATCTTCGACTTATCGTCGAATCGGTTATTCAGAATGGGTATAAACACGGCCTTTCCGAACAACCCGCGTATATAGTAAACAAATGTTACCTAAACACAACATATGCCTCGTCCCAATTCATCAGTCACTAACCGTAAATTAGCAAGAGAACAATTCCCCAAATATTATCCCCGAAGGCCGAAACCAACATCAGATCAATACCCAGGAAACCATCCTTCTTAGCTAACCTACAGTTAGTTTCTAAATTTCACGTTCTTAGGGAAAGGTCCCCATTAATTTTATCAAAGTTAAATTCTTTCAAATTTATTCTTTAATCTTCCTTTGGATATCATTTCAAACCAAATTATGGTTTTCCAAACTAGTCGGGATTAGCGAACCACACCGAAGTAATTATTTATTTTATTTCCCAATCCCAACCTATTCATCCCATGAAGAAAAACTGGTAATACTCCATATCTAATACCACGGTGTTATCGGTAAAATTAATTACCATTCCACATCCAAATCTAATTAAAGATTTAACTATCGCTTTGGAGCAAAACTGGTGATACTCCATTCTCGATCTTTTCAATCTAATTAAAGATTCATTAAAACTCCACTTAGTTTTAATCTTTAACTGGGTTAAAGAATCGGTGTCATTTAAAACACGGTTCACTATAAACCCAAAGTCACATTACATTTCAATCAGACACTAACCATAAATTAGCAAGTGAGCAATCCCCTAAGTATTAACCCCGAAGGCCGAAACCAACATCAGATAAATACCCAGAAACTATTCAACTTAACTAATCTCCAGTTAGTTTCTGATTTTCTTAACTCCTTTGAGTCTAAGAACAGTATTATTGAAGATACCGTTCACGACAACCCAAAATCACATTCTATTAATTATCGGGTTAAAGAACAAGTGTTATTTAAAACACTATTCACGATAAACCCAAAAATCAATACCAATTCAATTCCAATTAAATATTATTTAATTGGTACACTTCATTAAATCTAAATAAAAGATTTAATACTTTCCTAAGCTGGGTTTAAGAACAGCGTTAATGAAGACGCCATTCACGACAAACCCAAAATCCCATTTGATATTAAATACAAGGCTCTGAATAGAAAATATATCGCCTTATATTCAATATCAAATTCTACGACCAACAAATATCGTATTGGAAATAACGATATAAATATATCTTTCTAATTTCCCATAACAATACCTGTATAATCATAAAATCCCACATCGAAATATTCCGAAGACAATTTCGATTCAAATCCATTTCCAATCTATATATTGGAAATCCTAGTTATTTTCAAAACCATTTCAAATCCAATTTATTTATTTTAAAAATAAATAAATTATTATTCTAGTTCAAAACTAGTTCATTTCGATTAAAATCTATTTTTATCCCTTCAAATATGGAGTTATTCATCCCAATTCTTCACAAATCATTTCTTATGATTTTACACAAATTATTATTATTTTTAATAATTTTATCAAGGCCTGTACAGTCGATTTCCATCAACGGCCATCGAACTGCACTTACATCGACCTTTTCCAAATTTGATTTGGACATAATTCCAAATCCAACCGTTAGATTTCAAATTTATAATATTCGTTAGAAAGCTCTTTTCGATATGAACCCAAAGGTTCCGGTTTTAGGAGAATCCGACGGTCGGATCTCCCGCAATGTCCGTTCGAAGTCAATGGTCGAAATCCACACACTGCCGCGGCGCGGCGCGTTCTATTCAGGCCATTATATATATAATATATATATATATATATTATATATTTCGTCGATTTCCTTTTTAAAACGAATTTTATAAATGATTTCAAATTTGTTTCAAAAACAATTTCAACCTTTATTTCAAATTCAAATCAAAATTGAATTTACCCTTATAAATTCTTTTTACATTCACTTCTATTTGATTTCAATTCAAATCGATTTCAATTCTATTTCAATTCGTTTTCAATTGAATTCAATTCAGATTTGTTTTCTATTCCATTCAATTCAAATTCGGTTTCAATTCAATTCAATTCGAATTCGTTTTCTATTAAATTCAATTCGAATTCGTTTTCTATTAAATTCAATTCAAATTCGTTTTCTATTCAATTCAATTCAAATTCAGTTTGAATTTCAATTCTTTTCAAAATATCAGATTTTGAAATCACTTTCGATATTCATTATAAAATGAATAAAATCGATATTCATTATAAAATAAATAAAATCGATATAAATATCGTTTACTTCAAAATGGCGTCAATCTAATCAACACGGCTTCATATATTTCTATTTTCAAATATTCTATTTCAAATATTTCTTTTTCAAATATTTCTATTCAAATATTTCTTTTTCAAATATTTCTATTCAAATATTTCTATTCCAAATATTGAATGAAGCCCAATCAATTACCATATAATGTTAATTATATAGATTTTCTACAACACATGTATACAATAACAACGATGAATAACCAACCATCATCCAAAGTGCACTCTACACTGTATAAGCATCGAATATAAATATTTAACGCTTATAACAGTTTGTCAATCAATCGATCGACATACAACTAAACAATCGGGATTAGTGTACGTCAAATATCATCCCAATACCCGTGTGGGGTTTTCAAACAATCAAACTCAGATTTTATTTGTGCAGTTGGGCGATGTGTAAAATTTATTGTCCCAATCAATATCAGTCAAATGTGTGTATATAAACAAATCGTCCAATTTGTTTATTTCTATTTCCTTTCATATATACGTTAAAAATTCCATTTTTAACTATAAAATATTTTATTTCATTTCACATCACACAATCAACTACACATCAAAATCAAACAAACAAGCATACAAGCCGTCCATGGTCTGTGGACGACGGGTGTCGGGTGCTACTAAGCACCGTCTGCATCCTAATATATATATTTCAACTAGAAAAATAAATTAAAGGTGAGAAGTTCTCACCCTTTCGCTAAACTGGATGACGCAATTCTTCACGGGTAGGAAATCTTCACCGTTCTTTTCTTTTGTCTGTCTCGTCATCCGTAGCCACTACATATATAAAAATCACATTTTTACATTGTTGCTATGTATATAAAAATTATATTTTTATAATCACTCCATATGGATAAAAATTCTATTTTTACACTGCTACTATATAGATAAAAAATCTATTTTTACACCGCTACTATATAGATAAAAATTCTATTTTTACACCGCTACTATATAGATAAAAAATCTATTTTCCAATATGAAGAATTCGCCTATTCAAATATAAAGATTTCGCCTTTTCAAATATAAAGATTTCGCCTTTTCATTTCATCACTTAAAAAATCACTTTTTTATTTCAACAAATATATATAATAAAAATCAGATTTTTATTTCGCTATATCTATAAAGATGATATTTTTATAACTTCAACTTCATAGTCAAAATCGTATTTTTTATTCTTTGAAAAATCAAACCTTTCTACTTCGCAAAATCAAACCTTTCTAAATATAAAAATCGAATCTTTGTAAATATAAAAATCCCATTTTTCCTTTTGCTAAAACATACAATAAAATCTGATCTTTCCTTTGCTATAAAAAGTTTACCTTTCTAATTACATTTAACCAAATAAAAACAAAATAAAAATGAGTATTTAAAATAAATTAAAATCAATAATTAAAAATTACCTTTACTGTTGGAAAGAGGGGGGTCACGTGGTTGTCGCAAAAAGGGGGGTTCTCGCCGGCGCTGGTGGTAGCAAGGCGCTGATGGGTCGAGGAGGTTTACTGGTGGTCGCGGTTCCAGGGGGTCTCCGTGGGCGTGGGCGTTGCGTCGATGGGTCCAGGGAGGGCTTCGAATTAGAGGAGAACGGAGGGGAGGGAGATGGCGTCGTTGACGGGGTGGGGCTCGCGCGGCGGAGTTGGCGGTGGCAAGGCGCGATGCACGGTGGCTGGAGGGAGGGCTGTCGATCGTCGATTTGGGGGGTTTTATTGTTTTTTTTATTTCTTCTTTTCTGTTTTGGTTTGGAAATGAAGGGGGCCAGGGGTTTGACTTCGGATAAAACAGTATGGGGGGGTTTAAATTTTATATAATTAATTTATTTAGTTTAACCTCAAAAAGGTAACTTTAAATTTCGATCTCCAAACGAAACCCACCGCCTGTCGTCCTTAGCTAATTACCCCCATTCCGAACACAATGGGATATACATCGCTAGCTGATTCCACCGTTTCGATCAGTTTTCGTCAAAATCAAAATATAACTCTATATATTGAAATTGAACGCGTATTTCAATTTACCAGGGCCACATACTGACTTGAAAAATTCCAGAAAAATATTTTCTAGCTTCATATTGAGGATACGGTCCTAACAAAACTAGTTTCGTTGAATTTTGAGACCGTTTGAAAAATGGCCATTTTCCAGTCGATTAAAATCAACTGAAACTGGTCAAACGCATTTTCCTTTGCCACGCTCACATATTGATTCGAAAAATTACGAAAATTGAAATCTTGCAATAACTTTACATCACGGATCCAACAAAAGTGGTTTCGTCGAAATCCGAGGTCGTTTGCAAAATTTCCATTTTTAAGGGCCTGAATTCCATAGCGACTATTCAGAATTTCAACTGGACATATCTTTTGATTCCCGCTATGAAATTTCAATTTTTCGGATTTGTTGGAAAGATATTCTCAAATAGATACTAATATTTTTGGTTTCACTAAAATCCGGTTTATTTTGCACCCGGTACATTCATTTGAAATTTGAAATCGAATTATCGAACTACCGCGCCATTTTCAATTCCTTTTATATATATAAATAATTATTTATATTCTAACGACGATCTATATAATATATACGTTTGAATTCTATTCAAAATAAATTTTTTGTTGTTTTTATTTAAAATAATTCATTTTAAATAATCAAAATTCGCTAAAATTGCCAAAATAAAATTTTAAAATTGGCCCAGATTTCCGGGTTATTATAGAAAATATCCAAGCCTATCATTTTTCAGGAAGTATTTGACGATAAAATTTTATCGTTGTCATATATTTTTTATTTTTTTAAGGTTATGTTATGTGGTCGTTTTTATCTAAGTAAATAACATGCAGTTCTAAAAAGAATCTGTCATTTATGTTTATGCTTATCTGTAAGTACCATTGTAATATAATTGAATGTTAATCACATAATTCTGTTTCCATTGTACTTGGTTCCTTTATCAAATTTTTTTTATCCTTCCTATACGTTGTTTTCCCTTTTCTGCTTTGACTCTTGGATATTTGCAAACTAAATTAAGGCAGTGACTGATAAATTTAGAGTTATATAGATTATAAATTTGGAAAGATCATTTCATAACTTATCAAATGAAGTGAGATAATTTTGAGAATAGTCAGGACGATTTTTAAGCAAAATTAGTATTTTTATCTTTTCCTGTGTAATTTACTTTTTATCCATTTTTATGGATACTGCAAGGGAACTATATTACATTCATTTACTATCGATTTATTATTTTTATCTGTTTCCTAGAACTGAAATAATTATATATTGGAAGCACGGTCAAATTTTATCCTTTTCTCCTAAAATTTTCCATACTATTGTATTTTGTTGAATTAATTATTAGTATTAATATTCATAAGTTTTGAATGTTTTCTATGGTTTTATCAACTTTATACATGGATTTAACGTGGTTTAGAATGTTCCCCTGCATCATATGACATGCAAGCAGCTTTTCAAGAGGAGTTTTATTTGAGGCTTAAGATGACTATGACATTACTTTGCAAGTAAAAAAAACATAGATAGACAACTCTAACAAGGTTGTCTTAACATAATAATTACTACTTTTTAAATTTAAGATTTGACTTTCAATGTTTGAATCTCCATCATGTCCTTATGTTCGTTATAGAGCTAATTTTTCTTACAACATGTACTAGAATTCATTCACCTGTTTCTGTTTAAAGTGTAATAGCCAATGTTTATGTTAATATTTTTATTAGACCCAATTGTATGGATGAAAAAGTTGGCCTTGGACTTTGAAGAACAACTTATGTTTAATGAAAATCTTGATTAGTGAGTGAACCCAAAATCCATATAGTTGTGTTATATAATCTGAAACTTCTTTAGATCCATATTTTATTTTAAGTTTCAAATCAGGTCTATATGGCTCATATATGTGATCCGAATGACCAATTTTATAATTCAATTCGCGAGTGTATTTAATTCCAAAGTCAATCTATCATTGTATGTTACAAATGACTATCTGTAAGATTTTCGATTAAAGTTTGTAACTTTGTTGGTTTCAACTGTAGAGTGTAGATTGTAAAAACTGAAAAGTTATCACTATATACGTAACATAATGCATGTTTATTCATAATATACAATAACAATGTACAATAACATAATCTAAAATTAATGTAAATATGATTTTGTACAATATGATGGTTGCAAATATAATAACAGTTACACCATAGTGCAAAAACACACAACACTGACATTGAAAATATGGTGTAACTATCATTATGTTTAAGTATTAGTTATCATTTAATTATTTAATACTCCTTAAGTATTTTTCTACATTTGGTTTATAGGATATCTTTGGTTGCTATGCTACTGCTGACAACTAGGGAATTTTCAACCTTTTTTTTTTGGTGACATTATTGAGTTTTGGCGCTCTTCAATTCCATCGGAATTAGCATGTTTTGAAGAATTTCTATATAAAGGGATTAAATTTATTTATTTCTATTTATTTATTATGTATTTATTGGTACTTTTATTAAACTACGCCACTATTAAAAGTTACATCTATTGCATTGACCTGCTTAATTTAATGTTGAACAAAGTGTTTGTTTTCGATTAACTTAAATATTCATTTTCCTTTAAGACATGAGAATAATTGATTATGACATCTGTTTGTTTCAGCAATTTTAATCTTATACGATGACTGAAATATATCACACCCATACAATATATTAGCTTATAACAACGTTTATTCGAAGTAAATAACCGAATATAATATTATTTGTTTTGCTCTATGTTTTACTGCACACCTAGAAAAGTGGCATAAAAGACTGGAATACGTAAGTAAGAAAAATTAACATGACATCAGAAACTATGATTGTTAAGGTATGAATTCATGCACACACACAGATATATATATATATATATATATATATATATATATATATATATATCTGTGTGTGTGTTGCGTATTTCCAGAACCAGTTAATTTGAATGAAGAAGAGTGTATCAAGAATGATAAATGATTATTGGTTAGGTTGTGTGAAGGAAAGAGATTGGCTATGGTTAGTTTGAATGGGGTTTGAAACGACCTGAAATCCCCCTTACGGGAAATCGCGGATTGAGTCGAGGACAAGCCACAACAGAACGCAGACAGAAGAACATTTCATTGTATATTACAACAATTACATCAGAATACAAGAATATATTGAGTATAAATAAATATATATTACACAGAAATATCAGAGATTACAATACATTACATAGCAGCGGAAAAATAATACAATACACAACTAGAAGAGATATGCTGATACAAAGCTTTCCGGATATCGTTCCAGCTGTAAACCAGGATCCCGTGAATATAAATTTGCAAAACCAAAACTACTAGCTGCCCGTGTCAAAATAAGGGCACCCAGAGTTTAGGTTAAAACAATAAACTCCAGGTCAGTCATGGGACTGGTGTGAGAACTAAAACAGTTGTAAATCTTTATTTTAAAGTTAGGTAAATCAAGGGACCACGCCGCATAACACAGAACAGGTTTTCTCCCAAGAATACCAGTGCATAAAACAAACAGCGCAATGCTAAATAACAAACAATGAAGCTATTATAAGACCCAGTTCCCATCACACAATGCAACGCAAGCCGGAGGATAGGGTTTTTATCTTATAATAGCCAAGAATGCTTGATACGTTTAAAACAAATCATTTATTATTACTATAAGTGTATAGTGTATAAAACAACTTCAAATCATAGGTATCAATCATTCGTGTTTTGAATAAATTGTTTTAACAATAAAATCACCTTTTTATCTATATATATAAACTATAGAAAACCTTTATGTGTTGAATCGAAATTCATTCGTTGAATTGAAATTCATGTGTTGAATAGTATTCATATTTTGAAAGAAATTGTTTTATAATCAAAATCCTATTTTTATCATCAATATGAACTATATAAAATAATCTTGTTTTGAAATAAATTATTTTATAATAAAAATCCTATTTTGATCACCTATATTAACTATATAAAATAATCGTGTTTTAAAATGAATTGTTCTACAATAAAAATCACATTTTTATTATATACATGAATTGTTAAAAATAGTGAAGTGTTGAAATAGAAGACAGTTAGATAAAAATATCATTTTTATCAAATGTATGAAAATCATATAGTTTTGAAATCGAAGAATCGATATATATATATAAATAGAATTGAAATATATCGAATAACGAGGCTGTAGTTCGTATTTTGAAACCGTGATTTCAAGCGATTAGTGCGGGAGATCCGACCATCGGATTTTCCCGAAACCACCACCGCTGGGTTCGCTTTGGAGTACCACCGTTGGGATAATATTTGAGTACACTAATCCCAAATATTTAATTGTATGTCGATCGATTAGTCGACAGGCTATGTAAGCGTTGATTATTTATATTTGATGCTTATGCAGTTGTGTGGTGCACTTTGGATGATGGTTGATTGTTTATCGTTGCTATTATATACATGTGTTGGGTGGAATCCATATAATTAACGTTATATGGTGATTGATTGGGCCTCATTCCAATTGGGAAAATAATGAATATTGTAAAAGAAAATTCATGTGTTGAATATAAAAATAGTCATGTGTTGACGATGTTCATGTGTTGAAACTATTTATGTGTTGAGTAAAATATTTTAACAATAAAATTTACATCTTTGTCATATTTAAGATTAGAACCACTTTACGGTTGGAGTCTTATCAAAAATCAAATGATAGATACCATGATTTTATAAAATATTTTACATAACAAAAATAGTCATGTGTCGACAGTACTCACGTGTTGAATGGAATAAATATTCATTTGTTGAATAGAATAACGAAATTACTGAAATATATAAAGTCGTGTTGATTAGAGTTGCGCTATTTTGACGTGACCGATATTTATATCGATTATATTCATTTTTATAATGAATATAGAAAAGGTACTGATTTCAAAATATAACGTTTTGAAAATATTATCATTTATATAGTAATGATATGAAATATTCAATTTTGATTGGAAATTGAATATAGAGTTGAAATGGTCTTGAAAACGTATTTAAAACAATTTATAAAATACGTTTTAAAAAGGAAATCGACGAAATATATATAATATATATTATATATATATAATGGCCTGAATAGAACGCGCCGCGCCGCGGCAGTTCGTGAATTTTGACCATTGACTTCGAATTGACATTATGGGAGATCCGACCGTCGGATTCTCCTAAAAACGGAACCATTGGGTTCGTATCGAAAAGAGCTTTCCAACGAATATTAGAAATTTGAAATCTAACGGTTGGATTTGGAATTATGTCCAAATCAAATTTGGAAAAGGTCGTTGTAATTGCAGTTCGATGGCCGTTGATGGAAATCGACTGTATGGGCCTTGATAAAATTATTAGAAATATTAATAATTTGTGTAAAATCATAATATATGAATTGGAAAGGACTGGGATGAAAAAATACATATTTGAAAAGATAAAAATAGATTTTTATCGAAATGAACTAGTTTTGAACTAGAATTAAAATCAATTTATTTTTAAAATAAATAAATTGAATTTGAAAGTGATTTGAAAAATAATCAATATTCCCAATACGTGAATTGGACTGGAGTTGAATCGAAATTATCTTCGGAATATTTCGTTGTTGGATTGCGTGACTATACAGATATTGTTATGGGAATTTGAAAGAAATATTTTATATCGTTATTTCCAATACGATATTTGTTGGTTTCAGGATTTGATATTGAATATAAGCCGGTATATTTTCTATTCAGAGCCTTGTATTTAATATCAAATGTGATTTTGGGTTTATCGTGAGCGGTGTTTTGAACAACACCTGTTCTTTAACCCGATTAACAATAGAATGTGATTTTGGGTTTATTGTGAATCGTGTTTTAGATGACATTGGTTCTTTAACCCAATTAAAGACAGGATATTGATTTTTGAAAAGACTAAAACTAAGTGGAGTTTTAATGATTCTTTAATTAGATTGAAAGTGAATTGATTATTTAAATTATCAAATCTGAAAGGTGATCGAAAATGGAGTACCACCAGTTTTGCTCCAAAGCGATAGTTAAATCTTTAATTAGATTTGAACGTGAAATGATAATTAATTTTACCGGTAACACTGTGGTGTTAGATATGGAGTATTACCAGTTTTGCTCCATGGGATGAATAGGTTGGGATTGGGAAATAAAATAAATAATTACTTCGGTGTGGTTCGCTAATCCCGACTAGTTTGGAAAACCATAATTTGGTTCGAAATGATATCCAGAGGAAGATTAAAGAATAAATTTAGAAGAATTTATCTTTGATAAAATTAATGGGAACCTATTCCCTAAGAATGTGATTTGTGAATAAAAGAATATTCTGAATTGGAATGAGGCGTTTGTTGTGTTTGTGTAACATTTGTTTATCATATACGTGGGTTATTCAGAAAGGCCGGGTTTATACCCATTCTGAATAACCAATTCGATGAGATGTCAAAGATGAAGAAGGTGGTTGAAGACCGGAAATCTTCACATCGTTTGGGGGATTGCTGATGATCTTGATTGGGTTGTACACCCAAGATGAGGGAATCAGTTGGTGATCGTCCAGACGTACTTGGAGATGGATGGATATGCGAGGAAAGTGCCTCCGGTTTCGTTCAGACCCAGAGCGAACTTGTAAATGGATTGTGTGTCTGACATTGGATTTTATTCTGTGTTGATTGATCTCTATTAAATATACATCTGTTTGGCGGCAGAGAATTTATTCTCTTGCTTAACGCCCTTCTCTGAGACGTATGAGCTCAGAGGTTGTATATCGATGGACATCAGTCGCATGGAGTGAATTGCCAGTGTGGCACGCGTAAGTGGCAATTGATCATGGCTTCTGTTGAAAAGCAAAGTCTTGTGGTTGATGATCAAAGCACGGCCTGTGTGGCGCAACTTTGTGTATAACGTGAATTCGCGAGCCTCACACCTCGGTATGAGTCAAAAACGGGATAGTGACTACAGGGAGAGCACGACGTTTCTTTCTAGCTAGTGGTGGTGTCAGTGACCTACCAGCCCTGACATTTATATACTTTTCACCCATGTGGTTGTTGGATACGCGGTGCCTCGGATATAGGTCTGTAAGGACCGGGAAACGTGTGTTCAGGAATTGCCAATCCTAAAAAGTAAGAGAGGACCAGCCCTGAAGAACCAAGGATCATAGTGAGGTCCCGAGACATTTGCTAAAGTAACTCGAATCGGAGAGGAGCTTGCCCCTTGCCTCGGCTCATGATGAAAATCCAATTTCCAATACGTGATATTGCAGTTTTAATTGTAGAACTAGTATGGCGACATGATATATGGTACCCATGCCGTCTATGATTGATATTTATGTTTGAAATTGTTTTGACACTATACACCTATAATAGTATCAAATGATTTGTTTTAAATGTATCAAGCATTATTTGGCTATTATAAGGGAAAACCCTATCCTCCGGCTTGCGTTGCATTGTGTGATGGGACCTGGGTCTTATAATAGCTTCATTTTTCCAAAAAACATTGCGTTGTTTTGTTATGTGCTGTAACAGCCCGCACCTCCGTTCACGCAAGATATTGTCCCCAACTTAGCCACCGTATAGGTATGGGGTTTTGTTCCTCAAAAGGCCTCGGCGTTAGTAAGAGATGGGCTCTACTATATAAGTACTCACTTCACACAGGCTTCCATGATGTCGGACTTAGGGGTGTTACAGGCTGGACAAATAAGTAAGGCCCAAGTTCAAAAGGAATTAAAGTTTATTTGATTTAAATGTTTGTATAAACTTAGATTTTTATTTTCACATGCACACATGATCAGAATTCGATGAAACAAAAAGCATCGGAACCGCTTCGACGAGTACTACGCGTTGAAAGAGAACCGGACACGGCAGGAAGCAGCTGGATTTTTCAGTTAAATTAAACGTCATTTAATTTAACTGAAACGAGCTGATTTAAACGGATTCAAATCAAAGGTGAGTTAAACTCACTCAGTTTTCCCATTTATATTTTTATATAAATTGGGTTTCTATTTTGTGTGCTCTGCTTGCCAATGGTTAATTGTCTACTAGTTAAATATTTAATTGTTGATTTAACTGATGGAATTAAACCATCGTTTAATTTTAGTGAAATACCAAATCGTTTTTAATGATTGGACTCAATAAAGGCAATTTACCTTGTTGGTCACGTTAATAAAATAAACTAAACGTGTTTAATGGTTTGAATTGGTTGAATTTTTTTGTTTATTGATTGATGTTAAATGGTCGTTATTTATTATCATCATATATGAAATGATCTGATGGGGTGATTGATTTGAGTATTGCTTGTTGACTAAAATTTCAACATCTAGGTAGTTTAAACCAATAGATGGTATTGGTTGGGTATTTGGCAACATATGGCCTAGAAAATCAATCGTATTATAGATGTTGATTTATCGTCAGGCAAATCGACAGGGATGCGGTTATAAAATTTATTTTATAACTAGGGATAGACTTTGAAACATATGATTTGAAATAAAAGTTTACGAAAAGGGAAATTAAATAAATGTTTTATTTATTATTAATTAATTTTATAAAGTCAACTTTGATGAGAATCAGATTTATAAGTACGAGGATGAGAAATAAATCGAATGGTATTGTTTAGTTATTATAAGATTTTAAAAAGGGAAATTTAATATTTATTTTAGTAAATAAAGGGATTAAATACGAAAGTAGTTAACGACCAAAGTAAGTTATTATTTTAATAATTTAGAGAAATACTTTTTAATTGAGATTCATTTAAAAGGTACCCGAAATTGAAGTGGGATCCAATTGAATGGTGAAAAGGAATTACGAACGGGTTTTATATTTAAAACCCGAATTGGTATAACAAGTGATGAAAAGGAAATTTAAGCAAAGAAAAGAGCCAGAGTTTAAAAGTGATGGTACTTAATTAGAATTAAGAACTAATGGTATATTTGAAAAAGAGATTTGCAAAAGAAAAGAAGGTTTATTAAACCGTACTTTGGAATAAAATATTTAAATGAGAATTGGTATTGGAATTAGGATGAGGTATTGGTTTTATATTACAACTCGTATTTATTTTCAGATATGAACGTTGTTGATCAAGGTCTGAGAGGTAATTAAAATACCCCAACTTGAATGACATCAGGACTACATAAGGATGATATTAGTTGTAATGGTAAAAGAATACCAGTGATAATTTATTTCCATTAGCGAAATAATGTAAAGGTGGGGTTTATCCAACTGGAATAAGCACTGGTCACTGTCAAGTAATAAATAAAGGATATTTCATAATCTTGTTTACGTGTTGTTTTCGAAAGAAAGATATAGAGAATTGGATATGATATAGGATTTTACTAAGTATTAAAATGAATTTGGTTTAAAGTATAATCTTATGATAAATAAAGAAGCGAGAAATTATATTTAAAATATCGAGAGTTTTAAATTTACATTTGGTTTTAATCAAAAGGCCAAGTGGTGCTGAATACTGAACCAGTGAACTCATTGGGGTGTCATGGTTGAAACACTGTTTATTTTGATAGTTAAAACACCGACTATCTAACCTGTCCAATACGATTGTTGGTACGGAAAGGCCGGGATCGAATTTATATTCGAAAACCATTCTGACCAACAAATACGTGAAGGTACCAAAAGGTGATCGAGATGGAGCATTGAAGACCGTAGAATTTCGTAAACGGAAGGACTGCTAATAATCTCTGGTCTGCAGCCAGAGATGTACTGTGGTTCTATCGTGGTCGGAATCTACGGGTTGTAAGGACTTCTCGCTACTGATCCATGGGGTGATTCCTATATGAGATGCAGTAGGAGAGTACCTTAAGTTCATCCTGTTCCTGGATGACTTGTATGGACGAGTGTCCGACAGAGTATTTCCAGATAGTCATGTACATTGATTTTTACAAACGTACTTCTGTCAGTTGTAGAGTATCTTTGTGAACGTCAATTAGTGATTTGACGGATCTGACGATGTGGCATTCAAATTGAGTGGTGGTCAGGTGTTGTAAAAGGAATTCAAACCTCAAGCCTCATCAACCGGGGAATGACAAAAATCGGGCAGGCAACATGGCTATGTGGGTCGCTCCCATTAGGGTGTATAATCACCTATCTAGAGAAATGTCCCTTTTCGGGAAACGGTGGTTTGAGTCCAACCGTTGGTGATATACATTCGATACACTCAAGCGAAATGAGTGATCAGTCATGTGAGGGCCGGGTTGCAAGACGTTCTTGTTGAACCCAGTGTATTCGCCTCTAGAGATACACGATCGGCAGGTGGTCCCATACCTTGCCATAGTCAGAATCCAATCTCCAATAAGCGTCGCGGTTTTGATTGTATACTATATACGTGGAGCGTGAGATGCAAGCGTTCCACTAGATTGTTATTTACTTGTATTTAGACATTATTAAAATATCAGAAAAGATATTGGTTTCAAAACTGTTTTGGGTTATCGTAAGGTAAAAACCGTCCATGTTTATGTGTGGATTTGGTCTTACGATTATCTTTTTTGGAAAGATTTTGAACTTTAAAATCCGGTTGGATGATATACTCTTAATACTGTGCGAGTTTTACTCACTCTGGTTCACCAGATTGACCCGGTGTTTTGTAAATGCTCGGGTTAGCCCGGGGTGTAGAGGTTCAGGTCATCGAATGCTGTAGAGTCCAGAGACGAGCTGGAGATGTTCAGACATATGATATTATATTGCCACTATTCCGCTACGTGGGAACAGGTTGTTATAACTGTCCCGCTGTGTGATGTACTCTGATATTGTAAGTATTTTAAAGCTCAGTAAAGATTTATTTCTATATTATATTTTGTTCCGCTGCGATGTGAGACTCTGATTGTGTTGTGTTGGTTCTTCTTCTTCTTCTATTCTAATATTTATTTCCTTCTTATCTCACCCTCTAATTTCTTTCTAATAACGTTCCAGTGTTTTCGGGGTTTGGAAGGTCGACATGAGTTACGGTAAAGGTATTTATGTCGATTTTCAGGGTCGGAAACCGCTGGGTCGTTATAGTGGTATCTGAGCTATTGGTTTAGTAATAGCCTTGGCTCTGTGGCGTAACTTGATAGAGATGGGGCTAGTAATACCCTAGATCGAGTTAAGTATATATACGAGAGCGTATTTGTAGATTTTATATCATTGTTTTGTATTGTGTTGTTTGACTAGTTCAAGTGTTGAGAAGTATTGAACTGGCAATGGATACAATATTGGTTTGTAAAGAGGGTAAATGAAATAATTTACCTAAATTTTACTTTGAAATAATTTTTATCAAATTACCTATTGGTGTGCTTGATTGATTGAATGGAATTCATATGGAATTAAAAATCTAAATTGAGTTAATATAGCTGAAGAGATTTCAATGTGAAATTAATAACTGGAAATTCTAATTAGGATTTAAATTGAATCGGAATTTGGATTACGAAGCTGAATTATCTTTGGAAATAAATTCAGAAATTTGATTCCGAGATAGGAGTGAATTGATTAGAAAATCGATTAGTTATTGGAAATTAACTTGGGTAAGTGGCTTAAAATTAAGAATGGACATTAAAATGAAAATCAATTGGGTGATAATCGATTGATAATTAAAGTAAGTTAAATCTAAATGGGCATTAATATTAAAATAAATTAAATTGATTTGGTTAAGTGGGGTACGCATAAATTGTTGACCGTGGCATTTTTCTTACCTTAGCAATTTCGAGGACGAAATTATTTGAAGGGGGAAAGAATGTAACAACCCGTATTTTGCCAATCAAATATTATATTATTTTAAATATTATATTTGATTTTAATATTGGATTCATTATTAAAAACGAAGTTTGAACATTATATATATATTTAAATAAATCATTTACTAAGAGATATCAGACTCACGTGTACAACAATAATTTTAAATCACAAATGTTCGGATGAAGGCGAATAACAAGTTCAATGAAGGTTCATGCATGTTCAGATAATGGCAACGGGCACAACAACCAATGATATTTTAAATCACAACCAATCTCAGTTTCAAATAAGTATCATGGTCAATAGATGAATATTTAAGGCGGCAATGAATCCCAACAGCAAGTACCAAGTTGATGAAAGATTTCAAATTTCCCAACAAAACAAGAATACATGTTGAAGGGCCAAAGTTTCACAGTATAAATGAAAATAAAAAAGGGGTACATAGACAATATAAACAGTAAGTATATATATACATAATTGTGACATCAAATCCATTGAGACAATGGAAACCAGCTAAATATATTTTCGTACACAGTCGATTTCATGTACGATTTCAAACAAGGACCTTTGTCATACATATCAGAATCGAATACAAAATCAAATGGACAAAACAACTCAATTTAAATGCAAGAACAGCAAGGACATCTTATTCTTTTCAGTCGAACAGTGAAACGAACAGAAGAAAAAGAGAAAAGAAAAGGAATAAATAAATCAGAGACTTCATGAACAGAGACCACTTGAACAAGATAATTCAATACAAAATCTAAAAAGGGATTTGGCAAAATCTGTACAAGTGGAAGCTCATTTCAACGCACTCAAATTTCTTGGTAAAACAATACAGAATCTTTGTATAACTTTACAGTTTTATGTTCAAATCACATGCCACTAAATCTCACAGTTTCAACTCTTCAAAGAAAATAAGACAATCTATTTTAAGTATCAAGTTCTGTATGTCTCCTTTCATTCAAGGAACAGTGAGCCAAAGTGTATCCATAAGCAGAGATCTGAAACAGAAAATAAAGAGGAAAGATCATGAACAAACTAAATAAATAAATAAATAAATATATATATATATCTACGAACAACTAAAAATATTCATAGAACCGCTAGGACAGCTAAGGAAAAATAGATATGTGTATATTCATATACATCAAGAAGAAAAGGAAAATATATATGGGTGCAGCAAATCTAAAACAGAATCTATAGTAACAGCTAAATGAACAGATTTTGAACAGCTAAAATAAAATATATAAAATGCATATATAAGTATACATCAAATCTGCACAACTGATATTTATATATAGGCAAAATCTTCTGTACAAACCTATAAAAGCATAAGAATCCAGATTTGTCACAAGAAAATCATACCAGCTAATTCTCTCTCTTTCTCTATATATATATAGTCGAAATCTTATGTGCAAATCCATTGTTCTGCTACACATCAAATATACAGTTCCAAATCTTCAAGATGAAAGGGAAAATTCAATAGTGATAGTTCACCTAATCTAACCTACAGTTCGACCCCTATCCTTTTTGAACTATATTGAAAATACTGTACTGAAATCCCAACACAAAACTATTCAAAATCCTCTTCAAAATATCATACAGCTATCAAGTCTCCATCACAGGGATCACAGTTCGATCATATGGTGGAAATGAACGAATAGAAAATCACCTAAGAACTAGCAACAGCTAAAAGCAAAACCTATGATTTCACTGATTGGGTTTGACATTGAACTTATCAGGATTTCCACAACTATAAATATAGATGTATCACCCAGTGTGTTTTCATCAAACTCAGAATCCAAACAAACACAACAGTAAAAATGAAACCATTCGAAAAACTCAAATAAATCAAAACAAATATATACAGCAATTCAGAGTCGGTTAGAATAATTATCTATATCCATGGTATACGCGCTTCAAGTCTATATGTTTTGATGGACTTCCTGGTGTAACTGTTCGAAGTAAAGACCTAGGGTTCAGTCAGTATACACGATGGTAGCTTCGGGTTAGTTTTCTAAGGCCTGTAGTTGAGGTGGGAGGAAGCTCTTTAAAATTCTTGAAGGGTTGGTGTTAATCAATAAAGCATAGAGGATGCTGAAGGGGGTCGACAAATTGGGATTTTTGTGGAGCGACAAAGCTTGAAGGCGAGGGGGTGACGGAAGCAGAGTTGCATAAAGGAGATACGGTGTACTTTCTTTCGATTTGTTGTGGAAGACGGAAAAGAGAAAAGGGATTTAATTTCGGCATGGAAGTGGGTTTCGGATTTTTTGTGGCGGCGGAATCTTGAAAACGGGAGGAGGGTTTTCTGATGGTTTTAAGTGGATAGGGGGGAGGGGTTTGATGCGGGCTTCTAATTGGTGATGAGCTGGACAAACAAGTAAGGCCCAAGTTCAAAAGGAATTAAAGTTTATTTGATTTAAATGTTTGTATAAACTTAGATTTTTATTTTCACATGCATACATGATCAGAATTCGATGAAACAAAAAGCATCGGAACCGCTTCGACGAGTACTACGCGTTGAAAGAGAACCGGACATGGCAGGAAGCAGCTGGATTTTTCAGTTAAATTAAATGTCATTTAATTTAACTGAAACGAGCTGATTTAAATAAATTCAAATCAAAGGTGAGTTAAACTCACTCAGTTTTCCCATTTATACTTTTATATAAATTGGGTTTCTATTTTGTGTGCTCTGCTTGCCAATGGTTAACTGTTTGCTAGTTAAATATTTAATTGTTGATTTAACTGATGGAATTAAACCATCGTTTAATTTCAGTGAAATACCAAATCATTTTTAACGATTGGACCCAATAAAGGCAATTTACCTTGTTGGTCACATTTATAAAATAAACGTGTTTAATGGTTTGAATTGGTTGAATTGTTTTGTTTATTGATTGATGTTAAATGGTCGTTATTTATTATCATCATATATGAAATGATCTGATGGGGTGATTGATTTGAGTATTGGTTGTTGACTAAAATTTCAACGTCTAGGTATTTTAAACCAATAGACGGTATTGGTTGGGTATTTGGCAACATATGGCCTAGAAAATCAATCGTATTATAGATGTTGATTTACCGTCAGGCAAATCGACAGGGATGCGGTTATAAAATTTATTTTATAACTAGGGGTAGACTTTGAAACATATGATTTGAAATAAATTTTATAAAAAGGGAAAATAAATAAATGTTTTATTTATTATTAATTAATTTTATAAAGTCAACTTTGATGAGAACCAGATTTATAAGTACGAGGATGAGAAATAAATCGAATGGTATTGTTTAGTTTTAATAAGATTTTAAAAAGGGAAATTTAATATTTATTTTAGTAAATAAAGGGATTAACTACGAAAGTAGCTAACGACCAAAGTAAGTTATTATTTTAATAATTTAGAGAAATACTTTTTAATTTAGATTCATTTAAAAGGTACCCGAAATTGAAGTGGGGTCCAATTGAATGGTGAAAGGGAATTACGAACGGGTTTTATATTTAAAACCCGAATTGGTATAACAAGTGAAAAAGGAAATTTAAGCAAAGAAAAGAGGCAGAGTTTAAAAGTGATGGTACTTAATTAGAATTAAGAACTAATGGTATATTTGAAAAAGAGATTTGCAAAAGGAAAGAAGGTTTATGAAACCGTACTTTGGAATAAAATATTTAAATGGGAATTGGTATTGGAATTAGGATGAGGTATTGGTTTTATATTACAACTCGTAGTTGTTTTTAGATATAAACGTTGTTGATCAAGGTCTGAGAGGTAATTAAAATACCCCAACTTGAACGACATCAGGACTATATAAGGATGATATTAGTTGCAATGGTAAAAGAAGACTAGTGATAATTTATTTCCATTAGCGGAATAATGTAAAGGTGGGGTTTATCCAACTGGAATAAGCACTGGTTACTGTCAAGTAATAAATAAAGGATATTTCGTAATCTTGTTTACGAGTTGTTTTCGAAAGAAAGATATAGAGAATTGGATATGATATAGGATTTTACTAAGTATTAAAATGAATTTGGTTTAAAGTATAATCTTATGATAAATAACGAAGCGAGAAATTATATTTAAAATATCGAGAGTTTTAAATTTACATTTGGTTTTAATCAAAAGGCCAAGTGGTGATGAATACTGAACTAGTGAACTCATTGGGGTGCCGTGGTTGAAACACTGTTTATTTTGATAGTTAAAACACCGATTATCAAACCTGTCCAATACGATTGTTGGTACGGAAAGGCCGGGATCGAATTTATATTCGAAAACCATTCCGACCAACAAATACGAGAAGGTACCAAAAGGTGATCGAGATGGAGCATTGAAGACCGTAGAATTTCTTAAACGGAAGGACTGCTAATAATCTCTGGTCTGCAGCCAGAGATGTACTGTGGTTCTGTCGTGGTCGGAATCTACGGGTTGTAAGGACTTCTCGCTACTGATCCATGGGGTGATTCCTATATGAGATGCAGTAGGAGAGTACCTTCGGTTCATCCTGTTCCTGGATGACTTGTATGGACGAGTGTCTGACAGAGTATTTCCAGATAGTCATTTACATTGATTTTTACAAACGTACCTCTGTCAGCTACAGAGTATCTTTATGAACGTCAATTAGTGATTTGACGGATCTGACGATGTGGCTTTCAAAGTGAGTGGTGGCCAGGTGTTGTAAAATGAATTCAAACCTCAAGCCTCATCAAACGGGGAATGACAAAAATCGGGCAGGCAACATGGCTATGTGTGTCGCTCCCATTAGGGTGTATAATCACCTATCTAGAGAAAATCCTTTTGATTCTTAAATCTATTTCGATGTTGTCCCTTTTCGGGAAACGGTGGTTTGAGTCCAACTGTTGGTGATATACATTCGATACACTCAAGCGAAATGAGTGGTCGGTCATGTGAGGGCAGGGTTGCAAGACATTCTTGTTGAACCCAGTGTATTCGCCTCTAGAGATACACGATCGGCAGGTGGTCCCATACCTTGCCATAGTCGGAATCCAATCTCCAATAAGCGTCGCGGTTTTGATTGTATACTATATATGTGGAGCATGAGATGCAAGCGTTCCACTAGATTGTTATTTACTTGTACTTAGACCTTATTATAATATCAGAAAAGATATTGGTTTCAAAACTATTTTGGGTTATCGTAAGGTAAAAACCGTCCATGTTTATGTGTGGATTTGGTCTTACGATTATCCTTTTTGGAAAGATTTTGAAGTTTAAAATCCGGTTGGATGATATACTCTTAATACTGTGCGATTTTTACTCACTCTGGTTCACCAGACTGACCCGGTGTTTTGTAAATGCTCGGGTTAGCCCGGGGTGTACAGGTTCAGGTCATCGAATGTTGTAGAGTCTAGAGACGAGTTGGAGATGTTCAGACGTATGATATTATATAGCCACTATTCCGCTGTATGGGAACAGGTTGTTATAACTGTCCCGCTGTGTGATGTACTCTGATATTGTAAGTATTTTAAAGCTCAGTAAAGATTTATTTCTATATTATATTTTGTTCCGCTGCGACGTGAGACTCTGATTGTTTTGTGTTGGTTCTTCTTCTTCTTCTATTCTAATATTTCTTTCCTTCTTATCTCACCCTCTAATTTCTTTCTAATAATGTTCCAGTGTTTTCGGGGTTTGGAAGGTCGACATGAGTTACGGTAAAGGTATTTATGTCGATTTTCAAGGCCGGAAACCGCTGGGTCGTTACACAGTGGCTAGGGTTTCAGGCGTTGGGGGCTCGAGGTTCTTCGATTGGGAGCATTGCACTCTGGAGAAGAGGGGAAGGGGAGGCGCTGCCAAGGGGGAACGCCGGAGGTGGGCGGAGCGAGGAGGGGGTCGTGTTGATCAATGGCGATGGGAGATCGTGAGGGGCTAAAGTGATTTGGGCGGCGGGTTTTATTTTAATTAATTTTTTTTCTAAACCTAAAACTAACACGGGGGATAAGAAAGAGTGAGGATTTTATATTATTTTTATATTATTTTTAATTCCTAAAAGTTGACTTTTTATTTGACCACTAAACGAGACCTAACGACTATCACCCCTAACTGATTACCCCCATTCCGAACACAATGGGATATGTTTCATAAGCCAATTCGGCTATTACGATCAGTTTTCATCAAATTCAAAATATAAATCAGTATATATTGAATTTGAACTTACATTCTAATTTATCGGGGGCACATACAGATTCTAAAAATTCCAGAAAAATTATTTCTAGCTTCGTATTGACGATACGGTCCTAACAAAACTAATTTCGTCAAATTTGAAGACCGTTTGAAAAATGACCATTTTCTGGTCGATCGAAATTGACTGAAACTGTTAAAACACGTTTTCTTTTGCCACGCTCCATATTAATTCCAAACATTATGAATTTTATAATCTAGCAATAACTTGACATCCCAGATCCAACAAAAGTGGTATTGTCGAAAACGGAGGTCATTTGCAAAATTTCCATCTTTAAGGGCTAAAATTCCATAGCGACTATTCTGAATTTTCAACTGGGCATAACTTTTTATTCCCGCTATGAAATTTCAATTTTTCGGATTCATTGGAAAGATATTTTCAAATAGATTCTAATATTTTTGGTTTCGCAAATCCGGTTTATTTTGAATCCTGTACATTCATTTGAAATTTAAATTCAAATTTTCAAACTACCGCGTCATTTCCAATTCCTTTTATAATTAAAATAAATATTTATATTCTAACTTCGACTCAGATAAATATATACGTTCTATTTCTATTCCAAATAAATTTGTCATCATTATTATTTAAAATAAATTATTTTAAATATTCAAAATTCATTAGAATTGCCAAAATAAAATTTTTTAATTGGTTCAATTTTCCGGGTTATTTCAATCTCCCCCACTTAAAATCTTTTTGTCCTCGAAAAGGAACGGAGCTAAAAGTTGTTTAACAAATCAACTCAACTTTCATTATTTTAAATATGGCTTAAGTTCTTCAACTTTTCAGTTTCTAAGAACTTTTCAAAATTTTCAAAAATATGGCTAACACCCTAAATTTTCGAAAAATTTCGCCATAACCTCCTTTGTATGGGAGCACAGGGAAAATCCCCAAATTGCCACACAGGCCATCTCATCTCAAAAAGAAAAAGAAAAATCCAAGCGGCTAGCCAATCGGCTCATAAAATCATCTAAACCCAAGAAATATAGTAAACATGTACCTATTTGTCGGGCATACAATTTTATTCCTCTTCTCTAGCCTCCTTGCTTTGACCTGTTCAATGTATATACATGTATATGCATGCAATTCCAAATAATTTCCAATACAGTTCAATATTTGATACAATTTGGTTATATTTCTTTCATATAATGGTTTTATTGGTTAACAAATAATTATACAACACAAATATCAATCAATTAGTTGGTTAACGTTTCAAATTCATACTTTTAATATATAATCAAAGTTCATATTTTTGATGCCAAACCACAGCAATAAACCCTATCTAGTTTTGTTTCTCACACGGTCAATTGGAAATATATAGAAATCCCACTTTCGAAACTCGAACACAAGTGCTGATGATGACATGCCATCATCAGAACCATCTCCGGGCGACTAGAGTGTGATTCTATATCCATCTAGTATATTCGAGGCTTCAAATACACGTGGATCAGACGTATATTAAAATCTCTATGTACTTGATTGTCCAAATCAATATAAAAATAATATTCAAATACGAATAATTGATTTAAATTTTCAAAACAAAATTTGTTTTCTGTGATAGCCCGTAACTTCCCCGCTATGAAATTTCAATTTTTATGATTCGTTGGAAAGATATTCTCAATTAGATTCTAATATTTTTGGTTTCGCTAAAATCCGGTTTATTTTGCACCCGGTATGTTCATTTGAACTTAGAAATCGAATTATCGAACTACCGCGCCATTTTCTATTCCTTTTATAATTATAAATAAATTATTTATATTCTAACGATGATCTATATAAATATATACGTTCTATTTCTATTCAAAATAAATTTCTCGTTGCTATTATTTAAAATAATTCATTTTAAATATTCAAAATTCATCAAAATTGCCAAAATAAAAAATTTAAATTGGCTCAGAATTTCTGGGTTGTTACAATCTCCCCCACTTAAAACTTTTCGTCCCCAAAAAGGAACGAAGCCGAAAGTTGTTTCACAAATCAACTCAAATTTCGTTGTTTTCTCTACGGCTTAAGTTCTTCTACTTTTCAGTTTCCAAGAACTTATCAAATTTTCCAAAAATTTGGCTAACACCCTAAATTTTCGATAAATTTCGCCATAACCTCCCCTGCACCGGGGACTTCGGGATATTTCATATAGCCTCCCATGGCCCTTATTAATCCAAAAAAAAAAATGCCAATCGGCTCATAAAATCATCATCACCCAAAAAAATACAATAAATATGTACCTATTTGCCGGGCAAACAATTTTATTCTTCTGCTCTAGCCTCCTTGCTATGACCTGTTCAAAGTAAGTACGTGTATATGCATGCATTTGTAATCATTTTTCAATGCTGTTCAATATTCGGTTCCATTAGGCATAATGGTTAAAAATTATCAAACAAATAACCAAACAATACAATCATCAATTAATTAGTGAGTTAGAGTTTCAACTTCATAATTTTGATATATATATACAAAAAATCATGTTTTTGATGCCAATTCACAACAATAAATCTATCTAGTTTTGGGTCTCACACCAGTCTAATGGAAATATATAGAAATCACACCTTCGAAACACGAACATAAATACTGATGATGTGGCCACATCACCAGAATTATCTCCGGGCGACTAGAGTGCGAATCTATATCTATCCAGTATATTAAAACTTGGAATATACGTTCATGACGCATATATGCGAAATATTTATATACTCGATTGTCCAAATCAATATAAATAAAATATTCAAATACATTGAATAAGGTTTAAATTTTCAAAACAAAACTGTTTTCATTTGAAAAATATACTCTTCACACTCGTTCTAGGATACTACTGATCCTATCTCTAACGAGTCATTCTAATTGGATATTACTAATCCAATATCTGATGAATTCTTCCGTTCGATTCTAATGTGTCTTATTCTCGAGCTCTGTAAACCAAAGCTCTGATACCAACTGTGATAGCCCGTAACTTCCCCGCTATGAAATTTCAATTTTTCAGATTCGTTGGAAAGATATTCTCAATTAGATTCTAATATTTTTGGTTTCGCTAAAATTAGGTTTTTTTTGTAGAACCTAGTATGGCGACATAGTGGTTTGGGTCATTAATGCCGTCTATGATTGATATTTATGATTGAAATTGTTTTGACACTATACATTTATTATAGTATCAAATAATGTGTTTTTAACGTATCAAGCATGCTTTGGCTATTATAAGGTAAAAACCCTATCCTCCGGCTTACGTTGCATTGTGTGATGGGACCTGGGTCTTATAATAGCTTCATTTTTCTTTATTTAGCATTGCGCTGTTTGTTTTATGCACTGGTATTCTTGGGAGGAAACCCATTCCGTGTTATATGGCGTGGTCCCTTGAATTACTCTCTTTTAAAGTAAAGTTTTAAATAACTATTTTAGTTCTGACACCAGTCACATGACTGACCTAGAGTTTATTGTTTCAACCTAAACTCTGGATGCCCCTATTTTCGACACGGGAAGCTAGTAGTTTTGGTTTTGCAGATTTATATTCACAAGATCCTGATTTACAGCTGGAACGATGCTCGGAAAGCTCTGTATCCGTGTATTACTTTCAGTTGTGTTTTGTATTATTTTTCCGTTGCTATGTAACTTATTGTAATCTCTGATATTTATCGAACGTATATTTATTCATACTCTGTATATTCTTGTATCTGATGGAATTGTTGTAATTTTTTTTTTGGAAATTGGTTAAACTTTTATTAGGCAACAAACTAGTGCCAAACAATATGTACAATACAGCTAACAGCTATCGTCCACGTGGCCCACTAACTTTACAAACTTAATAACACAAAGAAACACTCATTATCCCACTCCAGTGTCCTCTCGTTTACCTTTAGAGCTCATCAATGGACGCTCCACGCTCGTACAGCTGGTTCCGAGAGTTTCTCCCTCTGCCATTCGACGATCCTCTTCTCCATAATTATCTAGTCCGTGTCTCAAGCTATCGGTGATCTTCCTATTCCTTTTGCTCATGATTTTAATTTCATATACCAGCAATTTACTCAAAGCTAACGCATTTCTCTCTTTCTTCTCAAAAATTCTGCGATTTCTCTCTCTCCATAATATCCACACAGTGCATGCAGCGATGGATCTCTTGAATTTGGTCTCCAGATCCACCACATGGTTATCGAGGGATAGGTAATCGGCTATCTCCTGAATTTGGTTGCTTTCAATTGTTACTGAGAAATAGCTACAACAATAATGTAATACCGCCTTCGAATAATCACATGCAAAGAAAAGATGTTCGTGATTTTCATCATTATGTTGACATAGAACACATATCTTGTCATTAGTGATCCCCCAATTGTTTAGTCTATCTCTGGTAGGGAGACGCTGTAGTATAGCCTTATAAAGAGTAATAGACATTTTAGGACTGATTGTAGAATCCCAAATAGCTGAACTCCAATTCACCACGTTTTCTCTGTTTCGAGAATTTTCCCATGCTGTTTTGGTGGTGAAACCGTCTTTATTGTGCTTCCATCTCCATATATCAGTGTCCCTGTTAAAGTAAAGTGGGATTCCCTTGATTTTTCCTTTGGTCTCTGCATTACAAGGCAAATGCTCACATCTCCATTCGTTGTTAATTATCAATTCATTCACCTTGGATACAGGACAACCATAAGCTGAGAATGTGTCCCATCCCAATTTATCTACCAAAGCTTCCCCATCTATCCATGGATCAAGCCATAAATCAGTTTCTATTCCTTTTGCCAATTCACGTTCACAATTTGTTGCTAATAAATTTCTGATTCTGAGTATCGCTTTCCAATTGGCCGATGCATTATTGTCTATACTTGCATGCCAAAAATTTCCTTTTAAATATCTCCCTCTCATCCATCTAGCCCATAAACCTTCAGATTGAATAATTTTCCAACCCTGTTTTATTATAAACACTCGTCTCATGTCTCGAAAGTTTCTTAAACCAACTCCACCTTCCTTTTTCGGTCTGCACAAATCAGAGAATTTTATATAATGCATCCCCCCTTCCAAATGAAATCCGCACATACCTTTTCAATCTTTTTTATGGAGGCATCTGGAATTTGGAAAGAATGCATCCAAAAATTAACTTTTGGATGGATGACAGTGTGAATCAGCTCAATTCTACCAGCAAACGATAGTAATTTTGAGCTCCATCCTTGTAATTTCTCTCTTATATTAGAAATCAGAACTGCACATTCTCTATCCGTGATTTTATTATTGGATAGTGGAACCCCCAAGTATTTCACCGGTAACTCACCTTCTTCAACTCCCAAAATTCTTTTGATGGCATCTTTGCATTTACAAAATTTATTAAAATAACATTTGGATTTTTGTTCATTCATCTTCTGTCCCACATACTTATCCAGCTCACCAAAAATTCTAGTAATAGTTCCAGCAATTTTTCCTGTAGCCTTAGTACAGACTATCAAATCATCCGCATAAAGCAAGTGTGTAAGTTTTGGATGAAAATTATATATAGGCTGTATGTTACCTTCAAATTCTACTAGCTCCATTTGCAAGGAAAAGAACTCCATCGCAAATGTGAAAAGGTACGGAGATAGTGGATCTCCTTGCCTAATACCCCGATTAGAATTTATATGTCCTTTAGGAACACCATTAATAAGTATAAAGTAAGTAGGGGATTCAATACATTCTTTGATGAGATTAACAAATTTCCTTGGAAACCCCATAGCCAAAAGCATATGTATGATGAAGTTACGGTTGATTTTATCATACGCTTCGTGGAGGTCCACTTTCAGGCAAAAATTATCAGCGCCTTGCTTACTGAAATTTCGTACCAACTCATGAGCCAGAAGTGAATTCTCTGAAATACTTCGCCCTTTGATAAATGCACTCTGAGACACGGCAATTATGTCTGGTAATATTTTCTTCATTCTGTTGCACAGTACCTTGCTTAATATTTTATAATTAACATTACAGCAAGCAATAGGTCTGTAATCTTCAATTCTGGTGGGATTTTTGATTTTAGGAATGAGACAAGTGAAAGTGTGATTGATTTCCTTCAGAATTTTCCCTGTGTCCAAAGCTTCCTGAATTGAATTGATTACATATTTTTTCAGGACTTCCCAGTGCCTTATGCAGTAGGTGGAACCCAAACCATCGGGTCCCGGGGATGCATCGATAGGGATGGACTTGATAGCCTCCCAAACTTCAGTTTCACTGACCATGGAACTCAGCATCCTCCTCCCACTTTCATTGACCAACCGTCTGCAATGGATACGGGGTAAGTTAGTTTCACAAAAACCATTGTACAAGTTAGAATAATAGTTTAAAGCTGCAGATTCCATGATGTTCTTGTCATTAGACCAAGAACCATCTGGATTTATCAGCTGAAAATTATTATTCATTTGAGTACGTATAGCCATTTTAGTGTAGAAAAATTTTGTGCATTCATCCCCTTCTGTAAGCCAATGCTCTTTCGCTTTTTGTTTTAATTCAATGGCTTTGGCTTTGAGCAGCTCCTTTAGATTGTTCTGAGCATTATAGTACAACGTCCATGTTGAATCACTAGCTTTGCCTTCATCAATTTGCTTTAGATAGTTTTCAATGCTGCTTTCCAACTTCAGAATTTGATCATTTTCTTTTGGTCTTTCTTTGTTCCACTTCTTCAATCTGATTTTTGCAAATTTTAACATTTGAAGTAGAATGTAAGAAGCGCAGCCTGGTTGTAACACACATTCAATGAAATCCATAGCTTCTTTATACCCCTCTTTCATAAACCAATCATTAACATATTTGAAAGGCTTGCCTTTTGCACTCTCCTCTTTTTCAATCAAGTTAATTAACAGAGGACTATGGTCACTCGTAGAATTGTGCAAGATTTTAATTTTGATTTCTGGAAATTTATTAATGCAGTTTGTATTAACAAGAACTCTGTCCAATTTACATGATATTTTCTTACTTTCCCCACTTCTCCAATTGAATTTTAGGCCTGTGTGGATGGGTTCCAACAATCTAGCACCAATGACGCAAGTGTTAAATTCTTCTAGCTGTGAAACTCTCAATGTAAGTCCTCCACTCTTTTCATCAGCATTAAGAACAACATTAAAATCTCCCATTATCAACCATGGTGTGTTAATTGCATTAGAAAGTTGTTTAATTTTCTCCCATAAGTTGGTTCTGCCTGCAGCTAAATTACTTGCGTAAACTGCAGTGAAATGCATAATTAATCCTCCTGTATTGTTAGCAAGCATAGTAATTTGTTGAGTGTCTTTGTCAATTACTTGCATTTGCCAAATTGATTTTCTCCACATACATAAAATCCTGCCTTTGCAACCAGTGTCATTGTTATGTACAAATTGCCATTCATCTTCAAAGCTTGCAGTGAAAAAATTAACACTATCGGCTTCAAGTTTGCTTTCAAGTATACTTAACATAGAAGGATTATGATACCTTCTAATATTGTAGAGGTCTAATTGGCGAGTATCGCCATTTAAACCTCTAATATTCCAGCTAATTATTGTCATTTGGAGGTGGTGGAGCTGCTCCTCGTTACCCAAGGAGTAGGCCCACGCGAATTCATCGCCAAGTTTTTCTTTCCTTCACCTGTTCTGAATTGTTGTTCATAGTCCTTGTTTGGATTTGTATACTTTCCAGAATTTTCATTGTTGTCTTCTATGGCATCATCCTCATTTGTCAAATTTATGTCCAAGTCTTTTTGTTGTTCAACATTAATAGGACTATCTGACATATTTTGGTTTTCAACTTGTGCAGGAACCTCAGAATTCAGCTGTGTTGCCTCACCAGAACTCTCCCCTTCCATCAGCTGTGGAGAGTTCCCTCTTTCCATTCGGAATGCAGTAGAAGTGTCATCTGGGGTTACCTCGTTATGTAAATTATCTGCCTGTTTTGACGTGTAAATATTATTAGTGCTCGAATCAGACACGTTATTATCCTCTGTATTCTCCGTATGTGAATTAGCTTTGTCAGTATCATTGGCTGTGTCTCGTGTGGCCTTTTTTTTCCAAACTTGTTTGATACAGCACTGTTCAGTTTCATGACCAAAACACTTGCAATGTTTACAAATTGGAGGAACATATTCATATTCTATCTTCTAAAGATAAACATGTCCATGTTTGTCCTTCACTCTCACCTGTTTTTTAAACTCATCAGTAGCTTTCATATCCACTAGGACTCTAGCATATTTTAATCTCTTAATGTTTTTTGTGTAGTCATCCATCGCTAGGGGCGTACCAAGTAAACTAGCATGTTTACTGATACCACGTGCATTCCATAAAGCTAAATCTAGATTAGGCATCTTAACCCAAATCGGATGAGTTTCAAGCATGTCCCGTTCAAGTCTGAAATTTGGTTCCCATTTCTTGATGAATATTAGTTTGTTATCCATGAACCATGGACCTTCATCAATCCTAGGTGGCAAGGGTACCATATATCATGTCGCCAATACTAGGCTCTACAATCAAAACCGCAAAGTCACGTATTGGAAGTTGGATTTCCATCTGTGAACCGAGGCAAGGGATCGTCCTCACCGCTTCGAGACAATCTAGCCTACCATTCTCAGGCAAATACTCTGTCAAGCCTTTGGATCGTCAGGGCTGGTCCACTCGATGTGGATTAAAATGCCTAAACACTGCGTTTCCCCGCCCTATGGGGCGTAAACTGGTCATATCCAACCAAACCATCGGCCCCGGAACGACCGATATAACCGAGTCGCCTTGCTATCCATTATCCACATAAGTAAAATGCAAGGGCGTGTAAAACCACTTACACCACTCCTAGCTAGAAGGAAACGCATGTCCTCCCTGATGTCCTCTCCCCTTTCTTATTCAGATCGGGTGTGAGGCTCGCGAATTAACGCTACACAAAGCTATGCTATATTAAAGTCGTGCTTTGATCATCAACCACAAGATTTTGCTTTTCAACAGAAGCCTTGATCATTTGCATCTCAGCATGCCACACAGGAAATTCACGCTATGCAACCAACGTCTATCAATCACACAGAATGAAATCCAATGTCAGACACACATTCATTTACAAGTTCGTTCTGGGTCTGAACGAAACCGGTGGCACCTTATTCCTCGTCCCGTATGTCCAATACAGGAGAGAGGCCCTCGCATATCCGGTCAATCACCAAGAACGTTTGGACGATCACCACTTATTACCTTATATTGGGTGTATAGCCCAATCAAGACATCAGTAATCATCCAAACGATATGAAGACCTCCGGTCTTCAACCACCATCTTCATCCTCAATATATCGTCGAATCAGTTATTCCTAATGGGATAAACCCGGTCTTTCTGAATAACTCGGGTATATAATAAATAAGTGCTATAAAAACACAACATATGCCTTATTCCAATCCAGAATATTTCTTTATTCAAATATTCTCATACTTTGGGAAAGGTTCCCATTAATTTTATCAAAGATAAATTCTTTAAATTTATTATTTAATCTTCTTTTGAATATCAATTCAAACCAAATTATGGTTTATCTAAACTACTCGGGATTAGAGTGCCTTACCGAAGTAATCATTTGTTTTAATTTCCCAATCCCAACCTATTCATCCCATGAAGCAAAACTGGTAATACTTCATAGCTAACACCACGGTGTTATCGGTAAAATTAATTACCATTTCACATTCAAATCTAATTAAAGATTTAACTCTCGCTTGGAGCAAAACTGGTGATACTCCATTCTCGATCATTTCTTGAATTTGATAATTTTAGTGATCAAATTCACCTTTCAATCTATTTAAAGATTCATTAAAACTCTAATTCATTTTTAATTTCCAAAAATCATTACTTAATGATTATTCAAATCCAGGAAATAAATCCTGTCTTTAACTAGGTTAAAGGACTAATGTCATTTAAAATAAAGATCACGATAAACCCAAAATCACATTCCATTAATTATGGAATCTTCACGGAAAACATATCAATATATATAATTGATATAAACTTCCATATCTGACTAATAATATAAATGGAATAATGGCAAAGCCTTTTAAATTCCATATATATTAGCAGTCTTCCTCCATAGAAATTCACTTTAATTATTGCCAAATCGAATTCCATTCCATTGCAATTTATTTTATTAAATTGGAAAACTCTACTTTGGAAAATATCGTTTAAATCTTAACAAAAGATTTATAAATTCCAAATCACATTTCACTGTAAATCGGGTTAAAGAACGAATGTCGTTAAAACACAGTTCACGATAAACCCAATTCACATCCCATTTTATTCCAATTATTAAATATGATTGGAAAATCTAACAATCTTAATTAAAAGATTTATTCTCTCCACATGGGGTTCAAGAATGGTGTTACTGAAGACACCATTCATGACAAACCCAAAATCCCATTTGATATTAAATACAAGACTCTGAATAGATAATATATCGGCTTATATTCAATATCAAATACTACAACCAACAAATATCGTATTGGAAATAACAATATAACTATATCTTTCAAATTTCCATAACAATATCTGTATAATCACGAAATCCAACATCGAATTATTCCAAAAACAATTTCAATTCAAATCCATTCCAATTTATATATTGGAAATTCTGGTTATTTTTAAAACCATTACAAATCCAATTTATTTATTTTAAAAATAATTGGACTATAATTTTTGTTAAAAACAAGTTCATTTTGATAAAAAAAACTATTTTTATCTTTTCAAATAGGGAATTTTTCATCCCAATTGTTTCCAAATCATTTCCTATGATTTTACACTAATTATTGATATTTTTTATAATTTCATCAAGGCCCGTACAGTCAAATTTCGTAAACGGCCATCGAACTGCACTTACAGTGACCTTTTCCAAATTTGATTTGGACATAATTCCAAATCCAACCATTAGATTTCTAGGTTTTTGTATTCGTTAGAAAGCTCTTTTCAATACAAACCCAATGGTTCCGGTTTTAGGAGAATTCGACGGTCGGATCTCCCATAATGTCCATTCGGATTCAATGGTCGAAATTCGCGAACTGCCGCAGCGCGGCGCATTCTATTCAGGCCATTATATATATATATATATATATATATATATATATATATATATATATATATATATATTTCATTGATTTCCATTGAAAACGTATTTTGTAAATCGTTTTAAATTTGTTTTCAAAACAGTTTCAACTTCAAATTCAATTTCAAATCAAAATTGAATATTCCATCTCATTAATATATAAATGATAATATTTTCAAAACATTTGATTTTGAAATCAATTTCTTTTCGATATTCATTATAGAAATGAAAAAAATCGATAAAAATATCGTTTACGTCAAAATAGCATTAATCTAATCAACACGGCTTTATGTATCTAAGTATTTTCGTGTCCATCCAAAATCGGACATCAAAATCAGATTTTGATCTTTTACTGAATATTATTTTAAAATATTCATTATTTTAAAATATTTGTTATTTTAAAAAATTTATTCTTTCTGACCTGGAATCAGACATAGTCAATTACCATATAATTTTATTTATATGGATTTCATACACATATGTATACAACAATTAAACATAGTCGACCATCATTCAAAGTGCATTCTACACTGCATAAGCATCAAATATAAATATTTAACGCTTACACAGCTTGTCCATCAATTGATCGGCATACAACTAAATTTTGGGATCAGTGTATGTCCAATTTCACCCCAATACCCATGTGGGGTTTCAGTCAACAAATAATGAATTTTATTTATGCAGTTGGGCTATGTGTAAAATTTATCATCCCAATCAATATCAGTCAAATCAGTGTTCATAAACAAATCTTCCGATTTGTTTATGAATATTTATTTTATTCCCATACACGTTAAAAAATTATAGTTTAACTATAAAATATTTTTATTCCATCCACATCACACAATCAACTTTCACAACAAAACCAAACAAACAAACAAGTCGTTCATGGTCTGTGGACGACGGGTGTCGGGTGCTTCTAAGCACCGTCTACATCCTAGTATATATTTTAACTAGAAAATAAATTAAAGTGAGGAGTTCTCACCTTTGGGATCCACTCCATCATTCTTTATTTCTGAAATTCATAACAGTTTGGATTTGCCTGAAATTCCAACGCAATCTTCTTCACGCTGTTCATAGTAAAAATCACATTTTTAATATGATGTTTGAATATTAAAAATCATATTTTTATCCAGCTACTTTCCATATAAAAGTCATATTTTTATATCTCTATTTTCTATATAAAAATTATATTTTTAAACCGCTACCTTTAAAATAAAAATCACATTTTTATTTGTTCACTTTCAATGTAAAAATCATATTTTTATAATGCTACTGTATATATAAAAATCGTATTTTTATTTCAAATCTATATATATTAAAATCGTGTTTTTTATTCTAATGATAACCATATAAAGATCGCCTCTTTATCATCATGAAACCATTATAAAAATCGTAGTTTTATCACAGTGAAAACATTATACAAATCATATCTCTATCTCTATAAAATATAATCTTTTCTATTATAAAATATTATCCTTTCCTATATAAAAATATATCCTTTTCATTTATAAAAATCTATTCTTTTCTTTTGTAAAAATCTAATCTTTTATTTTGCTATAATATATATAAAAAAATATTTTTATTTTCCTATCTCATAAAGAAAAAAACAGATTTTATTCTTGTCTATTTGAAACTGATTTCACTAAATAAATATAAATATATATAGAAGTAAATAAATAAAAATAAAACTCACCGCCTTCGGTGTACTAGAGCTTCGAACTGCAATGGAGGGGGAGTGGCGCATCGGAGTTCGCGCGTTCGGGGAATGGGACTGTAACGACAAGGATTTCGCCCGGACCTAATCGATCGTTAAACCGACCAAGACCGTTCGAATCCCGCATACGCTAACTTTGGGTATACAACACATCAGAACAAATAACAGAAGACTTCAATAAACATCATAATAATGTTACATCAGAGTACAGAATATCAGAGTATATCGAAAATAATACACAGCGGAAGATAAATTTACATAAATGTAAAACAGTGCACAGCGGAAATATAAACTACACAGCGGAAGACTGTAAATGTCTGGACACAGCTTAAAGCTTCAATCCAGAATCCTGCTCAAAACATCTGCAAAATAAAACTACTCGACTGCCCGTGTGGAAAATAGGGGCACCCGAGTTCGCAAGGGAAAAGCAAACTACGAGTCAGTCATGGGACTGGTGTGAGAACTCAAAAACAGTTGTTAACTTTGTTCAAAAATAAGGCAAATCACGGGACCACGCCACTTTCGCGGAACGGGTTTACCCCCATGAAAGCCAGTGTATAAACAACAATCAATATAGATATATGGATCTACTATGCATCAATCAACATGCAATATCCCTATCTACCCATTTAGATTAATCACCACTCTTAGATTTTCCAAATCCAATTCAATTTACAGAAATTATTCCTTTGGATTTTATTCCCGATTTCTTATTTCAAATCATTTGAAATACATATCTAACTTTCTATATCAAAGTAGATTTCACTTCGGGATCTCAAATCAAATCATTTGGAAATGTGAATTCCAAAACATAACAATGCATACAAACAAGTATGCAACCAAATATCGTGCTCCCCATCGACAAGGCAAAGGGTACGCACCTCGCAACTCGATATATATATGTGCACCTACCCCACATAGGAGTAGGCTACACCGACGATGCACCTCCCACTCATGGAGAGCATACACCGCCCTCTCACCCATACTTTTAGTCTCAGGGTTACCCGAATCTTTAGCCACATACTAAATCATTTCATATCCCGAAGTAGGGAAAATCATTTCACAACATAATAATCACAATGTAACATATAATACATTTCTAAATCACTTTAGAAATCATCGGGTTTTGGGCCTCGAAATCCTTTCTGTTTTATAAAACATTTTTATAAAACATTCCCTGTCCAAAATCGGGAATACATTTCTTTTCACTTAAGAAAAATATCATTTCACAATCATTCGTTAAATTTGAAATGAACACAACATCGCTAAACACCTTATCGTCAAATCGTGAAGTCTTTCACAAGGCGTTAGCACACAGATATTTTCAACCCAACCCAATGCTAAATGTAAAAGCATATTCTGCTCATAAACTGGTCGAGCACAATCCAAACCATCAATCAATCAAATTTAACATACGCCTCATTCCAATTCATTAGTCACTAACCGTAAATTAATCAAGAGAATAATTCCCCAAATATTAACCCCGAAGGCCGAAACCAACATCAGATCAATATCCAGAAAACCATTCTGCTTGGCTAACCGACAGTTAGTTTCTAAATTTCACGTTCAAATCTAATTAAAGATTTAACTATCGCCTGGAGCAAAACTGGTGATACTCCATTCTCGATCTTTTCAATCTAATTAAAGATTCATTAAAACTCCACTTAGTTTTAATCTGTGACTGGGTTAAAGAATCAGTGTCATCTAAAAACACGGTTCGCGATAAACCCAAAGTCACATCCCATTAATTATCGGGTTAAAGAACGAGTGTTATTTAAAACACTGTTCACGATAAACCCAAAAATCATTCCATTAATTATCGGGTTAAAGAACGAGTGTTATTTAAAACACTGTTCACGATAAACCCAAAAATCAATATCAATTCAATTCCAATTAAATATCATTTAATTGGTACACTTCATTAAATCTAAATAAAAAGATTTAATCTTTTCTCAACTGGGTTCAAGAACAGTGTTAGTGAAGACACCATTCACGACAAACCCAAATCACATTCGATATTCAATACAAGGCTCTGAATAGAAAATATATCGGCTTATATTCAATATCGAGTTCTACGACTAACAGATGTCGTATGGGAAATAACGATATAAATATATATATCTTTCAAATTTCCATAACAACACCTGTATAATCACGAATCCCAACATCGAAATATTCCGAAGACAATTTCGATTCAAATCCACTCCAATGCAATCATTGGAATTTTGGTTATTTTTAAAACCCTTTTCGAATTCAATTTATTTATTTAAAAATAAATAGAATTATAATCCTAGTTCAAAACTAGTTCATTTCGATAAAAATCTATTTTTATCTTTTCAAATATGGAGTTTTTCATCCCAATTCTTCCCAAATCATTTCTTATGATTTTACACAAATTATTACTATTTTTAATAATTTTATCAAGGCCTGTACGGTCGATTTCCATCAATGGCCATCGAACTGCACTTACAGCGACCTTTTCCGGATTTGATTTGGACGTATCTCCAAATCCAACCGTTAGATTTCAAATTTCTAATATTCCTTAGAAAGCTCCTTTCGATACGAACCCAACGGTTCTGATTTCAGGAGAATCCGACGGTCGGATCTCCCGTAATGTCCGTTCGAAGTCAATGGTCGAAATTCGCGAACTGCCGCAGCGCGGCGCGTTCTATTCAGGCCATTTATTATATATATAATATATATAATATATATTTCGTCGATTTCTATTTAAAACGAATTATATAAATAGTTTTGAATTCGTTTCAAAAACATTTTCAACTTCCTTTTCAATTCAAATCACAATTGAATTCTTCTTTATAGATTCGTTTTAAAATTCATTTCTATTCAATTCAAATTTCAATTCAATTTGAATTCGTTTTCAATTCAATTCATTTCGAATTCGTTTTCTATTCAATTCAATTCGAATTCGTTTTCTATTCAATTCAATTCGAATTCGTTTTCTATTCAATTCAATTCGAATTCGTTTTCTATTCAATTCAATTCGAATTCGTTTTCTATTCAATTCAATTCGAATTCGTTTTCTATTCAATTCAATTCGAATTCGTTTTCTATTCAATTCAATTCGAATTCGTTTTCTATTCAATTCAATTCGAATTCGTTTCTATTCAATTCAATTCGAATTCGTTTTCTATTCAATTCAATTCGAATTCGTTTTCTATTCAATTCAATTCGAATTCGTTTTCTATTCAATTCAATTCGAATTCGTTTTCTATTCAGTTCAATTCGAATATTTCATATACATCGTTTTCAATTCGAATATTTCATATACATCGTTTTCAATTCATATATATATTTCATATACATCGTTTTCAATTCGAATATTTCATATACATCGTTTTCAATTCATATATATATTTCATATACATCGTTTTCAATTCATATATATATTTCATATACATCGTTTTCAATTCATATATATATTTCATATACATCGTTTTCAATTCGAATATTTCATATACATTGTTTTCATTTCATACATATATATATATCGTTTTCAATTCGAATATTTCATATACATTGTTTTCAATTCGAATATTTTCACTTTCAATATATTCGATATTTTCACTTTCAATATATTCGATATTCACTTCGCTATATATATATAAATTTCACTCTTCATATATATGTTATTTCACTTCGCTATATATATAAATTTCACTCTTCATATATATGTTATTTCACTTCGCTATATATATAAATTTCACTCTTCATATATATGTTATTTCACTTCGCTATATATATAAATTTCACTTTTCATATATATGTTATTTCACTTCGCTATCAATCAATTTTCACAACAATTTCAACCAATAAATATCGTCCATGGTTTGTGGACGAGGGGCGTATATATATATATATAGATATTTATATATAGCAATTCACTTCCACTTTCAACACATATATATAAAATTATAAAAAGAAATTGAAGAGTGAGAAATCCTCACCAATAGCTATCCACTCACACGATTCTTCCTTAATAGAAATCTTCGCCTTTTGTCGCTTTCACCCGTATTCTCTACATATGTAAAAATCGAATTTTTACTATGTTATTCAATATATAAAAATCTGATTTTTACTTCGACTTTCCATAAATAAAAATATGATTTTTACTTCGACTTTCAATAAATAAAAATATGATTTTTACTTTTTAAAGAAATCAGTTTTAACTCTTTAAAAATTCTGTTTTTATTTTCTTTTATAATAATCAGTTTCTCTTTTTAAATTTCTGTTTTTAAAACTCTTTTATAAAAAAAACAGTTTTAAAACTTTATATAAAAAAACAGTTTTTATAACTTAAAATAAAAATTCAGTTTTATTTTCTTTTTAAAAAAAATCTGTTTTAAAATTCTTTTTCATCTTAAAAACCCAGTTTTTAAATCTAAGAAAAACAAACCAGTTTTATGCTTTTTAAAAATTTCAGTTTTAAAATCTTTAAAATCAGTTTTATATTTTTAACAAAATCAGTTTTATATTCCTATAAAAAAACAGTTTTTAATACTGTTTTTAAAAATTTCAGTTTTTAATTTCTTTATAAAATCAGTTTAAAAATCTCATAAAATCAGTTTAACCTTTTTATAAAATCTGTTTTTAACTTTTAAAAACCAGTTTTCAATTCTTTTTAAAAAAAATCAAAATCAGTTTTTATTTTTTTCTATATAAAAAAAATCAGTTTTTATTTTTAAACTAAATCAGTTTTTATAATTTCTATTTAACATCAGTTTTTTTTTTCTTTAAACTTATAAAAAAATGGATCAGTTTTACAGATAAAATAAAAAAGAAAATAAATGAAAAAAAGGAAAACGCTCACCTATGTAGCTGCGAAGGGGGTGAGGCGTCGTCGGCGGTGGCTCAGGCGGCGTTCGGAGGTTCAGGGAGGCATCGCGGCGGTGGTTTCGGGAGGGGCTTCGATTTCGTCTCGAGTCCCGTAGCCTGGAGGGAGGAAGTTGCGAGGGTGGTGGGGCGATCTGGCGTGGGTTCGTCGGCGATGGGTTCGTCGGCGGCTCGAGCTAAGGGGCGGCGGCGCGATAAGTTAGGTTTTTTTTTTTTTTTTTTTTGTTATTTCTGATTAATGAAAAGGGGGGGGGGGCCAGGAAGATGATAAAGGAGGGAAGAGGTTTTTTTTTATTTTTTATTATTATTTAATTATTAAATTTCGCAAAAAGGTTGACTTTCATCCACGACCTCGAAACGAGGCCTACTGCCTGTCGTCCATAGCGTTTAACCCCCATTCCGAACACAATGGGATATGTATCGCAAGCTGGTTTGATCGTTACAATCGGTTTCCTTTTGAATTTTCATTTAAATCACTATATTGAATTTTAAACGTACTTTTCAAATTACCGGGGCCACATACTGACTAGAAAAATTCCAGAAAAATATTTTCTAGCTTCGTATTGACGATACGGTCCTAACAAAACTAGTTTCGTCGAAATCTGAGACCGTTTGAAAAATGGCCAATTTCCAGTCGATTAAAATCAACTGAAACTGGTCAAACGCATTTTCCTTTGCCACGCTCACATATTGATTCGAAAAATTATGAAATTTGGAATCTAGCAATAACTTTACATCACGGACCCAACAAAAGTGGTTTCGTCGAAATCCGAGGTCATTTGCAAAATGTCCATTTTTAAGGGCCTGAATTCCATAGCGACTATTCAGAATTTTCAACTGGACATATCTTTTGATTCCCGATATGAAATCTTGATTTCTCGGATTCGTTGGAAAGATATTCACTATTAGATCCTAATGTTTTTGGTTTCACTAAAATCCGGATTGTTTTGCACCCGGTGCATTCAATTGAAGTTTGAAATTGAATTATCGAACTACCGCGCCATTTTCAATTCTATTTATAATTATATATAAATATTTATATTCTAACGACGACGCGTATAATATATACGTTCGAATTCTATTCAAAATAAATTTCTCGTCGATATTATTTAAAATAATTCATTTTAAATAATCAAAATTCGCTAAAATTGCCAAAATAAAAATTTCAAACTGGCTCGCATTTTACGGGTTGTTACAATCTCCCCCACTTAAAACTTTTCGTCCCCGAAAAGGAACAAAGTCGAAAGTGGTTTGATTATCCAACTCTACGCTCGATCTGGCTTCTATTCTCCAACTCTTTAGTTTCTGAGAATTTTCAAAATTTCAAAAATTTGGCTAACACCCTAAATTTTTGAAAAATTTCGCCATAACCTCCCCTGCACCGGGAGCATCGGGGAATTTCAAATAGCTTCCCCGGTCCTTCAGATCTCAAAAAGAAAAAGAAAAAGCCAAGCGGCTAGCCAATAGGCTCACAAAATCATCATCACCCAAACAAAACAGGAAATTATGTAGTAAACATGTACCTATTTGTCGGGCAAACAAATTTTATTCTCTGGCTCTAGCCTCCTTGCTATGACCTGTTCAATGATATACATGTATATGCAAGCAGATGCGACCAAATTCCAATACAATTCAATATTTGGTTGAATTAGGCAAAATGGTTAAAATTTAGCAACCAAATAAACAAACCACACAAACATCAATCAATTAGTTGATTATATTTTCAAATATATAATTTTATATATTTAAAATCATATTTTCTAAAATCAGATTATATATATAATCACAGATACGTTATTTATAAACAAATAACTCTCGACTCATTCTAGGGCATTTCTAACCCCATCTCTAACGAGTCACTCATCCTAGAATGCTACTGATTCTATCTCTAATGAGGATTCTTTTATAGGACATTACTAATCCTACCTCTGATGAGTCTTTTGTTCAGTTCTAACGAGTTGTACCCCAAAGATTTGAGTTTAACCAAAGCTCTGATACCACGTTGTAACGACAAGGATTTCGCCCGGACCTAATCGATCGTTAAACCGACCAAGACCGTTCGAATCCCGCATACGCTAACTTTGGGTATACAACACATCAGAACAAATAACAGAAGACTTCAATAAACATCATAATAATGTTACATCAGAGTACAGAATATCAGAGTATATCGAAAATAATACACAGCGGAAGATAAATTTACATAAATGTAAAACAGTGCACAGCGGAAATATAAACTACACAGCGGAAGACTGTAAATGTCTGGACACAGCTTAAAGCTTCAATCCAGAATCCTGCTCAAAACATCTGCAAAATAAAACTACTCGACTGCCCGTGTGGAAAATAGGGGCACCCGAGTTCGCAAGGGAAAAGCAAACTACGAGTCAGTCATGGGACTGGTGTGAGAACTCAAAAACAGTTGTTAACTTTGTTCAAAAATAAGGCAAATCACGGGACCACGCCACTTTCGCGGAACGGGTTTACCCCCATGAAAGCCAGTGTATAAACAACAATCAATATAGATATATGGATCTACTATGCATCAATCAACATGCAATATCCCTATCTACCCATTTAGATTAATCACCACTCTTAGATTTTCCAAATCCAATTCAATTTACAGAAATTATTCCTTTGGATTTTATTCCCGATTTCTTATTTCAAATCATTTGAAATACATATCTAACTTTCTATATCAAAGTAGATTTCACTTCGGGATCTCAAATCAAATCATTTGGAAATGTGAATTCCAAAACATAACAATGCATACAAACAAGTATGCAACCAAATATCGTGCTCCCCATCGACAAGGCAAAGGGTACGCACCTCGCAACTCGATATATATATGTGCACCTACCCCACATAGGAGTAGGCTACACCGACGATGCACCTCCCACTCATGGAGAGCATACACCGCCCTCTCACCCATACTTTTAGTCTCAGGGTTACCCGAATCTTTAGCCACATACTAAATCATTTCATATCCCGAAGTAGGGAAAATCATTTCACAACATAATAATCACAATGTAACATATAATACATTTCTAAATCACTTTAGAAATCATCGGGTTTTGGGCCTCGAAATCCTTTCTGTTTTATAAAACATTTTTATAAAACATTCCCTGTCCAAAATCGGGAATACATTTCTTTTCACTTAAGAAAAATATCATTTCACAATCATTCGTTAAATTTGAAATGAACACAACATCGCTAAACACCTTATCGTCAAATCGTGAAGTCTTTCACAAGGCGTTAGCACACAGATATTTTCAACCCAACCCAATGCTAAATGTAAAAGCATATTCTGCTCATAAACTGGTCGAGCACAATCCAAACCATCAATCAAATTTAACATACGCCTCATTCCAATTCATTAGTCACTAACCGTAAATTAATCAAGAGAATAATTCCCCAAATATTAACCCCGAAGGCCGAAACCAACATCAGATCAATATCCAGAAAACCATTCTGCTTGGCTAACCGACAGTTAGTTTCTAAATTTCACGTTCAAATCTAATTAAAGATTTAACTATCGCCTGGAGCAAAACTGGTGATACTCCATTCTCGATCTTTTCAATCTAATTAAAGATTCATTAAAACTCCACTTAGTTTTAATCTGTGACTGGGTTAAAGAATCAGTGTCATCTAAAAACACGGTTCGCGATAAACCCAAAGTCACATCCCATTAATTATCGGGTTAAAGAACGAGTGTTATTTAAAACACTGTTCACGATAAACCCAAAAATCATTCCATTAATTATCGGGTTAAAGAACGAGTGTTATTTAAAACACTGTTCACGATAAACCCAAAAATCAATATCAATTCAATTCCAATTAAATATCATTTAATTGGTACACTTCATTAAATCTAAATAAAAAGATTTAATCTTTTCTCAACTGGGTTCAAGAACAGTGTTAGTGAAGACACCATTCACGACAAACCCAAATCACATTCGATATTCAATACAAGGCTCTGAATAGAAAATATATCGGCTTATATTCAATATCGAGTTCTACGACTAACAGATGTCGTATGGGAAATAACGATATAAATATATATATCTTTCAAATTTCCATAACAACACCTGTATAATCACGAATCCCAACATCGAAATATTCCGAAGACAATTTCGATTCAAATCCACTCCAATGCAATCATTGGAATTTTGGTTATTTTTAAAACCCTTTTCGAATTCAATTTATTTATTTAAAAATAAATAGAATTATAATCCTAGTTCAAAACTAGTTCATTTCGATAAAAATCTATTTTTATCTTTTCAAATATGGAGTTTTTCATCCCAATTCTTCCCAAATCATTTCTTATGATTTTACACAAATTATTACTATTTTTAATAATTTTATCAAGGCCTGTACGGTCGATTTCCATCAATGGCCATCGAACTGCACTTACAGCGACCTTTTCCGGATTTGATTTGGACGTATCTCCAAATCCAACCGTTAGATTTCAAATTTCTAATATTCCTTAGAAAGCTCCTTTCGATACGAACCCAACGGTTCTGATTTCAGGAGAATCCGACGGTCGGATCTCCCGTAATGTCCGTTCGAAGTCAATGGTCGAAATTCGCGAACTGCCGCAGCGCGGCGCGTTCTATTCAGGCCATTTATTATATATATAATATATAATATATATTTCGTCGATTTCTATTTAAAACGAATTATATAAATAGTTTTGAATTCGTTTCAAAAACATTTTCAACTTCCTTTTCAATTCAAATCACAATTGAATTCTTCTTTATAGATTCGTTTTAAAATTCATTTCTATTCAATTCAAATTTCAATTCAATTTGAATTCGTTTTCAATTCAATTCATTTCGAATTCGTTTTCTATTCAATTCAATTCGAATTCGTTTTCTATTCAATTCAATTCGAATTCGTTTTCTATTCAATTCAATTCGAATTCGTTTTCTATTCAATTCAATTCGAATTCGTTTTCTATTCAATTCAATTCGAATTCGTTTTCTATTCAATTCAATTCGAATTCGTTTCTATTCAATTCAATTCGAATTCGTTTTCTATTCAATTCAATTCGAATTCGTTTTCTATTCAATTCAATTCGAATTCGTTTTCTATTCAATTCAATTCGAATTCGTTTTCTATTCAGTTCAATTCGAATATTTCATATACATCGTTTTCAATTCGAATATTTCATATACATCGTTTTCAATTCATATATATATTTCATATACATCGTTTTCAATTCGAATATTTCATATACATCGTTTTCAATTCATATATATATATTTCATATACATCGTTTTCAATTCATATATATATTTCATATACATCGTTTTCAATTCATATATATATTTCATATACATCGTTTTCAATTCGAATATTTCATATACATTGTTTTCATTTCATACATATATATATATCGTTTTCAATTCGAATATTTCATATACATTGTTTTCAATTCGAATATTTTCACTTTCAATATATTCGATATTTTCACTTTCAATATATTCGATATTCACTTCGCTATATATATATAAATTTCACTCTTCATATATATGTTATTTCACTTCGCTATATATATAAATTTCACTCTTCATATATATGTTATTTCACTTCGCTATATATATAAATTTCACTCTTCATATATATGTTATTTCACTTCGCTATATATATAAATTTCACTTTTCATATATATGTTATTTCACTTCGCTATCAATCAATTTTCACAACAATTTCAACCAATAAATATCGTCCATGGTTTGTGGACGAGGGGCGTATATATATATATATAGATATTTATATATAGCAATTCACTTCCACTTTCAACACATATATATAAAATTATAAAAAGAAATTGAAGAGTGAGAAATCCTCACCAATAGCTATCCACTCACACGATTCTTCCTTAATAGAAATCTTCGCCTTTTGTCGCTTTCACCCGTATTCTCTACATATGTAAAAATCGAATTTTTACTATGTTATTCAATATATAAAAATCTGATTTTTACTTCGACTTTCCATAAATAAAAATATGATTTTTACTTCGACTTTCAATAAATAAAAATATGATTTTTACTTTTTAAAGAAATCAGTTTTAACTCTTTAAAAATTCTGTTTTTATTTTCTTTTATAATAATCAGTTTCTCTTTTTAAATTTCTGTTTTTAAAACTCTTTTATAAAAAAAACAGTTTTAAAACTTTATATAAAAAAACAGTTTTTATAACTTAAAATAAAAATTCAGTTTTATTTTCTTTTTAAAAAAAATCTGTTTTAAAATTCTTTTTCATCTTAAAAACCCAGTTTTTAAATCTAAGAAAAACAAACCAGTTTTATGCTTTTTAAAAATTTCAGTTTTAAAATCTTTAAAATCAGTTTTATATTTTTAACAAAATCAGTTTTATATTCCTATAAAAAAACAGTTTTTAATACTGTTTTTAAAAATTTCAGTTTTTAATTTCTTTATAAAATCAGTTTAAAAATCTCATAAAATCAGTTTAACCTTTTTATAAAATCTGTTTTTAACTTTTAAAAACCAGTTTTCAATTCTTTTTAAAAAAAATCAAAATCAGTTTTTATTTTTTTCTATATAAAAAAAATCAGTTTTTATTTTTAAACTAAATCAGTTTTTATAATTTCTATTTAACATCAGTTTTTTTTTTTCTTTAAACTTATAAAAAAATGGATCAGTTTTACAGATAAAATAAAAAAGAAAATAAATGAAAAAAAGGAAAACGCTCACCTATGTAGCTGCGAAGGGGGTGAGGCGTCGTCGGCGGTGGCTCAGGCGGCGTTCGGAGGTTCAGGGAGGCATCGCGGCGGTGGTTTCGGGAGGGGCTTCGATTTCGTCTCGAGTCCCGTAGCCTGGAGGGAGGAAGTTGCGAGGGTGGTGGGGCGATCTGGCGTGGGTTCGTCGGCGGCTCGAGCTAAGGGGCGGCGGCGCGATAAGTTAGGTTTTCTTTCTTTTTTTTTTTTTGTTATTTCTGATTAATGAAAAGGGGGGGGCCAGGAAGATGATAAAGGAGGGAAGAGGTTTTTTTTTTTTTTTTTTTATTTAATTATTAAATTTCGCAAAAAGGTTGACTTTCATCCACGACCTCGAAACGAGGCCTACTACCTGTCGTCCATAGCGTTTAACCCCCATTCCGAACACAATGGGATATGTATCGCAAGCTGGTTTGATCGTTACAATCGGTTTCCTTTTGAATTTTCATTTAAATCACTATATTGAATTTTAAACGTACTTTTCAAATTACCGGGGCCGCATACTGACTAGAAAAATTCCAGAAAAATATTTTCTAGCTTCGTATTGACGATACGGTCCTAACAAAACTAGTTTCGTCGAAATCTGAGACCGTTTGAAAAATGGCCAATTTCCAGTCGATTAAAATCAACTGAAACTGGTCAAACGCATTTTCCTTTGCCACGCTCACATATTGATTCGAAAAATTATGAAATTTGGAATCTAGCAATAACTTTACATCACGGACCCAACAAAAGTGGTTTCGTCGAAATCCGAGGTCATTTGCAAAATGTCCATTTTTAAGGGCCTGAATTCCATAGCGACTATTAAGAATTTTCAACTGGACATATCTTTTGATTCCCGATGTGAAATCTTGATTTCTCGGATTCGTTGGAAAGATATTCACTATTAGATCCTAATGTTTTTGGTTTCACTAAAATCCGGATTGTTTTGCACCCGGTGCATTCAATTGAAGTTTGAAATTGAATTATCGAACTACCGCGCCATTTTCAATTCTATTTATAATTATATATAAATATTTATATTCTAACGACGACGCGTATAATATATACGTTCGAATTCTATTCAAAATAAATTTCTCGTCGATATTATTTAAAATAATTCATTTTAAATAATCAAAATTCGCTAAAATTGCCAAAATAAAAATTTCAAACTGGCTCGCATTTTACGGGTTGTTACAGGGACTGGCGGAAGTTAGTGTTTCAGGCGTTGAGGGCTCGGGGTTCTTCATTTGGGAGCGTTGCGCTCTGGAGAAGAGGGGAAAGGAAGGCGCTGCCAAGGGGGGAACGTCGGAGGTAGGCGACACAAGGAGGGGGCCGCGTTGATCGATGGCGATATGGGATCGTGAGGGGCTGAAGCGATTTGGGCGGCTTGTTTTATTTTAATTATTTTTTTTTCTAAACCTAAAACTAACGAGGCGGGGGATAAGAGAGAGTGAGGATTTTATATTATTTTTAATTCCTAAATGTTGACTTTTTATTCGACCACTAAACGAGACCCAATGACTGTCGCCTTTAACTGATTACCCTCATTCCGAACACAATGGGATATGTTTCGTAAGCCAATTCGGCTGTTACGATCAGTTTTCATCAAATTCAAAATATAAATCAGTATATATTGAATTTGAACGTACATTCTAATTTATTGGGGCCACATACGAATTCTAAAAATTTCAGAAAAATTATTTCAAGCTTCGTATTGACGATATAGTCCTTAGAAAACTAATTTCTTCAAATTTGAAGACCGTTTGAAAAATGGTCATTTTCTGGTCGATCGAAATTGACTTAAACTGTTAAAAGACGTTTTCTTTTGCCACGCTCACATATTAATTCCAAAAATTATGAATTTTGGAATCTAGCAATAACTTGATATCCCGGATCCAAAAAAAGTGGTCTCGTTGAAAACGGACGTCGTTTGCAAAATTTCCATTTTTAAGGGCTGAAATTCCATAGCGACTATTCTGAATTTTCAACTGGGCATAACTTTTTATTCCCACAATGAAATTTCAATTTTTTGGAAAGATATTTTCAAATAGATTCTAATATTTTTGGTTTTGCCAAAATCCGATTTATTTTGAATCCTGTACATTCATTTGAAATTTGGAATCGAATTTTTAAACTACCCTGCCATTTCCAATTCCTTTTATAATTAAAATAAATATTTGTATTCTAACTTTGATTCAAATAAACATATACGTTCTAATTTTATTCAAAATAAATTTCTCGTCGTTATTATTTAAAATAAGTCATTTTAAATATTCTAAATTCATTAAAATTGCCAAAAATAAATAAATTAATTTGGTTCAGATTTTCCGGGTTGTTACACATCATTTATGCGAAGGTATGAATATTTGAATTGGAATGAGAAATTAAATGTCCATAAGAATGAGCACTACATAAAAGGGTTAAAATAGACATAAAGGGCATTTCCAAGGAAGATATTAGGAGTGTTAGGAGACGGAATAATAGGCATACGGAAGAAAAGAGTTAAGATAAGAAACACACTTTTGTGAAAAATTGGACTTCAATCTTTGTTGAAAAGAGAGTAGCTAGAATACGAAAGTTTGAAGAAAAAGAATAAATATGTTTTTCCCACTTTGCTAGAAGCATGCTTTAAAAACTACAAAAATGAATCTTGACATACCATAAAATTATTTTGTTAAATGAAATACTGGAGTAACTTGTAACATTTAATTGACAGGCTCAAGTTATGCAATAGTTCCATTTGGAATGAAATTGAAAATATGATTTTTGAAAACATAAATGTTTAGAATTTTTTTTTTTTGAAAAGGTTACCATTTCTTCTGTTAAGCTAACTATAAGTATAAATTTCAGATAAAATAGAAGATGGATTATTTAAATGGATAAAAGGTTAATAGTAAGCGAATAACTGCAAATTGTACATTTATGAGCTTTAATAGAAAGAAATGTAAGTTCTTTAAAAAGCATCAGATAATGAAAATCTTAAAAATTATTTTGTAATTGTTATAATTTCCATGTAACAACATCTAAATTTTAAATTTTTACAAGAATTTTTAGTTTTCTTGTTTTACTCATATTTTAAGTTTTACATAAAATAAATATATTCATAAAGTTCATTCCTTTAAGACTTGGTAGTACTTGTAATTATGAATATGAAACTTATTTGACAATTAATTGGGTATAAGAGGACATATAGGAGTAATAGGCAAGGAATGCTCATTCGAAATAAGAAAGGAATTACAAGAATAGGTGAAATAATGGAATATGCAACATTTCCTTGTAATAATGAGTGCGAGGAATTAGAAAAGTAGAAGTTACCATTAATTACTCTAAATAAATAAATTTTGTAGTTTATGGCTATTAAATGAATTTTGAAAAGCATATTCGAAAAGCAATGAATGGTTATGTTTTTTTAAAGAAACATTCATAGATAATAAAAATCTTTGAAATTCGGAACATAGATTAGTATGAGGCTTGAAATATACATGGCAATAAAAGTTCATATATATATATATATATATATATATATATATATACAACAAAGTTATAAAGCTTGATTACTAAGAGGTGTATATAACTTGAATAATGTTTCTAAAAGTGTTTTTTAGAAGTAACAACATATTTTGAAAATATAGCATTAAATGTCATTAGACATTTTAGGAGACTTAATTATTTCCTAATTCAATTTTGGATATCTGATTAATATTCCAATTTTAAATAGAATAAGCATTTGTTTTACTAACCATTAAAATGTTTTATGTAAAACGTTCTTGAAAAATGTTGATAAATATAAGTGTTTTAAAAAAAAGTTATTTTGCCCTTATTTTAGAACATTTATCAAATGCTTCCAAAACTTCGAGAGGTTTGAAAAGAAGCATCTATTTCCTTATTGTAACAGTTTGATGTAAGGAAATTGTTATTAAAGAATGTTTTATTTAAAAGATAAATAAGAAAGTTAGAAGCATTACACTCTCTGTAAAAGAGTTACATTTTGAAAGTGAAAATTTAATACTTCAGGTTTTAATAAGACAATAAATGCAAATTTTTGGAATTCATTGCATTTTAGTGAGTTCTTTGAGCATATGCATATATAATAATGTAACACTGACAATAACATATAAATGCATTTGTTATGTGTCACTATAAAGATTATACATTTACAAAAGAAATAAATTCAAAGTAAATATTTTTCTTGAAACAAAGCATGTATTGATATTTAGTTTAGTAAGCATTAATCTCTTCATAAAAAATTATATTATAGAGGAAAAACGCAAAAATTTGTCCTTTCAGGTTTTTATGAAACATCAAGCACCTTATTTTAACTTTATGCAAGTTTGAATTTTGATAATGACATAAACAATTGTTTGAAAAATATATTATAACTATTGAAATTACACTTTATAAAAAGAGATAATACAGGAAGAAATACGAGCAACAAATTAAGTGAATCGAAATCAGGTTCTAAGACTAAGTAAGAGTAAGTTGTGCAACCTAATTTTAAAATTTTAGTGTTAGTCCCATAGGTTTATATTAGAAAAGTTGGTAAAGTGTAAGGGTTTCCAAAATCAAGTTTTGGTTGTAAACTAGGTTGCCCTAGATAGTTTAGTTTAGGAATTAGCATGATTATGAACGTATTTAGAGATTAACAATATATATAAATATATAGGTATAGTGTAAGCAACATAATTTACGATTTTCGAAAAGAATAGGATTCATGGATATTAATTGCAAGTTTAATTGGCAATCAATTTGTAATTAATAAGAGAATTTGTATGGACTGACTTGAAGAGAGTTTAATAATTGAATTTTATGGATTGATTTGAAGAGAGTTTGATTTGAGGAAATGGATGTATTTCCAAACGTGAAAGCACTTGAAAAATAATTTAATTTGGAGAAATTAATATTCCCTAGGAAGTTGAATAAATTGAGAAAGAATTGGATAAATGGTCCAAAATTCAACTATTATGGATATTAAATAAGATTATGGATGAAACACATCTTTAGGAAAAGGGAAATTTGAGGAGGATAAGAAGTATTGGAATGTCATATTAAATGTGGAATAAAGGATTGGGACATCGACACCATTTATATCACTGATTGTAAGTGATGACTCCAAAAATATTTTATTTTCTTAGGTGTTGAGAATTTAATCACTAGTAGTCTCCCGTGATGATTGAAAGATGATATAAAGTGATGAAAGTAATATATCCTTAATTGTGCCTATGTGATTTGGAATTTACAACAATTAGCGAATTTATTTTGAGCGATAATTTATTTTAGGACATCTGACTAGTGGATTAATTACATTTTGAATTTGGAAGTTAATAAGCGAATCGAATTTGCAGCTCGTGATGAGGAAATATTTTGAACTCAAGGTTTTTGGATATTGAGTAAATAAGTTTAGCTTTCAATAATGTCATCCTCAAGAATAAGAACTTAAAGTGTGAGATTAAGGAATATGCCTAAATATTGGATTTGCGTATATTAGCCTTTATAGTTTGAATATAACTATGTTTTGGTTTGCTTTTGTTTCATTTTTATAAATTAGTCTTTTAATCATTTAAAAAAGACTATATTTGGAATTATAAGGAATATACATTAAATGTAAAGGGTTTGATGTGTGATTTTGCGTTTTTGCATGCAGATTACACTATCCATTCAAAGTAAAACAATATCGATTCCAAGTAATGTTAAATATGTCAACATTATTCTTTAGGTAGATTTATGGAAATTATAGGGAAAAAATCATTTATTGGAATATATATTCCAGCAAATTGGAGCATAGGAAAATATATTTGGTACAGACTAGGACATTAGTTAGTTAAATTTGGAGAATTTAGTTTAGAAAATTATTGATTTTTTGGGTCATACCTCATTTGAAGATCAGATGGCAGACAAGAAATATAGCCAGAGCTTTAAGGATAAAGGGAAAAGTTTGCATCTTGAATCTCTTAAACAATAGGAAAACCATCAATGAATATTACTCGAATCAAATTTGTGATTAAACTTCGAAAAAAGTCTAATTTGGTTAGGCAGACTGTGAAGGTTAGAAAGTCGACACTATATTTTGGGCTTTTCCAATATTAGGGAAATGAAAGATATTTTGTTAATAGGAGCCCATGATGTTTTATACTTTTATATTTGATAAGATACCTTCACACTATAGAAAATTCTGGTAGGGTCTAATTAAGAAATGGGGACGACAGAACCCTTGGTGTCTCATTCCACCACAGGTATTGTGGAGCACGAGATTACAAGTATCCGCAACATTTAGTTATATTGGTTCGAGTACATGAGGGAGAAAAATCGATGGAAGGGATGAAAATTTTAAATTTTGTAGCCTTTCACGACATCTAAGGATTATATGGTTCCATTATTGATGCTAGATTGAATGGTAAGACTTGTCTACAACACAAATGCACTACGCACTTATGTAGGAATTATGTTATGGTGCTTTGCATACATACAACATCCCATGTTAAACCCGTAAAATATACCCTAAATGGACATAGGCAGTTAAATTAAGTAACAATAATAATAAACAATAATAAATTTATAAAATATTAATGGGATGAAAATAAGAATTTTGGATAATTTAGAATAAGACAATGAAAGTATTACTATTGTATTCGTAGCAAAATTCTAGTTCGTTTCTATATTTTATTTGCTGAAAACGGAGTATTTATGATGAAGTTATTAATAAAACAAGTTATACGTAAATTGTACACACATAAGATTTGAAATTCAAACTGAATGAATATAAATCTAGAATAAATTTATATATTGATTGGCATAATGTATTATTTCTTGAACGTTTTAATTTGTGTGTGTATATATACACAAGATCGGACAAGAATGAAAAGAAATGGAATATAATCAATCACATTAATCACTATTAAATAAATAAGGTAAACGATCAGGAGAATTAATCTCCTAGGATTCGACCCTTAGGGGGGGGTCAACCTCTCCCTTTGAAGGAGGTCGATTGCCCTCCTAGGGAGAGTGTCGATAGCTCGTGAGGATGATTGGTGGGGAAGGTTTTATTTTATTAGGGGTTTTTATATAGTTTTTCTTAAAAGGACCATCCAGATTTTATATACCTAATCGTATGATCCACATAAAAACTAGCAACTATAAAAATACCTCATCCATACATTTCACTTTCTTCTAAGTTCTACTTCACCACTTTGTCTCTTTACCATTTTCTTAATTCCAGAAAAAAGTTAGGTTTCATCTAACCTATATTCTGTCTTTTAATTCTTATCTAGATTCTAGAATTAAGTATAGTGTGTGTGTGTGTGTATATATATATATATATATATATTAGGTTCTAGATATGATTCTTGTGTGTGTGTGTATATATATATATATATATATATATATGAGGATTTGGAGTATACTGATTTGAAAGGCTCAATCCAGATTTGTTAGATTCTACATTGAATTCACTATTCTTCTCTTCCTATCTCTGTAAGTGGAAATTATACGAATTTTTTATTTTCGATATTTTGTAGTGTAGATTTGGATTGTTATCCTAAAGGGGTTAGGATTTTCATGAAAACAAAATATAAACAAATACTCCAAATCCCTTATGATTTGCAGAAATGGTTAATCAATTGGTGTAAACTGGGTTTTGGTTATAATGTAATAAAAGATAGGATACTGGGTGTTGTACAATTTCTGATAACGGTCTGATTCACTTCTTTTGAAATTATAAAATTATGTATGAATATGCAAAGGCATATGAATTGAGTATTGTAGATTTAATAAGTTTAAGCATCTATTTTCAAAATATAAAGTTCGAACGTATTATATATATCGCTAAAGTCTTAAGTTTTTGTATATATAAATCATATGAAAAAATGTACCAAAAATGAGATTTTACATATCTATTATATTATCTGAAAGCACAATCTTCCTTCGAAGACCTTTCAGATCCAGATTCTCCAAAAAATTCAGAGATCGACACGTGTATAGTGTTTCAATCCTCACCATTCAGTACAATAACCGTCTAACTATTCAGCGACCGCTCATACCTTTTAAATTGAATTATGCCATACCTCCGAACATACCACATCCGCCGCCCTATGTCTATTTTCTTCGAATTAGATCTGGTATATACGTCAGTTTGAAAAACGTTTCATTCCTCACTCTTGAACCCTCTTCCACAGCCGCCATTATCGAAGCAGCGGAATTCTCAGGATTCGAGCAGCCATTCTACGCAGCTCACACGTGATTCAGAAACGACCAAGATATCGACTTCAGGTAAGTACTTACGTTAGTCCAAGCCGTAATTTTTTTGATTCAGTTGAACCTCTGATCTGAAAATGGTTGACCTGCCGACGTATTTACCCTAGAAGGCTAGAATATCGTTATCCTGGACGGCTACACTTCAGCCCTGAATTGTGTACCCGTGGTTGTCAACAACCGAATACTTCTTATTTAGTTCGAACTGGCCGTATATGCTGCTAAGCCTTAGTTCGTGCAGCTGCGTTCGTTTACAATCGACCTTCGAATTTTTACTCGGCAACCAACGGCCGTTTACTTCCTATGCAAAATATTTCGTCTTATTTTCCTGGTGCAGTTAAATTGCAACATTACTATGAAGTGGAGTAGTGTAATGATTATCAGTACTATCATGTTTGTTATGCATACAAAAGTATCCATGCTACTGGATTTGGTTTCAAAATAAACCAGTGCGCCCTTTGCTGATTATAAGCTACACCTTAACTTCCTGAATCCAATAGTAGGTATACTTATCCATTTAGAATTAGGCAATACGTACATCAAATAAAATTAGTTCAGAATCTTTCAAAGTATAGGACATGTTGAAATTCAAGTTGTAAAAAAGTTTTGCAACATAGACGTAAATTTAAGCACCACAAACCGATTTCAGATACTCAAAACGGATACTGGAAACCGACAATGACAGCAAATAGGTTGAACCTCACTGAAGGAAAACTGAATTTATATAAATTGACACTGAAAATGTCGGGTGTTCCAAGTAATTATCTACGCATAATGCAAAATATACCATAGCTCCAAACCAAAGATCAATATACATCTCCTGATTGTCTGCGTTGCATTACATGTAACATAAATTTATTTGACAAAATAACCAGTGTAATGATTAGTAATGCTGATGGTTGTATCAACAATGGCTACATGCGCTATTCAGTTCAGCAATTATAGCAACTCTCAAGCATACAGTCACATAAAATAATAAATAAACTGTTAATCACTATTTGCTTTAACAGTAGAAATATGCTTCTACTTAGCACTATTAGAAATACAATTTTCAACCTCATATAATATAGTAAGACATCCGAAATATACAGATATGAAAAATATTGCAATTTAACTAATATATAAACTTCTGTCTAATTCATTATTCTTCTTACTCACATGTAATGTTAATGTTTATTTTGGAAACTTGTGGTAACAATTTTCATATGACTGGTATAATTTATTTAATAGTGTTCGAACATTTTTATGATTTTTTTCCCACTATTACTAAATTTGATAAGAAATCAAAACTATAACCAATGCTTTTTCTCCTTTCCCTTTAATTCCTTTCTTGAACAATAAAACAATTCTAAAGGCTTAAGTGTTGTAAGTAATGGTATTAAGAAATGTGTATGTAATGTTCAATCACTGATGTCTTTTCTTACAGTTCTGCATGACTTCATGGCTTCATTTTTATATAATTTTATGTTTGTTTTTCACCAAATTTCCATAACCGTAATTTATTTGATCTCATTTTTACATGACTTTACAAGAAGTATATTTTAAGAATGGTTATTCGCAAATCATGTTTCTTTTGCTTAGTCAATGTTACTACTTTTAACTTCTTTCTCCTCAATCACCTTCTTCGAAATGTGTTTTAATATTTGGCTTTTCAAGCGATTAATGTAAACTTATATATATATATATATACACACACACACACACACACGCACTATTTTCTACTATTATTCAACCTCTCAGTCCGTTGGTGATGATCCTTTTATCCCTCTCAAGTTATCATTTTTCTCAAATCTTTCATGCCACCAATCTTTCATTGTAAAGGTCTGCTATTATTCTATAAAAATGAGAGAAAGATCCTTTTTTTTACAAGCATCAACCATGATGCCAGCTCATGTCGTCTAAATTATTCATGATTGCAACCTTTAATTGTGTTTTACTAAAAAAATGCATGCTTTTTTATTGTACTGTTTATGAAATAGTATTAGCCTCATGAAACGAATCGTTATTGAAAATGTGTTTGACGCTCAATATGGATGTGGACACCCATGAGACTACACACTCTAATTTATAATATGAGATTGTAAAGGTAATTTATTTTATAAATTAACGATCAAAATGCTTGATATATTAATTAATTTTAAATAACGTACAACCTTGATGACACTTTTATTTGGACGATGCTATTATGATTAAAGTCAAATTTTGACCTACAATAAACGATCCCCTTTGATTTATTGTAGGAAATCTTCGAAAATACAATGAATATTGTAAAATCTTACATTGAGATAATTTAGTTCACTTTGTAAACTTGCAATTAATTTTTTTGTACCGTTATCCTACCTTTTAATTATTATTTTTAATTATGCATTTTGAGCATTTGATTAGGTGCCAGGTTTATTCCCTTTTCACAATGCTACCAGCTTTTGTTAGCATTTATAGTTGACATGAATTTAGCAAATATAATAATGAGAATAATGATATTCGATCAATTTAATCTACGAGATGGTTCCGGCTTATATTTTATGTCAATGTATATTTTTGTACTGTAATCAAGTTAACAATCTTTTTTTCTATCACTCTTTGCGTGCCGTCAATCATTATGTTCCCAAGACAAGCAAAGGAAGTTGTAGTTAGGCAGTGTATCCAACCATCTTCCTTTCTTCATGTAGTTTATTTATTTAGCTGGTATTTGTTTGCTTTCGATTACTGATTTGACTTTGATGACTAGGAACATTTAATGTTATCATGCTCTTTAAACTGATATTTTTGTTGCAATTGGGTTGCTGCTAACTGGTGGTCCTAAGAGTTAAGATAATGGAAATATGACGGCAGCGATAACAATGGCTTCATCATCATGAATGTATGTGTTTTACAGTTTAACATTAGGACTTTCATTTTGACCATACATCACTGATACTAAAAAGAGCAACATAATTTACAATATGAATGAGTTTTCATGTAATCAAGGATGAGTAGTTGTTAGATGAATTTTCATTATTATTAATAATAATCAGGTTCTATTTCTACAGCACAGTCATTAAAAATATTTATTCCCTGAACTCTTAAAAAAAATAACCTTTGTTGAGCATGTATTCAGTTTTCCTATGATTACTCTACTTTTTTTTATAACTATTTATTGATTACAGATCTGCAGTATATTTTCCTTGATAATAGCTACAACTACTACCATGTTTCCATATATGAATGATACACATTAATCATGAATCATGAAGTTTTGTAATACATAGATAAGTATTGAAGATGTTGATTTTTTTTTCCTCCTTGAATATTGAAAGAATTTTTGCTTAACATGGCCATCCTGGCTATTAAATTTAGTTCTATTTCCATTAAGCTAATGTGACAATCATCTGCTAACACCTAAAAAAATACTCGATATTCGCACACTATACTGTTAGTGCCACAGGCAGATGAAGTCCTATAAACTCTAAGAACACAACTAGGATTTCTGTAATGAAACTATCACCGCATAAATAACAAACGACTTTATTTTGCCTTTTAAGGTTTTCGGTTTATCATTATGATAAATGTTGCAAAATTATCAAATTGCATTTGGGCTAATTTAGCAATCATGTTTTATTCATGTGGTTTTTTTATACAACATGTGTAGTGTAACGACCTAGCATTTTGACCACTTCAAGTCGATAATTAAACCAACTCGAATCGTTCAAAATAATAAATTGTTATTGCTTATGAAGTTAAAATATAATCACCACAGAATCACAGACACAGAGTATATCACAGCGGAAGTAAAATTTATACAACAAGATTTAAAAATTTACATATCAGAATACAGAAGTGAATACAGATATAGCGGAAGACTGAATGCAGAATCATATTGATATATGAATACACTGACAGGAGTGCGGGTAACTGCATAACAATAGATGGATGACTGGATCTCCAACAAATCCCAGGCTCTAAAAGATATATCTCCAGGCTGAAATACTCGGTCTGATCCGGCCATTTTGCAAGAAATAAAACAAACAAAATACACGAGTCAGGACTAATAATCTTATATAAGTGAATTAACTCAAATGAAGTGTTCAGTGAAATGTACAGTAACTTAAAGGATGTTTAGGACTCCCATCCTCTAAGGATCCGTGGAAATAATATCTATATAATAATACGCTATTATTGTAATGTCTATTCAGTAAAGTAAACGTAATGAAAATAGCGTAAGCGGGATTACATTTTTACCCTTACACCGTTATAATATCGTAGTCTATACAGTACCGTAAACCCAACCTAACACGGATGGCATCAGAGGGCACTCCATAGGTATGATACAAATCAAAATCGTAGGGGCTCGATAATTATAAATATGACAAGGCACTCGAGGCAATACCCAAGGTAGGATTCTACCAATTGCACTCCCGGACCGGTGGTAACGCATAGCAGCCACTACCGCCCACCTTGGAATACACTCCCAAAATCGAAAAAGGACGCCCAAATCATCAACATAGTCATAGAAATGGTATCGAAGAAGTGCTTCCGACCAAAGGTGTTACCTCAATTAGTCATGGTATAGCTCCTGTTTTAGTCATTTCAATTATGACCCGAAGGTCAAGGCCATTTCGTTATCGTTCACCTTCTTCAATCCAGTAATCACCTCCAAGTCATCATGCTTCGTTCTGGATAATTCATCACGTACACAGTTGTTAAAGTGGTATCGGCACTGACAGAGAGTATGTGTGACGATCCCAAAACCCCGTGACACGGTGTTAAGGATAATCATTGGAATATAACACATTAATCATCATTAGCAGATCACAGATAATAGCATAAACAGAAAATAGAATAATTTACACACATATGACAGCAGAATCATATAGATATCATCACATCAGAGAAGCACAGTACAGGATACAACTTAGTGCATAATGATACATAATCAGTCACCATCGCCTGAGGCGGAATCATACATAAAGAGTACTCAAAATAAATATCAGTCTACATCGCCAATGGCGGAATCATAATCTAGATACAATAATGGCGGAGAAAATCCAAGTCAACACGGTGTAGTCAAGCCTCGCCATGAGCCAAAAGGTGCGTCAGAAACCTGTAACTAGGCTACCCGTGTGAAAATGAGGGCACCCGAGTTTGCAAGGTGAAACAAACTACGAGTCAGTCATGGGACTGGTATGAGAAATCTACTCAACTTATTAACAACAATAATAAGGCAAATCAAAGGACCACGCCACTTTCGCGGAACGGGTTTACTCCAATGAGTGCTAGTGCATGAGATAAAGTAAACGATTAAATCAACGCAATGCTTTTTATAAAATGAAGCCATTATAAGACTCAGGTCCCATCACACAATGCAACGCAAGACCGAGGATAGAGTTTTCCCTTATAATGGCCAAAGATGCTTCATACGAATAAAACAAAAGTGTTTGATATTATTACTAGTGCATATATGTTTAAAAAGCAAATTCAATCATAAATATCAATCCTAGGCGGCATAAATGACCCATACCACTATGTCGCCATACTAGTAATACAATCACGTCCGCATATTTCGTATTGGAAATTGGGTTCCTTCATGAGTCAAGGCAAGGGGCAAGCTCCTCTCCGTTCGAGACACTCTAGCAAATGCCCCGGGACCGCACACAGCAATCCCTTGGATCCTCCAAGGCCCGTCCTCTCTTACTTTTGAGGATTAATTATTCCTGAACACACGTTTCCCGGTCCTTACAGACCTATAATCGAGGCGCCTCGTATTCCAACAACAACACAGGTGAAAAGTAGATATAAATGTCAGGGCTGGGAGGTCACTGACACCACCCTAGCTAGAAAGAAACGTCATACACTCCTTGGGTCCTTCTCCCGTTTTTGACTCATACCGGGGTGTGAGGCTCGCGAATTCCCGTTATGCACAAAGCTACGTCACACAGACCATGCTTTGATCGTCAGCCACAAGACTTTGCTTTGCAACAGAAGCCTTGATCATATGCCACTTAGGCGTGCCACACAGGCAATCCACTCCATGCGACTGATTTCTGTTAATACATAACCTCTGAGCTCGTACGTCTCAGAGAAGGGCGTTAGGCAAGAGAATAAATTCTCCGCCGCCAAACAGATATATATTTAACAGAGATCAATCAACATAGAACAAAATCCAATGTCAGACACACAGTCCATTTACAAGTCCGTTCTGGGTCTGAACGAAACCGGAGGCACCAATTCCTCGCATATCCGTACAATCAACAGTATGTTTGGAAGGCTACTACTTCAATTCCTTCATGGTAGCTACTCCAATCACGAGCATCAGTAGCGCCCATCCATCCAATGTGGAGATCGTCGGTCTTCAGCCGTCTTCGACTCTTCGACTTCTCAACATCGATCGATTATTTGAAATGAGATAAACTCGGCCTTTTCAAATAACCCACGTATATTTAGATTTTCAAATCAATTAATCACATGGTTGGACTATTCAACATTCACATTTTGGTTATTTAGTTATAATTTTCATGTCAAATACATTCAACCATCACATATCAAGCAAACACAACGAAATTGGTTTATTTCCACTCTATATCGTCTATAGTATTTTATAACGATATATCGCCATTTTTATTTAATTAAAAACGGCCAAATTTAATTAAACGACGATTCAGGTCGTATCGATGCACTGGCGCTGCTTTTCACTAATTTTGTTTTACACATATCTGAAAATCTAACCGTTGGATCTTCACAAATTTTATATCATTAGGAAGGTCATTTCAAAACGAATCCAACGGTTTCAGTTTTGGGAAAATCCGACGGTCGGATCTTCCACACTAGCCATTTGAAGTTACGATTTCAATTTACGAACTGCAGCGTCGTTATTCGATTTAATTTAAATTATATATATATATAATCGTTTCTGGCGCTGTTTTTCTTCAGATTTGAATTAAACATTCCAGACAATCCAACCGTCGGATCTTCACAAAGTTGGTGCCGTTGGAAAGATATTTCCAAGGCGAACCCAACGGTTGCGGTTTTGGGAAAATCCAATGGTCGGATTTCCCGTACTAGTCGTTTGAAATCACGGTTTCAAAACACGAACTGCACGACCACGTTTCGTTTTAATTTTATTTATATTTATATATTTATATAAATATAGTTCATTCAAAAGTTCCTATATCGTTTTCACTTCAATTATTTCACTAACGCCTTTAATTTTCGGAAAATTTCGCCATAACCTCCTTTGTACGGGAGGGTCTGGGAAAATTCCCAAATAGCCACACGGGCGTCTCATATCAAAAAGAAAAAGAAAAAGCCAAGCGGCTAGCCAACAGGCTCATAAAATCATCACCCAAACAAAACAGTAAATGTGTACCTATTTGTCGGGCACAAAATTTTATTCCTCTTCTCTAGCCCCTTTGCTATAACCTGTTCAATAGATATGCATGTACATATATACAATTTCTACCATTTATCATTTTCCATTCAATTTCATATTTGATTTACTTTGGTTTAAAAACACCATTTACTCTAATGTTGCATGCATAGGCTAAAATCATATCATTAGCTAATTAATGTATATTTCAACTCATGCACATTTATTTGAACAAGTGGTTATTTTTAACACTTCACATTTCCAAGATGATAATTTTGGGCGAACTAAGATAGATTTCAACACATAACCATTTTATTTAGTTCCTATGCATGTTAAAAATAATATTTCTTTCACAAATATTTATTTCAACGTCCGCATATCTTTAGCATATCACAAATATGATAAAAATGATATTTTTATCGTTCAAAATCTTTATTCGACACATGGATGTTTTCAACACTTCATAGTCTCAATGAAAATGTAATTTTTATTGTTCGATCTTTTTATTCAACACATGAACTTTTCCACTACACACACTTCTCAACAAATGAGCATTTCCACACATGGACATTTTATTTATGTTGTTCATACTAGAAAGATGGAATTTTTATTGTTGAAACTATTTATATAAGGCGAATATTTTTCATACTTCATATATATATAAAAATGTGATTTTTATTGTTTAAACACTTCATTCATTCACAAATGAATTTAATTTTCACACAACACTTTTCAACACACAACCATTTTATTTAAAATTTCGGCAGCATAACGGCAGGGTAGTTAAAACCGGCACCGTCCCTAGTACGGCTCCTCGCTCTACCTTAAAACATCGCGGTTTTTGACAATGGGGATTCATGCATCTAATTCGCACGCACGCGGCATGTTTATTTTTATTTCCACAAATTTTTCCAATTCATTTCAATCACCAATGGGTATTTTTCAACCACAACCAAACAATGTCAACCACAAACAATTATTCAACCATTCGTATTTTTCATCCAACATTTCACACCAATTCACCACAATAAATATCGTCCATGGTTTGTGGATGAGGGGAGTATATATATATATATATATATGTATGTATATATATATATATATGTATATATAATTGCTATATTTCACTTGCATTTCAACACATATATCAATTATTTTATGCATGTAAAATTCATACTTCGCTTATATAGCTTACACTACGCATGTACATGAGGTATACCACACGTATGTAATTTATATTTCGCTAATATAAATTATACACGACATTTTCCTTTCAATTTCATATTAATTTAGATTTCTCACATTGGTTTTCGGAGTGCTAAAAATCGATACGATGTCAGAAAAATCCGCAGCTTCTTCTATTGGGTAAAGAGCTTCCTTACGGTCCCGATGTTTCCTGTTTCATCGAATTTCGTCAACACACCAAAAAGATACGATTTTTACAAGTTTGCAACACTTTATAGTGTAAAAATCAGTTGAAAATAGAATAGCCGTATACCTCCTTTGTGCGCTCGAAACTAGGTTTCAATTTTTCGGCTAAACCGTGAAGCGATAGGACGAACGGCCAGTGCTGCATCGAAGAGGAAGGGAAGAGCTTCCCGGCGCTACCCTTGATGGTCGGATCGATGGTCCCTAGCGACCTCAGCGGCGGCGCAAAGTCCGAGTTTTCTCGGCGCTATATCTCCTTCAATACTCGACGATAAATCTTGAAGTTGCTATGGATTTGAAGATCTCTGAACGCTCTTCAAAATGGATCCTAGTTTGCTTGATTTCGTTGTGTGGTTGTGGAGAAATTGAAGAGAGAAGTTTGGAGCCTTTTTCCGCCTTGCGCCTGGAGTATCGACGAGGAAGAAGAATTCTGATTGGTCGGCTCCTTTTTATTTTAATTTTTAATTTATTTATTTCCAAAAAATACCCCCCCCCCCCACATACGAACTCGAAATCAAACCCAACGACTGTCGCCCCTAGCTAAATACCCCTATTCCGGACACAATGGGATATGTTTCGTGGGCCGATTCGACTGTTACAGTCAGTTATTTTTCAAATTAAAATATAAAACATTTAATATTTAATTTAAACGTACATTTCAATTTGCCAGGGCCACAAACTGAATCGAAAAATTCCAGAAAAATAAATCTAGCTATGTTTTGTCGATATGATCCTAACAAAACCAGTTTCGTCGAATTCTGAGCTCGTTTGAAAAATGGACATTTTCTGGTCGATCCAATTTTACAGAAATTGACCAAACACATTTTCTTTTGCCACGCTCACAAAATAGCTTCAAAAATTAAGAAATTTGAAACCTAGCAATAGTTTGACTTCCCGGACCCAACAAAAGTGGTTTCGTCGAATTCCGAGGTCGTATGCAAAATATCAAATTTCCAGGGCTATATATTCTATATAGCGACCATTCTGAAAATTCATTCGGCCATAACTTTTGATTCCCGTTATGAAACTTCGATTTTTCAGATTCGTTAGAAAGGTATTGACTAACAGATTTAAATATTTTTGGTTTCGCTAAAATCCGTTATACTTTTCCACCCTGCACAGCCAGTCAAAGTTGGAATTCAAATTTTCAAATTGACTCACTATTTCTAATTCACTATTTTATTGAAATATTCTATTTCAAATTTTCAAATTCTTTTGAAATGACCAATTTAAAAATTTTAAATTGGCTCGTATTTTCTGGGTTATTACAATCTCCCCCACTTAAAACTTTTCATCCTCGAAAAGGAAACAACAGTAAAGTAGGAAATAAAATGTAAATGCAAAGTATTGTAAAGGTACCTTGCACCGGAGTTAGTCAGAGATATCCACTCTGCATTTGGGGTAAGCTTGCTTAATGCTTTCCTCCGTTTCCCAAGTACAGTCTCTAGGATCACTGCTCCACTGCACTTTAACTAAATGAACCTTTTTGCTTCTGAGTTCTCTGGTTTCTTTGCCAACAATCTTTAATGACTCTCTTCTGAGTGATAATTCTGGAGTTATCTCCACATCCTGTTGCGCTGCTTCTTCTACAACAAGATCCGGATCATGAACATGTCTTCTAAGTTGAGATACGTGAAATACATTGTGCACTCCAGGCAACCAATCTGGTAATTGAACCCTATAAGCAAGAGTTCCAATTCGTTAAAGTATAGGAAAGGGACCAATAAATCTCGGTGCCAACTTCCCGGTCTTGCCAAATCTGATTACTCCTCTCATCGGAGAAACTTTCAAATAAATATGATCACCAACAACAAATGTCAAATCTCTTCTTCTCCCATCAGCATAACTTTTCTGTCGGCTTTGGGCGGTTTTCAATCGCTTTTTGGTGAAGTCGACTTTATCAGATGCTTCTCTAATCATATCGGGTCCTAACACAAGTCTGTTGCCAGGTTCTACCCAACATGCTGGAGATCTGCAAGGTCTGCCATATAATGCTTCAAATGGCGACATTCCCAAACTTGCTTGATAGCTATTGTTATATGAGAATTCTGCCAAATGCAAATGATCTTCCCATGACCCACCAAAATCAATTATACAAGCCCGCAATAAATCTTCTAGAATTCTATTCACCTGCTCAGTTTGGCCATCTGTTTGAGGGTGATAAGCGGTGCTCGTATTCAGTTTCGTTCCCAATTTTGTCTGGAAAGCCTCCCAGAACTTGCTAGTAAATAGGGGATCTCTATCACTGACTATGCTGATGGGAATTCCATGCAGCTTAACAATTTCTTTGAAGTATATCTGCGCTAGACTTTGAGCTGTTCTATTGGATCTGACAGGTATAAAATGGGAAGTCTTCGTGAAGCGATCTACGATTACCCAAATGCTGTCATTACCTTTCTTGGTTCGCGGAAAACCATCTATGAAATCCATGGAAATCTGTTCCCATTTCCAACTTGGGACTTCCAACGGTTGCAACAATCCAGCTAGCTTCTGTTGGTCACTCTTGACCAATTGACAAGTAGGGCATCTTCTTACATACAAAGAAATATCTCTTTTCATTGCCTTCCACCAAAAAGTGCGTTTGATATCGTTGTACATTTTACTCACCCCAGGATGGATGCAAAATTTGGATTTATGGCATTCATCTAGCACTTCTCTTTTGAGCTCGGGGATGTCGTGAACACATATTCTTCTATTCAGCCTCAGAACTCCTTCACTATCCACTTGGAAACTGGAGCCTTCGCCCCTTTGAATCCTTTTTACCATCTCTTTCACAAAATTGTCACTTTTCTGAAGAACAGATATTCTATCAATCAATCCGGGTGTAATTATAAGATTGGCAATGATTGCGGTTTTTCTACTAAGCGCATCCGCTACAACGTTAGCCTTCCCCGGCATATACAGGATATCAAGATCATACGCTGCAAGAAATTCTAGCCAACGCTGCTGTCTCAGATTCAGATCTTTCTGGGTATATAAATACTTCAACGATTGATGATCTGTGTACAGTATAAATTTCTCACCCAATAAATAATGCCTCCAGATTTTCAAGGCGAAAACGATGGCTAGCAACTCAAGATCATGAGTCACATAATTTTTCTCATGCGGTTTCAGTTGGCGGCTTGCATAAGCGACTACTTGGCCTCTCTGCATTAACACTGCACCAAGACCTCTAATAGAAGCATCTGTCCCTACCGTTAAATCCTGATTGCCATCAATAATAGTTAACACTAGAGTAGTGGTCAGTTTCGATTTCAATTCCTGGAAAGTTTCTTCACAGTCGGAAGTCCACTTAAACTTCTCATGTTTCTTTGTGAGCTTCATTAACGGACCAGATATCTTCGAAAAATCCTTAACGAACTTTCGATAATAACTAGCCAACCCCATAAAACTTCTAACTTCTGTGGGAGTAGTGGGTTGTTTCCAGTCTTGAATCGCTGTTATTTTGCTTGGGTCAACAGAAATTCCTTTCTCTGACACGACATGGCCAAGAAATTTGACTTCTTCTTGCCAGAAGACACATTTAGAGAATTTGGCTTTGAAGACGTTCTTCCTTAGAATCTCCAATACTTGTTCTAAGTGTTTTTCATGCTCGGGTTTTGATTTGGAGTAGATTAAAATATCATCGATGAAGACGAGGACAAATTTATTCAGAACTCCCCTGAACGCTCTATTCATTAGATCGACAAAGTATGCTGGAGCGTTGCATAGGCCAAACGGCATTACTAACCATTCATAAAATATGTCTGGACCTCTGAAAGCTGTCAAAGGAACACACTCTTCTGCTATTCTCAATTGATGAAAACCTGTAGCTAGGTCCATTCGGGAAAATACTTTCGCCCCATTCAATTGGTCTAGCAAATCATCATTGCGGGGTAATGGATATTTGTTTTTAAGCGTCTGTTTGTTGAGGTCTCGGTAATCAACACATAATCTAAGAGTACCGTCTGACTTTGGGACAAACACAACAGCTGCACCCCAATTAGAAAAACTAGGTCTGATTAGACCCTTCCACAACAGTTGACGAGTTTGATCGCCTAATTCTTCTTTTTCTTTCGGAGTCATTCTGCGAATTGGATGCACCATTGGTCTGGCATTGGGAATTAGATCGATTCGGAATTCTATTTCTCTTTGCGGAGGAAAGTTTTCAACTTCTTCAAACACATCCGCATAGTTTCTTACAATCGAAATCTTTTCTATGGAAGTGGGGATAAGTTCCAATGCTAACCAAAATTCTTCTCTATTCGGATTCAAACCATGACAGCGTATATATATATGTCCAAGCTCCATTCGGATTTTAACGATTCTTTCTGCACAATTTACCTCGGCTTCGTATTTCGTTAACCATTCTAACCCAAGGATAACGTCGAATTCGGGAAAATCCATAACAATCAAATTAATGGGAAATTTGTAGAAAGAATAAGAGATTGGCACTCTACAACATGTACCGAGAGTAATAGGACCCCCTATCGGGTTATGTACTTCTATCGATTCTTTAAGCTTTCTCTGTTTTAACTTTAATTTGTGCATTGTGTGTCTAGAAATAAAACTACGCGATGCACCTATGTCAAACAATACAGAAACAGGAATATTTTTAATGGTAAGGGTACCTCCCAAAACATCAGGTTTACCTGCTCCATCGGAAGCAGCTGGCGGGCTCGACCCGTCATAGACGTGAGCTACTGTAGCTTTCTTCAGCAAAGGACAGTTTTTGACCAGATGATCGGTCTTTCGACAATTGAAGCACGAGCGAGGGTTCTGGGAGCCTTGGCTCGAGCCTTTAGAATTTGTCTTCTGCCTCTTCGGAGCTATGCAGACGTTTGAGTAGTGGCCCGTCTTGCCACAGTTAAAGCAATTTCCTCTTGGCGGCTTGCCAGTCTGAGGTTTTGAAGATGCTGTTTGGCTTGACTCGCCTTGATTTACAGCAGGCTTGCGCTTGTTTCCGGCTTGGCTTCTAGCGCGATCCTGATCCAGATGCCTTTGATCAAGGTCTTCATAGTTGCATGTCATTTCCACCAGCTCGTTGAATTCCAGCTTGACATGGGCCATGGCTCTATCATGATATTGTCGTCTTAGCCCCAGGATAAACCACTTATTCTTGGATTTTGCAGTGGCGACGAGCTTCGGAGCATAGGGCGACAACAGTGTAAATTTATTCAGATAATCTTGCACGGAAAGATCCCCCTGCTGGAGATTGGCGAAGTCATCGTGCATTCTTTCTAGAGCTTGTTTTGGGACATATTTCTCCTTGAAGAGTTCTTTGAATCCATCCCATGTTCTTCCAGCTTCTCTATTCCCAGCGGTAAGAGATTCCCACCATAGTTCAGCTTGTTCCTGCATAAGCCAGGCGCCCATAATAGCTTTGTCTTCGTCTCCAAGCCTTAGGCCTTCAAGAATTTTCTCGCATGTTTTGAGCCATGCAAGGGCCTCTATTACTGTGCCAGTTCCCGAGAAGGTCTTGCCTCCTAAGTTTTTATATCTCTTGGCTACGCGGTCTAGCTCGAAGTATTGAGCTGCCGGAGGTTGTATCAAAGGTCCTTCTTGAGCTGGGACTTCTCCCCTTCCTCGGCCTCGGCCGGTACGGCCTCCTCTAGCGGCGGCTGCTCTGGTAGCAATTTGTCAAATTCTGTATAAGCAACGAAAAAGTCAGCTAACAGAAATGATAGTCTATTGCATAGTTAAGCAGAAAATTTTACGGAAAGATAACGATGGATTTATCAAATTGTTTTTGCCATTCTTCTCGGCTCATTCTAGGACTTTAATAGTCCTATCTCTAATGAGCGACTCGCCTTAGAATACTACTGATCCTATTTTGACGAAGTGTTTAATGTGTTAGACTCCAGAACTAAGGTTAACCAAAGCTCTGATACCAGCTGTGACGATCCCAAAACCCCGTGACACGGTGTTAAGGATAATCATTGGAATATAACACATTAATCATCATTAGCAGATCACAGATAATAGCATAAACAGAAAATAGAATAATTTACACACATATGACAGCGGAATCATATAGATATCATCACATCAGAGAAGCACAGTACAGGATACAACTTAGTGCATAATGATACATAATCAGTCACCATCGCCTGAGGCGGAATCATACATAAAGAGTACTCAAAATAAATATCAGTCTACATCGCCAATGGCAGAATCATAATCTAGATACAATAATGGCGGAGAAAATCCAAGTCAGCACGGTGTAGTCAAGCCTCGCCATGAGCCAAAAGGTGCGTCAGAAACCTGTAACTAGGCTGCCCGTGTGAAATGAGGGCACCCGAGTTTGCAAGGTGAAACAAACTACGAGTCAGTCATGGGACTGGTATGAGAAATCTACTCAACTTATTAACAACAATAATAAGGCAAATCAAAGGACCACGCCACTTTCGCGGAACGGGTTTACTCCAATGAGTGCTAGTGCATGAGATAAAGTAAACGATTAAATCAACGCAATGCTTTTTATAAAATGAAGCCATTATAAGACTCAGGTCCCATCACACAATGCAACGCAAGCCGGAGGATAGAGTTTTCCCTTATAATGGCCAAAGATGCTTCATACGAATAAAACAAAAGTGTTTGATATTATTACTAGTGCATATATGTTTAAAAAGCAAATTCAATCATAAATATCAATCCTAGGCGGCATAAATGACCCATACCACTATGTTGCCATACTAGTAATACAATCACGTCCGCATATTTCGTATTGGAAATTGGGTTCCTTCATGAGTCAAGGCAAGGGGCAAGCTCCTCTCCGTTCGAGACACTCTAGCAAATGCCTCGGGACCGCACACAGCAATCCCTTGGATCCTCCAAGGCCGGTCCTCTCTTACTTTTGAGGATTAATTATTCCTGAACACACGTTTCCCGGTCCTTACAGACCTATAATCGAGGCGCCTCGTATTCCAACAACCACACAGGTGAAAAGTAGATATAAATGTCAGGGCTGGGAGGTCACTGACACCACCCTAGCTAGAAAGAAACGTCATGCACTCCTTGGGTCCTTCTCCCGTTTTTGACTCATACCGGGGTGTGAGGCTCGCGAATTCACGTTATGCACAAAGCTACGTAACACAGACCATGCTTTGATCGTCAGCCACAAGACTTTGCTTTGCAACAGAAGCCTTGATCATATGCCACTTAGGCGTGCCACACAGGCAATCCACTCCATGCGACTGATTTCTGTTAATACATAACCTCTGAGCTCATACGTCTCAGAGAAGGGCGTTAAGCAAGAGAATAAATTCTCCGCCGCCAAACAGATATATATTTAACAGAGATCAATCAACATAGAACAAAATCCAATGTCAAACACACAGTCCATTTACAAGTCCGTTCTGGGTCTGAACGAAACCGGAGGCACCAATTCCTCGCATATCCGTACAATCAACAGTATGTTTGGAAGGCTACTACTTCAATTCCTTCATGGTAGCTACTCCAATCACGAGCATCAGTAGCGCCCATCCATCCAATGTGGAGATCGTCGGTCTTCAGCCGTCTTCGACTCTTCGACTTCTCAACATCGATCGATTATTTGAAATGAGATAAACTCGGCCTTTTCAAATAACCCGCGTATATTTAGATTTTCAAATCAATTAATCACATGGTTGGACTATTCAACATTCACATTTTGGTTATTTAGTTATAATTTTCATGTCAAATACATTCAACCATCACATATCAAGCAAACACAACGAAATTGGTTTATTTCCACTCTATTTCGTCTATAGTATTTTATAACGATATATCGCCATTTTTATTTAATTAAAAACGGCCAAATTTAATTAAACGACGATTCAGGTCGTATCGATGCACTAGCGCTGCATTTCACTAATTTTGTTTTACACATATCTGAAAATCTAACCGTTGGATCTTCACAAATTTTATATCATTAGGAAGGTCATTTCAAAACGAATCCAACGGTTTCAGTTTTGGGAAAATCCGACGGTCGGATCTTCCACACTAGCCATTTGAAGTTACGATTTCAATTTACAAACTGCAGCGTCGTTATTCGATTTAATTTAAATTATATTTATATATATATAAATATAATCGTTTCCGGCACTGTTTTTCTTCAGATTTGAATTAAACATTCCAGACAATCCAACCGTTGGATCTTCACAAAGTTGGTGGCGTTGGAAAGATATTTCCAAGGCGAACCCAACGGTTGCGGTTTCGGGAAAATCCAATGGTCGGATTTCCCGTACTAGTCGTTTGAAATCACGGTTTCAAAACACGAACTGCACAACCACGTTTCGTTTTAATTTTATTTAAATTTATATATTTATATAAATATAGTTCATTCAAAAGTTTCTATATCGTTTTCACTTCAATTATTTCACTAACGCCTTTAATTTTCGGAAAATTTCGCCATAACCTCCTTTGTACGGGAGGGTCAGGGAAAATTCCCAAATAGCCACACGGGCGTCTCATATCAAAAAGAAAAAGAAAAAGCCAAGCGGCTAGCCAACAGGCTCATAAAATCATCACCCAAACAAAACAGTAAATGTGTACCTATTTGTCGGGCACAAAATTTTATTCCTCTTCTCTAGCCCCTTTGCCATAACCTGTTCAATAGATATGCATGTACATATATACAATTTCTACCATTTATCATTTTCCATTCAATTTCATATTTGATTTACTTTGGTTTAAAAACACCATTCACTCTAATGTTGCATGCATAGGCTAAAATCATATCATTAGCTAATTAATGTATATTTCAACTCATGCACATTTATTTGAACAAGTGGTTATTTTTAACACTTCACATTTCCAAGATGATAATTTTGGGCGAACTAAGATAGATTTCAACACATAACCATTTTATTTAGTTCCTATGCATGTTAAAAATAATATTTCTTTCACAAATATTTATTTCAACGTCCGCATATCTTTAGCATATCACAAATATGATAAAAATGATATTTTTATCGTTCAAAATATTTATTCGACACATAGATGTTTTCAACACTTCATAGTCTCAATGAAAATGTAATTTTTATTGTTCGATCTTTTTATTCAACACATGAACTTTTCCACTACACACACTTCTCAACAAATGAGCATTACCACACATGGACATTTTATTTATGTTGTTCATACTAGAAAGATGGAATTTTTATTGTTGAAACTATTTATATAAGGCGAATATTTTTCATACTTCATATATATATATATAAAAATGTGATTTTTATTGTTTAAACACTTCATTCATTCACAAATGAATTTAATTTTCACACAACACTTTTCAACACACAACCATTTTATTTAAAATTTCGGCAGCATAACGGCAGGGTAGTTAAAACCGGCACCGTCCCTAGTACGGCTCCTCGCTCTACCTTAAAACATCGCGGTTTTTGACAATGGGGATTCATGCATCTAATTCGCACGCAGGCGGCATGTTTATTTTTATTTCCACAAATTTTTCCAATTCATTTCAATCACCAATGGGTATTTTTCAACCACAACCAAACAATGTCAACCATAAACAGTTATTCAACCATTCGTATTTTTCATCCAACATTTCACACCAATTCACCACAATAAATATCGTCCATGGTTTGTAAACGAGGGGAGTATATATATATATGTATATATATATGTATATATAATTGCTATATTTCACTTGCATTTCAACACATATATCAATTATTCTATGCATGTAAAATTCATACTTCGCTTATATAGCTTACACTACGCATGTACATGAGGTATACCACACGTATGTAATTTATATTTTGCTAATATAAATTATACACGACATTTTCCTTTCAATTTCATATTAATTTAGATTTCTCACATTGGTTTTCGGAGTGCTAAAAATCGATACGATGTCAGAAAAATCCGCAGCTTCTTCTATTGGGTAGAGAGCTTCCTTACGGTCCCGATGTTTCCTGTTTCATCGAATTTCGTCAACACACCAAAAAGATACGATTTTTACAATTTTGCAACACTTTATAGTGTAAAAATCAGTTGAAAATAGAATAGCCGTATACCTCCTTTGTGCGCTCGAAACTAGGTTTCAATTTTTCGGCTAAACCGTGAAGCGATAGGACGAACGACCAGTGCTGCGTCGAAGAGGAAGGGAAGAGCTTCCCGGCGCTACCCTTGATGGTCGGATCGATGGTCCCTAGCGACCTCGGCGGCGGCGCAAAGTCCGAGTCTTCTCGGCGCTATATCTCCTTCAATACTCGACGATAAATCTTGAAGTTGCTATGGATTTGAAGATCTCTGAACGCTCTTCAAAATGGATCCTAGTTTGCTTGATTTCGTTGTGTGGTTGTGGAGAAATTGAAGAGAGAAGTTTGGAGCCTTTTTCCGCCTTGCGCCTGGAGTATCGACGAGGAAGAAGAATTCTGATTGGTCGGCTCCTTTTTATTTTAATTTTTAATTTATTTATTTCCAAAAAATAACCCCCCCCCCCACATACGAACTCGAAATCAAACCCAACGACTGTCGCCCCTAGCTAAATACCCCTATTCCAGACACAATGGGATATGTTTCGTTGGCCGATTCGACTGTTATAGTTATTTATTTTTCAAATTAAAATATAAAACATTTAATATTTAATTTAAACGTACAATTCAATTTGCCAGGGCCACAAACTGAATCGAAAAATTCCAGAAAAATAAATCTAGCTATGTTTTGACGATATGGTCCTAACAAAACCAGTTTCGTCGAATTCTGAGCTCGTTTGAAAAATGGCCATTTTCTGGTCGATCCAATTTTACAGAAATTGACCAAACACATTTTCTTTTGCCACGCTCACATACTTGCTTCAAAAATTATGAAATTTGAAACCTAGCAATAGTTTGACATCCTGGACCCAACAAAAGTGGTTTCGTCGAATTCCGAGGTCGTATGCAAAATATCAAATTTCCAGGGCTATATATTCTATATAGCGACCATTCCGAAAATTCATTCGGCCATAACTTTTGATTCCCGTTATGAAACTTCGATTTTTCAGATTCGTTAGAAAGGTATTGACTAACAGATTTAAATATGTTAGGTTTCGCTAAAATCCGTTATATTTTCCACCCTACACAGCCAGTCAAAGTTGGAATTCAAATTTTCAAATTGACTCACTATTTCTAATTCACTATTTTATTGAAATATTCTATTTCAATTGTTCAAATTCTTTTGAAATGACCAATTTAAAAACTTTAAATTGGCTCGTATTTTCCGGGTTATTACAGTATGCCACTTACCGACTCCAGTCTCTTTAACAACTGAATGCTTACATTTTCCCACACCGTGGCCATTAGATTTGAATTCATATTTTGAGTACCACAAATCAATTTATTTCAAATATTGCCCCCAAAATCAATTCCTCTATTAGTTGGTTCGATTAAGGTTGCAAATCTACTATTCAAAATTCCTTTGTCAACCATTGCTTTCAAAATTTCAACTTCCTCGAAATATCGCTATTGCTCGAATTTCTTTATTTCACCCTTTGGATTAATAGACTGGATTGGACATAGCTTTTATTAGGACTATAAAATAATTTTAGAAAAACTAAGTTTTGAAAAACAGTATAGGTATATTTAATTTGAAATATGTATATGCATATATATATATATACATATGTAGTAGAAAACTATTATAAAGTGTATATAGCTAAAGTAATCAAATTTATTTTATAAAAGAATACTTACAAAAAATCAAGTAATGCGGAAAAATTGCCTTTATAAAATTTATCGTACTATTTAAAATATTAATCCAATCCAACCTAAATCCAAGTTTCACAATTCTTTTCTCATCAAAATTTCACCTTTAGGTCAAATTCCCTTTTTGTTTAGTTCAAATTCAATGCTTCACGATTAACGATTTCCAAATCATTGTTTGCCTTGGATTTTACATATCCATTTTTTTTAATAAACCCCAAACAACTTTAACACTAGTTGTAAATCAAAATATGATCCATTAAATTCTAATTTGTTAACTAACCCGTATTCACCATGATTTAGATAATCATATTCTTTCATACTTGAACTTGAACACTTTCATTCCGACAAAATTCGTCTTACATTCACGTGGCGAAAATTCATTTGACAAATCATATATTAAAATAAGCTTTGAAACATTTCCCAAGTCTTTGCAAATCTTTACATTAAAATTATTCCATTCAAAATTTATCATATCATAAACATAATGTTATGAAAAATTCATCTAGATATATAAAAGTTTAAGTGTTAACTTGAAACCCTCTTTACAACTTATTTTCATACAAATTTGGATCCCTTAATAAACATTCAAGAAAAATTTGCACAAAACTTCTTTTAACTTTCTTTATGATATATAGAAAATTTCCTTAAAACTTCAACTTGCCAGAATCGATAAATTATTTAAAATAATTTTTTTGACCACAGTGTCCGTATAAAATTTTCTATCCTATGGTCAAGTGATACGGATATTTATCATTTCAATCCATTCTTTAAAATATTCGAATCCCGGGTATGTATCATTTCGACCCGCATCCCAACTCGATTCGAATACGCAAGGGGTTCGGGTATGTATCATTTCAACCCGTAATGTTTTTTTTTTCTAATCTAAGGGGGGAACTTGCATGATGATAAAATAACAACTTGATATCCAATATGACGAATCCACATCCAAATCCATTTATGTACACATATGTATATGCATGTGTACATGTACATAAATAACATCGAACATTTCCAAACCCGTTCATACTTGACAAAATCTCAACTACAATTCCTAGACAGCGATGATTTCTCGAATTAACACAACTAGAAATATACGTATAAAATATATGGTTTTATTTATATATATAAAAGAGAAAAATGTACCAAATGGTGTCCCGAATGAGGCAAGCCAGCTATCCCACCGAGTTGACAAAGATTCAAAAACCATCGACTCAAATACTAGTGCCATCGACATCCTGCTGACCTCGGTTCATCATATCGATGGCAACAACCTTCACACCGGCCTTTCATCAAACACTTAAAGTGCTAAATGTAAACGTTAATGGATAGTTAGGTTTAGCGAATGCTACACTTAAGCATAGGAGATGAGGTGCTCGAAAATGATGCCAAAGAGGAGAAGAGAAGGCACACAATTCATCGGAGGTGGGTTAAGGAGGTAATGGGTCCTGCTGTTGAAATGTTACTCGGTTAGGCTCGATTTGCAAAACTCAGAAAAAGGGGAAATTGGATTACACAGATCTCGATGTAGGAGGGTCGAAGTCGCGCCAGTTCATCAACATCAGCTGAGCCAAGGTGGCCGCTACTCGCATTGTTGCTAGGGTGTGCGCGTAAAATGAAGGGAAAGTCGATGTTGGTTATTGACACCCAATTCAAACCGAAGAGGAAGGAGGCGATGTCGGTCTTGGAGGAGGAGATTCAGTGTATTTTTTCTTCTGAGATTTGAGATAGAAAAGGAAAAAGGAAGGAGATGTTTTCTAAAAGGAAGGGACGCGTGGTGATCCTTGGTAACATTTCAACACACGTGGCGAATGAATTTACACCAACCGGGACAAGTGTAAAGTCTCCATATATATTTACACAAGTATAAATAAATTTTCTTACTTACTATTTTTATTTTCTTCTAACATCCAACGTAAAGGACGTGTGGAAGACCCAAGGACGGAAAGAGGTAACGTGTTAATACAAATGTTTTTAGTTCGGTTTATTTATTTAGAGATGAAAACATTTACCCAGGAAAATCGAAATACATGAACAAACGATGGGAAAAGATGCACGAACAAATATTAAATGTAAGTTATTATTTACAATTTTTTTTTTCAAGACAACATACAAGTTCAAGCGTTCAAATACATGTTCACAACGTAATTTCAAGATTTTAAGTTTCAAATTCGAACTTTAAATTATGAATGTTCACTTAAGACCTTAACTCTGTAAATAAATTTTATATTTAAATATGTCAAAATTACTGGTTCGTTATATTCTCCCCCACTTAGCACTTTTCGTCCTCGAAAAGGAACGTCGCCAAAATCTTACCTAACTTATCAAAAATTTCTAAGGCTATAACTCATTAGAAATAATGTTTAGTTCTAGAATTTTTTTTTTAAGTTCAAAATTTTTCTAACACCCGAATTTACGGAAAATTTCGGCAGCACCTCCTTTGTACGGAGTGCCCGGAAAATTTTCAAATACAATATACATCTCATCTACACGATGAGGCATCCCAATTTAGGGGAACCAAAACAAATCAACCCAAAAGCGACACATAATGCGAGATACGTACCTTTTATAGCGTTTTAAAGCGTATTAGCTTATTTTATTAGCATTTTGGCACGAAGCAAGCTCCATAGCGAAGCGCGCCATTGTACCTACTAATAATCTCAACAACAAATGAGAATCATAGGAATATAATATTCATAACAATAGGCAACCTATAACATAAATAGCATTGCATACCAATCAGCAATGAAAAGGAAACAATACAATTGCAAAGTCAATTTTCTTTAGCTTTCCAGTACATAAGTTTTTCATCTTATCTCCATTCCATTCATTGTTATTCACATTGTTTACATTAAGCTTACTATTTTAAATTGTTATCATTCTAATTACAAAATCTATCGCCGATATCCATATTCAATCTAAAATTTTCTCCTCAACACTTGCAGCGGGCTTTGCTGCTGCGATTGCGGGCTATAGCAGCCCATCGCTGCTGCTGCAGGGCTGCAGCAGCCCCTTGGTGCTGTTGCGCAGCAGCAGTCCCACCCTTTTTTTTAGTTTTTTTCTCTAATGTGTTTGTTGCAGTTGCCGCAGTTGGTACTATCGGTGCAGCTGCCGGTGCTGGCAGTATGGCTAGTATTTGGGGTTCAAATTGAAAAAAAAAGAAGAATAAGGAACAAGAGGACTGTCATTGGTCTAGCCAACATGGACTGTGTAACACCCCACTCCCGCTATGGTCACTCGCTAAGGGAATGCCATAACATCGGTGGAGTATTTTTAAGTGAATATAGAACAGAGAAATTACAGCAAGACAGATATAAGTAATACTTGAAAATTTAAAACATCATTTCATTGCAGCGGAAAGTAAAACATGTTTGGTTACATCACAAAACCATAATAAGAGTCAAGTACAAAATATCCATCCTGATAAATAAAAATACATAATCCCAATACATGAACTGATAGCCATAAAAGAAAAGGGTAAGCTGAGCTCTACATCTAGGGTCCAAGCTCCAAGAGATTAATAAAAGCAGCCTGATCAAAGCCCACTCGTGCTGGGCCCACTCTGAGAACCTAAGGGTTGGGAAAAAGATAAAAACAACGGGGTCAGACATAAGTCTGAGCGAGTCCTATAACTTTAACAATGCAATCATTAAAGTAATTAGGGTATGATATAACTTGGTACGGTGTGACTGGGGATAAATGACTACACTCAGTAGCCAATCAGACTTAGAATGAACTAAGATAACGATAAAGACGCATTTACCCACCCAAGGATAATTACTACACTGCACCACACCAGTCATTCCCACTTAAAGGTTGATCCCTCCCAAGGACTTAGTAAATTTACCCAGTAGTTTCGTGTACCCCTAGCTGACTACATAGGTGCCGCCTGCCCCTATCTCCACTAGGTGTACCCACTACTCCCAAGCGATCGGCTCCCTACCGTAGATACCCGTGCTGGCCCCACAATGGGGTGTATCACTCCCCATAGTGGCAACCCGATACAACAAATGGTGCACGGCTTATATCTACACGATGCGACAACGTCTTACCTACCAGCCCGGGTCCACACACGCATATGAAACCCGTTGGACTCGCGTTGCCACCGCTACCCCGTTTTGGCCTCTTATAGTCAAGCCCAATATGCGTGTCCCGTCCTCGACTTGGGTCGAGCCCACAAAGATACGTTTGGGATATTGGTTGAAATGGGCCCCCACAAGCTACCCACCTAAGCTTGTCATTTCTAGTGTATACCACTTAACCCTTTAATCATGTTTTAATTACATGTTCCACTTTGGTTAAGTATTCTAATCTTATTTTCTATTGCCACCCAAGGAACCACTAGATTTCCACATGCCACCCAAGGCACCCACTTAACCCCTCATGTCCCTCTACATGCTAATATGGTTAAGTGTTTCTTAATTAATTAATTAAGATCATGACCTCATAAAGACCTCTCACATTAGACCACCTTTTACGACTGCTGGATATGCCGGTTGGGTCCGGGCAGACTTCCGTCTTAAAAGGGTCTAACCTCGTGTCTTTACTTTAATCACGTATTTAATTTATGACTAAGACCCCTCACATTGGGCCAATCATTTGTAGCTGCTGGATTTGCCGGTCGGTTCCGGGCAGACTTCCGCTACAAAAGGGTCCAACCTCGTGTCTTAGTTGATTAATTACACCTAATTAATCACCCCCCATAATTTGTATTAATTATCCCTAATTAATTACACATTTTTAAGAATATGGGTAGACCTAACTCAATAGGTAAATTCCCAGTTCCATAGTATGGGTAGACCTAACTTAATAGGTAAATTCCCAACTCCATAATATGGGTAGACCTAACTAAATAGGTAAATTCCCAATTATGTCCATTCATTTTATGTTATGCTTAAGCATACCAACTTTACACATTTCTATTAAAATGCATATTAACCCCATCATTTCCCACGTAATTCGCTCTCATGACATGACATATAAATGGGAAGATTCACCATAAATGTAATGGGTTCAACTTAGCACAACATTGGCATTTACATGGGTTTAAAAGGTGTCATCTTGCATCATAACATTAAACCCAACTAGCACAAATCATTAACCCAAACTTGCATATGAACTTGCATGTAAACTTGCATATGAACTTGCATATAAACTTGCATATGAACTTGCATATCATGTCATACATAGAGGCAAACTTGCATATGTTATGCATATCATAAAAAGAGACAAACTTGCATATGAACTTGCATATAAACTTGCATATGAACTTGCATATCATGTCATACATAGAGGCAAACTTGCATATGTTATGCATATCATAAAAAGAGACAAACTTGCATATGAACTTGCATATAAACTTGCATATCGTGTCATATCATAAAGGCAAACTTGCATATGTTATGCATATCATAAAAAGAGACAAACTTGCATATGAACTTGCATATAAACTTGCATATGAACTTGCATAACACATCATATCATAAAAAGAGACAAATTTGCATATGAACTTATAACATATGACAACCACAACTTGCATAGATCCACATTTACATCCATAGCCTCCTAATATCCTATCCTAATTAGTTAGCAATTGCTTGCTAAAGGCATAGGAACTCACAAATAACTAATTAGCACTCCAATGAGGAAGATTAAGTTGCTAGAGTGGATTAGGACTTGATTAGAGTTGATTTGAGATGCCAACTTCCTCTCAAATTTGGTGGAGGCTCCTTCTAGTTTTGATTTGACGGCATGAGGCCCTTGAATCTATTTTTAGTATGAATTAGGGTAGTGTTAGGGTGTATTTATATATTAGGCAAGTGTTTTAGGCCATTAGATTAACCCTAAATTAGATTAGGACCATCAGATCTCGGAAGCTTCTAGAGAATAGCCCAAAACACAGCCAAACCCTAAAATGGTGCACCAGGCCAGCCAGGGTCAAACCAGAAAGCTGTGCAGGTTTCTGGCTCGACACGGGCGCACTTCCCAAGTGCGCCAGTGTATTTTTGTGTTGGCGCACTTCACAAGTGCCCCAGTGCATTCTGGCTTGTTTTCGGTTTTTCTGCCTAACTTCGTTCGTCCATATCTTCTTCATACGGACTCCGATTTTCGAAAACTCAGACTCTATTTCGCGTATTTTTCCGAGACGAACGCAATGGTGCAACCCGTTTCCCCTAATTCCCACATCTGGGATTAGTTATTCTTTAATTTGTGAATGTTAATATTAACTGAAATTCGGGGTGTTACATTCTCCCCTACTTAAAGGATTTCGTCCCCGAAATCTCCAAGATAAGGAGAATGCATCCTACCAACCAAACAACGATCTACTAAACCATCAAACACTGGCATCCATTGTCCTTAAAGTTTCTAATACTGTATGAACATATGCAAAAAGTGTGTGTATATGTTCCCTGTCTAATGCAAAATCAGGCGGTCTACTGATTCAGTTGACCTCCTTAATGCAAACCATGATAGTGCCATGCATCCATTATGTATGCGAGAGAACCCTATCGACACATACAACATCTACATGAGTGCACAATCATTCACCAAAATGCATCATCCATATGATAACACAATCATTATACATCCATAAATATAGCTACCTACACACAATTATATGCAATATGCAATATGAAGTGACTGAGCCGATCTAGTGTCTAGAGTGTGTGTATATGCATCCACGAGCAACCACTAGCAAACACTTGCATCCACATGCATCCATCAACCATAACATGTCTCAAACACATGTTTCAACCATAGGTTTATCCTATCTAAAGGTCAAAAGTACTAACGAGAGGACATACTAAAGATAAGATAAGTACTAGACAAACGATAAAGGAGAAGTTAAAAGACATACCCTCAAAAAGGAATGGGTACAATGAACGCATCTTCGCTTCCGTCTCCCAAGTAGCGTTGCCCTCATCTTCTCCCCATTGTACTTTGACTAGTTGAACCTCTCGATTCCTCAATTTCCTAGTCTCTGACCCAAGGATGCGAGTAGGAGCTCGTCGAATAGTCGCATTACGCTCTACTTCCACTTCTCTAAGCAAGCTCGGCTCTACCACCTCTGCGGTCTCATGTAGCACTTCCTCAAATGTGACACATGGAATACATCATGTACACCACTAAGTCTGTCGGGCAACTCCACTCTATATGCCATCCGTCCTATCCTTTCCTTAATAGGAAACGGCCCTACGAACCTTGGTGCTAACTTCCCAACAGATCCAAAGCGAACCACATTTCGTAACGGAGACACTTTGACAAAGACCATGTCCCCAACTTCAAACTCAAGATCCGTCCTCCTCTTGTCCGCATAATATTTTTTCCTATCATGCGCTGCTTTCATCCTTCTTCGAATCAAGTCAATCTTCTCAGAAGTCTCCCTAACCATATCAGGCCCAAGCAAGATCTTATCCGTAGATTCCCACCAACATGTAGGTGATCGACAAGGCCTTCCATAAAGAGCTTCGAAAGGAGCCATACCAATACTGGACTGAAAGCTGTTATTATATGCGAACTCCACCAATGGAAGATGCTCTTCCCATGTACCTCCAAAATCCAAGATACAACGCCTCAAAAGGTCTTCTAGGACACGATTCACCCTCTCAGTCTGGCCGTCCGTCTGAGGATGATATGCGGTGCTCAAACACAACTGAGTCCCTACTGCCTCTTGCAAACTCTTCCAAAACTCGCTAGTGAAGATAGGATCTCGATCGCTCACTATGCTAGAAGGTACACCATGCAACCGAACTATCTCTCGAAGGTAAACTGAAGCTAGCCATGGAGCAGTCCTCTTACTCTTCACGGGTATGAAATGGGCGCTCTTAGTAAGTCTGTCTACCACAACCCAAATTCCCGTGTTACCCTTCCACGATCTCGGTAATCCATCGATAAAATCCATCGAGACGCTATCCCACTTCCATTGCGGAACTTCCAATGGGTGAAGCAACCCACCAGGTTTCTTTTGCTCCGCCTTCACTTGTTGGCACACCAAACATCTAGCGACATATTCGGCCACATCTTTCTTCATACCGGCCCAAAAGAAAACTCGCTTCATGTCTTGGTACATCTTGTCCCCACCGGGATGAATGGTCATCCTAGAACGGTGTGCATCATCAAGAATAGCCTTCCTCAAACCCTCGTCTTGCGGTACACAGAGTCTACCGTCTCTACGCAAGCACCCCCTATCGTCTAGGGTGTACCTACTCAAATGGCTGGACGACTCCCCCCTTATGAGCTTCTCTACCAACTCAACCAACTGTGGGTCGTCCCTCTGCGCTTCTCCAATCCGCCCCAAAAGAGTAGGTCTGACCTCCAAGGATGCTAGCAAACCGGGTATAAAGTCAACGGAAGGTCTGAAATCAAACATCGAGATAAATTCCAAGCTTCGTCGTTCCACGAACAATGGACTCAAGGACAACCTCTTTCTGCTCAAGGCGTCCGCCACCACGTTACCCTTGCTAGGGGTATACGCTATCTCGAAATCATAGGATGCTAAGAACTCCATCCACCTTTGCTGTCTTAAGTTCAAATCCTTCTGAGAAAACAAGTACTTCAAAGATTTATGGTCGGTGAACAATTCGAACCTCTCACCAAGAAGATAATGGCGCCAAGTCTTAAGCGCAAAAACAATAGCGGCCAACTCTAAATCATGGGTAGGGTAATTTTTCTCATGTGCCCTCAACTGCCTTCCACCATAGGCTATTACCCTTCCCTCTTGCATTAAGACTGCGCCCAGTCCTGTCCCACAAGCATCGGTATAGACAACAAATGGCTTACTCCCATCTGGCAACACTAAAACTGGAGCAGTGGTTAAAGCTCTCTTTAACCGTCGGAACGCATCATCACAATCTACGTCCCATGTGAAGACTAGATTCTTCTTTGTCAAGCGAGTTAATGGGGCTGATATCTTCGCGAAGTCCTTGATAAACTTCCTATAGTAGCTAGCCAACCCCAAGAAACTCCTCACCTCGGTAGCATTCTTCGGAACCTTCCAATCTTGGATGGACACTACCTTCGCGGGATTCACAGCTATCCCTTCTTTGGAGACCACGTGCCCTAAGAACCGCACTTCCTTCCTCCAAAAGTGACATTTAGAGAATTTAGCCTTAAGGCTATGCGCTCGAAGAGTCTCCAACACTTCCCTAAGATGTAGGGCATGCTCTTCTTCATTCTTAGAAAAGACCAAGATGTCATCCACAAAGACCACCATGAACTTATTAAGGAACCCCCTGAACACCCTACTCATCAAATCAACAAAGTATGCAGGGGCGTTCGTCAACCCAAATGGCATCTCCAGCCACTCATAGAAGCCATCCGGAGTCCTAAAGGCAGTCTTGTCTATGCTATCCTGAGCCACCCTCAACTGATGAAACCCCGTGGCTAAGTCCAACTGAGAAAATACTGAAGCGCCAACCAACTGATCGTAAAGATCATCAATCCTCGGCAATGGGTGTCTATTCTTCTTTGTGAGCTTATTGAGTTCTCTATAGTCTACACAAAGTCTGAGGGACCCATCCGCCTTCGTAGCAAAAACTACTGGAGCACCCCACTCCGATATACTTCGTCTTATGAACCCCTTCTCAAGCAACTCCCCTACTTGCTTATGGAGTTCCCTCCTCTCACGAGGAGCCATGTGGCGCACTGGTAAAGATACAGGTTTAGCATTATCCACCAGATATATTCGGAAGTCAATCTCCCGCTTCGGAGGTAAGCCCTTCACCTCCTCAAACACATCCGTGTATTCCCGGACCACTCTAACAGATTGCAAACTCTCGGCCGAAGCGTCAAGCGATTCAAGATAACTTAGCATAACAGAATCCCTGGGATTACAAGAAATCTCGAGAGTGTTACCCAAGCGGGTCATGAGCCTAACAACTCTCCTTTCGCAATCTAGAACGGCACCATTACTGGATAACCAGTCCATGCCCAAAATCAACCCATAGCCCGTGAAGCCCAAAAAAAAAGCATCACATCTAAACTCAATGCCAAGTATAGAAATCTTCAAACCCAAACATATCATGGACAAATAAGTGGAGCCCCCAATTGGGTTTGAAACAACCAAGGGATCATCTACTAGACTGGTGTCTAAGTGAAGTGACTCAACTAATGAGGATGAGATAAACGAATGCGATGCGCCAGAATCAAACAATGTACGGACAGGATGATCAAATAGAAAAACCGGACTTTCAACGGAAATAGTTCTACCTCTTTCCTGAACCGGTGGAACCGCGAGAGCCTGTACTTGCCCCCTAGCTTGACCCGGTGCCATAAGAGCTTGCACCTGTCCTCCTGAGGTAGATCCCGTCCTTTGCCCCTTCTTAGGGCAATCCTTCACTAGATGCCCTGCTTCGCAACAGTTATAGCAGCCAGTCTTCTTCTTCTTTCGACAATCTTTGCTTATGTGGCCTGGTATCCCGCAATTGAAGCACTTCTTCTTCCCCTTGCCACCGTTTCCTTTCCCACCTTTGTTTTGCTGTTGTTGCTGAGGTCTCTTTTGATCTCCCTTCTTCTCGGGTGCCTTATTAGCATTGGGACCCTTCTCTTCTTCATGCATGAGTGCCATGTCAACTAGCTTCTCAAAGGTGGCCCCCATAGGGATATGAGTCATAGCCAATCCATGCATCGGTTCATTCAAGCCTTTCACGAACCTCAAAGCCTTCTTCTCCGGTGTATTCACCATGTCTAGGCCAAACCTTGCCAATTGATTAAACTTGTTGACATATTCCTTCACTGAGAGATTTCCTTGCTTTAGAGTCAAGAATCTTTCCATATACAAGTTTTCCTCCTCCCTTGAGAGAAACTTTGCCACAAATCTTTGCCTAAAATCCGCCCAAGAGTCAACGGGGCGTTCTCCATTAGTGACCTCCCACCAGAATGAGGCCTCTCCCTTCATTAACCAAGCAGCTAACTTGACTTTCTTTCCTTCTTCCATCTCAAAGATATCTATCAACTCTTCCACCTCCTTAAGCCAATCTCTAGCCTCCACAAAAGTTTCAGATCCTTGAAAAGGTTTCCCTCCCATAGCTTTAAATTCCTTACAAGTCTTAGCAAAAGTATCCGCGCGAGGAGGAGGGGGAGGAGGAAGATCGGGTGCTACGGTTGGTGGAGGAACATTTGCTGGACCCGCAGTGGTGGCCCTAGCCTCCATCAATCTCCTATACCATACTGGTATCGTCACACACTCCGGAAAGTTAAGATCCTCAGCCATGCTGAAACGAAAAAGGAAAGATTCAAAACGGAGAATTCGAAAGATAAAGATATGGCTATTGGGGATTATGCTTTTCTTTCAAAAACTTTTCTCTTTAAAGACATGTTTTTGAAAATATCTCTTCCAAAAATGTTTTTAGAAAAAAATAGTTTTCTAAAAAAAAATTTATCTGTTCCGGTAACCTTTGCTCTGATACCACGTGTAACACCCCACTCCCGCTATGGTCACTCGCTAAGGGAATGCCATAACATCGGTGGAGTATTTTTAAGTGAATATAGAACAGAGAAATTACAGCAAGACAGATATAAGTAATACTTGAAAATTTAAAACATCATTTCATTGCAGCGGAAAGTAAAACATGTTCGGCTACATCACAAAACCATAATAAGAGTCAAGTACAAAATATCCATCCTGATAAATAAAAATACATAATCCCAATACATGAACTGATAGCCATAAAAGAAAAGGGTAAGCTGAGCTCTACATCTAGGGTCCAAGCTCCAAGAGAGTAATAAAAGCAGCCTGATCAAAGCCCACTCGTGCTGGGCCCACTCTGAGAACCTGAGGGTTGGGAAAAAGATAAAAACAACGGGGTCAGACATAAGTCTGAGCGAGTCCTATAACTTTAACAATGCAATCATTAAAGTAATTAGGGTATGATATAACTTGGTACGGTGTGACTGGGGATAAATGACTACACTCAGTAGCCAATCAGACTTAGAATGAACTAAGATAACGATAAAGACGCATTTACCCACCCAAGGATAATTACTACACTGCACCACACCAGTCATTCCTACTTAAAGGTTGATCCCTCCCAAGGACTTAGTAAATTTACCCAGTAGTTTCGTGTACCCCTAGCTGACTACATAGGTGCCGCCTGCCCCTATCTCCACTAGGTGTACCCACTACTCCCAAGCGATCGGCTCCCTACCGTAGATACCCGTGCTGGCCCCACAATGGGGTGTATCACTCCCCATAGTGGCAACCCGATACAACAAATGGTGCACGGCTTATATCTACACGATGCAACAACGTCTTACCTACCAGCCCGGGTCCACACACGCATATGAAACCCGTTGGACTCGCGTTGCCACCGCTACCCCGTTTTGGCCTCTTATAGTTAAGCCCAATATGCGTGTCCCGTCCTCGACTTGGGTCGAGCCCACAAAGATACGTTTGGGATATTGGTTGAAATGGGCCCCCACAAGCTACCCACCTAAGCTTGTCATTTCTAGTGTATACCACTTAACCCTTTAATCATGTTTTAATTACATGTTCCACTTTGGTTAAGTATTCTAATCGTATTTTCTATTGCCACCCAAGGCAACCACTAGATTTCCACATGCCACCCAAGGCACCCACTTAACCCCTCATGTCCCTCTACATGCTAATATGGTTAAGTGTTTCTTAATTAATTAATTAAGATCATGACCTCATAAAGACCTCTCACATTAGACCACCTTTTACGACTGCTGGATATGCCGGTTGGGTCCGGGCAGACTTCCGTCATAAAAGGGTCTAACCTCGTGTCTTTACTTTAATCACGTATTTAATTTATGACTAAGACCCCTCACATTGGGCCAATCATTTGTAGCTGCTGGATTTGCCGGTCGGTTCCGGGCAGACTTCCGCTACAAAAGGGTCCAACCTCGTGTCTTAGTTGATTAATTACACCTAATTAATCACCCCCCATAATTTGTATTAATTATCCCTAATTAATTACACATTTTTAAGAATATGGGTAGACCTAACTCAATAGGTAAATTCCCAATTCCATATATGGGTAGACCTAACTTAATAGGTAAATTCCCAACTCCATAATATGGGTAGACCTAACTAAATAGGTAAATTCCCAATTATGTCCATTCATTTTATGTTATGCTTAAGCATACCAACTTTACACATTTCTATTAAAATGCATATTAACCCCCTCGTTTCCCACGTAATTCGCTCTCATGACATGACATATAAATGGGAAGATTCACCATAAATGTAATGGGTTCAATTTAGCACAACATTGGCATTTACATGGGTTTAAAAGGTGTCATCTTGCATCATAACATTAAACCCAACTAGCACAAATCATTAACCCAAACTTGCATATGAACTTGCATGTAAACTTGCATATGAACTTGCATATAAACTTGCATATGAACTTGCATATCATGTCATACATAGAGGCAAACTTGCATATGTTATGCATATCATAAAAAGAGACAAACTTGCATATGAACTTGCATATAAACTTGCATATCGTGTCATATCATAAAGGCAAACTTGCATATGTTATGCATATCATAAAAAGAGACAAACTTGCATATGAACTTGCATAAAAACTTGCATATGAACTTGCATAACACATCATATCATAAAAAGAGACAAATTTGCATATGAACTTATAACATATGACAACCACAACTTGCATAGATCCACATTTACATCCATAGCCTCCTAATATCCTATCCTAATTAGTTAGCAATTGCTTGCTAAAGGCATAGTAACTCACACATAACTAATTAGCACTCCAATGAGGAAGATTAAGTTGCTTGAGTGGATTAGGACTTGATTAGAGTTGATTTGAGATGCCAACTTCCTCTCAAATTTGGTGGAGGCTCCTTCTAGTTTTGATTTGACGGCATGAGGCCCTTGAATCTGTTTTTAGTATGAATTAGGGTAGTGTTAGGGTGTATTTATAGATTAGGCAAGTGTTTTAGGCCATTAGATTAACCCTAAATTAGATTAGGACCATCAGATCTCGGAAGCTTCTAGAGAATAGCCCAAAACACAGCCAAACCCTAAAATGGTGCACCAGGCCAGCCAGGATCAAACCAGAAAGCTATGCAGGTTTCTGGCTCGACACGGGCGCACTTCCCAAGTGCGCCAGTGTATTTTTATGTTGGCGCACTTCACAAGTGCGCCAGTGCATTCTGGCTTGTTTTCGGTTTTTCTGCCTAACTTCGTTCGTCCATATCTTCTTCATACGGACTCCGATTTTCGAAAACTCAGACTCTATTTCGCGTATTTTTCCGAGATGAACGCAATGGTGCAACCCGTTTCCCCTAATTCCCACATCTGGGATTTGTTATTCTTCAATTTGTGAATGTTAATATTAACTGAAATTCGGGGTGTTACAGACTGACTCCTTTTTTTTAATCCATGCAAATTTACAAAAAGGCAAGGTATACAAGCTAGAGATTTATGAGTAACTCATGAAACAACTTGTACAGTATGGGTCCGTCCTTTTACTAAAAGGTAGCGGGTTTTAAGGGAATAAAACATTAAATAATGACCTACGGAACAAATGCCTGAAGCATGCTACCAAAGGAACTCCAATCAAAGAGAGGAATCATTGAGTGGCTTAAGTACATTCGAATCAAGGCAGCAAAATAAAATATGCCAAATATCAAAGGTATGCATGAGCAGGTATAGACTGTATATGGGCGAAACTCGCTATATTCCAAACATTAATGCAATGTAACTTCCCTTCTATATTTCATGCACCTTAAATTATTATGTAAAGCTAAAAAAATGGGTATTGAGTAACCTGATAAAGGTGAACAGCCTGTGAAAATGCCTAAAATGGTACCATAAAGAGTGAATTACTTGCATGTATCAACACAAGAATGAGTGGCAGGTTACGAGTAGATATAAGGGACATGCATAAGCTTATAGCAAGGTAACCATACAGTGGTACCGACATGCGCACATAAAAGGAAAGCAAGAAGTACAGGATTAAGCCCAAGTACGCATGCAGCCACTAAATCTATGGTTCTGATGGGACAAATTGTAGTGCAAATGGTGGAAATAGTGCCAATGGTGGAAATAGTTCCAGCAAACATACGAGAGTTTCCATTTAGTACTAGATTCATAAATAGGTTCAATTTGCCCAACTCCACTATGTGTCATGTCATAGATCACTTGATAGTTCCGACTACATACAGCCATTTTGATTTTTCCCAAGTGTGATTTTAAATCAGTAACAGTTAGATGAAAGCCTGATAATACCAAAATAATGGCATCATTCATGCCGTAGGTGGTTTTTTTTTCCCCGACTTCCATTTGGCAAAGATTTTATTTCAAAACTCATTTTACTTAAGTTTATACCCAGATTAACTAAATTCATATCATCTTATGTTTCAAACACACGTACTTACCTGTGATCAAAGTCAACTTATGTTACTCTTATAATTCAGTTAATTCCATAAGCTTAAGATACATACATCTACACACAACACTAATTCAGATTTTATATTCATACAAGGAAAATTTAAGGATTCTATACACTTATCTAACTAACATTTCTTAAACTAAATTACCACCAAATACCCTTTTAGTATTACTATTTATCTTAATAATCTTTTACAAATTTTTCCTCAAAGTGAAATAAGATTAAAAGTTATTAAATTATTACTTACATACTCACTAACAAAACCTTAACTATTTGAATTCTCAGAGTTTTTCTCTTCCCAAGTTCAAATCCGTGAATTTAATGAATTCATACATATGTCATTTGTTTATCTTTCCCCTTTTAAACATCATTGAAATTACAATCTATTTACCCTACTTTTGCAAATCCATTTTAATTCCATATGTCAAAATAGATTTTAATGTGGTCCTATATTCATACAAGTTAAATTTATGGTCTTCCGATTGGCCAACATCCAAACAATATAAATTTCTCATTCTTTCTTGAATAGGGTTTAAGTATTAATTTGACATCTCAACTTATACGTCTTCGTCACTTTCGAAACATGAAAATAATAACTGGTGATACTGCAGCAATCACCAGGATCATTTTCAATAAACTTCAGTGTGAATCCATATTTATCTGGTATGCGAAGAATCTAATACATACGTTAGCTAGGCGTATGTCCTAAAATCTTCACGTACCCGATAATCAGTCTTTAATGGCAAATAGAATACCCAAGACTCATTCACATTTATTTTTATTTGCTTACTTGCAAATCATTTATTACATCATTGCTTCATCATAATTTCACTCACTCGAATTTTTTTTCTTCTTCATGTCGACTCGTCTTAGCTTAGTTGACAAATCCCATTAACTTATTCGCAATAATCCTTTCATTAAATTTCATTTAAGTTATACTTACATACTTTATTTTATTTCGGGTTTGCGTCGTCATTTCCTTAAACCTTCGGATTCAAGATTCATTTCACCATGTAATGTATGATAATTTTATTAAGTCCACTTTAGTTTACGAGAATATTTCACTTAACTTCATCCAACCATTTATCAAATCGTTTCAAGTTTTTAGCGACGTTTCAACCGGAATTATAGTCGCCCAAAATAATTTATTTTCCAACATTTCAATTTTTTTTCAAGTTCTATTACTTAAATAGTTTATGAGTTCACATACAGCATTAAAATTCAAATATATAATTCGTTTCTATGGGCTTTTCAATTTATTTGATACAACCAGGTGTTTAATACTCAGTCGTTATTTAAGTTTTATTTTCTTGCACCTTATTTATTTAGATTCGATTCCGATTGGAATATAAGATGGGGCCGAACGAACAATGAACCAAATGGATGTATCAAGATAGATTGACTTAGGCCGGAGAATTCAAAATTCAAAAAGTGATAATTCCATATTTCCTAAGACAGGACAAAGCACGATCAAGTCTCAGATTTGGAGAATCTTGACTTAGGAAAGATCCAGCCAAGGGATGAGTTCAAAGGAACGAGATTTAAACAAGGATATTTTTATAAACAAGGCGAAAATTTCAAATTATTTATATATATAAAATCCTTTAAAATCCCTTAAAATATTTAAAATATTTTTTTTTCAAAATACGCTCTCTCGGATATGATTCAAAGATGATTTCACTCATTCTAGAGGATTTCTACTCCATCTCTAATGAGTGTTTCAACCTCATAAGCTAAGCTTTGTTTAACCAAAGCTCTGATACCACTTGTAACGACCTAGCATTTTGACTGCTTCAAGTCGATAATTAAACCAACTCGAATCGTTCAAAACAATAGATTGTTATTGCTTATGAAGTTAAAATATAACCACCACAGAATCACAGACACAGAACACAGAGTATATCACAGCGGAAGTAAAATTTATACAACAAGATTTAAAAATTTACATATCAGAATACAGAAGTGAATACAGATATAGCGGGAGACTGAATGTAGAATCATACTGATATATGAATACACTGACAGGAGTGCGGGTAACTGCATAACAATAGATGGATGACTGGATCTCCAACAAATCTCAGGCTCTAACAGATATATCTCCAGGCTGAAATACTCGGTCTGACCCGGGCATTTTGCAAGAAATAAAACAAACAAAATACACGAATCAGGACTAACAGTCTTATATAAGTGAATTAACTCAAATGAAGTGTTCACTGAAATGTACAGTAACTTAAAGGATGTTTAGGATTCCCATCCTCTAAGGATCCGTGGAACTAATATCTATATAATAATACTCTATTATTGTAATGTCTATTCAGTAAAGTAAACGTAATGAAAATAGCGTAAGCGGGATTACATTTTTACCCTTACACCGTTATAATACCGTAGTCTATACAGTACCGTAAACCCAACCTAACACGGATGGCATCAGAGGGCACTCCATAGGTACGATACAAATCAAAATCGTAGGGGCTCGATAAGGATAAATATGACAAGGCACTCGAGGCAATACCCAAGGTAGGATTCTACCAATTGCACTCTCGGACCGGTGGTAACGCATAGCAGCCACTACCGCCCACCTCGGAATACACTCCCAAAATCAAAAAAGGACGCCCAAATCATCAACACAGTCATAGAAATGGTATCGAAGAAGTGCTTCCGATCAAAGGTGCTACCTCAATTAGTCACGGTATAGCTCCTGTTTTAGTCGTTTCAATTATGACCCGAAGGTCAAGGCCATTTCGTTATCGTTCGCCTTCTTCAATCCAGTAATCACCTCCAAGTCATCATGTTTCGTTCTGGATAATTCATCACATACACAGTTGTTAAAGTGGTATCGGCACTGACATAGAGTATGCCACTTACCGACTCCGGTCTCTTTAACAACTGAACGCTTACATTTTCCCACACCGTGGCCATTAGATTTGAATTCATATTTCGACTACCACAAATCAATTTATTTCAAATATTTCCCCAAAATCAATTCCTCTATTAGTTGGTTCGATTAAGGTTGCAAATCTACTATTAAAAATTCCTTTGTTAACCATTGCTTTCAAAATTTCAACATCCTCGAAATATCGCTATTGCTCGAATTTCTTTATTTCACCCTTTGGATTACTTGACTGGATTGGACATAGCTTTTATTAGGATTATAAAATAATTTTAGAAAAACTAAGTTTTCAAAAACAGTATAGGTTTATTTAATTTAAAATATGTATATGCATATATATATACATATGTAGTAGAAAACTATTATAAAGTGTATATAGCTAAAGTAATCAAATTTATTTTATAAAAGAATACTTACAAAAAATCAAGTAATGCGGAAAAATTGCCTTTATAAAATTTATCGTACTATTTAAAGTATTAATCCAATCCAACCTAAATCCAAGTTTCACAATTCTTTTCCATCAAAATTTCACCTTTAGGTCAAATTCCCTTTTTGTTTAGTTCAAATTCATTGCTTCACGATTAACGATTTCCAAATCATTGTTTGCCTTGGATTTTAAATATCCATTTTTTTTAATAAACCCCAAACAACTTTAACATTAGTTGTAAATCAAAATATGATCCATTAAATTCTAATTTGTTAACTAAACCCGTATTCACCATGATTTAGATAATCAAATTCTTTCATACTTGAACTTGAACACTTTCATTCCGACAAAATTCGTCTTACATTCACGTGGCGAAAATTCATTTGACAAATCATATATTAAAATAAGCTTTGAAACATTTCCCAAGTCTTTGCAAATCTTTACATTAAAATTATTCCATTCAAAATTTATCATATCATAAACATAATGTTATGAAAAATTCATCTAGATATATAAAAGTTTAAGTGTTAACTTGAAACCCTCTTTACAACTTATTTTCATACAAATTTGGATCCCTTAATAAACATTCAAGAAAAATTTGCACAAAACTTCTTTTAACTTTCTTTATGATATATAGAAAATTTCCTTAAAACTTCAACTTGCCAGAATCGATAAATTATTTAAAATAATTTTTTTGACCACAGTGTCCGTATAAAATTTTCTATCCTATGGTCAAGTGATACGGATATTTATCATTTCAATCCATTCTTTAAAATATTCGAATCCCGGGTATGTATCATTTCAACCCGCATCCCAACTCGATTCGAATACGCAAGGGGTTCGGGTATGTATCATTTCAACCCGTAATGTTTTTTTTCTAATCTAAGGGGGGAACTTGCATGATGATAAAATAACATAGCATATCAAATATACATCCATATTGTGTCATATGAAAGAACGGTGTGTGTCGCAGTGCACAATCACGAAGCAAACAATTCTAGAGCAACTAACATTTCATTCAACATTTCAATCTTTAATTCACTTAATAAAAATATTAGTCTGTGAGTGAGTAGAAACTTACCTTTTGAGGTTGGAAGGTGAAAATGAGACCGACACAGGACTAAAGCGAACTTGATATCCAATATGACGAATCCACATCCAAATCCATTTATGTACACATATGTATATACATGTGTACATGTACATAAATAACATCGAACATTTCCAAACCCGTTCATACTAGACAAAATCTCAACTACAATTCCTAGACAGCGATGATTTCTCGAATTAACACAACTGGAAATATACGTATAAAATATATGGTTTTATTTATATATATAAGAGAAAAATGTACCAAATGGTGTCCCGAATGAGGCAAGCCTGCTATCCCACCGAGTTGACAAAGATTCAAAAACCTTCGACTCAAATAATAGTGCCATCGACATCCTGCTGACCTCGGTTCATCATATCGATGGCAGCAACCTTCACACCAGCCTTTCATCAAACACTTAAAGTGCTAAATGTAAACGTTAATAGATTGTTGGGTTTAGCGAATACTAGACTTAAGCATAGGAGATGAGGTGCTAGGAAATGATCCCAAAGAGGAGAAGAGAAGGCACACAATTCATCGGAGGTTTGTTAAGGAGGTAATGGGTCCTGCTGTTGAAATGTTACTCGGTTAGGCTCGATTTGCAAAACGCAAAAAAAGGGAAAATTGGATTACACAGATCTCGATGTAGGAGGGTCGGAGTTGCGCCAGTTCATCAACATCGGCTGAGCCAAGGTGGCCGCTGCTCGCAATTGTTGCCAGGGTGCGTGCGTAAAATGAAGGGAAAGTCGATGTTGGTTATTGACACCCGATTCAAACCGAAGAGGAAGGTGGCGATGTCGGTCTTGGAGGAGGAGATTCAGTGTATTTTTTCTTCTGAGATTTGAGATAAAAAAGGAAAAAGGAAGGAGACATTTTCTAAAAGGAAGGGACACGTGGTGATCCTTGGTAACTTTTCAACACACGTGGCGAATGAATTTACACCAACCGGGACAAGTGTAAAGTCTCCATATATATTTACACAAGTATAAATAAATTTTCTTACTTACTATTTTTATTTTCTTCTAACATCCAACGTAAAGGACGCGTGGAAGACCCAAGGACGGAAAGAGGTAACGTGTTAATACAAATGTTTTTAGTTCTGTTTATTTATTTAGAGATGAAAACATTTACCCAGGAAAATCGAAATACATGAACAAACGATGGGAAAAGATGCACCAACAAATATTAAATGTAAGTTATTATTTACAATTTTTTTTTCAAGACAACATACAAGTTCAAGCGTTCAAATACATGTTCACAACGTAATTTCAAGATTTTAAGTTTCAAATTCGAACTTTAAATTATGAATGTTCACTTAAGACCTTAACTCTGTAAATAAATTTTATATTTAAATATGTCAAAATTACTGGTTCGTTATATGTAGTCTTTGTTTTGAAAATATTTTTCAAAACATTTATGCAGACCCCTATGTGCTCACAGAGGTTTCAAAACACACTGTTTTTTTAATGAAAAAATAATAAATGCTTTATGCAAAACAAGATGCAAATGAAAAACGTTGGAAATTTTGATTGACATCGATGGATATCATATCATACATATTAGTCGTGTGTACTCACATATACATACATACACATGCATGCATGGATACATGCATACGAACATACATGTATGTTTGTGTGGGTAAACGTATCATTTCAACAACGTTAAGGCTTGCTCTTTGTTTACTTTTAAATTATTATTATATATTGATTTAACTTTGGATTAAAACGATGTTACATTTTCATAATTCATGCCTTTGTTAATCCTGTGGATTTTTATAATTTTGTGGATCTTTTCTTAAAGCAACCTTCTTCCAAACAAACATTAAGAGATTTCAATCCCATGAGCTGATAAGAGGACTACAACACTGAGATAAAAGAAATTTGCTGAATTCTGGGTCGTTGTATCAATATTGCATTAATGTAATGATGAAATCCCATACGTGCGACATGGACTCAAAGGTATGCATATATAAGACACTAGACTTTTGTTATAGCTTTAACTGTATGACTAGCCTACTTACTGGTTTATTTAATAATTATATTTTGTTTAGATTTCTACTACAGCCTTCATTCTAAATCCTTTATAATAATTTACATTAGAGACGCATCATGTTGGTAGGAAAATACTAGTTTGATGACCATGACCACAATGTCATATTCAATATTAGAAGAGTTTGAACTTAGAATATGACTGCCAATCTCATGATCTTCACATATTCAATTCATTGACTTAAAATGCCTTCACTTATGTTTGGTGGTTCCATTTTTCAGATTTTGTAGCTGAAAGAAGCATTTGATCTTTTCATGTTTTGTGAATCTATAAGTGCACATGAATGTTTATTACAGTTAGGTATGAACATGTAAACTTAAATCTTTATGGATATGTAATAATATATATAATATTGCACCTAGGTGACGACCTGCCTATGACAATAATATAAAAAAATTCCATCTGAAATCATGAGCAAATTGAGATTTGTTTCTAGGCTCTACTATATGACAAACAGTTCCAATTATTTTTCTAGAGCAGCTGAAACAAGTAATATTTTAAAATTTGAATGATGGGTTCGATAAAAACATTATAAAATATTTAGACTATGCACAACAAAACTGGGTTTGCAAAGAGAACAGATTGGCATATTGACTCAAGTTTTAAATAAAATCTATTTGGCAATTACATATTTTTTCACACACGGCCAAACATTGTCTGGGATTCCATGAATATTTGTTTACTAAGGGTCGAGAAGAGCAAACAGACAATAATTTTATGAACTTATATAGCATTCCAGAACAATTCAACTGGAATTGGTGGATTTCTTTTTACATATTATATATCAAACAATATGTTTTGTAAATAATATGTAAAGTTATGTATGGAAGACGGAGTAAGTCACAATATTAAGAAATTTCAGAATAGTATAGAATGTTCTTCCTCAGTATTCACAATACTGCATATTCCTTGAAGGATGTAGCAAAGTATGGAACTTTGCTACAGATAATTTAACATTCATGGACTTAAAATGCTACTGACGTAAAATATATGGTAACAAGTATTCCTCACATTACAGCTTATGAAATCTATGAATAATCTGTATTTTTAGCAAATAAAAGGTGAAATATTTTTTTATCTAGAAAAAAAACTAAAGAGGAGAAAAAGAATTAGATTTTGTTCCATTGTCCAAAATTCCTATTTTCAAATACATTCCCATCAAATTAGTATTTTTTGGATTTCAGTTCTGTTCTGAAATTTTCCAGCATTGCGTTTACATTTTTATTTCAGATTTATGATATTTTATATAAGTTACTTTTCTGCCCACAATCTAAATAGCTTTTCGTCTTAATGGACAAAATCACGGTAAAATTGGATCTTTAATTCCTCATGTTGGGGCAACTTAATTTGCTCAGTGTATGTATATGACACTGATAACGAGACTGACAATAGAATTCAGTCTTATAACACAACTGCAAGCAAATTCTAGATCCTGAAACTATGAGCCATCTACTTGAAATGTTTGATCAAACTAATGAACTAACGAAGGTTTTCCGTATGGCAAGGGATCAATTCAATGATGTAAATCTTATAGATGCTCGCGTTTGAATTATAAATTATTAAGAAAAGGATGGTAGACATTACAACTTACTTCGTCTGAAGTGGCTTATATATCGCTGCATATATCCCTGTAGCTACTGTGAGGGATATTTCTATAGAAGAAAAGACGGGCTTTATTACAATGTATTAGGGAGCACCACACTTCTTTTATGGCTATGCAGTAACCACCCTCTAATTTAGGAGCTGCAGGATTTCTGTATGGCAAGGGCTTCATTACAATGTATTAGGAGCCTCTGTTGATTTTTCACCTTTAATTTAATTTTTAATTCTCTGCATCTATCTGATACAAATGGATGAGATTTGATATTACCGGTTTTACGTACTTCAATCAAATCGAAAACCCCCTAAGCATATAATTTGAGTTTTTCCTTCGTCCAATTTCAGGTTTTTCTTTGTCTGTTACGGTTTATGAATATCCATGTATAAAAGAATCTTTTATCCATCACTTAAATACCTTAATTTTTTCTCCGTACTTTCAAAATGCTATGTTATCATCTTACTTTTTTGCTTTCTTTGACTGGTTTATGTAGAAAATACTAACAACATTTCTTAGTCATGCTTATTTACATTTTAATCCATCTTCCACCATATTTCACCCGTCCATACATTGCAAATCAAATTTAAGTTTTTTTTCGTGCAAGTCGCTAACAAAGAGTTAATTAAACCTTAAAGAAATATTAAATTGTAGGTTATATTTCAGAACACCCGATAATGGAGATAGTCAAGTGCAGCCTACCTTTAAGTAATTTTTTGACAGCAGCTACCTTTGAAAATGCTATGATCTTTGGCTACATTATTTTTATTTAGTGTAGTATGCTCCTCATTTCTGTTGTACTTTAATTACTTGGCCACATAATATTATCACATAATGTGTCTTTTCCTATTTTAGGTATAAAATTAACTTCACTTGGTCAAATTGTAGCATTAAATGATATTCAAAAACTTATTTTACTTATTCAGACCTACAATATGTACTATATATGAATACAAACGATAACTATTACCAGTTTCTATGTTAAATAAATCATATTGTTCAAACTTAATAGCATCTCTAGCAGTCTCCTAAAAAATGGAGTAAGGAGCAAAAAAAGGGAGAATGCACCACTTCTCCAGCAACAAGCGGCGGAAATCAAATTTTTTTAAACCTATACACGGGAATCGTATTCCGTTTTGTAGACTATTAGTATTTTTTTTGCCATTTAGAAACTAAACGGGAATTTGATTTCTATTTAGAACTGCTGCTTAAAAAATAAAATGGGGACGGTCATTTTTTGATATTCCTCATTTTTTGATCTTCTAACAATGCTATAGATGCACTAACAAAGAATAAGTTCCCATTTTAACTAATTAAAGGTCATATAATACCTGCACTTTATTGTAAATGACTTATTTAATTCATGATCAGTTCATTAATGGTTGTCTCAACATTCGTACAATGTTAAGTTCGCTAATGACTAATGATGATTGTATATCTTCCACTACTACATGCTAACTTATGCTTTTCTTTCTAGAAAGAAATAAAGCCACGGAGCTGATAATGCTGAAGGCCAACGGTTTCCCTAGATCCACATACATATATTGTAGAAAGTTGGAATTATGTTGTTTTAATCTTTTTGCTAAGTTGTGTTTGGGTTTCAAGATTACTTTTATACTTGCTGTTATAGATATTTGTTACATTGTTATGTTGAAATGTGCAACTTGTAGTGAACCATGCAACATAGTTAATTAGGCATTACCTTTTCTTTTAGAATGAATGCTCCTTGAATAACTAATAGATGTCGTAGTATGTTTCTCTATACCTATTTATTGTCCTTTAGATTATGATATTCTCAGTCAATCTTTAGTATATATTTTTTCAGCTATTTATAATATGTTTTGTATAAGATATTCTGCTACATGAAAATTTTATCTCAAATTTATTAGTTCTTCAACATTACAATGCAATGTTTTCCATATTTTTAATAAAAAAGTCAACATAAAAATCATTCTGTACGTATTTTTTTTTCATCGGCTAGGATTTGGCCAATTAACAAACATTTGGAACTACAATCCGATAATAAATGTATATGTTCAGTTGGGTAGTAGATGATTTCGTGAGACATTCATTTGGCATTATATGGTGTATTGATGAAACTGGTGTTGTGTCATCCAATCATACTCAAATTTTGAAATAATTCATTTTGATTTTAAATATCTAAATTGACCCAAAGCAAAAGATTGCTTATGAGAATATTATAGTATAGCATGTCCTTATAACGTAAATAAAACTGCAGTCCGTGTGCGTAGCACGGGTTCGCACTAGTATAATTGGAATATTGCATCTTGTCTTTCTTTTATTATTGAAACAATCTTTTAAACCTTTGAAACGACCCAAACTTCCCCATAAAGGAAAGTCCGGATTGAATTGAGAACACGACAAGTCAGAACACAAACAGAAGAACATTTCATTGCTTATTACAACAATTACATCAGAGTACAAGAATATATCGGAGTACGAATAAATATTACACATCATAAAAATATCAGAGATTAAATAACATTTAAAATACATAGCAGCGGAAAAATAATACATAACACAACTAGAAGAAATACACGGATATAGAGCGTTCCGAATATAGCTCCAGCTGTAAACCAGGATCCTATGAATATAATATCTGCAAAACCAAAACTACTAGCTTCCCGTGTGGAAACTAGGGGCACCCAGAGTTTAGGTTAAAAACAAAAAACTTCAGGTCAGTCATGGGACTGGTGTGAGAACTAAAACAGTTATTAATCTTAAATTTTAAAGTGGGGATATCATGGGACCACGCCGTATAACACGGAATGGGTTTACTCCACATGAATCTTAGTTTAGAATAAAACAACGCAATGCTTTTTAGAAAACCGAGGCTATTATAAGACTTAGGTCCCATCACACAATGAATGCAGTCGAGGATAGAGTTTTCCCTTATAATAGCCAAATATGCTTGATACGCGAAATTTCTTATTTTATTATTACTATAAGCGAAGAAATCAACTTCAAATATAAATGTATCAATCATAGGCGGCGTAGGTACCATTATATTAAGTTGCCATATATATATATATATATATATATATATATATTTACAACTAAAACCGAATATCGTGTATTGGAAATTGGATTTCCATCTATGAACCGAGGCAAGGGATTATCCTCACCGATTTGGAGTCATGCTAGAAAGTGCCTTAGGATCACACCTATGGGCAACCCTTAGATCTACATGGTCGGTCATCCGTCGATGATTGGCAATACCATAAACTATACGTTAACCGGTTCTATCGAACCTCTAAAATGGGTCAGTAATGTCAACCACTCTAGAGCCACTGGGGACTCAAATCATATCCGAGGCACCTCTCTTTTCATCAAATAATAAGGGATTTCCACATAAGTAAGCAGTCTGGGCTCCATACCATGACGTTACTCGTAGGTAGAACTAACATGTGTCCATTTCCATGCAATCACTATCCCGTTTTTGGTTCATACCGGGGTGTGAGGCTCGCGAAGTAACGTTACACAAAGCTATGCTAATTAAAGTTGTGCTTTGATCATCAACCACAAGGATTTTTTAACGACCAGGAATCTCGCTCGATCCAAATCAGTCGCTAAATCGACACAGACCGTTCGAAACGCCTGATTGTTTTGAGAACACGACAAATTAGAACGCAAACAGAAGAACATTTCATTGTATATTACAACAATTCAGTCAGAATACAAGAATATAAAGAGTACAAATCAACATTACACATACAGAAAAATATCAGAGATTACAATACATTACATAGCAGCGGAAAATAATACAATACACAACTAGAAGTAATACACGGATACAGAGCTTTCCGACTATCGTTCCAGTTGTAAATCAGGATCCTGTGAACATAAATCTGCAAAACCAAAACTACTACCTGCCCGTGCGGAAAATAGGGGCATCCAGAGTTTAGGTTAAAACAATAAACTCCAGGTCAGTCATGGGACTGGTGTGAGAACTAAAACAGTTATTAATCTTTATTTTCAAAGTTAGGTAAATCGAGGGACCACGCCGTATAACACGGAACGGGTTTCCTCCCAAGAATACCAGTGCATAAAACAAACATCGCAATGCTAAATAAAGAAAATTGAAGCTATTATAAGACCCAGGTCCCATCACACAATGCAACACAAACCAGAGGATAGGGTTTTCCCTTATAATAGCCAAAGCATTCTTGATACGTTTAAAACAAATCATTTGATACTATAATAGGTGTATAGTGTCAAAACAACTTCAAATATAAATGTATCAATCCTAGACGGCATGGGTACCATATATCATGTCGCCATACTAGGCTCTACAATCAAAAACGCAAATGTCACGTATTTGAAAATTGGATTTCCATCTGTGAACCGAGGCAAAAGATAGTCCTCTACCGATTCGAGACGCTCTAGCCCGACCCTCAGGAACAGAATGCATCGTCCCTTGGATCTTCAGGGCCGGTCCACCGATGTGGATTAAAATGCCTGAACACTGCGTTTCCCCACCCTTTGGGGTGTCAATGAGTCAACGAATGACTCCATCAGCTTCACATAGTCACCGATATATCCAAGGCGCCTCGCAACAGCAACAACCACATAAGTCAAACTCGTCAGGGCGTGTAAAACCACTGATGCTACTTCTAGCTAGAAGGAAACACATGCCCTTCCTGAAGTCCTTCTCCCATTTTTGGTTCACAACCGGTGTGTGAGGGTCGCGAATTAACGCAACACAAAGCTACGCCACAAAGGCCGTGCTTTGATCATCAACCACAAGACTCTGCTTTTCAACAGAAGCCTTGATCATTTGCATCTTAGCATGCCACACAGGCAAACCACTCTATGCAACCGATATCAGTCACACAGAATGAAATCCAATGTCAGACACACAGTCCATTTATAAGTTCGTTCTGGGTCTGAATAAAACCGGAGGCACCTAGTACCTCACATATCCATCGATCTCCAAGTACGTCTGGACAACCACTAACTGATTCCCACCTCTTGGGTGTACGGCCCAATCAAGATCATCAGTAATCACCCAAACGACGTGAGGACCTCCGGTCTTCGACCACCGTCTTCATCTTTGACTTATCGTCGTATCAGTTATTCAAAATGGGATAAACCCGGTCTTTCCGAATAATTCGCGTATATAATAAACAAGTGTTACACAAACACAACATACGCCTCATTCCAATTCATCAGTCACTAACCGTAAATTAACAAGAGAATAATTCCCCAAATATTAACCCCGAAGGCCGAAACCAACATCAGATCAATATCCAGAAAACCATTCTGCTTAGCTAACCGACAGTTAGTTTCTAAATTTCACATTCTTAGGGAAAGGTTCCCATTAATTTTATCAAAGATAAATTCTTTTAAATTTATTCTTTAATCTTCTTTTGAATATCAATTCAAACCAATCGGGGTTAACGAACCTTACCGAAGTAATCATTTGTTTTAATTTCCCAACCCCAACCTATTCATCCCATGAAGTAAAACTGGTCATACTTCATATCTAACACCACGGTGTTATCGGTAAATTCAATTACCATTTCACGTTCAAATCTAATTAAAGATTTAACTATCGCCTGGAGCAAAACTGGTGATACTCCATTCTCGATCATTTCAATCTAATTAAAGATTCATTAAAACTCCACTTAGTTTTAATCTTTAACTGGGTCAAAGAATCTGTGTCATTTAAAACACGGTTCACGATAAGCCCCAAAACCACATCACAATTCAATCAGTCCCTAACCGTAAATTAGCAAGTGAGCAATTCCCTAAATATTAACCCCGAAGGCCGAAACCAACATCAGATCAATACCCAAGAAACCATTCAACTTAACTAATCACCTATTAGTTTCTGATTTTCTTAACTTCGTTGGGTCTAAGAACAATATTATTGAAGATACCGTTCAGGACGACCCAAAATCACATTCTATTAATTATCGGGTTAATGAACGAGTGTTATTTAAAACACCGTTCACGATAAACCCAAGAATCAATTCGAATTCAATTCCAATTAAATATTATTTAATTGGTACACTTCATTAAATCTAAATAAAAGATTTAATCTTTTTCACAACTGGGCTTAAGAACAGTGTTAATGAAGACACCATTCACGAAAAACCCAAATCCCATTTGATATTAAATACAAGGCTCTGGATAGAAAATATACCGTCTTATAATCAATATCAAATTCTACGACCAACAAATATCATATTGGAAATAACGATATTAATATATCTTTCAAATTCCCATAACAATATCTGTGTCATCACGAAATCCAACATCGAAATATTCCGAAGACAATTTCGATTCAAATCCATTCCAATTCAATTATTGGAAATCCTGGTTATTTTCTAATCCATTTCAAATCCACTTTATTTATTTAAAAATAAATAGAATTATAATTCTAGTTCAAAACTAGTTCATTTCGATAAAAATCTATTTTTATCTTTTCAAATATGGAGTTTTTCATCCCAATTCTTCCCAAATCATTTCTTATGATTTTACACAAATTATTACTATTTTTAATAATTTTATCAAGGCCCGTACAGTCTATTTCCATCAACGGCCATCGAACTGCACTTACAGCGACGTTTTCCAAATTTGATTTGGACATAATTCCAAATCCAACCGTTAGATTTCCAATTTCTAATATTCGTTAGAAATCTCTTTTCGATACGAAACCAACGGTTCCGGTTTCAGGAGAATCCAACGGTCGGATCTCCCGCAATATCCATTCGAAGTCAATGGTCGAAATTCACGAACTGCCGTGGCGTGGCGCGTTCTATTCAGGCCATTATATATATATATATATATATATATATATATAATATCATATATATTTCGTCGATTTCCTTTTAAAACGTATTTTAAAAACTGTTTTAAATTCGTTTTCAAAACGATTTCAACTTCCATCTCAAATTCAAATCAAAATTGAATTTTCCAATATAAATTCGTTTTAAATTCATTTCAAATTGATTTCAATTCAAATCGATTTTAATTCGATTTGAATTCATTTTCTTTACAATTCAATTCAATTCGAATTCATTTTATATCCAATTCCATTCGAATTCACTTTATATTCAATTCGAGTTCGTTTTATATTCAATTCAATTCGAATTCGCTTTATATTTAATTCAATTCGAATTCATTTTATATTCAATTCAATTCGAATTCGCTTTATATTCAATTCAATTCGAATTCATTTTATATAAAATTCAATTCAACCTAATTCGAGTTTCAATTCTTTTCAATATAACTCGAATTTCAATTCTTTTCAATATAATTCGAATTTCAATTGTTGTCAATATTCATTGAAAAAAATGAATAAAATCGATATAAATATCATTCCCGTCAAAATGGCTTCAATCTAATCAACACGGCTTCATATATTTCTATTTTCAAATATTCTATTTCAAATATTTCTTTTTTAAATATTTCTATTTCAAATATTTCCTTTTCAAATATTTCTATTTCAAATATTTCTTTTTCAAAACTGGAATGAGGCCCAATCAATTACCATATAATGTTAATTATATGGATTTTCTACAACACAAGTATATAACAGCAACGATAAATCATCAACCATCATCCAAAGTGCGTTCTACACTGTATAAGCGTCAAATATAAATATTTAACGCTTATAACAGTCTATCAATCAATCGATCGACATACAACTAATTATTGGGATTAGTGTATGTCATATATCATCCCAATACCCGTGTGGGGTTTCAAACAATCAAACACAAATTTTATTTGTGCAGTTGGGCGATGTGTAAAATTTTATCGTCCCAATCAATATCAATCAAATCAGTGTATATAAACAAATCTCCGATTTGTTTATAAATATTTATTTTATATACACGTTAAAAATTCTATTTTCAACTATAAAATATTTTTAACTATATAAATATTTTATTTCATTACACATCACATTACACAATCAACTACACATCAAAATCAAACAAACAAGCATACAAGTCGTCCATGGTCTGTGGACGACGGGTGTCGGGTGCTACTAAACACCATCTGCATCCTAGTATATATTATTAACTAAAAAAAGAAAATTAAAGGTGAGAAGTTCTCACAGAGGGTTCCACTCCGTCGTGCTTTGCTTTGGACTGCTGAATCGTCTGGATTTGTTTAAAATACCAATTGCAGTCCTTTTCACGCTGTTCACAATAAAAATTATATTTTTATTACTTCATTTCAATAAATAAAAATCATATTTTTATTTCTACTTCATATATTTTTACAATGCTTCTTTCTATATAAAAATTCGATTTTTATAATCGCTATAAAAATTACAATTTTATTTCAACATATATATAATAAAAATCAGATTTTTATTTCTCTACATATATAAAGATAATATTTTTATATTCTCTATTATATAAAAATTATATTTTTAATAATTCTACTTTATAAAAATTATATTTTTAATCTCTACATCATATAAAAATTATACTTTTCTTTTAAATTCTTTCATATAAAATTATACCTTTCTTATATATTCTTTCATATAAAAATTATACCTTTCTTATATATTCGTTCATATAAAAAATTATACCTTTCTTTTATATTCATACTGAAAATAAAATCCAACCCTTCTCATGTTAAAAATCTTATTTTTATAAACTAAAAAGAAAAGAAAAACAGAATTCCTATTAAGCTAAATAAATAAATAAATAAATAAAAACTGATTTAAAATAAAATAAAAATAAGAATCACTTTTTTGGGTTGGACGTTGAACAACGTTCGAGGGGGGAGGAAAATGGCATGCCGGAGCAGCGATGGCGCGGAGGGGCTTGGGGATCTCGATTCTTGAGCTCCCGAGGTTACAGGCTCAACAGGTCACAGATGTAAGAGGAGACGAGGGGGGGTTGCTGAGGCGCGTCACTCAGGTGGTCCGCGCCAGTCTGTGGCGGCGCACACGCGATGACGGAGGTGGGTAGGGCTAGGGCGGTCTCGATTGGGGCGTTGGGGTTGTGAAGGGGCTGGAGGAGAAAGAGGGCACGCTGGAAGGGGATCGGAGGTTGGGGAGGAGGCGCGCCATACGGCGGCTAGGGCGGTGGAGCGGCGATCCGCTGAGGGCTAGGGTGGAATCGGGATCCGCCCTTTTTCTTTTTCTCCTTTTTTTATTCCGTTGACTTTGAATGAAGGGAAAAGGAGAGTAGGCATATATATATATATATATATATATATATATATATATATATTTAATTTTGAGTCCATAAAGTTCAATTTTCGTTCGAACCCCAAATTGAGCCCAACGACTGTCACCCCTATCTAATTACCCCCATTCTGAACATAATGGGATATGTATCGTAGGCCAATTCGATCGTTACGATCATTTTCTGTTCAAATTAAAATATAAATCCTTTTATTTTAAATTCAGACGCACATTTCGAATTACCAGGGCCACATACAGTCTCTAAAAATTCCAGAAAAATTATTTCTAGCTTCGTATTGACGATACGGTCCTAACAAAACTAATTTCGTCAAATTCTGAGACCGTTTGAAAATTTTCCATTTTTAAGGGCCAAAATTCCATGGCGACTGTTCTGGATTTTCAACTGGGCATATCTTTTGATTCCCGCTATGAAATTTTGATTTTTCGGATTCGTTGGAAAGATATTCTCAAATAGATTCTAATATTTTTGGTTTTGCTAAAATCCGGTTTATTTTGAGTCCTGTACATTCATTTGAACTTTGAAATCGAATTATCGAACTACGACGCCATTTTCAATTCCTTTTATAATTATAAATAAATATTTATATTCTAACGACGATCTATATAAATATATACGTTCTAATTCTATTCAAAATAAATTTCTCATTGTTATTATTTAAAATAAATCTTTTAAATATTCAAAATTCATCAAAATTTCCAAAATAAAAATTTTAAATTGGCCCTTAATTTCCGGGTTGTTACAGCTTTTCTTTTCAACAAAAGCCTTGATCATTTGCAACTCGGCATGCCACATTGTCAATCCATACCATACCACTGGTTTCTGCCAATATATAACCTCTAAGCTCGTACATCTCAGAGAAGGGTGTTAAGCAAGAGAATAAATCCTCCGTCACCGAACAGATATATGTTTAGCAGAGATCAATGAATACAGCATAAAGGAATACAACGTCATACATACTATCCATTTACAAGTTCGTTCTGGGTCTGAACAAAACTGGAGGTACCTTATTCCTCGCCCCATATGTCCAATACAGGAGAGAGGTCCCCGCATATCCATCGATCTCCAAGTACGTTTGGACGATTACCACTAATTACCTTGTCTTGGGTGTACGGCCCAATCAAGACATCAGTAATCATCCAAACGAAGTGAAGATCTCCCGGCTTCTACCACCGTCTTCATCTTCGACTCTTAGTCATCGTATTAACTATTCAGAATGGGTTAAACCCAGTCTTTCCGAATAATTCGCGTATTTTATAATCAAGTGCTATAAAAACACAACGTATGCCTCATTCCAATTCAGAATATTCTTTTAATAAAATATTCATATTTTTAGAGGAAGGTTCCCATAAATTTTATCAAAGATAAATTCTTTTAAATTTATTCTTTAATCTTCCATTGGATATCCATTTCAAAAGAATTATTTTGTCTTTTCACAATTCTAAACCAAATTAAGGTTTATTAACTAGTCGGGATTGGCGAACCTTACCGAAGTAATCATTCATTTATATTTTTCACATCCCAACCATTTATCCTGTTCTCATTTTAATCAAATTAAAGATTCATTTAAAAATCTAGTTTAGTTTTAATCTCAAAAATCATTACTTAATGATTATCCAAATTTCAGGAAATAAATCTTGTTTTTACTTGGGTTAAAGAACTAGTGTCCTTTAAAACACAGTTTACGATAAACCCAAATCATTTTCCATAAAAATGGAATCTACATGGAAAACAGATCAATATATATTTGATATAAATTTCCGTACCAGACTAATAATATAAATGGAATAGCGGCAAAGCCTTTTAAATTCCATATATAGTAACGGTCTTCTTTTACAAAAGCTCATCTCGATTATCATCAAATTGAATTACCTTCAATTTCAATTTATTCTATTAAATTGGAAAACTTTACTTTGGAAAAATTTCCATTTAGATCTTAATTAAAGATTTATAAATTTCATTTAAATCTTAATAAAAGATTTATATATTCCATTTAAACCTTAATAAAAGTTTTATAAATTCCATTTAAATCTTAATAAAAGATTTAAAAATTCCATATTATATCTTAATAAATGATTTATAAATTCCGTATTATATTTTAATAAAAGATTTATAAATTGCATATTATATTTTAATAAAAGACTTATAAATTCCATATTATATTTTTCATTGTTAATTGGGATTAAAGAACAAATGTCGTTTAAAACATAGTTCATGATAAACCTACAATCAACTCTCATTTCAGTTCTAATTAAGCATTAATTAATTAGTAAACTTCTCTAAATCTTAATTAAAAGATTTATTCTATTTAGGCCATTAAATATATAATATACACATTATATATATTCCGTTGATTTCCAATTAAAACGTATTTTATTAATCGTTTATAAATTCTTTTTAAAACGATTCCAACTTTATTTTCAATTTTAAATCAAAATAAAATATTCTATATTTTTATCATATTAAAATGATAATATTTTAAAAATACTAAATTTTGAAATCACTACTTTTCAATATTCATTATAAAATGAATAAAATCGATCGATAAACTCGTTCGAGTTAAAATGACGTTTCTATCCTTGACCCGGCTTCATATTTTTATATTTTTGTGTCCATTCAAAGTAAGACATCAAATCATAATTTTATTCTTCACTGAATATTATTTTAAAATATTCGTTATTTAAAATATTCTTTATTTTAAAATATTTTTTATTTTAAAATATTCTTTATTTAAAATATTCTGTTACATTATAAATGTTCTGTTACATTAAAAATGTTCTTTTATATTAATTACATTATAAATGTTCTTTTATATAAAAAAAGTTTTTTATATTTTATTTACATTATAAATGTTCTTTTATATAATTCTTTTACATTATTTACATTATATATGTTCTTTTGTACGAAAAATGTTTTTTTTACATTATTTACATTATAAATGTTGTTTTATAAAAAAATTGTTCTTTAACATTATTTACATTATAAATGTTCTTTTATATAAAAAATGTTCTTTTATTTTAAAATGTCCTTTATTTCTGAATCGGAATGCGACCCAATCAATTACCATATAATTTCAGTTATATGGATTTCATACATCGCATGTAATGCAATAATAATGATAAATAATAAACAAGCAGTCCCTTCACATCCAAAGTGAAATTTACAACTGTATAAGCATTAAAATAAATAAATAACGCTCATCACAGTCTGTCAATCCATCGATTGACATATATTTAAATATTGGGACTAGTGTATGCCAAATATCATCCCAATACCCGTGTGGAGTTTTCAAACAACAACAGTTTATTTAAATAAATTATTGGTTAATAAATTTAACCAATTCTAATTCAGATTGAATTATTTTTAAACTTAACCAATTTTCACTAATTTAATTTATAAATAAGTAATTTTAATTTAATTCCAACTGCCACATAAATGTTAACATTATTTTTAATATGTTCAACATTACAACATCACAAACAACATACAATACAGTCAATTTAAATCGTCCATGTTTTATGGCCGAGGGAGGTGATCTAACAAGCACCGTATACAGTTTCTAATGATTAAACTGATAAAAATCTAAATTGGCAATTCTATATATTTTCCACTTATGAAAATAAATAAATAACTGCGTAGAATTTTTAGTGAGGAGATCTCACCTTTGGTTTCTACTCCTTCAGTGTGTATTTCCTGAATTTCTGGTACGGTTTGGATTTACCCGAAATTCCAACACAATCTTTTTCATACCGTTCATCGTAAAAATCACATTTTTAATACGATGTTATTTAAATAAAAATAATATTTTTATTTCAACTCCATATATATAAAGCATATTTTTCTATATAGTGAAAGATCATATTTTCTATACAATGAAAAATCATTTTCTTCTATACAATGAAAAATCATATTTTCTATAAAATGAAATCATTTTTTATATACAATGAAATCATATTTTTATATTTTAAAATCATGTTATATTCATTTTTAAAACAATGGAATTTTCATTTTTAAAACGATGTCATTTTTAGCTTTTTAAAATAAAAACATTTTTATTTTTAAAACAATGCTTTATTCTTCTTTTCAAAACAATGTATATTTTATTTTGAAAAACAATTCTATTGTCATTTAAAACTGATTTTAATCTACGACACTTTATAAAAAAAAGAATTACATTTTTAACACAAAGTTATATGTTTTTAAAAACCAATTCTGATTAATTACATAAAAAAAAGGAAAAACTCACTGTTTTTCAGTTTTGGACAATCCCATTGTGTAGTGTTCTTCATCACGGTTCTAACGATACCTAGTTTGTGAAATTCTGAGGATATACGAGTGAGTTACAATCATTTTTACATAAACTCCTTTTATAATTAATCACTTAACCAATTTTCAATCCCTCTTCTTCCCGTCCATTTGTCTGTACCTCGCCGAACCCATCTCGATGTCAAAGAAGCTGGCGCCGCCCCTCACTCCAATGATCAGAGTCACATCCAAGGACGTCGACCGCTGCTCCACAACGTCCTCTACCTGTGCCACCATGTCCTGAGAATTCCGGTCCTCCCTAGGTGTTGAAAATTGAACCCAAACTGATTGTCTTTGAGTGGTAAAATCGAACATCATACAACACCGATTCCAATCATAACTGTTGGTCCTACAGATCTCGCAGCCTTTATCATTTTCCAATTGTGTAATTTTCATTTCGTTTCATGGATCTTGAGATTAAGAAGGGGAAAATGGATCGTTCCTGACCTTCCTTGAAGAAACGACGACATCTTAGTATAAGGAATTAGGGTTTTCTGAATTGTGGGTATTTATAGATTATATTTTATTATATTTAATTCAATTGTTTGTCTACGTTAAAATTTAACGCTCCTAACTTCAAGCAAACGCCAACAACTGATGCCTCGAACTAAATACCCCCATTCCGGACACAATGAAATATGTTTCATTAGCCAATTCGACTGTTTCGATTAGTTTTTATTTAAATTAAAATACAAATCAATATATATCGAATTTGGAGACCGTTTGGAAAATGGTCGTTTTCTGGTCGATCCAATTTAATAAATTTGACAAAACACGTTTTCTTTTGTCACGCTCACATATTAATTCCAAAAATTATGAAAACTGGAATCTAGCAATATTTTGACATTCCGGATCCAACAAAAAAGGTTTCATCGAAAACGAAGGTCGTTCGCAAAATGGCTTTTTTAAGGGCCATATATATATATTAAAAATATATATAAAATCTATAGCGACTATTCTAAATTTTAAACTGAACATAACTTACAATTTATAAAGTGAAATCTCAGTTTTTTACATTCGTTAGAAAGATATTATTAAACAGATTCAAATATTTCTGGTTTCGTCCAATTCTAATTTAAAATGAATTCTGTGTGCTCAATTGAAATTAGAAATCGAATTTTCAAACTGTCGTACCATTTCATGCTCGTTTTATAATTAAAATAAATGTATTCGTTCTAACTTCGATTAAAATAAATTTTTCGTTGTTATTACTTAAAATAAATCATTTTTAATATTCAAAATTCATCAAAATTTCTAAAATAAATTTTTTAAATTGGTTTAGAATTTCCGGGTTGTTACAACCTTGGTTACAAGTTTTTATGTATATAATGTTATTTCCTTGTTGTTGACTGAATGTGAATATACATGTTTATGCCATGCTGATGAAGTTAGCGAAACAAACTTGTAAACCTTATTTTGATGTTAAGATATACATTTCAATGATTTTGGACCTTTATTATGTGTGCTTGATTTACGTTATTTATTACTATCTATAACGTAATTAACGTATTATGAATGCGTATTAAGTTCGTACTAAATGCGATAAATAGGATATTAGAATTATAAAAGTCCCCATAGGAAATTTGTATGCATGTGAGTATTAATGGCTATTAATTAATATTAATGACACATAGACACGAGGTTAACACTTATTTGTGGTAGAAGCCTTCCCGAAACCGATAGGCATATCTAACATCTATAAGTTTTCTAGGTTAAGGTGAGAGGTATAGGTGCCATTAGCTATTATAATGAGTACACAAAGATGCGAGGTTAACCCAACTTATAGTAGAAGTATACCTAGAACCTCACGGCAAATCCAACATCTACAAGTAGTTAGTTTAACGTAGGACGTCTAGCGTGTATATATATATATATATATATATATATATATATATATATATATATATCTGTGTGTGTGTGTGTGTGATGTAGGCTTGCCTCAAAAGGGTATTAAGTGGCTTACCTACCCTGGTTTTGGTATTAAGTGGTTAAGACTAGGTTCGTCCCTAAGGTTCACTCCTTGGTTTAGGTCCAAAGTCATGAGACCCACCCTAATTAAGTTCTTAAGTGGTCATTGAATTCGCTTTTCTCTTATAAAGTATTAAATGGTCCTAATTTAAAAATAGACATATGAGTAAGGTAGTTCTCCGGAAGTTGTCCCCTTCTTATCTAGAGGCTATGTGAGGGCATACCTAGGGATGGACAGTATGAAAATTCTAAGGGACTTCCTGTCTAAGGGAAGTATTAAGTGACTAGTAGATCACCTATAATGATAGCTAGATAGTAACGCATGGGTCCTCCAGGAGGGTCATAAATGGCGATGAATGTCTATCTAAACCTGGTATTAGGTGACATATTACTATCTCTCGATTTATATTGAGAGTATATTTAATAGTGATGAGGATTATAAGACAAGGTCTTAAGTGACATTTGAGTAGTCCGCCTAGCTAATACATATTAATTATGTGTTGAATTTGTGTAGACATAATTTAATGAATTTATACTGCCAAGTAGAGTAAATAAACATTCCTTAAACTTATGTGATTTTTATTCACAAGAACTTATTTTTCTGACCTTCTTCCTCATAACAATTAAATTGGTTAGTAGGTGAGAATGCTTATTGATGGAATCACAGAAACTAGAGCCTAGCGAAGGAGATTCTATAGTTTATCGTTATTTTCAGTTATTATCATGTTTGGAAGTTTATTGTAATCACGGGATATTATTATTGATGTGCCTAGATAGTGAGGTTGAGATTTTATGTATTGATATTATCGTGGTTTTATTTAATGGTACATCAATTTTTAGTTATTATATTTTATTTCTTCCGTCGTGAGATTCTGATTTCGTTTTAGTTTGGTTTTGCTTATGTATCCTTTATATGAACCAACGACCTATTAGAATGACTTTAAGTTCCGATGTGACTTTTTTGGATCAGAATTTAGGCCTATTCCGAAAAGGTTGTTACATGGAAAGTAAATATTGTAACCCTCAACGGTTTTATATTCATGGATCGTAAAAGAAGACCCAGAAATTCCTTTAATACTAGACTTCCCTTTAGTCTGAACCATAGCATCATCCTTCGCTTCTTTCATAAACCTCATCCGTTCCTCTAGAACTTTAGGCTCGTTACCCCCTTAGAAATGTATTAATAAGCTCCCCCTCATCTACAAACCTATCTTCTGAGGCATGCATCTCCTCTTCAAATAGTTTTCTCCAGGTTGCGAACAAAGTTTATGGATAGTCCTCGATATATGATAAGTCACGATACCTGAGGACTTAGGCAAAGAAACCCATAACTAATGGACCGAGCTCCTCCTCTGCCTTCTAATCCTCACTCAACTGATCTCCTAAATCCTTTAAATATATATCATATTGAATTTTGGAGTTGGAAGCTGACTCAAGTGTTGTGTTAGCAATTTCTTCCGCCTTCTTAGCTCGTGTCTTGACATCGAGAAGCTTATCCCTTACTTCTCATTCTCCATTTCAAGAGTACTTTTCTATGCATTCAGGCTTTTGGAGCTAAGCTTAATTCCAACTTTTCTTGGTCACGACTTTCAGATCATCCTCTATTGAATTCGTTCTCAAGCTAGCCGTGTCAAATTTCTTATGGAAGCAGTCCATGAAATCATAATACTGCTTCTTTTTTTTTTTTTAACATCTTGCTTAACAGCCTTTAGTTTAGTCTAAGTTTCAACAAGCTCTTTATCCACGTAGGAAAGGGAATTTTTATCTCAATCCCATTCTTGATTCATGTTAGCGGTATCCAGCTCAATGGATCGAATAATCTCAGATAATTTCTGAGCATACTTTCATGTCTCCTTATATTTCCCTCATATGTCTTCAACTTCCTTCTTGAGTCGTTCTTCAATGCTTTCAAGCATGGATGAAGAGGAAGGAAGTGCACGCGTTCGAAATAGTACTGTGGGAATTGAATGCCTAGTTCCTTTTCCGCTCTATCACTAAAGTCTTAAGCACGATAGGCTCTGTAACAGTGATATTTTTTGACTTTTTCTTGATATAGATCACTATTGGCTTCTCCTTGCCCTTGTCTTTTGGCTCTGAATTATTCTTCAAACGAGGCCCATAATAGGAATCTTTTGGAGGGATTTAGGCCTTGACAACTGAATTCTTGCATTTGCGAATATCCTTCTAACTTTTAGGCCTATCGGTCTCGCGATGGACCAAAGAAAGAGAACGGGTGTGGTTCTTATAGTCATTGTGATGCCTTTCTCTCTCTAGTTCCTCTCTTTTTTGATCCTCTCTGTACTTCCGCTCCTGATCAAGAATGGTACTTCGGTGGGACACCACTCTTAGACATGCTATTACTAAGTCACCTATAATCATATGATCTTGACAATGTACCTGCAAACCAGATTAAGCGCACGTCGGAACTAGTAAATTATATAGTGGACAAATGCAATGCGTGTGCTATGTATGCCCTAGTGATCCTCCTGATAGACCCAATCCAAATGTTTAGCTCGCCGACGAAATCTCCCCAACTCTGGCGTAGATATTTTCCCTTTAGAAGTGGAAAAGAATGTCTGTATATTTAGATTGGTAAATCCATGCTATTTAGGCAGCAGTGCTCGATCGCCAAAACTATAGAAAGGTTCATTTGTTATAGAAGATCCCGTGTCTTAGGTCGGAGACTTTGGCTACGGAGTGTGTTCTAATGTAGATTTCTTAGCTGTTTATTTCTCAATAGTAGGAGTTGAGCTCTCCTTCTCTTTCTCAGGCGCAGCCACCTGACTTGCTCCGTTATCACCCACTTCCTCGGTGGCACCCCTAACATGGACTTTGTCATGGGGTTCATCAAGCAAGGCCCCCTCGACTGGGGGGATGACTCCGTTACAGCTGTGCCTCCGCCCCTGCCTGGAGCACCGCTCAAACCAATACTTCTATCAACACTCAGCAAATTAAATCGGCGTATAAACTCCTCATGTATAAATCTTCGCACCTGCCTCTGTTCCTTAGGAACCGCTTGCAAGGTGGCTAACCTCGACGTATACATTCGTCGCTAGGCCTATCTATTATCCCTACCAAATGAAAACATAAAGTTTTAGATGAATTCAAAGCCAAATTAGAAGTAAATGACTTCTGAAGACGCTTACATCCTTCAAGCCATCGGCTGACAAAGCCTTCTTGATTAAGAAAGGTAAAACTAATCTAATTTTAATCCACTTGTTTTACTCCACCCATCCATGATGACTCGGCTGTTCAATGTTGCTTTAAAATAAGTAAATGATGGAGTATCTTTACGGTGCTTGAAGTTGAAGAAAATCATACATCATCGATGGTAAGCTTCCGATAGAGATGCTCAGGGTATAGAATATGAAGAGCATGAGGGTAAACATAAGTTTTAGGGTGTAGCTTCATCAGTGCCAAGCCCATAAGGGAAAGAATGGTCAGGAAAAATGCACTGAACGAAGGGACGGAACAGACTTTGCACATATGGCGAGAGTGAGCTCTTACACTTCTAGAGGACGGTGTGGTGTTTGTAGAACAGCATGCACCCAAACCTGATTGAATGAAAAGTATCATTTTAGTTTAGGTCATTCAATGCTGAAAGGTAGCTCTTGGAAGAGTATCTAGAGTAGGAGCGACTCCTGCAACACTAGCTCCACCTGTAACTTCGACCTGCCTTTCGACTAGCGAGACTGTTGATGACTCGCCACGTGCTTGAATTTGATATCGAGACTCATCATGTTAAGACCCAGCTGTAGAGCTAGATCCTGTTTTTTGATTTTTATAAATCATATCCTTCTTAGCTCCAGCCTCGGATGCTCTAGTAGAATATCTTTGACTCATAACAACTGTACTACTCAAGAAACATCGCTAATTAAACTGATTAACCCGTAACCCTCCCACCCCCCTGTGTGTGAATGGTGCGGTGTGTGTAGTGTGACTTGAATACATGTGCATCAACAGAAAATAAAACACCCGTGACATATCATTGAAGATAACTTGATCTTTTATCGTTTCCGACCATCAAATCATGTTTAGATCACAAGCAATTGCAGATTGTGGCACCCTACGTCTGTTAATGTCACTTGTAAGAGAATGCATTAAGTTTCGAGATGCGTAATAGGTAAACAGTACATAAAATTTACAAGACAGATATAAATATGCAGCAGAAAATTTCAACTTCATTATTAAAACCAAAATGTAGTCTCAAAAAGGTTACAACAAAACCAGTTACATCAATTCTATCTCATGAAACATCTCATAAAACAAAGCATCAGGGTACATAAAGTCATATGCCTTACCATAAGCCATAATAGAATAGTGAGCAGGTCAAACGGTACATCTCAAGAAATCAAAGTCCAAGTTGTAAAAGAAGTCCTAGTCACTATTGAGTGCTTCCACTCTGAGGACCAGGGATGAAGGAAGAAAGTGGCAAAAGAAAAAGGGTTAGACGTAAAGTCTAGCGAGTTCCAGTGATTTTCAAATGTGCATAAAATAGAAATGCCAAGACAGGTAAATAAGACTGGATGAGAAAGGTACAGTGTCGTATAACGTATTAGATAAACTAAATAGAACAGCATGACAAACATGATTAATAGGAATAAACTATGATCGAGTATTGCTTCACATTTATATCCTAAAGCAGGTATGTCTGCACCAATACTAGTATAACAAGATTAACATGATTAAGTGTTTAACCTAATTACACAATAGCAGAATTAACAGCAGGATTAGGCGTAGCCTAATTACATAACATGATTGGGTGTTAACCTAATTACATAACTGCAGGAATAGGTTTACCCTAATTACTACCTTAGCGATCGGCTCCCTACTACGTAAATACCATGTGTCAGCCCCGATAGTAGGGTATATCACTCCATAACGCAGCAACTATATAACACAGACCTATTTACTGGTGTTACAACAGCTTAGTTTCCTTAATCGGACTCACGCACGCTCAGGAATCCACCAGAATGCACCCGTACCTACCATCCCCATGTGAACCTCTTACTATCTAGTTCAGCAAAGTGTGCCCTAGCCCCTACCTAGTGCGAGGCCCCCTCTAACATAATACCAACAAGGGTACTGACTTACATGGGTTCCAAACAGCAGATTGACACAAGCCAAACCCCCTAAGCTTGTGCCCCTAAAACTAGGATTTAAGAGTCCCCAAAACTCGATACAACAACTGAACGAGGGACCACTTAGCTTATTAATACTCATGTTTAACCTAGCAGGTTTAGGTTTACTAATAAGGGTGGTTGTAATATTACATGTCATTATGTGTGTACAACCCTTCCCCAAAACACCTGCCCATATGTATACAATTTCTACATCATTTTAGTTTATTAACCTACATCTGGTACTCACAATATTCTAACATGTCATTTACTTAATGTCTGTATTAAGTCAAATCTAACATGTCCAATATACGCATACTATTCATCAACTTTGTTTCCAATTTACAACATGTATAGGTTTATGCATATTATCCATTTACAGCAAGTATATACACATTATCTCTTTCTATTAGTTTACAGTAAGTCTAAACATGAGTATATTATCCCTTTTCCCAAATTATGGTTAAACAGTCCCAATTTAACAATATGCCTACATTCCTCTTTTTATGTTATTCATTATTCCCCCAATTATACGCACACTCTTATTGGTTATAGCCCAGGCTTCCAAAGGCCTAGGCTTAGCGTAAAATAAAAAGGGAAAACAAATGAAGAAGAATAGAATCAAATCAAATAGGCCTATAGGCAAGACTGGAAATAAACATAATAAATAGAAACAGGGAAAAGGAAGATAGATACATAATACTTGTTAGTTATCCAACATTAATGGCACATGTTTAACTTATCATAACGACATAGGTGATTAATGGTGAAAAATATGTATAACATTTATCTTACAAACACTGTATATCCTAACCCAATTTTATATAACTGTCATCTTGTAATCTAAGAAATGAAATCTGAAAATGATAGGGAACTCACAGTGGGTCTTGGTGAAGAAGAGATTAAATCTCTTATATATATATAAAAATATGCCATAGAAAAGTCCAATCCAATCCTTTTAGTTGTTGTATGTACGCAAGTCCTAAATGTTGCCTCTGTAGATCTGAATCTCAGCAGCATTATCCCATTATATGTTTATATTTTTAGAATAATTTCATAGAGGTAGAAGTTATGAAGAAATGGTATATACTAGAATGGGAGAAGCCACCGATTTATAGATTCATAAAGTCAACCTCGGCCTTTAGATTCTAGGGTTATAATCTCATCCATACATGTAGTGCAGATTCAACAATGAATATAGTCCGAAAAAAGTTAAGATTCACATAATGAATATGCCAGATTGGCAGCGGGTCGACGCACCAACTCATGGGGTCGACCCAACCGACTTTGGGTCGACCTATGAGTCGACCCAGGCCGGTTGTGGGTCGTCTAACAACGGTCTGGTTTTGCGGTCAATTTCCCGCTCCTCGTTTGAACTGACTTGAAAATTTTGGAACTACTTTTATATTATATTCATACATAAGCTCCTTATATGTATACAAGCTTCTAATGCCCATAACTTCATCACACGTTATCCGTTTTACACAAACTTGGGGTCTATCAGAACCATAATTCCGAGATGAACGCAACGGTAATGCTGGTTTCAGTTAATTCCGAATATTTTAATTAAGTAAACTCAATTTATCATCTTTAAGGTATGGTTATCGTGTATTAAATTTAATGGTGTTACATTCTCCCCTACTTAAAGGATTTCGTTCCTGAAATCTCCAAGTTAAGAAGATTGTTACAATCCTAACAACCACCTACAATCGTCTACTCATCCATCATCCACAAGCATCCATTGTCCTTAAGAAATTTCTAATTCTTGTATGAACATATGCAAACGTTTTGTGTGTAAATGTCCTTACACTAATGCAAAATCAGGTAGTCGATTAATTCAGTTGACCTCCTTAATGCAATATATGTTTGTGCCATGAATCCAAAATGTATGCAAATAATCCTAGTATAACGTATAAACTCTATATGTGCAGAATCATTCATCAAAATGCAACATCCATAAGACGATACACCAAGTTCCATCTGTAGAAAAAATAAAAAATGTGCACACATTCATATGCAATATGTAAGTGATTGAGCCAATCTGGTGCCTAGAGTGTGTATATGCATCCATGAGCAACTACTAGCAAAAACTTGCATCCACGTACAACCATAATTCATAACATATCTCAAACAAAAGTTTCCAACCATTGGGTTCAACCTAAGGATCGAGAGTTCGAAAGATAGGATAAATATACTTGAATGATATAAGCAAACGAAAAGTAAAAGCTTGGAAAAGAAGTCAAGAATGTACTTTCAAAATTAAAAGGATAAGAAGCGTAAATCCTATCTTCAGGTTCCTACGTCGAATCTTCACGATCTTCTCCCTATTGCACTAACCAATCTGATTTCCTTGTTACGTAGCTTCTTAATTTCTGATCCAAGAATATGAGTAGGAATTCTCCTCACCGATGCTTCCTTCTCAACTTCCACGCCTTCAAGTGTGCTTGGCTCTATTATCTCTACCGTATCATGAAGACATTTCCTCAAATGGGAAACGTGAAACACATCGTGTATGCCTGCCAGTCTATCCGGTAGCTTAATCTTATAAGCCATCCTGCCTATCCTCTCCACTATAGGGAATGGCACTTCAAATATCGATGCCAACTTCCCAACTGAACTAAAGCGAATTACGTTCCTTAGCGGTGATACATCAATGAAGACCATATCTCCCACTTTAAATTCCAAATCGGTCCTCCTTTTGTCAGCGTATGATTTTTTCCTATCTTTTATTCTTCGGAGAATAAGATCAATCTTCTTGGAAGTATCTTGAATCATTTTAGGTCCAAGTAGAAGTTTGTCCGTAGACTCTAACCAAAAAGTCAGGTCGTCCACATAGCGCTTCGAAGGGTGCTACGTCTATGCTTGATTAATAACGGTTGTTGTAGGCAAACTCCACAAAAGGGATATTCTCCTCCCAAGTCCCTCCAAAGTCTAGGATACACAATCTTAGAAGATCATCAAGAACTCTATTCACCCTCTCAGTCTTCCAATCTGTCAGAAGGTGGTATGTTTCGCTCAAATGTAATTGTTTACCTAACGCCTCTTATAAGCTCTTCCAAAACTCACTAGTAAAGATGGCATCGCGGTCACTTACTATGCTTGAAGATATCCCATGTAATCAAACTATCTCTCGAAGATATACTGATGCTAGCCAAGCCGTCGTCCTCTTATTCTTGACAGGAACAAAATGAGCGCTCTTCGTAAGTTTATCTACTATCTCCCAAATGCTCGTATTTCCCTTCCTTTATTGGGGCAAATCATCGATGAAATCCATAGAGACGCTCTCCCACTTCCATTGTGGGATATCTAGGGGCTAAAGCAATTTACCTGTTTCTTTTATTCAGCCTTTACTCGCTGGCAAGTCAAGCATTGAGCTACAAATTCCGCCACGTCCATCTTCATGCCAGTCCAAAAAAAAACCTCTTCATGCCTCGATACATTTTGTCTCCACCCAGATGAAAAGTCATCCAAGAAAGATGAGCTTCATCAAGCACTGACTTTAGCAGTTCCCCAATTTCACAGACACATAGCATTCTGTCTCATCTTAGCCACCCTTTCTCGTCTACGGTATATCTAGCAAGATGACTAGAAGTATCTCTCCCACAAAGCTTGTCCAAGATGTCAGAAATCTGTGGGTCCTCCGGTTGCATAAATCCAACTTGCTCCAACAGAGTAGGTCACACCTCCAACGATGCTAACAATCCCAAAGTGAAATATGTAGATGGCTTAAAATCAAAGGTCAAGACGTACTCCAAGCTCCACCTTTCTACGAATACTCAAAGTCATCCTCTACCTACTCAATGCGTCTGCCACCACATTACCCTTGCCCGGGGTATCAGTTATCTCGAAGTCGTAGGACGCTAGGAAATCCATCTACCGTTGATGCCTTAGGTTGAGATCCCTCTGTGAGAACAAGTATTTGAGCGACTTATGATCTTTATATAGCTCAAATCTTTCTCCACGTAGATGTGCTGCCAAGAATTTAATGTGAACACTATTACTGCCAACTCTAGATCATGGGAAGGGCAGTTCTTCTCATGAACCCTCAACTGTCGGCTACCATTGCATACTACCCTTCCATCTTGCATCAAAATGGCACTAAGCCCTGTGCCGCATGCATTTGTGTAGATGGTGAACATCTTTCTTCCATCTGGGAGAGTTAGAACTAGGGTTGTTGTTCTCTTCAATCTTTGAAAGACATCCTCACAATCAATACTCCATGAAAAAGCCAAGTTCTTCTTCGTCAATTGGGTAAGCGGGGATGGGACTCTTGCAAAGTCCTTGATAAACTATTTATAATATCCCGCTAACCATAGAAAACTTCTCACTCCATTGCATTCTTTGGATCCCTCCAATTTTGAGCAGCAAGGGCTTTAACGGGGTCCACTGTTATCCCGTCCTTGGAGACCACATGCCCTAGGAATCTCACTTCCTTTCTCCAAAAGTGACACTTAGAAAATTTTGCCTTGAGCTGATATGATCTGAAAGTGCTTAGAACCTATCCAAGTGTTGGATACGCTCCTCCTCATTCTTTGAGAAGATCATAATGTCGTCCACAAAGACCACCACAAAGTTGTTCAGAAACTCCCTGAACACCCTGCTTATCAAGTCCACAAGACAGGTAGATGCGTTGGTTAGCCCAAAAGGCATAACTAGCCATACAAAGAAACTGTCTGGAGTTCTGAATGCAGTCTTATCAGTGTTATCCTCTGCCACTCTCAGCTGATAAAATCTCGTGGCCAAATCCATCTGTGAGAAAACTAATGCGCCTACTAGCTAATCAAACAGGTCTGCAATTCTCGGTAGCGGGTGCCTATTCTTCTTAGTGATCTTATTCAGATCCCTATAATCCACACATAGACGAAGTAAGCCATCCGCCTTAGTTGCGAAGACGACTGGGGCTCCCCACTCTGAGATGTTTCGCCTAATAAAACCTTTCTTGGATAGATCCCCTACTTGCTTGCTAGGCTCCCTCCTCTCTCCAAAAGCCATATAGAGCACTCATAGAGCAACTGGCTTCGCATTCTGTAATAAGCAAATCCGTAAATTTATCTCACGCCTTGGAGGTAACCCCCCTTAACCTCCTCAAACACATCAGGATAATCTCTGGCTATGGGTACAGATCGCAAATCTTCAACATAAGTATCAAGTGATTCTATAAAACTGAGCATCACTGACCCCCGTGGGTCATAGGAAATCTCGAGAGTTCCACAATGACGAGTAAAAATTCTAACTACTCTATTTTCACAACAAAGAATGACACCATACATGGCTAGCCAATCAATGCCTAGAATCAAACCATAGCCCATAATGCCCAGTACGTATGCATCTTCAAACTCGATGCCCAAGATAGAAATTCTCAAACCCCTACACATCATGGATAAATGAGTCGATCCTCCTATGGGGTTTTAGACTACTACAGGAATAGAGATTATACAAGTATTAAGGTGTAGACTATCTACTACAGAACCGTGTCTGATTTCTGGTAGACCAAATCAAGACTCATTACCATGTCACTGTATGAATATTTTACCATATAATGTTGTATTTATGGATAAGTTGAAAAGCTCAGGTTTTAGAAGCAGTACTTCTGATTATAGTATTCACGAAGCAGACACTTTATCAACGATCCAGAGAAGTTTTCATTAGTATATCATTTCATTTAACCACCACTAATTTTCTATGATTGTTCCCCTTAATTATCTGTAGCATACAAGTAAGCAAATGTTGCATAACAGCTATGGTTTTTGCTTTAAAAGCACATTATCATTGTGTTCCTCAAAAGTGTTTGTATGTATAGCTCAAGATTTTCATTTCATGTTTCACAATTCACAGCTCGACATGAATTTATTAAGAGGATTGTTAAAGGGACTCCATATTTGGTTAAGGAGGTATAAGTTTATGGGGATTCCAGCTTAATATTTTTTGTTAAGGGAGGTTTGGATTATTTATTTTTTTTAAAAAAGAGACCTAACTACCCCTGGTTTTTGACTTATGTTAAACCTTAACTTTCTAAATTCAGCACAAATGGAATGAAACAAATGCACATTTCCCAAAAAAGACACTACTTTCAAAATTTTCGTTTATGCATTTATTTTAAATTAACCATACCAATTCTAATATGAAATTACAATTAATTACCCGATTCGATGCCTTCTGATCATCCACTAAACTTTTTTGTGTCCCCATTACATTAACTAAATCCAATTTTTTTATTTTTGTGTGCAACATTAAATTGTAAGAATTAATTAGGATTTATGCTTTATGGTTTATACTAGTGTGGATTATATGGGGGTTAATTTCGGAATTTTAATTTATATGTTTAAGGGAAGACTAATTTATTTTGTCCTCCCCATAACAATTATACAATAAATTAAAATGGTTATTCCCCTTAACCAAATGTGGAGTCCCTTTAACAATCCCCTTTATTAATTAAGGCTGCGAACAATTTTTCCATGACTTAATCCAACGTTAGCTTATACATATAGCACTACTGCACATTAAAATCCAGGCTTTCTGCTATCAATATGCTTTAAAATTTGTACGTGCAATTTAGTGGACTGAGACATATGTGATCTAAGCATGAATTAGCCTGAATAATCTATATTATTTTTGTATGTGCTCTAATGGTAAGTAGTAATGGTTGTTTAAGGATTATTCATACAACTATATCACTTTAAACAATGAATTTGTACAACCAAATATGGAAATGACCCATTAGCCATTTAGTCAGCTTGTTAATAGTTTATTTGGCAATTGCAAACGATTGAATTGGTCAATACTTAAAGTTTTTATGCTGAGTACTGGGTTAAGTTTTCTACAAAGCAAAATTTGAACCTTGAAACTCTTGTTATATATGCACTGCATCAAAAGATCATTATGTATTGTATGTATGATAAATATTTATGATTAAGATATGTTATTATGCACAATGCAAATATCATCAAGAAGATTATTAGTCATTACTATGCATGAAGATATAACTAGATAGGAGTCCTCATTTAGTATTAGTGCAAGAGCATGTACATTAATGAGATCTAATACATTAAAAAAGAACGCAAATATATTGCAAGTCAAATGTTAATATTAAGTTCATTAATGTGTTGCTACTTGGGACAGTGCTATTATGTATAAGAAAGAGAAGCAATGGAAAATGAAAAGGAAGGTGAAGAGATTTCGTCGGTGGTTCTGTACGGGCGTACTTGAAGTGGAACCTTCTTAGCATGTATGGTATTATTATTATTATTATTTTCCACTGCGATTGGAACTTATAACTGCTTGGACACCTACAATTGATACATGCATATGTCAAATACGAACTTTGGACTCTTTCAAAATGCTTGGTATGCTCCAATGACTGTAGCAGCTTGTATATATGTTGTAGGGTATAAAGTAAAATGCACAGTGTAATCCTGAGCACTAGTACGGCTCAGTTTGTGTGGATTTATTTACTTCTGACTTCTGAAAATTTTGCTATTCACATGCAAGGCCGTTTTCACAGAATAAACACAGTTGTTTTGGAATCGGGATGGCACAGAATTGAATGCGCTACTTTATTGGCCATAATTTCACGTTTGATGAACTGGAAAAACGACATACTAGATTTCAACACAAAGCAGTAGGCAATGCTAAAGTTGGTGATAAATTTCATCACTCATGTGATGGACAAAGTAAATTTCTTGCTCTCTCTTCCGCTATGTTGCAAATTAAATGTGGAGTCCCTTTAAGAATCCACTTTTTTAATTAACGCTGCTAACAATTTTTCCACGACTTAAGTCCAACGTTATCTTATATATATATATATATATATACACACACACACACACTCCAGGCTTTCTGTTATCAATCTGCTTTAAAATTTGTACGTGCAATTTAGTGGATTGAGACGTGTATGTGATTTAAGCATGATTTAGCCTGAATAATCTATATTATTTTTGTATGCGCTCGATCTAATATAATGGTAAGTATTAATGGTTGTTTAAGGATTATTCGTACAGCTATGTCACTTTAAACAAAGAATTTGTACAACCGAATATGGAAATGATCCATTAGCCATTTAGTCAGCTTGTTAATTGTTTATTTGGCAAATGCAAAGGATTGAATTGGTCAATACTTAAATTTTTTATCCTGTGTACTGGATTAACTTTTCTGCAAGCAATATTTGAACCTCGATACTCCTATTATATATACACTGCATCAAAAAGATCATTATGTATTGCCACTATATTGTATGTATGATAAATATTTATGATTAAGATATGTTATTATACACAATGCAAATATAATCAACAAGATAATTAGTCATTACTATGCATGAAAATATAACTAGATAGGAGTCCTCGTTTAGTATTAGTGCAAGAGCGCACCAATTGTTCTGTCCCCAATTTCAGTGTCCTCCCGTGTCTCACCCAATCAGAACCCCTGATTTTCACCTTTTGCACTTAAACCCCTGAATTGTTGGGGGACTTAAATGCAATACAGTGGAAATTAGGGGACCTGATTGGAGGGACACAGGGGTATAGTAGGAATGGGTACAGAAGAATTGGTCTCATGCAAGAGCATGTACATTAATGAGTTCTAATACATTACAAAAGAAACCAAAATATATAGCAAGTCAAATGTTAATATTAAGTTCATTAATGTGTTGCTACCTGGGACAATGCTATTATGTATAAGAAAGAGAAGCGATGAAAAATGAAAAGGAAGGTGAAGAGATGTGGTCTGTGGTTCTGTACCGTCGTACTTGAAGTGGAACCTTCTTAGCATGTACATTATTATTATTATTATTACTATTACGTTCCACTGTGATTGGAACTTATAACTGCTTGGACACCTACAACTGATACATGTACTTTATGTAATTGGCAGTCATCCGATTTAAAAACAATATGTGGAATATGTTCAGTAAGTATCTTCTCTTCATCTCAACTTCTTCAAATTTTATTCTCTTATAATTGCCCTATACAATGAACTAGATTAATATGTTAGTAACTGTTACCTATTCCATTAGCACCTCAAGTAACTAGAGCAGACATACCAAGAGTTAGTGTTGAATGGGTAATTTGTATCCAAAGTGACTTTCAAGCCACTCCTTTGGAAATAACAAATCTGCATGGATGCATGAGTTTCATGAATGCATAAATGTAGTCAATGTGTCTCTTTGTTATTCGTAGAAACAATCCTATATATAACTGTTGTAATCATCATTTGAAGCTAAGAAAAGAAAACAAGTAAATTATCTATCCAAGTTTTATCATATTCATCTCAATGTTGTTTTTCTTATCATCAACCTCCAACATATTTGTGGTATCAGAGCCCCCCTTTGGATTCTTTCTCTCTTACAATGGCTTCCTCCAATAACAATGGTCTAACATTCACATATATACAACAAGGTGTTCCTATCTTTAATGGTCAAGATTATGAGCAGTGGAGTGTTCTTTTGCAAACGATATTCATGTCTCATGAGCTATGGGATATTGTTGAAGAGGGATTCACGCCTCATACTACAGGAAAGGTGGCTGCATTCACGAATGCACAAAAGAAGGAGCACAAGGAGAACAACACCAAAGATGCAAAAGCTTTGGCTTTTATGCACCAAGGAGTAAATCGATCCATTATTCCGTGAATTACTACGGCTAAGACTTCAAAAGATGCTTGGAAAATATTGAAAAGTCAGTTTGGAGGACATGAAAAAGTTATCACAATCAAGCTACAAAATACATGGCGTGATTTTGATAATTTTATGATGAATGAAAATGAGGGAGTGTAAGATTTTCTTGCAAGAGTCTCTCTTACTGCAAATCAAATCAGAAGCTACGGAGACACTATAGAGGAGAAGAAGATCATCGAGAAAGTACTTCGCTGTTTACCAATGAAGTTCGAACATGTTGTCGCCGCAATCGAAGAATCTAAGGATTTATCAAAGTTATCCTTAGATGAATTCATGGGGACTCTCGAAGCACATGAAAAGAGAATGAGCAAATTTTCAAATCTGATCTTTGAGCAAGCTTTTCAAGGAAAATTTAATCTCTCGCAGAAAGATCACAACAAAGATGACAAACAAGAGAATAAAAAACCACCACCAAATTTCTCTCAAGCGAGAGGTCGTGGTAGACATCAAAATTTCCGAGGAAGAGGAGGCAGAGGTATTAACACTCCAAAACCTAATCATCAAAATTTTGAAGAATGTTGCCACATCTGTAAGAAGAACAACCATGACACAAAAATTGTCGATATAAGTGCGAAAGATGCAAAAATGCAACCCACTCTCATAGAGATTGCTGGTATCAAGACGATGGTGATAGAAAAGAAGAAAATTTCACAGAAAAAGAAGAGGTAGAGCAGTTATTTTAATCCTGCTTGAATTCTCAACAACATGGAGAAAATACTTGGCATGTGGATAGTGGGTGTAGCAACCACGTGACAGGAAATAAAAAGATGTTCATCGATCTTGATGAGTCATATTCCTCTGAAGTAAGGCTCGGTGATGACAAAGGGCATAAGATCACTGGAAAAGGAGTAATTGCAGTGAAGTCCAAAGAAGGAAAAATCAATGTCATCTAGGATGTCTATTTCGTGCCCAGTCTTGCTCAAAATTTATTGAGTGTGGGATAGTTGCTGCAGAAAGATTACAAAGTTGAAATTAATAATGGTTTTTGCACCATTATTAACAAGGAAAAGAATCTCACTATGGAAAAAATCAAAATGACTCCAACAAGATCTTTCCCCTTAGTTTGCCATCAACTAAGGAATGTGCGCTTCAAAGCACCGTCGTCGGCGATGACCAGAAAATTTGGTATCTGAGGTATGGTCATTTGAACTACAAAGAATTAAATTTGTTAAAGAAAAAAAATATGGTTTTTGGTCTCCCACACATTGTCGAGCACAAAAGGCCATGTGAAGGATTTATTTTTGGAAAAATGCATCGTCGACCATTTCCAAAAATTTCATATAGGGTCAAGGATCCTCTTGAGCTAGTGCATGCTAATATTTGTGGGCCGATGCAAACTTCTTCTCTTAACGGCAACAGATATTTTCTACTCTTCGTCGATGATTACACCAGGATGATGTGGGTATATATCTTAAAGCAAAAATCTGATGCTTTCCTAAAATTCAATAAATTCAAAAAATTGGTGGAGAACCAAAGTGGGAGGAAAATCAAAATTCTTCGCACAGATCATGGTGGAGAATTTATCGGAAACTCATTCAAAGAATATTGCAAATAAAAAGGGATTCATAGGCAACTTACATTTCGGTACAGTCCACAACAAAATGGTGTTGCCGAGCGCAAGACTCGAACGATTGTGGAAATGGCTCGTAGCATGATTGTGGAGAAAGGACTTCCAAAGAGTTTCTGGGCTGAAGCTGTGGTCACAACAGTCTACATCATAAATCGATCTCCGATGAAGGCGGTTCCCGATCGAACTCCATATGAATCTTGGTTTCAAAGGAAACCACAGGTACAATATCTCAAAGTTTTTGGTTTGGTTGCATATTCTCATATTCCATCTCAGAAAAGAGAGAAATTTCATGAAAAAGTGAGAAGCTTATTTTCATTGGCTATAGTGATGAGTCGAAAGGCTATCGGTTGCTAAATCCTAAAAATAATAACGTGGTTATCTCTCGAGATGTGTTTTTTGATGAGAAACAGTCATGGAGTTGGGAAGAAGATCAACAAACGAAGTCAAATCCTATGCACTCATCTTCTCCAATATTACCAGAACCAACGGTTACTGAAGAAGCTCCAATTTTTCCCACTGATCCGGATTCGACCTCATTAGAATCCATTGAAGATTCATCTCAAAGTCCAGCAAGAAAATATCATAGCTTAGCATACATTTATGCTACAGCAAATGTGGCTTTTTATGTAGGGGAACCTGGAACTTTTATAGAAGTATTAAAAGAAGATGTTTGACAAAAGGCTATGGACGAAGAAATAGCAAGCATCGAGAAGAACAAAACACGAGAGCTCGTTGATCTACCTAAAGGAAAAAACGTGATCGGAGTAAAATGGGTCTATAAGACCAAATTGAATGAAGATGGCTCAATACAAAAGCACAAAGCCTATTTAGTCGCAAAAGGATACTCTGAACAGCCCGATACTGATTTCAATGAGACATTTGCGCCGGTTGTTCGAATGGAGACCAATTGAATTGTTCTTGCTCTTGCAGCTGACATGGAGCTACCCGTTTATCACTGGACGTAATGTCGGCATTTTTAAATGGTGATTTACAAGAGGAGGTATATATCCAACAACCTGATGGGTATATTGTTGATGGAGAAGAAAAGAAAGTTTATCGTCTCAAGAAAGCCTTATATAGGCTGGAGCAAGCACCGCATGCTTGAAACACTAAGATTGATGGCTATTTTAAGAAGGTTGGTTTCCACCAAAGTCCAAGTGAAGCATCGTTATACATAAAGAAAGGTGCACCTGGTTTTCTTATAGTTTGCATTTATGTTGATGACTTAATCTACATGGGAAATAATCATGTTATGGTAAAAGAGTTTAAGGAAGACATGATGAAAGAATTTGAAATGACTTATTTGGGTTTGATGAAGTTTTTTCTTGGAATTTAAGTTCGTCAATCAAAAGGAGAAATCTTTGTTTCTCAAGAAAAATAACTTGGAGAATTGCCGAAGAAATTTCAAATGGATAATCGCAAGCTATCTCCACTCCTCTTGCTGTTAATGAAAAATTGAAGTTTGATGATGGCGCAGCCAAGGTCGATGCAAGCACATATCGAAGCTTAGTCAGGTCACTGATTTACTTGACAAACACCAGACCTGACATTGTTTATGCAGTCAGTTTGGTCTCAAGATTCATGCATAACCCAAGAAAGTTACATCTTGCTGCTGCGAAGAGAATTCTGCGCTATCTTCAAGGAACGAGAAAGTTTTGGATTAAGTATATCAAAGAAGAAGAAAATGAGCTTATCGGTTACACCGATAGTGATTGGGCTGGATCACTTGATGATCGCAAAAGTACATCCGGATTTGTTTTCTCTTTGGGATCAAATATCATTTCTTGGTCATCAAAAATGCAATCAACGGTCTCACTTTCATCAGCCGAAGCAGAGTATATTGCCGCGAATGAAGCAGCTTGTGAAGCAGTATGGTTAAGAAAAATTCTTGCTGATGTTGAGAAGCATCAAGACAGTGGAACTTCGATCTTTTGCGATAACATGTCTGCCATTGCAACGAAAAGGATCCCAGTTTTCATGCAAGGTCGAAACATATCGAAATTCGTCATCACTACATGAGGCAACTTGTGGCCAAACAAGAAATCCAGTTGAAGTTTGTGGACACCAAGAAGCAACTTGCAGATAGCCTTACAAAAGCTGTGAATTCTGAGACACTTGCACGGTTTAAAGATCACTTTCGGATTACAAATTAAGAAGAGGTGTTGAATGGGTAATTTGTATCCAAAGTTACTTTCAAACTACTCCTTTGGAAATAACAAATCTGCATGGATGCATGAGTTTCATGAATGCATAAATGTAGTCAATGTGTCTCTTTGTTATTCGTAGAAACAATCCTATATATAATTGTTGTAATCATCATTTGAAGCTATGAAAAGAAAACAAGTAAATTATCTATCCAAGTTTTATCATATTCATCTCAATCTTTTTTTCTTATCATCAAACTCCAACAGTTAGTTCCATTTTTCTTGCTAAGTTTTAATTAGAGATTATTAGAGAGGATTACTTAGTGATTTGGAAATGTAGTAAGACTAGAATGATATGGGAGAGGCATGCATGTTATATTGTATTTATAGGTGCTGGTATATAATATTTAATCATTGAACATGATCGGTATTGGTGTGCCGGATGCACAAGCATGAAACATATAGTTCAAAGATTTTCAAACACAAATATCTTTGTATAATATCATATAGTGAAATTAGCATGTGCATTGTTTTGTTCATTTACCATATTCCTTATTCAAAGATGTGATACCTGAATGAAAGAAGGCAAGCATGCTTTCATGATGTGTCAATAAATATACACATTTTTGTCAGCTTCCGCTGCCAAGACTTCAAATACATTTACAAACGGTTTTATGTTAACTGTGTTATGCATCATACGTATGGATAGTGCTAAATGGTTAAGGTTCGGACATGATTTTAACCATCCGAATAACCTTATCCACAGGAATGGAGCAACCTTCTCCACTCATCTCCTTATCAATTTGGAATCAGTTGGAAGTCATGGACAAAATTTGCAGTTATGGAGAGTGACTAAAAGTGGACTATTAACCATAAGTAAGTTAGTAGCAATGGATATGAACATTAATATAACTTGAAGTGTCTATCAGTAAAATATAGAAACAAATTTAAGTATCTTTTTGCATTGCAATTTTTTCCACAAAATCTAGACTAAAATTCCTTGTGATTTTTGTTTTTTCACAAGAATTGGACATTTTTGCTTTCTGAGAACTGAAATAAACGGTGGAACCGGAAGTATATGCGGTAAAAAATAATAATAACAAGCACTGGCATTTCTCCACTATGAGGCAATGCGGAGGTTCTGGACAACTTATCCTATTTTGGTCCCGTGTTTGTGATGGATAGGACGAGAGGAGGCTTCTAAGGGACTCCCAATGTAATTGGATTTGATCAAAGACACTAAATCACCACAAGAGGTAATTCTGGATTGGGGTAAGTAAAATATTTTCATATCCGGCTTCCCGTATTACAACATCATTCTTTTTTTTTTTGGGGTTCGGGTTATAAAGGAATTCTTTGATATGCTTACAATTGTATGCTTTTAGCCTTGATGCCACCTAAAATTGAAATTGTAATATGTTTATATTATTAAAACGTGGGTACTAATGATTTATTATCCTTATATAAATGTTTATGATGCTTGGCTGAAACAGGCCTAGAAATTGTTGGAGAACATTTTCAGACGTCTGAAATAAATTTCCGACGTCAGAAATTATCTCAGGGTGTTGGCCAAAATCCATTTCAAACACCTGAAACCTATTTTCAGATGTCTGAACTAGGTCAGACGTCTAAAAATAGGTTCATACATCTGAAATTTGTTATTGTTTCTAGTTTTCCTTCAATCGACCGGTGAAGACTTCGGTCGATAGTTTAGGTTGTTTCAGTTTAGAACTACCACTTGAAATGTGCACTTTATAATAATAACTATTGTTTATTTTCAAGGATTTTTCAAACTATTTTGTCAGAGACCATGAAAGCATCGATCTTGAGTGATTTTTGGTTAACCAGGTTGCTTCATTTCTTCAGAGAAACCAATATATCTGTCATATTATATTTTAGGTTAACCAGGTTGCTTCTTTTTCAAGTTAATCCAGAAGTAGACTCTCCGATGAAGGAGTACATAGCTGAAAAAAGTGGAAAGTCTATTGCCACCAAACCCCTTCTATAAGTTCCTTATTTATAATACGGTGTATCAACATATAAATAATATCAACATAGTAAGATGTAATACTCATACTGTCTCATATAAAGATAGAAAATTATGATCGTTTTTAGTGTACAAACACGGTAGAGTATAACCATTTCCGTTGTTTTTGTTACATTTCTTATAGAGATTGAAAAGATGTTCTAATGCTACCGTTTTTATTAAATAAAAAAGGTATACTCTTACCTTTTTTCTGGTTCGAGCGCGAGCATTGAAATACAACAGGGTTAATTTTGTCTCTTAAAAGTATAACTAGTGTTGCCCCTTAACAATTTTTTTATAGACCGGTGTCCCCTTAAAATATGACACCCCTTAACCAAAAAGGGAGTGTCATTAACAACACCCAAAATAAAACAGGCCTGGATTACTAATTCTGAGCGTTGGATTTATATATTGAATGGTTCATATGAAAAGTAAACTGGAGGTGTTGATTAGTAAAGTTCAAAGCATCATAAACACACAGATAAATATCGCTACTATGACATCACTAAATTTCATTTCTTCGCAACTGCATAGGTAATTTCTAATGCATTTGAGATGCCAAATTAAAAATATTGTAATATTCATTGCATCAGTAAGGCGTATGTAATTAAATACTCCATTGTGATATTTTAGTGATGTTTTACTGATGAAATTTTGTTTAGCAACGCCGATGTTGGGTCACTATGACATCGCTAATTTACGTCAGAAATTAGCAATTAATCTTGTAGTTGGATCACTCTATTTTATGCGATCGTCATGAGATTTTTCACTAAAAACTACTGATTTGAGGAATCATGGGATACGACAAAATGCAAAGGTGGGATACAAAATGGAAAAATACTGATCCCTCTAACTGAGGGATCAAATCTGAAAATTTCAATGTGCGATCCTATTTTCGTTCTTAACTGTTGGGAGGAAGCTATATCTTCCACAGCTACAAACATACATCATTTAGCCATTTTTGAGGATCTCCGCTTGGCTTTGGCACTCCATTACGTAAGGATATTGCTGAGGACTAATTACAACAATCGTTCTCTACATTCTTAATTTCTTACAGGCAAATTGTATTGAACTTGTAATCAAAAGTATAATCAATCGATTTGAACAAGTGGACGTAGGCGTGATTTGCCGAACCACTATAAAACTTGTGTCTCCTTTTACTTCTATGCACTCCGTGATTGCTCTGTGACTGATTGCTACGATTAATATCCGAGTCACACATGAATTATGTGTTGGCGTGCGATTGACCAAAATCGAGCGTCCACAATTTGTAAGTCCAAAGTATAAATATTTTACATTAGTACTAAAACATTTTTCGCATTACAAAATCTTACAACATTAAGTTGAAGTTGTTAAATTTACTATTATTTTATAATATTTGGATATGTTGTTTTTACGACCTTTAGTAATAACATATAAGCACTACAGTACATATTCATTACGGTGTTAATAATACATTGTTAATATATGAGAATTAACCAAACAAACTAAAGTTATTAAATTTACTGTTAACGATGGTATAAAATAATCGTTGTTCTAGGAAAATTGTGATAACTTAAGCACATGCTGTAAAATAGAAATTAAATAAAATTTGTAATCGTTTCTTAATCTTGATATCACAACGTTTTGATAGACATTGTTGAATATTATTAAAATACAATGATAAAAAAGGTGGTTCTATTTACACATTTAATGACATTACATATTTGTTATGAAAAAAAATATTAATACAGTGTAATAAAATCATTGTTGAAAATAGTTTTCTATAACATTTTCAACAAATATTGTAAATACCTTTAGTTTTACAACTTTGGTACAAAGAATGTTGTATGGAAAAGCCTATTACAACATTTCTTTTAATAAATGTTATTAAAGATCTAACATTTTTATAACACTATGGAGAATTGTTGCACAATCAGTGTTGTAAAATTGTATTTTTCTTGTAGTGGATGCACAAGCATGCAAATGTACGATAGTTCTAAGATTTTCAGACACAAATATCTTTGTATAATATCATATAGTGAAATTAACATGTGCATTGTTTTGTTCGTTTACCATATTCCTTATTCAAAGATGTGATACCTAGCTGAATGAAAGAAGGCAAGCATGCTTTCATGATGTGTTAATAAATATACACATTTTTGTCAGCATCCGCTGCCCAGACTTCATATACATTTACAAACGGTTTTACGTCAACTGTGTGATCCGTCATATATATGGATAATGCTAAATGGTTAAGGCTCGGACATGATTTTAACCATCTGAATAACCTTATCCACATAAATGGAGCAGCCTTCTCCACTCATATGAGAATAACCTTATCAATTTGGAATCAGTTGGAAGTCATAGACAAAATTTGCTGTTATGGAGAGTGATTAAAAGTGGACTATTAACCATAAGTAAGTTAGTAGGAATGGATATGAACATTAATATAACTTGAAGTGTCTATCAATAAGATATAGAAACAAATTTAAGTATCTTTTTCCATTGCAAATTTTTTTCACAAAATCTGGACTAAAATTCCTTGTGATTTTTGTTTTTTTCACAAGAATTGAACATTTTTGCTTTCTGAAAACTGAAATAAATGGTGGAACTGGAAGTATATGCAGTAAAAAATAACAATAACAAACACTAGCATTTCTCCATTATGAGGCAATGCGGAGGTTCTGGCCAACTTCTCCCATTTTCGTCCTGTGTTTGTGATGAAGAGGACGAGAGCAGGCTTCTAAGGGACTCCTAATGTAATTGGCTTTGATCAAAGACACTAAATCACCATAAGAGGTAATTCTGGATTGGGGTAAGTAAAATATTTTCATATCTGGCTTCCCGTATTACAACATCATTCTTATTATTATTTTTCTCGGGTTTGGGTTATAAAGGAATTCTTTGATATGCTTACAACTTTATGCTTTTAGCCTTGATGCCACTTAAAATTGCAATTGTAATATGTTTGTATTATTAAAACGTGGGTACTAATGATTTATTATCCTTATATAAATGTTTATGATGCTTGGCTGAAACTGGCCTAGAAATTGCCGGAGAACATTTTCAGACGTCTGAAATAAATTTCAGACGTCAGAAATTATCTCAGGGTGTTGGCCGAAATCCATTTCAAACGCCTGAAACCATTTTTCGCGGTGTTGGCCAAATTCCATTTCAAACACTTGAAACCTATTTTCAGACGTCTGAAGACGTCTAACAATAGGATCAGACATCTGAAATTTGTTGTTGTTTCTAGTTTTCCTTCAATCGACCGGTGAAGACTACGATCGATAGTTTAGGTGGTTTCAGTTTAGAACTGACACTTGAAATGCGCACTTTATAATAATAACTATTGTTTATTTTCAAGGATTTTTCAAACTATTTTCTCGGGGACCATGAAAGCCTCGATCTTGAGTGATTTTGGGTTAACCAGGTTGCTTCATTTCTTCAGAGAAACCAATATATCTGTCGTATTATATTTTAGGTTAACCAGGTTGCTTCTTTTTCAGGTTAATCCAGAAGTAGACTCTCCGATGAACGAGTACATAGCTGAAAAAAGTGAAACACCTATTGCCACCAAAACCCCTTCTGTAAGTTCCTTATTTATAATACGGTGTATCAACATATAAAGAATATCAACATAGTAGGATGTAATACTCATACTGTCTCATATAAAGAATGTCCGGATTAACGAAGTACATAAAAATAGAAAACATAACTAAACTTCTATAATAATAATAACAATAAGATTTATAATAGTAGTAAGTTAACTAAGATTTATAAATTATTAAATAAACTTATAAAAATTAACTAAGTATTATAAAAATTCACTAACTATTGTAAAAATACTAAGTTTACTAATCTTATAAAAATTAAGAAGTTTAGTTTATCAAAGTTAACTAAGTATATAAAAATATAAAATATTACCAAGTATTCTATAATAACAATAGCAATAATTAAAAATTAACTAAGTATTTTAAAAAATTAACTAAGTTTACTAATCTTATAAAAATTAAGAAGTTTAGTTTATAAATGTTAACTAAGTATATAAAAATATAAAATATTACCAAATATTTTATAATAATAATAAAAAATTAACTAAGTATTAAAAAAATTAATAAACTATTATAAAAAATTAACGAAGTTTACTAATCTTATAAAAATTAAGAAGTTTAGTTTATAAAATTTAACTAAGTGTATAAAAATATAAAATATTACCAAATATTTTATAATAATAATAGCAACAATTAAAAATTAACTAAGTATTATAAAAATTAGCTAACTATTATAAAAAAATTAACTAAGTTTACTAATATTGTAAAAATTAAGAAGTTTAGTTTATAAATGTTAACTAAGTATATAAAAATATAAAATATTATCAAGTATTCTATAATAATAATAATAACAATAATTAAAAATTAACTAAGTATTATAAAAATAAACTAATTATTATAAAAAATTAACTAAGTGTACTAGTTTTATAAAAATTAAGAAGTTTAGTTTATAAAAGTTAACTAAGTATATAAAAATATAAATATTACCAAGTATTCTACAATAATATAGCAATAACTAAAAGTTAACTAAATATTACAAAAATTAACTAACTATTATAAAAAAAACTAAGTTTAATAATTTTATAAAAATTAAGAAGTTTAGTTTATAAAAGTTAACTAAGTATACAAAAATATGAAATATTACAAAGTATTTTATAATAATAATAGCAATAATTAAAAATTAACTAAGTATTATAAAGATTAACCAAATATTACAAAAAATTATCTGTTTATTAATTTTATAAAAATTAAGAATTTTAGTTTATAGAAGTTAATTAAGTATATAAAAATATAAAATGTTACCAAGTATTCTATAATAGTAATAGCAATAATTAAAAGTGGAAAATTGGCTAGAGGACAAAGTTTTAAATTTTTTTGGCCCAAAAAATGTGGCTCTAATAATTTCTCGTAAAGGCCAAACTTCGGTTTATTTTTAGGCCTAAGTAAATAATGTCGTCTTTTTTATTTTCTCCTTCCCTCTTTTGTTTTTTTTCTTTCAATTCTAATTGAAATTCAAATCATCTATTGATTACATCCATTTTATATCGTTAATTGGATTATTTGGATTCTGAATGGATCTCAACAGGTAATTTTAGCCTAATTTACTTTTGAATTTTCGATCGATTCGATTTATTTTCTACTGTGATTTTGTTATATTTTGCCGATCTTATTTCCTTATGAATTTACAAGTTATTTGCGTTAATATGTCTGATTTGGTTTCAGTCAGTAGAGAAGAACAAAGGTATGTTTTTGGATACGCTGTTATGATTTTTTTTAGATTTTAATGCTTTGTGCATTTATCATTTTCTTGTTGTTTAATATATACTCATACAAATAGCTATTATTTTTTCCTTTAATAACTACTAGTGCTTTTCTTTCTACTTTATATCTGAATTTATTTAAGTTTGACTGTACATGTTTTTTTGACATCTCATAGTATCATTTGTGATTTATATCTGAATCTATTTATAATTTTTCTTTGGCAGGAGCAGTCTTGGGAATAGTATTTTGGTTTTGTTTTACTTGATGAGTGTAGCTACTCTATTCGAATGGACATGAGTTGTTTTTTAATTGTTGTTAAGAATAGCATATGTGATTATTGGACACATCTTACTCCTTTTTCTATTGAAATATCATATACTTTGGAAAGTAAGATTATCAAAGTTGATACTGATTCAGTTTTTCATACAATATTGTGCTTTCAAATTTACAAGAAGTGTCCTTTTTTTCACTGTTAAGTCGTTCCATCATGCATGCTCTGGAGCTCAATGCTGACAGTAGTTTTTCAGTTAATTCTAATCGGCAGAGCATTTCAGTTTGTTCTGATTTTATAGTATCAAGTCTTGTGGCGAATCAAGTACTTATTTGAAAGATATTATGAAGAAAGGGTGTCAAATGAATCTTATTGATTTTATTGGTTATTGTTTTAGTGGTGCTGAAGATTTTAGGTAGTTTCTAATGGCTTATCAAATAAAAGAAGGACATGAATTGATTTTTGTCAAAAACTATCCTAAAAGAACATCTGTCATTTTCTCTTGGAATAAGGAAGGTTGTAAATTCAATTTAAATGCTTGTTCGGACCCTAGACAGCCTCTTCGATTCTTTATTAGAACTTATAACTTAGAACATTCGTGTGGTGGGGATTAAGGAATGTTAAGAATGTTCATATTTCTAGTAGATATATTAAATCTTTGATTATTAATCAAATTAGAGATGTCCCTATTAAGAAACCTAAAGATATTATGACTGAATTTAGAAGAGGGAGTTTAATTTTAATCTTTCTTATTATTATGCATACTCCGGAAAACAATTGGCTAAAGAAATTTATGGAATTGATGCTATGTCATATAATGAATTAAATTGGTATTTGGAGACTTTGAAGAAAACAAATCCAGGAAGTTATGTGTTTGCTCCAAATTTGGAATCAAACACCAAAGGTGTAAAAGCTACACTTCACCTATTCGGTAAGAATATGGAACCGTGAAATCGCAAAAATAAACGAATAAAAGCAAGTAAGAACACAAAGGAATTTTTATAGTGGTTCGATTCTCTATGAATCTACATCCACTTTCAATCCATTCTTATTATGATATTCAACCTTACAACATATGAATTTTCCCTCATTACAATCATTTCTCTCTTTTAAACTTCCTTATGATCTAATTTCACTTGAATTTGGTGAAGAAAACGAAGAGATCTTTTAGCTTTGTGATGAATCTTCAACCACTTGTGTGCTTTGATCCTTCTCCATGATCTTTATAGATTTCACTGTGAATTAGCATTCGATTTTGGCTTTGAAGAGGAGAAGAGATTTGTTGAATGATGCTTGAGAGATTTATTGTGTAGCTTGAATGAGATTGAGGGAGTTTAGATTCAATTGTGGAGAGCTCTAATGATCATTGATTTGGATTTGATCTTCATGAAGTTAGAAGAGTGTTGTTGAATCCATGGAAGCCATTAGAGAATTTTCGATGAGCTTTGAATTTGACAGAGTCTCCTCCTCAGAATGAATTTTCGGTCCCCCTTCAATGAAGAAGTGAGGGAGTATTTATAGGTGATTTTAGCATGGGTGGCAATTCTGTAATTATGCCGAAAACGCCATGACTCAATTTCGACATGACTTCATCTCGCCATGACTCATGTCGCCCTGACTTGAGTCTGATATGGCTCAAACACGCCATGAATTGCTTGCGGGTTGAACTAGTTCGCGACATGGAAACTCTACAATGATTTGCGACAAGAAATTATATGTCATGAACCTTGCGTCATGCTCTTTCTTACTCCCACACGCGTCTTGAGTTCATTAATGTAGTAGTGGACAGTCCGAACATGACGGAGCGACATAACTCCAGTTATTTAAATGTTTGCTTCAGTAATTGATGCATGTGGGGACCAATTGTCAAACCGTATATGCGACATGCGGTATGATTTTAAGGTCGCTAATGAATCGATTAAAGTAGCGACGACTTGGATGTATGAATCTCCTTTCTAACGGTGCGACTCAGTCCCCAGGTATTCAACGACTTTCTTTATGCGACATGACTTTCCCTTATTGGGTACAGCTGTCATCAGCTCATATATCTTGGTACGTTGTTTGTATAAAGCCGCGACTTGAAGACATGCGATATATGTACGTCATGACTTTGTCTTGGCAACGCTGCATGGGTTCACCGTATGGACCGCTCCACTTATGTATAAATAAACCGTAACACGTACGTATCCATGCAACGCCACTTAAGCCATTATGCTGGAACAACTTGGTGAGAGTGTGAGCGACATGAATCTCTAGCGGTACGAATGAACTGCTCGTGTTTTACTTTAACGACATGAAGACCAGCCCACGTCATGAATGGAATCATCGACTTAGTTATAAAATGTCCCAATGTTGTAAATGCGACATGATAAGTCATGCCGCATGCGCTCAGTCCAGATACATGGGATTGTTGTTCATCATTGAAGGACCTTCTCATGTCTGTCATAGCGATTTGATCGAGAGCCTACAGTGCAAAGCTTACGGTATGAAGCATTTCTGTCGTGTCGACGACTTGGTTCGGACGACTCGACTTATGTCGTGTCGACAACTTGTTGAGCATGAACGACTTTAATCGGGCGGGCGACATGCTTTGGAGCGACTTGTCGTATGTGCATGCTGCCTGTGCCTTATGTTGTATGTGCGGCTTATGACCATGTCGTAAAAACGACTTGGGTCAGTCATGTCGTGTGTCTATGTTCGCACACACTTCTTAGTTCTGAACCGCGTTCTAAGAACGGAGTTAACATTTTCCCCTCGAAGCCTGCATTTTTTGCTTGCGAGAAATGCAGGCTTCGAAATAAACATAATTTGCATTGATATTCTGTTGTAGCTTTTTGTTATTTGATATGGTACCATATATCCCAGTGTATTTTTGTACTGCTGATGATTTGCCAGAATCTCGTCTTAGTCTGTCGCCTTCTGACAATGCGTTGGACCGTAAATTGTTTTACTTCACCTGTTCTGTAATAAAAACAAGTGTTTGCACGATTTGTGGGCTTATAATTTGTTATTTATTGCCCACATCAACAACAGATCAGTTTAATCAGTAGAAAATGATTTATAGAGAACTTTTACTTTGAATTGAATAATGTGTTTGCACAGAATTATTTTATCCAACGATTTATAACTCGTCGAATATTATCTGCACAAATGCGATATTCTAATTCGAATTCACGTTAATGATTGAAATCAACTAACCGACCGTGCCGACTGTGGATTTCAAACATTATTGCTTTAATGGCTTATATGATGGTGTATGGTATTTCACATTTGAGAAATACGTATATGTGATTATTTTCCATTTCTCTTTTGGAGAATCTTCGATTGTCTGTGCCCCAGCTCTGGAGGCCATTGTTTGCATTCATTATGCGAAGAATTCTTCTGCTTAATGTTTTTCGTGATCAGATCAGGTGCTTCCTGATTCTGACGATCAACTGGGTGCCCCTAGGAAGGACTTTACGTGTTATGCCCCCGCTAAGGGTGGACTTCGGGTTTTAATGCCCAATAATTCTGTCGTGTCTGAAATGATCAGATGTCACAAGAACGGATCAGAAGTCCGACATTCCTCATATCTAAATTAATCAGATGTTACGCAAATGGATTTTTATTCTTCACGTTTGATCATATCAAATGCAATGCAAATGGATTTTCATTCTTCACGTTTGATCATATCGAACGCTACGCAAATGGTTTTTCATTCTTCACGTTTGATCATATCAAACGCTAAACAAATGGATTTTCATTCTTCACGTTTGATCATATCAAACGCTAAACAAATCGATTTTCATTCTTCACGTTTGATCATATCAAACGCTACGCAAATGGTTTTTCATTCTTCACGTTTGATCATATCAAACCCTACGCAAATGGATTGTCATTCTTCATGTTTGATCATATCAAACGTTACATAGATGAATTTTCATTCTTCACGTTTGATCATATCAAACGCTACGCAGATGGTTTTTCATTCTTCACGTTTGATCATATCAAACGCTACGCAAATGGATTTTCATTCTTCACGTTTGAACATATCAAACGCTACGCAAATGGTTTTTCATTCTTCACGTTTGATCATATCAAACGCAACGCAAATGGATTTTCATTCTTCACGTTTGATCATATCAAAAATTACGCAAATGGATTTTCATTCTTCACGTTTGATCATATCAAACGGTACGCAAATGAATTTTCATTCTTCACGTTTGATCACATCAAACGCTATGCGAATGATTTTCGTTCTTCACATCTGGGGATTCCAGATGCTACGCAAACGGTCTCGATGGCTGTTATATTGTTTCGTGGGGCGGCCATCAGTTCCTTTTTCGGATGCTCGACTTAGCATGCTTTTCTGGTTTAGGAACTGAAGCTCTGAACCTCCCACTTAGGGAAGTGCCCCTTCGATAAAAATTTCAGCTCTCGTGCTTGTTTGTCGTGGCGCTTACTCGCTGTTTGAATCTTTGCGACTTTCCAATTCACTTTTCAAGGCAGTGTTTTTCCTATTTTGCATTTGTATATGTTAATATTTACAATATTCGGCTCTTGAGCTAGCGTTGTTGTGGCCGCGATGTTTCAGGAACAAGCGCACGACAAATGGCCTGCAATATGAAACCATCTTTTAATAAAGTTTCGATTTTACAGATAACTTTGCAAGTAGGAAATTCATTTAAACAGACATGCTCTTAGTCATAGAGCTAATGTTCAGTGCATCGCTTGCAGATTATTACATAATGGAATACAACGGAAAGTAAACGCGAAGTAAAGCATGAACTAAAGCAAGAAATAGAGCATGAAGTAAAGATGTAGCGACGTTGATCGCTTATTCCGAGTCATTGAAACCGGAGCACGGTTAGCGGTTATTAATTGATGATCAACTTTGGCATGATTTGAGCAGAGGCTACATTGCTTGGACCAGACTGATCATTCGATGCCCCTTGCCCTTGGGGAGTAGCAGAAGGATTCATGGCTTGTGGATTCTTCACATACTGTTGTAACCTGTTTTTCCTGATCAATTCCTCAATGAGGTTCTTCAGGTGTCGGCACTCGTTAGTGTTATGACCAGGTTGGTTATGAAATCTGCAGAATTTCCTGGAGTTTGATGCTTTGTTATTTATCCTTATCGGATTTGGCTCTACGTACTCTTCAGAATCCTTTGTTGCAAGATAGATATTTTCAGGGGTGTCATTCAAAGGCGTTAGCTCTGATGAGTTGAAAAGGCGAGACTTCTTATTAGTCTTGTTGTCGTTCCCATCATTGGCTCGCTTTTGTCCCTGACTATTCTTCTAGTTAGATTGGACAGCCATATTTTTAGGATCTTCAAGGAGTTGGTTGCCATCAATGACCTAAAGGGGTATAGGATTATCGTCCACTCTCATATACTCCTCCGCCTTCTAATAGAACTTGTCAAGCGTAGTCGGTTCCTTCATCTTTATCCATCTTCCGAATTCGCTTGTTTTTTCTACAGCGTCGAGTAAAGCCATGACAATTATGCGTGGCTATGGATTGCTCACTTCAGACAAAGCAACATTGAATCGACTAAGGAAGGCTTTGACAGTTTCCCATGGATTCTGCTTCATTGCTGAAAGTGTTATAGCATCCTTGGCTTTAGTAGCGTAGAGGCGGAACTGCTCCTTGAACTTTTTGGTCAGGTGTGAAAACCCATAACTTCCCCGTGAAGGAAAGCGCGGATAGTTCGAGAACAAGCCACAACAGAACGCAGACAGAAGAACATTTCATTGTATATTACAACAATGCATCAGATTACAAGAATATACAGAGTATAAATGAATAAATAATATACATCACAAATTATCAGAGATTACAATAAATTACATAGCAGCGGAAAATAATAAAAAATACAACTGAAGGAGATATAAGGATACAAAGCTTTCCGGATATCGTTCCAGCTGTAAACCAGGATCCTATGAATATAAATCTGCAAAACCAAAACTACTAGCTGCCTGTGTCAAAATAGGGGCACCCTGAGTTTAGGTTAAAACAATAAACTCCATGTCTGTCATGGGACTGGTGTGAGAAATAAAACAGTTATTAATCTTTATTTTAAAATTAGGTAAATCAAGGGACCACGCCGTATAACACGGAACGGGTTTCCTCCCAAGAACATCAGTGCATAAAACAAACAACGCAATGCTAAATAAGGAAAAATGAAGCTATTATAAGACCCAGTTCCCATCACACAATGCAACGCAAGCCGGAGGATAGGGTTTTTACCTTATAATAGCCAAGAATGCTTGATACGTTTAAAACAATCATTTGATACTATTATAAGTGCATAGTGTATAAAACATCTTCAAATCATAAGTATCAATCATAGACGGCATAAGCGCCCCATCCCACTATGTCGCCATACTAGGCTCTACAAATAAAACCGCATAATCACGTATTTGGAAATTGGATTTCCATCTATGAACCGAGGCAAAAGATAGTCCTCAACCGATTCGAGACGCTCTAGCCCGTGTCACAGGATCAGAGCTCGAGTGACCCTTGGATCGTCAGGGTCGGTCCACCGATGTGGATTAAAATTCCTGAACACTGCATTTCCCCACCCTTTGGAGTGTCAATGAGCCAACAAATGACTCCATCGGACCCGGATCGTCCGATCTAACCGAGGTGCCTCGCAAAAGCAACAACCACACAGGTGAAAAGTATATAAATGTCAGGCCTGGTAGGTCACTGACACCACCCTAGCTAGAAGGAAACGCATGCCCTCCCTGAGGTCCTCTCCCATTTTTGGTTCACAACCGGGGTGCGAGGCTCGCGAATTCATGTTACACAAAGCTGTTCCACCTAGGCTGTGCTTTGATCATCACCACAAGACTTTGCTTTTCAACAGAAGCCTTGATCAATTGCCACTTAGGCATGCCACACAGGCAATTCACTCCATGCTATTGATATCCATCAATATATAACCCCTGAGCTCGTACGTCACAGAGAAGGGCGTTAAGCAAGAAAATAAATTCTCCGCCGCCAAACAGATATATATTTAGTAGAAATCAATCACACAGACTAAAATCCAATGTCAGACACACAGTCCATTTACAAGTCCGTTCTGGTTCTGAACGAAACCGGAGGCACCTAGTACCCCGCATATCCATCGATCTCCAAGTACGTCTGGACGATCACCAACTGTTTCCATCTTCTTGGGTGTACAGCCCAATCAAGATCATCAGTAATTATCCAAACGACGTGAAGACCTCCGGTCTTCAACCACCGTCTTCATCTTTGACATCACGTCGAATCAGTTATTCAGAATGGGATAAACCCGGTCTTTCTGAATAACTCGCGTATATATTATAAAAGTGTTACACAAACACAACATACGTCTCATTCCACTTCAAAATATTCTTTTTATTCAAATATTCTTATATTTTGGGAAAGGTTCCCATTAATTTTATCAAAGGTAAATTCTTTAAATTTATTCTTTAATCTCCCTTGAATATCAATTCAAACTAGTCGGGATTAGCGAACCACACCGAAGTAATCATTTAATTTTATTTCCCAATCCCAACCTATTCATCCCATGAAGTAAAACTGGTCATACTTCCTATCTAACACCACAGTGTTATCGGTAAATTCAATTACCATTTCACGTTCAAATCTAATTAAAGATTTAACTATCGCCAGGAGCATAACTGGTGATACTCCATTCTCGATCTTTTCAATCTAATTAAAGATTCATTAAAACTCCACTTAGTTTTAATCGTTAACTGGGTTAAAGAATCAGTGTCATTTTAAACACGGTTCACGATAAACCCAAAATCACATTCCATTAATTATCGGGTTAAAGAACGAGTATTATTTAAAACACTATTTACGATAAACCCAAAAATCAATATCAATTCAATTCCAATTAAATATCATTTAATTGGTACACTTCATTAAATCTAAATAAAAAGATTTAATCTTTTCTCAACTGGGTTCAAGAACAGTGTTAGTCAAGACACCATTCACGACAAACCCAAATCACATTTGATATTAAATATAAGGCTCTGAATAGAAAATATATCGGCTTATATTCAATATCAAATTCTACGACCAACAGATATCGTATTGGAAATAACGATATATATATCTATATCTTTCAAATTTCCATAACAACATCTGTATAATCACGAAATCCAACATCGAAATATTCCGAAGACAATTTCGATTCAAATCCATTCCAATGCAATCATTGGAAATTCTGGTTATTTTCAAAACCATTTCAAATTCAATTTAAATAAATAGAATTATAATTCTAGTTCAAAACTAGTTCATTTCGGTAAAAATCTATTTTTATCTTTGCAAATATGGAGTTTTTCATCCCAATTCTTCCCAAATCATTTCTTATGATTTTACACAAATTATTACTACTTTTAATAATTTTATCAAGGTCCGTACAGTCGATTTCCATCAACGGCCATCGAACTGCACTTACAGCGACCTTTTTCAAATTTGATTTGAACATAATTCCAAATCCAACCGTTAGATTTCTAATTTTCAATATTCGTTAGAAAGCTCTTTTCGATATGAACCCAACGGTTCCTGTTTTAGGAGAATCCAACGGTTGGATCTCCCGTAATATCCGTTCGAAGTCAATGGTCGAAATTCGTGAACTGCCGCGGTGCGGCGCGTTCTATTCAGGCCGTTATATTATATATATAATATATATAATATATACTTCGTCGATTTCAATTCAAAACGTGCTTTATAAATCGTTTTAAATTCATTTTCAAAATGGTTTCAACATCATATTCAATTTCAAATCAAAATTGAATATTCCAATATAAATTCGTTTTAAATTCATTTTAAATTGATTTCAATTCAATTTCAATTTAATTCGAATGCAATTCCTTTCGATTTCAATTCGAATTCAATTCTATTCAATTTCAATTTGAATTCATTTCTATTCAATTTCAATTAGAATTCACTTTTATTCAATTTCAATTTGAATTCATTTCTATAAAATTTCAATTAGAATTCACTTCTATTCAATTTCAATTTGAATTCATTTCTATTCAATTTAATTCGAATTTCAATTCTTTTCAAAATTTCAGATTTTGAAATCACTTTCGATATTCATTATAAAATGAATAAAATCGATATAAATATCGTTCACGTCAAAATGGCGTCAATCTAATCAACACGGCTTCATATATTTTTATTTTCAAATATCCTATTTAAAATACTTCTATTTCAAATATTTCTTTTTCTAAACTGGAATGAGGCCCAATCACTTACCATATAATGTTAATTATATGGATTTTCTACAACACATGTATACAATGACTACGATGAATAATCAACCATCATCCAAAGTGCATTCTACACTGTATAAGCATCAAAAACAAATATTCAACGCTTATAGCAGCCTGTCAATCAATCGATCGACATACAACTAATTATTGGGATTAGTGTACGTCAAATATCATCCCAATACCCATGTGGGGTTTCAAACAATCAAACACAGATTTTATTTGTGCAGTTGGGCGATGTGTAAAATTTATCGTCCCAATCAATATCAGTCAAAAGTGTGTATATAGACAAATCGTCCGATTTGTTTATTTTTATTTCATTTCATATACACGTTAAAAATTCTATTTTTACCTATAAAATATTTTTAACTATATAAATATTTTATTTCATTTCACATCACATCACACAATCAACCACACATCAAAATCAAACAAACAAGCATACAAGCCGTCCATGGTCTGTGGACGACGTGTGTCGGGTGCTACTAAACACCATCTGCATCCTAGTATATATTTTAACTAGAAATAAATTAAAGAGTGAGAAGTTCTCACAGATTTGCTAAACCAGACGCCTCGGCTCTTCTTTGTAGAAATCTTCGCCGTTTCTTCCTTCATCACTTTCGTTGACCGTATTCACTACATATATATAAAAATAACATTTTTACTTCTCTATTCTATATATAAAAATCGAATTTTTACTTTCTTTATAATATAAAAATCATATCTTTTATCCACATAAAAAATAATGTCTTTATTTAATAAAAGATTATATTTTTATACTTCTACAATATAAAAGATTATATTTTTTACCTCTACAATATAAAAGATTATATTTTTATACCTCTACAATATAAAAGATTATATTTTTAACCTTTTCTTCATATAAAAATTATATTTCTATATTCCACATATGATAAAAATCGAATTTTTATTCTTTCTATCATGTAAAAATTATATTTTTCCTACGCCTATCATATAAAAATTATATTTTTAATTGTCTACTAATATCAAAATCATATTTTTACCTCTAAAAACTAGTTACTTTATAAATAAATAACCTAGACAATTAAATAAACCAAAATAAAAATAAAAATAAAAGAAACTTACATTGTATCGGAATTTTCCGAGGAGGGGGTCTTCGGTCTGTAGCAGGAGGAAGGAGGGGGGGGGGGTTCTTCGGTCGCAGCAGAGGATGGGGGGGTCTTCGATCGCGGCAGAGGATAGGGGGGTCTTCGATCGCGGCGGAGGATAGGGGGGGTCGATCGCGGCAGAGGATAGGGGGGGTCTTCGATCGCGGCAGAGGATAGGGGGGTCGATCGCGGCAGAGGATAGGGGGGTCTTCGATCGCGGCAGAGGATGGGGGGGTGGGGTCGATCACCGTAGAGGGTAGGGGGGTATCGCGGTGGCGCGCCGCCTAGGGGGGGCTCGGCGGTAGTTTAGGTTTTTTTTTTATTATTTCATTTTCTGAAATGAAAACTAACGGGGGGGGGGGGGTCTGAGTAAATAAAGGAGAAGGGGGGGTTTATTTTTAATTATAGTTTTATTTTATTTTAATCCCAAAAGGTAACTTTTTCTTTCGACCTCGAAACAAGGCCCACCGCCTGTCGTCCATTGCTAATTACCCCCATTCCGAACACAATGGGATATGTACCGCAAGCTGATTCGATCTTTTCGATCAGTTTTCGTTAAAATCAACATATAACTCTATATATTGAATTTGAACGCGCATTTCAATTTACCGGGGTCACATACTAACTCTAAAATTTCCAGAAAAATATTTTATAGCTTCGTATTGACGATACGGTCCTAACAAAAGTGGTTTCGTCGAATTCTGAGAGGTTTGAAAAATGGCCATTTTCCAGTCGATTAAAATCAACTAAAACTGGTCAAACAAGTTTTCCTTTGCCACGCTCACATATTGATTCGAAAAATTATGAAATTTGGAATCTAGCAATAACTTGACATCACGGATCCAACAAAAGTGGTTTCGTCGAAATTCGAGGTCGTTTGCAAAATTTCCATTTTTAAGGGCCTGAATTCTATAGCGACTATTCAGAATTTTCAACTGGACATATCTTTTGATTCCCGCTATGAAATTTCAATTTTTCGGATTTGTTGGAAAGTTATTATCAATTAGATTCAAAGATTTTTGGTTTCACTAAAATCCGGTTTATTTTGCACCTGGTACGTTCATTTGAAGTTTGAAATCGAATTATCGAACTACCGCGCCATTTTCAATTCCTTTTATAATTATATATAATTATTTATATTCTATCGACGATCTATATAATATATACGTTCGATTTATATTCAAAATAAATTTCTCGTCGATTTTATTTAAAATAATTCATTTTAAATAATCTAAATTCATTAAAATTTCCAAAATAAAAATTTTAAACTGGCCCAGATTTCCGGGTAATTACAATCTCCCCCACTTAAAACTTTTCGTCCCCAAAAAGGAACGAAGCCGAAAGTTGTTTCACAAATCAACTCAACTTTCATTGTTTTGACTACGGCTTAAGTTCTGCAACTTTTGAGTTTCGAAGAACTTTTAAAAAATTTCAAAAATTTGGCTAACACCCTAAATTTTTGAAAAATTTCGCCATAACCTCCCCTGCACCGGGAGCACGGGAAAATCCCGAAATTGCCATACAGGCCTTTTGATCTCAAAAAGAAAAAGAAAAAGCCAAGCGGCTAGCCAATAGGCTCATAAAATCATCATCACCCAAACAAAACAGTAAATTATTAGTAAATATGTACCTATTTGTCGGGCAAACAAATTTTATTCTCTGCTCTAGCCTCTTTGCTATGACCTGTTCAATGTAAGTACAAGTATATGCAAGAAAATGCGATAAATTTTCAATACAACTCACTTTTTGGTTCAATTTGACTAAATGGTTCAAATTATCAAACAAATAAACAAACAACACAAACATCAATCAATTAGTGGATTAACGTTTCAAATTCATAATTTTGATACATATACGTATACAGAAAATCATGTTTTTGATGCCAATTCACAACGATAAGCCCTATCTAATTTCGGTTCTCACACCAGTCTAATGGAAATATATAGAAATCTCACTTTCGAAACTCGAAAATAAATACTGGCGATGGTGCCCCGTCACCAGAATTATCCCCGGGCACTGGAGTGCGATTCTATAACCATCCAGTATATTAAAACTTCGAATACACGTTTGCAAGACATATATGCAAAATCTTTATATATTGGATTGTCCCAATTCAATTTAAATAAATAATCAAATACGAATAATTGATTTAAATTTCAAAACAAAATTGGTTTTCAATTTTAAAAATATACTCTTCACACTTGTTCTAGGATACTACTGATCCCATCTCTAACGAGTCATTCCCATTGGATATTACTAATCCAATATCTGATGAATTCTTTCGTAAGGTTCTAATGTGTCTTGTTCTCTGAGCTTTGTAAACCAAAGCTCTGATAGCAACTGTGAAAACCCGTAACTTCCCCGTGAAGGAAAGCGCGGATAGTTCGAGAACAAGCCACAACAGAACGCAGACGGAAGACCATTTCATTGTATATTACAACAATGCATCAGATTACAAGAATTTACAGAGTATAAATGAATAAATAATATACATCACAAATTATCAGAGATTACAATAAATTACATAGCAGCGGAAAATAATACAAAATACAACTGAAGGAGATATACAGATACAAAGCTTTCCGGATATCTTTTCAGCTATAAACCAGGATCCTGTGAATATAAATCTGCAAAACCAAAACTACTAGCTGCCCGTGTCAAAATAGGGGCACCCAGAGTTTAGGTTAAAACAATAAACTCCAGGTCAGCCATGGGACTGGTGTGAGAACTAAAACAGTTATTAATCTTTATTTTAAAATTAGGTAAATCAAGGGACCACGCCGTATAACACGGAACGGGTTTCCTCCCAAGAACACAAGTGCATAAAACAAACAACGCAATGCTAAATAAGGAAAAATGAAGCTATTATAAGACCCAGTTCCCATCACACAATGCAACGCAAGCCGAAGGATAGGGTTTTTACCTTATAATAGCCAAGAATGCTTGATACGTTTAAAACAATCATTTGATACTATTATAAGTGCATAGTGTATAAAACATCTTCAAATCATAAGTATCAATCATAGACGGCATAAGCGCCCCATCCCACTATGTCGCCATACTAGGCTCTACAAATAAAACCGTAGAATCACGTATTTGGAAATTGGATTTCCATCTATGAACCGAGGAAAAAGATAGTCCTCAACCGATTCGAGACGCTCTAGCCCGTGTCTCAGGATCAAAGCTCGAGTGACCCTTTGATCATCAGGGCTGGTCCACCGATGTGGATTAAAATTCCTGAACACTGCGTTTCCCCACCCTTTGGGGTGTCAATGAGCCAACAAATGACTCCATCGGACCCGGATCGTCCGATCAAACCAAGGCGCCTCGCAACAGCAACAACCACACAGGTGAAAAGTATATAAATGTCAGGGCTGGTAGGTCACTAACACCACCCTAGCTAGAAGGAAACGCATGCCCTCCCTGAGGTCCTCTCCCGTTTTTGGTTCACAACCGAGGTGCGAGGCTCGCGAATTCACGTTACACAAAGCTGTGCCACACAGGCTGTGCTTTGATCATCACCACAAGATTTTGCTTTTCAACAGAAGCCTTGATCAATTGCCACTTCGGCATGCCACACAGGCAATTCACTCCATGCTATTGATATCCATCAATATATAACCCCTGAGCTCGTACGTCTCAGAGAAGAGCGTTAAGCAAGAGAATAAATTCTCCGCCGCTAAACAAATATATATTTAATAGAAATCAATCACACAGACTAAAATCCAATGTCAGACACACAGTCCATTTACAAGTCCGTTCTGGGTTTGAACGAAACCGGAGGCACCTAGTACCCCGCATATCCATCGATCTCCAAGTACGTCTGGACGATCACCAACTGTTTCCATCTTCTTGGGTGTACAGCCCAATCAAGATCATCAGTAATTATCCAAACGACGTGAAGACCTCCGGTCTTCAACCACCGTCTTCATCTTCGACACCACGTCGAATCAGTTATTCAGAATGGGATAAACCCGGTCTTTCTGAATAACTCGCGTATATATTATAAAAGTTTTACACAAACACAACATACGCCTCATTCCACTTCAGAATATTCTTTTTATTCAAATATTCTTATATTTTGGGAAAGGTTCCCATTAATTTTATCAAAGATAAATTCTTTAAATTTATTCTTTAATCTCCCTTGAATATCAATTCAAACTAGTCGGGATTAGCGAACCACACCGAAGTAATCATTTATTTTTATTTCCCAATCCCAACCTATTTATCCCATGAAGTAAAACTGGTCATACTTCCTATCTAACACCACAGTGTTATCGGTAAATTCAATTACCATTTCACGTTCAAATCTAATTAAAGATTTAACTATCGCCAGGAGCAAAACTGTTGATACTCCATTCTCAATCTTTTCAATCTAATTAAAGATTCATTAAAACTCCACTTAGTTTTAATCGTTAACTGGGTTAAAGAATCAGTGTCATTTTAAACACGGTTCACGATAAACCCAAAATCAAATTCCATTAATTATCGGGTTAAAGAACGAGTCTTATTTAAAACACTGTTTACGATAAACCCAAAAATCAATATCAATTCAATTCCAATTAAATATCATTTAATTGGTACACTTCATTAAATCTAAATAAAAAGGTTTAATCTTTTCTCAAGTGGGTTCAAGAACAGTGTTAGTCAAGACACCATTCACGACAAACCCAAATCACATTTGATATTAAATACAAGGCTCTGAATAGAAAATATATCGGCTTATATTCAATATCAAATTCTATGACCAACAGATATCGTATTGGAAATAACGATATATATATCCATATCTTTCAAATTTCCATAACAACATCTGTATAATCACGAAATCCAACATCGAAATATTCCGAAGACAATTTCGATTCAAATCAATTCCAACGCAATCATTGGAAATTCTGGTTATTTTCAAAACTATTTCAGATTCAATTTATTTATTTAAAAATAAATAGAATTATAATTCTAGTTCAAAAATAGTTCATTTCGATAAAAATCTATTTTTATCTTTGCAAATATGGAGTTTTTCATCCCAATTCTTCCCAAATCATTTCTTATGATTTTACACAAATTATTACTACTTTTAATAATTTTATCAAGTCCGTACAGTCGATTTCCATCAACGGCCATCGAACTGCACTTACAGCGACCTTTTTCAAATTTGATTTGAACATAATTCCAAATCCAACCGTTAGATTTCTAATTTCCAATATTCGTTAGAAAGCTCTTTTCGATATGAACCCAACGGTTCCGGTTTTAGGAGAATCCAACGGTCGGATCTCCCGTAATATCCGTTCGAAGTCAATGGTCGAAATTGGTGAACTGCCGCGGTGCGACGCGTTCTATACAGGCCGTTATATTATATATATAATATATATAATATATTCCGATTTCAATTCAAAACGTGCTTTATAAATCGTTTTAAATTCATTTTCAAAACGGTTTCAACTTCATATTCAATTTCAAATCAAAATTGAATATTCCAATATAAATTCGTTTTAAATTCATTTTAAATTGATTTCAATTCAATTTCAATTTAATTCGAATGCAATTCCTTTCGATTTCAATTCGAATTCAATTCGAATTCAATTCTATTCAATTTCAATTTGAATTCATTTCTATTCAATTTCAATTAGAATTCACTTCTATTCAATTTCAATTTGAATTCATTTCTATTCAATTTCAATTAGAATTCACTTCTATTCAATTTCAATTTGAATTCATTTCTATTCAATTTAATTCGAATTTCAATTCTTTTCGAAATTTCAGATTTTGAAATCACTTTCGGTATTCATTATAAAATGAACAAAATCGATATAAATATCGTTCACGTCAAAATGGCGTCAATCTAATCAACACGGCTTCATATATTTTTATTTTCAAATATCCTATTTAAAATATTTCTATTTCAAATATTTCTTTTTCTAAACTGGAATGAGGCCCAATCACTTACCATATAATGTTAATTATATGGATTTTCTACAACACATGTATACAATGACTACGATGAATAATCAACCATCATCCAACGTGCATTCTACACTGTATAAGCATCAAATATAAATATTCAACGCTTATAGCAGCCTGTCAATCAATCGATCGACATACAACTAATTATTGGGATTAGTGTACGTCAAATATCATCCCAATACCCGTGTGGGGTTTCAAACAATCAAACACAGATTTATTTGTGCAGTTGGGCGATGTGTAAAATTTATCGTCCCAATCAATATCAGTCAAAAGTGTGTATTTAAACAAATCGTCCGATTTGTTTATTTTTATTTCATTTCATATACACGTTAAAAGTTCTATTTTTAACTATAAAATATTTTTAACTATATAAATATTTTATTTCATTTCACATCACATCACACAATCAACAACTCATCAAAATCAAACAAACAAGCATACAAGCCGTCCATGGTCTGTGGACGACGGGTGTCGGGTGCTACTAAACACCGTCTGCATCCTAGTATATATTTTAACTAGAAATAAATTAAAGAGTGAGAAGTTCTCACAGATTTGCTAAACCAGACGCCTCGGCTCTTCTTTGTAGAAATCTTCGCTGTTTCTTCCTTCATCACTTTCGTTGACCGTATTCACTACATATATATAAAAATCACATTTTAACTTCTCTATTCTATATATAAAAATCGAATTTTTACTTTCTCTATAATATAAAAATCATATCTTTTATCCACTTTAAAAATCATGTCTTTATTTAATAAAAGATTATATTTTTATACTTCTACAATATATATAAAAGATTATATTTTTATACCTCTACAATATAAAAGATTATGTTTTTAACCTTTTCTTCATAAAAAAATTATATTTCTATATTCCACATATGATAAAAATCGAATTTTTATTCTTTCTATCATGTAAAAATTATATTTTTCCTACGCCTATCATATAAAAATTATATTTTTAATTGTCTACTAATATCAAAATCATATTTTTACCTCTAACAAACTAGTTACTTTATAAATAAATAACCTAGACAATTAAATAAACCAAAATAAAAATAAAAATAAAAATAAAAGAAACTTACATTGTATCGGATTTTTCCGAGGGGGGGTCTTCTGTCTGCAGCAGGAGGAAGGGGGGTCTTCGGTCGCAGCAGAGGATAGGGGGGTCTTTGATCGCGGCAGAGGATAAGGGGGTCTTCGATCGCGGTAGAAGATAGGGGGGTCGATTGCGATAGAGGATGGGGGGGGGGGGTCTTCGATCGCGGCAGAGGATAGGAGGGGGTCGATCGCGGTAGAGGATGGGGGGTCTTCGATCACGGCAGAGGATGGGGGGTCTTCGATCGCGGAAGAGGATGGGGGGGTGTCGATCGCCGCAGAGGGTAGGGGGGTCGATCGATCACGGCAGAGGATGGGGGGGTCGATCGCCGGGGGGGGGGGATATCACGGTGGCGCGCCGCCGGGGGGGGGCTTGGCGGTAGTTTAGTTTTTTTTTTATTATTTCGTTTTTTGAAATGAAAACTAACGGGGGGGTCTGAGTAAATAAAGGAGAAGGGGGGTTATTTTTAATTATAGTTTTATTTTATTTTAATCCCAAAAGGTAACTTTTTCTTTCGACCTCGAAACAAGGCCCACCGCCTGTCGTCCATTGCTAATTACCCCCATTCCGAACACAATGGGATATGTACCGCAAGCTGATTTGATCTTTTCGATCAGTTTTCGTTAAAATCAACATATAACTCTATATATTGAATTCGAACGCGCATTTCAATTTACCGGGGTCTCATACTAACTCTAAAAATTCCAGAAAAATATTTTCTAGCTTCGAATTGACGATACGGTCCTAACAAAAGTGGTTTCGTCGAATTCTGAGACCGTTTGAAAAATGGCCATTTTCCAGTCGATTAAAATCAACTGAAACTGGGCAAACACGTTTTCCTTTGCCACGCTCACATATTGATTCGAAAAATTATGAAATTTGGAATCTAGCAATAACTTGACATCATGGATCCAACAAAAGTGGTTTCGTCGAAATCCGAGGTCGTTTGCAAAATTTTCATTTTTAAGGGCTTGAATTCTATAGCGACTATTCAGAATTTTCAACTGGACATATCTTTTGATTCCCGCTATGAAATTTCAATTTTTTGGATTCGTTGGAAAGTTATTATCAATTAGAATCAAATATTTTTGGTTTCACTAAAATCCGGTTTATTTTGCACCCGGTACATTCATTTGAAGTTTGAAATCGAATTATCGAACTACCGCACCATTTTCAATTCCTTTTATAATTATATATAATTATTTATATTCTATCGACGATCTATATAATATATACGTTCGATTTATATTAAAAATAAATTTCTCGTCGATTTTATTTAAAATAATTCATTTTAAATAATCTAAATTCATTAAAATTGCCAAAATAAAATTTTTAAACTGGCCCAGATTTCCGGGTTATTACAATCTCCCCCACTTAAAACTTTTCGTCCCCAAAAAGGAATGAAGCCGAAAGTTGTTTCACAAATCAACTCAACTTTCATTGTTTTGACTACGGCTTAAGAACTTCAACTTTTCAGTTTCTAAGAACTTTTCAAATTTTTCAAAAATTTGGCTAACACCCTAAATTTTCGAAAAATTTCGCCGTAACCTCCCTTGCACCGGGAGCACGGGAAAATCCCGAAATTTCCATACAGGCCTTCTGATCCCAAAAAGAAAAAGAAAAAGCCAAGCGGCTAGCCAATAGGCTCATAAAATCATCATCACCCAAACAAAATAGTAAATTATTAGTAAACATGTACCTATTTGTCGGGCATACAAATTTTATTCTCTGCTCTAGCCTCTTTGCTATGACCTGTTCAATGTAAGTACAAGTATATGCAAGAAAATGCGATAAATTTTCAATACAACTCACTTTTTGGTTCAATTTGACTAAATGGTTCAAATTATCAAACAAATAAACAAACAACACAAACATCAATCAATTAGTGGATTAACGTTTCAAATTCATAATTTTGATACATATACATATACAGAAAATCATGTTTTTGATGCCAATTCACAACGATAAGCCCTATCTAATTTCGGTTCTCACACCAGTCTAATGGAAATATATAGAAATCTCACTTTCGAAACTCGAAAATAAATACTGGCGATGGTGCCCCGTCACCAGAATTATCCCCAGGCACTAGAGTGCGATTCTATAACCATCCAGTATATTAAAACATCGAATACACGTTTGCAAGACATATATGCAAAATCTTTATATATTGGATTGTCCCAATTCAATTTAAATAAATAATCAAATACGAATAATTGATTTAAATTTCAAAAAAAATTGGTTTTCAATTTTAAAAATATAATCTTCACACTCGTTCTAGGATACTACTGATCCCATATCTAACGAGTCATCCCCATTGGATATTACTAATCCAATATCTGGTGAATTCTTTCGTAAGGTTCTAATGTGTCTTGTTCTCTGAGCTTTGTAAACCAAAGCTCTGATACCAACTGTGAAAACCCGTAACTTCCCCGTGAAGGAAAGCGCGGATAGTTCGAGAACAAGCCACAACAGAAAAGGACGGAAGAACATTTCATTGTATATTACAACAATGCATCAGATTGCAAGAATATACAGAGTATAAATGAATAAATAATATACATCACAAATTATCAGAGATTACAATAAATTACATAGCAGCGGAAAATAATACAAAATACAACTGAAGGAGATATACGGATACAAAGCTTTCCGGATATCGTTCCAGCTGTAAACCAGGATCCTGTGAATATAAATCTGCAAAACCAAAACTACTAGCTGCCCGTGTCAAAATAGGGGCACCCAGAGTTTAGGTTAAAACAATAAACTCCAGGTCAGTCATGGGACTGTTGTGAGAACTAAAACAGTTATTAATCTTTATTTTAAAATTAGGTAAATCAAGGGACCACGCCGTATAACATGGAACGGGTTTCCTCCCAAGAACACCAGTGCATAAAACAAACAACGCAATGCTAAATAAGGAAAAATGAAGCTATTATAAGACCCAGTTCCCATCACACAATGCAACGCAAGCCGGAAGAAAGGGTTTTTACCTTATAATAGCCAAGAATGCTTGATACGTTTAAAACAATCATTTGATACTATTATAAGTGCATAGTGTATAAAACATCTTCAAATCATAAGTATCAATCATAGACGGCATAAGCGCCCCATCCCACTATGTTTGTAACGACTAGAGGATTTTCGGCCCCGGAATTCGACACAAATACCTTTATCGTAACTCATGCCGACCTTCCAAACACCGAAAACACTGGACGTTATTAGACAGAAATTAGAGGGTGAGATAAGAAAGAAAGAAATATTAGAATAGAAGAAGTAGAAGTACCAACACAGCATAGAGTCTCACATCGAAGCGGAACAAAATATAATACAGAAATAACTTTATTGAGAGCTTTAAATAAAACTTACAATATCGGAGTACATCACACAAAGGGACAGTTATAATGACCTGTTCCCATATACAACACACAGTGGAATAAATACCAGATACAATACGTCTGAACACCTCCATTTTGTCTCTGAAATTCGCAGCGTCTGATATCCTGAACCTGTAACACCCCACGTCCGTTAGTGTCACTCACAAAGGGAATGCACTAAGTTCTGTGGAGCATTTTGGGTAAAAGATGCAGATAAATTACAAGACAGACAAATTATTAAACAGTGGAAAATAGAACTTTGCTTTATTGATAATTTAGTCTATACAAGATTCTTTTACAATATCAGAGTATCATCTGTCTTTATAAAATAAAGAAGCATGAAAATACATTTATATATTCCCCAATGTAGCAAGAGCCAGCCATAGCATCTGGAAGAGAATCCAAAGACAACTTCGTCAAATCTTCAAGCTGGGAAAGAGCAACGGTCCAGTCTAATCCTGAGTTATACTATTCCCTCCTCAACTACCTGGGGGGGGGGGGGAACGGAAGAAAAGAAGACGAAAGAAAAACAGAGTCAGACATAAAGCCTGAGTAAGTTCAGTAACTTCTAGCATGTGAATATGGAAAAACAAAACGACATGAATTAACTGAATACAAGATTACACCATGACGATAAGGTCAACAAGATTAGACAAGGTAGTCACAAGATATGCTAAGATGACTGGATACGCTCTAATACTTTCGCAGCTTCGCTATTTCCTTGTTATACTGGTTTCTATATCTCTGCACCACCTAACTAGTGTTCAACTAGTAACGATAACGTGATCCCAACCCCTGTAGTTTCCATTGTCTTCAGGCATACATTTATTATTTATTACCTAGATCTAGTCTAGGGTTTTCTATCAAGTGCTTCTTAGATTTAACTATAGTTTTACGCAATCTGCTGAATGCTTTTCGAGTTCAGGGTTTATGCCACCTAGTCCAACTAGGGATTACGCTACCTATCGAACAAAGCCCCTAAGTCTAGGACACACTACCTAGAGTGGTATATGCTCCTAGGCTTCCCCACGCATGTATCGCGAATCGTTATCGCTTGTCTAGATGCACATGTCCTGTAATGTGCGATCCGAGTCCTGTGACAGGGCAAATCAAGGAATACAGAACTCGGTCGGGAGCTTTCGGATATCTGCCGATGCAGATGCTAAGGTCTGTTTTTATTCCAGTGGCTATGGTCCCACTTGACCCCTCCCTCAACTAATGAAAGGCACACCTTGTAAAATGAGAACTATACGCCGGCCCCCGGTGCCCCACTATCCTATGGCCATCCGCAACCATAACTAGATAGCAAGTATATGGTCTTTTGGAGTTCTCCGCCTTTCCGCTTCACGTATCTCGATTGACTCAAGATGGATGGTAGACGACGAGTTGCTATCACAGGGCTACCGTCTTCTCGCCGAATCACGCTGGTCCATCCTAGTCTTTAGGTTGCCACATATATATATTGCAACCAAGGCATACCCTCGGTTCTTCTAACGCAGACCTTAACCTCTGTGAGCCCAGGATGGTCATCTGCAGCCTCACAGAGGGATACCAAGGGTACCCTCACGTCCCCTCGAAGCCTCGGGCTTCGTAACCCAATTCGTTGGAGCCTTCTTAAAACCAGATGGATGTCCGCTCCTTCGTGTTATACTAAGAATTACTACTTAGTTCTACTAACTAAGGTTTACCACTTTGTTTCCAAATTCCTTGTTTTCTTAACTAAATTTTACTACTTAGTCCCTTTTTCAACTGAGGTCTACTACTTAGTTTTCTTTCTCGCCAGGTTGGGTTGGTTAAGTGTATTTAGTCGATTCAAGCTATCTTAACCCTCTTCCCTTATCCTATTACACTGGTTAAGTGTTATCCCTTCATGCTTTTTACTTAACCCTATTCATTTATCATATTCTGATGGTTAAGCGTTTCAAGTTTACTTAACCCTATGGTCTAGTCCAGTTAACATATTAATTTGGCTAAGTGTATTACTTAACCCCAACCTCTAGTCTAATTAACATGTTAAATTGGCTAAGTGTATTAACTTTACTTAACCCCACCTTCTAGTCTAGTCAACATGTTAATTTGGCTAAGTATTCCCATGGACTTAACCCTCCCATTCTAGCTTTAACTGTGCTAAGTTGGTTAAGTGTTCCTTAACCTTCCCATTCTAGCTTAACCGTGTTAGGTTGGTTAAGTGTTCCTATGGACTTAACTCTCCCATTCTTGTTCTAGCTTTAATTAATAAATTAAAGCCGCAACCTCTCACATTAGACAGATATTGCTGCGGTTACTGGATGTGCCGGTCGGTTCCGGGCAGGTTTACACCGCAACTCAGTCTAACCTCGGGTTAGGCATATTCATGTTTTCTAAGTTCAAAGGGTTTTTGATTTATTTCCAAATCTGGTTTTGAAAACAACCATCCCGTCCTTCGGATCAGTTAGGGATAGCCAGGGAGGGCAGGAAACTTGTATTTTCCAAACCCAAGCCTAGACACTATCCTCTCTGTCACCCTAGAACCTTCTGGTCTATGTGTTATAAAAAGGGGTGTTATCAAAATACTTTTCTTTTGTTTATAAATTGTTAACAATTTATTTCAAAAGCCCATTTCCCCTTTTTAGACAAATTTGGCCTATATTTATTTGTCAAGCCTACAAGTATACTTATATTCTAGACCCAAGTCCTAACCCAACATGCAGTTTAGGCCATTTCCTATTTCATTGCCGAAACTAGATTAAATATCCTAGTTTATAATTTATGGCCAAAATTTAACCAAGTTACATATTTTGTGGTAAATGAACAATTTAACATTTATAACGAATTCTATAAGTAAATTACTCCTAATTTACTTATTTCATTACTACTCTTTTAATGTACATTGTCACATTTATTATTATGGCCCATTCTCTCTTATTTATCATATTTATACTTTTTGGTATGTAAATTATACCAAATTTAGTGTCGCTAACCATAATTTATTCTAAACATGACAATTGCTCACAATTATGAATAAATTCAAAATTGTGCTAATATACTTATTCCAAATCAACCTAAATTAACCCAATCTTGGTTTAACATCCTAATTCACAATTTATGGCAAAACTAGAATTATTTTTCTAGTTTACATTTTATGCCTAAAATTTAGCTTACTTACTAACGCTAAATTTAATATGTCAAAATCACATATTCCCTAATCCATGTCAAATTTCCCCGTTTTCATTTTAATATGCATGTCATAATACATATTCCAAATTATGCCAATTTCCCAGTCTTCAATTACGTTCATATTCATTTCCATGTTTTTCCCCAAATCGCATTCCCACCGTTCGAATAATCGTGATTCAACCTAGATTATAAATAAATCTAGATTCGTAGATAAAAAGGGAATGAATCAAAATGACAAGAAGGAATAATTGACATAAAATGGTTTGGATAACAATGTAGGTTCAAGAATATGGGTAGACCTAACTAAATAGGTAAATTCCCACTGTCTTAAAACCAAAGAATGGGCAAAATAGGTTCAAGAACGTGGGTAGACCTAACTTAATAGGTAAATTCCCACTGTCTTAAAACCAAAGAAAAAACCAAGGAACAGGTAGAATAAATAATTGGGTTTAGACCCAATTTCACAATCACCAAACTAAAGCAATATTTTCCTAATCATGAATCATGGGTGTCAAAATCATAATTGTCCTCACTATGTCATAAGCAATAGTTTATGTCTAATTCAAAGGCTTATGTTCTTAGTCATAAGTAATGTCCATGGTCATAGGCAATATAGGCGATGTTCATAGTCCAAAAGGGAAAATAATTCCCATAGTCCTAAGTCATTGTCATAGGCAATGTTTATATGTCCCAAAATCAAAGGCTTATGTCATAGTCCAAAGGCATATGCTTTCAAAGGCCACAGTTCTATAGTCATAGTCACGGTTATAGTCTTATTTGTCCTCGAATCATAACAGTTCTTAATTCAGTCCAAGAGTATAAACACAGATTCGAAGAGAGAGAGAGAGAGAGAGATTTGGCATATTCCTTTATTCCTTTAATTTCATGTCACAAATAAAACAAAATATTCAGATCTAGAAATAACCAACTTACAGAAAATAGATCTAGAAAAGAAGGAAAGCGTGGCTATGATTCGTGCGTCGTTGCTTGAAACTTGTTTGAGCTAGCCTTTGAATTCTTCACTTGAAACTTTGATTTGAATCCCTCCTTAAAAGTCTTTTAGCAGCATCTCCTCGTCTTGAATCATATTTTATTTTATTTATTTAAGAAAATTTAGAAGAGGGGAAGAAGCCATGAATCTTAGCAGCATAAGGATAGAAGAGAATTGGTGCAAAGAGAATGAAGACCAGGGCTGTTTATATAGCTGCTCAAGACCTTATCGTACACGCAGCGCTGAGTCAGCATTGAACCTAGTTAAGAAAATAGTCCAGGTACATAGATGAATCTAGCCAAACCTTATCATACACGCTGTGCTGAGTCAGCATTGGGTCCCACAAGCTATTTTGGCGTAGAAATTTGAATTTCGAATGAATTGTTTTGGCGTAGAAGTTTGATTTTCGAACTTTTGAATTTCCGGAATTTATTTAACTGTTTTATTCACATGAAATATTCTTATATGTATACAATTCCTCTAACGACCATTTTACGCGTATATATATACGCACAACTTTCATTTTATTTTCAAAATTCAAATGATGTTGCCATATTTCATTGACTGTAGCCTTATCTTAAATTTTATCTTTTGCATATATATATATATATATTTATATTCTCATATGTATATATATATTTTCTTTATTTCTTTATATGTACGTTCTTATCCTTTCAAATTTTGAATTTGTATACATACATATATTTGCATGTTCAGTTGGCCCTCTCTAAAACAAAGATAAAAAAATTATGCCGCCGCCGGGGTTCGAACCCCCGACCTCCATGCTACAAATCCAATGCCTTAACCAATTGAGCTACAGAGGCTTTTGTTAATAAGTCTTAGAACAATAATAATTATTGTTCTCTCCTTACTTCTCTTTTTTCATGTTAGTTACAATACTTAAATTAAACAACTACATGGATCTTTTTCTTTTAATTTTTCTTTTAAAAATTAATTATACTTTAATTTGAGAATCTTAATGTCACAGAATTACGGGGTGTTACATTATCCCCCACTTAAAAGGATTTCGTCCCCGAAATCTTCAAGTTAGGAAGAATGTGTCCTACCATCCAATCACCCATCTACTCAACCATTCAATCACAGGCATTCATTGTCCTTAAAAGATTTCTAATGCTTTCATGTTCATATGCATAGTGTGTGTATATGTCTCTATCTAACGCAAAATCAGGCGGTCTACTGATTCAGTTGACCTCCTTAATGCAAATCATGTTAGTGCCATGCGTCCAATCATGCATGCAAACATCCCTAGTCTTGTAAATACTACATGCATGCACAGCCATTCAACCATATGCAACGCCCATATGATATCATATCAAGTTCAACTTATAAACAAATGCATATATGTAAATGCAATATGAGAGCGTCCGAACTTGATCTAGTGCCTAATACGTATGCATATGCATCCACGAGCAACCATTTGCAACCACTTGCAACCATTCAACCATAACATGTTTCAAATACATGTTTACATCCATTGGCTTCTACCTAAGGATCGAAGATACGACCTAGAGGATATACTTTGGAAAGAGAGAAACAACTACGCGTAAAGCTCCTAAACAGAGAAATCAAGGATGCACCCTTAAGGAAAAAGGGCATGTTGCTAGTATCTAGCCTTCTTGAGCTTTACTCCACCGTATCTTAACCAATTTATCTTCACGATTGTGAAGTTCCTAATCTCCATTTCCAAAATAAACAGATGTCAATCACGGCGCCAAGTATATGTACTAAGATGATTAGAGGCCTTCCTCTTAGCTTATCCATCACGCCATAACTATGAGAGTCAAAAGATCACTCCGTACGTTTTAGAGTACCTACCACAACTATTCATCTTTCACGCAAACCATCCAAACCGAACTCGACATTGCTCAAGTACAAGCCCCAAAGGCCTAAACCAATATCAGACAAGCATCCAAGGAATATCTTCTCCGAATTTAGACGATATACGTGAGATGATATAAGCAAACTCGATAGCTATCCTCAAATCCCTACTAACCAAAACTGGTCGGACCACCAATTGGATTTGAGACTCTAGTGGGATCTTTCTACTATACACGTACTATGGTGCAGAGACTCAACTATGGAAGTGGGTATGAACAATTAAGAAGCGCCGGAACCTAAGGAAATAGTACGAACAGAAAACTAGACTCTTCCAACCGGACCACCTTTCTCCTAGGTGCGCTTGGTGGCGAAAGCATGTACTTGTCCTTCTGAAAATCTCGTCCTCGTTCTTGCCCTTGTCCTTAAGTATATGTCCTATCATACCCTAGTAAAAATACTTCCTCTTGTCTTAGGTTTTATAATTTCTTCCTCCTTCGTGTGCTAAGTCTACATCCATGAATTCCTCATCCTAGGGTTATGCTCCTTAGCCAAACTCCTCATCCCCTTCCATGTGTAGTCATGTTGACAAATCTCTTGAAAACTGCCTCCATCGTCCGGAAAACCTTATAAGCTTTGAAAGAAAACTGCCCGTAGATGAAACAACTACGGCTATGGATGGAAGCTGGGCACTACTTTGCCCTTCGATGAGGTTACCTCCCAGAAAGCCAGGAGCCCCAGAGACTCAAGAAAGAAGGAGACAAGAATTTAAACAGAGGAAGAGAAGATAGTGCGTATGGCTTTGGGGAATATGCCTTTAAAACAAATCTCTTCTTTTGAAAATACTTCTTTTAAAACCGTTTGAAAATAAATTTTCAAATCCTTTATCTGATCTGGTAACCTTCAGCTCTGATACCACGTGTAACACCCCACGTCCGTTAGTGTCACTCACAAAGGGAATGCACTAAGTTCTGTGGAGCTTTTTGGGTAAAAGATGCAGATAAATTACAAGACAGACAAATTATTAAACAGTGGAAAATAGAACTTTGCTTTATTGATAATTTAGTCTATACAAGATTCTTTTACAATATCAGAGTATCATCTGTCTTTATAAAATAAAGAAGCATGAAAATACATTTATATATTCCCCAATGTAGCAAGAGCCAGCCATAGCATCTGGAAGAGAATCCAAAGACAACTTCGTCAAATCTTCAAGCTGGGAAAGAGCAACGGTCCAGTCTAATCCTGAGTTATACTATTCCCTCCTCAACTACCTGGGGGGGGGGGGAAACGGAAGAAAAGAAGACGAAAGAAAAACAGAGTCAGACATAAAGCCTGAGTAAGTTCAGTAACTTCTAGCATGTGAATATGGAAAAACAAAATGACATGAATTAACTGAATACAAGATTACACCATGACGATAAGGTCAACAAGATTAGACAAGGTAGTCACAAGATATGCTAAGATGACTGGATACGCTCTAATACTTTCGCAGCTTCGCTATTTCCTTGTTATACTGGTTTCTATATCTCTGCACCACCTAACTAGTGTTCAACTAGTAACGATAACGTGATCCCAACCCCTGTAGTTTCCATTGTCTTCAGGCATACATTTATTATTTATTACCTAGATCTAGTCTAGGGTTTTCTATCAAGTGCTTCTTAGATTTAACTATAGTTTTACGCTATCTGCTGAAAGCTTTTCGAGTTCAGGGTTTATGCCACCTAGTCCAACTAGGGATTACGCTACCTATCGAACAAAGCCCCTAAGTCTAGGACACACTACCTAGAGTGGTATATGCTCCTAGGCTTCCCCACGCATGTATCGCGAATCGTTATCGCTTGTCTAGATGCACATGTCCTGTAATGTGCGATCCGAGTCCTGTGACAGGGCAAATCAAGGAATACAGAACTCGGTCGCGAGCTTTCGGATATCTGCCGATGCAGATGCTAAGGTCTGTTTTTATTCCAGTGGTTATGGTCCCACTTGACCCCTCCCTCAACTAATGAAAGGCACACCTTGTAAAATGAGAACTATACGCCGGCCCCCGGTGCCCCACTATCCTATGGCCATCCGCAACCATAACTAGATAGCAAGTATATGGTCTTTTGGAGTTCTCCGCCTTTCCGCTTCACGTATCTCGATTGACTCAAGATGGATGGTAGATTACGAGTTGCTATCACAGGGCTACCGTCTTCTCGCCGAATCACGCTGGTCCATCCCAGTCTTTAGGTTGCCACATATATATATTGCAACCAAGGCATACCCTCGGTTCTTCTAACGCAGACCTTAACCTCTGTGAGCCCAGGATGGTCATCTACAGCCTCACAGAGGGATACCAAGGGTACCCTCACGTCCCCTCGAAGCCTCGGGCTTCGTAACCCAATTCGTTGGAGCCTTCTTAAAACCAGATGGATGTCCGCTCCTTCGTGTTATACTAAGAATTACTACTTAGTTCTACTAACTAAGGTTTACCACTTAGTTTCCAAATTCCTTGTTTTCTTAACTAAGTTTTACTACTTAGTCCCTTTTTCAACTGAGGTCTACTACTTAGTTTTCTTTCTCGCCAGGTTGGGTTGGTTAAGTGTATTTAGTCGATTCAAGCTATCTTAACCCTCTTCCCTTATCCTATTACACTGGTTAAGTGTTATCCCTTCATGCTTTTTACTTAACCCTATTCATTTATCATATTCTGATGGTTAAGCGTTTCAAGTTTACTTAACCCTATGGTCTAGTCCAGTTAACATATTAATTTGGCTAAGTGTATTACTTAACCCCAACCTCTAGTCTAATTAACATGTTAAATTGGCTAAGTGTATTAACTTTACTTAACCCCACCTTCTAGTCTAGTCAACATGTTAATTTGGCTAAGTATTCCCATGGACTTAACCCTTCCATTCTAGCTTTAACTGTGCTAAGTTGGTTAAGTGTTCCTTAACCTTCCCATTCTAGCTTAACCGTGTTAGGTTGGTTAAGTGTTCCTATGGACTTAACTCTCCCATTCTTGTTCTAGCTTTAATTAATAAATTAAAGCCGCAACCTCTCACATTAGACAGATATTGCTGCGGTTACTGGATGTGCCGGTCGGTTCCGGGCAGGTTTACACCGCAACTCAGTCTAACCTCGGGTTAGGCATATTCATGTTTTCTAAGTTCAAAGGGTTTTTGATTTATTTTCAAATCTGGTTTTGAAAACAACCATCCCGTCCTTCGGATCAGTTAGGGATAGCCAGGGAGGGCAGGAAACTTGTATTTTCCAAACCCAAGCCTAGACACTATCCTCTCTGTCACCCTAGAACCTTCTGGTCTATGTGTTATAAAAAGGGGTGTTATAAAAATAATTTTCTTTTGTTTATAAATTGTTAACAATTTATTTCAAAAGCCCATTTCCCCTTTTTAGACAAATTTGGCCTATATTTATTTGTCAAGCCTACTAGTATACTTATATTCTAGGCCCAAGTCCTAACCCAACATGCAGTTTAGGCCATTTCCTATTTCATTGCCGAAACTAGATTAAATATCCTAGTTTATAATTTATGGCCAAAATTTAACCAAGTTACATATTTTGTGGTAAATGAACAATTTAACATTTATAACGAATTCTATAAGTAAATTACTCCTAATTTACTTATTTCATTACTACTCTTTTAATGTACATTGTCACATTTATTATTATGGCCCATTCTCTCTTATTTATCATATTTATACTTTTTGGTATGTAAATTATACCAAATTTAGTGTCGCTAACCATAATTTATTCTAAACACGACAATTGCTCACAATTATGAATAAATTCAAAATTGTGCTAATATACTTATTCCAAATCAACCTTAATTAACCCAATCTTGGTTTAACATCCTAATTCACAATTTGTGGAAAAACTAGAATTATTTTTCTAGTTTACATTTTATGCCTAAAATTTAGCTTACTTACTAACGCTAAATTTAATATGTCAAAATCACATATTCCCTAATCCATGTCAAATTTCCCCGTTTTCATTTTAATATGCATGTCATAATACATATTCCAAATTATGCCAATTTCCCAGTCTTCAATTACGTTCATATTCATTTCCATGTTTTTCCCCAAATCGCATTCCCACCGTTCGAATAATTGTGATTCAACCTAGATTATAAATAAATCTAGATTCGTAGATAAAAAGGGAATGAATCAAAATGACAAGAAGGAATAATTGACATAAAATGGTTTGGATAACAATGTAGGTTCAAGAATATGGGTAGACCTGACTAAATAGGTAAATTCCCACTGTCTTAAAACCAAAGAATGGGCAAAATAGGTTCAAGAACGTGGGTAGACCTAACTTAATAGGTAAATTCCCACTGTCTTAAAACCAAAGAAAAAACCAAGGAACAGGTAGAATAAATAATTGGGTTTAGACCCAATTTCACAATCACCAAACTAAAGCAATATTTTCCTAATCATGAATCATGGGTGTCAAAATCACAATTGTCCTCACTATGTCATAAGCAATAGTTTATGTCTAATTCAAAGGCTTATGTTCTTAGTCATAAGTAATGTCCATGGTCATAGGCAATATAGGCGATGTTCATAGTCCAAAAGGGAAAATAATTCCCATAGTCCTAAGTCATTGTCATAGGCAATGTTTATATGTCCCAAAATCAAAGGCTTATGTCATAGTCCAAAGGCATATGCTTTCAAAGGCCACAGTTCTATAGTCATAGTCACGGTTATAGTCTTATTTGTCCTCGAATCATAACAGTTCTTAATTCAGTCCAAGAGTATAAACACAGATTCGAAGAGAGAGAGAGAGAGATTTGGCATATTCCTTTATTCCTTTAATTTCATGTCACAAATAAAACAAAATATTCAGATCTAGAAATAACCAACTTACAGAAAATAGATCTAGAAAAGAAGGAAAGCGTGGCTATGATTCGTGCGTCGTTGCTTGAAACTTGTTTGAGCTAGCCTTTGAGTTCTTCACTTGAAACTTTGATTTGAATCCCTCCTTAAAAGTCTTTTAGCAGCATCTCCTCGTCTTGAATCATATTTTATTTTATTTATTTAAGAAAATTTAGAAGAGGGGAAGAAGCCATGAATCTTAGCAGCATAAGGATAGAAGAGAATTGGTGCAAAGAGAATGAAGACCAGGGCTGTTTATATAGCTGCTCAAGACCTTATCGTACACGCAGCGCTGAGTCAGCATTGAACCTAGTTAAGAAAATAGTCCAGGTACGTAGATGAATCTAGCCAAACCTTATCATACACGCAGTGCTGAGTCAGCATTGGGTCCCACAAGCTATTTTGGCGTAGAAATTTGAATTTCGAATGAATTGTTTTGGCGTAGAAGTTTGATTTTCGAACTTTTGAATTTCTGGAATTTATTTAACTGTTTTATTCACATGAAATATTCTTATATGTATACAATTCCTCTAACGACCATTTTACGCGTATATATATACGCACAACTTTCATTTTATTTTCAAAATTCAAATGATGTTGCCATATTTCATTGACTGTAGCCTTATCTTAAATTTTATCTTTTGCATATATATATATATATTTATATTCTCATATGTATATATATATTTTCTTTATTTCTTTATATGTACGTTCTTATCCTTTCAAATTTTGAATTTGTATACATACATATATTTGCGTGTTCAGTTGGCCCTCTCTAAAACAAAGATAAAAAAATTATGCCACCGCCGGGGTTCGAACCCCCGACCTCCATGCTACAAATCCAATGCCTTAACCAACTGAGCTACAGAGGCTTTTGTTAATAAGTCTTAGAACAATAATAATTATTGTTCTCTCCTTACTTCTCTTTTTTCATGTTAGTTACAATACTTAAATTAAACAACTACATGGATCTTTTTCTTTTAATTTTTCTTTTAAAAATTAATTATACTTTAATTTGAGAATCTTAATGTCATAGAATTACGGGGTGTTACAGAACCTGTACACTCGGGCTAACCCGAGCATTTACAAAATACCGGGTCAGTCTGGTGAACCAGAGTGAGAAAAATACTCGCATTGTATTATGGGTATCACACAACCTGATTTTAAAGTTAAAATCTTTCAAAGAAAAAGATAATCGTAAGACCAAATCCAGACATAAATACGGACGGTTTTTACCTTACGATAACCCAAAACATTTTTGAAACCAATATTTTGTCTGATATTATAATAATGTCTAAATACAAGTAAATAGAATCTAGTAGAACGCTTGCATCTCACGCTCTACATATATAGTATACAATCAAAACCGCTGGCGCTTATTGGAGATTTGATTCCAACTCTGACAAGGTATGGGACCACCTGCTGATCGTGTATCTCTAGAGGCGAATACACTGAGTTCAACAAGAACGTCTTGTAACCCGGCCTTCACATGACCGACCACCCATTTCGCTTGAGTGTATCAAATGTATATCACCAACGGTTGGGAGAGACCCACCGTCTTCCCGAAAAGGGACAGCATCGAAATAGATTTAAGAAGCAAATAGATTTTTCTCTAGATAGGTGATTATACACCCTAATGGGAGCGACCCACATAGCCATGCTGCCTGCCCGATTTTTGTCATTTCCCGGTTGATGAGGCTTGAGGCTACGCTTTAACGTCACACCAGATTCACTTCGAATGCCACATCGTCAAATCCGTCAAATCACTGATTGATGTCTCCAACAATACATTATGTGTTAGCTAAAAGAAGTTTCCTTCTCTGCTTCCACTCTTGGTACAGTTGAAGAAATCAATATACGTGACCATCTGGAAATACTCTGTCAGACACTCATCCATACAAGTCATCCAGGAACAGGATGAACCGAAGGTACTCTCCGACCGCATCCAATATAGGAATCACCCCATGGATCAGTAGCGAGAAGTCCTTGCAACCCGTAGATTCCAATCACGATAGAGTCACAGCTTATCTCTGTTTGCAAGGCAGAGAATTTTAGTGGCTCTTCCGTTTATGAAAATCTACGGTCTTCAATGCTCCACCTCGATCATCTCTTGATCTCTTCACGTATTTGTTGGTCGAAATGGTTTTTGGATTTAAATTCGATCCCGTTCTTTCCATACCAACAATCGTATTGGACAGATTTGATAGTCGGTGATTTAACTATCAAAATAACCAGTGTTTCAATCATGACAATCCGGTGAGTTCACTGGTTCAGTATTCGGTCTCACTTGGCCTTTTAATTTAAAAACAAATGTAAATTCAACTCTTAAATCTTTCGATATTTTAAATATCGTTTTCTCCCTTCCTACTTACCATAAGAGTATTCTTTAAACAAATTCGATTTAATACATAGGAATCCTATATCATGTTCAATTGTCTATCTTTGTATTCAAAACATTAGTTACACTATTATAATATTGGGAAATCATTCAACTTACTACTCGTACGAACAACATTTCGAAATATCTTTATTTCACTACTTAAAACATTAATCCCTATTTATCTTCCGAGAATAAAACTCAACTTTACGTTTTCTTTCTAATTCAAAATATCCTTTTAACTTCTCATAATTCCTCTTTATTTCCTTTACACTTTTTAATCCTTTTTATAAATATATTTTAAATTTTTCTTCAAAACGTCGCATTATTATTTCACTAACGGAAATAATAAACTATCACTAACTTCTTTACCATTACAACTTATCACCCTCAGATAATCCTGATGTCGTTCAAGTTGGGGTATTTTAATTACCTCTCAGACCTTGATCAACAACGTTCATATCTAAAGACAAATACGAGTTGTAATACAAAAACCAATATTCCATTCTAATGTCAAATGAAATTCCATTTAATTAATTCTGAATAACCAATTTCCCAAATTTTAACCGTTATAGTTAATTTCTGTTCCCATATTTATAAATCTGAAAAATCTCAGAATCTACTTTGTAAAATCAATTTATAATTAATTATAAAAATAAATGTTTATTTCCCTTTAATAAAGTTTTATTCAAAATATACATTTTAAAATCTATCTCCAGTTATAAAATAAATTTTATAACTTTATCTCTATCGACTCACCCGATGGTGAATCAATATTAACAAAACGATTTACTTTTAGGCCATTTACTGTTGATTACTTAACCAATATAGCCCACTGGTTAAACACAACACAGGTTGACTTCTCAGTCAATGATCACTACTAAAAATCAATAACCCAATCACGACAGTTCATATAATAATATGAAAATAAATAATATATTTGAGGAATCCGGTTGGACCCCTCCAACCTGTCCTTCCCTGTATACAAACGGTTACCTCCACACAGTTTAAAACGATTCAAACAGATCAACCAGGTCAAACAATTCAAACTATTAAACATGTTTATTGATAAGCGTGACCCATAAAGTAAGTTACCTTTATTGTTACGAATCGTTAAAATAACAATTTGGTATTTCACTGAAATTAAACTACGGTTTAATTTCATCAGTTAAATCAGTGAATAGAAATATAACTAGCGAACAGTCAAGCATAGCAAACAATGCACACAAAAAAAAACCCAATTTATATAAAATATAAATGGGAAAACTGAGTGAGTTTAACTCACCTTGGATCTACATTTGCGACCAAACCAGTTCCAAGATGTTACGCTTGTCGGTATGGATGCAACGTTCTTCTGTGTGATCCAGTTCTGTTACCATGCATGCACGTTATACCAATCTGTACGTTACAGTTTTATTCAACTAAATAAATGTCAACCCCTTTTTTAAACGTTAACTAAATAATTACTAAATATGAAATCACTACTCTTGTAAAGCTTATAAATGAATACGAATCAATCCATTGGTTACGCTGGTGCATGTATATATAATATAACATCCTTATATAAATCAAATTGTCTTCCATGTTTTCAACAGTATATATATAATGTCTGACCTATCTAAATCTAACTCATGTAAATCTTAACTAACCATATTAATTCGTTCAACAAATCGGTCCATGTCACACTGCTTCCTTCTAAAAAAGCTACGTCCCTTATGAGAATTCATTGGCCACGTTTTATTATGAATAACTTAATCCATAATTTTACTAAACCACTTTCGATTAAACACATTTTAGGATACCAGGCCACGTTACTCATATTAAACATATATAAAATTGTAATTGTTACTAAATTAGATTAGGCTTTATTAACCCGCAATTAGACGTGTTTGAGTTTAACTGCTCACCTTCATCTCGTCAGCTTGCTATATTCCCACTTTCCCCGATGCCTCCATCAACCTCCCCACCACAGTATATTTCCATGCCTCCATCCTCATACGCTTCCTGCCAAACTGATGCAGCTAAATTCGAACTTCCCATCAATGCAAACACTCTCTCCTTCCAAAAGCTTTTACTTCATCCAACCCTCACATGCTTCTGTTACCTGACATAACAACACCCTCTTCCCATCCTACTACCGCATGCAACTCCTCCCAGAGACCCATCAACAAAACAGCCCAGTTCTTCCACTCTTCTCCCTGTTTGTTCCATGCGCCCTCTTCTACCTCTCACCGCTTCACTCCTCCATAACGTCAGCTCCCCATTCAGTACGCCATCCCCTTCTTCTCATTCGATCGCTGCCGCATGCAAAATAGTACGCCACCTCACCACTATGTTACTGTTCAGGCACCACTCCATCTTCTTTGCACCAAAGGAATGAACAGCATGTAGCCTTACACAAGAAACAACATCCCACTTCACCATTACTTACAGACCGTACGCCTCATTCCACCACGTCACTGACCTCATCCACCAAGTTCCCTTTCCACTTGAATGCACCCATCCCAAAACACCCCACGTTAAAAACCAAATAGGCAAGACACTTGCTGCTAGAGAAAATGTAGGCAAGTTGTACTTGTATTGGGGTTTTCAGTTCGGATTCTAAAAAGTGAAAACAACTGTTTTGAAGGAGAAGCTTGGGTTTATACGAATGGGAAAGTCTATTTATAGAAGGAGATTGCAAGAGATAGGAACAACGTCACTTGTCTATATGGTACACATAGGTTAAGGCTACATCATCTTTAGTATGTACATTCACTCGAAAAGAAATGGGTAGCTTACTTAAAAAGAAATGGGTGGCTGCATTGTTGTATCATTTCAATTTGTACAAATAGGGTATGCGGCTCAGTTCAGCATAGGGGTTGAATTTAGGTTGGCTTGAATTGGAACATCAGAACTGTTTGCCTGCGATGAGTTTTCCTTTCAATATAAATGGACTGCGTGATTTGAGAATAGACAGGCAGGGTAGCATGTGGAGTTTCAGTGATAGGAGGAGATAGGTTAGCTGTGTCCCCTACATCATTTTCATTAGTCTAGTCGATGGTGTATGTTTAGGTAGGTAATGTTGACTTTAGTCTGTGTTTTGGAGCAGTTAGGCATGTGTATGGGTAGTAGTGAAGGCTGTAGGTTGTGTAGAAAAATGGGGTTTGCATGTGCATTTATATTTGTACTGACAACACTTTCATGAGTGTTTTATTTCATTTTGAATGCGATGGCTTGGGTACAAGGTAGGTAGTAGCCTCTGTGCGCCTTGCTTCCTCAGGCCGGAGCTCAAAACTGTGATTAGGCACCATGAATTGTCATTCCAGCATGTTGGTGGCAGAATATGTCTGCATGTATATGCAGTTTGCACGTTATATAGATTAGGCTACGTTTTGTTTCATTTAGGGTAGGTTGTATGACGATTAACATTGTTTTATTTTCTGTTTATTGATAAAAAGGCTAATCTTAATGTAAAAAGGTATTCCGGATCCAATGAGACAAGTTTCGTCGAAATCCGAGGTCGTATGAAAAAATTTCCTTTATAAAACCAGAAATAAACACAAGTTTAATTTTTTCACGATCACCAGATAAATCAAATCGACTTGAAACCTTGATATCTTAAAATAATTTTTCAATACGAACCCAACGGCACTTGTTTCGTCGCATTCTGAGACTATTTCCCCGATAGGCCATTTTTACGTACACCGCAATGCCATTTCGGACCCCAAATTTCACGATCTCCAAAAATAACAAACTATATACCTATCCTGACTCTAATAGACGATACGAACTCAACGGAACTGGTTTTGTGGCTTAATTCGATCATCTGTTCAAGTTATATCCAAATAACTCTTTATTAATTTAGTTACGTGTTATAGAAATTTAACGAGAGTTTGTGGCTGCCGTGGCCACATACGACATCAGTTTGTCACGCCATTCAACACAGTGCAATAATTTAACGTTACGGTACCAATGAAACTGATTTCGTCGAAATCTGAGTCCGTTTGAAAAATGGTCATTTTCAAGGTCGATATTTAAATAACGATTTTCACAGCGACTATTTCAAAATTTGATTTAGCCATAACTTACAATCTATAACACAAAATCTGAATTTTTCTCTTTCATATGAAAATTATAATCGATACGGTTCCAACGTTTCTCGTTTCATAGAAATCCGACTTATATCGGATCCTATACCTTCAATTAAAGTTAAAAATTCAATATTACGAACTGCAGTGCTGTTTCGAGCTCGATTTATATTATAAATAAATTAATGTTCAAACATCGTTTTTAATAACGAATTAAATATTAAAATCCATTAATACTCCAAATATAATATTTAAAATAATAAATTAAATTAAGTATTTGACGGCCAAAAATACGGGTCGTTACATTCTTTCCCCCTTAAAATAATTTCGTCCTCGAAATTGCTAAGGTAAGAAAGAACGATACAAACCCATTATCCTTACAAAAATAATAAATTTAAACTCGATTTTTATTTCCAAAAACTAATCTAATTGGTTTAAAACTAATTTATTTCAAATAAAAGAATTTTCCAAAAATCTTCAAAAAAATTCTAACACTTTAAATTTTGGAAAATTTTTGGTAGAGTCTCCCCTGTACGGAGGACATCTGCTATATCGCAGGTTTAAGAAATATATATCCATCGACCAACAGGGTTGGAAAAATTCAAAAACCAAACTCAAAACCCAAATAAAAATCAAATTTTTATATTCTGCATAGGCGTACCTTTTTGCGAGCGTTATTACGCGATAAACGATATTTCATATTCAAGCTTGCTTAGTTATTATGCAGGTCTATTCAAACTGGATTCATTTAACTCCAGAATTTTCACTTGAATGGGTTTTAAAGATAAATTGGCACTTCTGCACCTGTTCTCAACTCAAATAAATTTCATTAGTCCCCAAAACAACATCAATTAGTTTCAAATATCTATATCACATGATCCAACCCGTTCTACACACAATCTAATCCACAAGAGATTATAATTATTTATAATCACTTCATTTATTCCTTTAATTATCCATTCAGATTTATTAATCTGGATTGATTTATCCAACTTATTTATTTTGGATTGGTTTCCAACCAAGTCCATCATTTTCAAATTTATATTCAAGAAATCAACAACACAATCCAAACATATCATTCAAATCAATATTAACAAATCCATCGATTTCCCATATCATAATAAATTGAGAAAATCATTACTTTTATTATAAAATAACTTGGGAAAAAATAATTTCAAAAATAATTTTAATATCAAATTACAAATACGCGCTCTCATATATATACTCAAACTCAATCTAGGGTATTACTAACCCCATCTCTATCGAGTTACGCCACAGAGCCAAGGCTATCACTAAACCAATAGCTCTGATACCATTGTAACGACCAGAGGATTTTCGGCCCCGGAATTCAACACAAATACCTTTATCGTAACTCATGCCGACCTTCCAAACACCGAAAACACTGGACGTTATTAGAAACAAATTAGAGGGTGAGATAAGAAAGAAAGAAATAATAGAATAGAAGAAGTAGAAGAACCAACACAACACAGAGTCTCACATCGAAGCGGAACAAAATATAATACAGAAATAACTTTATTGAGAGCTTTAAATAAAACTTACAATATCAGAGTACATCACACAAAGGGATAGTTATAATGACCTGTTCCCATATACAACACACAGCGGAATAAATACCAGATACAATACGTCTAAACACCTCCATTTTGTCTCTGAAATTCGCAGCGTCTGATATCCTGAACCTGTACACTCGGGCTAACCCGAGCATTTACAAAATACTGGGTCAGTCTGGTGAACCAGAGTGAGAAAAATACTCGCACAGTATTATGGGTATCACACAACCTGATTTTAAAGTTAAAATCTTTCAAAGAAAAAGATAATCGTAAGACCAAATCCACACATAAATACGGACGGTTTTTACCTTACGATAACCAAAACATTTTTGAAACCAATATTTTGTCTATTATTATAATAATGTCTAAATGCAAGTAAATAGAATCTAGTAGAACGCTTGCATCTCATGCTCTACATATATAGTATACAATTAAAACCGCAGGCACTTATTGGAGATTTGATTCCAACTCTGACAAGGTATGGGACCACCTGCCGATCGTGTATCTCTAGAGGCGAATACACTGGGTTCAACAAGAACGTCTTGCAACCCGGCCCTCACATGACCGACCACCCATTTCGCTTGAGTGTATCGAATGTATATCACCAACGGTTGGGAGCAACCCACCGTCTTCCCGAAAAGGGACAGCATCGAAATAGATTTAAGAAGCAAATAGATTTTTCTCTAGATAGGTGATTATACACCCTAATGGGAGCGACCCACATAGCCATGCTGCCTGCCCGATTTTTGTCATTTCCCGGTTGATGAGGCTTGAGGCTACGCTTTAACACCACACCAGATTCACTTCGAATGTCACATCGTCAAATCCGTCAAATCACAGATTGATGTCTCCAACAATACATTATGTGTTAGCTAAAAGAAGTTTCCTTCTCTGCTTCCACTCTTGGTATAGTTGAAGAAATCAATAAACGTGACCATCTGGAAATACTCTGTCAGACACTCATCCATACAAGTCATCCAGGAACAGGATGAACCGAAGGTACTCTCCGACCGCATCCAATATAGGAATCACCCCATGGATCAGTAGCGAGAAGTCCTTGCAACCCGTAGATTCCAATCACGACAGAGTCACAGCTTATCTCTGTTTGCAAGGCAGAGAATTTTAGTGGCTCTTCCGTTTATGAAAATCTACGGTCTTCAATGCTCCACCTCGATCATCTCTTGATCTCTTCACGTATTTGTTGGTCGAAATGGTTTTCGAATATAAATTCGATCCCGGTCTTTCCGTACCAACAATCGTATTGGACAGATTTGATAGTCGGTGATTTAACTATCAAAATAACCAGTGTTTCAATCATGACAATCCAGTGAGTTCACTGGTTCAGTATTCGGTCTCACTTGGCCTTTTAATTTAAAACCAAATGTAAATTCAACTCTTAAATCTTTCGATATTTTAAATATCGTTTTCTCCCTTCCTAATTACCATAAGAATATTCTTTAAACAAATTCGATTTAATACATAGGAATCCTATATCATGTTCAATTGTCTATCTTTGTATTCAAAACATTAGTTACACTATTATAATATTGGGAAATCATTCAACTTACTACTCGTACGAACAACATTTCGAAATATCTTTATTTCACTACTTAAAACATTAATCCCTTTTTATCTTCCGAGAATAAAACTCAACTTTACGTTTTCTTTCTAATTCAAAATATCCTTTTAACTTCTCATAATTCCTCTTTATTTCCTTTACACTTTATAATCCTTATTATAAATATATTTTAAATTTTTCTTCAAAACGTCGCATTATTATTTCACTAACGGAAATAATAAACTATCACTAACTTCTTTACCATTACAACTTATCACCTTCAGATAATCCTGATGTCGTTCAAGTTGGGGTATTTTAATTACCTCTCAGACCTTGATCAACAACGTTCATATCTAAAGACAAATACGAGTTGCAATACAAAAACCAATATTCCATTCTAATTTCAAATGAAATTCCATTTAATTAATTCTAAATAACCAATTTCCCAAATTTTAACCGTTATAGTTAATTTCTGTTCCCATATTTATAAATCTGAAAAATCTTAGAATCCACTTTGTAAAATCAATTTATAATTAATTATAAAAATAAATGTTTATTTCCCTTTAATAAAGTTTTATTCAAAATATACATTTTAAAATCTATCTCCAGCTATAAAATAAATTTTATAACTTTATCTCTATCGACTCACCCGACGGTGAATCAATATTAACAAAACGATTTACTTTTAGGCCATTTACTGCCGATTACTTAACCAATATAGCCCACTGGTTAAACACAACACAGGTTGACTTCTCAGTCAATGATCACTACCAAAAATCAATAACCCAATCACGACAGTTCATATAATAATATGAAAATAAATAATATATTTGAGGAATCCGGTTGGACCCTTCCAACCTGTCCTTCCCTGTATACAAACGGTTACCTCCACATAGTTTAAAACGATTCAAACAGATCAAACAGGTCAAACAATTCAAACTATTAAACACGTTTATTGATAAGAGTGACCCATAAGGTAAGTTACCTTTATTGGGACCAATCGTTAAAATAACGATTTGGTATTTCACTGAAATTAAACTACGGTTTAATTTCATCAGTTAAATCAGTGAATAGAAATATAACTAGCGAATAGTCAAGCATAGCAAACAGAGCACACAAAAAAATACCCAATTTATATAAAATATAAAGGGGAAAACTGAGTGAGTTTAACTCACCTTGGATCTGCATTTACGACCAAACCAGTTCCAAGATGTTACGCTTGTCGGTATGGATGCAACGTTCTTCTGTGTGATCCAGTTCTGTTACCATGCATGCACGTTATACCAATCTGTGCGTTACGGTTTTATTCAACTAAATAAATGTCAACCCCTTTTTTAAACGTTAACTAAATAATTACTAAATATGAAATCACTACTCTTGTAAAGCTTATAAATGAATACGAATCAATCCATTGGTTACGATGGTGCATGTATATATAATATAACATCCTTATATAAATCAAATTGTCTTCCATGTTTTCAACAGTATATATATAAGGTCTGACCCATCTAAATCTAACTCATGTAAATCTTAACTAACCATATTAATTCGTTCAACAAATCGGTCCATGTCACAATGCTTCCTTCTAAAAAAGCTACGTCCCTTATGAGAATTCATTGGCCACGTTATATTATGAATAACTTAATCCATAATTTTACTAAACCACTTTCGATTAAACACATTTTAGGATACCAGGCCACGTTACTCATATTAAACATATATAATATTTTAATTGTTACTAAATTAGATTAGGCTTCATTGACCCGCAATTAGACGTGTTTGAGTTTAACTGCTCACCTTCATCTCGTCAGCTTGCTATATTCCCACTTTCCCCGATGCCTCCATCAACCTCCCCACCACAGTATATTTCCATGCCTCCATCCTCATACGCCTCCTGCCAAACTGATGCAGCTAAATTCGAACTTCCCATCAATGCAAACACTCTCTCCTTCCAAAATATTTTACTTTATCCAATCCTCACATGCTTCTGTTACCTGACATAACAGCACCCTCTTCCATCCTACTACCGCATGCAACTCCTCCCAGAGACCCATCAACAAAACAGCCCAGTTCTTCCACTCTTCTCCCTATTTGTTCCATGCGCCCTCTTCTACCTCTCACCGCTTCACTCCTCCATAATGTCAGCTCCCCATTCAGTACGCCATCCCCTTCTTCTCCTTCGATCGCTGCCGCATGCAAAACAGTACGCCACCTCGCCACTTTGTTACTGTTCAGGCACCACTCCATCTTCTTTGCACCAAAGGAATGAACAGCATGTAGCTTTACACAAGAAACAACATCCCACTTCACCATTACTTACAGACCGTACGCCTCATTCCACTACGTCACTGACCTCATCCACCATGTTCCCTTTCCACTTGAATGCACCCATCCCAAAACACCCCATGTTAAAAACCAAATAAGCAAGACACTTGCTGCTAGAGAAAATGTAGGCAAGTTGTACTTGTATAGGAGTTTTCAGTTCGGCTTCTAAAAAGTGAAAACAACTGTTTTGAAGGAGAAGCTTGGGTTTATACGAATGGGCAAGTCTATTTATAGAAGGAGATTGCAAGAGATAGGAACAACGTCACTTGTCTATATGGTACACATAGGTTAAGGCTACATCATCTTTAGTATGTACATTCACTCGAAAAGAAATGGGTAGCTTACTTAAAAAGAAATGGGTGGCTGCATTGTTGTATCATTTCAATTTGTACAAATAGGGTATGCGGCTCAATTCAGCATACGGGCTGAATTTAGGTTGGCTTGAATTGGAACATCAGAACTGTTTGCCTGCGATGAGTTTTCCTTTTAATATAAATGGACTGCGTGATTTGAGAATAGAGAGGTAGGGTAGCATGTGGAGTTTCAGTGATAGGAGGAGATAGGTTAGCTGTGTCCCCTACATCATTTTCATTAGTCTAGTCGATGGTGTATGTTTAGGTAGGTAATGTTGACTTTAGTCTGTGTTTTGGAGCAGTTAGGCATGTGTATGGGTAGTAGTGAAGGCTGTAGGTTGTGTAGAAAAATGGGGTTTGCATGTGCGTTTATATTTGTACTGACAACACTTTCATGAGTGTTTTCTTTCATTTTGAATGCGATGGCTTGGGTACAAGGTAGGTAGTTGCCTCTGTGCGCCTTGCTTCCTCAGGCCGGAGCTCAAAACTGTGATTAGGCACCATGAATTGTCATTCCAGCATGTTGGTGGCAGAATATGTCTACATGTATATGCAGTTTGCACGTTATATTGATTAGGCTAAGATTTGTTTCATTTAGGGTAGGTTGTACGATGATTAACATTGTTTTATTTTCTGTTTATTGATAAAAAGGATAATCTTAATGTAAAAAGGTATTCCGGACCCAATGAGACAAGTTTCGTCGAAATCCGAGGTCGTATGAAAAAATTTCCTTTATAAAACCAGAAATAAACACACGTTTAATTTTTTCACGATCACCAAATAAATCAAATCGACTTGAAACCTTGATATCTTAAAATATTTTTTCAATACGAACCCAACGGCACTAGTTTCGTCGCATTTTGAGACTGTTTCCCCGGTAGGCCATTTTTACGTACACCGCAATGCCATTTCGGACACCAAATTTCACGATCTCCAAAAATAACAAACTATATACCTATCCTGACTCTAATAGACGATACGAACTCAACGGAATTGGTTTTGTGGCTTAATTCGATCATCTGTTCAAGTTATATCCAAATAACTCTTTATTAATTTAGTTACGCGTTATAGAAATTTAACGAGCGTTTGTGGCTGCCGTGGCCACATACAACATCGGTTTGTCACGCCATTCAACACCGTGCAATAAATTAATGTTACGGTCCCAATGAAACTGATTTCGTCGAAATCTGAGTCCGTTTGAAAAATGGTCATTTTCAAGGTCAATATTTAAATAACGATTTTCACAGCGACTATTTCAAAATTTGATTTAGCCATAACTTACGATCTATAACACGAAATCTGAATTTTTCTCTTTCATATGAAAATTATAATCGATACGGTTCCAACGTTTCTCGTTTCACAGAAATCCGACTTATATCGGATCCTGTACCTTCAATTAAAGTTAAAAATTCAATAATACAAACTGTAGTGCCGTTTCGAGCTCGATTTATATTATAAATAAATTAACGTACAAACATCGTTTTGAATAATGAATTAAATATTAAAATCCATTAATACTCCAAATATAATATTTAAAATAATAAATTAAATTAAGTATTTGACGGCCAAAAATACGGGTCGTTACAATGTCGCCATACTAGGCTCTACAAATAAAACCGCAGAATCACGTATTTGGAAATTGGATTTCCATCTATGAACCGAGGCAAAAGATAGTCCTCAACCGATTCGAGACGCTCTAGCCCGTGCCTCAGGATCAGAGCTTGAGTGACCCTTGGATCGTCAGGGCCGGTCCACCGATGTGGATTAAAATTCCTGAACACTGCGTTTCCCCACCCTTTGGGGTGTCAATGAGCCAACAAATGACTCCATCGGACCCGGATCGTCCGATCAAACCAAGGCGCCTCGCAACAGCAACAACCACACAGGTGAAAAGTATATAAATGTCAGGGCTGGTAGGTCACTGACACCACCCTAGCTAGAAGGAAACGCATGCCCTCCCTGAGGTCCTCTCCCGTTTTTTGTTCACAACCGGGGTGCGAGGCTCGCGAATTCACGTTACAAAAAGCTGTGCCACACAGGCTGTGCTTTGATCATCACCACAAGACTTTGCTTTTCAACAGAAGCCTTGATCAATTGCCACTTAGGCACGCCACACAGGCAATTCACTCCATACTATTTATATCCATCAATATATAACCCCTGAGCTCGTACGTCTCAGAGAAGGGCGTTAAGAAAGAGAATAAATTCTCCGCCGCCAAACAGATATATATTTAATAGAAATCAATCACACAAACTAAAATCCAATGTCAGACACACAGTCCATTTACAAGTCTGTTCTAGGTCTGAACGAAACCGGAGGCACCTAGTACCCCGCATATCCATCGATCTCCAAGTACGTCTGGACGATCACCAACTGTTTCCATCTTCTTGGGTGTACAGCCCAATCAAGATCATCAGTAATTATCCAAACGACGTGAAGACCTCCGGTCTTCAACCACTGTCTTCATCTTCGACAGCACATTGAATCAGTTATTCAGAATGGGATAAACCCGGTCTTTCTGAATAACTCGCGTATATATTATAAAAGTGTTACACAAACACAACATACGCCTCATTCCACTTCAGAATATTCTTTTTATTCAAATATTCTTATATTTTGGGAAAGGTTCCCATTAATTTTATCAAAGATAAATTTTTTAAATTTATTCTTTAATCTCCCTTGAATATCAATTCAAACTAGTCGGGATTAGCGAACCACACCGAAGTAATCATTTATTTTTATTTCCCAATCCCAACCTATTCATCCCATGAAGTAAAATTGGTCATACTTCCTATCTAACACCACAGTGTTATCGGTGAATTCAATTACCATTTCATGTTCAAATCTAATTAAAGATTTAACTATCGCCAGGAGAAAAACTGGTGATACTCCATTCTCGATCTTTTCAATCTAATTAAAGATTCATTAAAACTCCACTTAGTTTTAATCGTTAACTGGGTTAAAGAATCAGTGTCATTTTAAACACGGTTCACGATAAACCCAAAATCACATTCCATTAATTATCGGGTTAAAGAACGAGTATTATTTAAAACACTGTTTACGATAAACCCAAAAATCAATATCAATTCAATTCCAATTAAATATCATTTAATTGGTACACTTCATTAAATCTAAATAAAAAGATTTAATCTTTTCTCAACTGGGTTCAAGAACAGTGTTAGTCAAGACACCATTCACGACAAACCCAAATCACATTTGATATTAAATACAAGGCTCTGAATAGAAAATATATCGGCTTATATTCAATATCAAATTCTACGACCAACAGATATGGTATTGGAAATAATGATATATATATCTATATCTTTCAAATTTCCATAACAACATCTGTATAATCACGAAATCCAACATCGAAATATTCCGAACACAATTTCGATTCAAATCCATTCCAACGCAATCATTGGAAATTCTGGTTATTTTCAAAACCATTTCAAATTCAATTTATTTATTTAAAAATAAATAGAATTATAATTCTAGTTCAAAACTAGTTCATTTCGACAAAAATCTATTTTTATCTTTTCAAATATGGAGTTTTTCATCCCAATTCTTCCCAAATCATTTCTTATGATTTTACACAAATTATTACTATTTTTAATAATTTTATCAAGGCCCGTACAGTCGATTTCCATCAACGGCCATCGAACTGCACTTACAGCGACCTTTTTCAAATTTGATTTGAACATAATTCCAAATCCAACCGTTAGATTTCTAATTTCAAATATTCGTTAGAAAGCTCTTTTCGATACGAACCCAATGGTTCCAGTTTTAGGAGAATCCACCGGTCGGATCTCCCGTAATATCCGTTCGAAGTCAATGGTCGAAATTTGCGAACTACCGCGGCGCGACGCGTTCTATTCAGGCCGTTATATTATATATATAATATATATAATATATACTTCGTCGATTTCAATTCAAAACGTGCTTTATAAATCGTTTTAAATTCATTTTCAAAACGGTTTCAACTTCATATTCAATTTCAAATCAAAATTGAATATTCCAATATAAATTCGTTTTAAATTCATTTTAAATTGATTTCAATTCAATTTCAATTTAATTCGAATGCAATTCCTTTCGATTTCAATTCGAATTCAATTCTATTCAATTTCAATTTGAATTCATTTCTATTCAATTTCAATTAGAATTCACTTCTATTCAATTTCAATTTGAATTCATTTCTATTCAATTTCAATTAGAATTACTTCTATTCAATTTCAATTTGAATTCATTTCTATTCAATTTAATTCGAATTTCAATTCTTTTCAAAATTTCAGATTTTGAAATCACTTTCGATATTCATTATAAAATGAATAAAATCGATATAAATATCGTTCACGTCAAAATGGCGTCAATCTAATCAACATGGCTTCATATATTTTTATTTTCAAATATCCTATTTAAAATATTTCTATTTCAAATATTTCTTTTTCTAAACTGGAATGAGGCCCAATCACTTACCATATAATGTTAATTATATGAATTTTCTACAACACATGTATACAATGACTACGATGAATAATCAACCATCACCCAATGTGCATTCTACACTGTATAAGCATCAAATATAAATATTCAACGCTTATAGCAGCATGTCAATCAATCGATCGACATACAACTAATTATTGGGATTAGTGTACGTCAAATATCATCCCAATACCCGTGTGGGGTTTCAAACAATCAAACACAGATTTTATTTGTGCGGTTGGGCGATGTGTAAAATTTATCATCCCAATCAATATCAGTCAAAAGTGTGTATATAAACAAATCGTCCGATTTGTTTATTTTTATTTCATTTCATATACACGTTAAAAATTCTATTTTTAACTATAAAATATTTTTAACTATATAAATATTGTATTTCATTTCACATCACATCACACAATCAACCACACATCAAAATCAAACAAACAAGCATACAAGCCCTCCATGGTCTGTGGACGACGGGTGTCGGATGCTACTAAACACCGTCTGCATCCTAGTATATATTTTAACTAGAAATAAATTAAAGAGTGAGAAGTTCTCCCAGATTTGCTAAACCAGACGCCTCGGCTCTTCTTTGTAGAAATCTTCGCCGTTTCTTCCTTCATCACTTTTGTTGACCGTATTCACTATATATATATAAATCACATTTTTACTTCTCTATTCTGTATATAAAAATCGAATTTTTACTTTCTCTATAATATAAAAATCATATCTTTTATCCACATTAAAAATCATGTCTTTATTTAATAAAAGATTATATTTTTATACTTCTACAATATATATAAAAGATTATATTTTTATACCTTTACAATATAAAAGATTATATTTTTAACCTTTTCTTCATATAAAAATTATATTTCTATTTTCCACATATGATAAAAATCAAATTTTTATTCTTTCTATCATGTAAAAATTATATTTTTCCTACGCCTATCATATAAAAATTATATTTTTAATTGTCTACTAATATCAAAATCATATTTTTACCTCTAACAAACTAGTTACTTTATAAATAAATAACCTAGACAATTAAATAAATAAAAATAAAAGAAACTTACATTGTATCGGATTTTTCCGAGGGGAGGGGGGTCTTCGGTCTGCAGCAGGAGGAAGGGGGGGTCTTCGGTTGCAGCAGAGGATGGGGGGGTCTTCGATCGCGGTAGAGGATAGGGGGAAGGGGGTCTTCGATCGCGGCAGAGCATGGGGGGGAGGGTCGATCGTGGCAGAGGATCGGGGGGGGGGGGGGGTCTTCGATCGCGGTAGAGGATAAGGGGTGGTCGATCGCGGCAGTGGATAGGGGGGTCTTCGATCGCGGTAGAGGATTGGGGGGGTCTTCGATCGCGGCAGAGGATGGGGGGGGGGGTCGATCGCCGCAGAGGGTAGGGGGGTCGATCGATCGCGGCAGAGGATGGGGGGTCGATCGCCGCAGAGGGTAGGGGGGTATCGCGGTGGCGCGCCGCCTGGGGGGGCTCGGCGGTAGTTTAGGTTTTTTTTATTTCGTTTTCTGAAATGAAAACTAACGGGGGGTCTGAGTAAATAAAGGAGAAGGGGGGTTATTTTTAATTATAGTTTTATTTTATTTTAATCCCAAAAGATAACTTTTTCTTTGGACCTCGAAACAAGGCCTACCGCCTGTCGTCCATAGCTAATTACCCCTATTCCAAACACAATGGGATATGTACCGCAAGCTGATTCGATCTTTTCGATCAGTTTTCGTTAAAATCAACATATAACTCTATATATTGAATTTGAACGCGCATTTCAATTTACCAGGGTCACATACTAATTGTAAAAGTTCCAGAAAAATATTTTCTAGCTTCGTATTGACGATACGGTCCTAACAAAAGTGGTTTCGTCGAAATCTGAGACCGTTTGAAAAATGACCATTTTCCAGTCGACTAAAATCAACTAAAACTGGTCAAACACGTTTTCCTTTGCCACGCTCACATATTGATTCGAAAAATTATGAAATTTGGAATCTATCAATAACTTGACATCACGGTTCCAAAAAAAGAGGTTTCGTCGAAATCCGAGGTCGTTTGCAAAATTTCCATTTTTAAGGGCCTGAATTCTATAGCGACTATTCAGAATTTTCATTTGGACATATCTTTTGATTCCCGCTATGAAATTTCAATTTTTCGGATTCGTTGGAAAGTCATAATCAATTAGATTCAAATATTTTTGGTTTCACTAAAAATCCGGTTAATTTTGCACCCGGTACATTCATTTGAAGTTTGAAATCGAATTATCGAACTACCGCGCCATTTTCAATTCCTTTTATAATTATATATAATTATTTATTTTCTATCGACGATCTATATAATATATACGTTCGATTTATATTCAAAATAAATTTCTCGTTAATTTTATTTAAAATAATTCATTTTAAATAATCAAAATTCATTAAAATTACCAAAATAAAAATTTTAAACTGGCCCAGATTTCCGGGTTATTACATCAGGTCAGAGAACCGATCAATAGATTTCGGTGGCAGCTTTGTGAACCATAATAATGCAGCACCTTCTAAGTAGAGAGGAAAATATGTGCATCTCATCTCATCGGTTGTGCGACGATCCCAAAATCCGAGGGGCGGTATTAAGGATAATCACTGGAAAAGAACACATTAATCATCATAGCAGAGAACAGATAATAGCAAAAACAATAAATAGAATAATTTTACATGGATATGACAGCGGAATCACAACATGTAATAATATCAGAATAGCATAGCGTAGGATATAAATTAGTAAATAAAAAGGAAAGTGATCAGTCATCATCGCCAGAGGCGGAATACATACATGCAGTGAGACAAAATAAGGGTATCAGTCTACATCGCCGAAGGCGGTACATATACATACAATAAGAAATACGGAAAGTAAATCAGTCTGCATCGCCAGAGGCGGAATCATAATATAAGTATAGTAATGGCGGAAAAAGTCAAAGTCATCTCTGTGAAGTCAGCCTCGCCATGAGCCAAAAATGCACTCTATGCAGCAGTGCAGAGCCAAAAACAACCTGTCACCTGTGTACTAGGCTGCCCGTGTGAAAATAAGGGCACCCGCGTTTGCAAAGTGAAACAAACAACGAGTCAGTCATGGGGACTGGTATGAGGAATCTAGTTAACAGTTAAACAACAGTAATAGCAAATCATAGGACCACGCCACTTTCGCGGAACGGGTTTACTCCAGTGATTACTAGTGCATTTTAAACAAAGTAAATACTTTTAAAACAACGCAATGCTTTTTGAAAGAATGAAGCCATTATAAGACTCAGGTCCCATCATACAATGCAACGCAAGCCGGAGGATAGAGTTTTACCTTATAATAGCCAAATATGCTTGATACGTATAAAGCAAAATCATTTGATATTATTACTAGTGCATATATGTTTCAAAAATGAATAGCATCATAAATATCAATCATAGACGGCATAAGTGCCCCATACCACTATGTCGCCATACTAGTTCTACAATCAAGTCCGTTATTTCGTATTGGAAATTGGATTTCCGTCATGAGTCGAGGCAAGGCGCAAGCTCCTCTCCGCTTCGAGACACTCTAGCAAATGCCTCGGGACTACACACTCTGGGCAACCCCTGGATTGGCTGGGCCGGTCCTCTCTTACGTTTGAGGATTGGTAATTCCTGAACACACGTTTCCCGGTCCTTATAGACCTATAATCGTGGCGCCTCGCATTCCAACAATCACATAGGTGGAAAATAGATATATATGTCAGGGCTGGTAAGTCACTGACACCACCATAGCTAGAAAGAAACGTCGTGCTCTCCCAGCGGCCCGTATCCCGTTTTTAACTCATACCGGGGTGTGAGGCTCGCGAATCTACGAAATACACAAAGCTAGGTCACGTAGACCGTGCTTTGATCATCATCCACAAGACTTTGCTTTGCAGCAGAAGCCTTGATCACAACATCTAGGCATGCCACATAGGCAGTCCACTCCATACAATTGATTTCCATCGATATATAACCTCTGAGCTCGTACGTCTCAGAGAAGGGCGTTAAGCTAAAGAATAAATTCTCCGCCGCCAAACAGATATATATTTAACAGAGATCAATCAGTATAGAACAAAATCCAATGTCAGACACACAGTCCATTTACAAGTCCGTCCTGGGTCTGAACGAAACCCGAGGCGTCAAATTCCTCGTATATCCGTCCAATCAACACATACGTTCAGACGGCTACTACTTCTGTCCCTTTCCGGTAGCTACTCCGGTCAGGAACCTCAGTAGCGCCCATCCAACCGATACGAAGATCATCGGTCTAGAATCGTCTTTGCATTTTACAATTCGAATCGCTCGATAAATTATTTGAAATGAGGGTTAGCTCGGCCTTTTCAAATAATTCACGTCATTAGAATTTAAATCGATTCTTTTTATGGTTATATTATTCGACATCCGTCTTTCGGTTCTTTAGTGTTATTTTCATGTCATACACATACAACCATCAAATATCAAACAATTCAAACCCAATTGGTTTATTTTCAATCAATGTTGCTTATAATATTTTATAATGATTTTTCGCCATTTTTATTTATTTAAAAATGGCCATATTTAATTAAACGACGTTACAGGTCGTGTCGTGGCACTGGCGCTGTTTTTCCCTTAATTTGTTTACACATATCGGAAAATCTAACCGTTGGATTTCTACAAAGTCTATATCTGTGGGAAGATATTCCCAAAGCGAACCCAACGGTTCCAGTTTCGTGAAAATCCGACGGTCGAATCTCCCACACTAGTCGTTTTAGGTTACGGTTTCAAAATTCGAACTGCAGCGTCGTTATTCGATTTAATTTAATTATATTTATATATAAATATAAACGATTCTGGCGCTATTTTTCTTCAGATTTGAATTAAACATTCCGGACAATCGAACCGTTGGATTTTTGCAAGGTTGGTGTCGTTGGTAAGATATTTCCAAGGCGAACCCAGCGGTTGCGGTTTCGGGAAAATCCGATGGTCGGATTTCTCGCACTAATCGTTTCAAATTACGATTCCGAAACACGAACTGCACGGCCTCTATTCCTTTTAATTATATTTATATTTATATATATAAATATAGTTCATTCTATAATTTCAACTATAGTTCATTCTGTATTTTCAACTTCGTTTTCACTTCAATTTTTTCACTAACGCCTTAATATTTCGAAAAATTTCGCCATAACCTCCTTTGTACGGGGAGGGGTTTGGAAATTTATTGGGCCATATTAGGTACCCAATAAATCCTAAAAAGCATTCACATATTTATAGTGATATATTCTGGTGTTTACGGGGGAGCATGTACTGATAATCACTCCAGAGAATAAATTCCCGTCACCCCGTTTCCGTGTGGAAATAAATAGTCCATGTGCCGTATCTAATAACTAGAGCGATGTGATTATTGTCAACTCCAGACCCGTGTGGGGTTTTTATTAATTTGGCAATTTATCGTTATAATTTATATAGTCCATATCAGTCATCATTTCAACCTGTAGTACATAGTCATCGCCATACAAGCCTCTTGCTCGTATGGTAAATCTTCCACCTCGTCACACAAGCTCCAATTGCTTATGTGGAATATGATGAAGTATGCCTATCGTCATGAAGTATGCCATGTAGTGTAGTTCAAAATTATTTGTTACTATCCTATGGCGTTATTTATTATTTCACACAGAATAACCAGCACACTGCATCCAATGGCATTCACAAGAGTTGATATATAAATAAAATTGCGCAGCCAACTCATCAAGGTTTACCTATTTGTCGGGCACGCAAATAATTTCTTTACTCTACAGCTAATCCATTTTTCCTGTTCAACACATGTATATATATGCAGAACAAAGCTAATAATAATATTTCTAGCAAACTATTATTTATTTCAACACGTGTGTATTTTTATCTAAGCGTGTACATGATAAAAGAAATATTTTTATCATCAAAAATATTTATTCGACACGTGTGTATTTTTAACTAAGCGTATACATGATAAAAGAAATATTTTTATCATCAAAAATATTTATTCGACACGTGTGTATTTTTAACTCTTCATATTTACAATAAAGGTGTAGTTTTTATTGTCGATTCATTTTATTTTTAAAAGATGATAACATTCAACACATGAATTTCAACTCGACGAACGAATTGCAACTCAACACATGAATATTCTATATAGTTTGTATATATATAAAAATGTGATTTTTATCGCTAAAGCTATTTGTTTAAATTCAAATAATATTCAACACATGAATTTCAACTCAACACATGAATATTCGATATAGTTTGTATATATATAAAAATGTGATTTTTATCGCTAAAGCCATTTGTTTAAATTCAAATAATATTCAACACATGAATTTCAACTCGACGAACGAATTGCAACTCAACACATGAATATTCTATATAGTTTGTATATATATAAAAATGTGATTTTTATCGCTAAAGCTATTTGTTTAAATTCAAATAATATTCAACACATGAATTTCAACTCAACACATGAATATTCGATATAGTTTGTATATATATAAAAATGTGATTTTTATCGCTAAAGCTATCTGTTTAAATTCAAATAATATTCAACATGTAACACCCCGCCTCCGCCAGGGTGACTCTTGCAAGCACTCTGACTTTGGAGGGGCGTTTGAATCAGGTAAACATGCATAATGATATATCAAGGCAGAACAAGAACATATGTATATATGTAAACAGAGTAAATAACATAGATAAAACAGCGGAAGATTTCAAAACATTTCAAAACAAGTCTGGTACAACATAGCTTTCCAAATAAACAAGTCTAGATAAAACAACATCAACTGAAAAACTGAAATAAATAAGTGCTATCCTCAATTAAGTGGTAACCATAGCTAGCTTCATGTCGAAACCGTACATGAGCTGAAATCCCACAAGCAAGCAATCCGAAATCCAAGCTAAGCTCCAGTATTCCCTCCCTGAGAACCTGGGGGAGGGGACGGAAGAAAAGAGGCGAAAGAAAACAGGTCAGTCAAAAAGACTGAGTAAGCCCTACTACAATCAATGTAAACTGATAAAGTTAACTGGCATGAGCAGCAGGGATGAACATAAGGATAACAATATACTAGCATGATGATTAACTAACAAGGTAGATAAAGGTGTCATCGCATAATCAGGATTAAGGTTTTGCACCACAGGTGTACTAGCAAACTAACATGACTTGAATAAACAAGTATTGATCCCTTGGCCCATGCTTTGGCCCAATAACATGAAATGACCCTAATACAAGGTCCAACCAAACGGTCTAGTCGATCGGCTCCCTAAGCCTAACTCGTCACGTGTTGGTGTCAATACGGCCCAATCAAAATTGTAGTCGAACTGTGCCGGGTCCACCCTTCGGGTGTATCAAGCCCTAGGGTGTCAACCCCTGGACACCATGAACATGAGTGCACAGTCCCGATCTACTGGTACCCGTGCATGTTTTCTCCGGCTACGGACTATGTGCACGACCAGAGTCCGCCCGGAACTACACCGGCGTACCCTCTGTCGTCGCTTTTGGTCACTTACCTCCAGTCCAGTAATCGTGCCCCCACCCTAGCCTAGTCCCTAGGGTCATGATGATACTAACTTGGGATTACTGCTGGAGTGGGCCCCCATTGCTAGGATTTTTCTAGTGGGTTAAGTACGGTTTAACCCTCTTGCTAATCCTGGATTAACTTGGTTAAGTGTAACGATGAGTTCACGACTTAACCCCGATTAATCTACCAAGCCCAAATTGGTTAAGTATTAAGTGGACCATGACTTAACCCTAATCACGAGGCATTAATTAATTTAATGCGCCTTAACCTCTCACATTAGACCTTGTTGTGGTTACTAGTTAAGCCGGGCGGGTCCGGGTAGCTTTACACCACAACTTGGTCTAACCTCGGGTTCAAGGTACAACATGACCAACTTCTCACATTGGGTCCTATTGTTTGTAGCAACTAGTTAAGCCGGTCGGTTCCGGGTAGGTTTACGCTACAAACTCAACCCAACCTCGAGTTGGCCACACTTATCTTTTCTAAGTGTCATGTCCATCATGTTTCCAAAACATGTTACAAGTTTTCAAGCAATTGGGTAGACCTAACTTAATAGGTAAATTCCCAATGGGTAGACCTAACTTAATAGGTAAATTCCCAAGCTTATGTTTTATGTCTTTTAAGTTTACCCAACCCCAAACGCAATCCCATCGCTTACATATCGCAATAGCGCATAAAGGATAGAAAGAGGGAACTTGGCATAATCATGACATAAAGGTATTGAAGCCACAAGCTTAACATGGTGGCATATGAAATGTTCATATGTTCATACACTTGCATATTACATTTTTAGGCCTCAAAAGCATGCATAAAACCAAACTTAGCATATTGGTGATACATGGTGCTAAATGACATGTAGAGATGGCCATAAGTTCGCATTTAGCCTCACATGCAAGTTATCATAAGAGATATGATAACTTACATGTTGCTAAAATGCAACCTTTGGCATAAAGCTTAAAGCTTTATGTTCATAAACCCAAAATAAGCTTGCATAACATGATAGCATGAACAAAATGTTCAACCCAAACTTGCATAACATAACTTGGCATACTTGCATATAAACTTGCATATCACAACATGATAAACTTGCATATCACAACATGATAAACTTGCATATAAACTTGCATATCACAACATGATAAACTTGCATATCATACATTTAACTTTAGAGTTTAAGTATGAAAGTAGAATAGGGCTTACAATGCTTATGAAGACTCAAATGAGTATAGCAAATATAAGAAAGCCCTTATGCAACCAATTCAACCCAAAAATGCAAGCCAAAATGATCAAAACTCCTTCTTTATGATGCAAATATAAAAACTTGACTTGAATGCAAGCTAATGATGCTCATACAAGTCTAAAAACACTTGTATGCATGGAAAATCACTTAGAAATTGATTTAGGAATTTTTATGAAGAGAGTGGAGGCCATGAGAGGATTGATTTTGCCATAGTTTAGTTGCTAGAATGAATAATGATGATTTAGGGTAGGCTAGGGTCTTATTTATAGATTAGGCAAGTGTTTTAGGCCATAGGATTAAACCTAGATTCAATCCAAGCCATCAAAGCATGTCTTGGGGAAAGAAGTCAAGTGTAGGAACCATCTAGGGCCTTTAGATTAAAGATGAACCATGAGAACCATTCAAATGCAAAATCTGCATTTGAGCGAATCGGCCCACGGGTTGACAGCCAAACACCCTGGATTAACCCCTAGTCGACCCAGCGAGCTTGGGTCGACCTCAAAAATCGGCCGGTTCGGTTATTCCCCTCTCCTAATTCGCTGTTTTGAACATTTTTGCATATTTATTTAATTTTCAATTATATATATATATATATATATATATATATCAATATATATATATTTCTCTGCGCAACCCATTTCACTTAATTAAGTATACTTTAATTTGGGAATTTTTCTTGAAAGTTCGCGAGGCCATATCTTGGTCATACGGACTCCGATTTTCGAAAACTCGGACTCTATTTCGCGTATTTTTCCGAGACGAACGCAATGGCATAGCCTGTTTCCCTTGATTCAGATTTTACAGTTTAATTCTGCCTCCATTTATGTTATAACATGTTATTCAAAAATACGGGTTGTTACATTCTTCCCTCCTTAAAGGATTTCGTCCCCGAAATCTCCAAGTTAGGAAGAACGTATCCTACCATCCATCATCCATCTACTCAAAACATCATCCACGAGCAATCATTGTCCTTAAAAGGTTCTAAATGCTGTATGATCATATGCAAAGGTGTGTGTATATGTACTTATCTAATGCGAAAATCAGGAGGTTACTGATTCAGTAAACCCCCTTAATGCAAAATATGTTAGTGAAATGAGTCCATATGTATGCAAATTCCTAACATAATTTATAATCTCTACATGAGTGCACATAACATTCATCCATATGCAACATCCACGTGATAGCATAACAAGTTTTCATCCATGAATAAGCATAAACACTCATGCATATGCGGTATGAAAGTGTGTGAGCCGATCTTAGTGCCTAACGTGTATTATGCATCCACGAGTATCCACTTGCAAACACTTGCAACCACTTGCAACCATCAAGCATAACATGTTTCAAACACATGTTTCATCCAAAGGGTTTCTACCTAAGGTTCTCATGACAAGATTAACACGATAAACTAGATAAACATGGATAGCAAAGAGAAAGATATGCTAACAAAGAAAAGAGATTGAGAGTGTACCCTCAAAAAGGAATGGATAAAGCCCACGCATCTTCTCCTCGGTTTCCCAAGTTGCGTCTTCTTCGGCTTCACCCCATTGAACCTTCACCAATTTGACCTCTCGATTCCTTAGCTTCTTGGTCTCCGTCCCCAAGATACGAATCGTAGCTCTCCTCAAGGTAGCTTCTTTCTCCACTTCCACATCTTCCAGAACACTCGGCTCAACAACCTCTGCTGATTCATGTAAACACTTCCGGAGATGCGAGACATGAAAAACATTTTGTACTCCAGCAAGCTTCTCGGGCAACTTCACTCTATAAGCCATCTGCCCGATCCTCTCTATAATAGGGAATGGTCCAACAAACCTCGGTGCCAACTTCCCAACAGCTCCAAATCGGACCACATTCCGCAAAGGAGAAACCTTCACGAAAACCATATCCCCAACATCAAACTCCAAATCAGTTCTTCGCTTATCAGCATAGGATTTCTGTCGGTCTTGGGCCGCTTTCATCCGTCTCCGAATCAACTCGATCTTCTCGGATGTATCTCTGATCATATCAGGCCCAAGTATAAGCTCATCTGTAGTCTCCCACCAACACGTAGGCGACTTGCACGGCCTCCCATATAAAGCTTCAAATGGAGCCATCCCTATGCTTGCCTGATAACTGTTATTATATGCAAACTCAACAAGAGGAAGATGGTCTTCCCAAGTACCACCAAAATACAGAATACAAAGCCTCAATAGATCCTCGAGTACCCTATTCACCCTTTCGGTTTGACCGTCCGTCTGTGGGTGATAAGCAGTACTTAGATTCAACCTCGTGCCCATGGCTTCTTGCAAGCTATTCCAGAATTGACTTGTAAAGATTGGGTCACGGTCACTGACTATACTAGAAGGGACTCCATGTAGTCTCACAATCTCACGAAGATATACAGACGCTAGCCAAGATGCGGTCCTCTTGCTCTTCACTGGAATGAAATGAGCACTCTTCGTAAGTCGATCCACAATAACCCAGATGCTCGTATTCCCTTTCCTTGACCTTGGTAGCCCATTGATAAAATCCATGGAAATACTCTCTCACTTCCATAGTGGAACGTCTAGAGAATGCAATAGCCCACCGGGCTTCTTCGACTCGGCCTTAACTTGCTGGCAAATGATACATCTAGAGACAAACTCTGCCACATCCTTCTTCATCCCAGGCCAAAAGAAAATGCGCTTCATATCTTTATACATCTTATCTCCACTCGGATGTAAAGTCAAATTAGAGTGATGCGCTTCCTCAAGAACTCTTCTTACTAGATCTTCCACCATTGGAACACATAACCTTCCGTCTCTCCTCAGCCAACCCTTGTCATCAATAGAATATCGAGCGAGATGACTAGACGTCTCTCCTCGAATTAGCTTATCCATAATCTCAACAATCTGAGGGTCTTCCCTCTGCGAAGCCCCAACTTGATCAAGAAGGGTAGGTATGAGTTCCAGAGATGCTAAAGAACCGGTCATCGACTCAATCGCCAAAGAGAAATCAAAGGTTGCCACATACTCTAAATTCTTCATCTCAACGAATAGAGGACTTAGGGTCAACCTTCTTCTACTCAATGCATCTGCTACAACATTCCCCTTGCCAGGGGTATAAGCTATCTCAAAATCGTAGGACGCCAAGAATTCCATCCATCTTTGTTGCCTCAGATTCAGATCCTTCTGAGAAAAGAGATACTTCAATGACTTGTGATCGGTATAAAGCTCAAATCTTTCTCCCAGAAGATAATGGCGCCAAGCCTTGAGTGCATATACTATTGCTGCCAACTCTAAGTCATGAGTGGGATAATTCTTCTCATGCACTTTGAGTTGTCTACCGCCAAAGCATATCACTCTTCCTTCTTGCATAAGAACAGCTCCTAACCCCGTGCCACATGCATCGGTGTATACGGTAAATAACTTCCCTCCATCGGGCAAAGCTAGAACAGGTGCTGATGTGAGAGCTCTCTTGAGCTTCTGAAAAGCAAGCTCGCATTCTATGCTCCAAGCAAAAACCAAATTCTTCTTCGTCAATTTAGTGAGAGGAGCGGATATCTTTGCGAAGTCCTTGATGAACTTCCGGTAAAAACCCGCAAGACCTAGAAAACTTCTCACTTCGGTTGCATTCCTTGGAGTCTTCCAATCCTGAACTGCCACTACCTTAGCGGGATCCACCGCTAAGCCTTGCTTAGATACTATATGCCCAAGGAATCTAACTTCCCTTCTCCAAAAGTGACACTTGGAGAACTTGGCCTTCAACTGATGTGCTCTAAGCGTATCCATCACCTCCATGAGATGCCTTGCGTGCTCTTCCTCATCCTTAGAGAAGATCAGAATATCATCTACGAAGACCACGACAAACTTGTTCAAGAACTCCCTGAACACCCTACTCATCAAGTCCACGAAATATGCGGGTGCATTAGTCAAGCCGAACGGCATGACAAGCCATTCGAAGAATCCATCTGGAGTTCTGAACGCAGTCTTGTCAATACTATCTTCAGCTACCCTGAGCTGATGGAACCCCATAGCAAGATCAAGCTGAGAGAAAACAGAAGCACCGACAAGCTGGTCAAAGAGATCATCAATCCTCGGTAACGGGTGTCTGTTCTTCTTAGTCAGCTTATTCAACTCTCGATAGTCAACGCAAAGTCGGAGAGAACCATCCGCCTTGGTAGCAAATACCACAGGCGCTCCCCATTCAGATATACTTCATCTAATGAAGTTCTTCTCAATCAACTCTTTCACTTGCTTACTTAGCTCCCGCCTTTCACGCGGAGCCATGTGCCGAACGGGCAAAGAAACAGGCTTTGCATTATCCACCAGATAAATGCGGAAATCAATCTCTCGCTTAGGGGGCAACCACCTAACTTCATCAAAAACATCCGGATACTCTCGAACCACTCTCACAGACTGAAGAGTTTCCATTGACGAGTCGAGTGATTCCAGATAGCACAACATGACCTCTCGGATCACAAGAAATCTCTAGGGTGTTTCCGAGGCGAGTCATGAGCCTCACAACCCTATGCTCACAATCAAGAATGGCACCATATCTGGACAGCCAATCCATGCCCAATATCAATCCGTATCCCCTAAAACCAAGAACATAAGCACTGCACAAGAACTCTACACTCAGTATAGAGATCCTCAAATCCCCACATATCATAGACAAATGGGCGGAACCCCCAATAGGATTTGAGACACAGACGGGATCATCTACCAAGCTAGTACTAAGGTGCAAACTATCAACAAGATCAGATGAGATAAAGCTATGCGATGCACCAGAATCAAACAAGGTACGAACTGGAAAATCAGAAATATATACAAGGCTCTCAACAGAAATACTACCTCGATCGGGAACTGGAGCGACATTGAGAGCATGAACTTGCCCTCCTGAAGGTCCAGCACGCTGAGTCTGACCCTGGCCTTGCCCTTGCTTCCTCGGGCAATCCTTACTGAAATGTCCAGTCTCACCGCAGAAAAAGCATTCACCATTCTTCCTTTTCCTCTTCTTACAATCCTTAATAAGATGCCCAACTAAACCGCAATAATGGCACTTCCCCTTGTTGTTCTTGCCCTTGTTGTTATTGCCCTTGTTGTTGTTCCCCTTGTTGCCTTGACTCTTGTTCTTGTTCTGATTGCCTTGACTGCTCTGACCACTTGGATTACCCTGATTTCCTTTTCCCTGGGAATCAGTCTTCTTGGCTTGAGTATCATTCATCTTGGTTTCTTTCTTGACATCTCCCTGAAGTAACGCCATATCAACCAAACTCTCAAACGTGGCCCCATGGGGAATATGCGACATAGCCAATCCCTGCAACGGCTCATTCAATCCTCTAGCAAAACGAAGAGCCTTCTTCTGAGGAGTATTCACCATATCCAAGCCAAAACGAGCTAACTGATTGAACTTGTTCACATATTCTTTGACAGACATATCTCCTTGTTTCAAAGTTATGAACCTCTCCATTTGCAGATTCTCCTCAGCAGAAGATAGAAACTTAAGCATGAACCTTGCCCTGAAATCGGCCCAAGTCTCAACAGGCCTAGTACCATTGGTGACTTCCCACCAATAAGCGGCTTCATCCTTCATAAGCCAAACCGCCAGCAAGAGCTTCCTCTGATCGTCTATCCCAAAGATAGCAAATAAATCCTCAGTCTCTTTCAACCAATTTCTGGCCTCTACAAAAGTCTCAGTGACTTGAAAGTTCTTGCCACCCATTGCTTTGAAATCTTTGCAAGTCTTTGCGAAGTCCACTTGAGGATGCTGAGGGGGAGGAGGAAGAGGAACCTCAGCGACAGGAGGAGGAACATTAACCACCGGAGGAGGAGGAGGAGGAACATTAACTACCGGAGGAGGAGGAGGAGGAACATCTGCGGGGCCGGCTTCGGTCGCCCTAGCCTCCAAAAGTCTCCTATACCAAACAGGTATGTGTACTCCCTCCGGAATAGCAAAGTTATCGGCCATACTGAAAATGAAGAAAAAGACAGATTCAGAATGGAGAAAAACGAAGGAATTTTGCTAATGGCTTTTTGGGGAATAGCCTTTAAAATAAACTAGACTTTTCTTTGGAAAATACTTTATACTTGGTTCTGAAAATAGTTTTCCAAAAGTTTTCTGAAAACCTTTTTGTTCCTTCTCGTAAACCATATGCTCTGATACCAAATGTAACACCCCGCCTCCGCCAGGGTGACTCTTGCAAGCACTCTGACTTTGGAGGGGCGTTTGAATCAGGTAAACATGCATAATGATATATCAAGGCAGAACAAGAACATATGTATATATGTAAACAGAGTAAATAACATAGATAAAACAGAAGAAGATTTCAGAACATTTCAAAACAAGTCTGGTACAACATAGCTTTCCAAATAAACAAGTCTAGATAAAACAACATCAACTGAAAAACTGAAATAAATAAGTGCTATCCCCAATTAAGTGGTAACCATAGCTAGCTTCATGTCGAAACCGTACATGAGCTGAAATCCCACAAGCAAGCAATCCGAAATCCAAGCTAAGCTCCAGTATTCCCTCCCTGAGAACCTGGGGGGGGGGGGAACGGAAGAAAAGAGGCGAAAGAAAACAGGTCAGTCAAAAAGACTGAGTAAGCCCTACTACAATCAATGTAAACTGATAAAGTTAACTGGCATGAGCAGCAGGGATGAACATAAGGATAACAATATACTAGCATGATGATTAACTAACAAGGTAGATAAAGGTGTCATCGCATAATCAGGATTAAGGTTTTGCACCACAGGTGTACTAGCAAACTAACATGACTTGAATAAACAAGTATTGATCCCTTGGCCCATGCTTTGGCCCAATAACATGAAATGACCCTAATACAAGGTCCAACCAAACGGTCTAGTCGATCGGCTCCCTAAGCCTAACTCGTCACGTGTTGGTGTCAATACGGCCCAATCAAAATTGTAGTTGAACTGTGCCGGGTCCACCCTTCGGGTGTATCAAGCCCTAGGGTGTCAACCCCTGGACACCATGAACATGAGTGCACAGTCTCGATCTACTTGTACCCGTGCATGTTTTCTCCGGCTACGGACTATGTGCACGACCAGAGTCCGCCCGGAACTACACCGGCGTACCCTCTGCCGTCGCTTTTGGTCACTTACCTCCAGTCCAGTAATCGTGCCCCCACCCTAGCCTAGTCCCTAGGGTCATGATGATACTAACTTGGGATTACTGCTGGAGTGGGCCCCCATTGCTAGGATTTTTCTTGTGGGTTAAGTACGGTTTAACCCTCTTGCTAATCCTGGATTAACTTGGTTAAGTGTAACGATGAGTTCACGACTTAACCCCGATTAATCTACCAAGCCCAAATTGGTTAAGTATTAAGTGGACCATGACTTAACCCTAATCACGAGGCATTAATTGATTTAATGCGCCTTAACCTCTCACATTAGACCTTGTTGTGGTTACTAGTTAAGCCGGGCGGGTCCGGGTAGCTTTACACCACAACTTGGTCTAACCTTGGGTTCAAGGTACAACATGACCAACTTCTCACATTGGGTCCTATTGTTTGTAGCAACTAGTTAAGCCGGTCGGTTCCGGTTAGGTTTACGCTACAAACTCAACCCAACCTCGAGTTGGCCACACTTATCTTTTCTAAGTGTCATGTCCATCATGTTTCCAAAACATGTTACAAGTTTTCAAGCAATTGGGTAGACCTAACTTAATAGGTAAATTCCCAATGGGTAGACCTAACTTAATAGGTAAATTCCCAAGCTTATGTTTTATGTCTTTTAAGTTTACCCAACCCCAAACGCAATCCCATCGCTTACATATCGCAATAGCGCATAAAGGATAGAAAGAGGGAACTTGGCATAATCATGACATAAAGGTATTGAAGCCACAAGCTTAACATGGTGGCATATGAAATGTTCATATGTTCATACACTTGCATATTACATTTTTAGGCCTCAAAAGCATGCATAAAACCAAACTTAGCATATTGGTGATACATGGTGCTAAATGACATGTAGAGATGGCCATAAGTTCGCATTTAGCCTCACATGCAAGTTATCATAAGAGATATGATAACTTACATGTTGCTAAAATGCAACCTTTGGCATAAAGCTTAAAGCTTTATGTTCATAAACCCAAAATAAGCTTGCATAACATGATAGCATGAACAAAATGTTCAACCCAAACTTGCATAACATAACTTGGCATACTTGCATATAAACTTGCATATCACAACATGATAAACTTGCATATCACAACATGATAAACTTGCATATCATACATTTAACTTTAGAGTTTAAGTATGAAAGTAGAATAGGGCTTACAATGCTTATGAAGACTCAAATGAGTATAGCAAATATAAGAAAGCCCTTATGCAACCAATTCAACCCAAAAATGCAAGCCAAAATGATCAAAACTCCTTCTTTATGATGCAAATATAAAAACTTGACTTGAATGCAAGCTAATGATGCTCATACAAGTCTAAAAACACTTGTATGCATGGAAAATCACTTAGAAATTGATTTAGGAATTTTTATGAAGAGAGTGGAGGCCATGAGAGGATTGATTTTGCCATAGTTTAGTTGCTAGAATGAATAATGATGATTTAGGGTAGGTTAGGGTCTTATTTATAGATTAGGCAAGTGTTTTAGGCCATAGGATTAAACCTAGATTCAATCCAAGCCATCAAAGCATGTCTTGGGGAAGAAGTCAAGTGTAGGAACCATCTAGGGCCTTTAGATTAAAGATGAACCATAAGAACCATTCAAATGCAAAATCTGCATTTGAGCGAATCGGCCCACGGGTTGACAGCCAAACACCCTGGATTAACCCCTAGTCGACCCAGCGAGCTCGGGTCGACCTCAAAAATCGGCCGGTTCGGTTATTCCCCTCTCCCAATTCGCTGTTTTGAACATTTTTGCATATTTATTTATTTAATTTTCAATTATATATATATATATCAATATATATATATATATTTCTCTGCGCAACCCATTTCACTTAATTAAGTATACTTTAATTTGGGAATTTTTCGTGAAAGTTCGCGAGGCAATATCTTGGTCATACGGACTCCGATTTTCGAAAACTCGGACTCTATTTCGCGTATCTTTCCGAGACGAACGCAATGGCATAGCCCGTTTCCCTTGATTCAGATTTTACAGTTTAATTCTGCCTCCATTTATGATTAAACATGTTATTCAAAAATACGGGTTGTTGCACAACACATGAATTTCAACCCAACGAATGAATTGCAACTCAACACATGAATATTCTATATAGTTTGTATATATATAAAAATGTGATTTTTATCGCTAAAGCTATTTGTTTAAATTCAAATAATATTCAACACATAAATATTTCAGAAAATTTCGGCAGCATAACGACAGGGTAGTTAAAACCGGGACCTTCCCTAGTACGGCTCCTCGCTCTACCTTAAAACCTCGCGGTTTTTGACAATGGGGATCATGCATCTAGTTTGCACGCAGGCGGCATGTTTTATTTTCAATTCCACATTCCTACTCTAATTTGTTTCAACCACAAGAGGGTATTTTTCAACCATAAAGGTATTTTTCAACCATAAAGGTATTTTTCAACCACAATATCAACCACAAATAATTATTTCCAACCATTCGTCATACCATAAAATATCACGTCAATCACAAGCAATAAATATCGTCCATGGTCTGTGGACGAGGGGAGTATATATATATATAATATAATATAATAATTCACTTGCATTTCATCACAATTTAAAGCATATATGTTTCATTCAACGCTTGTATAATTTATACATCGCTAATATAACTTATACAACACATGTACATGAGGTAAATGCGTATATAATTTACACTTCGCTTATATAATTTATACAACACGATTTCATTCACGCAAATAATTTAGATTCCTCACATTGGTTATTGAAGTGCTAAAAATAGTAGGAAGGTCAGAAAAATCCGCGGCTTCTTCTAGAATGTAGAGAGCCTCCTTGCGGTCACGGTGTCTCCTGTTTCATTGAATTTCGTTGACATAGCAAAAAGATACGATTTTTACAAGTTTGCAACGCTTTATAGTGTAAAAATCGGTTGAAAATAGGTTTAGCCGTATACCTCCTTTGAATTCGAAAACTAGGGTTCCACTTTTCGGCTAAACCGCGAAGCGATAGGACGAACGGCCAGCACTGTGTCGAAGAGGAAGGGAAGAGCTTCCCAATGCTACCCGAGATGATCGGCTCGGTGGTCCCCAGCACCCACGGCGGCGGCGCGAAGTTCGAGGTTTCCTGGCGCGATATCTCCCTCTACACTCAACGATAAATCTTGAAATTGCTATGGATTGGAAGATCTCTGAACGCTCTTCAAAATGGATCTTAGTTTGCTTGATTTCGTTGTGTGGTTGTGGAGAAATTGAAGAGAGAAGTTCGGAGTATATTTCCGCGTCGCGCCAGTGAACGATGAGGGAGAAAAGATGTGATTGGTCGGCTCCTTTTATTTTAATTTTTTAATTTATTTAATTCCAAAAATACCCCCCTCCACACACGAACTCGAAATCAAACCCAACGACTGTCGCCCCTAGCTAATTACACCCATTCCGAACACAATGGGATATGTTTCGCTGGCCAATTCGACTGTTACAGTCAGTTAATTTTCAAATTAAAATATAAAACATTCGATATTTAATTTAAACGTACATTTCAATTTGCCAGGGCCACAAACTGAATCGAAAAATTCCTGAAAAATAAATCTAGCTTTGTTTTGACGATACGGTCCTTACAAAATCAGTTTCGTCGAATTCTGAGCTCGTTCGAAAAACGGCCATTTTTAGGTCGACCCATTTTAACAGAATTTGACCAATCACATTTTCTTTTGCCCCGCTCACATACTAGCTTCAAAAATTACGAAATTCGAAACTTAGCAATAATTTGACATCCCGGACCCAACAAAAGTGGTTTCGTTGAATTCCGAGGTCGTATGCAAAATATCAATTTTCAATGGCTATATATGTTATATAGCGACCTTTTTGAAAATTCATTTGGCCATAACTTTTGATTTCCGTTATGAAACTTCGATTTTTCAGATTCGTTAGAAAGGTATTGATAAACAGATTTAAATATTTTCAGTTTCGTCAAAATCCGTTATATTTTCCACCCGGTACAGTCGGACAAAGTTTGTATTCAAAATTTCAAACTGCAATACCATACCCAATTCTATATTTTATTGAAATATGCTATTTCATCAATTCAAATTCTTGGGTAATAACCAAATTTAAAAATTTTAAACTGGTTCACATTTTCCGGGTTATTACAATCTCCCCCACTTAAAACTTTTCGTCCTCGAAAAGGAAATAACAGCTAAGAAGGAAATAAAATGTAAATGCAAAGTATTGTAAAGGTACCTTGCACCGGGGTTAGTCAGAGATGTCCACTCTGCATTTGGGATAGGCTTGTTTAATGCTTTCCTCAGTCTCCCAAGTACAGTCTCTAGGATCACTACTCCACTGCACTTTGACTAAATGAATCTTTTTCCTCCTTAGCTCTCTAGTTTCTTTGCCAACTATCTTTAATGGCTCTCTTCTGAGTGCTAATTCTGGAGTTATGTCAATATCATGTTGCGCTGCTTCTTCCACAACAAGATCTGGATCATGAACATGTTTTCTGAGTTGAGATACGTGGAACACATCATGTATACCAGGCAACCAATCAGGTAATGAAACCCTATATGCAAGAGTTCCAATCCGTTCAAGTATAGGAAAGGGACCAATAAATCTCGGTGCCAACTTCCCAATCTTGCCAAATCTGATTACTCCCCGCATTGGAGAAACTCTTAAATAAACATAATCGCCAACGGCAAACGATATATCCCTTCTTCTCGCGTCAGCATAACTTTTCTGTCGGCTCTGTGCGGTTTTCAATCGCTTCTTAATGAAATCGACTTTATCCGATGCTTCTCGAATCATATCGGTCCCCAACACAAGTCTGTTGCCAGGTTCTACCCAACATGCGGGAGATCTGCACGGTCTACCGTATAATGCTTCAAATGGAGACATTCCCAAACTTGCTTGATAGCTATTGCTGTAAGAGAATTCGGCTAGATGTAAGTGATCTTCCCATGAGCCTCCAAAATCGATAACGCAAGCCCGCAGCAAATCTTCTAAAATTCTATTCACCCGCTCAGTTTGGCCGTCTGTCTGTGGGTGGTACGCGGTGCTTAGATTCAATTTGGTTCCCAATTCTTCCTGGAATGCTTCTCATAATTTGCTAGTAAATAGGGGATCTCTATCGCTGACTATATTGAGCGGCACTCCATGAAGTTTAACTATTTCTTTGAAGTAAATCTGTGCTAGACTTTGAGCCGTTCTATTGGATCGGACAGGTATGAAATGGGCAGTCTTCGTGAAGCGATCTACGATTACCCATATACTGTTGTTTCCTTTTCTAGTTCGAGGCAAGCCATCAATGAAGTCCATCGAGATTTGTTCCCACTTCCATCCTGGAATTTCTAAGGGTTGTAATAGTCCAGCCAATTTCTGCTGATCACTCTTAACTAGCTGACAAGTGGGGCATCTGCTAACATATAATGAGATATCTCTTTTCATCGCCTTCCACCAGAATGTGCGTTTGATATAGTTATACATTTTGCTCACACCGGGATGGATACTTAATTTGGACTTGTGGCATTCATCAAGCACTTCTCTTTTTAGCTCGGAGATGTCAGGAACACAAATTCTTCCTTTTAATCTCAAAACCCCCTCACTATCCACTTGGAAGCTGGAGTCTATGCCTTCATTGATCCTTTTGATCATTACTTTTACAAAATTATCCTCTTTTTGAAGGGTCGAGATCCTGTCTATTAATGAAGACGTGATGATAAAACTGGCAATGATTTCATTCTTTCTGCTGAGCGCATCTGCTACAACATTGGCTTTCCCTAGAGTGTATAGAATTTCAAAATCATATGCCGCAAGGAATTCTAACCAACGCTGTTGTCTCAAGTTTAGATCTTTCTGAGTGAACAGATATTTCAAGGATTGATGATCGGTGTATAGTTCGAACTTCTCGCCCAGTAAATAATGCCTCCAGATTCTTAAAGCAAACACGATAGCTAATAGCTCAAGATCATGAGTTGCATAGTTTCTTTCATGCGACTTTAGCTGACGGCTAGCATAAGCGACCACTTGGCCTTTTTGCATTAACACTGCGCCTAGCCCTCTAATAGAAGCATTTGTCCATACAGTCAAGTCTTGGTTGCCTTCTATAATTGTCAATACTGGAGCAGTTGTCAACTTCAGTTTCAGCTCCTGGAAAGCTTCTTCACATTCGGGAGTCCATTTGAATTTATCATGCTTCTTTGTAAGCTTTGTCAATACTCCTAATATCTTTGAAAAATCCTGAATGAATTTCCGATAGTAACTTGCCAATCCAAGGAAACTTCGAACTTCCGTGGGAGTAGTAGGTTGTTTCCAGTTCTGAATCGCTGTAATTTTGCTTGGATCTACAGCAATTCCTTCTTTTGATACGACATGGCCTAGGAATTTAACTTCATCCTGCCAGAAGACACACTTAGAAAATTTAGCTTTCAAGACATTTCTCCTTAGAATTTTCAACACTTGATCTAAATGTTTTGCATGTTCGTCTTCCGACTTGGAGTAGATTAAAATGTCATCGATGAAGACTAGAACAAATTTATTCAATACACTACGGAACACCCTGTTCATAAGATCGACGAAGTATGCCGGAGCGTTACACAAGCCGAACGGCATTACTAACCATTCATAGAATAAATCGGGACCCCTGAAGGCTGTCAAAGGAACACAGTCTTCCGCTATACGCAATTGGTGGAAACCTGTGGCTAGGTCCATTCTGGAGAATACTGTTGCTCCATTTAATTGATCTAACAGATCATCTATTCGGGGCAAGGGATATTTGTTCTTCATTGTCTGTTTATTGGGATCTCGGTAATCAACGCAAAGTCTTAGAGTACCGTCTGATTTCGGGACAAATACTACTGCTGCTCCCCAAACTGAAAAGCTCGGTCTGATTAGACCTTTCCAAAGTAATTCTCGGGTTTGACTACTTAACTCTTCTTTTTCTTTCGGGGCCATTATTCTAATTGGATGTACTACTGGTCGGGCGCTAGGAATTAGATCTATTCTAAATTCAATTTCTCTTAGCGGCGGCAAGTTTTCTACTTCTTCAAACACATCCGCGTAGTTTTTAATGACTGGTATCTTTTCTAATGAAGGGGGTGTAACTTCTAAAGAAGACCAAAATTCTGTTCTATTATTTTCTGAACCGAGACATGGTATAGTGATATGCCCCGATTTTGTTTCAACTTTCACGATTCTTTCGGCACATCTAACTTCGGCCTTATATTTTGTCAACCAGTCCAGCCCCAGTATAATATCATATTCAGAAAGGTCCATGACAATCGAATCAAAAGGAAATCGGTATCGAGAAAAGGAAATAGGTACTTTACAATATATACCGAGACTAACAGAACCCCCTATCGGGTTTTGAACTTTAATTGGTTCTTTAAGTTTTCTTCATTTCAATTTTAACTTGTGAACAAGGTTACCAGAAATGAAGCTACGTGATGCACCAGTATCAAAAAGTACAGAAGCAGGAATATTTTTAATGGTAAGGGTACCTCCCAAGTACAGTAGCTGGCGGGTTCTTCCCGTCATACACATGAGCCACCTGTGCATTCTGCTTCAGAGGACAATTCCTGCTATAGTGCCCCTTCTTATGGCAGTTGTAGCATTCGGCTGAGTCATTTGCCTTGGGCTTCCTCGGGGCTTTGCATACATTAGAAAAATGACCTGGCTTCCCGCAGTTGTAGCAATTTCCTTTGGGGATCTTTGCAGGCTTCTGAGTAGCGGCCGCGGTAATGCTAGACTCGGGTTGATCTGTTGAGGCCTTGCGCTTATTTCCAGCTTGGCTTTTGGCACGGTCTTGGCTAGCGTGCCTCTCATCCATATCTTCACAATTGCAAGCCATTTCTACCAGTTCTGAAAAGGAGAGTTTGATGTTGCTCATAGCCCGGTCATGGTACTTGCTCTTTAGCCCAAATATGAATCTCTTGTTCTTTGCTTTGTTGGTCAAAATCAGCTCTGGAGCATAGTGCGACAACTAGGTGAACTTATTTAGGTAATCATGAATAGAGAGATCTCCTTGCTGGAGATTAGCAAACTGCTCTCGCATCCTCTCTAGAGCCTGCTCAGGTACAAACTTCTCATTGAACATAGTTTTGAATTACTCCCAGCTTCTGGCAGTACCAGCTGCATCCTCTGAGGTAATGGCATCCCACCACAGCTCTGCTTCCTCCTGTAGGAGCCAAATGCCAAGTCGGGCTTTGTTGTTGGTTCCCATACCCATGCCTTCAAAGATTTTCTCACAGGTCTTCAACCAAGCTACAGCCTCGGTCACTGTACCAGTGCCAGTAAAGGGTTTTCCCCCAAGGTTCCTGTACCTCTTTGCTAATTTATCTAGCTCAATGTCCTCAGGTGCTGGTGGCTGAACAATAGGGCCTTCTACAACTACGGGGATATTCCCCCGTCCTCCTGCTGCCTCTCCTCGGCCTCCACGGCCTCCTCTAGCTACTGCTGCTCGTGTAGCCATCTAAGAGAATACTGTATAAGCAAGAAAAGAGTCAAGCTCACATATTTGATAATTTTCATAAATGATAAAGCAGGGGAATATAAGGAAAGATAATGATGATGTACTGATCAAATTGTTTTGCTAATCTGCTTGGCTCATTCTAGGACATTGCTAATCCTATCTCTAATGAGCTACTCGCATTAGAACACTACTGATTCTATTCTGACGAGGTGTTTAATGTGTTAGATCCCGGAACTAAGGTTAACCAAAGCTCTGATACCAACTGTGACAATCCCAAAATCCGAGGGGCGGTATTAAGGATAGTCATTGGAAAATAACACATTAATCATCATAGCAGAGAACAGATAATAGCAAAAACAATAAATAGAATAATTTTACATGGATATGACAGCGGAATCACAACATGTAATAATATCAGAATAGCATAGCGTAGGATATAACTTAGTAAATAAAAAGGAAAGTGATCAGTCATCATCGCCAGAGGCGGAATACATACATGCAGTGAGACAAAATAAGGGTATCAGTCTACATCGCCGAAGGCGGTACATATACATACAATAAGAAATACGGAAAGTAAATCAGTCTGCATCGCCAGAGGCGGAATCATAATATAAGTATAGTAATGGCGGAAAAAGTCAAAGTCATCTCTGTGAAGTCAGCCTTGCCATGAGCCAAAAATGCACTCTATGCAGCAGTGCAGAGCCAAAAACAACCTGTCACCTGTGTACTAGGCTGCCCGTGTGAAAATAAGGGCACCCGCATTTGCAAAGTGAAACAAACAACGAGTCAGTCATGGGGACTGGTATGAGGAATCTAGTTAACAGTTAAACAACAGTAATAGCAAATCATAGGACCATGCCACTTTCGCGGAACGGGTTTACTCCAGTGATTACTAGTGCATTTTAAACAAAGTAAATACTTTTAAAACAACGCAATGCTTTTTGAAAGAATGAAGCCATTATAAGACTCAGGTCCCATCATACAATGCAACGCAAGCCGGAGGATAGAGTTTTACCTTATAATAGCCAAATATGCTTGATACGTATAAAGCCAAATCATTTGATATTATTACTAGTGCATATATGTTTCAAAAATGAATAGCATCATAAATATCAATCATAGACGGCATAAGTGCCCCATACCACTATGTCGCCATACTAGTTCCACAATGAAGTCCGTTATTTCGTATTGGAAATTGGATTTCCGTCATGAGTCGAGGCAAGGGGCAAGCTCCTCTCCGCTTCGAGACACTCTAGCAAATGCCTCGGGACTACACACTCTGGGCAACCCCTGGATCGGCTGGGCCGGTCCTCTCTTACGTTTGAGGATTGGCAATTCCTGAACACACGTTTCCCGGTCCTTACAGACCTATAATCGAGGCTCCTCGCATTCCAACAACCACATAGGTGGAAAATAGATATATATATCAGGGTTGGTAAGTCACTGACACCACCATAGCTAGAAAGAAACGTCGTGCTCTCCAGCGGCCCGTATCCCGTTTTTAACTCATACCGGGGTGTGAGGCTCGCGAATCTACGAAATACACAAAGCTAGGTCACGTAGACCGTGCTTTGATCATCATCCACAAGACTTTGCTTTGCAACAGAAGCCTTGATCACAGCATCTTGGCATGCCACATAGGCAGTCCACTCCATACGATTGATTTCCATCGATATATAACCTCTGAGCTCGTACGTCTCAGAGAAGGGCGTTAAGCAAAAGAATAAATTTTCCGCCGCCAAACAGATATATATTTAACAGAGATCAATCAGTATAGAACAAAATCCAATGTCAGACACACAGTCCATTTACAAGTCCGTCCTGGGTCTGAACGAAACCGGAGGCGTCAAATTCCTCGTATATCCGTCCAATCAACACATACGTTCAGACGGCTACTACTTACGTCCCTTTCCGGTAGTTACTACGGTCAGGAACCTCAGTAGCGCCCATCCAACCGATACGAAGATCGTCGGTCTTGAATCGTCTTTGCATTTTCCAATTCGAATCGCTCGATAAATTATTTGAAATGAGGGTTAGCTCGGCCTTTTCAAATAATTCACGTCATTAGAATTTAAATCGATTCTTTTTATGGTTATATTATTCCTACATCCATCTTTCGGTTCTTTAGTGTTATTTTCATGTCATACACATACAACCATCAAATATCAAACAATTCAAACCCAATTGGTTTATTTTCAATCAATGTTGCTTATAATATTTTATAACGATTTTTCGCCATTTTTATTTATTTAAAAATGGCCATATTTAAATAAACGACGTTTCAGGTCGTGTCGTGGCACTGGCGCTGTTTTTCCCTTAATTTGTTTTACACATATCGGAAAATCTAACTGTTGGATTTCTACAAAGTCTATATCAGTGGGAAGATATTCCCAAAGCGAACCCAACGGTTCCAGTTTCGTGAAAATCCGACGGTCGGATCTCCCACACTAGTCGTTTTAAGTTACGGTTTCAAAATTCGAACTGCAGCGTCGTTATTCGATTTAATTTAATTATATTTATATATAAATATAAACGATTCTGGCGCTGTTTTTCTTCAGATTTGAATTAAACATTTCGGACAATCGAACCGTTGGATTTTTGCAAGGTTTGTGCCGTTGGAAAGATATTTCCCAGGCGAACCCAGCGGTTGCGGTTTCGGGAAAATTCGATGGTCGGATTTCTCGCACTAATCGTTTCAAATTACGATTCCGAAACACGAACTGCACGGCCTCTATTCCTTTTAATTATATTTATATTTATATATATAAATATAGTTCATTCCATAATTTCAACTATAGTTCATTCTATATTTTCAACTTCGTTTTCACTTCAAAATTTTCACTAACGCCTTAATATTTCGAAAAATTTCGCCATAACCTTCTTTATACGGGGAGGGGTTTGGAAATTTATTGGGCCGTATTAGGTACCCAATAAATCCTAAAAAGCATTCACATATTTATAGTGATATATTCTGGTGTTTACGGGGGAGCATGTACTGATAATCACTCCAGAGAATAAATTCCCGTCACCCCGTTTCCGTGTGGAAATAAATAGTCCATGTGTCGTATCTAATAACCAGAGCGATGTGATTATTGTCAACTCCAGACCCGTGTGGGGTTTTTATTAATTTGGCAATTTATCGTTATAATTTATATAGTCCATATCAGTCATCAGTTCAACCTGTAGTACATAGTCATCGCCATACAAGCCTCTTGCTCGTATGGTAAATCTTCCACCTCGTCACACAAGCTCCAATTGCTTATGTGGAATATGATGAAGTATGCCTATCGTCATGAAGTATGCCATGTAGTGTAGTTCAAAATTAATTGTTACTATCCTATGGCGTTATTTATTATTTCACACAGAATAACCAGCACTCCGTATCCAATGGCATTCACAGGAGTTGATATATAAATAAAATTGTGCAGCCAACTCATCAAGGTTTACCTATTTGTCGGGCACGCAAATAATTTCTTTACTCTACAGTTAATCCATTTTTCCTGTTCAACACATGTATATATATGCAGAACAAAGCTAATAATAATATTTCTAGCAAACTATTATTTATTTCAACACGTGTGTATTTTTATCTAAGCGTGTACATGATAAAAGAAATATTTTTATCATCAAAAATATTTATTCGACACGTGTGTATTTTTAACTAAGCGTATACATGATAAAAGAAATATTTTTATCCTCAAAAATATTTATTCGACACGCGTGTAATTTTAACTCTTCATATTTACAATAAAGGTGTAGTTTTTATTGTCGATTCATTTTATTTTTAAAAGATGATAACATTCAACACATGAATTTCAACTCGACGAACGAATTGCAACTCAACACATGAATATTCTATATAGTTTGTATATATATAAAAATGTGATTTTTATCGCTAAAGCTATTTGTTTAAATTCAAATAATATTCAACACATGAATATTCGATATAGTTTGTATATATATATAAAAATGTGATTTTTATCGCTAAAGCCATTTGTTTAAATTCAAATAATATTCTACACATGAATTTCAACTCGACGAACGAATTGCAACTCAACACATGAATATTCTATATAGTTTGTATATATATAAAAATGTGATTTTTATCGCTAAAGGTATTTGTTTAAATTCAAATAATATTCAACACATGAATTTCAACTCAACACATGAATATTCGATATAGTTTGTATATATATAAAAATGTGATTTTTATCGCTAAAGCTATTTGTTTAAATTCAAATAATATTCAACACATGAATTTCAACCCAACGAATGAATTGCAACTCAACACATGAATATTCTATATAGTTTGTATATATATAAAAATGTGATTTTTATCGCTAAAGCTATTTGTTTAAATTCAAATAATATTCAACACATAAATATTTCAGAAAATTTCGGCAGCATAACGGCAGGGTAGTTAAAACCGGGACCGTCCCTAGTACGGCTCCTCGCTCTACCTTAAAACCTCGCGGTTTTTGACAATGGGGATCATGCATCTAGTTCGCACGCAGGCGGCATGTTTTATTTTCAATTCCACAATCCTACTCTAATTTGTTTCAACCACAAGAGGGTATTTTTCAACCACAAAAGTATTTTTCAACCATTAAGGAATTTTTCAACCACAATATCAACCACAAACAATTATTTCCAACCATTCGTCATACCATATAATATCACGTCAATCACAAGCAATAAATATCGTCCATGGTCTGTGGACGAGGGGAGTGTGTGTGTGTGTGTATATATATATATATATATATATATATATATATAATATAATATAATAATTCACTTGCATTTCATCACAATTTAAAGCATATATGTTTCATTCAACGCTTGTATAATTTATACATCGCTAATATAACTTATACAACACATGTACATGAGGTATACAATGCGTATATAATTTACACTTCGCTTATATAATTTATACAACACGATTTCATTCACACAAATAATTTAGATTCCTCACATTGGTTATTGCAGTGCTAAAAATCGTAGGAAGGTCAGAAAAATCCGCGACTTCTTCTAGAATGTAGAGAGCCTCCTTGCGGTCACGGTGTCTGCTGTTTCATCGAATTTCGTTAACATAGCAAAAAGATACGATTTTTACAAGTTTGCAACGCTTTATAGTGTAAAAATCAGTTGAAAATAGGTTTAGCCGTATACCTCCTTTGAATTCGAAAACTAGGGTTCCACTTTTCGGCTAAACCGCGAAGCGATAGGACGAACGGCCAGCGCTGCGTCGAAGAGGAAGGGAAGAGCTTCCCAATGCTACCCGAGATGATCGGCTCGGTGGTCCCCAGCACCCACGGCGGCGGCGCGAAGTTCGAGGTTTCCTGGCGCGATATCTCCCTCTACACTCAACGATAAATCTTGAAATTGCAATGGATTTGAAGATCTCTGAACGCTCTTCAAAATGGATCTTAGTTTGCTTGATTTCGTTGTGTGGTTGTGGAGAAATTGAAGAGAGAAGTTCGGAGTATATTTCCGCGTCGCGCCAGTGGGAACGATGAGGGAGAAAAGATGTGATTGGTCGGCTCCTTTTATTTTAATTTTTTAATTTATTTAATTCCAAAAATACCCCCCCTCCACACACGAACTCGAAATCAAACCCAACGACTGTCGCCCCTAGCCAATTACTCCCCTTCCGAACACAATGGGATATGTTTCGCTGGCCAATTCGACTGTTACAGTCGGTTATTTTTCAAATTAAAATATAAAACATTCTATATTTAATTTAAACGTACATTTCAATTTGCCAGGGCCACAAACTGAATCGAAAAATTCCATAAAAATAAATCTAGCTTTGTTTTGACGATACGGTCCTAACAAAACCAGTTTCGTCGAATTCTGAGCTCGTTTGAAAAACGGCCATTTTTAGGTCGACCCATTTTAACAGAATTTGACCAATCACATTTTCTTTTGCCCTGCTCACATACTAGCTTCAAAAATTACGAAATTTGAAACTTAGCAATAATTTGACATCCCGGACCCAAAAAAGTGGTTTCGTCGAATTCCGAGGTCGTATGCAAAATATCAATTTTCAAGGGCTATATATGCTATATAGCGACCTTTTCGAAAATTCATTTGGCCATAACTTTTGATTTCCATTATGAAACTTCGATTTTTCAGATTCGTTAGAAAGGTATTGATAAACAGATTTAAATATTTTCAGTTTCGTCAAAATCCGTTATATTTTCCACCCGGTACAGTCGGACAAAGTTTGTATTCAAAATTTCAAACTGCAATACCATACCCACTTCTATATTTTATTGAAATATGCTATTTCATCAATTCAAATTCTTGGGTAATAACCAAATTTAAAAATTTTAAACTGGTTCACATTTTCCGGGTTATTACAGGTTGCTTTAGCTGTGCTCATATGCCACTCATATTTGAATAGGAAGTAGTTCGGATCAATGAGACCGTTGTACGGAGGCAAAGTCGGGGGATTGAACTTCTTTGGACATTCTTCTTTAAGGATTCTTTTGGTGAATGGAATCCTATCGGGAGAGAAGTCCCATTCTCTTTCATCGTCCTTGCTAGCCTGATTCTTTTTCATGGCTCGTTCTATCATCTCCGAAATGTATTCTTCGGTACTATGGCGCTCTGTGAAGCTGAGCTCTTTACCAAATGTTCGTCTAGGAATATGATCTTGATTAGAGAGCCTAGGCCCTTTGCCTTCTCGACGAAGAGGTGCCCCCGTGATAGGATTAGCTTCTTTTTGTGCGTTCACTTCGGAATGGTTCTTAGCTTTCGATCTCAATTCTTCGATATTAGCTTCATCCCCATCACTTACCCCATCATAATCGTCTTCCACATTGTTGTTGCGGTTATGATCGGAAGCAGGTGATTTGGTATTATCTTCGAGATTGACATGAGCTTGCGGAGTGGTTGGATTTGATTGAGCATTACGAATGGCGTCAAGTTTCTCCATCATCATTTTAGTAGATGCATCCATTCGGCTGTTGACGTTGGTAATAGCGATCTTTAACTCATTTCTAGTCATGCCAGCTTCGTTTTCTGAATTTTCACCAATTTCAAAGCGATTCGCGAGCGGTGTTTCCTCATTAGCAACATTACCGGCTTCTACCACAGTTTTGCTAGTGGTCTTCTTGGATTTAGCCATAATTTTGGAGAAGAATGCAACTTAGAGCTTTAATGCAAGGATCTCAACTTTGAGAGAGTGTGAGAAGAGGTAGAACATGCGAGCGCGGCCCCAAGGTGGGCGCCAAATGTTTGCTCCAAATTTGGGATCAAACACCAAAGGTGTAAAAGCTACACTTCACCTATTCGGTAAGAATATGGAACCGCGAAATCGCAAAATAAACGAATAAAAGCAAGTAAGAACACAAAGGAATTTTTATAGTGGTTCGATTCTCTATGAATCTACATCCACTTTCAATCCATTCTCATTATGATATTCAAGCTTACTACATATGAATTTTCCCTCATTACAATCATTTCTCTCTTTTAAACTTCCTTATGATCTAATTTCACTTGAATTTGGTGATGAAAACGAAGAGATCTTTTAACTTTGTGATGAATCTTCAACCACTTGTGTAACAAACCGCAAATTCTGAACCAATTTAAAAATTTTATTTTAGAAAATTTTAATGAATTTTGAGGATATAATATGATTTATTATTAATAATAATGGCTAGAATTCATTTTAATCTAAGTTAAAACGAATAAATTTAATTTAAATATAAAAGGAGTTAGAAATGGCGCGGTAGTTTTAAAATTTGATTTTGAACTTTAACTGAATGTACATGACTCAAAATAAATCAGAATTGAGTGAAACTAGAAATATTTAAATCTGTTTAACCATATCTTTCTAACGAATCTGAAAAATTGAAATTTCATAGCGGAAATCAAAAGTTATGGCCAATTCAATTTTTAGAAAGGTCTCTGTAGAATTATATATATATATAATATATATGGCCCGAAAGGCTACTTTTCACATATGAAGGAATTTTGACTCGAAACCACTTCCATTGAGTCTGGAATGATGTTTCTGCATTTAAAAAGTATAAACACTTATATATTTTGAGTTTCGGAAATTATTTGTTTAAAAATGTATTTTTAATATTAAATATATTGGCCTTGAAAATAGTCATTTATCAAACGACCTCTGTTTTCGACAAAACCACTTTTGTTGGAACCGAAATGTCAAATTTTAGCTAGGTTTCAATTTTCAGAATTTTTCGAATTAATATGTGAGCGTGGCAAAAGAAAATGTGTTTTGACTATTTTAGTTAAATTTAAACAATTTGAAAATAGCCATTTTTCAAACAGTCTCAGAATTCAACAAAATTAGTCTTGTTAGAACCGTATCATCATAAGAAAGCTAAACATAATTTTTCTGGAATTTTCTGAGGTCGTATGTGGCCCAGACATATTTATATGTACGGTTAATATTTAATTAATTAATTAATTATTAATGGGATTTTAAATAAAATTTCTACAGATTTCGGAATTGGACCCCGAGACCCATCCGATTGCGTTCAGAAGGCCTCAAAACATTAAGATCGACAGTAAGCAAGCCCAATTCAGAGACAGCCCGCATTTTCACCTTTATAACACATTTTTTTAACAATAAAATAATAAAAAATAAAATAAAACCCTAACCCTAATTCATAGCCGCCGCCCACCCCTTAAAGCAATGGCCAGAAATCTCCTATTTTCAAACATCAATTTCTTCCAATCCACTCTATGAAAATTGACAAATAATATACCAAATCGAAGAGGATTTCAAGCTCTTTAATCCTGTACGGTTATGATTGAATTTATCTCAGCGAGGTGGCAGGTTTTGGGCTACAAACGCCGGTGGTTTGGAGCCGATTTCCGGCATGGAAGGAGTGCGTAGGTAGGTGGCGGCGAGGGCTTCGGAGTGGTGGTCTCTAATTGGTCGACGGTGGGACATAGGGGGCGCACAGGAGGTTCGGAGGTGATGAATGGGTTCGGCCGTAGTAGCAGCGTGAGGAAGAAGAAGTTATATTTTATTATTATTTAATATTTAATTTATCCGATCTTTAAAAATCAGTATCTTTTTCATACGAGGGCCGATTGACGAACCGTAAGTTGCGTTGGACTCGTCTTTCAGAGATCTTCGCGATGGCGCAGACCAGAGCTGAATCCGAGACAGTCGAATTTTCAACCATATCAATGTGAGAATTCTGAATTTTATTATTTAATTAATTATAAATTATTTTTCTTGTGTTACAAATAATTGTATTGTGATGTAATTCAGATTTGAAATGTTCTGTGATTGATGAATGGTTGATTGTTGTTGGTGGTTTGTTTTATTGCTCATGTTATGTTAGATCCGCATTGAAATCTCATACATGGTTGAATTTTATTTACGATTAGAAAATAAATCTAAATTTAGATTTAAATCATATTTTATTCAGATCTAGTTATTCTAATTTATTTTAAAAATATTATTTTTATTATTCTGAGACGAACAATAGAATTTGATCGACAAACAAAAACTTTATTTTTGTTTATTTGTTTACTTTGCAAAAGAAAATGAACAACAAATAAAACCTTACTTTTATTTGTTTACTTTGCAATAAGATTTGAACGACAAAAAATAATACATACTTTTTATTTGTTTATTCACAATAGAATATGAACAACAAATAGAATATATTTTATTTTGTTATGACAAAATTTGGCTAACTAATAAAAATCCTATTTTTGTTTGTTTACATTTAGAACACGGTTTATGAATTACAATAAAAACATAAAACGTTCATTTGTTTAAATTGAAACCATGTTAACGATAAAATTTACATTTTTTACCGTATATATAGAATATATTAAAAATGTTCATCTATTTGAAATGAAAACATGAAACATTAAAAATCTTATTTTTTAATGAAAAGAATTATTCATATGAAAATTGTTCATATTAAAATAAAAGTGTTGAAAACATAAAAAATCACATTTTTAATGTAAAGAATGATTCATATGAAAATTGTTTATGTTAGAATTGTCGAAAGAAAAAAAAACAAAGTTATCCTTTTTATTTGTTTTTGTTGAAATGTTAGAAATTAATAAAAAAGATTACATTTTTAATGTAATTAGTAATAAATTAAAAAGATTACATTTTTCAATGTAACTAAAATTGAAATAAAATGATTACATTTTTCAATGTAATTAAAATTGAAGTAGAATGATTACATTTTCAATGTAATTAATATTGAAATAAAAATAACATTTTGGTTAAAGCATAAGTATTGAAATAAGAGATCACATTTTTGGCCAAACTTTATTAGTGAACATTTTTGGTCAAACCTTTATTAGTGAAATGAAAATATCACTTTTGTCAAAACTTGATTATTGAACTGAAATTTTCATTTTTGTCAAAACATGATTATTGAATTGAAAATATCATTTTTGCCTAAACTTGATTACTGAAGTAAAAGTAACAATTTTGTTTACATTTTTATGTAAATAAGAAATTATTTTCAGAAGTTACATAGAAATTGGGTAGATATTTTATTCATGTTTTTCAATGCAAATAAACATAGAAATTAAAAGGTTGCCTTTCATTTGCACTTTTCAATGCAAATATAGCATGAAATAAAATTCATTTTTCTCATTTGCATTTCACAATGCAAATATAACTTGAAAATAAAAAAGTACATTTTTATTTGTGTTCGACAACACAAATAAAACATGTTTTGAAAATAAAGTTTGTACTTCTATTTACATTCAGCCATGCAAATATATATAGTAAATAGAAATTGTTCTTTTATTTGCATTTACCAATGCAAATGTATATTGAAACAAATTATTCATTTGCACTCACCAATGCAAAAACATACATATATTGAAAATAAAGTTTATTTCTTTGTTTGCATTTATCAATACATATATGCATTGAAATTAAGGTTTATTCTTTTATTTGCATTTATCAATGCAAATATTCAATGAAAGTATAGTCTATTTTCTTTATCTACAATTACCAATACAAATGTACACACTTTTATACATTTAATAGAATTTGTTTAAAATATACTTTGAAAATAAATTTTGTTCTCTTATTTACATTCACTAATGTAAATATAATTTGTAAATAAAACTATTCTTTGTTTGCATTCATAAATGCAAATACTCATTTAAATAAAATTTGTTTCTTTTATGTAAATACACTTTGGAAATGAGGTTCTTTTTACATTCACTCAAATATACTTTTTATTAAAAATAAAAGTTACATTTGTTATTTGCATTCCTTGTTACAAATAAAACCTTAAAATAAAGTTCATCTTTGTTTGCAATTCATTAATGCAAACAAACCATCAGATTGAAAATTATATTCTTGATTTATAATTTTGATATGAATAAAGATTGTTTGAAATAAAGGATAGAATTTAAAAATTACATTTTAATAACTAAACATTCACATTTTTATCATTAAAGAAAAATAGACAAAAACACTCATTTTGTCTAAATTAAAAGAATGAAACAAAATATAGCATTGACATATTTTATTAGAATTGAAACCACAAATTTATTCATTTCTGTAAATTTATATTAGTTAAAACCAATTATTCATTTTTTGTTAATTTACATTAGTTAAAAATAATTATTCATTTTAGTCAATTTATACTAGTTAAACCAAATTATACATTTTGTCAGAAATATTCATTTTTGTCAAATTGAATTAGTTGAAGCAATATATATATATGTTTGGCAAGATATATACATGTCAAGATAGGTTAGTTAAATCAACATATTTATCATTTTGTCTCATTAGAATTGCCAAAAACAAAATAACCATTTTTGTTTAGAGTTTGAATTAGCAAAATAGAAATAGTCAATAGAGACAAAGTTATTATGCTTATTCATTCGTTGCAATAGAGATATTTTCTTGTCATTGTTATATGTATGGTGTATTTACACTTCCATTCACAAGTTACCCGACTTGTGTATGTGATTGGGACGATAATTTTTCACACATCGCCCAAGTGCACAAATGAGCTTATTATTTGTTTGTTGGTTGAAACCCCACACGGGTGTTGGGATGAAAATTTATATACACTAATCCCAATATTTGGTTGTACGTTGATCGTTAGATCGACAGGCTGCGATGAGCGTTATTATTTAATTTTAACACTTACACAGTGGAATTTACACTTTGGATGTAGATGGATGATTTGACGATTATACTAATGTGTGTGAAATCCATATAATCCAAATTATATGGTAAATGTTTGAGTTGCATTTCAATTCATGTGTTCTTTTAAATAAGAATATTTTTACATTAGAAATCCTTTTTATATAAAGTGCATATATTTTCATAATGTAATTTTAATCAACTATATGTCAAAACAAAGAATATTTGAAAAAGAAAGAATTTGTAATATAAAGAATACTTCTCATTTAGAGTCTTTATAAAAAGAATATTTTTATGATTATTTTAAAATATGTTTTTAGAAGATTACTAGCATTCGCAATTATATTTTGTGATATGAAATAAATTGAGATGTGAAGTGGATTTATCGTGGACGATGTTTTAAACAACATTTTTCCTTAATCCAATTTACATTGAAATTATTATTTGGAACTTATGAATCTATTTTATAGATTTAAAAGGGCATTTTCTACAAATTAAGTTTTCCCTATTTAATATATTAAATAGGAATTAAGTGGAAATTCGATTGGTAATAATCGAAATGGACTTCTTTAAAAGAAGACCGATATTATATATGGAATTTAAGAGGCTTTGCCGTTATTCCATTTATATTATTAGTCCGATACAGAAATCTATATCGATTATGTATTGATTTGATTTCTGTGGAATTCAATATTTTGGAAATTTATTTATAGCTTTTATTTTCAGAGTTTATCTTTGATAAAATTAATGAGAAACTTTTAAATTGAATATATTATCAAAAGAATATTCGGAGTTGGAGTGTGGCGTAATGTGTGATTTTCCAATATATTTTTTAATCCCAAAATACGCGAGTTATTCAGAAAGAACGGGTTTAACCCATTCTGAATAATCATCACGACGATCAAGAGTCGAAGATGAAGACGGTGATTGAAGACCGAAGGTTTTCACATCGTTGGGATGATGATGAATGGTATCTTGAATTGGGATTGACCTTCCAAGGCAAGGTATTTGGTAATGATCGTCCAAACGCATTTGGAGATCGACGGACACGTTGTTTCGCTCAGACCTAGAGCGGACTTGTAAATGGATTGTGTGTCTGACATTGTATTCATTTCTGTTGTATTTGTTGAACGCTACTGATTATATATTTATGTTTGGTGGTGAAGAATTTATTCTTTACTTATCACCTTTCTTTAAGACGTATGGGCTTAGAGGTTATATATATATATATATATATTGGTAGATGATCAATAATATGGTAGGGTCTGACAATGTGACATGCTAAGATGCAAATGATCAAGGCTTTGTTGAAAAGCAGGCCTTGTGGTTGATGATCAAAGCATAGCATGTTTAGGCATAGCTTTGTGTATAACGTGACTTCGCGAGCCTCACACCCCGGTATGAGTCAAAAAGGGATATGGACCGTAGGGAGTGCACACGTTTCTTTCTAGCTAGGAGTGGTGTTTGGGCTTTAACACGGCCCGACATTTTACTTATGTGGATTATGGATTGAGGTACCTCGGGTTTTTATGGGCCGGAAGTGGTCATATTATAGGTCCAAAGGGACCGGGAAACGTGTGTTCAGGCATAACTAATCCACTACCGTTAGGTAGGGACCGGCCCTACCGCATCCAAGGGTTCACTGCGGGGGATCCTGAGTCATTTGTTAGACTGTCTCTAATCGGAAGAGGATGATCCCTAGCCTCGATTTCATGACAGAAAACCAAATTCCCAATACGACGACATTTCGGTTTTGATTGTGAACTTACATACGGCGACATAGTATATGGTACCTATGCCGTCTAAGATTAATACATTTATATTGAAATGTTTTAAATATATATATACACACTAATAATAATATCGTTTTTACGTATCAAGCATCTTTTGACCATTATAAGGTAAAACCCTATCCTCTGGTGTGCGTTGCATTGTGTGATGGGACCTGGATCTTCTAATGGTTTCATTTTCCTAAAAAGCATTGCGATATTTGACGATTTACTTTAATTATGCACTGGCAATCCAATGGAGTAAACCCGTTCCGCGTTAGCGGCGTGGTCCTGTGATTAGCCTACTTATTAGGTGAGTTAAGTATAGAATTCTCACACCAGTCCCACGACTGACCTGTAGTTTGTTTCACTTTGCAAACTCGGGTGCCCTCTTTCCACACGGACAGTCGAGTAGCTTTTTGCAGATATAGTTAAGCAGGATCCTGGATTGAAGTCTGAAGCTGGGTCCAGAATATTGATGGCCTTCTGCAGAGATTAGTTCTGCTGCAATGTATTTAATTTATTGTAAATGTATCTTCCGCTGTATTATTTATTGATGTACTCTGATATATTCTGTACTCTGATGTAACATTTATTATTGATGTTATAAAAGTCTGTGTTGTTGTTCTAATGTGTTGTATGCCCAAAGTTGAAGTACGCGGATTTTGACCGGTCTCAAATCGATCTTGCGATCGATTGGGGTCGAGCGAAATTGTGAAAACCCGTAACTTCCCCGGTGAGGAAAGCGCGGATAGTTCGAGAACAAGCCACAAAATAGAACGCAGATGGAAGAACATTTCATTGTATATTACAACAATGCATCAGATTACAAGAATATACAGGGTATAAATGAATATTACACAGAAATATCAGAGATTTAAATTACATTTAAATACATCGCAGCAGAAAATAATACAATACACAACTGAAGCAGATATACAGATACAAAGCTTTCCGGATATCGTTCCAGCTGTAAACCAGGATCCTGTGAATATAAATCTGCAAAACCAAAACTACTAGCTGCCCGTGTCGAAAATAGGGGCACCCAGAGTTTAGGTTAAAACAATAAACTCCAGGTCAGTCATGTGACTGGTGTGAGAACTAAAACAGTTATTAATCTTTATTTTTAAAGTTCGGTAAATCAACGGACCACGTCGTATAACACGGAACGGGTTTCCTCCCAAGAATACCAGTGCATAAAACGAACAGCGCAATGCTAAATAAAGAAAAATGAAGCTATTATAAGACCCAGGTCCTATCACACAATGCAACGCAAGCCGGGGGATAGGGTTTTTACCTTATAATAGCCAAGAATGCTTGATACGTTTAAAAGAAATCATTTGATACTATTATAAGTGTATAGTGTATAAAACAACTTCAAATCATAAGTACCAATCATAGGCGGCATGAATGCCCCATACCACTATGTCGCCATATATAAGTTTACAATCAAAACAGCAAGACGTCGTATTGGAAGTTGGGTTATCATTTATGGTATGAACCGAGGCTAGGGGCAAGATCCTCATCGATTCGAGACGCTCTAGTCCGCCCCTCAGGAACAGCCGCAACTGCCCCTTGGATTGTCAGGGTCGATCCACCGATGTGGATTATTATGCCTGAACACTTCGTTTCCCCGCCCATTGGGGCGTAAGCCTGGCCCGTCAGCCGACCAGAAGCATCCGGCGAAACCGATATCACGAGGCACCTCGCTTTTCAGCAAGTAATAATAAGCAACATCCACATGAGTCAAACTCGTCAGCCAGTTCAAGCACTGACGCCACTCCTAACTAGAAAGAAACGCATGTCCTCCCTGATGTTCGTCTCCCGTTTTTGGTTCATACCGGGTGTGATACTCGCGAATCAACGTTACACAAAGCTATGCCACACAAGGCCGTGCTTTGATCATCAACCACAAGACTTTGCTTTTCAACAAAAGCCTTGATCCATGCAACTCAGCATGCCACATTGTCAGTCCATACTGTACCACTGATTTCTGCCAATATATAACCTCTAGGCTCGTACGTCTCAGAGAAGGGTGTATAGCAAGAGAATAAATTCTCTGCCACCAAACAGATATATATTTAGCAGAGATCACCAAATACAGTATAAAGGAATACAACGTCAGACACACTATCCATTTACAAGTCCGTTCTGGGTCTGAACGAAACCGGAGGCACTTTCCTCGCATATCCATCCATCTCCAAGTACGTCTGGACGACCACCAACTATTTCCATCCTCTTGGGTGTACAGCCCAATCAGGATCGTCAGTAATTATCCCAATGATGTGAAGACTTCCGGTCTTCAACCACCGTCTTCATCTTCGACATATCGTCGAATTGATTATTCAGAATGGGTATAAACCCGGCCTTTCCGAACAACCAGCGTATATTAAAGATAAATGTTACACAAACACAACATATGCCTCATTCCAATTTATCAGTCACTAACCGTACATTAATCAAGAGAATAATTCCCCAATTATTAACCCCGAAGGCCGAAACCAACATCAGATCAATATCCAGAAAACCATTCTGCTTAGCTAACAGACAGTTAGTTTCTAAATTTCACATTTATAGGGAAAGGTTCCCATTAATTTTATCCAAGATAAATTTCTTGAATTTATTCTTTAATCTATTTTTGAATATCAATTCAAACTAGTCGGGATTAGCGAACCTTACTGAAGTAATCATTTGTTTTAATTTCCCAATCCCAACCTATTCATCCCATGAAGTAAAACTGGTTATACTTCATATCTAACACCACGGTGTTATCGGTAAATTCAATTACCATTTCACGTTCAAATCTAATTAAAGATTTAACTATCGCCTGGAGCAAAACTGGTGGTACTCCATTTTCGATCTTTTCAATCTAATTAAAGATTCATTAAAATTCCACTTAGTTTTAATCTTTAACTGGGTTAAAGAATCAGTGTCATTTAAAACACAGTTCACGATAAACCCAAAATCACATTCATTAATTATCGGGTTAAAGAACGAGTGTTATTTAAAACACTGTCCACGTAAACCCAAAAATCAATATCAATTCAATTCCAATTAAATATTATTTAATTGGTACACTTCATTAAATCTAAATTAAAAGATTTAATCTTTTCTCAACTGGGTTCAAGAACAGTGTTAATGAAGTCACCATTCACGACAAACCCAAATCACATTTGATATTCAATACAAGGCTCTGAATAGAAAATATATCGGCTTATATTCAAAATCAAATTCTACGATTAACAAATGTCGTATTGGAAATAACGATATAAATATATATCTTTCAAATTTCCATAACAACATCCGTATAATCACGAATTCCAACATCGAAATATTCCGAAGACAATTTCGATTCAAATCCACTCCAATGCAATCATTGGAAATTCTGGTTATTTTTAAAACCCTTTTCAAATTCAATTTATTTACTTAAAAATAAATAGAATTATAATTCTAGTTCAAAACTAGTTTATTTCGATAAAAATCTATTTTTATCTTTTCAAGTATGGAGTTTTTCATCCCAATTCTTCTCAAATCATTTCTTATGATTTTACACAAATTATTACTATTTTTAATAATTTTATCAAGGCCCGTACAGTCGATTTCCATCAACGGTCATCGAATTGCACTTACAGCGACCTTTTTCAAATTTGATTTCGACATAATTCCAAATCCAACCGTTAGATTTCAAATTTCTAATATTCGTTAGAAAGCTCTTTTCGATACGAACCCAACGGTTTCGGTTTCAGGAGAATCCAACGGTCGGATCTCCCGTAATATTCGTTCGAAGTTAATGGTCGAAATTCGCGAACTGCCGCAGCGCGGCGCGTTCTATTCAGGCCATTATATTATATATATAATATATATAATTTATATTTCGTCGATTACTATTTAAAACGAATTTTATAAATAGTTTTGAATTCGTTTCAAAAACGATTTCAACCTTTATTTCAAATTCAAATCGAAATTGAATTTTCTATTATAAATCCTTTTTACTTTCATTTCTATTTGATTTTAATTCAAATCGATTTGAATTCGATTCGAATTCATTTTCTTTTCAATTCAATTCAAATTCGAATTCATTTTCCTATTTAATTCAAATTCAATTCATTCTCTATTCAATTCAAATTCAATTCATTTTCTAATCAAATCAAATTCAATTCATTTTCTATTCAAATCAAATTCAATTGGTTTTCTAATCAAATCAAATTCAATTCATTTTCTAATCAAATCAAATTCGTTATATATTCAATTGAAATCAAATTCGTTATATATTCAATTCGAATCAAATTCGTTATATATTCAATTGAAATCAAATTCGTTATATATTCAATTGAAATCAAATTCGTTATACATTCAATTCGAATTCGTTTTCTTTTCAATTCGATTCAAATTTCATTTCAAAATATTCGATTTCGAAATCATTTTTCAATATTCATTTTAAAATGAATAAAACCGATATAAATATCGTTCACGTCAAAATGGCGTCAATCTAATCAACACGGCTTCATATATTTCTATTTTCAAATATTCTATTTCAAATATTTCTTTTTCAAATATTTCCTTTTCAAATATTTCCTTTTCAAATATTTCTATTTCAAATATTTCTATTTCAAATATTTCGTTCAACACATGACTAATCTCAACGGATGAGTACTGTCAACACATGAACCTTTATTTTATAATATTCTTTATTTTCTAAATTGGAAGGAGGCCCAATCAATCACCATATAATGTTAATTATATGGATTTTCATACATCACACGTATATAATAGCATTGAAAAATAATCAACCATCAACCAAAGTGCACTACACTGTACAAGCATCAAATATAGATATCTAACGCTTATAACAACCTGTCAATCAATCGATCGACATATTTAATCAATCAGGATGAGTGAACTTCAAATTTCATCCCAACACCCATGTGGGGTTTCAAACAATCAAACACAGATTTTAGTTGTGCAGTTGGGCGATGTGTGAAATTTATCGCCCTAATCAATATCAGTCAAATCAGTGTATATAAACAAATCGGCCGATTTGTTTATAAATATTTATTTATTCACTTTCACGTTAAAAATTATATTTTTAACGATAAAACATTTTATTCAACCTATGAAAATATTCTATTCAGTTCATTTATTAAATAAAATGATTTCTTTATTTTTCTAACTTATTTTAGAAAATTTCGGCGGCATAACAGCACGATACTAGAAACGGGACAAGGCCTAGCCTTATCCCCGGTCTAGCGAAGGCCCACGCCATTCACACATCAATCAAATCAATGTTATTTCAACAAACAATTCAATTCAAACCAAATAAACTACCCAACTACACAACCAAACAATTTAACAAACAAGCCATCCATGGTCCGTGGATGACGGATGTTGGGTGCTACTAAACACCGTCTGCATCCTAGTATATATATATAACTAGAAAATGAAATTGAAAGGTGAGAAATTCTCACCAAAAGCTATCCCAACTCCACGACACTTCTAATGTAGGGAATCTTCGCCGTTCTTGCCTCTTGTCACTTCCCTTGCCCGTATTCTCTACATATGTAAAAATTGAATTTTTACTTCGCTTTTCAATATATAAAAATCGAATTTTTACTTTGCTATTCAATATATAAAAATCGAATTTTTACTTCGCTGTTCAATATATAAAAATCGAATTTTTACTTCGCTATTCAATATATAAAAATCGAATTTTTACTTCGCTATTCAATATATAAAAATCGAATTTTTACTTCGCTATTCAATATATAAAAATCGAATTTTTATCTACTATATGAATAAATAAAAATCATATTTTGCTTTGCCTCCTACATAAGGAAAAATCATATTTTTATATCGATGTTAGATATATAAAAATTCTATTTCTAAAACGGTGATTTTATTTTCAAAGCAAATCTATTTTTACTTTCAAAACAAATCTATTTCTATTTTGCTTTATACATTTTATAAAATCAACTTCATATATATTTTATAAAAACAACTTTTTGTATTTTTCAAATCAAAGTATTCTATATAAAAATTCATAGCAAAGTATTTTATATTTTTCAAAGCAAACTATTTTATATAAAAATTCATTTACTTCTAGTTTCGTAAATAAAATAAACTAAGTAAATAAAATAATATAAAAACTCACGGTTGTTCTTCAAATCTCGTTCCAGCACCCTGCTCGAACCTTAGGGTTCAGATTCGCGCCACCAACGTCAGCCCAGGCGTCGATCCGTCACCTGCCCCCGAAGCCCCTCCGCGACGCGGGCCTACCCCCTCCATGATGGCCAGTTCGATCGTCGTACAACGTCGAAGTTCGCCACTGAACGGCGTGAGTTCATGAACGAATTTCGAGAAAAATAGGTAGTAGAATCCGATCCTCTCCACACAAATCTGAAGGGCTCTCGAAGACGAACGATTCTTGCTTTGGAGTTTTTTGAAATCCATCGACTGAATGAAGAGAACGAGAGGGAAGAAGAACTAAATGATTTCCGCCCTTGATTTTATTAGAACGGCGGATTTTCAGAAATGAATTTCTAGGGTTTCTGATTGGTCGAGATTATATATATATATTATATTATTTTTAATTCATTTATTTCCAAAAGTACTAGTGTAATGAGACGAACCTCAAATCAAACCCAACGATTGCCGCCCCTAGCCAAATACCCCCATCCCGAACACAATGGGATATGCCCCGTAAGCCAATTTGACTGTTTCAATAAGTTTTTCTTTGAATTTAAAATATAAATCACTATATAATAAATTTAAATGTACATTTTTATTTACCGGGGCCACATACGAACTCTAAAAATTCCCGAAAAATTATTTCTAGCTTCGTATTGACGATACGGTCTTAACAAAACTAGTTTCGTCGAATTCTGAGACCGTTTGAAAAATGGCCATTTTCCAGTCGATTAAAATCAACTGAAACTAGTAAAATGCATTTTCCTTTGCCACGCTCACATATTGATTCGAAAAATTATGAAAATTGGAATCTAGCAATCACTTGACATCACGGATCCAACAAAAGTGGTTTCGTCGAAATCCGAGGTCGTTTGCAAAATGGCTATTTTTAAGGGCTTGAATTCCATAGCGACTATTCAGAATTTTTAACTGGACATATCTTTTTATCCCCACTATGAAATTTTGATTTTTCGGGTTCGTTGGAAAGATATTCACAATTAGATCCTATTATTTTTGGTTTCACTAAAATCCGGTTTATTTTGCACCCGGTACATTCAATTGAAGTTTGAAATCGAATTATCGAACTACCGCGCCATTTTCAATTCCTTTTTATAAATATAAATAAATATTTATATTTTAACGACGACGTATATAAATATATTCGTTCGAATTATATTCAAAATAAATTTCTCGTCGATATTATTTAAAATAATCATTTTAAATAATCAAAATTCGCTAAAATTGCCAAAATAAATTTTTTAAACTGGCCCAGATTTTCGGGTTGTTACAGAAATCAAGGGCGTTACAGCTGGTATCAAAGCTTTGGTTAGCTCAAATCTTTGGGGTACAACTCGTTAGAATTAAACAGAAGGCTCATCAGAGGTTGGATTAGTAATATCCAATAAGAATACTCATTAGAGATAGGATCAGCAGTATCCTAGAATGAGAATACTCGTTAGAGATGGGGTTAGCCATGCCCTAGAATGAGTCAGAGTGGAAAATTCATAATTAACGTACTTGTTATTATATATAGTTCGATTTTAGAAAATATGATTTTTGAGTATATAAAAGTTATATATTTTGAAAATTTAATCAACTAATTGAATTATTAAACAAATAAAGAATGAAAATTAATTAATTAGTTAAATAAACAACTTTAGCTTCATTTCCTTTTTTGAGGACGAAAAGATTTTAAGTGGGGGAGATGGTAATAACCCGCAAATTCTGAACCAAATTAAAAATTTTATTTTAGAAAATTTTAATGAATTTTGAGGATATAATATGATTTATTATTAATAATAATGGCTAGAATTCACTTTAATCGAAGTTAAAACGAATAAATTTAATTTAAATATAAAAGGAGCTAGAAATGGCGCGGTAGTTTTAAAATTTGATTTTGAACTTTAACTGAATGTACATGACTCAAAATAAATCAAAATTGAGTGAAACCAGAAATATTTAAATCTGTTTAACCATATCTTTCTAACGAATCTGAAAAATTGAAATTTCATAGCGGATATGGCCAATTCAATTTTTAGAAAGGTCGCTGTAGAATTTTATATATATAATATATATGGCCCGAAAGGCTACTTTTCACATATGAAGGAATTTTGACTCGAAACCACTTCCATTGAGTCTGGAATGATGTTTCTGCATTTAAAAAGTATAAACACTAAAATATTTTGAGTTTCGGAAATTATTTGTTTAAAAATGTATTTTTAATATTAAATATATTGGCCTTGAAAATAGTCATTTTTCAAACGACCTCTGTTTTCGACGAAACCACTTTTGTTGGAACCGGAATGTCAAATTATAGGTAGGTTTCAATTTTTAGAATTTTTTGAATTAATATGTGAGCGTGGCAAAAGAAAATGTGTTTTGACTATTTCAGTTAAATTTAAACGACTTGAAAATAGCCATTTTTCAAACAGTCTCAGAATTCAACAAAATTAGTCTTGTTAGAACCGTACCGTCATAAGAAAGCTAAAAATAATTTTTCTGGAATTTTCTGAGGTCGTATGTGGCCCCGGCATATTTATATGTACGGTCAATATTTAATTAATTATTAATGGGATTTTAAATAAAATTTCTACAGATTTCGGAATTGGACCCCGAGACCCATCCCATTGCGTTCATAAGGCCTCAAAACGTTAAGATCGACAGTAAGCAAGCCCAATTCAGAGACAGCCCGCATTTTCACCTTTATAACACATTTTTTTAATAATAAAAAAATAAAAAAAATAAAACCCTAACGGTAATTCATAGCCGCCGCCCACCCCTTAAAGCAATGGCCAGAAATCTCCCATTTTCAAACATCAATTTCTTCCAATCTACTCTATGAAAATTGACAAATAATATACCAAATCGAAGAGGATTTCAAGCTCTTTAATCCTGTACGGTTATGATCGAATTTATCTCAGCGAGGTGGCGGGTTTTGGGCTACAAATGCTGGCGGTTTGGAGCCGATTTCCGGCATGGAAGGAACCGCGAGTGGGTCATTGTGCGGGTGCGCAGGTAGGTGGCGGCGAGGGCTTCGGAGTGGTGGTCTCTGATTGGTCGACGGCGGGCCATAGGGGGGCGCGAGCAGGAGGTTCGGAGGTGATGAATGGGTTCGGCCGTAGTAGCAGCGTGAGGAAGAAGAAGTTATATTTTATTATTATTTATTTATTTAATATTTAATTTATCCGATCTTTAAAAATCAATATCTTTTTCATACGAGGGCCGATTGACGAACCGTAAGTTGCGTTGGACTCGTCTTTCAGAGATCTTCGCGATGGCCCAGACCAGAGTTGAATCCGAGACAGTCGAATTTTCAGCCATATCAATGTGAGAATTCTGAATTTTATTATTTAATTAATGATAAATTATTTTTCTTGCGTTACAAATAATTGTATTGTGATGTAATTCAGATTTGAAATATTCTGTGATTGATGAATGGTTGATTGTTGTTGGTGGTTTGTTTTATTGCTCATGTTATTTTAGATCCGCATTGAAATCTCATACATGGTTGAATTTTATTTGCGATTAGAAAATAAATCAAAATTTAGATTTAAATCATATTTTATTCAGATCTAGTTATTCTAATTTATTTTAAAAATATTATTTTTATTATTCCGAGATGAACAATAGAATTTGATCGACAAATTAAAACTTTATTTTTGTTTATTTGTTTACTTTGCAACAGAAAATGAACAACAAATAAAACCTTACTTTTATTTGTTTACTTTGCAATAAGATTTGAACGATAAAAAAAACAATTCTTTTTATTTGTTTATTCACAATAGAATATGAACAACAAATAGAATATATTTTATTTTGTTACTACAGAATTTGGCTAACTAATAAAAAATCCTATTTTTGTTTGGTTACATTTAGAACACAGTTTATGAATTACAATAAAAACATAAAACGTTCATTTGTTTGAATTGAAACCATGTTAACGATAAAATTTACATTTTTTACCGTATATATAGAATTGATTTCATCTATTTGAAATGAAAACATGAAACATTAAAAATCTTATTTTTTAATGAAAAGAATTATTCATATGAAAATTGTTCATGTTAAAATAAAAGTGTTGAAAAATAAAAAATCACATTTTTAATGTAAAGAATGACTCATATGAAAATTGTTTATGTTAGAATTGTCGAAAGAAAAAAAAACAAAGTCATCCTTTTTATTTGTTTTTGTTGAAATGTTAGAAATTAATCAAAAAGATTACATTTTTAATGTAATTAGTAATAAATTAAAAAGATTACATTTTTCAATGTAATTAAAATTGAAATAAAATGATTACATTTTTCAATGTAATTAAAATTGAAGTAGAATGATTACATTTTCAATGTAATTAATATTGAAATAAAAATAACATTTTGGTTAAAGCATAAGTATTGAAATAAGAGACCACGTTTTTGGCCAAATTTTATTAGTGAACATTTTTGGCCAAACCTTTATTAGTGAAATGAAAATATCACTTTTGTCAAAACTTGATTATTGAATTGAAATTTTCATTTTTGTCAAAACCTGATTATTGAATTGAAAATACCATTTATGCCTAAACTTGATTACTGAAGTAAAAGTAACAATTTTGTTTACATTTTTATGTAAATAAGAAATTATTTTCAGAAGTTACATAGAAATTGGGTAGATATTTTATTCATGTTTTTCAACGCAAATAAACATAGAAATTAAAAGGTTGCTTTTCATTTGCACTTTTCAATGCAAATATAGCATGAAATAAAATTCATTTTACTCATTTGCATTTCACAATGCAAATATAACTTGAAAATAAAAAAGTACATTTTTATTTGTGTTCGACAACACAAATAAAACTATAAAATAAAACGTGTTTTGAAAATAAAGTTTGTACTTCTATTTACATTCAGCCATGCAAATATATATAGTAAATAGAAATTGTTCTTTTATTTGCATTTACCAATGCAAATGTATATTGAAACAAATTATTCATTTGCACTCACCAATGCAAATACATACATATATCGAAAATAAAGTTTACTTCTTTGTTTGCATTTATCAATATATATATGCATTGAAATTTAGGTTTATTCTTTTATTTGCATTTATCAATGAAAATATTCAATGAAACTATAGTCTATTTTCTTTATCTACAATTACCAATACAAATGTACACACTTTTATACATTTAATAGAATTTGTTTAAAATATACTTTGAAAATAAATTTTGTTCTCTTATATACATTCACTAATGTAAATATAATTTGTAAACAAAACTATTATTTGTTTGTATTCATAAATGCAAATACTCATTTAAATAAAATTTGTTTCTTTTATGTAAATACACTTTGGAAATGAGGTTCTTTTTACATTCACTCAAATATACTTTTAATTAAAAATAAAAGTTACGTTTGTTATTTGCATTCCTTGTTACAAATAAAACCTTAAAATAAAGTTCATCTTTGTTTGCAATTCATTAATGCAAACAAACCATCAGATTGAAAATTATATTATTGATTTATAATTTTGATATGAATAAAGATTGTATGAAATAAAGGATAGAATTTAAAAGTTACATTTTAATAACTAAACATTCACATTTTTATCATTAAAGTAAAATAGACAAAAACACTCATTTTTTCTAAATTAAAAGAATGAAACAAAATATAGCATTGGCATATTTTATTAGAATTGAAACCACAAATTTATTCATTTCTGTAAATTTATATTAGTTAAAACCAATTATTCATTTTTTGTTAATTTACATTAGTTAAAAATAATTATTCATTTTAGTCAATTTATACTAGTTAAACCAAATTATACATTTTGTCAGAAATATTCATTTTTGTCAAAATGAATTAGTTGAAGCAATTTATATATATATATATATATATGTCTGGCAAGATATATACATGTCAAGATAGGTTTATTAAATCAACATATTTATCATTTTGTCTCATTAGAATTGCCAAAAACAAAATAACCATTTTTGTTTAGAGTTTGAATTAGCAAAATAGAAATTGTCAATAGAGACAAAGTTATTATGCTTATTCATTCGTTGCAATAGAGATATTTTCTTGTCATCATTATATGTTTGGTGTATTACACTTCCATTCACAAGTTACCCGACTTGTGTATGTGATTGGGACGATAATTTTTCACATATCGCCCAAGTGCACAAATGAGCTTATTATTTGTTTGTTGGTTGAAAACCCACACGGGTGTTGGGATGAAAATTTATATACACTAATCCCAATATTTGGTTATACGTTGATCGTTAGATCGACAGGCTACGATGAGCGTTATTATTTAATTTTAACGCTTACACAGTGGAATTAACACTTTGGATGTAGATGGATGATTTGACGATTATACTGATGTGTGTGAAATCCATATAATCCAAATTATATGGTAAATGTTTGAGTCGCATTTCGATTCAGGTGTTCTTTTAAATAAGAATATTTTTACATTAGAAATCCCTTTTATATAAAGTGCATATATTTTCATAATGTATTTTTAATCAACTATATGTCAAAACAAATAATATTTGAAAAAGAAAGAATTTGTAATATAAAGAATACTTCTCATTTAGAGTCTTTATATAAAGAATATTTTTATGATTATTTTAAAATATGTTTGTAGAAGATTACTAGCATTCGCAATTATATTTTGTGATATGAAATAAATTGAGATGTGAAGTGGATTTATCGTGGACGATGTTTTAAACGACATTTGTCCTTTAATCCAATTTACGTTGAAATTATTATTTGGAACTTATGAATCTATTTTATAGATTTAAAAGGGCATTTTCTAAAAATCAAGTTTTTCCAATTTAATATATTAAATAGGAATTAAGTGGAAATTCGATTGGTAATAATCGAAATGGACTTCTGTAAAAGAAGACCGATATTATATATGGAATTTAAGAGGCTTTGCCGTTATTCCATTTATATTATTAGTGTGATAAAGAAATCTATATCGATTATGTATTGATTTGATTTCTGTGGAATTCCATATTTTGGAAATTTATTTATAGCTTTTATTTTCTGAGTTTATCTTTGATAAAATTAATGAGAATCTTTTAAATTTAATATCTTATCAAAAGAATATTCAGAGTTGGAGTGTGGCGTAATGTGTGATTTTCCAATATATTTTTTTAATCCCAAAATGCGCGAGTTATTCAGAAAGACCAGGTTTAACCCATTCTGAATAATCATCATGACGATCAAGAGTCGAAGATGAAGACGGTGATTAAAGACCGAAGGTTTTCACATCGTTGGGATGATGATGACTGGTATCTTGAATTGGGATTGGCTTTCCAAGGCATGGTATTTGGTAATGATCGTCCAAATGCATTTGGAGATCGACGGACACGTTGTTTCGCTCAGACCTAGAGCGGACTTGTAAATGGATTGTGTGTCTGACATTGTATTCATTTCTGCTGTATTTGTTGAATGCTACTGATTATATATTTCTGTTTGGTGGTGAAGAATTTATTCTTTACTTATCACCCTTCTCTAAGACGTATGAGCTTAGAGGTTATATATATATATATTGGTAGATGATCAATAATATGGTAGGGTCTGACAATGTGACATGCTAAGATGCAAATGATCAAGGCTTTGTTAAAAAGCAGGCCTTGTGGTTGATGATAAAATCATAGCCTGTTTAGGCATAGCTTTGTGTATAGCGTGACTTCGCGAGCCTCACACCTCGGTATGAGTCAAAAACGAGATATGGACCGTAGGGAATGCACACGTTTCTTTCTAGCTAGGAGTGGTGTTTGGGCTTTAACACGGCCCAGCATTTTACTTATGTGGATTATGGATTGAGGTACCTCAGGTTTTTATGGGCCGGAAGTGGTCATATTATAGGTCCAAAGGGACCGGGAAACGTGTGTTCAGGCATAGCTAATCCACTACCGTTAGGTAGGGACCGGCCCTACCGCTTCCAAGGGTTCACTGCGGGGGATCCTGAGTCATTTGCTAGAGTGTCTCGAATCTGAAGAGGACGATCCCTAGCCTCGATTTCATGACAGAAAACCAAATTCCCAATATGACGACATTTCGGTTTTGATTGTGAACTTATATACGGCGACATAGTATATGGTACCTATGCCGTCTAAGATTAATACATTTATATTGAAATGTTTTAAATATATATATACACACTAATAATAATATCGTTTTTACGTATCAAGCATCTTTTGACCATTATAAGGTAAAACCCTATCCTCTGGTGTGCGTTGCATTGTGTGATGGGACCTGGGTCTTATAATGGTTTCATTTTCCTAAAAAGCATTATGATTTTTGACGATTTACTTTAATTATGCACCGGCAATCTAATGGAGTAAACCCGTTCCGCGTTAGCGGCGTGGTCCTATGATTAGCCTACTTATTAGGTGAGTTAAGTATAGAATTCTCACACCAGTCCCACGACTGACCTGTAGTTTGTTTCACTTTGCAAACTCGGGTGCCCTCTTTCCACACGGGCAGTCGGGTAGCTTTTTGCAGATATAGTTAAGCAGGATCCTGGATTGAAGTCTGAAGCTGGGTCCAGAATATTGATGGCCTTCCGTTGAGATTAGTTCCGCTGCAATGTATTTAATTTATTGTAAATGTATCTTCCGCTGTATTATTTATTGATGTACTCTGATATATTCTGTACTCTGATGTAACATTTATTATTGATGTTATAAAAGTCTGTGTTGTTGTTCTGATCTGTTGTATGCCCAAAGTTGACGTATGCAGGTTTTGAGCGGTCTCAAATCGATCTTGCGATCGATTGGGGTCGGGCGAAATCAAGGGAGTTACAACTTATGTGCTTTGATCCTTCTCCATGATCTTCATAGATTTCATAGTGAATTAGCATTCGATTTTGGCTTTGAAGAGGAGAAGAGATTGTATGAATGATGCTTGAGAGATTTATTGTGTAGCTTGAATGAGATCGAGGGAGTTTAGATTCAATTGTGGAGAGCTCTAATGATCATTGATTTGGATTTGATCTTCATGAAGTTAGAAAAGTGTTGTTGAATCCATGGAAGCCAATAGTGAAGTTATCGATGAGCTTTGAATTTGACGGATTCTCCTCCTCAGAATGAATTTTCTGTCCCCCTTCAATGAGGAAGTGAGGGAGTATTTATAGGTGATTTTAGCCTGGGTTACAATTCTGTAATTATGCCGAAAATGCCATGACTCAATTTCGACATGACTTCAACTCGCCATGACTCATGTCGCCCTGACTTGAGTCCGATATGACTCAAACACGCCATGAATTGCTTGCGGGTTGAACTGGTTCGCGACATGGAAACTCTACAATGATTTGCGACATGAAATTATATGTCATGAACCTTGTGTCATGCTCTTTCTTACTCCCACACGCGTCTTGAGTTCATTTGTAATGCCCCGGGAAAATTCGACGCTCGAATTTTCAACAACAATACTTAATCCCGTATTACTTGTCAAAAATCCAAGTATCGAACCCCAAACTGTTAATAGAAAGAAGTTAGAGGATGAGAAATAGGAAGAAAGAAATTTTAGAATAAAAGAAAGAAGAAGAACACATCAGAATCTCACAGCGGAACGAGTAAATATAATATAACAAATTTCTTTGAAAAGAAGACTGTATATATACATACCATTTATCAGAGTAAACATACATCAATCACAGCGGAAATACTTGTATAACTAACGGTGAGCCCTCCTGCTTCCAACTCTGAAACTTGTAGCGGAACCTAACCTGTAAATATGCTTGGTCTGACCCGAGCACATTTGATTTAAAACAAAAACACACCGGGTCAGTCTGGAATACTTTCAGTGATAAATTCACAGAACACACAACTTGTTTAACTTTGGAAAATCCCTTTGAAATAAAAAGATAATAGTAAGACCAGCCCACACATAAACATGGACGGTTTTTACCTTACTATAACCCAAAACGTTTTTGAAATCAATATCTTTTTCTGATATTATCATAGTGTCTAAATACAAGTAAATATCAATTTAGAGGAACGCTTGCATCTCACGCTCCCCATATATAGTATACAAACCAAAACCGTGGGCGCTTATTGGATATTGGATTCCCACTTGACAAGGTATGGGTCCACCTTCCGAACGTGTATCTCTAGAGGCGAATACACTGGGTTCAACAAGAACGTCTTGCAACCCGGCCCACACATGACTGACCACTCATTTCGCTTGAGTGTATCGAATGTATATCACCGACGGTTGGGCTCAAACCACCGTCTCCCGAAAAGGGACAACATCGATAGATACAAGAAGCAAAAGGAATTTCTCTAGATTGGTGATTATACATCCTAATGGGAGCGACCCACATAGCCATGCTGCCTGCCCGATTTTTGTCATTTCCCGGTTGATGAGGCTTGAGGCTACGCTTTACCATCACATCAGATTCACTTCGAATGCCACATTGTCAGATCCATCGAAATCACTAATTGACATCTACAACAATACATTACGTGTCAGCTAAAGAAGTTTCCTTCTCTGCTTCACTCTTGGTATGGCTGGAGAAATCAATGTACATGACCTTTCTGGAAATACTCTATTAGACATCCATCCATACAAGTCATCCAGGATCAGGATGAACCGAAGGCACTCTCCTACTGCATCCTAGGTATCACCCTATAGATCAGTAGCGAGAAGTCCTTGCAATCCGAAGATTTCAATCACGACAGAATCACAAGTCAAAATATCTTCGGGAGCGACCTTTAGAAACCCAACTAGTAGTTCTTCCACTCATGAAGATCAACGGTCTTCAATGCTCCTCGACCATCTTCTGATATCTTCGACGTTACGTATTTGCTGGTCGGAATGGGTTTCGAATATAAATTCGATCCCGGTCTTTCCGTACCAACAATCGATAAAAGGCCAAACTTTGATAGTCGGTGATTTAACTATCAAATCATAACAGTGTATCTCAGTGGACTGGCAGCTCAGGTCCTTTATATGAAATATCCCATAAAACCAATTTATCGATTTCTTATAATCGACTTCATAACTTTATCTTAACGAAACTCTTATGGGTTTCGTTACTTGAAAACATTACTCGCTACTCGCTCTAGCACAACATACTTACCAAGCTTCTCTTTTTATTTCCTTTGTTTGGAAATAATGCCATCTTTTATAAATCATCCTTTATTTCTTTTGGTCGTTAACATCGTATAATTACCTCAAAACCCTTTTGAATTTCTCTTTGATTTGAAATCCTGGTTATAGTTCTAATAATCCACTTTCCCTTTTTCTTTATCATTTTCATATCGTTATATTCTTATTCAATCAACGACAAATATTTAATTACCAAAATCTCTTTCTTATCATGATTAAACCACTTTGCTTAATCTCGTCCCCAGGTGAACGCTTGTTTTAAAATCCTTATTTTGGGTAAAACCCCTTTTTCATACTCGTTTATACGATTTGAATTAGATTCAATTCCTTTCGATGCTAATCCATTTTTAAAGGTTTGTTTTAAATAAAATGATAAATTCCATTTATCGCAAAACATCTCGATAATCACTTCTCTATACATTACAACAAATATCATCTCTCGATAATAGCGGAGCCGTTCAAGTTGGGGTATTCCAATTACCTCTCAGACCTTGATCGACAACGTTCTTATCTCAAGATAGATAAAAGCTTATAATTCAAAACCAATGTCAAACCATCTCAATAATCCAATATGTTATTCCCATTTCCATTTATCTTGGTTTTATAAACCATTTTCTTTCATTTGAAAACCCACCTTTCATATTAATTTCTTTTTATTAATTGAGCAAAACTCTGATTGGAATGTACGCCTTAGGTTGCACCCATATTTACAAATCTTGTTTATACGATTTGAAATAAATTCAAATCCCTTTTCATACTAATCTATCCATAACTTACATTTATTTTAAAGGAAATCTCAAGTCTTTTAAATGTCAATCCTTTTGATTTGATCAATTTAAAACAAATTGACACAATCGTCAAATTCCAACTTTAAACGATTGATTTTCGCCCACCGTACATATCAGTTAACCATTAACTGATTTACGTTATTATTTCTTCCTTAAATTTATTAAATCACTTAATAAATTTAAAACATCAGTTATTTGATTATAAGAACAATTATTTCATTTCACTAACCCGTAGGTTAGTTCCTGACTGCAGTTCATGAATGACTGCAGTTCATAAATGACAGGATAAACAGTTGGTTCCTGCCAACCATAACCCTCAGTTAAGCGACTAACTGACTTCTATTCAATTTCTCTTCTTAAAATAATTAAATAACTTAATTAATTTAAAACATCGGTTAATTGTTATGTAAAAACAATTATTCCTTTTCACTAACTGTATGTTAGCTTCGACTGCAGTATTAAAAATCTCTATTGAAACTGATTATAAACATATAAGGAAAATTATAAACATTTTTCCATATAACATAAATAAATACTTTAATTTATTTAAAAACATCACTTTGCTTATTGTATAAACATTTATTTAGTTTACTGATTCATATACTAGCTCCTTACTTTGCTGTTCGTAAACAGCGTAAAAATTCATTGTATGACTAAATAAATAATCATGTTTGTAAAACATGATGTAATTATAAACATTTTTATAAAACTTCTTATTCATTAAAAATAAAATGAAATAAACCCCAAAGATTTAATTCAGTTATAAAATAAATTTTATAACTTGAAACTGCATTTGTTCGCCTGACGGCAAAACGATGTTTTGAAAAAAACTATAGATTTAAACCCTCACTGCCAACCACTATCGACCGACTAAAAATCACATCAACGGTCACATCAATTCAACAATCAACAGGTTTTGATGTCAATTGGGGTTCAACAGTTATGTGCAACCAGTATAAAAATAAACAACACACACAAGTTATTTTGAGGAATCCGGTCGGATCCCTCCAACCTGTTCTTCTCTGCATCACAGATGGTTATCACATTTAAATAAATAATTTAACAGCAATAATAAAACAAACAATCATCTAATCAACCATAAGCAACCAATGCAGTCAATCAACCAGTATTTATTTTTTTAATGGATTTATCACATCATAGTAACCCAGAAAAGTGTGAGAATTAACTCACCTTATTTCGATTGATGGTTCACGCATCGTTTTGTATAATTTCAAACAGACGTTTAAAATTACACGAAATTCTCAGCAGCTCCAAAGGTAGCCAATCAGCGCGTACAGTGATTCCAATGAATCTGGTACGCCTGAATCCGATAACGAACGGACGATTTATTATGATTACAAGTTATATCTCGTAAAAAGAGAAACTGAATTATAATTAACTTAAGTAATTATTAATTTAACTGTAATGACCTATTACCTTAATTTCCGTTATTATAAGCCATGTCAGCAACTCCAATTGGCATTAACGTGTTTTCTTGAATTGATACTTTCCGAACCCGATACCCATTCCCTCCTATATTTCCACTTCTGTGAAATCACGCATGTGCATCTTTTCACTGCATGTATGTTAAGAGTGGGGGAAGCTCGGACTGGTGGAGTGCGTGATGTGATGGGTGGAGGAGTTCAGGTTTCAGCATTTTAACAAAGTGAAGTCAGTTTGCGGTTTATGTAGTAAAGAAGCTTTGCAAAATATTGGTGAACTGGTTTCAGGGGAACGGATGGCAACTGGGGAAAGTGGGTTTTCAAAGATCAAAGGAAACAATCGGTTTCAGGTAGCTGATAAGAAGAAGACGTGTGGCAGCTAGCTACTTCAGACATACGCCCCAACATTATCTTCCCCCTTCTAAAACGTGTGCACCCCCTACCGTGACACATGGTGCCTTACTTTCCCACCTCCATGCGCTACACGTCCATCCTCATGGTACAAACCTCTGCAGCTATCCCACTTCCAACATATGGCTCCAGACCGAGTTCTTTCATCAACTAAAACACCGTTACTTCTCTTTTCTTCCTTTTTTCTTGTTGTATTTTCAAACGCGTGTATGCAAATCTTCCCCCACGAGAATAATACACATGCTGCATTTGTAAATAAGCACACCCTCTCCTATCTTTCTTCTACTTTAAATATTTTCCTGTAGCTTGTTTGCCAATGCCACACGTTTTAAACTCCGTGCAGCAACCCCCTTCCAAGTTTTCCTTCATCCTCTCCACCTTTCGCCATGTACTCTTGCCCCTCCCTGCTCCTTCTTCTCACGTCTGTTCTTACTCCAACCATCCTCTCCCTCACGCATAAGAGCTTCACCACACAAATGTTTCCATCCGAACACCAACACCCCAGCAGCAAACTCGGCCTCCCAGATCTCCACTATCCGAACCACCGCAGCATGCCTGAACGCGGTCCCGCAACCGTTTTCCAGTCTCTCCATTCGAGGCCCTCATCGCGGTTACTATATACATATACATACATATTGGGTTTGGGTTTTATTTTGCCAAGGGGGAGAAGTTGTTATGGTGAAAGATCGAACAGCTTATTTGAAGAATGTTTTTATTATTATTTTCTTTTGAGAAGAAGATTTCAAGTAGCCGAATGGTATTTATAGGAATAAAGTCGTGGTGGCCACGGCATATAAATTAATATATTATATTTTTATATTATAAATATAGGTCTTAGTCTATATTTTTAATGTAGCATGAAGGTGGGATTTTCCATACGACTTGGTCGGCACGGTTTCAACAATTATTGGGTAAACATGGAGTAGGTATTGAAAAAAGGATTACCATGCCTGCTGCATGCTTTTAATTCGACAAGACAAAGCATTATAGGGTAGAAATAGGATTTACAGCGAAGACTGGTGCGGCTTGTGAGAAAACTGGGTTGTAATTGGGGTCGGTTATATTTTCAAAACTTTAGAGTGAAGTAATAGTTTGAAAATATATATTTTCTAATTCATACAGGCTGTTGTTTCACTTAGAAAGAGATAGGAAAAATAATAATAATATGTGTGGTTAGACAGCACGCTGGTTGGATAGAGGTAGTATAGATCAAGTTGTATTTTATTTGTTTTATGGTTTCAATCTTAGTGTGTTGCGTTATTTAGGATTTCGTTCATATCCGGACTGCCACGGACAGAAACGAGAACATGGTCGTGTCGAGCGAGGTGCCACGATCCCAAAAATATAATAATACCGGTAGATTGACTTATACTGTGAAAACCCAAATTCGCTGCTTAAGGGTGCAAAATACTCCAAATAAAAAGTTGCATATTAAATTAATTAAAAATTACAGTAAAATTCAAAAAATTAAATTAACACTATGTCTCAAAAGAACCTTGTCCAAATTCAAATCCAGTATGTAGTTATTTCAAATAAACCGTTATGGTCGATAAACGATTACGCCGCTGTTTTCTTGAATATTTAATTTGGACATAACTCGCAATCTATAACGTGGAATCTTGATTTTTCACTTCTATTAGGTAGATATAGTTCAACAGATTCCAACGTTTCTTATTTCATAGAAATCCGACTTAATTTGGGCCCTGTACAGCCAATTAAAGTTCAAAATGCCAAAACACGAACTGCCGCGCCGCTGCAGTTCGTTATTTAATTAAATTATAAACTATATATATTCATCGTCGTCATTTAGCCGAAATCATCAATATAATTTAATATAGACTAATATTCAACTATTCCAAACTACCAGTTCACACTATATTGCCAACTCAACATTTTCTGACGGTTTGGAAACTTAAAATATTATTTATTTAAATAATATATTCTTAAATAAATCGTTAAATTCAATTATTTAAATCAAACCCATATTTTAAATAAAATAAATTAAATAATTACCAGAAAAATGCGGGTCGTTACATTCCTTCCCCCTTAAAATAATTTCGTCCTCGAAATTGCTAAGGTAGAAAAAAGTGTCAAACTCGTTATGTTTACGAAAAAAAATATATTTAATTAAACGCTGTTTCTAATTTCAAATCTAACCCAACTGGGTTTTAAAACCAAATTATTTCAGATAACGAAATTTTCTAAAAATTTCTAAAATATTCTAACACCTTAAATTCTGGAAAAATTTCGGCAGAGTCTCCCATGTACGGAGGGACATCTGCAATATCGCAGGATCAAGAAATATGTATACATCGACCAACAGGGTCGGAAAAATCCAAAATCCAAACTCAAAACCCAAACAAAAATCGAAATTTTATATTTTGCGTAGGCGTACCTTTTTGCGAGCGCTATTACGCGATTAGTGATATATATATATGTTTGCTTACTCGACTAGCACACCAAACTAGATTCAAATTTCTCCAGAGTTTTTCTTGGATTAACTTTGTACCTGTACTCAACTCCAATAAAATCCATTATTATTCAAACCAAAGTCAATTTGATCCAAATATCTCCCACATCATCCAATTCCAACAATTGGAAATGACCACATCACTTTATTCAACTCTGATAGACTTAGCAATCCATTTATTTTAAACATCCATTCAAATTAATCTTGGTTTAATTCCTTTACTTGATCAGTTCAGATTGGTTTCAACCAACAGTTGGTGAATTTTATACACTCCATCCAATATCAAACAACAACCAAGGCATTCAATTCAACAAAACCATTTTGGTTAATATTTCTCATTTGCTTTTACTTTGTTTTCACATTCATTGATTTACATTGGATTAATTCCATCCAATTATCCTTTACTCGATTTCACAAGTGAAATTTCTTTATTTCTGTTCAATATTCCAATTTGAATTCTTATTCAAGTTATTCAAACAAATCTATTTTATAATCGATTCAGAAAATATATTTATAACAAAAATATAATCCGGGCAAAACTATAAAAAAAATTTTTTTATAAGAAATTACAAATACGCGCTCTCATATATACACTCAAACTCAATCTAGGGCATTACTAACCCCATCTCTATCGAGTTACGCCACAGAGCCAAGGTTATCACTAAACCAATAGCTCTGATACCAACTGTAACGGCCCGGGAAAATTCGACGCTCGAATTTTCAACAACAATACTTAATCCCGTATTACTTGTCAAAAATCCAAGTATCGAACCCCAAACTGTGAATAGAAAGAAGTTAGAGGATGAGAAATAGGAAGAAAGAAATTTTAGAATAGAAGAAAGAAGAAGAACACATCAGAATCTCACAGCGGAACGAGTAAATATAATATAACAAATCTCTTTGAAAAGAAGACTGTATATATACATACCATTTATCAGAGTAAACATACATCAATCACAGCGGAAATACTTGTATAACTAACGGTGAGCCCTCCTGCTTCCAACTCTGAAACTTGTAGCGGAACCTAACCTGTAAATATGCTTGGTCTGACCCGAGCACATTTGATTTAAAACAAAAACACACCGGGTCAGTCTGGAATACTTTCAGTGATAAATTCACAGAACACACAACTTGTTTAACTTTGGAAAATCCCTTTGAAATAAAAAGATAATAGTAAGACCAGCCCACACATAAACATGGACGGTTTTTACCTTACTATAACCCAAAACGTTTTTGAAATCAATATCTTTTTCTGATATTATCATAGTGTCTAAATACAAGTAAATATCAATTTAGAGGAACGCTTGCATCTCACGCTCCCCATATATAGTATACAAACCAAAACCGCGGGCGCTTATTGGATATTGGATTCCAACTTGACAAGGTATGGGTCCACCTTCCGAACGTGTATCTCTAGAGGCGAATACACTGGGTTCAACAAGAACGTCTTGCAACCCGGCCCACACATGACCGACCACTCATTTCGCTTGAGTGTATCGAATGTATATCACCGATGGTTGGGCTCAAACCACCGTCTCCCGAAAAGGGACAGCATCGATAGATACAAGAAGCAAAAGGAATTTCTCTAGATAGGTGATTATACATCCTAATGGGAGCGACCCACATAGCCATGCTGCCTGCCCGATTTTTGTCATTTCCCGGTTGATGAGGCTTGAGGCTACGCTTTACCATCACATCAGATTCACTTCGAATGCCACATTGTCAGATCCATCGAAATCACTAATTGACGTCTACAACAATACATTACGTGTCAGCTAAAGAAGTTTCCTTCTCTGCTTCACTCTTGGTATGGATGGAGAAATCAATGTACATGACCTTTCTGGAAATACTCTATCAGACATCCATCCATACAAGTCATCCAGGATCAGGATGAACCGAAGGCACTCTCCTACTGCATCCTAGGTATCACCCTATAGATCAGTAGCGAGAAGTCCTTGCAATCCGAAGATTTCAATCACGACAGAATCACAAGTCAAAATATCTTCGGGAGCGACCTTTAGAAATCCAACGAGTAGTTCTTCCGCTCATGAAGATCAACGGTCTTCAATGCTCCTCGACCATCTTCTGATATCTTCGACGTTACGTATTTGCTGGTCGGAATGGGTTTCGAATATAAATTCGATCCCGGTCTTTCCGTACCAACAATCGATAAAAGGCCAAACTTTGATAGTCGGTGATTTAACTATCAAATCATAACAGTGTATCTCAGTGGACTGGCGGCTCAGGTCCTTTATATGAAATATCCCATAAAACCAATTTATCGATTTCTTATAATCGACTTCATAACTTTATCTTAACAAAACTCTTATGGGTTTCGTCACTTGAAAACATTACTCGCTACTCGCTCTAGCACAACATACTTACCAAGATTCTCTTTTTATTTCCTTTGTTTGGAAATAATGCCATCTTTTATAAATCATCCTTTATTTCTTTTGGTCGTTAACATCGTATAATTACCTCAAAACCCTTTTGAATTTCTCTTTGATTTGAAATCCTGGTTATAGTTCTAATAATCCACTTTCCCTTTTTCTTTATCATTTTCATATCGTTATATTCTTATTCAATCAACGACAAATATTTAATTACCAAAATCTCTTTCTTATCATGATTAAACCACTTCGCTTAATCTCGTCCCCAGGTAAACGCTTGTTTTAAAATCCTTGTTTTGGGTAAAACCCCTTTTTCATACTCGTTTATACGATTTGAATTAGATTCAATTCCTTTCGATGCTAATCCATTTTTAAAGGTTTGTTTTAAATAAAATGATAAATTCCATTTATCGCAAAACATCTCGATAATCACTTCTCTATACATTACAACAAATATCATCTCTCGATAATACCGGAGCCGTTCAAGTTGGGGTATTCCAATTACCTCTCAGACCTTGATCGACAACGTTCTTATCTCAAGATAGATAAAAGCTTATAATTCAAAACCAATGTCAAACCATCTCAATAATCCAATATGTTATTCCCATTTCCATTTATCTTGGTTTTATAAACCATTTTCTTTCATTTGAAAACCCACCTTTCATATTAATTTCTTTTTATTAATTGAGCAAAACTCTGATTGGAATGTACGCCTTAGGTTGCACCCATATTTACAAATCTTGTTTATACGATTTGAAATAAATTCAAATCCCTTTTCATACTAATCTATCCATAACTTACATTTATTTTAAAGGAAATCTCAAGTCTTTTAAATGTCAATCCTTTTGATTTGATCAATTTAAAACAAATTGACACAATCGTCAAATTCCAACTTTAAACGATTGATTTTCGCCCACCGTACATATCAGTTAACCATTAACTGATTTACGTTATTATTTCTTCCTTAAATTTATTAAATCACTTAATAAATTTAAAACATCAGTTATTTGATTATAAGAACAATTATTTCATTTCACTAACCCGTAGGTTAGTTCCTGACTGCAGTTCATGAATGACTGCAGTTCATAAATGACAGGATAAACAGTTGGTTCCTGCCAACCATAACCCTCAGTTAAGCGGCTAACTGACTTCTATTCAATTTCTCTTCTTAAAATAATTAAATAACTTAATTAATTTAAAACATCGGTTAATTGTTTTGTAAAAACAATTATTCCTTTTCACTAACTGTATGTTAGCTTCGACTGCAGTATTAAAAATCTCTATTGAAACTGATTATAAACATATAAGGAAAATTATAAACATTTTTCCATATAACATAAATAAATACTTTAATTTATTTAAAAACATCACTTTGCTTATTGTATAAACATTTATTTAGTTTACTGATTCATATACTAGCTCCTTACTTTGCTGTTCGTAAACAGCGTAAAAATTCATTGTATGACTAAATAAATAATCATGTTTGTAAAACATGATCTAATTATAAACATTTTTATAAAACTTCTTATTCATTAAAAATAAAATGAAATAAACCCCAAAGATTTAATTCAGTTATAAAATAAATTTTATAACTTGAAACTGCATTTGTTCGCCTGACGGCAAAACGATGTTTTGAAAAAAACTATAGATTTAAACCCTCACTGCCAACCACTGTCGACCGACTAAAAATCACATCAACGGTCACATCAATTCAACAATCAACAGGTTTTGATGTCAATTGGGGTTCAACAGTTATGTGCAACCAGTATAAAAATAAACAACACACACAAGTTATTTTGAGGAATCCGGTCGGATACCTCCAACCTGTTCTTCTCTGCATCACAGATGGTTATCACATTTAAATAAATAATTTAACAGCAATAATAAAACAAACAATCATCTAATCAACCATAAGCAACCAATGCAGTCAATCAACCAGTATTTATTTTTTTAATGGATTTATCACATCATAGTAACCCAGAAAAGTGTGAGAATTAACTCACCTTATTTCGATTGATGGTTCACGCATCGTTTTGTATAATTTCAAACAGACGTTTAAAATTACATGAAATTCTCAGCAGCTCCAAAGGTAACCAATCAGCGCGTACAGTGATTCCAATGAATCTGGTCCGCCTGAATCCGATAACGAACGGACGATTTATTATGATTACAAGTTATATCTCGTAAAAAGAGAAACTAAATTATAATTAACTTAAGTAATTATTAATTTAACTGTAATGACCTATTACCTTAATTTCCGTTATTATAAGCCATGTCAGCAACTCCAATTGGCATTCACGTGTAATCTTGAATTGATACTTTCCGAACCCGATACCCATTCCCTCCTATATTTCCACTTCTGTGAAATCACGCATGTGCATATTTTCACTGCGTGTATGTTAAGAGTGGGTGCTTGCAGAACAGAGAGTAGGAAGTTTCGCTGTTTTTTTTTTTTTTTTTTACGGTGGGGAAGCTCGGATTGGTGGAGTGCGTGATGTGATGGGTGGAGGAGTTCAGGTTTCAGCATTTTAACAAAGTGAAGTCAGTTTGCGGTTTATGTAGTAAAGAAGCTTTGCAAAATATTGGTGAACTGATTTCAGGGGAACGGATGGCAACTGGGGAAAGTGGGTTTTCAAAGATCAAAGGAAACAATCGGTTTCAGGTAGCTGATAAGAAGAAGACGTGTGGCAGCTAGCTACTTCAGACATACGCCCCAACATTATCTTCCCCCTTCTAAAACGTGTGCACCCCCTACCGTGACACATGGTGCCTTACTTTCCCACCTCCATGCGCCACACGTCCATCCTCATGGTACAAACCTCTGCAGCTATCCCACTTCCAACATATGGCTCCAGACCGAGTTCTTTCATCAACTAAAACACCGTTACTTCTCTTTTCTTCCTTTTTTCTTGTTGTATTTTCAAACGCGTGTATGCAAATCTTCCCCCACGAGAATAATACACATGCTGCATTTGTAAATAAGCACACCCTCTCCTATCTTTCTTCTACTTTAAATATTTTCCTGTAGCTTGTTTGCCAATGCCACACGTTTTAAACTCCGTGCAGCAACCCCCTTCCAAGTTTTCCTTCATCCTCTCCACCTTCCGCCATGTACTCTTGCCCCTCCCTGCTCCTTCTTCTCACGTCTGTTCTTACTCCAACCATCCTCTCCCTCACGCATAAGAGCTTCACCACACAAATGTTTCCATCCGAACACCAACACCCCAGCAGCAAACTCGGCCTCCCAGATCTCCACTATCCGAACCACCGCAGCATGCCTGAACGCGGTCCCGCAACCGTTTTCCAGTCTCTCCATTCGAGGCCCTCATCGCGGTTACTATATACATATACATACATATTGGGTTTGGGTTTTATTTTGCCAAGGGGGAGGAGTTGTTATGGTGAAAGATCGAACAGCTTATTTGAAGAATGTTTTTATTATTATTTTCTTTTGAGAAGAAGATTTCAAGCAGCCGAATGGTATTTATAGGAATAAAGTCGTGGTGGCCACGGCATATAAATTAATATATTATATTTTTATATTATAAATATAGGTCTTAGTCTATATTTTTAATGTAGCATGAAGGTGGGATTTTCCATACGACTTGGTCGGCACGGTTTCAACAATTATTGGGTAAACATGGAGTAGGTATTGAAAAAAGGATTACCATGCCTGCTGCATGCTTTTAATTCGACAAGACAAAGCATTATAGGGTAGAAATAGGATTTACAGCGAAGACTGGTGTGGCTTGTGAGAAAACTGGGTTGTAATTGGGGTCGGTTATATTTTCAAAACTTTAGAGTGAAGTAATAGTTTGAAAATATATATTTTCTAATTCATACAGGCTGTTGTTTCACTTAGAAAGAGATAGGAAAAATAATAATAATATGTGTGGTTAGACAGCACGCTGGTTGGATAGAGGTAGTATAGATCAAGTTGTATTTTATTTGTTTTATGGTTTCAATCTTAGTGTGTTGCGTTATTTAGGATTTCGTTCATATCCGGACTGCCACGGACAGAAACGAGAACATGGTCGTGTCGAGCGAGGTGCCACGATCCCAAAAATATAATAATACCGGTAGATTGACTTATACTGTGAAAACCCAAATTCGCTGCTTAAGGGTGCAAAATACTCCAAATAAAAAGTTGCATATTAAATTAATTAAAAATTACAGTAAAATTCTAAAAATTAAATTAACACTATGTCTCAAAAGAACCTTGTCCAAATTCAAATCCGGTATGTAGTTATTTCAAATAAACCGTTATGGTCGATAAACGATTACGCCGCTGTTTTCTTGAATATTTAATTTGGACATAACTCGCAATCTATAACGTGGAATCTTGATTTTTCACTTCTATTAGGTAGATATAGTTCAACAGATTCCAACGTTTCTTATTTCATAGAAATCCGACTTAATTTGGGCCCTGTACAGCCAATTAAAGTTCAAAATGCCAAAACACGAACTGCCGCGCCGCTGCAGTTCGTTATTTAATTAAATTATAAACTATATATATTCATCGTCGTCATTTAGCCGAAATCATCAATATAATTTAATATAGACTAATATTCAACTATTCCAAACTGCCAGTTCACACTATATTGCCAACTCAACATTTTCTGACGGTTTGGAAACTTAAAATATTATTTATTTAAATAATATATTCTTAAATAAATCGTTAAATTCAATTATTTAAATCAAACCCATATTTTAAATAAAATAAATTAAATAATTACCAGAAAAATGCGGGTCGTTACATCATTAATGTAGTAGTGGACAGTCCGAACATGACGGAGCGACATAACTCCAGTTATTTAAATGTTTGCTTCAATAGTTGATGCATGTGGGGACCAATTGTCAAACTGTATATGCGACATGCGGTATGATTTTAAGATCGCTAATGAATCGATTAAAGTAGCGACGACTTGGATGTATGAATCTCCTTTCTAACGGTGTGACTCAGTCCCCAGGTATTCAATGACTTACTTTATGTGATATGACTTACCCTTATTGGGTACAGCTGTCATCAGCTCATATATCTTGGTACGCTGTTTGTATAAAGCCGCGACTTGAAGACATGCGATATATGTATGTCATGACTTTGTCTTGGCAACGCTGCATGGGTTCACCGTATGGACCACTCCCCTTATGAATAAATAAACCGTCCCACGTATGTATCCATGCAACGCCACTTAAGCCATTATGCAGGAACAACTTGGTGAGAGTGTGAGCGACATGAATCTCTAGCGGTACGAATGAACTGCTCGTGTTTTACTTTAACGACATGAAGACTAGCCCAAGTCATGAATGGAATCATCGACTTAGTTATAAAATGTCCCAATGTTGTAAATGCGACATGATAAGTCATGCCGCATGCGCTCGGTCCAGATACATGGGATTGCTGTTCATCATTGAAGGACTTGCTCATGTCGGTCTGAGCGATTTGATCGAGAGCCTATAGTGCGAAGCTTATGGTTAGAAGCATTTCTGTCGTGTCGACGACTTGGTTCGGACGACTCGACTTATGTCGTGCCGACTCGACTTATGTCGTGTCGACGACTTGGTTCAGACGACTTGCTATCTCTGTTTTCCCTGCGTCTGTCTTTTATTTAAGGGATTGGCATACAAATTTTGTGTTGAGGTGATTCAACTTTGAAGTAGGTTTTCTTATATTACGAAACTGCTTTTTTTTCATATTTATTTACCAGTTGCAATCCAAAAGTACACGATACTCTTTTTACTTAAGCATTTTTTTTGTGTTTATCATATTGTTTCATTTTTTTCTATTTGCTTCATTACTTTGGTCATGAAATTCATTATGCTATGTTACATTAGCATTTTTAACTCCCTGTGTACTATAAGACTCCTATGAATTATAAGACTGCAATTTGTAATTTGTGTTGACTTTTATCTAGGTAACAATCTAATTTACAAAAATGTTATTTGTGTTTTGACACTTATCTAATTAACAAAAATGTAAGTTTTGTTTTGACTCTTATCTAATTTACAAAAATGATATTTGTGTTTTGACCCGAATCAATTTGACAAAAATGGTATTTGTGTTTTGACACAAATCTATTCAACAAAAAATGTCATTTTAGTTTTGACTATTTAATTTCAACAAAAAATGATATTTTTGTTAGACAAGTTTTATTTTGACAAAAATGTAAATTTTGTTTCAACTATTATATTTTGACAAAAATGTATATTTTGTTTCAACTAATTTATTTTGACAAAAATGACTAATTTGTTTCAACTAATTTATTTAGAAAAAAATGTAAATTTTAATTCAACAGTTATATTTTGACAAAAATGATAATTTTAATCCAACTATTCTAATTTGTCAAAAATGACAAATTTAATTCAACTGTTCTGATTTGACAAAAATGAAAATTTTAGTTCAGTGATCATATTTTGGCAAAAATGATAATTTTAATCATAATTAATTAATTTTAATTATAAAAAAGTAGAATTCTCACCTTGATCGGTTTTATTTTCTATTTTTATTTCTGTACAACTCAGATTTAAATCTGACTTGAATTCTGATTTGCTTCGTTTTTGTTCCAATCAGTTCTATCTCGAAGCTCTCCTTTTTTTGACTCTAACGCAACTGATTTCATGATATTCTGATTTAAAATGAGCGAGTTATGGCGATTTATACTTTAAACAATTTAAATACGTAATTAATTAAATTAATTAATTAATTACCTAACCCATTTCGTAATCATCATCCATCAGTTATTTCATTCCAGGCAACTTCGAAGAACCCAAATCACGATACCCCTACTTTAATTCGCACAGCACCAGACCCCTCCGACCATCGATCAACCATCGTCACTCCGAAGCCTCGCTTGGCGCGTTCCTTCCCACGATTTGGGCGAGCTTCGGTGGCTCATGGAGCCCTAAAACCGCAACCAAACGTGATTGCTTCCAGCTCAAATTTTGAGCGATCCATAACCCGAAAAACCATCATCACCATTGGATTTTCAATCCATGAAGGGGTCTTCATTTTTTCCTTAGAAAATTCTTGAGAATATTGAACGGATTTAGAGATTTGCGGGAGCGATTTTCATAATATATTGGCCATTAATTCAAGAGGGTGGCGGCTGTATGTTTTAGGGTTTAGAAAATTCTAGGGTTATTTATAATAAAATAATATTAAATTCCTTAATTTCTTAGTTAAAGCCCATTAACCCTTAACAGCTCCAAATTCATCCCAACGATGGTTGTCCCTAGCCAAATACCCCCGTCCCGAACATAATGGACTAGGTCTTGTCTGCCCATTTGATCGTCTCAGGCCACTTTTCTTTAAATTAAAATATAAATTATTTAATTATTTAATTTGATCGTACATTTAAACTTACTTGGTCCACAAACTGACTCCCAAAATTCCCGAAAAATAAATCTTGCTATGTGTTGATGATACGGTCCTAACAAAATTAATTTCATCGAATTTGGGGACTGTTTGAAAAATGGCCATTTTCTGGTCGATCCAATTTGACTGAAATTTACAAAACACGTTTTCTTTTGCCACGCTCACATATTAATTCCAAAAATTATGAAAATTGGAATCTAGCAATAAATTGACATTCCGGATCCAACAAAAGTGGTTTCATCGAAAATGGAGGTCATTTGCAAAATGGCTATATTTAAGGGCCATATATAATATTTAAATATATATAAATTCTATAGCGACTTTTCTAAATTTTAAACTGGACGTTACTTGCAATTTATAAAGTGAAATCTCAGTTTATTACATTCGTTAGAAAAAATTATTGAACCGATTAAAATATTTCTTGTTTCGTCCAATTCTGATTTAAAATGAGTTATGTATATTAAATTGAATTTAGAAATCGAATTTTCAAACTACCGCGCTATTTCAGGCTCGTTTTATAATTAAAATAAATTTATTTGTTTTAACTTCGATTAAAATAAATTTTTCATCGTTATTATTTAAAATAAATTATTTAAATATTCAGAATCCATTAAAATTTCTAAAATAAAAATTTTAAATTGGTTCCAAAATTCTGGGTTGTTACAATCTCCCCCACTTAAAATCTATTTGTCCTCGAAAAGGAACAGAGCTGAAAGTTGTTTAATTAACCAACTCAACTTTCACTCTTTTATAAGTTTCAATAATTTTATTAGTTGAACTAATAATCACACAGCACAATCATCAACCAATTAGTTGATTAGCCTTTCAAATATATTTAACTTTATATATTCAAAAATCATATTTTCTAAAATCAGATTATTTATATAATCGCAAATACGTTAATTATAAACTTGTTTCTCCCAACTCATTCTAGGGCATTTCTACCATATCTTTAACGAGTTTCTCATTCTAGGATGCTAATGATCCTATCTCTAATGAGTATTCTTTTATAGGATATTTCGTTTCCTACCTATGATGAGTCTTTTGTTCAGTTCTAATGAGTTGTACCCCCAAAGATTTGAATTAACCAAAGCTCTGATACTAGCTGTAATGACACGGATTTCGCCCGAACCTAATCAGTCGCTAAATCGACCAAGATGTTTCGAATCCCACATACGCTAACTCTGGGCATACAACACATCAGAACAATTAACAGAACACTTTTATAAACATATAATAATGTTACATCAGAGTACAAAATATCAGAGTACATCGAATATAATAATACAACAGTGGAAGATAATTTACAATGAATTTAATACAGTGCAGCGGAACCATTAAACTGATACAGCGGAAGTCTATCAATGCTCTGGACATAGCTTTAAGCTTCGATCCAGAATCCTGCTCAATATATCTGCAAATTAAGCTACTCGACTGCCCATGTGGAAAAGAGGGCACCCGAGTTTGCAAAGTGAAACAAACTACGAGTCATTCATGGGACTGGTATGAGAAATCTTTCCTAACTTATCTAACAATATGGCGAATCACAGGACCATGCCACTAACGCAGAACAGGTTTACTCCATTGGATTGCCAGTGCATAAATTAAATAAATTTTTATTCAAAACAACGCAATGTTTTTTTAGCAAAATGAAATCATTATAAGACTCAAGTCCAATCACATAATGCAACACAAACTGAAGGATAGAGTTTTACCTTATAATGATCAAACATGCTTGATACGCATAAAATAATATTTAATATTATTATTAGTGTCTAATCAGTTTTAAAATACACCAAAGTAAATGTATAAATCCTAGATGGCATAGCTACCATATACTATGTCGCAATATATAGGTTTATAATCAAAACTGTAATGTCGTATTGGAAATTAGGTTTCCATCATGAGTCAAGGCTAGGGACGATCTCCTTACCGATTCGAGACACTCTAGCAAATGTCTCAGGATTCAAACGCTGGTGAACCCTTGGATCCTGCAGGACCGGTCCACAAATACTTTAGTGGATTGGCGATTTCTGAAAATACGCTTCCCGGTCCTGTTGAACCTATAAATTAGCCACTATCTACCAATATAACCGAGGCCTCGTAATCCATCATCCACATAAGTAAAATGTCAAGGCTTGCAAAACCCTGATACCACTTCTAGCTAGAAAGGAACCTGTGCACTCCCTATGTTCTCTTGTCCCACTTCCGACTCTTACCGGGGTGTGAGGCTCGCGAAGTAGCGCTATACACAAAGCTATGCCTAAACAGGCCGTTCTTTGATCATCAACCACATGGCTCTGCTTTTCATCAAAAGCCTTGATCATTTGCATCTTGGCATGCCACATTAACAATTCACGCCATGCGGTCAATAACTATCAATATATAGCATTTGAACTCATGCGTCTCAAAGAATGGTGTTAAGCACGAGAATAAATTCTTCGCCACCAGACTGATATATATTAAATAGAGTCAATTTACATGGAATGAAATCTAGTGTCAGACACACATCCATTTACAAGTCCTGGGTCTGAACGAAACCGGAGACACCTTGTTCCTCGTCCCGTATGTCCAATACGGAAGAGATGTGCTCGCTTATCCGAACAATCAACAAGTACGTCTGGACAATTACCACTTTAACCCTTTACTAGGAGCTACCCAATGTCGGGCGTTAGTAGTCATCCATTCGTTGTGAAGATCGCCCGTCTTCAATCACCATCTTCATTATCTTCGATTTAAATCATCGTATAATTATTTGAAATGAGATTGAACTTGGTCTTTTCAATTAATTCTCGCATATATATAATTTAAATCATCTCATATCGTTAATATTATTTTATAATGATTTAACGCTATTTTTATTTATATAAAAATAGCTCAATTTAATTTAACAATGCTTTGGGTCCAAAGGTGGCCCTGGCGTTGTTTTTATCCGAGTTTGATTTACACATTCCTTAAAATCTAACTATTGGATTTTATCTAGATTTATATCATTGGAAAGATCTTCCAAAAGCGGTCCTAACGGTTCCAGTTTGGGGAAAATACGACGGTCGGATCTTTCGGTATAATCGTTTAAATAACGATTCCGAAACGCAAACTACCATGCATGATTCGTTTAATTTTAATTTATATATATATAATTATATATAATTATAAATCATTTGACAATTCCACTAACTTGTCTAACATGCCAAATAAAGAATGTTTTATTTTGCATAATCATTTCTTCATGTTGATAATGTCAAATAAAATGTATTTTATTTCATGATGTTTTTGCAAATGACAAACAAAAAGATAATTTTTATTTGTATTTATATTTTTAACTTTAACAAATAAAAAGAAATATTTTATTTGTATATAGTTTCAATGTATGTTTTGACAATAAAAATGATTCTTTAACTTACATACAAATTCTAATGTATGTTGCGACAATAAAAATGATTCTTTAACTTACATACAAATTCTAATGTATGTTGTGACAATAAAAATGATTCTTTAATTTACATACAAATTCTAATGTATGTTGTGACAATAAAAATGATTCTTTAACTTACATACAAATTCTAATGTATGTTGTGACAATAAAAATGATTCTTAAATTTGAATACAAATTCTAATGTATGTTGTGACAATAAAAATGATTCTTAAATTTGCAAACAAATTCTAATGTATGTTGTGATAATAAAAATGATTCTTAAATTTGCATACAAATTCTATTCTATGTTGTGACAATAAAAATGATTCTTTAATTTACATATAAATTCTAATGTATGTTGTGACAATAAAAATGATTCTTTAACTTACATACAAAACCTATTTCAACAAAATGCCTAAAAAGTGATATATTCATTTTTGTTGACAATTCTAGTTCAACCAAATGATTAAAAAGTGATTCATTCAGTTTGTTGACAATTCTATTACAACAAAATGATTAAAATGAATTTTTCATTTTTGTTGACAATTCTATTTCAACAAAATGATTACAATGATATTTTCATTTTTGTTCACAATTCTATTTCAACAAAATGATTACAAGTGATAATTTCATTTTGTTAACAATTCTAGTTCAACAAAATGAATATAAGTGATGATTGCATTTATGTTGACAATTCTAGTTTAACAAAATGATTAAAAGTGATAATTTCATTTTGTTAACAATTATAGTTCAACAAAATAAATAAAAAGTGATAATTTCATTTTGTTAACGATTCTAGTTCAACAAAATGAATAAAAATGGTCTTTTCGTTTTGTTGACAACTCTATTTCAATAAAATTAATATTTTTGCTCAAACACAAATCTATTTAACCAAAAATGTTAATTTTGTTTTAACTCAAATCTCCTTAAAATAAATGTTATTTTTTAAAAATCTTATCTAATTAACAAAAATGTAATTTTTGCTTTGACTCTTATCTAATTAACAAAAATGTAATTATTGTTTTGACTCTTATCTAATTAACAAAATTGTAATTTTTGTTTTGACACTTATCTAATTAACAATCTAATTTACAAAAATGTTATTTGTGATTTGACACTTATCTAATTAACAAAAATGTAAATTTTGTTTTGACTCTTATCAAATTTACAAAAATGTTATTTGTGTTTTGACCCAAATCTATTTGACAAAAATGGTATTTGTGTTTTGTCACACATCTATTCAACAAAAAATGTCAATTTTTTTTACTATTTAATTTCAACAAAAAATGATATTTCTGTTTGACAAGTTTTATTTTGACAAAAATGTAAATTTTCTTCAACAATTATATTTTGACATAAATGTATATTTTGTTTCAACTAATTTATTTTGACAAAAATGACAAATTTGTTTCAACTAATTCATTTAGATAAAAATGTAAATTTTAATTCAACGGTTATATTTTGACAAAAATGATAATTTTAATCCAACTATTCTAATTTGTCAAAAATGACAAATTTTATTCAACTATTCTGATTTGACAAAAATGACAAATTTAATTGAATAATCATATTTTGACAAAAATGATAATTTTAATCCAATAGTTATATTTTGACAAAAATAATAATTTCAATTCAATTATTCTAGTTTGTTAAAAATGACAAATTTAATTCAACTATTCTAATTTGATAAAAATGACAAATTTGGTTTCAACAAAAATGATATATTTTTGTTTCACTATTTTCTTACAACAAAATGTCCTTTTTATTTTAACTATTTGGTTTCAACAAAATTGATATTTTTGTCTCAACCATTTTGTTTCAACAAAAATGATATATTTGTTTTCAACTATTTTATTATAACAAACATGATATATTTGTTTTCAACTATTTTATTATGACAAACATAATATATTTGTTTTCAACAATTTTATTTCAACACACAATCATCAAATTAACAGATCTACATAACAAAATCAATCATCAATCCCAGATAAAATCACATATAACATCAAATAGAATTTAACAGCGGATTGGAAGAAAAATCACGATCATAATTAATTAATTTTAATTATAAAAAAATAGAATTCTCACCTTGATCGGTTTTATTTCTGATTTTTATTTCTGTACATTTAAGATTTGAATTTGCTCTGAATTTTGATTTGCTCCGTTTTTTTCAGTCAGTTCCATCGCGAAGCCCTCCTTCTTGTGAGTCTAACGCAACTAGCTCATGAAATTCTAATTTAAAATGAAGGAGTTATGGCGATTTATACTTTAAACAATTTAAATACATAATAAATTAAATTAATTAATTATTTACTCTACCTATTTTCTAGTCATCATCCATCAGCTATTTCGTTCCAGGCAACTTCGAAGAACCCAAATCGCGATACCCCTACTTCAATTCGCACACCACCAGACCCCTTCGACAATCGATCAACCATCGTCACTCTTAAGCCCCGCTTGGTGCCTTCCTTCCCACGATTTGGGCGAGCTCGGTGGCTCATGGAGCCCTAAAACTGCAGCCAAACGTGGTTGCTTCCAGCTCAAATTTCGAGCGATCCATAACCCGAAAAACCATCATCACCGTTGGATTTTCAGTTCGTGAAGAGCTCTTCATTTTTTCCTTAGAAAATTCTTGAGAATATTGAACGGATTTAGAGATTTGGGGGAGCGATTTTCAGAAGATATTGGCCATTAATTCAAAAGTGTAGCAGCTGTATGTTTTAGAGTTTAGAAAATTCTAGGTTTATTTATAATAAAATAATATTAAATTCCTTAATTTCTTAGTTAAAGCCCGTTAACCCTTAACAGCTCCAAATTCATCCCAACGAGTGTTGTCCCTAGCCAAATACCCCCGTTCCGGACACAATGAACTAGGTCCTGTCATCCAATTTGATCGTCTTAGCCCACTTTTCTTTAAATTAAAATATAAATCATTTAATTATTTAATTTGATCGTACATTTAAATTTACCGGGGCAACAAACCGAATCCAAAAATTCCTGAAAAATAAATCTTGCTATGTTTTGACGATATGGTCCTAAAAAAATTAATTTTGTCGAATTTGGAGATCGTTTGAAAAATGGTCATTTTCTAGTCAATCCAATTTGACTGAAATTGACAAAACACGATTTCTTTTGTCATGCTCGCATATTAATTCCAAAAATTATGAAAATTGGAATCTAGCAATAATTTGACATTTTGGATACAAAAAAAGTAGTTTCATCAAAAATGGAGGTCATTTGCAAAATGGTTATATTTAAGTGCCATATATTATATATAAATATATAAATTCTATAGCGACTTTTCTGAATTTTAAACTGGACATAACTTAAAATTTATAAAGTGAAATCTTAGTTTCTTACATTCGTTAGAAATATATTATAAACAGATTCAATTATTTCTTATTTCGTCCAATTCTGATTTAAACTGAGTTATGTATATTAAATTGAATTTAGAAATCGAATTTTCAAACTGTTGCGCCATTTTAGGCTCGTTTTATAATTAAAATAAATTTATTCGTTTTAACTTCGATTAAAATAATTTTTTCGTAGTTATTATTTAAATTAAATTTGTAACGACCCGTATTTTCAGCGATATATAATTAATTATTTTAATTATTTAAATAGTGAAAATGGTTATTTAATCAAGTTATGGTGAATATTTAATTAATATAATAATTAAATAATATATTTAATTCTGAAATAGTTAGAACTAGTGAATTGGCAATATAATGTGAACTTGGCAATTCAAATTATATAATTCAGTTTATAATTGAATTAGAATAACGAATATATTATATATACAAAGTATGAACATATAATTATATTATAATTAAAATTGAGCTCGAAATGGCGCGGTAGTTCGCTATTTGGCGACTTCAACTTCAACTGGATATACAGGTAAATCGGGTTTCTATGAAACAAGAAACGTTAGGAGCTGGTGAAGTATATTTTTCTGATGGAAGAGAAAAATCAGGATTTCTTCGTGTAGATTGTGAGTTGTGTCCTAATCAAATTTTAAAATAGTCGCTACAGAATCGTTTATCGACTGTAATGGTTTATTCGACATAACTAGATACCAGTTTCGAATTTAAACAAGATTCTTTTGAGACGTAGTGATAATTTAATTTTTAGAATTTTATTGTAATTTTTAATTAATTAAATAAGCAAAATTTTATTTGGAGTATTTTAGACTCTGTATCAATATTTTTGGGTATCACAATATGAGTTTACCTACCAATATTTTTATATTTTTGGGATCACGGCACATTACTTGATTTAATAGTAATTTCATATCAGTCCGTGAGCAAACAGAGTTCCGCATAATGGGGTACACTTTAAAATATATAGATATATATCAATATACACGCTTTTAAAATTGAAATATTATCCCTAAAAGACAACCTAAGACACATATAGCCGCACAATTTATGAAACGTGGAGGGCTAAAGTACCACAAACAAATATATGCTCCACCTCTTGACACGACCTCACATTTCGCTGTACACTTTCCTTAGCAAGTAAGGAACCATTCTATATTTATAATAAAACACCCTCCATCTTTTGTTCTTCTTCCAGCAAGTTTCGTTCTGCCACAAAATGAAAATGTGATACTTATAAGTTGAAACCCTTCGGATAAATCACGTATAACATCAAATACAAGTATAAACCCTCCACAAAAATCTGAAACAATATACTCGTGCTCGTTTGTGTTTCATATAGATAGCACGACGTTGTGGGGTTCTGTTGATGAAGCGCGGTGATCAGCATAGAAATATGTTAATTTATGCACCTATATTTTATCTTTTTTTTTGTATATAAATAAATATTACATTGGGTATTTTCTTGTTGTTTTTACAGATGAATTGTTCAAGCCTTATATAGCTTTAAAAGTGAAGATTTTGTGCCATATACATGAAGATTGCATAAGAAGCTGTCATTGGAGGCTTGTTGTGTTCACACTGGTCACTTTGGAGGGAGATTGGTAGAAAAGATCTTTTAAAATCTTCTGATTGACACATGGCAAAGAGGGATAAGTTGAATATCATACCACAATCTTTGATGAGAAGGCCCATTAGAGGATTAGGATTTCCAATTCATCTATAAAGCACATGTATACCCATTGTAAATCCTATCATATATCTTATTCTATTCTCTTCTCCATTAATAAAACTCTGTAGTGACCCGGATTTTGAGCGACTTTGGTTATCGACGTAAGCTCGACGTCGATAACCAAAATATCGAAAAATCCCGGTAATTAATGAAAGAAATTAGAGGGTGAGGATAGATAAGATAGAACTTATAGAATAGAAGAAGAAGAAGAACATCATCATCAGAGTAACACGAATCTCACAGCGGAACGAATAACATATATTAGATATCATATCCTTGAAATAAATCATTATATGTATATAATACATTATCAAAGTACAACACATACAACACAGCGGAAATAAACTATAGCTATGTGATTCTGAAGCCTCCTGCTCCAGCTCTTCAATGTATCTGCAAATCCCGACTACTTGACTGCCCGTACAAATTTAGGCACCCAAGAGTTTAGGGAAAACAACAAAGTAAACTCCGGGTCAGTCATGGGACTTGTGTGAGTAAAAACAGTTTAAAACAGGTATATGAACAAGTAAACGATATCTCATAAGACCACGCCGCAGAACGGAACGGGTTTTTCCCTTATGAGAATCCAAAATATCTTTATATCAAAAAACTTTTGATATTATAATAATGTCTATGTACAAATAGATATCAACTAGCAGAAACGCTTTCATCTCACGTTCTACATATATAGTATACAATCAAAATCGCAAGCACGTATTGGATAATGGATTTCCAACTATGACAGGGTATGGAACCACCTTCCGATCAGTGTACTCTAGGAACGATACACTGGAGTTCAACAAGAACATCTTGCAACTCAGCCACACATGACCGACCACTCATTTCGCTTGAGTGTATCGAATGTACATCACCAACGGTTGGGATCAGCAACCATTTCCCGTATATATATGGGACAGCATTGATAGATTAAAAGAAGCAATTGAATATTCTCTAGATAGGTGATAATACACCCTACTTCGGTGCGACCGACTTAGCCATGCTGCCTGCCCGATTTCTGTCATTTACCAGTTGATGAGGCTAGAAGCTATGCTTTATCATCATCAGATTCACTTCGAATGCTACATTGTCAAATCCATTGAAATCACTTATTTACGTCTACAACCATACATTACGTGTCAGCTAAAAGAAGTTTCCTTCTCCGCTTCCACTCTTGGTATAGTTGAAGAAATCAATGTACGTGACTGTCTGGAAATACCATGTCAGACATCCATCTTCATTCACTTAGAAATGTCACATCGTCATACCCGCCAAATCACAAATTGACTTATCCAAAAATAACACGGGTATACAGCTAAGAGAAACGAATTCCTCCGCCACCAAATGTGTTTGGACAGATCAACTTACGCGATCCATTGGATATACTCTATCAGACCTTCGTCCATACAAGTTGTCCTGGGACTGGACAAACCGAAGGCACTATTCTGTAAACAGGATAGCCCTTGCATTTTACTCCGTCTTCAATTATTTTTGGCATATATGATTCGCGACGCCTATGCCAATACAGAGTGGTTCTATGGACAATAATCCAACCGGTCTCTCCATATTAACAACGTTAAAATGGTCAAAACTTCGATAGTCGGTGAGTTAACTATCAAAGAAAAACAAGTGTGCAAACAACGATATTATTTCCAAATCTAAATTATATCGAACAAACATCATTTAACATAATCTCTTTAGTTCATTTATCTACTTATCTCCTGTTTCCCTATATTCTAAATTTTTATTTTTATTTTATCAGAAAACATTTCTGATTCTTGTTTGGAAAACATTTCCAAAACTCCTTTACGATCAAACCTTACCATTTCTTAGTTAAGAAGGAAGTCACTCAAGTTGGGGTATAATTACCTCTCAGACCTTAACTGAACAACGTTATAACTTCGAAATGGTCAAAGTTTATCTTTTAAATCTTTAACAACTTCTTTACGCCTTTCTCGGATTCAACTTTACTAATCCACTTCTATATTTAAAACATTGGTTATAACGATAACGTTATAATCCCTACTTTCGAATTTTCTAACTTTAATTATAACTTCTATTCTTATTAGTGAATAATTAACCTAACACTTATTTATTTATAAATAAATAAATCTCTATTTAAACACTGGAAAGTATAAGTACTTTCCCGAATTCGATATAATCGAATTTGCCTATTAACTCTCTTCAAGAAATCTCTATTTGATTAACTCTTCTTCGAATAACCTATATTCGACTAACTCCTTCTTGAATAAACGTTATTCGATAATCTCTCTTCGAATAACTAATATTCGATAACTCTTCCTTTTCAAATATCTCATATTTGAAAATCTCACTTCGATTAAACTATAATCGATAACTCCTTTCGATGAAACTAACATCGATAACTCCTTTCGATGAAACTAACATCGATAACTCCTTTCGATGAAACTAACATCGATAACTTTTTTCGATGAAACTAACATCGATAACTTTAACTCGACTAACTTAACTTGACTCGACTAACTCGACTTACTTGGTTCGACCAATTCGATTCGATTAACTAGGCTCGACTAACTCTATTGGTTTAACTCTAATCGATTAGTTCTATGGTTTAACCCTAATCGATTAATTCTATTTGACTAACCCTATTCGGCTAACTCGACTAAGACCGACCAGGTTTGACTAACCTGACCCATTTGGTTTGACTGACCAGTTTTGGCTAACCTGACCCATTTGGTTTGACTGACCAGGTTTGGCTAACCTGACCCATTTGGTTTGACTGACCAGGTTTGGCTAACCTGACCCATTTGGTTTGACCACTGGGCTTGACTACTTGGTTCGACCACTTGGTTTGACCATTTGGTTCGAATACCATATTCGACTAACTCCTCTCGATTCATTAAAACCGATTAACTCATCTCGATTGACTAAATCAATTAACTCCTATCGATTAACTAAATCGATAAACTCCTTTCGATTAACTAAGTTTTGATTTACTCGACTCGACTGACCAGGTTCGACTAACTTGACCAGCTTGACTCGATTGGTTCGACTCGACCAGCTCGACTCGGTTGGTTTGACTCGACCATCTTGACTCGATTGGTTCGACTCGACCATTTGGCTTGATTTGGTTCGACTCGACCATTTGGCTTGATTTGGTTCGACTCGACCATTTGGCTTGATTTGGTTCGACTCGACCATTTGGCTTGATTTGGTTCGACTCGACCATTTGGCTCGATTGGTTCGACTCGACCATTTCGACTCGGTTGGGTTCGACTAGCTTGACTAGTTTGGTTCGACTAGCTTGGTTTGACCACTTAAACTAACTTGATTCGAATATTTATATCCGACTAACTAACTTTCCTTTTATTTCTATTTATTTTAACTTCTATTTATTTCCTAAATAGATTTCCTTTTGTATAATCTATTTATTTTCCTAAATAGATTTTCCTTTATAACTCTAATTATTTAATCCCTAATTAAATATCCTTTATTCTATTTATTTAATCTAAATAAACATTCCTTTATTTTATTTATTTATTTCTAAATAAATATCCTTTTATAAAATCCTTCGATTTTATAAATAGATTCATTTTCAATATAAATATTGAAAATCCCCTTTTCTACATTTTCAGTGTTTTCTATTGTTTTAAAACAACCAACTGTAAATGATCAATATCATCCAAACATATACAATCAACAACAGATTATATATCACAGTATATATCACAATATACAAATAACAGTAAAATAAATGTTGAGGAATCCAGTCGGATTCCTCCAACCTGTTTCCCTGCATCCACCGATGTTAAACAACGTATATAACATCACTTGCATTTCTAATGAAATAAACTGATAACAAAATCACCGTTTAATAACGATATATATATATATATATATATGTAGATATATATATATCCATACTGTTTTCAATCAATTATTTAATAGTCCAATCTACAGTCCAATTTAACAATACAACTTAACAGTCCAAATTAACAGTACATAACTAGCAGTAAAATACAGAAATAAAAATACAATTTATATTAAAATATAAATTGAGGAGAGTTAGTGAGTTTTTACTCACATTGACGCGTTAACCGTTATATAATCGGTTTGCGTTCTTTGATTTCGATGGACAATTTATTTCTCCATAAATTGTAACGAGCTCGGATCCATTTCCAGTCAGCTTCATTATGAAGCTCTCGTCCATACGGTCCCAACGTGACTGACGGTTCGTGATTCTGATTTCATATGATCAAGTTATAGCAATTCTAAGTTAATACAATTTTAAACCAAAATAAAACATGATTTATTTTTAAAAGAAAAGGCTTTAACCTTCCTTTCTTACCGGCCCATTTCCATTTAGCCCAACACCCCTTTGTGAAACCCAAACCCGCACCATACTTAAACCGTCTCCCCAAATGCCCTTTCACGCTCCAGCATTTTCAAAACAGAAGCCGTATTCGATCCCCAAACCTTCACCGTTGACCAACCCTTTTGACTACCGTTAACTGCTCACGCCCCTTTCCTGGAACCACCAAACTCAACCCAGCTTAAACCTCTCAGGCGTTTGTTTCTTCCTGTTTGGTATCACTGCTTACGTCTTCTTTCAGAACGATGCCATCTCGTGCTTCTGCTCATCCATCGAACTTCGACATCAACACGTCGCGCCCACCTGCTCTGATCGGAATGCGATCTGAATATACCGAGGCGAGTGCCCCACCTCCTTCGACGAACGCCAGCAGGCCCGTCCTTCCCAGCTTCTCCGTTCGACTGCAACAACTCACGAACGGTGCTCCACTTCAAGCTGAAATCCAGCCAACGTAGTAACTGAAATCCAATCGCCACCGTTCATTCTCACGATCTCACTGAGCTCTCGAAGTTTGCATTGAAGATTTCTCTTGGAGATCAATAGATTATGAGATTTTATTTGTATTTCCTTTGTATTTTCTTTTGGTGGATATTTTACTATGAAATGAAGAACACTGGCGGCTCAAAATTTCTTTTAGGTCTTAACGAATTGAACGATATTTATAGGCAGATATTTAGGTTAGAGTGATTATTATATTATATATAAATTCACCAATGAGTTTTCCGTAAAATTAACACCTCAAATGACATCTATTTCTGACAACAAAGTCAATCCTAGCATAGAAAAATATTCCGGATCCGATGCGACAGGTTTCGTCGAATTCCGACACCGTTTGCGAAAATCCTTTAGAAAATATCGATGAAAAACACCGAGCAATAATTCCTAACAATTCCAGAAAAAATCCTAAAAATATAAGGCCTTGACGTTTCACTAGACCTCTTCCTAAGGTTTCGTATGAAACTTGTTTCGTTGAATTTCGAGTTTGTTTGACCAGTTAACCATTCAATTTAGTTTGTTTTAAGTTAAAAACATAGCGTACCCCACTATGAAATATTCTATTCACGTAGCGACTGTTATGGACAGAAACAAAAATACCATTGAAATGAGTGATGTGCTCTGGTCCCAAAAATGTAATAATACCGGTAGATGAACTCATATTGTGAAACCCCGAAATGTCGATACAGGGTGCCAAATACTCCAAATAAAAAGTTGCTTATTAAATTAATTAAAAATTACCATAAAATTCTAAAAATTAAATTATCATTATTTCCCAAAAGAACCTTGTCTAAATTCAAACCCGATCTCTAGTTATATTGAATAAACCGTTACGGTCGATAAACGATTCTATAGCGACTATTCGAAAATTTGATTTGGCCATAAATCAAAACCTACATGACGAAATCCCCATTTTTCTCTTCCATTAGAAAACTATTATCAAATCAGTCCTGACGGTTCTTCTTTCACAGAAATCCGACTTAAAACGAATCCTGTATACTCATTTGAAGTTCAAATCACCGAATAGCGAACTGCCGCGTCGTTACGCGCTCGAATTTAATTATATTATAATTCTACGTTCAAACTGACGTCGATTGAATATATTCGTCAATATAATCCAACTCTAAGTTGAATTACATCTTTGGGATGACCCCATTCACAGAATTTTTATTTCCAACATTTTTTATTATTTCGACATTATAATATATTTTATTATATTAAAATTATTAATTAAATATTCAATATTATTAAATTCACGTTCTCGATATCGATAAATCGATATTTAATAATTAAATAAATAAATTGTTCAACAGCTAAAATGCGGGTTACTACAATCTTCCCCCCTTAATAAAATTTCGTCCTCGAAATTGCTAAGCTAGGGGACGACCCTATCTTCTAGGTAAAAATTTATCTGTTTACCTCTTGTCTCCGGTTTCAACTGGATCAATTAATATCGACTAAAATATTAATTTATTCCGACTAACTAAATTTTCAAAAATTTTGAAAAATTTCTAACACCTTAACTTTTCGAAAATTTTTGCCAGCACCTCCTTTGTACTGGTCAATATCTCAAACTCCAACTCGCCTCTTTGGGCCTTCTTTAACCCAAAAGAAAATCAAACAGCCAAGCGGCTTGCCAATTCGGCTCATAAATCTCATATCCATATATAATATAAACTGGTACCTTTTTGTCGGGCACATCCACTCTATCACTTCCATATGTCATCAATTCAGCATATACCAGTGTTATCTCAATCAAATTCCAATCAGTTCATATCCTCAAATCCAAATCGAATTTCATTCGAACCCCAATATCAAATTTCAAATTCTTAACTCATCAACCCAATTCCATAACAGATTATTCTCTAATCCAATTCAATTCCATTTGACTCAGTTCAAGTTAAATTTCAATTCATTTTTCTCAATTTTACCATCTCAATCTCTTTAACTTCATTAGCTAAATTTTAATTCCAGAACTTAAATTCCTGGGTCTATTTCAAAACAATTTGAAATCATAATTCCAATTCAAAACATTTGAATTTCTAAACCACTTGTTTTCTCAAAACAATTCAAAAACAAAACCTTTGGTAGTAATCCGTCACTTAGAACTCGAAAATGAACACTGATGATGTCGCGATTCATCATCAGAATCTATTTTCCAGCTATCGAAGTGAGTTCAATACTATATCATTTTCAGTTTGAAAAACATTTTCAAAATCTCCCAGGAACTTAAAATTTCCTTATTTTAATTCCAATCTAATTTAAATTCAGATTTTTCTTCATTTTATTTCATATACTTTACTTATATGAATTCTGATTAGTCATTTATAAACATTTTACCTTTTTATAATCTTACTCGATTATAATAACAACCAACACAACCAATATACTATATCAAATATATTCGTGTAAAATTATTCCATTTACCCTCTTTCAAAACATACCATGACGGTTCATCGTATTCAAGTGTTTAGTAACTCCCATCGATACAGTGGATCAAACCGATCGACCAGAATTCACAAACAACTCAACCAATAAAACTCCACAATATAAAATCATTTTATATTAACTAACAAATACGTTCACTCGTATATATACACTCAAACTCAGTCTAGATATTACTAATCCCATCTCTACTGAATCACAACACAGAGCCAAGTAATTCTTAACTTAAGCTCTGATACCAACTGTAGTGACCCGGATTTTGAGCGACTTTGGTTATCAACGTAAGCTCGACGTCGATAACCAAAACATCGAAAAATCCCGGTAATTAATGAAAGAAATTAGAGGGTGAGGATAGATAAGATAGAACTTATAGAATAGAAGAAGAAGAAGAAGAACATCATCATTAGAGTAACACGAATCTCACAGCGGAACGAATAACATATATTAGATATCATATCCTTGAAATAAATCATTATATGCATACAATACATTATCAGAGTACAACACTTACAACACAGCGGAAATAAACTATAGCTATATGATTCTGAAGCCTCCTGCTCCGGCTCTTCAATGTATCTGCAAATCCCGACTACTTGACTGCCCGTACAAATTTAGGCACCCAAGAGTTTAGGGAAAACAACAAAGTAAACTCCGGGTCAGTCATGGGACTGGTGTGAGTAAAAACAGTTTAAAACAGGTATATGAACAAGTAAACGATATCTCATAAGACCACGCCGCAGAACGGAACGGGTTTTCCCTTATGAGAATCCAAAATATCTTTATATCAAAAACCTTTTGATATTATAATAATTTCTATGTACAAATAGATATCAACTAGCAGAAACGCTTTCATCTCACGTTCTACATATATAGTATACAATCAAAATCGCAAGCACGTATTGGATAATGGATTTCCAACTATGACAGGGTATGGAACCACCTTCCGATCAGTGTACTCTAGGAACGATACACTGTAGTTCAACAAGAACATCTTGCAACTCAGCCACACATGACCGACCACTCATTTCGCTTGAGTGTATCGAATGTACATCACCAACGGTTGGGATCAGCAACCGTTTCCCGTATATATATGGGACAGCATTGATAGATTAAAAGAAGCAATTGAATATTCTCTAGATAGGTGATAATACACCCTACTTCGGTGCGACCGACTTAGCCATGCTGCCTGCCCGATTTCTGTCATTTACCGGTTGATGAGGCTAGAAGCTACGCTTTATCATCATCAGATTCACTTCGAATGCTACATTGTCAAATCCATCGAAATCACTAATTTACGTCTACAACCATACATTACGTGTCAGCTAAAAGAAGTTTCCTTCTCCGCTTCCACTCTTGGTATAGTTGAAGAAATCAATGTACGTGACTGTCTGGAAATACCATGTCAGACATCCATCTTCATTCACTTAGAAATGTCACATCGTCATACCCGCCAAATCACAAATTGACTTATCCAAAAATAACACGGGTATACAGCTAAGAGAAACGAATTCCTCCCCCACCAAACGTGAATACGTTTGGACAGATCAACTTACGCGATCCATTGGATATACTCTGTCAGACCTTCGTCCATACAAGTTGTCCTGGGACTGGACAAACCGAAGGCACTATTCTGTAAACAGGATAGCCCTTGCATTTTACTCCGTCTTCAATTATTTTTGGCATATATGATTCGCGACGCCTATGCCAATACAGAGTGGTTCTATGGATAATAATCCAACCGGTCTCTCCATATTAACAACGTTAAAATGGTCAAAACTTCGATAGTCGGTGAGTTAACTATCAAAGAAAAACAAGTGTGCAAACAACGATATTATTTCCAAATGGAAATTATATCGAACAAACATCATTTAACATAATCTCTTTAATTCATTTATCTACTTATCTCCTGTTTCCCTATATTCTAAATTTTTATTTTTATTTTATCAGCAAACATTTCTGATTCTTGTTTGGAAAACATTTCCAAAACTCCTTTACGATCAAACCTTACCATTTCTTAGTTAAGAAGGAAGTCACTCAAGTTGGGGTATAATTACCTCTCAGACCTTAACTGAACAACGTTATAACTTCGAAATGGTCAAAGTTTATCTTTTAAATCTTTAACAACTTCTTTACGCCTTTCTCGGATTCAACTTTACTAATCCACTTCTATATTTAAAACATTGGTTATAACGATAACGTTATAATCCCTACTTTCGAATTTTCTAACTTTAATTATAACTTCTATTCTTATTAGTGAATAATTAACCTAACACTTATTTATTTATAAATAAATAAATCTCTATTTAAACACTGGAAAGTATAAGTACTTTCCCGAATTCGATATAATCGAATTTGCCGATTAACTCTCTTCAAGAAATCTCTATTTGATTAACTCTTCTTCGAATAACCTATATTCGACTAACTCCTTCTCGAATAAACGTTATTCGATAATCTCTCTTCGAATAACTAATATTCGATAACTCTTCCTTTTCAAATATCTCATATTTGAAAATCTCACTTCGATTAAAATATAATCGATAACTCCTTTCGATGAAACTAACATCGATAACTCCTTTCGATGAAACTAACATCGATAACTCCTTTCGATGAAACTAACATCGATAACTTTTTTCGATGAAACTAACATCGATAACTTTAACTCGACTAACTTAACTTGACTCGACTAACTCGACTTACTTGGTTCGACCAATTCGATTCGATTAACTAGGCTCGACTAACTCTATTGGTTTAACTCTAATCGATTAGTTCTATGGTTTAACCCTAATCGATTAATTCTATTTGACTAACCCTATTCGGCTAACTCGACTAAGACCGACCAGGTTTGACTAACCTGACCCATTTGGTTTGACTGACCAGGTTTGGCTAACCTGACCCATTTGGTTTGACTGACCAGGTTTGGCTAACCTGACCCATTTGGTTTGACTGACCAGGTTTGGCTATCCTGACCCATTTGGTTTGACCACTGGGCTTGACTACTTGGTTCGACCACTTGGTTTGACCATTTGGTTCGAATACCATATTCGACTAACTCCTCTCGATTCATTAAAACCGATTAACTCATCTCGATTGACTAAATCAATTAACTCCTATCGATTAACTAAATCGATAAACTCCTTTCGATTAACTAAGTTTTGATTTACTCGACTCGACTGACCAGGTTCGACTAACTTGACCAGCTTGACTCGATTGGTTCGACTCGACCAGCTCGACTCGGTTGGTTTGACTCGACCATCTTGACTCGATTGGTTCGACTCGACCATTTGGCTTGATTTGGTTCGACTCGACCATTTGGCTTGATTTGGTTCGACTCGACCATTTGGCTTGATTTGGTTCGACTCGACCATTTGGCTTGATTTGGTTCGACTCGACCATTTGGCTCGATTGGTTCGACTCGACCATTTCGACTCGGTTGGGTTCGACTAGCTTGACTAGTTTGGTTCGACTAGCTTGGTTTGACCACTTAAACTAACTTGATTCGAATATTTATATCCGACTAACTAACTTTCCTTTTATTTCTATTTATTTTAACTTCTATTTATTTCCTAAATAGATTTCCTTTTGTATAATCTATTTATTTTCCTAAATAGATTTTCCTTTATAACTCTAATTATTTAATCCCTAATTAAATATCCTTTATTCTATTTATTTAATCTAAATAAACATTCCTTTATTTTATTTATTTATTTCTAAATAAATATCCTTTTATAAAATCCTTCGATTTTATAAATAGATTCATTTTCAATATAAATATTGAAAATCCCCTTTTCTACATTTTCAGTGTTTTCTATTGTTTTTAAACAACCAACTGTAAATGATCAATATCATCCAAACATATACAATCAACAACAGATTATATATCACAGTATATATCACAATATACAAATAACAGTAAAATAAATGTTGAGGAATCCAGTCGGATTCCTCCAAACTGTTTCCCTGCATCCACCGATGTTAAACAACGTATATAACATCACTTGCATTTCTAATGAAATACACTGATAACAAAATCACCGTTTAATAACGATATATATATATATATATATGTAGATATATATATATATATCCATACTGTTTTCAATCAATTATTTAACAGTCCAATCTACAGTCCAATTTAACAGTACAACTTAACAGTCCAAATTAACAGTACATAACTAGCAGTCAAATACAGAAATAAAAATACAATTTATATTAAAATATAAATTGAGGAGAGTTAGTGAGTTTTTACTCACATTGACGCGTTAACCGTTATATAATTGGTTTGCGTTCTTTGATTTCGACGGGCAATTTATTTCTCCATAAATTGTAACGAGCTCGGATCCACTTCCAGTCAGCTTCATTGTGAAGCTCTCGTCCATACGGTCCCAACGTGACTGACGGTTCGTGATTCTGATTTCATATGATCAAGTTATAGCAATTCTAAGTTAATACAATTTTAAACCAAAATAAAACATGATTTATTTTTAAAAGAAATGGCTTTAACCTTCCTTTCTTACCGGCCCATTTCCATTTAGCCCAACACCCCTTTGTGAAACCCAAACCCGCACCATACTTAAACCGTCTCCCCAAATGCCCTTTCACGCTCCAGTATTTTCAAAACAGAAGCCGTATTCGATCCCCAAACCTTCACCGTTGACCAACCCTTTTGACCACCGTTAACTGCTCACGCCCCTTTCCTGGAACCACCAAACTCAACCTAGCTTAAACCTCTCAGGCGTTTGTTTCTTCCTGTTTGGTATCACTGCTTACGTCTTCTTTTAGAACGATGCCATCTCGTGCTTCTGCTCATCCATCGAACTTCGACATCAACACGTCACGCCCACCTGCTCTGATCGGAATGCGATCTGAATATACCGAGGCGAGTGCCCCACCTCCTTCGACGAACGCCAGCAGGCCCGTCCTCCCCAGCTTCTCCGTTCGACTGCAACAACTCACGAACGGTGCTCCACTTCGAGCTGAAATCCAGCCAACGTAGTAACTGAAATCCAATCGCCACCGTTCATTCTCACAATCTCACTGAGCTCTCGAAGTTTGCATTGAAGATTTCTCTTGGAGATCAATAGATTATGAGATTTTATTTGTATTTCCTTTGTATTTTCTTTTGGTGGATATTTTACTATGAAATGAAGAACACTGGCGGCTCAAAATTTTCTTTTTAGGTCTTAACGAATTGAACGATATTTATAGGTAGATATTTAGGTTAGAGTGATTATTATATTATATATAAATTCACCAATGAGTTTTCCGTAAAATTAACACCTCAAATGACATCTATTTCTGACAACAAAGTCAATCCTAGCATAGAAAAATATTCCGGATCCAATGGGACAGGTTTCGTCGAACTCCGACACCGTTTGCGAAAATCCTTTAGAAAATATCGATGAAAAACACCGAGCAATAAATCCTAACAATTCTAGAAAAAATCCTAAAAATATAAGGCCTTGACGTTTCACTAGACCTCTTCCTAAGGTTTCGTATGAAACTTGTTTCGTTGAATTTCGAGTTTGTTTGACCAGTTAACCATTCAGTTTAGTTTGTTTTAAGTTAAAAACATAGCGTACCCCACTATGAAATATTCTATTCACGTAGCGACTGTTATGGACAGAAACAAAAATACCATTGAAATGAGTGATGTGCTCTGGTCCCAAAAATGTAATAATACCGGTAGATGAACTCATATTGTGAAACCCCGAAATGTCGATACAGGGTGCCAAATACTCCAAATAAAAAGTTGCTTATTAAATTAATTAAAAATTACCATAAAATTCTAAAAATTAAATTATCATTATTTCCCAAAAGAACCTTGTCTAAATTCAAACCCGATCTCTAGTTATATTGAATAAACCGTTACGGTCGATAAACGATTCTATAGCGACTATTCGAAAATTTGATTTGGCCATAAATCAAAACCTACATGACGAAATCCCCATTTTTCTCTTCCATTAGAAAACTATTATCAAATCAGTCCTGACGGTTCTTCTTTCACAGAAATCCGACTTAAAACGAATCCTGTATACTCAGTTGAAGTTAAAATCGCCAAATAGCGAACTGCCGCGTCGTTACGCGCTCGAATTTAATTATATTATAATTCTACGTTCAAACTGACGTCGATTGAATATATTCGTCAATATAATCCAACTCTAAGTTGAATTACATCTTTGGGATGACCCCATTCACAGAATTTGTATTTCCAATATTTTTGATTATTTCGACATTATAATATATTTTATTATATTATAATTATTAATTAAATATTCAATATTATTTAATTCACGTTCTCGATATCGATAAATCGATATTTAATAATTAAATAAATAAATTGTTCAACAGCTAAAATGCGGGTTACTACAAACTCATTTTTCTTTTCCTGCATTTTTCTATTTCTTAGCAATCGGTGTTGTCTTCACAATTAGTTTAGGAAGAACACCAATTGTATTTTACACTTTTTTCATTAGCGATTGACCGTCTGATTAGATTCAGCGGTAATCCTAATTCTTATTTTCTATTCGTTTAATTCTGTTCTGCAATTTTATTTCCATTGTTCTATTTTATCTTTAATCGTTGAATTTATTACAGATTCGATTAGATTCAAATCTGAAGTGAATTTAATTGCATCTTTTATTTGTAGTTTCAATTTTTATTTTGTTTTGCAAAATCAACCTCCAGCTTCGTCTAACTCGCCCACGAAACATATAAATAATAAAATTTAATTTTCCTCCCTTTGTTCGACCTGTATGCTACACACCCGTACGCTTGCAGTATTTAATTTAAATATCGCGCTTTTCTAATTCATAGATTGGCGACGATCAAGTTTTTGGCGCCGTTGCCCGGGAGGTAACGATTAAATTTTATTATTTATTTAATTTCTGATTCGTGTTAGTTTTTTTTGTTGTTTTTGTTTAGTAAAGAAAAAAAACTCTTGATTGGCAGATTTGATGCTATTTATTGACATTGCAATCTCCAAAAACAAGAAAAAAATATCTTGCTAGTTTTGTCTTTTATTCATTTTTTTCCTTAATCTCTTTCCTTGTTTTTACAATTTCTTTTCAAAAAAAAATTATTGCCATTGTTCTTCTTTTGATTTCTTTCCAACTTTCCTTTGATTCTTTCCCCTGTCAAATTTCTCCTAATTTATTTTGTTTTCTTCTCTCTATTTATAATTCCCTTCCTATTTAGTTAAAAAAAATTCTTTCTAAGTTTTCTCTTCCTTGCTGTATAAGTCCATCACCACCTTATTCCTCTTTGTCCACAAATACAGACAATTCCAGTTTCACCACTATACACTCCCCCCCATCACGCAAGACCTGTTCAACACCCACTTCCATCCCATAACCACAAACTCCATCATACCAGACTCCCCCATACACACGTTGCCATCCATACCAAACCATTGCCGCAAAACTACCCAATTCCGCCTGAAACCGCAAATACACATCATCCTCAATCCGCAAACACAGTCTTCCTACAATCATCGGCCACATCGTGTTCATCAAATACCCAAACAACAAATCTGAATTTTTCCTGATCAATACCCACCTTCCCCCCCCAATCACCCAATCATTCAAGTCATCAGCCATCCATCTTCCCGACCTACACAACAACTGCTAAATTTTCACCACCTTCGAACATCGTCCTCTGACCAAGTCCATCATTCACCATCACGCTACAATCATACTAATTGTCCTCCTCACCCCCAAATAGCAAATCCGCAGCCATCACAAACCTTCAGTTAAACATCTCCATTACCTTCTGCCTTCTATACATCATCATCTACCACAATTTCTACCACCGCAATCACCATTATTCACAACTCCACAACTTCATCAATAATTCCGCAAACCTCCTCAGACCAAAACGGATACTGTACCATCTCAACACCAATCAAACTCCACGTTCATACCACGCAGCACCATCATCATCATCCCAAATTGCACAAATCCCCATCAAACATTCTCCACTGCAAAACCATACTCCCCCTTCAAACTCAGCACAAGTCAACATGACCGTTCATTTTATCTAGCCAAATCCAGTACCACAAACTCACAAAGCCATCAACAAAAATTCCAATCTGCTAAAATCATCACCAACAGCGCCGCTACCCCCTTCACAGAAACCGCATCCTCGGAACTCGACATCAATTCCTTCAAGCTTCGAATCAGACTGGAACCCCAATTCGAAATTCCATCAGAATCCAATTCGAACAAATTGAACATAGAAAGAGAGGCGTACAAATCCTTTCGCCAATTCTGACTTCGAACCCTATCTTGATTTCGAAACAGAAAAAGAAAAATAGAGAGGGAGGCGTAAATTCTTTTGCTTTGTTGGGTTCGTCAATTTGATTTTGTGGATTAAGTATTGTCGTTTGTATTAGAGGTTTGGGTAAGAAAAAAACCTGCCTTTGTAGTGTTTCAGCAAGGGTTGATTTTAGAATGGTTCTATAGTTTTCTTAGTACTCTGTGTGTTTCTTTTGTATACTTGCTTAGGGTTTTGTGTTGTGTTGAGTCAAACTATTAATTGTGAGTGCGGATACATATATTTCCTTCTCATTAGGAAAAGGGGAACTGTTGATTTAGACGAAAAAAGGGCGAATAGTTGCTAGGCTGAATTACAATTGTATTACTGTCGAACCATATTGTATTGAATTGTTCCGAGTTGCTTTGTTTCCTTGATCCTGCTGCATTCCCAATTAAATTTGTTGGGGGTCTTTCTTCTTGTTTTATTGTTGGCTTTTGTTCTATTTCTTTTGTTTGTCTTCTTCTCGCTTTTTTAGTCCAAACGGAAAAAAAGAAAGAAGCAGGTACTGTGATTCAAGATTTTTGCTTGAATTGGTAATAATTGAAAAACCCTTTTCTTGACTAAGTTGGTTGGTGGGCTTGAACACTTATGTTTGCACCGAGTGATTGTGTCTTTTTTTAGTTATTCATCTTCTTTTATTTTCAATTCTCTATTTCCCCGCTTTCACCAAAAAAAAAAAAAGGGACCTAGGTATTTGCGTGGAATCTGATTTGGGCGCTTTTCTTGGTTAAGAAGGGGAGAACAAATATCAAAAGCGAGGAACTGATTCAAGCAAACGATCAAAAATTTTAGAGATGAACCAATTTGCAGACGGTGGAGTTTGAAGTGCAAACAGTATTCAAATTCTCTGGAAGGACAGCCATACCCCACGGTAATATTTTTCTAAACTCTACAGGTGCTGAAGCTGCTTTGAAAAATATAGAAATTGTTGTAAAAATCTTCTACAGGGGCAGCGGCTTGAATGTAAAAAAATTTAATTCTGCAATTTATATTTCTGTGACTGTTCGGTGACTGAAATTTCTGAATTAATTTGGTGTGAACTGATATTTCCATAATTGAAATCTTCATTCTCATTGTTTTCATCAATAAAAACAGACGTTGCAAAATAATATAATTGAACAGGGGTGTTTTGTGAAGTTGACTGTCTCGTATAATTGGATCACGGATATATAGTAGTTCAATTTATTGAACTATTAGCAAAAGAGGTTGCATACTACCCGTAAAACATTGGTCGTATCCCTTAGTATTTATACTATACGTGAACGGCAATAAGACCCTCTTCCCCCTTCCAATTGAGTCAGTTAATTAATAGAGTGCAACTGAGTATTTTATACTATTTTGAAGTGAGAATAAATTCTGTCTTTTTTTGATTTCATTCAAATGCCTGATTCAAAAAAATCTTTGAGAGAATTATGGGACAATAGTCGAAGTAGACGTCCGCTTGAAGAGTATGAGTATGAATTACAACTCATGAAACAAAATTTTCCAAAATTTTATGAGCCCAATGTCAACAATTTTCAAAATTTTCCAACTGGCCAACATTTTCAAAATCATAGATATAATCGAAACGACGATTTCAATTTAAATAACTTCGATTATGGGCTACATCCACATCAAAACGGTTTTTAATCGCAACATACCATAGATCAACATCAATATGGGGTTGGAAACCAATTCGAAGATAATTTTGAAAATGATTTTCAAATCGATCAAAATTTTCAAAACTACAACCCATATCCACATCTTGAGAATGACCAAAATTGGAATTTTCCCACCAATTTTCACAATTTTGGTTACGAACCTAATTTTCAAAATCAAAATGATTTCCAATCTCAATTTCAATTTTCTGAAAATTCAAACTATTTTGAAATTCAAGAAATCCAAAACGAGAGCTCTCAAATCAACGATCGTCTTAACATTCTTAGAGAGAGGGAAGAAAGACTAAATAAAAAGGCTGATGAACTTCTTTGTTTATTGACATCTTTGAAAGAACAACGAGAGCAACAAAATCAAATTCAAATAAGCGATGAATCAGAAAATAATTCAACTCTTACTGACATTGAAAATTTTCAAATAACGACTTTTGAAATTGAGAATAACCATCTAAATGAAGTTGTTCACAATTCAGTAAATGATTTGGATTTCGATTCTTTTCAAAAAGATTTAAGCTTAGATTTTGATCTTCCTCTTTCGGGCTGCAAGAAACTTGAATTCTTTGAAATTGAACAAAATGAAAATGTTGAATTTTTCGAAAACTCAAAATTGGAAATGGATTTGGACGAACATGAATTCTTTGGATTGTACGAGGATGAATTGCCAAATAAGGAAGAAGTGGATTCCCGTCACGAGTTCGAAAACTTTAACTTTGAGAAAACTTCCAACGAATTTGAAATTGTCAGTGTCGAAAATACGTTGTCAGTTAATGATGAGAAATGTGATCACATACTCTTGAACAACACTCAGATTTCAAATTTCACTGAATTTATATACGATCACAAATTTTTGAACAATTACACTGATAAATTTGTTGAACACATGAATTATCTTTGGAATGCTGGCTTGGTTGAAAAACTTCATGTTAGGACGACCCTGGATATTTATCTCCTGGACTATAAATCTAGGTTTAAAGATGAGATGGTTTTCAAAAACCTGCGCTTATTAGAAAATATGCCTAGACATAGTGGGAATGGGACTCATAGGGCTAGAACCAAGTGTGGGGGAAAAAGTTGGTGGAATACTTTGCATCGCGTGCACCGCAAACACATATATAATTGTACATATGATCCATTCTTACACATAGCTAGACTGCATTTCATTCTTCAAATAATTTTGCATCTCATTCATCTTTGGGTACGATCTTTCAAATTTAGGAAACGTTTACAGTGTGGACACTGTTTAGTTCAAGTGTGGGGGGGGGGGATTCTGCAATTCACTCATTTTCGTTTTTTCTTTATTTTTCTTTCTTTTTCAATTTCATCCATTTAAATAGGACCATCATGCATTTTAGACTGTAGTAACATGCCAATTTTTTTTTTTTTTGAAATACGACTCCTTTTCAATTGATACAACAAAATAAGTTTACAATTTTTAGCCAGTTGATAGTATTATTCTCTCTCAACTAAATTCGAATTTCAAATATAATGAAAAGTTTAATTTTGAGGGATAATAGTGTAATCGGTACATAGGGAGATTCTTAGGTGATGGCCATGAAATCTATTCTATATTGTAGACTTTGTTTAAATAAGTGGAGGACTTAAAATACTAATTATGGCTTGTCAAATCTTTAAAACTAAGTTGTGCTAAGTTGAATTCTCTTAACTCTTTTTTTTTGTGCTTATAAATTCAATAATAATAATAATCCAAGGGTATCCAACATTGCTTGTATATCAAGCGTTGGTGTGCAAACCCGCCAAGCTCTATCCGACACGTTGTTAACAAAGTCAGCGTTGGAATATCTTGGTCTCATTTTATGAGATTGGACACCTAAGGATTACCGACACATTGTTGACAAAGTCAAAGTCGGCTTGCACAATCCGCCAAGCTCTTTACCTACTCTCCGTTAGTCCGCGAGGCAGTGCATGGGTGGTAAACCTTGGTCTTCTAAGTTAGGTGTATGTACTTAATCATAAATTTTAAAATTTTATAGAATAAAGAATAAGCGATGATGCCCAAACACTTCTTGACCTTATTGATTTGACTAGCCATACATGAGAAAATTAGAATACCACTTTGCAAACTGTGCCAAGCAAACTAAGAATTTATTTCATGGCTGCACTGTTATCGACCGAACTAACTGGCCAAACTGGAATTTAACATTTGAAAACTTGATTTATATTGAAAATTTGTGACAAGTCGAGGTATCTAAAATAAAATCAACTGATCAGAAATTGTTAACTTAATTTGTTGTACCACTTTCCTGAAATAAGTCGTGTTTTCGTTTTTTGTTTTCAATTGCATAAGCCCATTGCATTCATGTAGTTTCATTAGAATCATAACATACTGCATTTGGATTTTGTGGGTAGTATCCGCTGAAAACCCTCACGAGACACCACTCATCCTACTAGGGACACCTAGAGGTTTAACGGCTTGTTGCATACGCTCAATGCAATCGTGTTTCCTACGAAAGTGTGACCTACCTAGTTAGTTTTTCATTTTTGTTTTACTCGAGGACGAGTAAAAGATAAGTGTGGGGGTATTTGATCTGCATAGAAATATGTTAATTTATGCAATTATATTTTATCTTTTTTTGTATATAAATAAATATTACGTTGGGTATTTTCTTGTTGTTTTTACAGATGAATTGTTCAAGCCTTATATAGCTTTAAAAGTGAAGATTTTGTGCCATATACATGAAGATTGCATAAGAAGCTGTCATTGGAGGCTTTTTGTGTTCACACTGGTCACTTTGGAGGGAGATTGGTAGAAAAGATCTTTTAAAATCTTCTGATTGACACATGGCAAAGAGGGATAAGTTGAATATCATACCACAATCTTTGATGAGAAGGCCCATTAGAGGATTAGGATTTCCAATTCATCTATAAAAGCACATGTATACCCATTGTAAATCCTATCATATATCTTATTCTATTCTCTTCTCCATTTAAAACTCATTTTTCTTTTCCTGCATTTTTCTATTTCTTAGCAATCGGTGTTGTCTTCACAATTAGTTTTGGAAGAACACCAATTGTATTTTACACTTTTTTCATTAGCGATTGACCGTCTGATTAGATTCAGCGGTAATCCTAATTCTTATTTTCTGTTCGTTTAATTCTGTTCTGCAATTTTATTTCCATTGTTCTATTTTATCTTTAATCGTTGAATTTATTACAGATTCGATTAGATTCGAATCTGAAGTGAATTTAATTGCATCTTTTATTTGTAGCTTCAATTTTTATTTTGTTCTGCAAAATCAACCTCCAGCTTCATCTAACTCGCCCACGAAACATATAAATATTAAAATTTAACTTTCCTCCCTGTGTTCGACCTGTATGCTACACACCTGTACGCTTCCAGTATTTAATTTAAATATCGCGCTTTTCTAATTCATAGATTGGCGACGATCACGCGGCGAGATGGTGGTGGGTGTTTGGACTCCGGTGGCCGGAGGAGAGAGTACAACGTAGCAAACATTTTGGGTGCAGGCCGTGTTTTTCTGGAACGAGATGCAGAAGGGTGGTGACTTGCATGGAAGGAGCTTACAAAAGCAGGAGTTCGAGTGTCTGGAGAGTAGGGGCTAGTCATATTGGTGGAAGAAGTATGGTGTTTTCCATGAATTTAGATAAAGTGTAATAACCCGGAAAATGTGAACCAATTTAAAATTTTTAAATTAGGTTATTACCAAAGAATTTGAATAGTTGAAATAGCATATTTCAATAAATTATAGAATTTGGTATGGTATGGCAGTTTGAAATTTTGAATACAAACTTTGTCTGACTGTACCGGGTGGAAAATATAACGGATTTTGATGAAACTGAAAATATTTAAATCTGTTTATCAATACCTTTCTAACGAATCTAAAAAATCGAAATTTCATAACGGAAATCAAAAGTTATGGCCAAATGAATTTTCAGAAAGGTCGCTATATAGTATATATAGCCCTTGAAAATTGAGATTTTGCATACGACCTCGGAATTCGACGAAACCACTTTTGTTGGATCCGAGATGTCAAATTATTGCTAAGTTTCAAATTTCGTAATTTTTGAAGCTAGTATGTGAGCGGGGCAAAAGATAATGTGTTTGGTCAAATTCTGTTAAAATTGGTCGACCTAAAAATGGCCGTTTTTCAAACGAGCTCAGAATTCGACGAAACTGGTTTTGTTAGGACCGTATCGTCAAAACAAAGCTAGATTTATTTTTCTGGAATTTTTCGATTCAGTTTGTGGCCCTGGCAAATTGAAATGTACGTTTAAATTGAATATCGAACGTTTTATATTTTAATTTGAAAAATAACTGACTGTAACAGTCGAAATGGCCAACGAAACATATCCCATTGTGTCCGGAATGGGGGTATTTAGCTAGGGGCGACAGTCGTTGGGTTTAAAAAGGAGTCCGTTTGCAAAAACACTATTTAAAAAATTCTATAAATCTCTGGCCAATAGGAAATTTTCTTTTATAAAAAAATAAAAAAAAACCCAAAAACCCTCCGTCGTTTAAAAGAACCGACGATCCACGTCGTTCATCTCTTCCCGCCCACGCTGCCGCCGCTACAGGCCATTCCAGACCTTGCCACCACCGCCGTTCGCTCCGCCTCTTCCCCCTCTACAAATCCGACCCATCGCCGACCCCCATCGCCTCCGCCATCGTCGGAATTGCCCCCACGAAGTTCCAAACTTCCCATCGCCAGATCTGCTCCGATCTGCCACCATCTCCGACCCCACGACCAGCAACCTGACGCCCTCGACCTCCTCTACGACGCCATCACCTCCGATCAGACCCACGACGCACAGATTTCGCGAAAACAGCGAATCCCCTTTTGAACAAATAATAAAGGTAATTCCTTTATACGTTTTTAACACTATAAAGCGTTGCAAAGCTTTGAAAAATAATGTCTTTTTCGTTCTTTAACGAAATTTGATGAAACAGGAGACACCGTGACCGCAAGGAGGCTCTCTACATTCTAGAAGAAGCCGCGGATTTTTCTGACCTTCCTACGATTTTTAGCACTGCAATAACCAATGTGAGGAATCTAAACTATTTGTGTGAATGGAATCGTGTTGTATAAATTATATAAGCGAAGTGTAAATTATATACGCATTGTATACCTCATGTACGTGTGTTGTATAAGTTATATTAGCGATGTATAAATTATACAAGCGTTGAATGAAACATATATGCTTTGAATTGTGATGAAATGCAAGTGAATTATTATATTATACATATATATATATACTCCCCTCGTCCACAGACCATGGACGATATTTATTGCTTGTGATTGACGTGATATTATATGGTATGACGAATGGTTGGAAATAATTGTTTGTGGTTGATATTATGGTTGAAAAATACCTTTATGGTGGAAAAATACCCTCTTGTGGTTGAAACAAAATAGAATAGGATTGTGGAATTGAAAATAAAACATGTCGCCTGTGTGCGAACTAGATGCATGATCCCCATTGTCAAAAACCGCGAGGTTTTAAGGTAGAGCGAGGAGCCGTACTAGGGACGGTCCCGGTTTTAACTACCCTGCCGTTATGCTGCCAAAATTTTCTGAAATATTTATGTGTTAGAATAATTTTCATTCGTTGGAATAAATTTACATATACTATATAGAATATTCATGTGTTGAGTTGCAATTCATTCGTTGAGTTGAAATTCATGTGTTGAATATTATTTGAATTTAAACAAATGGCTTTAGCGATAAAAAATCACATTTTTATATATATTCAAACTATATCGAATATTCATGTGTTGAGTTGCAATTCATTCGTTGAGTTGAAATTCATGTGTTGAATATTATTTGAATTTAAACAAATGGCTTTAGCGATAAAAAATCACATTTTTATATATATTCAAACTATATCGAATATTCATGTGTTGAGTTGCAATTCATTCGTTGAGTTGAAATTCATGTGTTGAATATTATTCGAATTTAAACAAATGGCTTCATTCTTTCAAAAAAGCATTGCGTTATTCTAAAAGTATTTACTTTGTTTTAAATGCACTAGCAATCACTGGAGTAAACCCGTTCCGCGAAAGTGGCGTGGTCCTATGATTTGCTTATTACTGTTGTTTAACTATTAAATAGATTCCTCATACCAGTCCCCATGACTGACTCATTGTTTGTTTCACTTTGCAAACGCGGGTGCCCTTATTTTCACACGGGCAGCCTAGTACATAGGTGACAGGTTGTTTTTGGCTCTGCACTGCTGCATAGAGTGCATTTTTGTCTCATGGCGAGGCTGACTTCACAGAGATGACTTTGATATTTTCCGCCATTACTATACTTATATTATGATTCCGCCACTGGCGATGCAGACTGATTTACTTTCTGTACTTCTTATTGTATGTATATGTACCGCCTTCGGCGATGTAGACTGATACCCTTATTATGTCTCACTGCATGTATGTATTCCGCCTCTGGCGATGATGACTGATCACTTTCCTTTTTATTTACTAAGTTATATCCCACGTTGTGCTATTCTGATGTTCCTACATGTTGTGATTCCGCTGTCATATCCATGTAAAATTATTCTATTTATTGTTTTTGCTATTATCTGTTCTCTGCTATGATGATTAATGTGTTATTTCCTATGATTATCCTTAATACCGCCCCTTGGATTTTGGGATCGTCACATAAAGTAAAGAAGGCGTAAAGGAGTTCAGGAATGAAGGGGAGAGAAAAGCAGTTATGTGGATGGAGAAATGAGAATGGAAGTTGCTGAAAGAATTCGACCATGAAGAAGTATTGGAGCGGAAGAGTGGTTCGCGAGTGAATATGGGGAGAGAGGGAAGATGGATACGTGTATAAGCGGATGTGGGCTTTTGTTTTTCGATTGGCCATGGGAAATTTAGGGGTAAAAACATTTAAAACATTTTCATTTAGTTTAAATTTTAATTTTAATTAGCATAATAACTTATAAACAAAATATCTCATTCATATAGTGTCGGTTTTACGAATAGTCTGATCTGATGGGATCATATGGACGAAGACTACAACATGACGTTGGTTTGGAGCGATTCGGGGATCGCTGGAAATTCTGGCAAAGGAAAACGCCTGAATCGAACTATCAACCGTAAATCGTTATTTAACAATAACGAACAATGTGAGTAAAACTCACATCTCTGATCAATTTATATTTTTATAAACTGTACTTTATTTTTGATAAATAATGATTGATTGTTGTGTATTGATTGCTTGAACTTTTAAATAGGTTTGATTGAAAACATAGATATAGTTATATATAAAAATCGATAATCAAATATTGATCATGTTTAACAGTACATTTCATGTTTAAATGAAATCGATGTTATATATATTGTTTAACTTCTGTGGATGTAGCGAAATGGGTTGGAGGGATCCAATTGGATTCCTCTACATTTATTTTACTGTTATTCATATATTGTGATATATGATGTGATATATAATCTATTGTAGATTATGTGTGTTTGGATAATATTTATCATTGTTATATGATATGTTAAATACCATAAGAAATACCAGAATGATAAAAGGGAATTTTCAAAAAGGTATATCGAAAATGAAATGTTTATAAAATCAAAGGAATTTGTAAAGAGAATATTTATAACATCAAAGGATATTATAAAAGGAATTATTTGGATATAAATAGAATAAAAAGAGAAATATTTTTAAAACAAATAGAAAAAGAAATAGTTGGAAAATAAAAAAGGGGTTTCTTATGAAATCAATGGATTTTATACATAAAACGAAAATGATTTTTTTAAAATAAAATAATTATAAAATCGAAGGATAATTTATAAAAGGATAATATTTGTGAAACAAATATAAAAGTAAAATATTGTGAAACAAATAGGAAAAGAAATATTTATTTAGAAAATAAATATATGGAATTGAAAAGGGAGTATTTGTAAACCATTTACAAATAGATTTAAAAAGGAGATATTTGTAAAACATTTACAAATAGAATTAAAAAGGAAATATTTATTTAGAAAAATAAATAGAGTTATAAAAAGGAAATACTTATTTAGGAAATAAATAGATTTTTAAAAGGGATTTATTGGGAAACGAAAAGAATGTCATATAAGGAAATATTTGGCAAATGAATAGAATTTTACATCAGGAAAGTTTAGACCCGTGCTTCGCACACGGGTATAACATGATATCGATTTAAAGCAAAGATTTTAAATAGAATCTATTGTAACCAATAGATAGAGAAGATTAATTTATAAATAATATTTTATAAATTAAATAAAATATTTATCATTGGATATATAGAATATATAAGTCAGGGCTTATATAGAGAAGTAAGAATCGATTTCAACATCAATATTTGAAACTGAATATGGACGTAGAGTTAATCAAAGGAGTTAATCAAAATGAGTTAGAGGAGTTAATCAATTAGAGTTAGAGTTAATCGATTAGGGTTAGAGTTAACCAGTTAGAGTTAATCAGTTAGAGTTAATCGATTAGAGTTAAATCGAACTAGAGTTATTCGAATAGAGTTAATCGAACAAGAGTTAGTCGAATATTTGTTATTCGGATAGAATTAATTGAATTAGAGTTAGTCGGATTAGAGTTATTCGAATATAGTTTATTCGAAGAAAGAGTTAACGAATAAGGTTATTCGAATAAGAGAATTAACCTAATATAGTTTATTCGAATAGAGAAAGAAATTACTGAATATCAGTTATTCGAAAGAAATTATCGAATATTAGTTATTCGAAAGAAATTATCGAATATTAGTTATTCGAAAGGAGTTAATCGAATATAGTTTATTCGAAAGGAGTTAATTGATAAGAGTAAATTAGTTAGAGTTAATCGAATAGAGTTAATCCAGTAGGGTAAATGTAACACCCCACCTCCACTAGGATCACTCCTTAGAATGTACTAGATTTGGAGGGGCGTTATTGTGAAGGTAAACATGCACAGAGATATCGCAAGACAGAATATATGAAAATAAATATAAGTAAAGCAGCGGTAGCAGATAAAAACCCATCATCATCATCTCAGAAAACCAACATAGTCAAGTACATAATATCAAAATGTCATGATCCAAAATACAACTTAAGTCTAGATACGTGATAACAAAATACATGGTAAAACATCAGTACTAATCCCCAGAAATAAAAGATAAGCCACAGCTAGCTCAGATCCATACATGAGCTATCCAACAAGCAAGCCAAAGATCCACTAAGCAGATGTAGCCCCTCCCTGAGAACCTGTGGGGGGGGGGGAAACGGAAGAAAAGAAGCGAAAGAAAACAGGTCAGTCAAAAAGACTGGTAAGCCCTACTACGATCAATCTATAAACTGATAAAGTTAACATCATGATGGAAACTGAGATGAACATACTGGCCATAGATAAAGGTGACATCACATAGACGAGATTAAACTTTGCACCACAGTGTACTAGCAAACCCACAAAACAGATCTTGATCCCTTAGCCCACACTTTGGCCCAATAACATGAAGTGACCTTAGTATAAGGTCCAGCCCAACGGTCTAGTCGATCGGCTCCCTATAAACCTAACACGTCAAGTGTTGGTGTCCATACGGCCCACATGGATGTAGTCAGACTGTGCTGGGTCCACCTTCGGGTGTATCAAGCCCTAAGGTGTCGACCCCAGACACCTAAGCAATAATGCACAGTCTAAGCCTACTGGTACCCGTGCCTCGAGTTTGTCTAACATCGGACTACGTGCACGTCCGTAGCCCGCCGGACCCGCACCGCTGTACCACTCAGCCGTCGCTTTGGTCGCTTACATCAGTCCAGTAATCGTGCCCCGCCCTAGCCTAGCCCCTAGGGTTGTGAATGATACCAAACTGGGATTACTGCTGGAACAGACCACGCTGCTAGGGTTTCTAAGAGGGTTAAGTGTGGTTTTAACCCCTCACTAATCCTGGATTAAATTAGTCAAGTGTAACCACTTAACCCCATCTAATCCTCGCATCCCCATTATTGGTTAAGTATTAGTGGGCCATGACTTAACCCTAATCATGAGGCATTAATTACTTAACGCACCCAACCTCTCACATTAGACATCCGTGGTTACCTGGGAAGATTTACACCACGTCTAGGTCTAACCTCGGGTCTTATGGTGCAACATGACCAACTACCCACATTAGACCCCACGTTGTGGTTACCTGGGAAGATTTACACCACAACTAGGTCTAACCTCGAGTTGGCCATATCATGTTATCTAATGTCATGTCCACTTTAAAACATATTTACAAGTTAACATTTACTTGGGTAGACCTAACTTAATAGGTAAATTCCCAAGGGGTAGACCTAACTTAATAGGTAAATTCCCAATCTTTTAGTTTCATGAATTTTTAAGTTTACCCAAACCCTCCCAACGTCATTATCTCGCTTACATATTCGTCATAACGCATAAGGGTATAGAAGGTAACTTAGCATAACATACATGATGAACTTCACATATCATAATAAATATGCATACATGTTAAACTTGCAAATCATGTCATAGTGAACTCGCATAAACATGCATAGCTTATTAAATGTGCATAACATGGTAAGGTGAACTTGCATAATCATGCATAACCCATTAAACTTGCATAACATGGTGAGGTGAACTTGCATAAACATGCATAATCCATTAAACATGTAGAGCATGACATAATAAGCTCGCATAAGCATGCATAACTTGTGAAACATGTTTAACATGGCATAGAAATCTCGCATAAGCATGCATAACTTGTGAAACATGTTTAACATGGCATAGAAATCTCGCATAAGCATGCATAACTTATGAAACATGTTTAACATGGCATAGAAACCTCGCATAAGCATGCATAACTTATGAAACATGTAAAACATAACATAGTGAGTTCGCATAAGCATGCATAATCAAATAAACTCACATAAATCTCAACTTTCACCACATGATAACTTTAAAGTTTGTAAAGTGAAGGTAAGAGGGCTTACAAATATAAACAAGCCACAAATCCACCAAATAAGATGAAGAAGCCCTTTTTAAAAACCCAAAACAAAGCTTCAAATAAGAAAACCCTTTTGCAAAATCCCAAAAACACAAACTTAGCAAATCAAACTTGCAACTTAATGAAGTATGCAAGTTATTAAGCATTCATACAACATAGAAAAAGTTGTATGATCATCATATCATCATAGGATTAAACTTTGAGGAAGGTGGAGGCTAGGGATTTTAGGTGGAGGCCATTTGAGGATTCAAATTGACATAGTTTAGTTGCTAAATTGATTAATGAGGCTTTAGGGTAGGATTAGGGGTATATTTATAGGGAATTAGAGTGTTTTAAGCCCTAGGATTAACCCTAGGTGAATCTTGGCCCGTCAGATTTCGGAATGCTCTAGAACCAGGCCACACAACCAAGCCCAAACCAGAATGGCGCACCAGGCAATTTTGCCTGGCTACCCCCTGTCGACAGGGCTGTCGATAGGGCAGTCGACTCCCCTAGACCCCTGTCGACATGCCTGTCGACTTGGGGGTCTTGGCGGGAATTTTTCCCGCTGACGCCAGCTGTGCCCAATCCTTCTTTTTAATTTAAATTTTAAATCTGTTTTTAATTATGGAAATTTCTGAAAACTTCCATGGGCCTTAACTGGGTCATACGGACTCCGATTTTCGAAAACTCGGACTCTATTTCGCGTATTTTTCCGAGACGAACGCAATGGCATAGCCCGTTTCCCTTGATTCAGATTTTAGAATTAAATTCTGCCTCGATTTATGTTATAACAGTTTATTGAAAATACGGGTTGTTATATTCTCCCCTCCTTAAAGGATTTCGTCCCCGAAATCTTCAAGTTAGGAAGAACATATCCTACCATCCAATCATCCATCTACTCAAAACATCATCCACGAGCAACCATTGTCCTTAAAGGATTCTAAATGCTGTATAAACATATGCAAAAGTGTGTGTATATGTACCTATCTAATGCAAAGATCAATGCGAAATATGTTAGTGAAATGTATCCATATGTATGCAAATCCCTAACATAATGTATAATGTCTACATGCGTGCTCAATCATACATCCATATGCAACATCCACGTGATTGCATACAAATTTCATCCAAGAATAAGCATAAACACCCATGCACATGCAATATGAGGAGTGTGTGAGCCGATCTAGTGCCTAATGTGTATCATGCATCCACGAGTAACCACTTGCAAACACTTGCAACCACTCGCAACCATCAAACATAACATGTCTCAAGCACATGTTTCATCCAAAAGGGTTTCTACCTAAGGTTCTCATGACAAGATTTTGCACGATGCCTAGATAAACATGGATGGCAAAGAGAAAGATGTGCTAAACAGAGAAAAGAGATTGAGAGTGTACCCTCAAAAAGGAATGGATAAAGCCCACGCATCTTCTCCTCGGTTTCCCAAGTTGCGTCTTCTTCGGCTTCACCCCATTGAACTTTCACCAATCTGACCTCACGATTCCTTAGCTTCTTGGTCTCTGTCCCCAAGATACGAATCGGAGCACTCCTTAAAGTTGCTTCTTTCTCTACTTCCACGTCTTCAAGCATGCTAGGTTCAACCACCTCAGCGGACTCATGCAGGCACTTTCGGAGATGCGAGACATGGAAGACATTATGCACTCCGGACAACTTCTCGGGCAATTGCACTTTATAAGCCATCTTCCCAATCCTCTCTATGATGGGGAAGGGTCCAACGAATCTTGGTGCTAACTTCCCAACAACTCCAAACCGGACCACATTCCGTAAAGGAGAAACCTTTACGAAAACCTTGTCCCCAACCTCAAACTCCAATTCGGACCTTCGCCTGTCAGCATAGGATTTCTGTCTGTCTTGGGCTGCCTTCATTCGTCTTCTGATCAACTCGACCTTCTCGGATGTATCTCTAATCATGTCAGGTCCAAGTATAAGCTTATCCGTGGACTCCCACCAACATGTAGGGGACTTGCACGGCCTCCCATATAAAGCCTCAAACGGTGCCATACCAATGCTCGACTGATAACTGTTATTATAAGCAAATTCTACAAGAGGAAGGTGGTCTTCCCAAGTACCACCAAAATCCAAGATGCAAAGTCTCAACAAGTCCTCAAGCACTCGATTCACCCTTTCGGTCTGGCCATCCGTCTGTGGGTGATAAGCTGTACTCAGATTCAGCCTTGTGCCCATAGCCTCCTGCAAACTGTTCCAGAATTGACTAGTAAAGATGGGGTCTTGGTCACTGACTATGCTGGAAGGGACTCCATGTAGTCGCACTATCTCACGAAGATATACTGATGCTAGTCCAGATGCGGTCCTTTTGCTCTTTACCGGGATAAAATGAGCACTCTTCGTGAGCCTATCCACAATGACCCATATGCTCGTATTCCCCTTCCTGGACCTTGGAAGCCCATCAATAAAGTCCATAGAAATGCTCTCCCACTTCCATAGCGGGACCTCTAGCGGATGTAATAGCCCACCGGGCTTCTTCGACTCAGCTTTTACTCTCTGACAAATAACACATCTCGAGACAAATTCGGCCACATCCTTCTTCATTCCAGGCCAGAAGAAAACGCGCTTCATGTCTTTATACATCTTATCACTGCCTGGATGTATAGTCATCTTGGAGCGATGTGCTTCCTCAAGAACTTTCCTCACCAAGTCTTCTACCATCGGAACACAAAGCCTTCCGTCTCTCCTTAGCCAACCCTTATCGTCTATAGAATATCGAGCAAGGTGACTAGATGTCTCCCCTCGAACCAGCTTATCCATGATCTCGATTATCTGAGGGTCTTCCTTTTGTGAAGCCCCGACTTGATCCAGAAGGGTAGGCCTGAGCTCTAAAGATGCCAAGGAACCGGTCACCGACTCCATTGCCAAAGAGAAATCAAAGGTCGCCAAGAACTCTAAATTCTTCATCTCAACAAATAGAGGACTTAGTGTCAACCTTTTCCTACTCAACGCATCCGCTACAACATTCCCCTTGCCAGGGGTATAGGATATCTCAAAATCATAGGAAGCCAAAAATTCCATCCATCTCTGCTGCCTTAAGTTCAGATCCTTCTGCGAAAAGAGATACTTCAAAGACTTATGATCAGTATATAGCTCAAATCTCTCTCCCAGAAGATAATGGCGCCAAGCCTTGAGTGCATATACAATCGCCGCCAGCTCTAGATCATGAGTGGGATAATTCCTCTCATGCACCTTAAGTTGCCTCCCACCAAAACATATAACTCTGCCCTCTTGCATCAGAACGGCGCCCAATCCCGTGCCACAAGCATCAGTGTACACGGTAAATATCTTACCACCATCGGGTAAAGCTAGAACTGGTGCTGAGGTGAGGGCCCTCTTGAGCCTTTGAAAAGCAAGCTCACAATCCATATCCCAAGCAAAAACTAAGTTCTTCTTCGTCAACTTAGTAAGAGGAGCGGATATCTTCGCGAAGTCCTTGATGAACTTCCGGTAAAAACCCGCAAGACCCAGAAAGCTTCTCACCTCGGTTGCATTCCTTGGAGTCTTCCAATCCTGAACTGCAACCACCTTAGCGGGATCTACCGCTAAGCCTTGCTTGGATACGATGTGCCCAAGGAATCTGACTTCCCTTCTCCAAAAATGGCACTTGGAGAATTTGGCTTTTAACTGGTGTGCTCTGAGCGTATCCATCACCTCTACTAGGTGCCTCGCATGCTCTTCCTCATCCTTGGAGATGACCAGAATATCATCCACAAAGACCACGACAAACTTATTCAAGAACTCCCGAAACACCCTACTCATCAAATCCACAAAATACGCGGGTGCATTCGTCAAACCGAACGGCATAACAAGCCATTCAAAGAATCCGTCTGGAGTTCTGAATGCAGTCTTGTCTATGCTGTCTTCAGCCACTCTGAGCTGATGAAAACCCGTAGCAAGATCAAGCTGAGAGAAAACAGAAGCACCAACAAGTTGGTCAAAGAGATCATCGATCCTTGGTAACGGATGTCTGTTTTTCTTAGTCAGCTTATTCAATTCTCTATAATCCACACAGAGTCGAAGAGAACCATCTGCCTTAGTTGCAAACACCACAGGCGCTCCCCATTCGGATATACTCCTTCTGATGAAGCCCTTCTCAAGCAATTCTTTCACTTGCTTGCTCAGCTCCCGTCTCTCACGCGGAGCCATATGCCGAACGGGCAAAGAAACAGGATTAGCATTATCTACCAGATAGATGCGAAAGTCAATCTCTCGTTTAGGGGGCAACCCCTTAACTTCTCCAAAAACATCTGGATAATCCCGGACCACCCTTACAGACTGAAGGGCCTCCTCTGATGAGTCGAGAGATTCTAGATAGCATAACATGACGGGATTCTTCGGATTGCACGAAATCTCTAAGGTGTTGCCCAGGCGAGTCACAAGCCTTACAACCCTGTGCTCACAATCCAGAATGGCTCCATATCTAGACAGCCAATCCATGCCCAAGATCAATCCGTATCCCCTGAAACCTAGAACATATGCACTACAAAAGAACTCTACGCTGAGTATAGAGATCCTCAGATCCTCACATATCATAGATAGATGAGCAGAACCCCCAATGGGATTCGAAACACAAACGGGATCATCCACTAAGCTAGTACTGAGGTGCAAACTATCAACAAGATCAGATGAAATAAAGCTATGTGATGCACCGGAATCAAACAAGGTACATACTGGAAGATCGGAGATATAAACAAGGTTCTCAACAGAAACACTACCTCTCTCGGGAACTGAAGCGGTATTGAGAGCATGAACTTGCCCTCCTGAAGGTCCAGCCTGTCCTTTCTTCTTTGGGCATTCTTTGCTGAAGTGCCCAGCCTCTCCACAAGAAAAGCATCCACCACTAAGCTTCCTTTTCTTCTTCCTGCAATCCTTAGCAAAATGCCCAGCTATCCCACAGTAATTGCATTTTCCCTTGCCTTTGTTGTTGTTGTTGTTCCCCTTCTTGTTCTTTCCCTGATTCCCCTGGCTGCTTTGACCGCCTTGATTGCCTTTGCCTTGAGAATCAGTCTTCTTTGCTTGGGTATCGCTCGACTTGACTTCTTTCTTTCCATCTCCCTGAAGCAGAGCCATATTGACCAAACTCTCAAAGGTAGCTCCATGCGGAATATGTGACATTGCCAAGCCCTGTAGCGGCTCATTCAACCCTCTGGCAAATCGAAGAGCCTTCTTCTCCGGGGTGTTTACTATATCCAAACCAAAGCGGGCCAGCTGATTAAACTTGTTCACATACTCCTTGACAGACATATCACCTTGCTTTAATGCAATGAACTTCTCCATTTGTAAATTCACCTCAGCCGAAGATAGAAACTTGGTCACAAATCTAGCCCTCAAATCGGCCCAAGTCTCAACGGGCCTCGTCCCATTGGTGACCTCCCACCAATAGGCCGCCTCATCCTTCAAAAGCCATACTGTCAATAAGATTTTCCTCTCGTCATCAATCCCAAAGATAGCAAACAGGTCCTCCGTGTCTTTCAGCCAATTCCTAGCTTCAACAAAAGATTCCGTGCCCAGGAAATTCTTGCCTCCCATTGCCTTAAAGTCTTTACAAACCTTTGTAAACTCAATCTGAGGATGCTGAGGGGGAGGAGGAGGAAAAGGAGCCTCAGCAACGGGAGGGGGAGGAACATTAGCAACGGGAGGGGGAATATTAACTGCTGGAGGAGGGGGAGCAGGAACCACCGGAGGAGGGATATTAGGGGTATGATTCTCAACTACAGGAGGAGGAGTGGGAGTAGGGTTGGCGGGACCAGCTGCCGCCCTAGCTTCTAGAAGTCTCCTATACCAGAGTGGTACGTTCACTCCATCTGGGATGTCAAGATTCTCAGCCATACTGAAACGAAAGATAAGATAAGATCAGGTCAAGGGAACGAAGGATAACGCTAATGGCTTTTTGGGGATTAGCCTTAAAATAATCTAGACTTTATTTTGGAAAATACTTAGTAGGTTTTTGAAAATAGTCTTTCAAAAAGGGTTTTTTTTTTTTTCAAAAGTTTTGTTCAATCTTGTTAACCTTGTGCTCTGATACCAAATGTAACACCCCACCTCCACTAGGATCACTCCTTAGAATGTACTAGCTTTGGAGGGGCGTTATTGTGAAGGTAAACATGCACAGAGATATCGCAAGACAGAATATATGAAAATAAATATAAGTAAAGCAGCGGTAGCAGATAAAAACCCATCATCATCATCTTAGAAAACCAACATAGTCAAGTACATAATATCAAAATGTCATGATCCAAAATACAACTTAAGTCTAGATACGTGATAACAAAATACATGGTAAAACATCAGTACTAATCCCCAGAAATAAAAGATAAGCCACAGCTAGCTCAGATCCATACATGAGCTATCCAACAAGCAAGCCAAAGATCCACTAAGCAGATGTAGCCCCTCCCTGAGAACCTGTGGGGGGGGGGGGAACGGAAGAAAAGAAGCGAAAGAAAACAGGTCAGTCAAAAAGACTGGTAAGCCCTACTACGATCAATCTATAAACTGATAAAGTTAACATCATGATGGAAACTGAGATGAACATACTGGCCATAGATAAAGGTGACATCACATAGACGAGATTAAACTTTGCACCACAGTGTACTAGCAAACCCACAAAACAGATCTTGATCCCTTAGCCCACACTTTGGCCCAATAACATGAAGTGACCTTAGTATAAGGTCCAGCCCAACGGTCTAGTCGATCGGCTCCCTATAAACCTAACACGTCAAGTGTTGGTGTCCATACGGCCCACATGGTTGTAGTCAGACTGTGCTGGGTCCACCTTCGGGTGTATCAAGCCCTAAGGTGTCGACCCCAGACACCTAAGCAATAATGCACAGTCTAAGCCTACTGGTACCCGTGCCTCGAGTTTGTCCAACATCGGACTACGTGCACGTCCGTAGCCCGCCGGACCCGCACCGCTGTACCACTCTGCCGTCGCTTTGGTCGCTTACATCAGTCCAGTATTCGTGCCCCGCCCTAGCCTAGCCCCTAGGGTTGTGAATGATACCAAACTGGGATTACTGCTGGAACAGACCACGCCGCTAGGGTTTCTAAGAGGGTTAAGTGTGGTTTTAACCCCTCACTAATCCTGGATTAAATTAGTCAAGTGTAACCACTTAACCCCATCTAATCCTCGCATCCCCATTATTGGTTAAGTATTAGTGGGCCATGACTTAACCCTAATCATGAGGCATTAATTACTTAACGCACCCAACCTCTCACATTAGACATCCGTGGTTACCTGGGAAGATTTACACCACGTCTAGGTCTAACCTCGGGTCTTATGGTGCAACATGACCAACTACCCACATTAGACCCCACGTTGTGGTTACCTGGGAAGATTTACACCACAACTAGGTCTAACCTCGAGTTGGCCATATCATGTTATCTAATGTCATGTCCACTTTAAAACATATTTACAAGTTAACATTTACTTGGGTAGACCTAACTTAATAGGTAAATTCCCAAGGGGTAGACCTAACTTAATAGGTAAATTCCCAATCTTTTAGTTTCATGAATTTTTAAGTTTACCCAAACCCTCCCAACGTCATTATCTCGCTTACATATTCGTCATAACGCATAAGGGTATAGAAGGTAACTTAGCATAACATACATGATGAACTTCACATATCATAATAAATATGCATACATGTTAAACTTGCAAATCATGTCATAGTGAACTCGCATAAACATGCATAGCTTATTAAATGTGCATAACATGGTAAGGTGAACTTGCATAATCATGCATAACCCATTAAACTTGCATAACATGGTGAGGTGAACTTGCATAAACATGCATAATCCATTAAACATGTAGAGCATGACATAATAAGCTCGCATAAGCATGCATAACTTGTGAAACATGTTTAACATGGCATAGAAATCTCGCATAAGCATGCATAACTTGTGAAACATGTTTAACATGGCATAGAAATCTCGCATAAGCATGCATAACTTATGAAACATGTTTAACATGGCATAGAAACCTCGCATAAGCATGCATAACTTATGAAACATGTAAAACATAACATAGTGAGTTCGCATAAGCATGCATAATCAAATAAACTCACATAAATCTCAACTTTCACCACATGATAACTTTAAAGTTTGTAAAGTGAAGGTAAGAGGGCTTACAAATATAAACAAGCCACAAATCCACCAAATAAGATGAAGAAGCCCTTTTTAAAAACCCAAAACAAAGCTTCAAATAAGAAAACCCTTTTGCAAAATCCCAAAAACACAAACTTAGCAAATCAAACTTGCAACTTAATGAAGTATGCAAGTTATTAAGCATTCATACAACATAGAAAAAGTTGTATGATCATCATATCATCATAGGATTAAACTTTGAGGAAGGTGGAGGCTAGGGATTTTAGGTGGAGGCCATTTGAGGATTCAAATTGACATAGTTTAGTTGCTAAATTGATTAATGAGGCTTTAGGGTAGGATTAGGGGTATATTTATAGGGAATTAGAGTGTTTTAAGCCCTAGGATTAACCCTAGGTGAATCTTGGCCCGTCAGATTTCGGAATGCTCTAGAACCAGGCCACACAACCAAGCCCAAACCAGAATGGCGCACCAGGCAATTTTGCCTGGCTACCCCCTGTCGACAGGGCTGTCGACAGGGCAGTCGACTCCCCTAGACCCCTGTCGACATGCCTGTCGACTTGGGGGTCTTGGCGGGAATTTTTCCCGCTGACGCCAGCTGTTCCCAATCCTTCTTTTTAATTTAAATTTTAAATCTGTTTTTAATTATGGAAATTTCTGAAAACTTCCATGGGCCTTAACTGGGTCATACGGACTCCGATTTTCGAAAACTCGGACTCTATTTCGCGTATTTTTCCGAGACGAACGCAATGGCATAGCCCGTTTCCCTTGATTCAGATTTTAGAATTAAATTCTGCCTCGATTTATGTTATAACAGTTTATTGAAAATACGGGTTGTTATAGTAAATCAAATAGAGTTAATGGAATTGAGTAAATCAAATAGAGCTAACTGATAAGAGTAAATCGATTAGAGTTAATCGAATAGTGTTAATTGAATAGAGTTATTCAAATATAGGTTATTCGAAGAAGAGAGATTATCGAATATAGTTTATTCGAAGGAAAGAGTTATCGAATAGAGATTAATTCGAAAGAGATTTACGCAAGGAAGTTTGTTAAAGATTTAAAAGATAAACTTTTACTATTTCGAAGTTAAAACGTTGTCCAGTTAAAGTCTGAGAGGTAATTATACTCTAACTTGATTGACTTCCTTCTTAACTAAGGAATGGTAAGGTTTGATAGCGAATGATGGATAAGTGAATTTAGTTAATGAGTGAAATGGTTTAAGTTGGCATGGCGATGTTTGATTTAAACATCAGTTTAAATCCAATGAAGGAGTTTTGGAATTTTTCTCCAAATAAGAATCAGAAATGTTTTTTGATAATAAAAAATAAGAATTTAGAATATATGGAAACAGGAGATAAGTAAATTAATGAACTAAAGAGATAAATGTTAAATGATGATTGATCGATAAAATTTCCATCTGGAAATAATATCGTTGTTTGCACACGTGTTTTTCTTTGATAGTTAAATCACAGACTATCAAAGTTTTGACCATTTTTCCATCGTCAATGCGGAGAGACCGGTTGGATTCTTATCCAAAGAACCACTCCATATGGGCGTTAGCGTTTCGAATCAAATAGATCGAAGACAAATTAAAGACGAAGTAAAGTGCAAGGGCAGTTGAATAAGTCCTAGGTAGAGATTGCCTAGGATGGATGTACGGAATAATGCCTTCGATTTGTCTAGTGCCAGGACAACTTGAATGGACGAATGTTTGACAGAGTATATCTGGTAGATCATGTAAGTTGATCGTTTCAAACGTATTTACGTTGGTGGCAGAGGAATTTGTTTCTTTTAGCTTATACCCATGGTATTTTTAGGGAAATCAATTTGTGATTTGACGGGTATGATGATGTGGCATTCAAAGTAAATGAAGACGTGATCTATATAGAGATACGTTATAACCTCAAGCCTCATCAACTGGGAAATGACAGAAATCGGGCAGGCAGCATGGCTAAGTGGGCCGCACCCAAGTAGGGTATATTGTCACCATCTAGAGAATATTCATATTTGTTACTTCTTTCAATTCTGTATCTCCCAGGAATGGTTATGTAGGTGTACCAACTGTAAGGTGACAATATATTCGATACACTCAAGCGAAATGAGTGGTCGGTCATGTGTGGCCGAGTTACAAGATGTTCTTGTTGAACTCCAGTGTATCGATTCTAGAGTACACTGAGCGGAAGGTGGATCCAGACCTTGTCATAGTTGGAATCCATTCCCCAAATAAGAGCCCGCGGTTTTGATAGTATGTTATATATGTAGAACGTTAGATGCAAGCGTTTCTACTAGATTAATATTACTTGTGTTAGACATTATTATAATATCAGAATAATATTGTTTTACTAATGATTTGGGTTATCGTAAGGTAAAAACCATCCGTGTTTATGTGTGGATCGGTCTTATGATTATCCTTTGTTTCAAAAGGATTTTGAAAGTTAAATCAAATAATTTGAGTTTACTCACACCAGTCACATGACTGACCCGGGGTTTATTTTATTTTGTTTTCCCTAAACTCTTGGGTGCCCAATTTTGTACGGGCAGTCAAGTAGTCGGGATTTACAGATACTTGAAGAGCTGGAGCAGGAGGCTTCAGAATTATATAGCTATGCTTTTTCCGCTGTGTTGTAAGTGCTGTACTTTGGAAATGATATGTATATTCAAGTACAGATTTATATTTCAAAGTTATGTTATGAAATATATTTATTCGTTCCACTGTGAGATTCGTGTTTACTCTGATGTTATATGTTCTTCTTCTTCTTCTATTCTAAGTTTCTATCTTATCCATCCTCACCCTCTAGTTTCTTTCATTAACTACCGGTATTTTCGATCCTTGGATGTTCGATATGTGTTGTATATTGGAAAACCAAGATCGACTTTTTCCGGGATGTTAAAGTTGGTATTAGAGCTTTAAGGTTAAGTAATTACCTTGGCTCTGTGGCGTGACTCAGTAGAGATGGGGTTAGTAATACCCTAGATTGAGTTGAGTGTATATATACGATTGAACGTATTTGTTATTTAATATAAAAACTTTTTTATATTGTGAAGATTTGTTGGTTGAGTGGTTTATGAGTTCTGATCGATCAGTTTGATCCATTGAATCGGTAGGAGTTTCTAAACAATCGAATACGATGGGTCAACACGATATGTTTCAAAAAGAGGGTAAATGAAAATAATTTTGCCCAAAAGTATATTTTGATATAAAGGAATGATTACAGTATATTTGATATATTGGTTGTTATTATAATATAATGAGATTATAATTGAAATGGTTATGTAAATAGCCAATCAGAATTCATATAAGTAAAATACGTGAAACCAGATGAATTAAATCTGAATTTAAATCACAATTGGAATCAAAACCGTGGAAGGTTATAAAAGTGTTGTTAATGAATCTGGGTTAAATATATGTGAATTTTCAAATCCTGAGAGATTTTAATTTTGTTGTAGGCATTGAAAATGGCATTTTGAAATAAATTTCAAAATGGAAGTGTTTAAATATGGTTTTGAAAGTGATATAGTATTGAACTCACTTCAATAGTTGGAAATAGATTCCGATGATGATCATGACATCATCGGTGTTCATTTTTGAGTTGTAAGTGACAGATTACTACAAAAGGTTTTGTTTTTGAATTGATTTGAGAAAAGCAAGTTGTTTTGAATACTGAAAAGGAAAGTTGATTTTTGATATGGTGAACTGTTTAAAATTCACATGGTAAGACTGTTTGAATTTAAACCAAATTGAATTGAAATTTGGGGAAGCAAATAGGAATTGAAATTGAATTAAAGCCGGTTATGTGGAAATTGAACCAAAATGTGCAAAAGCAAATTGAAGATGAATTGGATTAGAATGTTATCAAAAAATTTGTATTTATGTGATCAGAATTTGAAATGGAACCAGATTAGTGGAGTTAAGAGTTTGGAATCAAAATGAAACTCGATATTGAAATGAAATTAGACTTTGGTATAAGCAAATGATATGGTTTAAAAATGAATTGATTGGTGTTTGGTTGGGATAACATTGGTATATGCTGAATTAACAGCAGATGGAAGTGATAAATTTGATATGCCCAACAAAAAGGTACAAGTTATATTTCATATGGTATGAGATTTTTATGAGCCGAACTGGCAAGCCCCTTGGCTGTTTGATTTTCTTTTGGGTTGGAGATGGCCTAGAGAGGCGAGTTGGAGTTTGAGCTTTAGACCAGTATAAAAGGGGTGCTGGCGAATATTTCAAAAGTTAAGGTGTTAGAAAATTTTCTGGATTTTTGAAAACTTTCGTTAATAGGAATGAAATATTATTTTAAATTGAATTTTATGTGTTCAGTTGAAACTGAAGTTGATAAGTAAACAAATAATTTTAAACCCAGTTAATAGATTTGTTTCTAACTTACCAATTTCGAGGACGAAATTATTTTAAGGGGGGAAGAATGTAACGATCCGTATTTTCAGCGATATATAATTAATTAATTTAATTATTTAAATAGTGAAAATGGTTGTTTAATTAAATTATGGTGAATATTTAATTAATATAATAATTAAATAATATATTTAATTCTGAAATAATCAGAATTAGTGAATTGGCAATATAATGTGAACTGGGCAATTCAAATTATATAATTCAGTTTATAATTGAATTAGAATAACGAATATATTATATAAAATAAGTTGGAACGTATAATTATATTATAACTAAAATCGAGCTCGAAATGGCGTGGTAGTTCGCTATTTGGCGATTTAAACTTCAACTGGATATATAGGGTCCGTTTTAAATCGGATTTCTATGAAACAAGAAACGTTAGGAGCTGGTGAAGTATATTTTTCTGATGGAAGAGAAAAATCAGGATTTCGTCGTGTAGATTGTGAGTTATGTCCAAATCAAATTTTAAAATAGTCGCTATATGTAACACCCCACCTCCGCTAGGGTCACTCACAAAGGGAATGCACTAGGTTTGGTGAAGCATTATCGAGGTAAACATGCACATAAATATTACAAGACAGAACATATATAAAACAGCGGAAGTAAAACAAATTTCATTACCTTATAAAATAAGGTCTAAAGCCTTTTACATCAGAATACATCAAAACCTGTCTTGCAATAGTAAAGAAGCATAAAACCTTTTCATAAATTATTCCCCAAAATAAAGTGGTGAATCAGCCATAGCCAAGAGGAGACCAAGCTATACATGATGACCTTCAAGCATAAGAGGTCCGAACTAAACAACATCATTTCCTCCCTGAAAACCTGGGGGGGGGGGGGAACGGAAGACAAAGAGGCGAAACAAAACGGGGTCAGTCATAAAGACTGGTAAGTCCTATCTACTTCCAGTATAAAAACAGGTAAAGGTAACATGACATGCATAAACTGAAAGTAAACATAAGGATGACGACAAGATAGATAAGATAACTGGATGAACTACTGTAGCAAGACAAACTAAGGTATCATGATAAACTACGTGTCAAGATAAATCAAGGTATCACATCGTCAGGTTTCCATCAAGTATACTATCCCAAGGTATCTATCATGTATAACATCCCACGGTATCTATCATGTATAACATCCCATGGTATTTATCATGTATATTTGCTCTGCACCTCTCGTACTAGTATCCCAACCCGCGTCATGTGATAACTACGAATGTCCCTTGCACAATGTCATGTAATGGTCCATGTCAACCTAATATATAGCATATGTAGGTTTTCCCAACTCGTATGTTTCTTTCCATGTATAAGTTCAGTCCTTTGCCATAGGCCGTACGGGCTTTCCCATTTAAATCTATACCACCTCAACGTAGTACCATTTTATCGTTGAAGTTGTTTTGGACTGCTACCCTTGATCTAGTTATGTTTTCTTACCATGAACTATCGCGTGTTCACTTACGATTTATGCCACCTAGGACCACTAGGGATTATGCTACCTAATGAACGTTTCCGTGTCTCGGTTTGGGTTTTGGCCACCTAGGACCACTAGGGATTATGCCACCCATCAACCACGCCCTTTGTCCCACGTATATATTGTGAATCGTTTTCCATGTCTAGACGCACATGTATCTCAATGTGCCATCCGAGTTCCGTGCCAGGGCAAATCAAGAAATACGGAACTCGGTCGGGAGCTTTAAGTCGTCTGCTGATGCAGATATCAAGGTCTGTTTTTGTATCCGTGGCTATGGTCCCACGTGACCCCTCCCTCAACTACTGAAAGGCAATCCAAGAAAAATCATGTATGAGAACTACATCCCGGCCCCACTATAGCCCCACTTTCCTATGGGCCAACCTCACCCATGACTCGATAGCAAGAACATGGTCTGTTGGGAGTTCTCTGCCTTTCCGTTCGTATACGATTGACTAAAGATGGTAGGTAGTCGGCGACGTGCTATCCAGGGCAAAAACAAGTATCGTCGACTCCACGCTAATCCATCCCAGTCTTTAGGTCGCTCGCATAGCAACCAAGGCATACTCTTGGCTCTTCTACCGCAGACCTTAACCTCTATGAGGCCAGGTTTCATGGACCATCTGCCACCTCACAAAGGGATACCAAGAGTACCCTCACGTCCCCCGAAGCTACCGCTTCGTCACCCAGTTTGTTGGAGCCTTTATCCAAGTCAGATAATTCGCTCCTCCACGTGTGTTTAAGCGATGACCTACTGTATCGGGTTACTCATCTATCCGTGAACTGGTCCAAATCCCTCAACTAAGAACTACTACTTAGTTTCCCAAACTAAGGTTTACCACTTAGTCTCCTTTCCCGTTATCCTTGTTAATCCCGGTTTTCCACCTAGTCCCCTGAACTAGGGTTTTGTCTAATGGGTTAAGTGTTGTCATTTAAGTTTATGACTTAACCTGCCTACGAATCATGTCAAGATTTGGCTAAGTATTCAAGTCCAAGACCTAGCCCTACAAGTTGGTTAAGTATACCAAGAAGCTCATGACTTAACCCTATTCAATCATCAAGTCAATTTGGTTAAGTATTTGTTTATCTTAACCCTATCAGGTTATCGTGTTAGATTGGTTAAGCATAGATTATCTTAACCTCATCGGATTATCGAGTCGGATTGGTTAAGTATATGTTAACTTAACCCCATCCACTAATCGTATTATAATGGTCGAGTATATTTAAACGGTCTCGTGACTTAACCCTATCAAGCTCTCATATTAGATTGGTTAAGTATGGTTGCTTAACCCCATCAAATCATCATGTATAATTGGTTAAGTATAAGTTACTTAACCTCATTGAATTACCAAGTTTAGATTGGTTAAGGGTTTAACTTAACCCCATCGAATTACCGTGTTTAGATTAGTTAAGTGTAGGTTACTTAACCTCATCTAATTACCGTGTTTAGATTAGTTAAGTGTAGGTTACTTAACCCCATCTAATTACCAAGTCTGATTAGTTAAGTGTAAATTACTTAACCCCATCCCCTAATTGTCTTGTTTGGTTAAGTGTCAATAAGAAATCAAGTCCGGTTCCACTTAACCTACCCATTCGTGTCATATCGGTTAAGTGTCATTAGTCAAAATTACTTAACCTTTTCATGTGGCATTAATTAGATTAATGCACCCCAACCTCTCACATTAGACTTTGTTGTGGTTACTAATTAAGTCGGGCGGGTCCGGGTAGATTTACACCACAACCTAGTCTAACCTCGGGTTTTAAGTGCTATATGACCAACTACTCATATTGGGTCCTATTGTTTGTAGCCACTAGTTAAGCCGGGCGGGTCCGGGTGGATTTATGATACAAACTCAACCCAACCTCGAGTTGGCCACTCTCATGTTTGGTCTAGTGTCATATTACACTTACAACCCATACGTGTCTAGCTTCAAGTCCCATGTTTACCCCACATGCCATGTCCCCATTTAGGTGTATCATGAGTGTCATATTTTCATGAAATCCCATGTCAAATTATCATGTCACAATCACGCTCGTCTATCCTACCCCAAATCGTGTTTCCAACCCAAGTAAAAGCGGGTCAACATAGTAAGGATACTATGCTACATATTGGCCTCAAAACATGCACGATGCCAAAAAGGGGTTGGCCACAAATATGCATGGTATCATAAGGGGGTTTGGCCTCAAAATATGCATAGCATCATAAGGGGTTTTTGGCCACAAACATGCATAGTATCATAAGGGAATTTGGCCACAAACATGCATAGTATCATAAGGGAATTTGGCCACAAACATGCATAGTAACATAAGGGAATTTGGCCACAAACATGATAACATAAGGGGTTTGGGTTCATTTACATGCATAAGCCCCAAAGTCAAATCTTTGCCAATGTTTCACAAGTCAAATGGTTCCCAAAGGTTCATGCTAGCATTCCATAGATAAAGATTCAAACTTGCAAGATAGACTAGGTTAAGCATAACATGAGTGGCATGATTAAGTCGCTAAAACTTAGCCCAAGGTCATAGATCATAGAAAAGGGGCAACATTAGGTTCACATAGGCTAGCATACTTATGTTTCATCGCATTTTATTCCATGTCACATTAGAACCACCGTTAGAATCTACAAGTAGCTAGAACTTACCTAGCGAGGCTTAGGGAAAGATCATGAATCGTCTTGACCAAGAAAGGTGGCTCCTTTGTTGAAGAATCGTCATGAAACTTGCATAGCAACGTTGATTCACTCCCTTGATTTGATGTAGCAAGCTAGCACCTTTGATTCGGATCCGATTTGAATGCATGAGCTCTTGGAGTTGGAGATGGAGGCCATGATCAAGAAAGATTTTGGCGGCACTTCGTGGCATGAGTGATTTGTGAGGGTTTACGGTAGGCTTAGGGGTCTTTTTATAGAGATTAGGAGTAGTTTAGGCCCTAGGATAGATCTGAGCCCTCAAAATCCGTCAGAAACCTCCAAACATGTCTTGAGGAACAAGTCAGGTGCACCCAGGCCAAACTGGCCGACCACCCAAGTCGACAGGGGTGTCAACTGGGCAGTCGACACCGCCTGGGGTGTGTCGACTCCCAAGTCAACTCCCCAGTCGACTTGGGGGTGGCGGGAATTTTTCCCGCCTCTTCTGCTTGGCTGAATTTGAAATCTGAATTCAAATTTGAACTTGTTTTTGAACTTGAAATTTTCTGAAAACTTTGACGGGCCATAACTTGGTCATACGGACTCCGATTTTAAGAAACTCGGACTCTATTTCGCGTATTTTTCCGAGACGAACACAATGGCATAGCCCGTTTCCCTTGATTCAGATTTTATCATTAAATTCTGCCTTGATTCTCGTCTTAGCATGTTGTAAAAATCCGGGTTGTTACACTGTAGAATCGTTTATCGACCGTAACGGCTTATTCGATATAACTAGATACCGATTTCGAATTTAGAAAAGATTCTTTTGAGACGTAGTGATAATTTAATTTTTAGAATTTTATTGTAATTTTTAATTAATTAAATAAGCAACTTTTTATTTGGAGTATTTTGCACCCTGTATCAATATTTTTGGGTATCACAATATGAGTTTACCTTCCGATATTTTTATATTTTTGGGATCACGGCACATTACTCGATTTAATGGTAATTTCATATCAGTTCGTGGACAAACAGAGTTCCGCATAATGGGGTACACTTAAAAATATATAGATATATATCAATATACACGCTTTTAAAATTGAAATATTATCCCTAAAATACAACCTAAGACACATATAGCCGCATAATCTATGAAACGTGGAGGGCTAAAGTATCACGAATAAATATGTGCTCCACCTCTTAACATGACCTCACGTTTCGCTGTACACTTTCCTTAGCAAGTAAGGAACCATTCTATATTTATAATAACACACCCTCCATCGTTTATTCTTCTTCTAGCAAGTTTCATTCTGCCACAAAATGAAAACGTGATACTTAGAAGTTGAAACCCTTCAGTTAAATCACGTATAACATCAAATGCAAGTTTAAACCCTCCAAAAAAATATTAAACAATATACTCGTGCTCGTTTGTGTTTCATCTTGACAACTCGACGTGGTGGGGTTCTGTTGATGAAGCGCGGTGAGATGTTGGTGGGTGTTTGGACTCCGGTGGCCGGAGGAGAGAGTACGACGGAGCAAAACATTTTGGGTGCAGGCCGTGTTTTTATGGAACGAGATGCAGAAGGGTGGGGACTGGCATGGAAGAAGCTTTCGAAAGCAGGAGTTCGAGTGTCTGGAGAGTAGGGGTTGGTCATATTGGTGGAAGAAGTATGGTGTTTTCCATGAATTTAGATGAAGTAAAGAAGGTGTAGAGGAGTTCAGGAATGAAAGGGAGAGGAAAGCTGCTGTGTGGTTGGAGAAACGAGCATGGAAGGTATTGAAAGAATTCGGCCATGAAGAAGTTCTGGAGTAGAAGAGTAGTTCGCGAGTGAATATGGGGAGAGAGGGAAGATGGATACGTGTATAAGAGGATCTAGGCTTTTGTTTTTAGATGGGCCATGGGAAATTTAGGGGTAAAACCCATTTAAAACCTTTTCATATTGTTTAAATTTTAATTTTAATCAGCATAATAACTTATAAACAAAATATCTCGTTCATATAGTGTCGGTTTTACGAACAGTCTGCTCCGTTGGGATCATATGGACGCAGACTACAACATGACATTGGTTTGGAGCGATTCAGGGATCGCCGGAAATTTTGGCAAAGGAAAACGCCTGAATTGAACTATCAACCATAAATCGTTATTTAACAATAACGAACAATGAGAGTAAAACTCACTATCTCTGATCAGTTAATATTTTTATAAACTATACTTTATTTTTGATAAATAATGATTGATTGTTCTGTATTGATTGTTTGGACTGTTAAATAGGTTTGATTGAAAACGTAGATATAATTATATATAAAAATCAACAATCAAATATTGATCATGTTTAACAGTATATTTCATGTTGAAATGAAATCGATGTTATATATATTGTTTAACTTCTGTGGATGTAGGGAAACAGGTTGGAGGGATCCAACTGGATTCCTCAACATTTATTTTATTGTTATTCATATACTGTGATATATGATGTGATATATAATCTGTTGTAGATTATGTGTGTTTGGAAAATATTCATCATTTTTATATGGTATGGTAAATACCATAAGAAATACCAGAATGATAAAAGGGGATTTTCAAAAACATATATTGAAAGTGAAATGTTTATAAAATCAAAGGATTTTGTAAAGAGAATATTTATAACATCAAAGGATATTATAAAAGGATTTATTTAAAAAAATAGAATAGGAAGAGAAATATTTGTAAAAAAATAGAAAAAGAAATAGTTGGAAAATAAAAAGGGGTTTCTTATGAAATCAATGGATTTTATATATAAAAGGAAAAGGATTTTTTTTTTAAAAGAAAATAATTATAAAATCGAAGGATACGTTATAAAAGGAAAATATTTGTGAAACAAATATAAAAGGAAAATATTATGAAACAAATAGGAAAAGAAATATTTATTTAGAAAATAAATATATGGAATTGAAAAGGGAGTATTTGTAAACCATTTACAAATAGATTTAAAAGTAGATATTTGTAAAACATTTACAAATAGAATTAAAAAGGAAATAATTATTTAGAAAAATAAATAGAGTTATAAAAAGGAAATATTTATTTAGGAAATAGAGTTATAAAAGGGATTTATTGGGAAATGAAAAGAATGTCATATAAGGAAATATTTGGCAAACGAATAGAATTTTTCATCAGGAATGTTTAGACCCGTGTTTCGCACACGGGTATAACATGATATGGATTTAAAGCAAAGATTTTAAATAGAATCTGTTGTAATTAATAGATTGAGAAGATTAATTTATAAATAATATTTAATAAATGAAATAAAATATTTATCATTGGATAAATAGAATATATAAGTCAGGGCTTATATAGAGAAGTAAGAATCGATTTCAACATCGATATTTGAAACTGAATATGGACGTAGAGTTAATCAAAGGAGTTAATCAAAATGTGTTAATCAAAATGAGTTAGAGGAGTTAATCGATAAGAGTTAGAGTAAATCGATTGGAGTTAGAGTTAACTAGTTAGAGTTAATCAGTTAGAGTTAATCGATTAGAGTTAAATCGAACTAGAGTTAAATCGAACTAGAGTTATTCGAATAGAGTTAATCGAACAAGAGTTAGTTAAATATTTGTTATTCGAATAGAGTTAATTGAATTAGAGTTAGCTGGATTAGAGTTATTCGAATATAGTTTATTCGAAGAAAGAGTTATCGAATAAGGTTATTCAAATAAGAGAATTAATCGAATATAGTTTATTCGAATAGAGAAAGAAATTATCAAAAATTAGTTATTCGAAAGAAATTATCGAATATTAGTTATTCGAAAGAAATTATCGAATATTAGTTATTAAAAAGGAGTTACCGAATATTAGTTATTCGAAAGGAGTTAATTGAATATTAGTTATTCGAAAGGAGTTAATCGAATATAGTTTATTCAAAAGGAGTTAATTGATAAGAGTAAATTAGTTAGAGTTAATTGAATAGAGTTAATCCAATAGGGTAAATCAAATAGAGTTAATCCAATAGAGTTAATCAAATAGATTTAATAGAATGGAGTAAATCAAATAGAGCTAAATTATAGGAGTAAATCGATTAGAGTTAATCGAATAGTGTTAATTGAATAGAGTTATTCGAATATAGGTTATTAGAAGAAGAGAGATTATCGAATATAGTTTATTCGAAGGAACGAGTTATCGAATAGAGATTTATTCGAAAGTGAGTTACGTAAGGAAGTTTGTTAAAGATTTAAAAGATAAACTTTGATTATTTCGAAGTTAAAACGTTGTTCAGTTTTGGTCTGAGAGGTAATTATACCCCAACTTGATTGGCTTTCTTCTTAACTAAGGAATGGTAAGGTTTGATAGTGAATGATGGTTAAGTGAATTTAGTTAATGAGTGAAATATTTTGAGTTGGCTTGGCGATGTTTGAATTAAACATCAGTTTAAATCTAGTGTAGGAGTTTTGGAAATGTTTTCCGAATAAGAATCTGAAATGTTTTCTGATAATAGAAAATAAGAATTTAGAATATATGGAAACAGGAGATAAGTAAATTAATGAACTAAAGAGATAAATTTTAAATGATGATTGATCAATAAAATTTCCATCTGGAAATAACATCATTGTTTGCACACGTGTTTTTCTTTGATAGTTAAATCACAAACTATCAAAGTTTTGACCATTTTTCTGTCGTCAATACGGAGAGACCGGTTGGATTCTTATCCAAAGAACCACTCCGTATGGGCATTAGCGTTTCGAATCAAATAGATCGAAGACAACTTGAAGACGGAGTAAAGTGCAAGGGATGTTGTATAAGTCCTAGGTAGAGATTGCCTAGAATGGATTATGGAATAGTGCCTTCGGTTTGTCCAGTCCCAGGAAAACTTGAATGGACGAATGTTTGACAGAGTATATTTGGTAGATCACGTAAGTTGATTGTTTCAAACGTATTTACGTTGGTGGCAGAGGAATTCGTTTCTATTAGCTTATACCCGTGGTATTTTTGGGGAAATGAATTTGCGATTTAACGGGTATGATGATGTGGCATTCAAAGTAAATGAAGACGTGATCTATATAGAGATACGTTATAACCTCAAGCCTCATCAACTGGGAAATGAAAGAAATCGGGCGGGTAGTATGGCTAAGTGGGCCGCACACAAGTAGGGTATATTGTCACCATCTAGAGAATATTCATATTTGTTACTTCTTTCAATTCTGTATCTCCCAGGAATAGTTATGTAGGTGTACCAACAGTAAGGTGACAATATATTCGATATTCAAGTGAAATAAGTGGTTGTGTGACGATCCCAAAACCCCGTTACCCGGTGTTAAGGATAATCATTGGAATATAACACATTAATCATCATTAGCAGATCACAGATAATAGCATAAACAAAAAATAGAATAATTTACACACATATGACAGCGGAATCATATAGATATCACCACATCAGAGAGCACAGTGCAGGATACAACTTAGTGCATAATAATACATAATCAGTCACCATCGCCAGAGGCGGAATCATACATAAAGAGTACACAAAATAAATATCAGTCTACATTGCCAATGGCGGAATCATAATACATATACTATAATGGCGGAAAGAGTCAAAGTCAGCACGGTGTAGTCAAGCCTCGCCATGGGCCAAAAGTGCACCAGATACCTGTAACTAGGTTGCCCGTGTGAAAATGAGGGCACCCGAGTTTGCAAGGTGAAACAAACTACGAGTCAGTCATGGGACTGGTATGAGAAATCTACTTAACTTATTAACAACAATAATAAGGCAAATCAAAGGACCACGCCACTTTCGCGGAACGGGTTACTCCAATGAGTGCTAGTGCATGAAATAAAGAAAATGATTAAATCATCGCAATGCTTTTTATAAAATGAAGCCATTATAAGACTCAGGTAGGGATGGCAATGGGGTGGGTCTAGGGTACAAACCCGCTTGACCCGCCCCTATTTTGACCCATTTAGACCCGCCCCATAGGGTCTTCGGGGCGGGTAGACCCGCGACCCGCTTTTGGAGGTCCGGGTCTTGGGTCGGATCTGGAGCATGGCTAACCCGCCCCAACCCGACCCGCATGATTGAAACACCATTCAAACACTTTATAATTATAATTATATCTTGTTAATCTTCTTAGATATACATGGTTATAACTTGAATATTGTATTCTTTCAACCAACAAACTATAAATTTTTCATAGTATTAAGTTGCATCAATGATAGTCATACAATAACAAATGCATACATTTTGAACAATTATCTTACAATTCATTTTATTATATTCTCTTATCATTGTGAATATAATATGCATATAATTTATTACCTAGTGTTAAAAAATATAAATATTGTGTATATTAAAACACAATATCACCGGATCGCGGGGCGGGTCGGGTCTACCCTGACCCGTATGGGTTTCGGGTAAGGGGCGAAATTCCAGACCCGCACCGGGTCTACGGGGCGGGTCTAGGGCGGGGTTTAAAAAGTCCGGGTCGGGTCCGGGGCATGAGAAACCCATCCCAACCCGCCCCATTGCCATTCCTAGACTCAGGTCCCATCACACAATGCAACGCAAGCCGGAGGATAGAGTTTTTACCTTATAATGGCCAAAAATGCTTCATACGAATAAAACAAAAGTGTTTGATATTATTACTAGTGCATATATGTTTCAAAAGTGATTTCAATCATAAATATCAATCATAGGAGGCATAAATGACCCATAACACTATGTCGTCGTACTAGTAATACAATCACATCCGAAATTTCGTATTGGAAATTGGATTCCTTCATGAGTCGAGGCAAGGGGCAAGCTCCTCTCCGATTCGAGACACTCTAACAAATGTCCCAGGACCCCACTATGATCCTTGGATCTTCAAGGCCGGTCCTCTCTTACTTTTGAGGATTAATTATTCCTGAACACACGTTTCCCGGTCCTTACAGACTTATAATCGAGGCGCCTCGTATTCCAACAACCACACAGGTGAAAAGTATATATAATGTCAGGGCTGGTAGGTCACTGACACCACCTTAGCTAGAAAGAAACGTCGTGCTCTCCCTGTAGTTACTATCCCGTTTTTGACTCATACCGAGGTGTGAGGCTCGCGAATCCACGTTATACACAAAGCTATGTCACACAGACCATGCTTTGATCATCAACCACAAGACTTTGCTTTGCAACAGAAGCCTTGATCATACGCCACTTAGGCGTGCCACACAGGCAATCCACTCCATGCGACTGATTTCTATCAATACATAACCTCTGAGCTCGTACGTCTCAGAGAAGGGCGTTAAGCAAGAGAATAAATTCTCCGCCACCAAACAAATATATATTTAACAGAGATCAATCAGCATAGAACAAAATCCAATGTCAGACACACAGTCCATTTACAAGTCCGTTCTGGGTTTGAACGAAACCGGAGGCACCAAATTCCTCGCTTATCCGTACAATCAACAGTATGTCTGGACGGCTACTACTTCAGCTCCTTCAAGGTAGCTACTCCGATCACGAGCATCAGTAGCGCCCATCCATCCGATGTGAAGATCGTCAGTCTTCAACCGTCTTCGACTTCTTGACGTCGATCGATTATTTGAAATGAGATGATCTCGGCCTTTTCAAATAACCCACGTATATTTAGATTTTCAAATCAATTTATCACATGGTTAGACTATTCAACATTCACATTTCAGTTCTTTAGTTATAATTTTCATGTTAAATACATTCAACCATCACATATCAATCAAACACAACAAAATTGGTTTATTTCCACTCTATATCGTCTATAGTGTTTTATAACGATATATCGCCATTTTTATTCATTTAAAACGGCCATATTTAATTAAACGACGATTCAGGTCGTGCCGATGCACTGGCGCTGTTTTTCACTAAATTTGTTTTACACATATCTGAAAATCTAACCGTTGGATCTTCACAAATTTTATATCATTAGAAAGATCATTTCAAAACGAATCCAACGGTTTTAGTTTCGGGAAAATCCGACGGTCGGATCTTCCCCACTAGCCATTTGAAGTTACGATTTCAAATTACGAATTGCAGCGTCGTTATTCAATTTAATTTAATTATATTTATATTTATATTTATATATATATAAATATAATCGTTTCTGGCGCTGTTTTTCTTCAGATTTGAATTAAACATTCCAGATAATCCAACCGTCGGATCTTCACAAAGTTGGTGCCGTTGGAAAGATATTTCCAAGGCGAACCCAATGGTTGCGGTTTCGGGAAAATCCAATGGTCGGATTTCCCGCACTAGTCGTTTGAAATCACGGTTTCAAAACACGAAATGCACAACCACATTTCGTTTTAATTTTATTTATATTTTTATATTTATATAAATATAGTTCATTCAAAAATTCCTGTATCGTTTTCACTTCAAATATTTCACTAACGCCTTTAAATTTTGGAAAATTTCACCATAACCTCCTTTGTACGGGAGGGGCTGGGAAAATTCCCAAATAGCCACACGGGCGTCTCTTGTCAAAAAGAAAAAGAAAAAGCCAAGCGGCTAGCCAACAGGCTCATAAAATCATCACCCAAACAAAACAGTAAACGTGTACCTATTTGTCGGGCATAAAATTTTATTCCTCTTCTCTAGCCTCTTTGCTATAACATGTTCAATAAATATACATGTACATATATGCAATTCTTATCACTTATCATTTTCCGTTCAACTTCATATTTGATTCACTTTGGTTCAAAAACACCATTCATTCTAATGTTGCATGCATAGTCAAAAATCATATCATTAGCTAATTAATGAATATTTCAACTCATGCATATTTATTTGAACAAGTGGCTATTTTTAACACTTCACATTTCAAAATTGATAATTTTGACGAACTAAAATATATTTCAACACATGACTATTTTATTTAGTACCTATGCATGTTAAAAATAATATTTCTTTCACAAATATTTATTTCAACGCTCACATATCTTTAGCATATCACATATATGATAAAAATGATATTTTTATTATTTAAAATATTTGTTCAACAAATGAATGTTTTTAACACTTCATAATTTCAATAAAAATATAATTTTTATTGTTCAAACTTTTTATTCAACACATGAACTTTTCCAATACACACACTTCTCAACACATGAGCACCTCCACACATGGATATTTTATATATGTTGTCCATATAAGAAAGATGAAATTTTTATTGTTGAAACTATTTATATATAAGTCAGATATTTTACATACTTCATATATATTATAAAAATGTGATTTTTATTGTTTAAACACTTCATTCACACACGACTTTAATTTCAACGCATGAAGATAATTTCAACCTATGAAAATAATTCTAACACATTAATGTTATTCAAAATTTCGGCAGCATAACGGCAGGGTAGTTAAAACCGGTACCGTCCCTAGTACAGCTCCTCGCTCTACCTTAAAACCTCGCGGTTTTTGACAATGGGGATTCATGCATCTAATTCACACACAGGTGGCATGTTTTATTTTTATTTCCACAATTATTTCCAATTCATTTCAATCACCAATGGGTATTTTTCAACCATAACCAATCAATAACAACCACAAACAATTATTCAACCATTCGTATTTTTCATCCAATATTTCACACCAATACACAACAACAAATATCGTCCATGGTTTGTGGACGAGGGGAGTATATATATATATAATTTCTATATTTCACTTGCATTTCAACACATATATCAATTATTCTATGCATGTATAATTCATACTTCGCTTATATAGCTTACACCACGCATGCACATGAGGTATACAACACGTGTGTAATTTATATTTCGCTTATATAATTTATACATGACATTTTCCATTCAAATTCATTTAATTAAGATTTCTCACATTGGTTTCCGGAGTGCTAAAAATCGTAGATGACTCAGAAAAATCCGCGGTCTCTTCTATGTGGTAGAGAGCTTCCTTGCGGTCCCGATGTTTCCTGTTTCATTGAATTTCGTCAACACAACATGAAGATATGATTTTTCAAAGTTCAAACATAAAAAAGAACTCACCTTTATCGATGGTTCAAAACTAGGGTTGCAGTTTTCGCGAGAACCGAGGCACGATAGGATGATCAGAGGTGATGACGTGGAAGAGGGAGGAGAGGGGAGTCAGCGCAAGGTGGTTTTAGGTGGTTCGGTGGTCGGATCTGCTCATGGCGGCGACGGGAAGTGCTCGACTTTGGGTCGACGATACTGGCGATGGAGGTGGCGATAGGGGTCGAGCTTGGGTCGGATTGGAAGAGGGGAGGGAGGCGCATTGACTGGTGGTGGTAGCGACGGCTGGAATCGCCTGTGACGACGGCGATTTAGAGGGGAAGTGGCGAACGACGTAGATCGTCGGTCGAGAGAGAAAAACGAGGATTTCTGGGTTTTTTTATTTTTTAAAAATAATGAAAGGAAAATTCTGATTGGCCCATGGTTTTAATAAATTTTTGAATAGTGTTTCTCCACACGGACACCAATTCAAACCCAACGACTGTCGTCTCTAGCTAATTACCCCCATCCCGGACCCAATGGGATATGTTTCGTTGGCCAATTCGACTGTTACAGTCAGTTATTCTTCAAATGAAAATATAAAACATTTAATTTTAACTTTGAACGTAGATTTCAATTTGCCAGGGCCACAAAATGATTCGAAAAATTCCAGAAAAATAAATCTAGCTATGTTTTGACGCTACGGTCCCAACAAAACTAGTTTCGTCGAATTCTGAGATCGTTTGAAAAATGGCGATTTTCTGGTCGATCCAATTTAACAAAAATTGACCAAATACATTTTCTTTTGCCACGATCGCATAATAGCTTCAAAAATTATTAAATTTGAAACCTAGCAATAGTTTGACATCCCGGACCCAACAAAAGTGGTTTCGTCGAGTTCCGAGGTCGTTTGCAAAATATCTATTTTCCAGGGCTATATATTCTATATAGCGACCTTTCTGAAAATTCATTCGGCCATAACTTTTGATTCTCGTTATGAAACTTTGATTTTTCAGATTCGTTAGAAAGGTATTGATAAACAGATTTAAATATTTTTGGTTTCGCTAAAATCCGTTATATTTTCCACCCTGCACAGTCAGTCAAAGTTTGAATTCAAATTTTCAAACTGACTCACTATTACTAATTCACTATTTTATTGAAATATTCTAATTCAATTGTTCAAATTCCTTTGAAATAACCAATTTAAAATTTTTTAATTGTGACTTGAAATTTTGAATTCGGCAATAAGTTGACGTTCTGGATCCAACAAAAGTGGTTTCGTCAAAAACGGAGGTCGTTTGCAATATGACTATTTTTAAGGGCTATACATATAATATTAGAATATTAAATAAATTACATAGCGACTACTCTAAATTTTAATTTGATAATAACTTACAATTTATAATATAAAATCTCAATTTCCTACATTGGTTAGAAAGATATAATCCTAATGTTTCTTGTTTTACTAAAATCTGATTTATTCTGAATTCTGTACATTCATTAAAACTTCAAAACCAAAATTTCAAACTACCGCGCGATTTCGAGTTTGTTTTAATTAAATTTTAAATTTATACGTTCTTATTTCGATTTAAATAAATTTTAAATCGCTAATTCTCAAAATAAATCATTTAAAATCTTTAAAATCCATTAAAATCAATTAAAAGTAAATTTTAAATTGGTTTCAAAAATACGGGTTGTTACAATCTCCCCCACTTTAAATCCTTTCGTCCTCGAAAAGGAAGAAGGAACCAAAGGTCGTTTACTTAGCTAACTCAACCTTCGCTTGACCTAAGATCTTTAACTTTTCAGTTTCTAAGAACTTTCTAATTTCTCAAAATTTGGCTATCGCCGTAACTTTTCGAAATTTTTTGCCATAACCTCCTTTGTACGGGTTGATCGGTAAAACCACAACTTGCTTCAAAGGGCCTTCATCAATCAAAAATAAAAAAGCCAATTGGTTCATAAATTCATCAAACCAAATAAATACCGTAAGTATGTACCTATTTGTCGGCCGTACAATTTATTTCCTCTTCATAGCTTCCATGCTATGACCTATTCATTATATACACATGTACATACATCCAATTCCAATCAATTTTCAATTCAGTTCCATATTTGATTCGATTTGGCTTAATTCACCTTTCATTTTCTTATTGGTTTTATTATTCCAATATTTTTTTAGTTTAAATTAATAATCACATATCACAACCAACAATCAATTTTTTAATTAGCTTTTCAAATATATAAATTTAATATACTCAAAAATAATATTTTCAAGGCCAAATCACAAACCTTAAACTCTAACTAAGTTTAGTTCTCACGCCAGTCAATTGGAAACATCAAACCCAGTAAATACAGTAAATATGTACCTATTTGTCGGTCGTACAATTTTATTCCTCTTCTTAGCTTCCATGCTATGACCTATTCATTATATATACATGTACATATATCCAGTTCCAACCAATTTTAAATTAAGTTCCATATTTGATTCGATTTGGCTTAATTCACCTTTCATTTTCTTATTGGTTTTATTATTCCAATATTTTATTAGTTTATATTAATAATCACATATCATAACCAATAATCAATTTGTTAATTAGCTTTTCAAATATATAACTTTAATATACTCAAAAATAACATTTTCAAGGCCGAATCACAAACATTAAACTCTAACTAAGTTTTAGTTCTCACACCAGTCAATTGGAAATATATAGATATCCCACTTTCGAAACTCGAACATAATGTTGATGATGTCATGACAATCATCAGAATCATCTTCGAGAGATTAGAGTGTGATTATATATCAATCCAGTATATTTGAAACTTCGAATATACGTTTGCAAAGTGTATATGCAAAATCTTCTTATTCTCGATAATCCAAATTCAAACTAAAGTAAAACACTCAAACCCATATAATAAGGTATAATTATTAAAACTAAATCCATTTTTATAAATAATACTCTTCGAACTCATTCTCGGGTATTACTAACCCAATCTCTTACGAGTTTTTCTTATAGGATATTACTAATCCTATCTTTCATGAATTCTTTCATTTGGTTCTAATATGTCTTGTTCTCGAGCTTTGTAAACTAAGGCTCTGATACCACCTGTAGCGGCCTAGACTTCCCGGCCGGCCTAAACCGAATAAGAAAGCGGACTGCTTTGAGATCACGACTCATCAGAACACAAACAGAAGAACATTTCATTGCTATTTAAACAATTTACATCATAGTACAAGATATCAGAGTTCAAATAAATAATATACAGTGGAAAATATCAGAAATTTAAATTACAAAACAACGGAAATATACATACATAAATATAATGTGCAGCGGAAAACATCAACTACCACAACTGAGAGAAATACATGAATACAAATCATTCCGAAGATAGCTCCAACCGTAATCCAGGATCCTGTGAAAAGAAATATATGCGAAAACCAAAACTACTAGCTACCCGTGTGGAAAATATGGTCACCTAGAGTTTAGGTAGAAACAATAAACTCCAGTTCAGTCATGGGACTGGTGTGAGAACTAAAATAGTTATTGTCTTCATTTTATTTGGGTAAATCAAGGGACCATACCTTATAACACGGAACGGGTTTTCTCCTAAGAATACCATAACACAAACAACGCAATGCTAACAAGGAAAAATGAAGCCATTATAAGACTCGGGTCCCAATACACAATGCAACACAAACCAGAGGATAGAGTTTTACCTTATAATGGACAAATATGCTTGATACGTAAAATTTATCTTTTATTATTATTAGTACATAGTGAAGAAATCAACTTCAAATAAAAATATATCAATCATAGATGACATAGTACCCCATCCTACTATGTTTCCATATAGGTTTACAACTAAAACCGTAAAGCTCATATTGGAAATTTGGATTTCCATCATGATGGCTACTGATTCGAAAGATCGATCACGTAGTGCAATACTCCATGTCTTACGTCCACGGCTTTTGGAAAACACTGTAATGCATGTCCGCACTATATCTCAGCATGCCACATTGTCAATCCATACCATACCATTGATTTATGCCAATATATAACCTCTAAGATCGTACGTCTTAGAGAAGCGTGTTAAGAAAGAGAATAAATTCTCCACTACAAAACAGATATATATTTAGCATAGATCAACGAATACAACATAAAGGAATACAATGTCAGACATACCATCAATTTGTAAGTCCAATCTGGGTCAGAACGAAACCGGAGGCCCCTTATTCCTCGTCCCATATGTCCAATATAGTAGAGAGGCCCTCGCTTATCCGAACAGTCAACAAGTACATCCAGACCAATACCACTATAACCCATTCATAGGAGCTAACCAATCCAGGGCATCAGTAGTAATTCATTCAACGCTAAGATCATCGGTCTTGCACCGTCTTCAATATCTTCAACTTTTAATCGTCGTATCAGTAATTCAGAATGGGATAAACCTGGTTCTTCCGAATAACTCATGTATCTTATAATCAAGTGCTATAAAAACACATCATATACCTCATTCCAATCCAGAATATACTTTCACATTGGGAACTATTCCCATAAATCTTGTCAAAGATTTTATTCATTTAAACCTCTTGTTTAAATCTTCACTTGGAAACCATTTCAAAAGATTTTGTATTATATTTTCACAACTTTAAACCAAATTAAGGTTTATTAAACTAGTTGGGATTATCGAGCCTTACCAAAGTAATCATTTATTTTATTTTTTTACAATCCCAACCTATTCATCCCATGGAGCAAAACTGGTAGCACTCCATATCTAACACCCACTGTGTTATTGGTAAATTCAATTACCATTCAACGTTTAAAATCTAATTAAATATTTTACTATCGCATGGAGTAAAACTGGTGGTACTCCATTCTCGAACACTTTCTCAAATTTGGTAAATTTAATTACCACATTCACATTTCAATCTAATTAAAGATTCATTAAAACTCCACTTAGTTTTAATCTTCAAAATTCATTATTTAATGGTTATTCAAAATTAGGAAATAAATCCTATCTTTACTTGGGTTAAAGAACCAATGTCATTTAAAACACAGTTCACGATAAACCCAAAATCAACTTCCATTAAAATGGAACCTTCACAGAAATAAGATCAGTTGTAATCAATATGAATTTCCATACCATACTAATAATATAAATGGAATAAAGGCAAAGCCTTTTATATTCCATATATAGTAACGGTCTTCCTTCACAAAAGCTCATCTCGATTATTACCAAATCGAATTCCATTCAATTCCAATTTAATATATTAAATCGGAAAACTTTACTTTGAAAATTTTCCATTAAATCTTAATAAAAAGATTTATAAATTCCAAATCACATCTTCACCGTTAATTAGGTTAAAGAACAAATGTTATTTAAAACATCGTTCACAATAAACCCAAAATCCAATTTCAATTCAATTCCAATTAAATTAATTAATTGGTAAACTTCACTAAATCTTAATTAAAAGATTTATTCTTTTCTCAACTGGGTTTAAGAAGAGTGTTATTGAGGACACCATTCACGACAAACCCCAAAATCCAATTTGATAATAAATATAAGGCTCCGAATAGAAATTATATCGGCTTATATTCAATATCAAATTCTGAAACTAACAGGTATTGTATTGGGAATAACGAAATTTATATCTTCCAAATTCCTTAGCAATATCCGTATAATCACGGAATCCTATTTTGAAATATTTCGAAGATTATTTCCATTCAAATCCGTTCCAATTTATATATATTGGAAAATTCTGCTTATCTCAAAACCATTTCAATTTTTTTTACTCAAGTTGGTAAACAACTTATTTTGATAAAAATATATTTTATCTTTACAATCGTGGAATATTGCATCCAAAATCTTTCCAAATCACTTATTATGATTTTACATAATTTTTTCATATTTTTAATAATTTTACTAAGGCCTTTACAGTCGGTTTCGAATATCAGCCACCAAACTACATCCATAGCGACTTTTTCCAAAACTGATTTGGACTTATCTTGATTTCTAACTATTAGATTTCAAATCTCTTATTATTATTCGTAAGCTCTTTTTGATACGAACCCAACGGTTCTGATTTTAGGAGAATCCGACGGTCGGATCTTGCGCTACGTCAATTCAATGTCAATTGTCGAAATTCGCGAACGATTGCTGCGTGAAACATTATATTCATACCATTATCATATATAAAGTATACTTCATCGATTTCTTTTTAAAACGTATTTTATGAAAATTTTATAAATTCGTTTTAAAAATGATTCCAACTTCCATTTCAATTTTAAATCAAAATTGAATAATCCATATCATTGTAGAAATAAAATGATAATATTTTCAAAATATTAGATTTTGAAATCAAATCTTTTCGATATTCATTATAAAATGAATAAAGTCGACAAAAATTTCCATCAGAGTTAAAATGGTGTATATCTGCTTAACTTGACTTCATATTCATTTCAGTTATGAATATTTCAATATTTCCGTATCCATCCAAAATCGGACATCAAAATCGTATTTTGATTCTTTACTGAATATTATTTTAAAATATTCGTTATTTTTGAATTGGAATCAGGCTCAAATAATTACCATATAATTTTACTTATATTGATTCCATACATCGCATGGATTCAAAAATAGTGATAAACAACTATTAAACATTCAATTCACATCCAGAGTGCAATTCACAACTGTATAAGCATTAAATAATTAAATCACGTTTATAACAGTCTGTTAATCAATCGGTTGGCATACAACTGAATCCAAGGGAGATGTGGATTAATTATCATCCCTAGACCCATGTGGGGTTTATATCACAATCCTTTGAACATATCTACATAATTGGGAGACGGGTGAGTAAATTGTCATCCCAAAATAATTTATAATATAAGTGTTTATTCTATAACATTTATATTCAAAGTTAGATAATATTAACGTTGAAACTGTAAACAATCATCAATAAACAAACAAATATTTCAATCACAGGCAATCAACATATATTCAATTATAAAAATAAATAACTGTATAAAATAAATTGAGTGAGAGAGTTCTCACATTGATCGGTTTTGAAATCTTTAGTAAAACGATTGTTTTAACTGAATTAAACTGGATATTTAATGTTGACACGCTTTTTTGTCGAAGCTGTCACACGTCAAGTATTTGGTGAGCGACGCACTCAAGTGTCTAAAAACACAAAGGAGCCAGCTTGAAATTCTGGGTTCGAATTTCTGGCGTCGAAATTCCTAGGATCAAAATTCCTAGGGTCGAAATTTTGGGGTAGAAATTCCGGGGTTAAAATTCCCAAGGTCGAAATTCCCGGCGTCGATATTCCTGGGGTCGAAATTTCTAGGGTCGAAATTCCTGTTATGAGGCTGCTTTTGGGGTACAAAAATTGCTTCTTACGGGCCCCATTTCTCACCTACTCCCACCTAACCTTCCTCCTATAAATACCCCAAGCCTTGGCCTTCATTGGTATCCTTCTCCCTTGGTTTTTTTGGACTTTGAGAGCTCCAAACACTCATTAATGGCTTCCAACACCTCCACCATGGCCATGAGAGATGACATGGATAATTAAAACATGGCATGCATGTTTTCCTTCAACACTTGAACATTAACAAGAATTGTTATGCTATCTTTGAGCTTCATGGACATGAACACCAAACTTGGATATTGTTGACCAAGTCCACCCTTTTCAACGAAGAAGAAGAAGGGCAATTTAGTCAAAGTGTAGGCCAAGCATAAATTTTGCCACTCGATTGTAACACTTTGTACTTAACTGTTGTCCGAACATGTACAACCTTGTAATCAACCAAAGACATGATGAATAAGGATTATAAAGTGGATGTGGGTGTTTGTGCCGAACCACTATAAAATTTGTGTCTCCCCGCATTTACATACTTTACTGCTTATTTGGATAATTGTTCACACATTCACATTGGGTGTTGGCATGCGACAAATTTTCACGTCAACATTTTGGCGCTCCAGGAAGGGGGAACAGAGCTTCGGCTTTAGGATTCAATTTAGGCCTCTGCCTCTACTCTCGACTGCAACTTTACTTGTCTCCGGCATGGGGGTTAAGCGAAAACAAGTGATTCGCTAAAAAGAAGCAAGTGTCGAGGAAGAACATGAACTTTCCGCGGATGGACTCCTAACGAACATCGTCACTCGAAAGGATGTCGATGGAATAATTAAGAACCTAACTACGAATTTGAACACCCGCATCGACCGACAGGGAGAAGATTTTGATACTTTTCTAGCTCGGATCGAGGACAAGATAAGAAGCGTTGCTTCGCAGCAGCTTGCACAAGCAAACATCATCGGAACAAGCGTCAACGGACCTCCACCCGCGATTCGGGACATGGGGGTAACCGCACAGGCTAACGAACAGCCCGACGCCGCTCCTCGTAATGGTGTCGGCCCCTCTACACTTAGGGGCACCCCTAACCCCGATGTCGCTCCAGCCCATGACGCTCTGGTTGGTTAAGTCATGGGCTATGCTATTGCAACTATTGCTTAAGTGCCAGCGCACGCACCTATAGATGGAAGTGCTTCCACGATTCCGAGAGTCATGATTGCACCTGAAGTAGCTCCTCAGTTTGAAGTTCAGCCGAACATTCTTCTCAATCAATCGATACCACATGTGGACTTCAACACTGGGGGCACCAGTAACGCTTTGGATAATCTTAATCACTTGCTCGCTTTTACTAACGAATCTCAGATCGCGGAATCATCCGCCGGTTCACTCGAGGCGGTGCCTCTTCTGCACACTTGGATTGTAAGACTCGTGGTCTGCTCTCTTTGGAAATAAGGAACTCACATAACCCATCGAACTTCAAGTTACCGAATCTGGATCCCTATGATGGTCACAAGTATTCGACCGCACACCTTATGAGATATATCCGACATTTGGAAGTCCTTTCTGCTTCGGAAAATGTTATAGTGAAGTGCTTTTCTCTTTTCTTAACGGATATAGCTGCAATGTGGTATAGGTAGTTGAGTCGGACTTCATCACTTCTTGGGACGGTTTGGCTACTCGATTCGTGGAACAATTTAGAATCAACATCACCCATCCAAAAGGCGTCATGTCTCTCAATGGCATCAAGCAGAAGTTCGGCGAGACTCTACACAAATTCTTAAAATGGTTTAATGCTGCAATAACTTCGATCGACAGACCTGATCCATCTATGGTTTTAATGGCCGTAGTGTCTGGTATCTTGGATGAATCCGACTTTAAAACTTCGCTGTATCTGGACCCGCCGAGGGAACATAGAGAATTCTATTTTTAAGCTGAAAGGTTCCTTTGAGAAGAAGATGCGAAGGTCAATAATAGTAAAAAGACTGTTGATGTCAGTGCTGTAAAGGGCATGGAACCATCTGACCCTGGAAAGGCTAAGGTTCATGCTGTTGATCAGCAACCCCCTTCAAGAAATGGTCGGTCTTTGAGAAATTGTCTTAATGCACCATAGAGACCAAGGTTTCTGACTTATTCAGAACTCACTCATACTCTCGAAGAAATCTATCTGGAGGTTCATTCCACATCTCCCTTCACAAAGACTTCCGTCGGGGAGCCCACTCAAAGAGACAAAAATTCTGACCGACACTGCATATTCCATGACATCGATGGTCACAACACAAACGAGTGTCGTCTTCTAAGGAATGCTATCGAAAAACGCGTCAGAAATGGAGAGCTGGCACGGTTTTTTCGTATTCAGGATGGGAGGCTAGGACAGATCCGGCCCCTTCAAAGAAATCAAGAAGGGCCCGGGACTAGCAATTGTCCTGGCGGCATCATCATCAACTGAAACTCTCACTAGTCCTAGTGCTGAGGGTTCAATCCCCTTTCACACCAGTATCTTGCGGCTTCCGGTCTCATGGATTCCTGATTTTCCGATCTTCTGGTTTTCTTATGGTGTACAACTCTCAAATAATGACCTCCTCATTTACATCTTTCTCATTTCAAGGTTCTGGCCTTCGGATTTCTCAAGCCCGATGATATTGGCTCTCTTGGTTTTCTCAATTAAGGATATTAGGGCTCTGGCCCTATGATGTTTTATGTTTTGATTTTCAAAAATACAAATGGTGGAGTCGAGCTACCCATGCACGGGAGCAGCTATAATCCCCAGGTAGACTCTTGGTTCGACAACGCACCATCCGGTTATCAATAAAATGGATCTCCTGACATTTCTTAGTCGTTTTACCAATGTAATGTCGCCTTGAACCCATTTACAGCCTTCGGCTGATCTTGCCTCGTTTAAGATCACCTAGTAAAAACTCAGTTGGCCTTGCCTCATTCAAGATCGCCTCGGTTGACCTTGCCTCGTTTAAGATCACCTGGGACAAACTCGGTTGGCCTTGTCTCGTTCAAGGTCGCCTCGACTGGTCTTTCCTCGTTTAAGATCACTTGGGAAAAAATCGGTTGGCTTTGCCTTGTTTAAGATCGCCTCGGATAAACTCGGTTGGCCTTGCCTTGTTCAAGGTCAACTCAGCTGATCTTGCCTCGTTTAAGTTCGCCTCGGAAAAATTCGGTTGGCCTTGCCTCGTTCAAGGTCGCCTCGGCTGATCTTGCCTCATTTAAGATCACCTCGGATAAACTTGGGTGGCCTTGCTTCGTTCTAGGTCGCCCCGACTGATCTTGTCTTGTTTAAGATCGCCTCGAAAAAATTCAGGTGGCCTTGCCTCGTTCAAGGTCGCCTCGACTGATCTTGCCTCGTTTAAGATCGCCTCTGAAAAATTCGGTTGGACATGCCTCGTTCAAGGTCATCTCGGCTGATCTTGCCTCGTTTAAGATCGCCTCGGATAAACTCGGTAGGCCTTGCCTCATTCAAGGCCGCTTCGGCTGATCTTTCCTCATTTAAGATCGCCTCGGATAAATTCGGTTGGCCTTGCCTCGTTCAAGGTCGCCTCGGTTGATCTTGCCACATTTAAGGTCGCCTCGGCTTATCTTGCCTTGTTTAAGATTGCCTCGGATAAACTCGGTTGGCCTTCCCTCATTCAAGGTCGCCTCGGCTGATCTTGCCTCGTTTAAGACCAGCTTAGATTAAATAAATATGATGACCTATAGCCACCTTATCGGTAACACGGCAAGACCGCTCACATATGGCTATGTGTATCCCTTTTCTATGCAGGCTACTGGGCTCCTCCAGTCTCTCGGATACTCTAGCTATTCTGGCTTTCTATTAATACATCCCAAGCGATCGTCGGATTTCTCTCCTCAATACGATCCCAAGTGATCGTGGTCTTCCACTAATATGATCTGAAGCAATCTCGGATTTTCAACTTATCGACTTTGGTATTCTGGATAGTACGACCCGGCGAGGTCGTGGCTTTTTAGTCTCATGAATATAGAACCTCACTCCAGACTTATGCAGGCTTTGGTTTATGGATTTCTCCTCTCCTCGCAAAACACACCTTCCTTGGACCAAGCGAGATATGTTTTGGGGGGCAAATGTTGACACGCTTTTTTGTCGAAGCTATCACACATCAAGTATTGAGTGAGTGACGCGCTCAAGCGTTAAAAAACAAACACAAAGCAACCGGTTCGAAATTTTGGGTTCGAAATTCTAGGGTCGAAATTCCTAGGGTCTAAATTACTAGGGTCGAAATTCCCGGGGTCAAAATTCCGAGGTCGAAATTCCTGGTGTCGAAATTCCTGGGGTCGAAATTCCCAGGGTCGAATTTCCTAGGGTCAAAATTCCTGGGGTCGAAATTCCTATTACGAGGTTGCTTTTGGGGTACGAAAATTACTTCTTATGGGTCCCATTTCTCACCTACTCCCACCAAACCTTCCTCCTATAAATATCCCAAGCCTTGGACTTCATTGGGATCCTTCTCCCTTGGAATTTTTGGACTTTGAGAGCTTTAAACACTCATTAATGGCTACTAATCCCTCCACTATAACAACCCAGAAAATCAGAACCAATTTAATATTTTTTTAAAAGAAATTTTAAATAGAAAATGCGTCAGAGTTTAGAAATTTAAAATAAAAAATAAAAAATATATATTATTAATAGAAAGGTTAAATAATAAAAAGTATACATTTTTATTGTAAAGAAGGAAATATGAAAAATGAACATTTGTTTAAATAGGAAAGTTGTTATAACATAAAAATTCACATTTTTATGTAATAATGATTCAGTAAAATGATTCATAACTTGTTTAAATGATGTAACATAAAAATTTACATTTTTCGGTAATATAGAAACGATTACATTTTCTTTACAATAGAAAGATATCATTTTCTTTGCAAATAAAAAGATCACGTTTTCTTTACAAGGGAAAAAGGATTACATTTTTTTTTCTTTGTAATATAAAAAGATTATATTCTTATGCAACATTTGTTAAATGTAAAGAAGCTTAAAATTAAAGATTATATTTCTATTGTAAATGTGCAATATGTAATATGATTCATTAAAAAAGGATGCTTGATTGACAAATATGTTAACATAAAAAATGTCTTAGGAACTTTAGTGACATTTATTAATTCATTGATTGAAAACAATGTGTAGGTTATAAATGAAATAAATTCTGATAATATATATATTAATATATTAATATATATGTATATGTATATATATATATATGTACATATCTTTGGTTGTCCTCATAAATATTTCCCCTATCAATTCAAATTTAACTTTTATAAATTCAAAATGTAGACTATATGTTCATAAACAAATAGCATTAATCTAACATTAATTCTTTCCGTTTTATCCTCTCTCTCTCTTTCATTGTCATCTACTTTTGAAATTTGAATAATAAAAAAATAGAATAAATGTGTCATTATAGAATGTAATCAAAAAGGGATTTAAGGAAACATTTATAAAACACAATTAAAACATAAAACGTATTTATTCGTAATGCACATGCATGGTTTCTGGAATAAAAAAAAACTTGGCCCCATTGTCAAATTTGTAATTGATTTGTTGGTTACATGCTGAAAATGGTTGATATACATACTCGCCAAATAATAGTCTTGCTGAATTTCTTTGCATAATAATAATAATAAAATGTTACAGAAAGATAGATAATTAAAATTGATATGATTTCCTATTTTGGTTTCATAACTTTTAATAAAAAGAAAAATATATGAGTCGAAAAATGGTCTTAATCTACTATAGATAAAATTTATTTAAATATGGAATACATTCTTGAGTATATAAGTTGTTACATAATAGCTTTATATTAAAGCAAATATACACACTATTTAATAGGAAAGATGTAAATGTTAAATTTGGACAATTCAAAAATATTCCAAATATATTAATGAATAAGAATGTATGGGTTTAATTATAAAATTAGAAATAAAGTATTATAAAAATGCTTTTGTCCTTTTTCCCAAATCCCTAATCCACTAACATGACCAGCCGCCGCCAAACATGTCCAATGGCCAAAATGTTCTCTAGTTCCTCCTCCTTTTTCTTCTAATCCAAACAATAAATTTGAAATTCTTATGAACGAAAAACATTCGCCTCTTCTAGCTCATGAAGATGAACAGTAGCGATCATTTAAAACACCATGGATGGGAAGATTTTTGGTTTCAAAGGTGGCGGGTTCGTGGTCGAATTGGGGGCTATAGGGGGCGGCAAGTTTCCCCATACAGCAGGCGTGGAGGCTGGCACAGGCTTCGATGTGAGGTGGTTTGATGTGGGTCCGGTTGTCTGTAGGTGCATGCGGTGGTGGATCATTCATGTGAGAAATGGTTTCGGTTTAGTTCGCATATACTTGGAGATGAAGACAATCGGTTATGGGAAGGTATAACTAAATAAAAATCAATTATTTAATTAATTTCAATTTTGTAAATCAATGTATTAAAATCAATATCTTTTTGATACGAGGTCCGTTTTATGAACGATCTGTTGCGTTGGGATCGGGAAGACAAATTATACATTTCAGAGCTGACTAGGAGTGATTTGGGGCAAAACAGAATCTAGAGCAAATTCAAATATGAACTATTCAGTATTAAAAGCTCGGTGAGATTTCTATATTTAATTATTAAAATTAAATTATTCCTTGCTGTGTGAATTCTATATATGTATGTTGTGAAATCCATATTGTTGATTGCTAGGAAATTTGAATTAATTGAGGTTGTTATGTGGATTGGTTGGTGTGATGATATTTGTGTTGAAACGAAATTGTTGAATCAAATTATACCATTGGGTTGAGGTTGGATTTGTCAAAATAAAATCGCTATTCTTGTCAAACTAGAATTGACAAAAATTAAAATTGTCTTTTAGTTGAAATCAAAAAGGACAAAATTAACATTTGCTTTTTATTGAAAATAAAAAGGACATTTTTCATTGTTAATTTCGTAGAAATTAAAAAGGGACAATATTTTCATTGCTTCTTGATGAAAATAAAAGATTCATTTTCAAGGTTAATTTTTTGTTGAAAATAAAAGGATTCATGTTTCACCGTCATTTTGTTAAATTAGATTGACACACAAAATAGACATTTTTGTGTAATTAGAAACGACATCAAAATAGTCATCTTTGTTGTAATGAGAATGGCACTCAAAATATACATTTTGTTAAAATAGAATGACATCAAAATATTCATTTTTGTTGTGATAGAATTGACGCCCAAATTAAACATTTTTGTGAAATTTGATTGACACCATAAAAATATACATTTTTGTGAAATTTGACTGACACCATAAAAATATACATTTTTGTGAAATTTGATTAACACCATAAAAATATACATTTTTGTGAAATTGGACTAACACCATAAAATATACATTTTTGTGAGATTGGATGGACACATTAAAATAACATTTTTAGTCAAAACATGATTAGTGAAATAAAAATAACATTTTTGGTCAAAACATGATTAGTGAAATAAAATGACACTTTTTTTGTTAAACATGTTAGTGAGATAAAAATGAACATTTTTATACATTGAAAAGAAATAGATTAAAAATGAACATTTTTATACATTAAAAAGAATTAGATTAAAAATGAACATTTTTATACATTAAAAAGAATGAATTAAGAATGGACATTTTTGTCACATTAAAAAGAATGAATTAAGAATATTCATTTTTGTCATTTAAAAATGAATGAGACCAAAATATACATTTTTGGTCATTTAAAAAGGATTAAATAAAAATGGGCATTTTTATATATTAAAAAGAGTACACAAAAATAGACATTTTTGTGCATTTAAAAAGAGTTACACAAAATAAACATTTTTGTGCATTAAAAAGGATTAAACCAAAATAGCCATTTTTGGTTATTAAAAATGATTAAACCAAAAATATACATTTTTGATCATCAAAAGGAATTTATCAAAAATGTACATTTTGTTCATTTAAAAAGAATGTAATAAAGATATACATTTTTATACATTGAAAAGGATTGCACAAAAGATATGAAAATTAATATTTTTATTGTCGATTAGTTACAATAAAAAGAATTGAATTAAAAAGACTAGATTTTCATTGTCATTGTTTACAATAAAAAGAATTGAATTAAAAAGACTAGATTTTCATTGTCATTGTTTACAATAAAAAGAATTGAATTAAAAGACTAGATTTTATTTGTCATTTGTTTTCAACAAAATAGTTGAAATGGAAGATTAGATTTTTATTGTCATTTGTTCACAATAAAAAGAACTGAAATATATGTCTGTGATGTTGAAATGTTTAATGTATTAAATATAATGTTTAGTATATTCAAATTGAATATTACAATTTCATTTACAAGTCATCCGACTTGTTTATGTGATTGGGATGATAATTTTTACACATCGCCCAAGTGCACAAATAATTTATTAATTGTTTGTTGGATGAAACCCCACACGGGTATTGGGATGATATTTGACAAACACTAATCCCAATATTTAGTTGTAGAATTCACTTTGGTTGTCATTTGGATGTTTGATAATTATGTATCATGATTATTGATTACATGCAACATATGGTTGTCGAGTGAGTCACATTCCAATGAAGAATATTCTTAGAAAAAGAATATTTTAGAAAAATATATTTTTATTGAAATGAACTAGTTATTAACTAGAATAAATCATTAAATTTAGATATAATGAAGTTTCCCAAATTATTAATATTTAACCGAAAATTAAATTGAGTAAATTGGATTTGTGTTTGTCGTGAATGGTGTCTTCAATAACACCTTTCTTAAACCCAGTTGAGAAAAGAATAAATCTTTTAATTAAGATTATTAAAGTTTTCAGTTATATTTAGTAATTGGAATAAGATGAAATGTGTGTTGGGTTTATTGTGAATTGTGTTTTTTAAGTGACATTTGTTCTTTAAACCAACTGACAGTGAAATATGATTTGGAATTTATAAATCTTTCATTAAGATTTAAATGGGAATTTTCCAAAAGTAAAGTTTTTCAATTTAATATATTAAATTGGAATTGAATGGAATTCGAATTAATAATAACCGAGATAACCTTCTGTAAAAGAAGACTGATACTACATATGGAATTTAAGAGGCTTTGCTGTTATTCCATTTATATTATTGGTCGGATACAGAAATTTATAACGATTATATATTGATTTGATTTCTGTGAAGATTCCATAATTTACGGAAGATGATTTTGGGTTTACCATGAGCTATGTTTTAAATGACATTAGTTATTTAACCCAGTTAAAGATAAGATTAATTTCTTAAATTTAAATAATCATTAAATAATGATTTTTGATATTTAAAACCAAATTGGGGTTTTAATAAAACTTTAAAAGAAAGATTTAAGGATAAACTTAAAGAATTTATTTTAGATAGAATAATGAGAATATTTTATTAGAAGAATATTCTGAATTGGAATGAGGCATTGGATGTATTTTTATAGCACTTGATTTTTAATTAAAAAATACGCGAGTTATTTGGAAGGACCGGGTTTAACCCATTCCGAATAATTACTACGACGATGAAGAGTCGAAGATGAAGACGGTGGTTGAAGACCGACGATCTTTACATCGAATGGATGTGTTGCTACTGATGCCCATGATTGGAGTAGCTACCTTGAAGGGGTTATAGTGGTAGCCGTCCGGATGTATTGTTTATTGTCCGGATATGCGAGGACCTCTCAGGTGTCTCCGGTTACGTTCAAACCCAGAACGGACTTGTAAATGGATGCATGTGTGACATTGGATTTCGTTCCATGTGAATTAAATTGATTTTTATTAACGTATATTTGATTGGTGGTGGAGAATTTATTCTCTTCTTAACACCCTGGTATATATTAATAGTTATCGATAGCATGGAGTGAATTGCCAATGTGGCACGTTAAGATGCAAATGATCAAGGCTTTTGTTGAAAATCAGGGCCTTGTGGGATGATCAAAGTACAACCTATTATGGCATAGCTTTGTGTATAGCATGACTTCGCGAGCCTCACACCCCGGTATGAGTCAAAAACGGTGATTAGGACTGCAGGGAGTGCACACGTTTCTTTCTAGCTAGAAGTGATGTCAGCAACCTACCATCCCTGACATTTTTACTTATGTGGTTGATGGATTGAGGCGCCTCGGGATTATAGGCCGGAAGTGGTCATATGGAGGTCCAAAGGGACCGGGAAGCGTATGTTCAGGAATTGCCAATCCACTTTCGACAGGCATGGACCGGCCCTGAAGATCCAAGGGTTCATTACGGGGGATCCTGAGGCATTTGCTAGAGTGTCTTGAATCGGAGAGGACGGTCCCTAGCCTCGACTCATGATGGAAATCCAATTTCCAATACGACCTTGCGGTTTTGAATGTAGAACTAGTGTGGCGACATAGTAGGATGGGGTACTATGTCATCTATGATTGATACAATATGATTGAAATGTTTTTTGAAATATATATACCCATATATATACACACTAATATTAAATCCGTTTTTATCGTATCAAGCATTTTTGACCATTATAAGGTAAAACTCAATCCATCGGTTTGCGTTGCATTATGTGATGGGACTTGATTCTTATAATGGTTTCATTTTTCTAAAAAGCATTGCGTTGTTTAACGATTTACTTTTTTTATGCACTGGCAATCCAATGCAGTAAACCCGTTCCGCGTTAGTGGCATGGTCCTGTGATTAGCCTTATTTTTAAATAGATTAAGTAAGATTTCTCATACCAGTGCCATGACTGACCTGTAGTTTGTTTCACTGACAAACTCGGGTGCCCATGTTTTCCGCACGGGCAGTCGAGTAGCTTTTTGCAGATATATTTACAAAATCCTGGTCTACAGCTGAAGCAGTATTCGGAAAGCTCTGTATCCGTGTATTCCTTTCGGTTGTATATTTGTATCATTTTTCCGCTGCTATTTAAATGTAATTTAAATCTCTGATATTATTGTATTTCTATTATGTCATAAATATTCATACTCTGTTATATTCTTGTACTCTGATGTAATTGTTGTAATCAGCAAAAAAAATGTTCTTCAGTTTGTATTCTGATGTGTGTTGTTCTCAAAACAATCCATGCTCTCCTTTTTGGGGAAGTTTGGGTCGTTTCAATTGGTATCAAACCTTTGGTTTACAGAGCTTGAGAACAAGGCACATTGGAACCGAACGAAAGAATTCATCAGAGATTTGATTAGTAATATCCAATGAGAATAACTCGTTAGAGATGGGATCAGAAGCATCCTAGAACGTGTGTGAAGAGTATTATTTTCTTTAAAATAAAAATGAAAACAAATTTAGTTTTGAAAATTTTATCTTAAAATACGTTTTTGAGTATATTATTATATTTAATTTAGACAATCAGGTATATAAAGATTTCGAATATACGAGTAATTAATGGATATTCGAAGTTTTAATATACTGGATAGATATAGAATCACACTCCAGTCGCCCAGAGGTAATTCTGGTGATAGGTCGACCATCACTAGTATTTATGTTCGAGTTTTGAAAGTGGGATTTCTATATATTTCCAATTGACTGGTATGAGAACCAAAAATATAGTTAGAATATATTGTTGTGATTTGCACTAAAAATATGATTTTTGACTATATATAAAAGTTATATATGTGAAAAGTTAATCACCTAATTGATTGCTGGTTGTGATGTTTGATTATTAGTTTAACTAACAAAATTATTGGAATGATAATTAATTTAACTAAAAAAATTATTGAAACCAATAAATAAAAATTTAAAGTTGAGTTGGTTAATTAAACAGGTTTTAGTTTCGTTCCTTTTCGAGGATGAAAAGATTTTAAGTGGGGGAGATTATAACAACCCGGAAAATCAGAACCAATTTAAAATTTTATTTTAAGAAAATTTAAATAGAAAATGCGTCAGAATTTAGAAATTAAAAAAATAAAAATATATATATATTATTAATAGAAAGGTAAAACAATAAAAAGTTTACATTTTTATTGTAAAGAAGGAAATATGAAAAATGAACATTTGTTTAAATAGGAAAGTTGTTATAACATAAAAATTCACATTTTTATGTAAAAATGATTCAGTAAAATGATTCATAGCTTGTTTAAATGATGTAACATAAAAATTTACATTTTTAGGTAATATAGAAAAAAATTACATTTTCTTTACAATAGAAAGATATCATTTTCTTTACAAATAAAAAGATCACGTTTTCTTTACAAGGGAAAAAGGATTACATTTTTTTCTTTGTAATATAAAAAGATTATATTCTTATGCAACATTTGTTTAATGTAAAGAAGCTTAAAATAAAAGATTATATTTTTATTGTAAATGTGCAATATGTAATATGATTCATTAAAAAAGGATGCTTGATTGACAAATATGTTAACATTAAAAATGTCTTAGGAACTTTAGTGACATTTATTAATTCATTGATTGAAAATAATGTGTAGGTTATAAATGAAATAAATTCTGACAATATATATGTATATATATGTATGTATGTATATATAAATATGTACATATCTTTGGCTGTCCTCTTAAATATTTCCCTGTCAATTCAAATTTAACTTTTAGAAATTCAAAATGTAGACTATATGTTCATAAACAAATAACATTAATTTAACATTAATTCTTTCCATTTTATCCTCTCTTTCTTTCATTGTCATCTACTTTTGAAATTTGAATAATAAAAAAAATAGAATAAATGTGTCATTATAGCATGTAATCAAAAAGGGGTTTAAGGAAACATTTATAAAACACAATTAAAACATAAAACGTATTTATTCGTAATGCACATGCATGGTTTCTGGAATAAAAACAAAACTTTGCCTCATTGTCAAATTTGTAATTGCCTTGTTGGTTACATGCTGAAAATGGTTGATATACATACTCGCCGAAGAATAGGCTTGCTGAATTTCTTTGCATAATAATAATAAAAAAATGTTACAGAAAGATAGATAATTAAAATTGATATGATTTCCTATTTTGGTTTCATAAATTTAAATAAAAAGAAAAATATAAGAGTCGAAAAATGGTCTCAATCTACTATAGATAAAATTTATTTAAATATGGAATACATTCATGAGCATATAAGTTGTTACATAATAGCTTTATATTAAAGCAAATATACACACTATTTAATAGGAAAGATGTAAATGTTAAATTTGGACGATTCAAAAATATTCCAAATATATTAAGGAATAAGAATGTATGGGTTTAATTATAAAATTAGAAATAAAGTATTATAAAAATGCTTTTGTCCTTTTTCCCAAATCCCTAATCCACTAACATGACCAGCCGCCATCAAACGTGTCCAATGGCCAAAATCTTCTCTCGTTTCTCCTCCTTTTTCTTCTAAACCAAACAATAAATTTGAAATTCTTATAAACGAAAAACATTCGCCTCTTCTAGCTCATGAAGATGAACAGTAGTGATCATTTAAAACACCATGAAAGGGAAGGTTTTTGGGTTCAAAGGTCGAATTGGGTCTCTAGGGGCGGCGAGTTTCCCCATACGGCAGGCATGGAGCCTGTAACGACCCGTATTCTACGCACCATAGGACCGTAGAATATTTGTTTCTTTCACATACGAAGTCGTATGGTCATGTAACTTTGGGAGACGACTATTGGGGTCATTTCCCACGTTCACGATTTTTCCCGATTTTTAAATGACCATTTTACCCTTAGTTGGTACTGTTTTGGCCATAACTTTTGACTGGAAAAGAATTTTGACCTGAAACCACTTCCATTGGCTCCGGATGATGGTTTACAATTCCGTAGAGTGTTCACATTAGCCAAACGGACTCACCGTTTGGGAGATATGGCTGAAACAAGTTTCAGATGGTGAAAAAACAGCTTAATTGGGCTTAACCGGGTGGTTAGCAGCTAGGCCCAGAGGGGAATTTCGGGTTTAGAGGTATAGGAGGACTGATTAGGGTTAGGAAATCACTTTCATTTCAGTTCTGAGCTGCCACAAACCTTCTTGAGACCCTAGTAATGGCTTCCATCCTCTAAAACCACTCCAAAACACATTTTAGTGAAGATTAAGCCTAAACTACATCAAAACAAGGCCAAATAGCAACAGAGCAAGGTTGGAGCTGCTGCTATACGTAGGAATTCGACCCAAACAGAGAGTATTTCAGATTTGGTGTTTTATTTTGTGGCCAAGGTGAGTGATTAGCATCGTTTTGGCACTAATTACAGTTAATTAAGGGTAATTAGTGAAGATTAGCGAATTTATACACTAATAAATTCTGGAAAAATGTTTAGAAATTCTTAAATAATATTTTATGCCTCTGTTAGAAATTTGGTTCGATTTGATTAAGTTTTGTTAACCCTATGATTAGTTTTACTTAAACATGCTTAAGGGAAAATAAGGGGTTTTTGGGTATATTTGATCCATTTTGACATGTAAATTCATTGTTTTGGTGTTTGTGGTTAGTTTGCTATGTTGATATAACTGTTTGACATGATTTGTGATTAATTAGTATAGTCAGATTTGTCGAAAACGTCGTCGAATGGCGCAAACAAGTTGCTGGAAAAAGTTGCAGAAAGTTGTCCAGGGTTCGGATCGGGTATGGGCTCGGATCGGATAGGAGACCTGGGCAAGGAACCTGACCCGAACTGGAATCTGGCACAAACGAGGCTTGGCGAGAAGGAAGGCCGTTTACTTAGAGTTGGAGTGGACAAGGGGATCGGATCGGAAGAACAATGGGGGCCAGATCGGATCGGACTGGAGCACCGGATGGGATGAAGATGAGGAGCATAGGGTCGGAACGGAGAAAGTAGAGGTTAGGACAAAGGATGTGATCGGTTCGGTGTATCGAACCGAACCAGGGGGGCACCCGAACCGAATGGAAAGATGACAAGGAAGGGGGGTAGTGACTACCGAACCGAACCGACGAGGGTAATGACTACCGAACCGAACCGAATTCTAGGGCTGCTACTGCGCGACAACACTTCCGAAGACCCACTCCAATTCGACCAAACCCGAGATGCAAAGGAAGTCCAAATGAGAAGTTATAGCTCAAGATTCAGATGGGAATTAACGAGTTCGCTTCATGGTTGGGCTTTGCTGCGGGACGCGTGCCAAGGGGTTATCGATGTCTATAGCTTTGGACCACTATGGTAGGAGGTACGAAGGCGGATTCAGGGCCATTATGGCATCGGTAGAACCAAGGGCTACGACCAATGAAGTGGGTCATTGAAATGTTTGGTCATGACTCCATGTGTTTAGCTTGGTCACAGCAGGGTTTCTACAAGTCGGGATTCGTCGTTACCTCAATTTGTCTAGTGTTCCAAAGTGGTAGATATCGTATGCTTTACGCACTGAGTGAGAGATGTGAGGATGGTTGCTATGCATGATTTGTTTGCTATCATTATGACATGCACACTCTGCCCCCATATTCTTTACACTGTTTATGGTACCTTAGAGTACTGTATGGTATGTGGTACTAACTCTTTGGTTGCAGGTCCAGTTTCAGGTATGGTTTAGTATACCTGTTATTGTTTAGACGCTTATCGCTCATACCAGGCTTTATGTCTGACCCAGAGTTTTATGTCTCCTCTTATTACTCTGGGTGCTCACACGAGCAGACTAGAGACATGTTAGCTGGTGATGCACGGGTAGATGATCCGGAGACGAGCAGGAGGCTTCCACGTAATATATATATATAGTATTCTCCCTGTGTTGTTGAAGATCACTGCTTGGGCATTGATGGTGCATCTTCTAATTTAGCTTTCTTTTGTTTAGAGACAGTAAATTTGAAAAGTTGTAATAAGCTGTATTTGGATTTCCGTTGCTCTGATGTTGATGTTGATTTTAGTTATCAGCTTATGCACTGTCTCACCTGTTTTGTGTCAAGTATGTTATTATTATATTTTATTCCATGCGCTGTGAGACGTTCTATAGGTTTCTCGCTAGTTAATTCACTTCTTTCCTTTCTTCTGACGACCGTCCCATGCTAGTCGGGCATGTATACAGCGCACTCTCGGAGGAAATGCAGGCTGGTGCGGGGCGGGCCGTCACACTTGGTATCAGAGCTCTAGGTTGCGTAGTTAACCTAGGGAAGTTATCAGGGAGAGATAGTATCGTATACGAGAGAGCGTATTTGTGATTATTTTGGTTTTTAAAAGCTATATATATACTATTAGTAGTATAAGAATGAAGTAGTGCTGCACTAGCACCACTATGGGGTCGTTAATCGTTTCCTTTTTCAGATTGACGATGAGCCGATATGTTAGAGGTACCGGTAGAGGGTCCAATAATGGGAATGCTGCTGACATGAGGACGATGTTTACTGACCTCCTGAGAGAGATGCTTAGGGATGTACAGAGAGCAGCTCCCAATGATGGAAATGGTTGTGGTCCAATAGTGCAGGCGCCGAGGGTCGACTTCGCCAAGCTAAATAAGGATTATACTAGCCTTGGTGGGAAGCCGTTTCACGGAACGGAGTCGGCCACGGATGTTCAAGATTGGTTGGATAGTTGTGAACGTATCTTCGAGGATTTGGGTATCGAGGATGCGATGAAGAGAAAGCTAGCGTCCCTTCAGCTGCAAGGGCGGGCAATGAATTGGTGGAATGGTATAAAGGCAGCTACTCCCGAAGATCAGATTACTTGGGAGAAGTTTAAGGCTCGCTTTAGCGAGAAGTTCATTCCAGCTGCTCAGAAGTCAGTGTTGTTTAAGGAATTCTTGGAGCTCAAGCAGAATGGCAGAGCTGTCTCGGAGTATATTGCTGAATTTGACACTTTGTCAAAATATGGGTTATTTCTTATTGATACCGCCGAGAAGAAGAATGAGAAATTCATAACTGGTTTGGATCAGTACTTGGGGGAAAGGCTTATTAACCACATCGATGAGACGTTTGAATCGATTGTTGGGAAAGCACTGAGATCAGAAAGTCTCTACCCTAAGCCGAAGACTGAGGTTGCATCCGCAGATGAGCCAAAGCCACAAGCAAGTGGTGGAGGCAAAGGTGGTTCCCAGAATAAGAGAAAGCAGAGTCAGACTAAGGATGGCCAGAAGAAAAAGAATAAGCAAGATGTTGAGTGCTTCAGCTGTGGTAAGAAGGGCCATTATGCTAGTAGTTGTCGGGCCAAGCCAGCGGATAGGAAGTGCTTCAACTATGGCCAAATGGGACATCACAAGGACAAGTGTCCGCAACCCCCCAAAGAAAAGCAAATGGTGAGAGCCTACGCCCTTAATGCTATTTCTTCTTTGTCGAATGCCCCAACTGCGGCGGAGAAAGGAAAGAATGTCGTCATTCAAGGTATGCTTTCTGTTTATGATGTTCCTGTTAGAGTTTTGTTTGATACCGGAGCTTCCAGTTCTTTCATATCTAGTGACCTGGTAGATAGGTTGGGATTGGAGCCCGAGATTGTCGATCGACCTTTAGTAGTGACGAACCCGATTGGTGGTTCGACTAGCCTTAGCATGATTTGTCGTAATGTGGTATTATCGAGTCATGGATGCATGTTTGTTTGTGATGCTTTGTTTTGGGCTTTACTGGGTTTGGCATTATTTTGGGAGTAGATTGGCTCCAAAGGTATGGGGTGGTGGTAGACTGTGAGGGCTTTTTGGTGACAGCTAGAGCGGATGATGGGCGGAGGATAGTGTTTGGTGGTCTACCCAGTGAGGGGGTATTGGCTAGTTTTCTAAACTCCCTCGATATTCCGCATAGTGAGTTGTCAGGTTTGCCCATGGTTGGCCAGTATCCGGATGTTTTCGAGGAAGTGACCGGGCTTCCACCACACCGAGAGATTGAGTTCCGTATTGATTTGGTAAAGGATGCCAGACCTATAGTGATGCCACTTCGTCGTATGGCACCAAGAGAGTAGCGAGATCTCGAGGTGCAAGTCAGCGATCTTTTGAAGAAGGGATTTATCAGAAGGAGTGTTTCTGAATGGGGAGCACCAGTTGTGTTTGCTACCAAGGCGGATGGTTCCCTTCGTTTGTGTGTAGACTACCGCGAGTTGAATAAAGTGACGAGGAAGAATAAGTATCCTCTAACGTGGATAGATGATTTGTTCGATCAATTGAGTAGCGCGAGAGTATTTTCTCAGTTGGATCTGGCGACAGGTTTTCATCAGCTTAGAGTGGAAGCTGAGAGTATAGCTAAAACGGCATTTCGGATGTCGTCTGGGTTTTATGAGTGGTTGGTCATGCCGTTCGGGCTGACCAATGCCCCAGCATATTTTGTGGATCTTATGAATAGGGTATTCAGAGATCAGTTGAATAAGTTTGTCCTTATGTTCGTTGATGATATTTTGGTCTATTCGAGGACAGAGGAAGAACACAAGGAACATTTAAGAATAGTGATGGAGGTGTTGAGAAAACACCAATTGAAAGCAAAGTTTTCTAAGTGTCACTTCTGAAAGAGGGAAGTGAGGTTCTTGGGCCATGTTGTATCAGAGAATGGTATTGCCGTTGACCCGGCGAAGGTGGCTACGGTACAGGATTGGCCTACGCCCAAGAATGCAACAGATGTAAGAAGTTTCTTGGGATTAGCTGGATATTATCGTAAGTTTGTCCAAGGTTTCTCCAAGATAACAGCACCACTGACCCAGTTGACCAAGAAGAATCAAGCTTTTGTTTGGGATGAAAGGTGCGAGAATGCATTCAAGAGTCTAAAGGACAAGTTGACAAGCGCACCGGTGTTAGTCATTCCTAAGGGGAATGAAGAGATGACGGTATACACGGATGCCTGTGGTACCGGACTGGGTGTTGTATTGTTGCAAGGCGGTAGGGTTGTAGCTTATGCAAGTCGGCAATTGAAACCGCACGAGAGAAGATACCCTACCCATGATTTGGAATTGGCAGCGATCGTGTTCGCATTAAAGATGTGGAGACATTATCTCTTGGGAGAAAGATTTGAACTGTTTACAGATCATAAGTCGTTGAAGTATCTCTTCTCCCAGAAGGATCTAAATCTCCGGCAACAAAGGTGGTTAGAATTCTTGGCTTCCTATGATTTTGATATCGCATATACACCGGGAAGGGGCAATGCGGTAGCCGATGCGTTGAGTAGAAGACATGCCAGTTTAGGGGCCATGTTTCTAGAATGGAAGCAACTGGAGTACATCGCTGGGTATGATTTCAGACCAAAGTGCGAATTGAATCCAGAAATGTTAGCAAGTTTGACAGTCAGACCCACTTTGATTGAGCGGATCGGCTCTAGTCAGAAGGACGATCCTAACCTATTAGGAATCATCTCCAAGTTAGAGATGGGTATCGATGAGGAGATGAACAAGTATGGGCTCGATCGAGATGGATGGCTTAGAAAGAATGGAAAGCTTGTTGTACCCAATGTCGATGGATTGAGGGATGAAGTGCTTAGAGAGTGTCATCACTCAAAACTGACTATACACCCCGGTGGTAATAAGATGTATCGAGACATGAAGCAGACCTACTACTGGGAAGGGATGAAAAGAGACATTGGGAAGTTTATATCCAAATGCATGAATTGCCAGCTAGTTAAAGCCGAGCAAAAGAAGCCTAGTGGGTTATTGCAACCATTAGAAATTCCCAAATGGAAATGGGAGCAATTCTCGATGGATTTCATCGATGGTTTACCAAGGACTAGATCGGGACATGATAGCATTTGGGTAGTTGTGGATCGACTGACTAAAAGTGCAAGATTTATACCAGTCAAATCGACTAGAACGACAGCTAAGTTAGCAGAATTGTATATGAAGTGGGTAGTGAGATTTCATGGAGTACCTAAAAGCATTGTGAGCGACCGAGACCCGTTGTTCACTAGTGGATTTTGGAAGAGCTTACAAGAGGCTCTAGGGTCAGAGTTACATCTCAGTACCGCATATCATCCTCAGACCGACGGTCAGACGGAGAGGGTGAATCGTATTTTGGAAGATCTCTTGAGGGCATGTATATTGGATTTTGGTGGATCATGGGATGACCATTTGCATCTAGTAGAGTTTGCATATAATAATAGCTACCAATCCAGTATCGGTATGGCCCCGTTTGAAGCTTTGTACGGAAGACCGTGCAACTCACCATCATGTTGGATAGAGACTGGCGAGAAGTTTTTGCTTGGACCAGATGTGGTGAGGGAAACTTCAGATAAGATTAAGATCATTCAACAACGAATGAAGGCTGCCCAAGATAGGCAGAAGAGTTATGCTGATAAGAGGAGAAGAGACTTAAAATTCTCCGTTGGCGACTTGGTGTTTGTCAAGATTTCTCCGTTGAAGAGCGTAATACGATTTGGCAGGAGAGGCAAGTTGGCACCAAGGTTCGTTGGCCCATTCCCTGTTCTTGAACCAGTCGGGAATTTGGCATACAGAATTGACTTACCAGAGAAGATGGCGGGAGTTCACAATGTATTTCATGTCTCCCAACTAAGGAAGTTCGTTCACGACTCAGATATGACTATTTCACCTGATCAGATAGGGGACTTCGAAGTAGAACCCGAGGCGGTTGGGAACTGCAAGCCGGCCCGTATTGTCGAGCACAACATGAAGCAACTTCGAAGGAAGGCGGTGAAGCTAGTCAAGGTTCAGTGGAGCGAGGACGAGAATGATTGTACTTGGGAGACAGAGGAGAACATTAGGAAGACATACCCAGAACTCTTTGCCTGGTAAGATTTTGACTTCGATTTAGTTTTCCGCATGCTAGGATAGGCTTGTTTGCTTGTTTTGCATGTTTGATTGTTGTATGTAATTGTTAGGCATGCGGGATCTTTTGTATGTTTCGGGTTAAGGAATTTCAGGGACGAAATTTCTTAAGGGGGGGAGAGTGTAACGACCCGTATTCTACGCACCATAGGACCGTAGAATATTTGTTTCTTTCACATATGAAGTCGTATGGTCATGTAACTTTGGGAGACGACTATTGGGGTCATTTCCCAAGTTCATGAGTTTTCCCGATTTTTAAATGACCATTTAACCCCGAGTTGGTACTGTTTTGGCCATAACTTTTGACTGGAAAGGAATTTTGACCTGCAACCACTTCCATTGGCTTCGGATGATGGTTTACAATTCCGTAGAGTGGTCACATTGGCCAAACGGACTCAACGTTTGGGAGATATGGCTGAAACAAGTTTCAGATGGTGAAAAAACAGCTTAATTGGGCTTAACCGGGTGGTTAGCAGCTAGGCCCAGAGGGGAATTTCGGGTTTAGAGGTATAGGAGGACTGATTAGGGTTAGGAAATCACTTTCATTTCAGTTTTAAGCCGCCACAAACCTTCTTGAGACCCTAGTAATGGCTTCCATCCTCTAAAACCACTCCAAAACACATTTTAGTGAAGATTAAGCCTAAACTACATCAAAACAAGGCCAAATAGCAACATAGCAAGGTTGGCGCTGCTGCTATACGTAGGAATTCGACCCAAACAGAGAGTATTTCAGATTTGGTGTTTTATTTTGTGGCCAAGGTGAGTGATTAGCATCGTTTTGGCACTAATTACAGTTAATTAAGGGTAATTAGTGAAGATTAGCGAATTTATACACTAATAAATTCTGGAAAAATGTTTAGAAATTCTTAAATAATATTTTATGCCTCTGTTAGAAATTTGGTTCGATTTGATTAAGTTTTGTTAACCCTATGATTAGTTTTACTTAAACATGCTTAAGGGAAAATAAGGGGTTTTTGGGTATATTTGATCCATTTTGACATGTAAATTCATTGTTTTGGTGTTTTTGGTTAGTTTGCTATGTTGATATGATTGTTTGACATGATTTGTGATTAATTAGTATAGTTAGATTTGTCGAAAACGTCGTCGAATGGCGCAAACAAGTTGCTGGAAAAGTTTGTAGAAAGTTGTGCAGGGTTCGGATCGGGTATGGGCTCGGATCGGATAGGAGACCCGGGCAAGGAACCCGACCCGAACTGGAATCTGGCACAAACGAGGCTTGGCGAGAAGGAAGGCCGTTTACTTAGAGTTGGAGTGGACAAGGGGATCGGATCGGAAGAACAATGGGGGCCAGATCAGATCGGATTGGAGCACCGGATGGGATGAAGATGAGGAGCATAGGGTCGGAACGGAGAAAGTAGAGGTTAGGACAAAGGATGTGATCGGTTCGGTGTACCGAACCGAACCAGGGGGCACCCGAACCGAATGGAAAGATGACAAGGAAGGGGGGTAATGACTACCGAACCGAACCGACGAGGGTAATGACTACCGAACCGAACCGACGAGGGTAATGACTACCAAACCGAACCGAATTCTAGGGCTGCTACTGCGCGACAACTCTTCTGAAGACCCACTCCAATTCGACCAAACCCGAGATGCAAAGGAAGTCCAAATGAGAAGTTAGAGCTCAAGATTCAGATGGGAATTAACGAGTTCGCTTAATGGTTGGGCTTTGCGGCGGGACGCGTGCCAAGGGGTTATCGATGTCTATAGCTTTGGACCACTATAGTAGGAGGTACGAAGGCGGATTCAGGGCCATTATGGCATCGGTAGAACCAAGGGCTACGACCAATGAAGTAGGTCAATGATGGTCACAGCAGGGTTTCTACAAGTCGGGATTCGTCGTTACCTCAATTTGTCTAGTGTTCCAAAGTGGTAGATATCGTATGCTTTACGCACTGAGTGAGAGATGTGAGGATGGTTGCTATGGATGATTTGTTTGCTATCATTATGACATGCACACTCCGCCCCCATATTCTTTACACTGTTTATGGTACCTTAGAGTACTGTACGGTATGTGGTACTAACTCTTTGGTTGCAGGTCCAGGTTCAGGTATGGTTTAGTATACCTGTTATTGTTTAGACGCTTATCGCTCATACCAGGCTTTATGTATGACCCAGAGTTTTATGTCTCGTCTTATTACTCTGGGTGCTCAAGCGAGCAGACTAGAGACAGGTTAGCTGGTGATGCACGGGTAGATGATCCGAAGACGAGCAGGAGGCTTCCACGTAATATATATATAGTATTCTCCCTGTGTTGTTGAAGACCACTGCTTGGGCATTGGTGGTGCATCTTCTAATTTAGCTTTCTTTTGTTTAGAGACAGTAAATTTGAAAAGTTGTAATAAGCTGTATTTGGATTTCGGCTGCTCTGATGTTGATGTTGATTTTAGTTATCAGCTTATGCACTATCTCACCTGTTTTATGTTAAGTATGTTATTATTATATTTTATTCCATGCGCTGTGAGACGTTCTATAGGTTTCTCGCTAGTTAATTCCCTTCTTTCCTTTCTTCTAACGACCGTCCCATGCTAGTCGGGCATGTGTACAGCGCACTCTCGGAGGAAATGCAGGCTGGTGCGGGGCGGGCCGTCACAGAGGCTGGCACATGCTTCGATGTGAGTTGGTTTGATGTGGGTCCGGTTGTCTTTAGGTGCATGCGGCGGTGGACCATTCATGTGAGAAATGGGTTCGGTTTAGTTCGCATATACCTGGAGATGAAGATGATCGATTAGGGAAAGGTTTAACTAAATTGAAATCAATTATTTAATTAATTTCAATTTTGTAAATCAATGTATTAAAATCAATATCTTTTTGATACGGGGTCCGTTTTTTGAACGATCTGTTGCGTTGGGATCGGGAAGACAAATTATACATTTTAGAACTGACTAGGAGTGATTTGGGGCTGTAATGAGTCGGATTTTGCCCGGCCTTAATCGATCGCAAAATCAACCAAAACCGTTCAAATCCCGCCTACGTTAACTTTGGGAATACAACACATCAGAACAACAACAGCACACTTTTATAACACCAATAATAAATGTTACATCAGAGTACAGAATATCAGAGTATATTGACTAATAATTACAGCGGAAGATAATTTTACATGATTTTAATACATTACAGTGCAGCGGAAACAAAGTAACTAAGGCAGCGGAAAACAATTATGCTCTGGACACAGCTTTAGGCTTCAATCCAGAATCCTGCTCGAAATAAGAACCTGTAGACAAACTACTCGACTGCCCGTGTGGAAAGAGGACACCCGAGTTTGTAAAGGTGGAAACAAACAATGGGTCAGTCATGGGACTGGTGTGAGAATTCTTAACTAATTTAACTAATAGTAATAAGGCAAATCCAAGGACCACGCCGCTAACGCGGAACGGGTTTACTCCAACGGATTGTCGGTGCATAAATGTGTCATAACAAATAATAAGTAAATCGTACAACAACGTCATGCTTTTGAGAAAAATGGAATCACCATAAGACCCAGGTCCCATCACACAATGCAACACAAACCAGAGGATAGGGTTTTACTTTATAGTGATTAAACATGCTAAATACGGCAAATACGAGTTTAATATTATTATTAGTATATATCAAAACATTTCAAAGTAAATGTATAAATCCTAGGAAGAATAGTATCCTATACTACTATGCCTCCATACTAGTAATACAATCAAATTCGTAGGGTCGTATTTGGATTTTGGTTTCCATCATGAGTCAAGGCTAGGGAGGAGCTACCACCGATTCGAGACACTCTAGCTAATGTCTCATGATCCCCCGCAGTGAACCCTTGGATAGCTGCAGGGCCGGTCCACCATACGAGTTGCGGATTAGTTATTCCTGAACACACGTTTCCCGGTCCTATAGAACCTATCTTCCGAGGCGCCTCATTCCATCATCCACATAAGTAAAATGTCGGGTCGTGTTAAAGCCCAAACACCACTTCTAGCTAGGAAAAAACGTGCTGCTCTCCCTGCGTTCCCTTCTCCCGTTTTAGACTCCGCCGGTGTGTGAGGCTCGCGAAGTCACGCTATACACAAAGCTATACCTAAACAGGCTATGCTTTGATCATTCCACAAGGCCTGCTTTTCAACAAAGCCTTGATCATATGCATCTTAGCATGCCACATCGTCACTCCATATCACACTACCAATCCTTTGACCAAATATATGAACGGGTGTTAAGCAAGAGAATAAATTCTCCACCACCAAACATCCATACATTCGACAGAAGATTAATAATATGATATTTAATGGAGTACGACGTCAGACACACAATCCATTTATAAGCTTATGCTCTGGGTCTGAGCGAAAGCCAATTCCGTACTAATCAACACTACGTCCGTACGGCCACCACTGTAGCCCCTTCAAGGTTGCTACTCCAATCACGGGCATCAGCAGTCGTCGTCCATTCGATATGAAGATCGTCGGTCTTCAATCGCCATCTTCAACTCTTGAATTTTAAACGTCGTTCAAATTATTTGGAATGAGATAGACTCGGACTTTCCAAATAATTCTCGTTATATATAAGTTGGAAACCATTTCATATCGTTATTAGTAATTTGTAATGATTTATCTTTATTTTTATATATATAAAAATAATTAAATTCCATTTCATTAACGTAATTACATAACAAGTAGTGAATGTTTTGCTTCACAACCTATCGAAACGTTTATAATGTGTAATGAAATTTATTTTATTTCATTACATTTTGCTAACGAAAAACATTCCTATTCGTATATACAATATTAATGTACAATGTACACACCATAATGTTTATCTTAATTATCATACACATACACATCTTATACATAACAATGTACATTTTCTTGTTTCATCTTTCGAATTACACAAAATGTATTTTGCGTATCATACCAATTTCAACAAAAATAGCATTTTTGTGTTTCATTTCAATTTAAACAAACGAATATTTTAGTTCATCCATTTTTACTTCTACAAGAATGAGTATTTTTGTTTGTTTATTTCAATGTAACAAAATTGATAATTTTGTTATCTTTTCAATGCAAAACACAAAAATAATAATTTTACATTACAAACAAAACAATAATTTTGTGCACTAATCTATTTACATGAAAATTAAATTTCTATATCTTTAATCTTTTTAATGAAAATCTAATTCATTAACATATAAATTTCATCGTTATAATCTTTACTGAAATTCTTTTACATGGGTATGTAAATTTCATACCGTTATCCTTTTTAATAAAAATTTAATTGATTAAAATGTAAATCTTTTACTTTAAGTTCTATTTACATGAAAATGTAATTTTCCTTATTTTATTCACATTAAAATGTATACTTTTCTTTTTACATCAAAAATGTAACTTTCACCTTTTTAAGTATAAACAAAAGTTAAATCTTTTAATTTGACAAAAACGGTGATAAACAATATGACCTTTCATTTTTAACAAAAAAATATTAAAAATATTCTTTTTAACTTTCACCAAAAATGAAAATTGTGTGTTAACTTTCAAAACAAATAAAAAATGAATGTTTTCTTTTTATTACGAACAAAAATTAATGTGTTTTATTTCATTCTTTGCATTTGACTAAATAAATATTTTTGTCATCCATTTACATTTGATAACAATGTATATTTTTATCATTCTTTCACATTTGACAAAATGAATTTTTTTTTTTTACACATACCATATACACAAAATGTATATTTTGTGTGTCATTCCAATTACAACAAAATGCATATTTTTGTACGTCACTTATAATCTAACAAAAATGAGTATTTTTGTGTCATTCAACTCCTAACCAAAATGCAATATATTTTGGTGTCAACTTCATTTCTATACAAATGAATATATTTTTGTTTGTTTAATTTCCACGTAACAAAAGTAATAACTTTGTTATTCTTTCAATGCCAAGTAAAAATAATAATTTTTCTCATCTCTTTCAATGCAAAACCAAAATGATCTTGACTATTTAGAATGGCAATGTAAATTCCAATCTTAAGTTACATCATAAAAATTTAATTTTAATTTACAATGTAAATTTCATATCATAGTTACATAGAAAAATGTAAATTTTGTTCGCATAGCAAATTTCATATCATAGTTACGTAGAAAAATGTAAATTTTGTTTACAATGCAAGTTCATACTTTTGTTTACATAATAAAAATGTAAATCTCATTTACTACCATTTTACATTGACAAAAATATGATTTTTGTCGCTACTACTTTACATTGGCAAAAATGTTCATTTCTACCTGACATAACGTGACGATAAAAATATTGTTTTTCTAATTAACACAACATAACGGTGAAAATATTCATTTCTAAATAATATAACATGACGGTGAAATTATTCATTTCTAAATAACATACCTGACGTTATTATCTAATGCAACATTTTATATTAAAAATGTACTTTTTCTCTACACAAAAATATTCTAAATAAATTGTGATTTTTGTGTTGACGGTTCTAACATAACATAAAATGAATATTTTATGTTGACGGTTCCAACATAACATAAAATGAATATTTTATGTTGGCATTTCATAAAATGATAATTCTACTATATCAACCTTAAAATGACAAATTCTACTATGTTAACATTAACATGATAATTCTAACATGTCGACATAAAAATGATATTCTAACATGTTGACATAAAAATGATATTCTCATATGACGCTACCAACAAAATGTGCATTTTTATTCTCATATGACGTTACTAACAAAATGTGCATTTTTATTCTCATATGACGTTACTAACAAAATGTGCATTTTTTATTCTCATATGACGTTACTAACAAAATGTGCATTTTTATTATCATATCATATTTGGTAACCAAGCGGTCCTTTTTTTTTTACGTAAACAATATTACACAAAAATATGTATACATATTTTGTTGAAAAACTAGTTCAACAAAATGAGATAAAAAAATGTTCGCTCATATTTTTCTAGCAAATTTCTAATCAGAAATGTTATTTTGATTGGCATAACACATTTCAAACAAAAATGTTGTTTTTATTTCATACGCAAATTTTTAACAACATGAATATTGTATATTTTATACATACAATAAAATGTTGTTTCGTCGTACACACAAAGTCATGTCAAACATGATTACACACAATTCAGTTCAACGATTCAAGCAATTACAACACAAATCAACATTTCAACGGTTATACATACAACATAAACATGAAATAAATATAATTTCATATCTGAAATAAATAATTAAATTTGATTTTAAACAAAAATAGAAATCTCACATTGATATTGAGTTCTGCGCTGTTCAGAGCCAAAATTTGGCCAAAATCTAACTTGCTCAGAATCATGCCTAGTCAGTGTCATCGCGAAGCTCTCGGTCTCACGATCGTGAAATCGTTCAAATCCGAGTTCGTACGTGCAAGATACAAGTTAATTTAGATTAACAAAATTGAATTTAAAATGATTAATTAATTAAAGTTGGACAAAGTCAAACCAGCTTAATCATCTTCCTCAACATAATTCGGCCGTTCCTTTTTCTATTTGAACCCATAGAGTTCAAAACTAGGGATCCATTTATCTCGGGATTGGAGCAACTAGAAGACGATCGGAAGGTGGCAAATCGAAGAGGGAGGAAAGGGCTATGTTCGCCTGAAGTGGTGGAGGGTGCGGTGGGTCCTACAGGGGGGCGGCGGGCTGCTATGACCGGCGGTTTGGGTGTAGGTTTCGGCCAAAACACTCCTCTAAATCCGATTATCTCCGTATAGAATTAAAGCTCTTGCAAATTTCTTCGATTTGGTGATGGGTTTAGGTTCTAACTCGAAGTGGATTGGAAGAAATTGGAGGTTGAAATTCATGTGTTTCCATCCATTCAAAGAAGGGCCGGCGGCAGGACAATATTTCTAGGGTTTAGGGATTTGATTAACTAGTATTTATAATATTATAATATTCACTAATTACCCATTAAGGCCCGTTTTGGCCCGGACTCAGAATTAGACATGCTTACTATCTATCTTAATGTTTTGACGTCTTTTGAATGCGATGGGACATGTTTCGAGGCCCAATTTCGAAGTTTACAGCGTTTTTTATTTATTTTTAATATTAAAAATGCATTTTTAAACAAATAATTTTCAAAACTCGAAATATATAAGTGTTTACTGTTTTTCAATGCAGAAACATCATTCTGAACTCAATGGAAGTGGTTTTGAGTCCAAATTCCTTCGTATGCAAAAAGTAGCATTTTGACCTTTATAAATTTCATAGCGACCTTTCTAAATTTTAAATTGGGCATAACTTTTGATTCCCGCTATGAAATTTAGATTTTTCAGATTCATTAGAAAGATATTTTTAAATAGATTCTAATATTTTTGGTTTCACTAAAATCCGTTAAATTTTGCATCTCATACGGCCAGTCAAAGTTTAAATTTGACTTTTCAAACTACGGCGCTATTTCTAACTCTTTTTATAATTAAAATTAAATTATTCATTCTAACTTCGATTTAAATCAACTTTCAATCATTTTTATTTTAAATAAATTATTTTAAATATCAAAAACTCATTAAAATTACTTAAAATAAATTTTTAAATTGGCCCCAAAAATCAGGGTTGTTACAGTCTCCCCCACTTAAAAACTTTTCGTCCTCGAAAAGGAACGAAGCTAAAAGTTGATTAATTAACTAACTAATTTATATATATTTTTTCTCCATTGGTTTAAATAATTTTATTAGTTGATTAACTTTCAAATATATAACTTTTTATATATTCACAAATCATATTTTCCAAAATAGAGTATAATTACTAATACATATATAACAGGCTTGCTACTCTCAACTCATTCTAGGGCATTACTAACCCCATCTCTAATGAGTTTTCTCATTCTAGGATACTGCTGATCCTATCTCTAATGAGTATTCTTATTGGATATTACTAATCCAAACTATGATGAGCCTTTTGTTCAATTCTAATGAGTTGTACCCCAAAGATTTGAGCTAACCAAAGCTCTGATACCAACTGTAACGAGTTAGATTTTGCCTGGCCTTAATCGATCGCAAAATCGACCAAATCCATTCAAATCCCGCCTACGTTAACTTTGGGAATACAACACATCATAACAACAACAACATACTTTTATAACATTAATAATAAATGTTACATCAGAGTACAGAATATCAGAGTATATTGACAAATAATTACATCGGAAGATAATTTTACATGATTTTAATACATTATAGTGCAGCGGAAACAAAGTAATTAAGGCAGCGGAAGACAACTATGCTCTGGACACAGCTTTAGGCTTCAATCCAGAATCCTGCTCGAAATAAGAACCTGTAGACAAACTACTCGACTGCCCGTGTGGAAAGAGGGCACCCGAGTTTGTAAAGGTGGAAACAAACAACGGGTCAGTCATGGGACTGGTGTGAGAATTCTTAACTAATTTAACTAATAGTAATAAGGAAAATCCAAGGACCACGCCGCTAACGCGGAACGGGTTTACTCCAACGGATTGCCGATGCATAAATGTGTCAGAACAAATAATAAGTAAATCGTACAACAACGTCATGCTTTTGAGAAAAATGGAATCACCATAAGACCCAGGTCCCATCACACAATGCAACACAAACAAGAGGATAGGGTTTTACCTTATAGTGATTAAACATGCAAAATACGGCAAATACGAGTTTAATATTATTATTAGTATATATCAAAACATTTCAAAGTAAATGTATAAATCCTAGGAAGAATAGTATCCCATACTACTATGCCTCCAAACTAGTAATACAATCAAATTCGTAGGGTCGTATTTGGATTTTGGTTTCCATCATGAGTCAAGGCTAGGGAGGAGCTCCTACCGATTCGAGACAGTCTAGCTAATGTCTAAGGATCCCCCGCAGTGAACCCTTGGATAGCTGCAGGGCCGGTCCACCATACGAGTTGCGGATTAGTTATTCCTGAACACACGTTTCCCGGTCCTATAGAACCTATCTACCGAGGCGCCTCATTCCATCATCCACATAAGTAAAATGTCGGGTCGTGTTAAAGCCCAAACACCACTTCTAGCTAGAAAGAAACGTGCTGCTCTCCATGCGTTCCCTTCTCCCGTTTTAGACTCCGCCGGTGTGTGAGGCTCGCGAAGTCACGCTATACACAAAGCTATGCCCAAACAGGCTATGCTTTGATCATTCCACAAGGCCTGCTTTTCAACAAAGCCTTGATCATATGCATCTTAGCATGCCACATCGTCACTCCATATCACACTACCAATCCTTTGCCGAAATATATGAACGGGTGTTAAGCAAGAGAATAAATTCTCTGCCACTAAACATCCATACATTCGACAGAAGATTAACAACATGATATTTAATGGAGTACGACGTCAGACACACAATCCATTTATAAGCTTATGCTCTGGGTCTGAGCGAAAGCCAAATCCGTACTAATCAACACTACGTCCGGACGGCCACCACTGTAGCCCCATCAAGGTAGCTACTCCAATCACGGGCATCAGCAGTCGTCGTCCATTCGATATGAAGATCGTCGGTCTTCAATCGCCGTCTTTAACTCTTAAATTTTAAACGTCGTTCAAATTATTTGGAATGAGATAGACCCGGACTTTCCAAATAATTCTCATATATATATATAAGTTGGAAATCATTTCATATCGTTATTAGTAATTTGTAATGATTTATCTTTATTTATATATATATATAAATAATTAAATTCCATTTCATTAACGTAATTACATAACAAGTAGTGAATGTTTTGCTTCACAACCTATCGAAACGTTAATAATGTGTAATGAAATTTATTTTATTTCATTACATTTTGCTAACGAAAAACGTTCCTATTTGTATATACAATATTAATGTACAATGTACACCATAATGTTTATCTTAATTTTCATACACATACACACCTTATACATAACAATGTACATTTTCTTATTTCATCTTTCGAATTACACAAAATGTTTGCGTATCATACCAATTCCAACAAAAATAGCATTTTTGTGTTTCATTCCAATTTAAACAAACGAATATTTTAGTTCATCCATTTTTACTTCTACAATAATGAGTATTTTTGTTTGTTTATTTCAATGTAACAAAATTGATAATTTTGTTATCTTTTCAATGCAAAACACAAAAATAATAATTTTACATTACAAACAAAACGATAATTTTGTGTACTAATCTATTTACATGAAAATGAAATTTCCATATCTTTAATCTTTTTAATGAAACTCTAATTCATTAACATATAAATTTCATCGTTATAATCTTTACTGAAATTCTTTTACATGGGTATGTAAATTTCATACCGTTATCCTTTTTAATAAAAATTCAATTGATTAAAATGTAAATCTTTTACTTTAAGTTCTATTTACATGAAAATGTAATTTTCCTTATTTTATTCACTTTAAAATGCATACTTTTCTTTTTACATCAAAAATGTAACTTTTACCTTTTTAAGTATAAACAAAAGTTAAATCTTTTAATTTGACAAAAACGGTGATAAACAATATGACCTTTCATTTTTAACAAAAAAAATGTTAAAAATATTCTTTTTAACTTTCACCAAAAATGAAAATTGTGTGTTAACTTTCAAAACACAAACAAAATGAATGTTTTCTTTTTATTACGAACAAAAATGAATGTGTTTTATTTCATTCTTTGCGTTTGACAAAATAAATATTTTTTTCCTCCGTTTACATTTGATAACAATGTATATTTTTATCATTCTTTCACATTTGACAAAATGAATATTTTTTTTTTACACATACCATATACACAAAATGTATATTTTGTGTGTCATTCCAGTTACAACAAAATGCATATTTTTGTACGTTACTTATAATGTAATGACCCAGGATTTTGACGACTTTGGTTATCACCATAAACTCACTGATGACTAACCAAACATCGAAAAATACCGATCATTAATGAAAGAAATTAGAGGATGAGGAAATATAAGATAGAAACTTAGAATAGAAGAAGAAGAAGAACACAATATCAGAGTAACACAAATCTCACAGCGGAACGAATAAATATATTTCATAACATAACTTTGAAATACAAATCTGTACTTGAATATACAAATCATTATCAAAGTACAGCACTTACAACATAGTGGAAATAAACTATAGCTATATGATCCTGAAGCCTCCTGCTCCAGCTCTTCAAGTGTATCTGTAAAATCCCGACTACTTGACTGCCTGTACAAATTTAGGCACCCAAGAGTTTAGGGAAAACAACAAAATAAACTCCGGGTCAGTCATGGGACTGGTATGAGTAAAACAGTTTAAAACAGTTCAAATAGGTAATTGATATTGATTGACATAGAAATGTGTTTATTTTATGCTCTTATATCTTATCTTTTGTATATAAATAAATATTACTTGGGTATTGTTTTGTTACTTTTACAGATAGTCCAACCCAGCCCGCATGCAACCTGAAATGTAGAGAAATAGAGTTCAATTTGCTGTGTATTTGCATTTTGAAGGATTGTAGATGAAGATATCACATCTAGTTGCTGTTGGACAAGAAAAGGATTGATAACAAGGCTTTGCACATCACAAATCAATGAAGAAGTGTCAAGGAAACAAGAGGAAAAGAGAAAAGGCCCAAATTTGCTTTATTTATCTAAGGCCCATTTATGTTCCTCATTGTAAACTAATTAGTGATGTAATGACCAGGCCCATTTATCATTAGGGTTAGGGTTAGGGTTTGGCTATCTACCCTATATATACCCTTGTAATGGCATTGTAGCCACCATCCTATATCCCATTTTCTATTTCTAATAAAGTTTCTAGTTCTTCTTCTTTTCATTTTCTGCATTTTTTTCTATTTCTTAGCAATTAGTGTGTCTACACGATTAGATTCGGTAGAACACTATTTGTGTTTTGCACTTCTTTTCATTAGTGATTGACCGTCTGATTAGATTCACCGGTAATCCTAATTTTATTTCCTGTTGTTATTTATATTTTGCACTTTTATTTTCTATATTTTAATCGCGTTCATAGGTTAAATTGGATTTGATTAGATTTGAATCTGATTTATAGTTTCATTTCTTTTCCATTGAAATTGTGATTTGATCGTCGGTTCAGTTAGATCTGTTCTGAATCAAATTACAGTTTTAATTCTGTTTTGTTTTGCAAAATCAACCTCCAGCTTCGTCTAACTCGCCCACGAAACATATAAATAATAAAATTTAACTTTCCTCCCTGTGTTCGACCTGTATGCTACACACCTGTATGCTTGCAGAATTTATTACAAATGTCGCGCTTTTCTAATTCATAGATTAGCGACGATCAAGTTTTTGGCGCCGTTGCCGGGGAGATAACAATTGAATTTTATTATTTATTTAATTTCTGATTCGTGTTAGTTTTTTTCTTTTTGTTTGATTTTGTAAAAAAAATAAAAAAATCCTGCCAAATTTTCTTTTATTTTCCTATTGTTTTCTTGTAGATATATATAGATAAAAATCTTGATTAGTTGATTGTGTATCACATACTGATATCATAATCTCTAAGACAAGGAAAAAAATCTTGCCACTTTTTCTTTTAATTTTCCTTCTTTTTTTTTCATTTATTTCTTTCCTTTTTTTTATTTTGCATTTCTTCCAATCTAATTCCTTCAAGAAGAAAACAATATATACAAAAAAAGAAAGTTGCTAATTTTTCTTCAATTTCTTTCCATCTTTCTACCACCTTGTTGATTTTCACATTTTTCTTTTCCCTTTCCTTTTCTTTTTATTTGTTTCCATCTTTTGTCTACAACTTTCTAAAAAAAATACTTTCGCAATTTCTTCTCTGTCTACTTTGATTTCTTTCTTGTTTTTGTCTGCTTTTATTTCTTTCCTCAATTTCTTCTACCCTTCCTCTCTACTCAAAAAACCTTGCTTTTTTTCTCTTATTTCCTTCCTCTTTTAATTTTTTTCCCTTTTTTGTTTGGGTTTTTACCATTCATTTCTTTCCCTTTCTTCTTGTTCAAATTTTCATAAAAAAAAAACTTGCATTCTTTTTTTTTATTTCTTTCCAATTGCATTTCTCATTCACCTCCTACAATCTCTCTGTCCATTTTTTTCATTTTTTTCTTTCCGTCTCTCTCCTTCATTAAAAAAAACAACTTTCAATTTTCCTTTATTCTTTCCATCTTTCCACTTTATTTCCAATCATCTACATTCTTTTTCTTTTTACAAATTTCAAAAAAAAAAAAAAAGATTCCTCTTTTGCAAATTTTTTGCCTTTCTTCTTTTGTCTTTCTTGTTCTCAATACATTTGATTTCTTTTCTTCTCTTACAAATTCCCTTTCTTTTCAAAAAAAAAAAAAATCCTCTTCTAATTTTACAACAATAAACAAAAGAAAAAAATTCTTTCTGTTTTTGTCTTCTCTTTTATTGCTTTCCCTTCTCAATCTCTTTTCCAAATCTTTTACAATTACTTTCCTTCCTTCCTTTACAATTCTCTTTCTTTCCTGAAATCTCTCTTCCCTTTTTTTTTTTTTTTTTGTCATTTGTTTCTTTCCTATTTGTCCACTTTTTCAACAATAATAAAAAAAGGGAAGGTCATAAAAAGATTCATTCTTTTTTTTTTTCAATTATTTTTCTCTGCTTCATTTCTTCCCTCAAATCAAATACCCCTTCCTCTCACATAACCTCATTTCACCACAGTTTTTTTTTTCAATCCACACTTCAGCACCATCTTCTCCAAAAAGTTAGCTTCTTTTTTTTGTTAATTCCTTTGTTTCTTTTTCTTGTGCTTTTTTTTGTTATTCAATTCATTCAAAAAAAAAAGATTACGAACTAAGGACAAGGTGACTGGAGTTCAAGCAACAAATCAAGATTTCAGAAATCAAAAGAAATTGCAAATAGTGAGATTTCAATCATTAACGCTACTCATTTTTTCTGGATGGACAGCCATACCCCACTGTAAATTTCTTTTAACTCTACAGGTGCTCTGCTGCAAAGAAAAAAAATATAGACAATTGTTGTAAAAAAAAATTCTGCAGGGGCAGCGACTTGCTATGTACAATTTTTAATTTTCTGCAATTTATTCTGTGACTGTTCTGTGACTGAATTTTCTGAATATATTTGGTGAGGAACGAATTTCCATTGCTACTATCATCAATCTCATCGTTTTTCAACAATAAAATTTTGATTTTTCAAAATAATATAATTGAAAAGTGGTGTTTTGTGAAGTTGACTGTGTCGTATAATTGGATCGCGGATATATATTAGTTCAATTTATTGAACTTTTAGCAAAAGAGGTTGCATACTACCCGTAAAACATTGGTCGTATCCCTTAGTATTTATACTATACGTGAACGGCCATAAGACCCTCTTCCCCCTTCCAATTGAGCCAGTTAATTAATAGAGCACAACTCAATATTTTATATTATTTTGAAGTGAGAATAATTTATGTCTTACCTTGACTTCATTCAAATGTCTAATTCAAAAAAATCCTTGAGAGAAATGTGGGATAATAGTCGGAGTAGACGTCCTCTTGAAGAGTATGATTTTGAATTACAACTCATGAAGCAAGATTTTCCTAAATTTCGCGAGCCAAATGCCAACAATTTTCAAATTTTTCAAAATGACCAACATTTTCAATGTTATGATCGAAATGACGATTTCACTTCAAATTTCAATAGTTTCGATTATGGGCCACATCCGTATCAAAATAGTTTTGAATTCCAATATAGCTTTGATCCACACCAATATGGGGTTGGAAACCAATTCGAAAATAATTTTGAAAATGATTTTCAAATCGATCATAATTTTGCAAATTACAACCCATATCCACATCTTGAGATTAACCAAAATTGCAATTTTCCTTCGAATTTCAACAGTTTTGGTTACGAACCTAATTTTCAAAATCAAAATGATTTCCAATATCAATGTCAATTTTCTGAAAACTCAGATAATTTTGAGAATCAAGAAATCCAAAACGAGAGCTCTCAAATCTACGATCATCTTAACATTCTTAGAGAGAGGGAAGAAAGACTAAATAGGAAGGCTGATGAACTTCTTTGTTTATTGACATCTTTGAAAGAACAACGAGAGCAACAAAATCAAATTCAAACAAGCGATGAATCAGAAAATAATCCATTCTTTACTGATAGTGAAAATTTTCAAATAACAACTTTCGAAATTGAGAATAACGATCTAAATGAAGTTGTTCACAATTCAGTAAATGATTTGGACTTCAATTCTTTTCAGGAAAAAGATGTAAGCTTAGATTTTGATCTTTCTCTTTCAAACTACGAGAAACCTGAAAATTTTGAAATTGAACAAAATGAAAATGTTGAATTTTTCGAAAACTCAAAATTGGAAATGGATTTGGACGAACATGAATTCTTTGGATTGTACGAGGATGAGTTGCCAAATGAGGAAGAAGTAGATTTACGTCACGAGTTCGAAAATTTTAACTTTGAGAAAATTTCAAGCGAACTTGAAATTGTCAGTGTCGAAAATACGTTGTCAATTAATGATGAGAAAGGTGATCACATACTCTTGAACAACACTCAGAATTCAAATTTCACTAAACTTATATACGATCACAAATTTTTGAACAATTACACTGATAAATTTATTGAACACATGAATTATTTTTGGAATGTTGGCTTGATCGAAAAACTTCATGTTAGGACGACCCTGGATATTTATCTCCTGGACTATAAATCTAGGTTTAAAGATGAGATGGTTTTCAAAAATCTTTGCTTATTAGAAAACATGCCTAGACATAGTGGGAATGAGACTCGTAGGGCAAGAACCAAGTGTGGGGGAAAAAGATGGTGGTATTCTTTGCATCGCGTGCACCGCAAACACATATATCATTGTACATATGATCCATTCTTACATATAGTTAGATTGCATTTCATTCTACAAATAATTTTGCATCTCATCCACCTTTGGGTACGATCTTTCAAATTTAGGAAACGTTTACAGTGTGGACACTGTTTAGTTCTAGTGTGGGGGGGGGGGAGTCTGCATTGCATTCTTTTGATTTTTCTTTAATTTTTCTTTCTTTCTTTTCATGTAGGACCATCATGCATTTTAGACTGTAGTAACATGCCATTTTTTTTTTTGAAACATGACTCATTTTCAATTGATACAACAAAATAAGTTTACAATTTTTAGCCAGTTGATAGTATTTTTCTCTCTCAACTAAGTTCGAATTTGAAATATAATGAAAAGTGTAATTTTGAGGGATAACAGTGTAACTGGTACATAGGGAGATTCTTAGGTGATGGCCATGAAATCTATTCTATATTGTAGACTTTGTTTAAATAAGTGGAGGACTTAAAATACTTATAATGGCTTGTCAAACCTTTAAAACTAAGTTGTGTTAAGTTGAATTCGCGTAACTCTCTTTTTGTGCTTATAAATTCAATAATAATAATAGTAATCCAAGGGTATCCAACATTGCTTGTATATCAAGCGTTGGTGTGCAAACCCGCCAAGCTCTATCCGACACGTTGTTGACAAAGTCAGCATTGGAATATCTTGGTCTCATTTTATGAGATTGGACACCTAAGGATTACCGACACGTTGTTGACAAAGTCAAAGTCGGCCTGCACAATCCGCCAAGCTCTTTACCTACTCTCCGTTAGTCCGCGAGGCAGTGCATGGGTGGTAAACCTTGGTCTTGTAAGTTAGGTGTATGTACTTAATCATAAATTTTAAAATTTTATAGAATAAAGAATAAGCGATGATGCCCAAACACTTCTTGACCTTATTGATTTGACTAGCCATACATGAGAAAATTAGAATACCACTTTGCAAACTGTGCCAAGCAAACTAAGAATTTATTTCATGGCTGCACCATGTTATCGACCGAACTAACTGGCCAAACTGGAATTTAACATTTGAAAACTTGATTTATATTGGAAATTTGTGACAAGTTGAGGTATCTAAAATAAAATCAACTGATTAGAAATTGTCAACTTAAATTGTTGTACCACTTTCCTGAAATAAGTCGTGTTTTCATTTTTACATTTTTATTTGCATATGTCCATTGCATTCATGTAGTTTCATTTGAATCATAGCATACTGCATTTTGATTTTGTGGGTAGTATCCGCTGAAAACCCTCACGAGACACCACTCGTCCTACTAGGGACACCTAGAGGTTTAACGGCTTGTTGCATACGCTCAATGCAATCGTGTTTCCTACGAAAGTGTGACCTATCTAGTCTAGTTTTTTTTTCATTTCTTGTTTTACTCGAGGACGAGTAAAAGATAAGTGTGGGGGTATTTGATTGACATAGAAATGTGTTTATTTTATGCTCTTATATCTTATCTTTTGTATATAAATAAATATTACTTGGGTATTGTTTTGTTACTTTTACAGATAGTCCAACCCAGCCCGCATGCAACCAGAAATGTAGAGAAATAGAGTTCAATTTGCTGTGTATTTGCATTTTGAAGGATTGTAGATGAAGATATCACATCTAGTTGCTGTTGGACAAGAAAAGGATTGATAACAAGGCTTTGCACATCACAAATCAATGAAGAAGTGTCAAGGAAACAAGTGGAAAAGAGAAAAGGCCCAAATTTGCTTTATTTATCTAAGGCCCATTTATGTTCCTCATTGTAAACTAATTAGTGATGTAATGACCAGGCCCATTTATCATTAGGGTTAGGGTTAGGGTTTGGCTATCTACCCTATATATACCCTTGTAATGGCATTGTAGCCACCATCCTATATCCCATTTTCTATTTCTAATAAAGTTTCTAGTTCTTCTTCTTTTTATTTTCTGCATTTTTTTCTATTTCTTAGCAATTAGTGTGTCTACACGATTAGATTCGATAGAACACTATTTGTGTTTTGCACTTCTTTTCATTAGTGATTGACCGTCTGATTAGATTCAGCGGTAATCCTAATTTTATTTCCTGTTGTTATTTATATTCTGCACTTTTATTTTCTATATTTTAATCGCGTTCATAGGTTAAATTGGATTTGATTAGATTTGAATCTGATTTATAGTTTCATTTCTTTTCCATTGAAATTGTGATTTGATCGTCGGTTCAGTTAGATCTGTTCTGAATCAAATTACAGTTTTAACTCTGTTTTGTTTTGCAAAATCAAACTCCAGCTTCGTCTAACTCGCCCACGAAACATATAAATAATAAAATTTAACTTTCCTCCCTGTGTTCGACCTGTATGCTACACACCTGTATGCTTGCAGAATTTATTACAAATGTCGCGCTTTTCTAATTCATAGATTAGCGACGATCAGATATCTCATAAGACCACGCCGTATAACAGAACAGGTTTTTCCCTTATGAGAATCCAAATATCTTTATATCAAAAACCTTTTGATATTATAATAATGTCTATCAACACAATATAATAATCATCTTGCAGAAACGCTTTCATCTAACGTTCTACATATATAGTATACAATCAAAACCGCAAGCACGTATTGGGTAATAGATTTCCAACTATGACAAGGTATGGAACCACCTTTCGCTAGTGTACCTCTAGAGAGGAATACACTGGGTTCAACAAGAACATCTTGCAACCCGGCCACACATGACCGATCACACATTTCGCTTGAGTGTATCGAATGTATATCACCAACGGTTGGGATCAGCAACCGTTTCTCGAATGGGACAGAATCAAAAATAGATTTTTAGAAGTAAATGAAACTCTAGATCAGGTGATTATACACCCTACTTTGGTGCGACCGACTTAGCCATGTTGTCTGCCCGATTTCTGTCATTTACCGGATGTAAGGCTAGAAGCTACGCTTTATCATCACACCAGATTCACTTTGAATGCCACATCGTCAAATCCATCAAATCACCGATTTGATGTCCTCAACCATACATTATGTGTTAGCTAAAAGAAGTTTCCTTCTCCGCTTGCACTCTTGGTACGGTTGGAGAAATCAATATACGTGATCGTCTGGAAATACTTTGTCAGAAATCCGTCCATACAAGTCATCCAGGAACAGGATGAACCGAAGGCACTATTCTGTAAACGGGATAGCCCTTGCATAACTCTGTCTTCAATTTCCTTTGGCATATATGATTCGCAACGCTTATGCCAATACAGAGTGGTTCTTTGGATAATAATCCAACCGGTCTCTCCATATTAACAACGTTAAAAGGGTCAAAACTTCGGTAGTCTGTGATTTAACTGTCGAAGAAAAACAGGTGTGCAAACAACGATATTATTTCCAGATGGAAATTTATATCGATCAAACATCTTTTAACATTTATCTCTTTATTTCATTAATTTACTTATCTCCTGTTTCCCTATATTCAGTATTTCTTATTTTCTAAATTTGGGAAATATACGTTATTAACTATGGAAAACATTTCCATTTCTTGATTTCTTTATTCGAAAACATTTCTGGTTTCTTCTTTGGAAAACATTTCCAAAGCTTCTTCATTGGTCTTAGACAGATGTTTAAACAAACCATCGCGATGCCAACTCAAACCATTTCCTTTACTGCCGAACCTTAACTATTCCTTAGTTAAAACGAAGCCAATCAAGTTGGGGTAGAACTACCTCTCAGACCTTAACTGAACAACGTTTCTAACCTTGAAATAGGCAAAGTTCACCCTTCTAATTCTTTAACAAACTTCCTTACGTAACTCTCTTTTAAATCTTTTCTATTCGATAATTATTTCCTTCGATAAGGTATATTCGATAACTCTATTCAATTTATTCTATTCAATTAACTCTTTTGATCTAACTCTAACTCTATTCACTTAACTCCTATCGAATAAACTATATTCGGTAACTCTTTTAATTCTATTTGAATAACTATATATTCGATTAACTCCTTTATTCTATTCGAATAAACTATATTCGATTAAATCCTCTTACTTTCTATTCGAATAAAATAAATTCGATTAACTCCATTTGAATAACTCTAGTCCGATTTAACTCTATTCGATTAACCCTTATCAATTAACTCTATTGGACTAACACTATTGGATTAACTCTATTTGACTAACGCTATTGATTTACTCATTTCACTTAACTCCTTTCGAATAAACTATATTCGATAAATCCTTTTAACTCGATTAAACTATTCATTGATAAAGATTTACTTTTAGTAACAGTTCTTCACTTTACAAATGATTTCCCTTTTATAAAATTCTATTTGTTTTAAAAACATTTTTCCCTTTTATTTACTTTCGAATAATTTCCTTTTACAAAATCTATTGATTTTATAAAACCCCTTTATTTCAATATACATTGAAATAATTCTTTTTACATCGCAGGGTCTTTTATGATATTTAAAATATCGAATAACAATGATCAACATCATTCCAACACACATAATCCATAACAGATTATATAACACATCATATATCACAATATATGTAAAACAGTAAAATAAATGTTCAGGAATCCAGTTGGATTCCTCCAACCTGTTTCCCTGCATCACAGATGTTAAACAATATAAATCAACATCACTTTCAGTTCCATATGATATATTCTATTAAACAGAATCAATATAGAAATTCAACTAACTGACTAGCAGTTCAATCAAACAGTCAACACACAGTCAATCAACCAACATTTAACAGTTCTAAAAATACAACATGAAATTATAAACTGTTCAGAGTTAGTGAGATTTACTCACATTAGCAGTTCATCGTTAAAATACGATAAACTGTCATTGGTTCAGATCGACGTTTTATCCCGTCTAAAATTCCAACAAGCTCTGAATCATTCCAGACCTGTTCCATGATGTAGTCTACGTCCGTACGATCCTGTCGGATCCTGTTTCGTTGCATTTGGATAACGTACGAATAAGTTATGACATTAACAAGTTTATACAAAATAAATTAAATTAAACTATTTTCATTTTAAACAAAAATGGGCCTTAACTTTTCTTGGGCCCGACATCCAAACCAACCCGCTCAAGATCCTGCTTCGTGTTCCTTCCTCCATCATGGAAAACAAAACACTGTTCTACCTTTGCATCCAATTTCCCATCTACAAACCTCACTGCACAATCATAGATCCAAACATTAACAGGAAATCTGTAGCATACCTTCACACCAAAGCTTTCACCATCACAGCAATAACTTTCATTACCAGTTTTAAACCAACATTAGGCCACGCCTAATCCTTCTCCTCTCTGACAAAAATCCCGAACCCAGCAGGCTTCTCTATGCCATTACCGAACTTCTCACATCCATACTCCACCCTACTGTACTCAACGCATCATCCAACTTGCCTCCCCAGTATATACATCTCCCTTCCTTCATAATGAATCCCACTACTCCTATACATCACCAAATCACCACCATTTCAAGCTCCTTCACAACCATCCTTACCACCGTGTTTCAAACATCCACTACGCAACTACATGCTCATCACAACCATCCTCGACCTGAAATTCCCCCACGCTGCCCCCTTCTCCGGCGGTCAGATCTCCGACAGTCGACCCAGATCAACCCAGTCCGATGCTACAGTGGACTTACAAACAAAAAAATGTTCATAGAACCTTCTAAGAAAAATCGTGAAGATGTCGAACCCTTCTAGGATCTCAAATACACCGACCAAACCTCACCGCATCGCTTAAATCGAGAATGAGCTGGAACCCTAGGCGCTGTTGTACGAGTTTGCAGCGATGACGGGATCACCGAACCCAGAAAAACGTGTATAGATCAGAAGAGGATCTGATAATGATTTCGAAAATACATTTTCCCTGATTTGTAGAGCTTTGTGTGAATTACTATGGGTTTTAGAAGTTGTAATTTTTCATGTTAGCTGAAGAACATGGCGGCGGAATTTTATCTCGTGTTGACTTAGAGGAAATGAATTAGGTTAGGGGTTATTAAGGGGTATTATATAGGATGTGCTGTATTGTTTGTGTCCAGGGAAAATAAGTGAAAGTTTGAGGTGCACGTACTTAAAAATGAAGGGGGGTGTGGCCTTGTTTTTGGCCGGAAATAGATTAGGATATTTTGTTTTGAGTTTAAAAGATTTTGGTCATCTCACTTTACAAAACTTCGTTAATTTCGAACTGCTATCTACCGGATCAACTACACCATCGTGACGATCAATGTGCCACAATCCCAGAAATATAATAATACCGGTAGATTGACTCATATTTTGAAACCTCAAAATGTTGATTACAGGGTGCAAAATATCCCAAATAAAAAGTCGCTTATTTAATTAATTAAAATTTTCCATAAAATTCTAAAAATTAAATTATCGATATGTCTTAAAAGAACCTTGTTCAAATTTGAATCTGATCTCTAGTTATATCGAATAAACTGTTACGGTCGATAACGATTCTATAGCGTCTTTTCTGAAATTTGATTTAGACATATCTCAAAATCTACACGACGAAATCCCGATTTTTCTCTTCCACTAGAAAGATATACTCCACCAGCTCCACACGTTTCTTGTTTCATAGAAATCCGATTTAAAACGAATCATGTACATTCAGTTGAAGTTCAAATCGCCAATTTACGAACTACAACGCCATTTCAAGCTCGATTTTAATTATAATAGAATTATACGTTCAAACTGTCGTTCAAATAATATATTCGTTATTCTAAATCAATTCCAAGCCGAATTATGTATTTTGAATTCCCCGATTCACACCATATTGCCATTTCAGCCAATTCTGATTATCTCAGAATTAAATATATTATTTAATTTATTATTTAAATTAAGTAATCACAATTATTTAATTCCACGACCAATAAATCCTTTTAATCACCTTCCAAATAATTAAATAAATTAATTATAATACCTCTGCCAATGCGGGTCATTACATATAATCTAACAAAAATGAGTATTTTTGTGTCATTCAACTCCTAACCAAAAATGCAATATATTTTGGTGTCAACTTCATTTCTATACAAATGAATATATTTTTGTTTGTTTAATTTCCATGTAACAAAAATAATAACTTTGTTATTCTTTCAATGCCAAGCAAAAATAATAATTTTTCTTATCTCTTTCAATGCAAAACCAAAATGATCTTGACTATTTAGAATGGCAATGTAAATTCCAATCTTAAGTTACATCATAAAAATGTAATTTTAATTTACAATGTAAATTTCATATCATAGTTACATAGAAAAATGTAAATTTTGTTCGCATAGCAAATTTCATATCATAGTTACATAGAAAAATGTAAATTTTATTTACAATGCAAGTTCATACTTTTGTTTACATAATAAAAATGTAAATCTCATTTACTACCATTTTACATTGACAAAAATATGATTTTTGTTGCTACTACTTTACATTGGCAAAAATGTTCATTTCTACCTGACATAACGTGACGATAAAAATATTGTTTTTCTAATTAACACAACATAACGGTGAAAATATTCATTTCTAAATAATATAATATGACGGTGAATTTATTCATTTCTAAATAACATAACATGACGTTATTATCTAATGCAACATTTTATATTAAAAATGTACTTTTACTCTACACAAAAATATTCTAACTAAATTGTGATTTTTGTGTTGACGGTTCTAACATAACATAAAATGAATATTTTACGTTGACGGTTCCAACATAACCTAAAATGAATATTTTATGTTGGCATTTCATAAAATGATAATTCTATTATATCAACCTTAAAATGACAAATTCTACTATGTTAACATTAACATGATAATTCTAACATGTCGACATAAAAATGATATTCTAACATGTTGACATAAAAATGATATTCTCATATGACGCTACCAACAAAATGTGCATTTTTATTCTCATATGACGTTACTAACAAAATGTGCATTTTTATTCTCATATGACGTTACTAACAAAATGTGCATTTTTTATTCTCATATGACGTTACTAACAAAATGTGCATCTTTTATTCTCATATGACGTTACTAACAAAATGTGCATTTTTATTCTCGTATCATATTTTCTAACAAAGCGGTCCTTTTTTTTTTACGTAAACAACATTACACAAAAATATGTATACATATTTTGTTGAAAAACTAGTTCAACAAAATGAGATAAAAAAATGTTCGCTCATATTTTTCTAGCAAATTTCTAATCAAAAATGTTATTTTGATTGGCATAACACATTTCAAATAAAAATGTTGTTTTTATTTCATACGCAAATTTTTGACAACTTGAATATTTTATATTTTATATATACAATAAAATGTTGTTTCGTCGTACACACAAAGTCATGTCAAACATGATTACACCAAATTCAGTTCAACGATTCAAGCAATTACAACACAAATCAACATTTCAACGATTATACATACAACATAAACTTGAAATAAATATAATTTCATATCTGAAATAAATAATTAAATTTGATTTTAAAAAAGTAATAAAAATCTCACATTGATATTGAGTTCTGCGCTGTTCAGAGCCAAAATTTGTCCAAAATCCAACTTGCTCTGAATCATGCCTAATCAGTGTCATCGCGAAGCTCTCGGTCTCACGATCGTGGCGAACCAGAAATCGTTCAAATCCGAGTTCGTACGAGCAAGATACAAGTTAATTTAGATTGAAAAAATTGAATTTAAAATGATTAATTAATTAAAGTTGGACAAAGTCAAACCACCTTAATCATCTTCCTCAACATAATTCGGCCGTTCCTTTTTCTATTTGAACCCATAGAGTTCAAAACTAGGGATCCATTTATCTCGGGATTGGAGCAACTAGAAGACGATCGGAAGGTGGCAAATCGAAGAGGGAGGAGAGGGCTATGTTCGCCTGAAGTGGTGGAGGGTGCGGTGGGTCCTACAGGGGGGCGGCGGGCTGCTATGGCCGGCGGTTTGGGTGTAGGTTTCGGCCAAAACACTCCTCTAAATTCGATCATCTCCGTATAGAATTAAAGCTCTTGCAAATCTCTTCGATTTGGTGATGGGTTTGAGTTCTAACTCGAAGTGGATTGGAAGAAATTGGAGGTTGAAATTCGTGTGTTTCCAGCCATTCAAAGAAGGGCCGGCGGCTGGACAATATTTCTAGGGTTTAGGGATTTGATTAACTAGTATTTATAATATTATAATATTCACTAATTACCCATTAAGGCCCGTTTTGGCCCGGACTCAGAATTAGACATGCTTACTGTCTATCTTAATGTTTCAACGTCTTTTGAATGCGACGGGACATGTTTCGAGGCCCAATTTCGAAGTTTACAGCGTTTTTTTATTTATTTTTAATATTAAAAATACATTTTTAAACAAATAATTTTCGAAACTCGAAATATATAAGTGTTTACTGTTTTTCAATGCAGAAACATCATTCTGAAAACAATGGAAGTGGTTTTGAGTCCAAATTCCTTCGTACGCAAAAGGTAGCATTTTGAACTTTATAATTTTCATAGCGACCTTTCTAAATTATAAACTGGGCGTAACTTTTGATTCCCGCTATGAAATTTCGATTTTTCAGATTCATTATAAAGATATTTTTAAATAGATTCTAATATTTTTGGTTTCACTAAAATCCGTTAAATTTTGCATCTCGTACGGCCAGTCAAAGTTTAAGTTTGACTTTTCAAACTACCGCTCTATTTCTAACTCTTTTTATAATTAAAATTAAATTATTCATTCTAACTTCGATTTAAATCAACTTTCAATCATTTTTATTTTAAATAAATTATTTTAAATATCAAAAACTCGTTAAAATTACTTAAAATAAATTTTTAAATTAGCCCAAAAAATCAGGGTTGTTACAGTCAAAACAGAATCTAGAGCAAATTCAAATATGAACTATTCAGTATTAAAAGCTCGGTGAGATTTCTATATTTAATTATTAAAATTAAATTATTCCTTGCTGTGTGAATTCTATATATGTTTGTTGTGAAATCAATATTGTTGATTGCTAGGAAATTTGAATTAATTGAGGTTGTTATGTGGATTGGTTGGTGTGATGATATTTGTGTTGAATCAAATTATACCATTGAATTGAGGTTGGATTTGTCAAAATAAAATCGCTATTCTTGTCAAACTAGAATTGACAAAAATTAAAATTGTCTTTTAGTTGAAATCAAAAAGGACAAAATTAACATTTGCTTTTTATTGAATATTAAAAGGACATTTTTCATTGTCAATTTCGTAGAAATTAAAAAGGGACAATATTTTCATTGCTTCTTGATGAAAATAAAAGATTAATTTTCAACGTCATTTTTTTGTTGAAAATAAAAAGATTCATGTTTCACCATCATTTTGTTAAATTAGATTGAAACACAAAATAGTCATTTTTGTGTAATTAGAAATGACATCAAAATAGTAATCTTTGTTGTAATGAGAATGGCACTCAAAATATACATTTTGTTAAAATAGAATGACATCAAAATATTCATTTTTGTTGTGATAGAATTGACACCCAAATTAAACATTTTTGTGAAATTTGATTGACACCATAAAAATATACATTTTTGTGAAATTTGACTGACACCATAAAAATATACATTTTTGGGAAATTTGATTGACACCAAAAAAATATACATTTTTGTGAAATTTCATTGACACCATAAAAATATACATTTTTGTGAAATTGGACTAACACCATAAAAATATACATTTTTGTGAGATTGGATGGACACATTAAAATAACATTTTTGGTCAAAACATGATTAGTGAAATAAAAATAACATTTTTGGTCAAAAAATGATTAGTGAAATAAAATGACATTTTTTATGTTAAACATGTTAGTGAGATAAAAATGAACATTTTTATACATTGAAAAGAATTAGATTAAAAATGAACATTTTTATACATTAAAAAGAATGAATTAAGAATGGACATTTTTGTCACATTAAAAAGAATGAATTAAGAATATTCATTTTTGTCATTTAAAAATGAATGAGACCAAAATATACATTTTTGGTCATTTAAAAAGGATTAAATAAAAATGGACAATTTTATATATTAAAAAGAGTTCACAAAAATAGACATTTTTGTGCATTTAAAAAGAGTTACACAAAATAAACATTTTTGTTCATTAAAAAGGATTAAACCAAAATAGCCATTTTTGGTTATTAAAAATGATTAAACCAAAAATATACAGTTTTGATCATCAAAAGGAATTTATCAAAAATGAACATTTTGCTCATTTAAAAAGAATGTAATAAGGATATACATTTTTATACACTAAAAAGGATTACACAAAAGATATGAAAATTAATATTTTTTATTGTCGATCAGTTACAATAAAAAGAATTGAATTAAAAAGACTAGATTTTCATTGTCATTGTTTACAATAAAAAGAATTGAATTAAAATGACTAGATTTTCATTTTCATTGTTTACAATAAAAAGAATTGAATTGCAAGACTAGATTTTATTTGTCATTTGTTTTGAATAAAATAATTGAAATAGAAGATTAGATTTTTATTGTCATTTGTTCACAATAAAAAGAACTGAAATATATGTCCGTGATGTTGAAATGTTTGATGTATTAAATATAATGTTTAGTATATTCAAATTGAATATTACACTTCCATTTACAAGTCATCCGACTTGTTTATGTGATTGGGACGATAATTCATACACATCGCCAACGTGCACAAATAAATAATTATTTGTTTGTTGGATGAAACCCCACACGGGTATTGGGATGATATTTGACAAACACTATCCCAATATTTAGTTGTACAATTCACTCTGGTTGTTATTTGGATGTTGGATAATTCTGTATCATGATTATTGATTACATGCAACATATGGTTGTCGAGTGAGTCACATTCCAATGAAGAATATTCTTAGAAAAAGAATATTTTAGAAAAAGAATATATTTTAGAAAAATATATTTTTATTGAAATGAACTAGTTATTAACTAGAATAAATCATTAAATTTAGATTTAATGAAGTTTCCCAATTTGTTAATATTTAATTGAAAATTAAACTGAATAAATTGGATTTGGGTTTGTCGTGAATGGTGTCTTCAATAACACCTTTCTTAAACCCAGTTGAGAAAAGAATAAATCTTCTAATTAAGATTATTAAAGTTTTCAGTTATATTTAGTAATTGAAGTAAGTTGAAATGTGAGTTGGGTTTATTGTGAATTGTGTTTTTTTAGCGACATTTGTTCTTTAAACCAACTGATAGTGAAATACGATTTGGAATTTATAAATCTTTCATTAAGATTTAAATGGGAATTTTCGAAAAGTAAAGTTTTTCAATTTAATATATTAAATTGGAATTGAATGGAATTCGAATTAATAATAACCGAGATAAGCTTCTGTAAAAGAAGACCGATACTACATATGGAATTTAAGAGGCTTTGCCGTTATTCCATTTATATTATTGGTTGGATACAGAAATTTATAACGATTATATATTAATTTGATTTCTGTGAAGATTCCATATTTTATGTGAGATGATTTTGGGTTTACCGTGAACTATGTTTTAAATGACATTAGTTCTTTAACCCAGTTAAAGATAAGATTAATTTATTAAATTTAAATAATCATTGAATAATGATTTCTGATATTTAAAACCAAATTGGGGTTTTAATAAATCTTTAAAAGAAAGATTTAAGGATAAACTTAAAGAATTTATTTTAGATAGAATAATGCGAATATTTTATTAGAAGAATATTATGAATTGGAATGAGGCGTTGGATGTATTTTTATAGCACTTGATTTTTAATTAAAAAAATACGCGGGTTATTCGGAAGGACCGGGTTTAACTCATTCCGAATAATTACTACGACGATAAAGAGTCGAAGATGAAGACGGTGGTTAAAGACTGATGATCTTCACATCGAATGGATGTATTGCTACTGATGCCCATGATTGGAGTAGCTACCTTGAAGGGGCTACAGTGGTAGCCGTCCGGACGTATGGTTGATTATCCGGATTTGCGAGGACCTCTCAGGTGTCTCCGATTTCGTTCAAACCCAGAACGGACTTGTAAATGGATGCGTGTTTGACATTGGATTTTGTTCCTTGTGAATTAAATTGATTTTTATTATTGTACATCTGATTTGTGGTGGAGAATTCATTCTTTGCTTAACATCCTGGTATATATTAATATTTATCGATAGCATGGCGTGAATTGTCAATGTGGCACGCCAAGATGCAAATGATCAAGGCTTTTGTTGAAAAGCAGGGCCTTGTGGGATGATCAAAGTACAGCCTATTATCGCATAGCTTTGTGTATAGTTTGACTTCGCGAGCCTCACACCCCAGTATGAGTCAAAAACGGTGATTAGGACTGCAGGGAGTGCACACGTTTCTGTAACGACCCAGAAAATCTGAACCAATTTAAAAATTTTAAATTGGCTAAAATAATGGATTTTAAATATTTAAAATAAATATTTTAAATAAAGGCGATGAAAACTGAGTTCGAATCGACAATTGAAAACGAATATAATTAATAATAATTATATATAGAATTGAAAATGGCGCGGTAGTTCGATAATTCGATTTCAAACTTCAATTGAATATACCGGATGCAAAACAATCCGGATTTTAGTGAAACCAAAAATGATGGAATCTAATTGATAATATCTTTTCAACGAATCTGACAAATCGAAATTTGATAGCGGGAATCAAAAGATATGTCCAGTTGAAAATTCTGAATAGTCGCTATGGAATTCAGGCCCTTAAAAATGGACATTTTGCATACGACCTCGGATTTCGATGAAACCACTTTTGTTAGATCCGCAGTGTCAGGTTATTGCTAGGTTTCAAATTTCATAATTTTTCGAATCAATATGTGAGCGTGGCAAAGGAAAACGCGTTTGACCGATTTCAGTTGATTTTAATCGACTGGAAATTGGCCATTTTTCAAACGGTCTCAGAATTCGACGAAACTAGTTTTGTTAGGACCGTATCGTCAATACGAAGCTAGAAAATATTTTTCTGGAATTTTTCTAGTTAGTATGTGGCCCCGGTAATTTGAAATGTGCGTTTAAAATTCAATATAGTGATTTAAATGAAAATTCAAAAGGAAACTGACTGTAACGATCAAATCAGCTTGAGATACATATCCCATTGTGTTCGGAATGGGGGTAAAACGCTATGGGCGACAGGCGGTGGGCCTCGTTTCGAGGTCGTATGTAAAAGTCAACCTTTTTACAAAAATTAAATAATTAATTAATAAAAAAATATATATTATTTTAATTTTCTTTCCCCCCTTTTTTCTTCTGCTTGGCCCCCCCCCCGATTCATTTACCAGAAACTAAATAAAAAAAAAAGAAGAAGAAAAACCCTCGAAGCCGCCGCCTGAACCCTCGGAGCCGCCGCCTCGTCTCGAAGTCGCCGACGAAGATCCCGCACCTCCCTGAAGCCTCGGCGCCCCCCTCGAAGCTCGCGAAGACGTCGCGCCACCCCCCTCGAAGCAACTCCTCCTGCCACCATCGTTCGAAACCCTAGCGACGCCGCCTTCTTCTTCCCTCCGCTTCGTAAGCCATCGGTGAGAATCTAATTTAGTTTATTTTTATTTTATTTTTGTTTTGCTAATTTCTGAATTTTTAGAATATTAAAAAAAAACTGAACTGATTTTTTTTTTATAGAAATAAAAACGGATTTTATAAAGAAATAAAAACTGAGTTTTTTTTAAGATTTTTAAACTGCTTTTTAAAAACTTTTTTTTTAAAAAGGATTTAAAAACTGAATTGATTTATAAAAGGAAAAAAAACTGATTTTTTATAAAAAGAAAAACTGATTTTTAAAGCAATTAAAAACTGATTTTGAAAAAGAAAATAAAAACTGATTTTTTATAAAAAGAAAAACTGATTTTTAAAAGCAAAGAAAAACTGATTTTTAAAAGGTATTGAAAACTGATTTCTTTAGAAAGAAAAATCAGATTTTTATATATTGAATAGCGAAGTCAAAATTCGATTTTTATATATTGAATAGCGAAGTCAAAATTCGATTTTTATATATTGAATAGCGAAGTCAAATATTGATTTTTATATATTGAATAACATAGTAAAAATTCGATTTTTTACATATGTAGAGAATACGGGCGAAAGCGACAAAAGGCGAGGATTTCTATAAAGGAAAAGTCGTGGTACTGGATAAGCTATTGGTGAGATTTCTGATTTAAAAATATTATATATATGTAAAATGAAAGTGAATTGCTATATATAAATATCTATATATATATATATATACGCCCCTCGTCCACAAACCATGGACGATATTTATTGGTTGAAATTGTTGTGAAAATTGATTGATTGCAAATGATTGTTTGGGATTGTTTGTGATTGATATTGGTTGATTGCGGTTGAAAAATACCCATTTGTGGTTGTGAAATATTTGGTTGAAACCACATAGGATTAGTTTGTGGAAATGAAATAAATATATACATGCCGCCTGCGTGCGAACTAGATGCATGATCCCCACTGTCAAAAACCGCGAGGTTTTAAGGTAGAGCGAGGAGCCGTACTAGGGACGGTGCCGGTTTAACTACCCTGCCGTTATGCTGCCGAAATTTTGAATAATATTCGTGTGTTTGAATTATTTTCATATGCTTAAACTATATTTATTCATTGTATAGAAAACATTCATGTGTTGAATTGATATTCATTCGTTGTTTAGAAATTCATGTGTTGAATGGTATTCATATTTTGAAATAAATTGTTCGATAATAAAAATCACATTTTTATCTATATATAGAAACTATAGAAAACATTCATGTGTTGAATTGATATTCATTCGTTGTTTAGAAATTCATGTGTTGAATGGTATTCATATTTTGAAATAAATTGTTCGATAATAAAAATCACATTTTTATCTATATATAGAAACTATAGAAAACATTCATGTGTTGAATTGATATTCATTCGTTGTTTAGAAATTCATGTGTTGAATGGTATTCATATTTTGAAATAAATTGTTCGATAATAAAAATCACATTTTTATCTATATATAGAAACTATAGAAAACATTCATGTGTTGAATTGATATTCATTCGTTGTTTAGAAATTCATGTGTTGAATGGTATTCATATTTTGAAATAAATTGTTCGATAATAAAAATCACATTTTTATCTATATATAGAAACTATAGAAAACATTCATGTGTTGAATTGATATTCATTCGTTGTTTAGAAATTCATGTGTTGAATGGTATTCATATTTTGAAATAAATTGTTCGATAATAAAAATCACATTTTTATCTATATATAGAAACTATAGAAAACATTCATGTGTTGAATTGATATTCATTCGTTGTTTAGAAATTCATGTGTTGAATGGTATTCATATTTTGAAATAAATTGTTCGATAATAAAAATCACATTTTTATCTATATATAGAAACTATAGAAAACATTCATGTGTTGAATTGATATTCATTCGTTGTTTAGAAATTCATGTGTTGAATGGTATTCATATTTTGAAATAAATTGTTCGATAATAAAAATCACATTTTTATCTATATATAGAAACTATAGAAAACATTCATGTGTTGAATTGATATTCATTCGTTGTTTAGAAATTCATGTGTTGAATGGTATTCATATTTTGAAATAAATTGTTCGATAATAAAAATCACATTTTTATCTATATATAGAAACTATAGAAAACATTCATGTGTTGAATTGATATTCATTCGTTGTTTAGAAATTCATGTGTTGAATGGTATTCATATTTTGAAATAAATTGTTCGATAATAAAAACACATTTTTATCTATATATAGAAACTATAGAAAACATTCATGTGTTGAATTGATATTCATTCGTTGTTTAGAAATTCATGTGTTGAATGGTATTCATATTTTGAAATAAATTGTTCGATAATAAAAATCACATTTTTATCTATATATAGAAACTATAGAAAACATTCATGTGTTGAATTGATATTCATTCGTTGTTTAGAAATTCATGTGTTGAATGGTATTCATATTTTGAAATAAATTGTTTGATAATAAAAATCACCTTTTATCGACTATATGAACTATATAGAAAAGTAGTGTTTTGAAATGAATTGTTTTACAATAAAAATCACATTTTTATTGTATGCATAAATCGTTGAAGTGTGAAGTGTTAAAAATAGCCACTTGTTCAAAATAAACATATATGAGTTGAAATATTCATTAATTAGCTAATGAAATGATTTGCACCTATTTATGTAACATTAGAATGAATGGCGTTTTTAAACCAAATAGAAATCAGATATGAAGTTGAATAGAAAATGATAAATGTTAAGAACTGTGTATATATGTACATACATATTCATTGAACAGGTTATAGCGAAGGGGCTAGAGAAGAGGAATAAAATTTTGTGCCCGACAAATAGGTACACATTTACTGCTTTGTTTGGGTGATGATTTTATGAGCCTGTTGGCTAGCCGCTTGGCTTTTTCTTTTTCTTTTTGAGATTAGAAGGACCGGGACGCTATTTGCGATTTCCCGATGCTCCCGGTGCAGGGGAGGTTATGGCGAAATTTTTCCAAAATTTAAGGCGTTAGAAAAATATTTGAAGTTAAAACGATATTGGAATTGTTGAATGAACTATATTTATATAACTATATAAATATAAATAAAATTAGAACGAAACGAAGCCGTGCAGTTCGTATTTCGAAACCGTGATTTCAAACGACTAGTGCGGGGAATCCGACCATTGGATTTTCCCGAAATCTCAACCGTCGGGTTCGCCTTGGAATAATCTTTCCAACGGCACCAACCTTGTAAAAATCCAACGGTTGGATTGTCTGGAATGTTTAATTCAAATCTGAAGAAAAACAGCGCCAGAAGCGATTATATTTATATATATATAAATATAATTATATCTTTAATCGAATAACGACGCTGCAGTTCGTATTTTGAAATCGAAATTTCAAACGATTGTACCGGGAGATCCGACCGTCGGATTTTCCCGAAACTGGAACCGTTGGATTCGTTTTGAAAAGACCTTTCTAATGATGTAAATTTTGTGAAGATCCAACGGTTAGATTTTCAGATATGTGTAAATCAAATCTGAAGAAAAACAGCGCCACGGCCACGCTATGGCCCGAAACGTCGTTTTGAATATATTAGCTATTTTAAAATAAATAAAAATAGCGATAAATAGTTATAAAATACCATAGGCGATATGGAATGGAAATAAACTGAAATTTGCTTGATTTGTGTGGCTTTTGATGGTTGAATGTGTTTGGTGTGAAAATTACATTAAAGAACAATATTGGTGTTGTCGAATAATTTAACCATTGAAATAAATTGATTTGAAAATCTAAATATACGTGAATTATTTGAAAAAGCCGAGTTAATTCTCATTTCAAATAATTGATCGACGATTGAAAGTCGAAGATGAAGACGATGGTCGAAGACCGGAGATCTTCACCTCGTTTGGATGGTAACCGAGGTCCTGATTGGGAGGCATCCCGAAATATGGATAATGAGTGGTGATCGTCCAGACGTACGTGGTGATCGATGGGTTTGCGAGGTATTTAGTGCCTCCGATTTCGTTCAGACCCAGAACGGACATGTAAATGGACTGTGTGTCTGACATTGGAGTTTATTCTGTGTTGATTGATTTCTGTTAAATATACATCTGTTTGGCGGCGAAGAATTTATTCTTTTGCTTAACGCCCTTCTCTGAGACGCACGAGCTCAGGGGTTGTATATCGATGGACATCAGTCGCATGGCATGAATTGCCTGTGTGGCATGCTAAGATGCAGTGATCAGGGCTTCTGTTGAAAAGCAAAGTCTTGTGGTGATGATCAAAGCACCGCCTGTGTGGCGTAGCTTTGTGTATAACGTGAATTCGCGAGCCTCACAACTCGGTATGAACCTAAAACGGGAGAGGACATCAGGGAGGGCCTGCGTTTCTTCCTAGCTAGGGTGGTGGCAGTGACCTACCAGCCCTGACATTTATATACTTTTCACCTATGTGGTTGTTGCTGTTGCGAGGCGCCTCGGTTTGATCGGACGATCCGGGTCCGATGGAGTCATTCGTTGGCTCGTTTACGCCCCAAAGGGCGGGGAAACGCATGGTTCAGGCATTTTAATCCACATCGGTGGACCGGCCCTGACGATCCAAGGGTCCACCTGAGTCTGGGTCCTGAGGCTCGGGCTAGGCAGTCTCGAATTCGGTAAGGACTATCTTTTTCCTTGGTTCATGACGGAAATCCTATTTCCAAATACGACATCGTGCGATTTTGATTGTATATATTTATGGCGACATGATATATGGTACCCATGCCGTCTATGATTGATAGTTACGATTTGAAATTGTTTTCAAAACATATTGACACTAGCAATAATATCAAATGCCTTTGTTTTATTCGTATCAAGCATATTTTGGCCGTTATAAGGTAAAACTCTATCCTCAGGTTTGCGTTGCATTGTGTGATGGGAACTGAGTCTTATAACGGCTTCATTTTTATAAAAAGCATAGCGATGTTTAAAAGAAAGATTTGTTTTAAAGCACTGGCAATCCAATGGAGTAAACCCGTTCCACGAAAGTGGCATGGTCCTGTGATTAGCCAATTATATATGTGTTGAGTAGATTTCTCATACCAGTCCCATGACTGACTCGTAGTTTGTTTCACTCTCAAACTCGGGTGCCCCTTTTTCCACACGGGCAGCCTTGTATTCAGGTTTAGCTGGTTCTTTCTGGATAGCTGGAGCTGGAGATGGATTCTATCATTTATTTCTTTTTATGCTGTTCAGCTCCTATTGTACATATTTTGTTTATTTCCGCTGTAGACATTTATGTATAGCTGAACTGTATTTGTACTAAGTAAGATCCTGTATACTGTGTAACTCTGATGATTACTTTTATCCAGTATATTTTGTTGTTCATTCTGGTGTATTTATTTAATTCTGTTCTGCTATTATATGTTTCTGTGTTATATTCCAAAGATAACCTTGTTTCCGTGAGAATGGGAAATCGAGTCGTTTCAACGTGGTATCAGAGCTTTGGTAAAGCTTAGTTCTGGAATATAACATTTGAACGAACTCGTCAGAAATGGAACCAGTAGTGTTCTAGGACGGGTAACTCTATACAGATAGGATCAGCAATATCTTAGTATGAGTAAAGCAGAATGATTACACATCGATAGACACATTTACATTCAAGTATTTGTCTCTATATTTTGAAATATCTTTTCTGTTGACCTGACACTTGATCTGCTATTTGCAGAGGAACTAGAAAATGAGTGCCAGGAACAGAAGAAATAATCGTATGGCTCGACCAGCTAATGAGCCAGTTGTGCTCCCGCAGCCAGAATCCAATATAGAAGTTCTATACAAGAGATTTCGAAATCTTGGTGGATCGCCATTCTTAGGCAAGGAGCCTATTATGGAAACACAAGCTTGGATTCGTTCTGCAGAGAAAATATTTGAGGGTTTAAAGCTGAGAGATGATCAGAAAAGATTACTGGCGTCTTGGGCACTCAAAGAAGAAGCTTTTTTTTGGTGGGATTCTGTTATTAAAGATAATCCAGAAGGTGATATCACCTGGGATAGATTCAAAGTTATTTTCTTGAAAAGATTTACTCCTCCCGAAGCAACTGAGCGATTATGCGATGAATTTTCTTATCTGATACAAGGAGACATGACCATTCCCGAATATCATAAGAAATTCAATGAACTTTCTCACTTTGCTCCTCATCTAATCCAAAATCCGAAGAGGAAAAATATGAGATTTATTCACGGGCTTCAAAGGAAATATCAGAATAAAGTATTGGGGCATGTGAAGCTTCCTTTTTCTGAAATGATATACATGGCTTATCAGTATGAAGATCTCCATAAGAAAGGAATGTTATGCGACGAAGAAGAGGTCTGTTCTAGTGACAAAGAAAAGTCGGAAACTGATATTCCTGAAGCCAGTACAAGGTCGGAGATCAATAAGAAGCCCAGTGCCAAGAGAAAAAGGGCTGAATCTGGGAACGAACGAATAATGACCGCCACGTGCTCAAGCTGCAATAGAAAAGGGCATTTGGCGATAAGTTGCAAATCTTGGAACCAGCAAAGAAAGAATAAGTTCCCACCCAAGAAAGGATTTCAAGCGAATAGAAAATGCAATCTCTGCCATCAGGCCGGTCATATAAAGCGAGATTGCTGGCTGTTAAGAAAGACCAAAACAGTTCAGGTAAATGAACTAGCAGAAACTTCTGGGCCCGCAGATGTTCTGGAAAGGCCCGATGTGTTAGAAGGCACGCTTACTGTCAAAAACATTCCAGTCAAAGTACTGTTTGACACAGGCGCGTCCCGAAGCTTTATTGCCAAGAGTGCCGCTAAGAAACTAGATGTGAATTTGAGGAAGCTCAAGGAACCAATGACTGTCCAGAATCCGGTCGGGGGTTCCATCAATCTCAGTTGGATTTGTGCAGTACCCGTCTCTTTTTCCTGCTATAAATTCCCTATTATCTCTGTCGTCATGAATTTTGATGAATTCGATCTTATTTTGGGATTGGATTGGTTAACCAAATATGAAGCAGAGGTTAGATGCGCCGAGAGGGTTGTTAGAGCTAAGATTAAATCAGGTGATTATATAACCATTCCCTGTGAAGGTCAGAATGCTAATAGAAAAGACTTCTGGGCAGCTTTGAATGTTTCTCCAACCCAAATAGAAAATGTTCCTGAAGTCACAGAGAATATTCCTGACCTCATCAAAGACATTCCTGTTGTCAAGAACTATGCGGATGTGTTCGAGGAAGTTGTTCGCTTACCTCCGCAGAGAGAAATAGATTCCAAAATTGCTTTAATTCCCAATGCAAGGCCAGTAGTTCACGCCATTCGAAGAATGTCCTTGAAAGAGAAGGAGGAATTAGACAATCAAACAAGGCAGCTAGTATGGAAAGGTCTGATCAGGCCTAGTTTCTCTGATTGGGGTGCAACAGTGGTGTTTGTCCCGAAATCTGACGGTACTCTACGTCTATGTGTGGATTATCGAGATCTGAACAAACAAACAATAAAGAACAAATATCCATTGCCGCGAATAGATGATTTGTTGGATCGATTAAATGGAGCACAAGTATTCTCACGAATGGACCTAGCTACAGGTTTCCATCAACTTCGAATTGCCGAAGAGTGTGTTCCAATGACAGCGTTCAGAGGCCCCGACTTATTCTACGAGTGGTTAGTAATGTCGTTCGGTTTATGTAACGCTCCCGCTTACTTCGTTGATCTGATGAACAGAGTATTCAGAGGGGTTTTGAATAAATTTGTTCTGGTTTTCATCGACGATATTCTAATCTTCTCTAAATCGAAGGTCGAACATGAAAAACATCCGGAACAGGTTCTAGAAATCCTCAGAAGGAATGTATTAAAAGCCAAATTTTCCAAATGTATCTTCTGGCAAGATGAAGTAAAATTTCTGGGCCATGTGGTATCGAAAGAAGGAATCGCTGTGGATCCAAGTAAAATCACAGCCATTCAGAATTGGAAACAGCCCAGTACCCCCACTGAAGTCCGCAGTTTTCTCGGATTGGCTAGTTATTACCGAAAGTTCGTTAAAGACTTTTCGAAGATATCTGGCCACTTAACGAAGCTTACAAAGAAGCATTCTAAGTTCAAATGGACTCAAGAGAGTGAGGAGGCTTTCGAAGAGCTAAAGTTAAGATTAACGACTGCTCCAGTGTTAACCATCATCGATGGCAACCAGGATCTAAAAGTATGGACTGATGCTTCTAGAGAAGGCCTTGGCGCAGTGTTAATGCAAAGAGGCCAAGTAATTGCCCATGCTAGCCGTCAACTGAAACCACACGAGAAAAACTATGTAACTCATGATCTTGAGTTATTGGCTATCATATTCTCTTTAAAAATCTGGAGACACTATCTTCTGGGCGAGAGATTTGAACTGTTTACAGATCACCAGTCGTTAAAGTATCAGTTCACTCAGAAGGACTTAAATTTGAGGCAGCAACGTTGGCTGGAGTTTCTTGCAGCATATGACTTTGAAATTATATATACTCCAGGAAAAGCCAACGTCGTGACCGATGCTCTGAGCCGAAAGAATGTAATGATTGCCAGCTTTATTACCACGACTTCCTTGATTGACAAAATATCTATTCTTCAGAAGGAGGATAACTTTATAAAAGATATGATCAAAAGGATTCAGAAAGGCGAACCCTCGTGTTTTCAAATAGATAACGACGAGACCTTGAGATTAAAAGGAAGGATTTGTGTTCCTGACATCCCAGAGTTAAAAAGGGAAGTGTTAGACGAGTGTCACAAGTCCAAGTTGAGTATCCATCCTGGTGTGGCCAAAATGTACAACGATCTCAAAAGAACATTCTGGTGGAAGGCTATGAAAAGAGATGTTTCAATATATGTTAGCCGATGCCCTACTTGCCAGCTAGTCAAAAGTGATCAACAGAAATTGGCTGGATTATTACAACCACTAGAAGTTCCTGGCTGGAAGTGGGAACATATTTCTATGGATTTCATAGATGGTTTGCCCAGAACCAGAAAGGGAAATGACAGTATCTGGGTGATCGTAGATCGCTTCACGAAGACCGCCCATTTCATACCTGTCAGATCAAATAGAACCGCTCAGAGTCTGGCGCAGATTTACTTCAGGGAAATAGTTAGACTACATGGAGTGCCGCTCAGTATAGTAAGTGATAGAGATACAATATTCACTAGTAAATTCTGGGAAGCATTTCAAGTCGAGTTGGGAACGAAGTTGAACTTGAGCACCGCTTATCATCCTCAGACAGACGGTTAGACTGAGAGGGTGAATCACATTTTAGAAGATCTATTACGGGCTTGTGTTATAGATTTCGGTGGATCATGGGAAGACCATCTACATTTGGCTGAATTCTCTTATAACAACAGCTACCAGGCGAGTCTGACAATGTCGCCATTCGAAGCATTATATGGTAGACCGTGCCGATCTCCTGCTTGTTGGATCAAGCCTGGAAATAGACTTGTGTTGGGTCCTGATATGATTCGAGAAGCCGCCGACAAAGTCGATTTTATTAAGAAGCGATTACTCGCCGCTCAAAGCCGACAAAAGAGCTATGCCGATAGAAGAAGAAGAGATATATCCTTTGAAGTTGGCGACTATGTATATTTGAAAGTATCGCCGATGAGAGGAGTTATCCGGTTCGGTAAAACTGGAAAGTTGGCACACAAATTCATTGGTCCATTTCCTATTCTGGAATGGATTGGGACTCTCGCTTATAGGGTCAAACTGCCTGACTGGTTGCCTGGAGTTCATGATGTATTTCATATATCTCAACTTCGAAAGCACGTTCATGATCCAGACTTGATCGTGGAAGAAGCAGCTCAATAGTATATCGAAATTACTCCAGAATTAGCCGTGAGGCGTGAGCCGCTAAAGATTATCGGCAAAGAAACCAAAGAGCTGAGAAACAAGAAGGTTCACCTAGTCAAAGTGCAATGGAGTGGAGATCCGAGAGATTGTACTTGGGAAACTGAGGAGAGCATTCAGAAAGCTTATCCTAGATGCAGAGTGGATATCTCCGATTGACTCCGGTGCAAGGTACATTTACCATACTTTGCATTACCATTTAATTCTCTATTCTGTTGCTATTTTCTTCCCATGGATGTGCACTATTTATTCTAAACTCTGAAGGTTAGAAACAAATTGGTTGTTGTATTGTGTGATCATAGATTTATCAAACCACTTTCGACTTTGTTCCTTTTCGGGGACGAAAAGTTTTAAGTGGGGGAGATTGTAACGACCCAGAAAATCTGAACCAATTTAAAATTTTTAAATTGGCTAAAATAATGGATTTTAAATATTTAAAATAAATATTTTAAATAAAGGCGATGAAAACTGAGTTCGAATCGACAATTGAAAACGAATATAATTAATAATAATTATATATAGAATTGAAAATGGCGCGGTAGTTCGATAATTCGATTTCAAACTTCAATTGAATATACCGGATGCAAACCAATCCGGATTTTAGTGAAACCAAAAATGATGGAATCTAATTGATAATATCTTTTCAACGAATCTGACAAATCGAAATTTGATAGCGGGAAACAAAAGATATGTCCAGTTGAAAATTCTGAATAGTCGCTATGGAATTCAGGCCCTTAAAATGGACATTTTGCATACGACCTCGGATTTCGACGAAACCACTTTTGTTAGATCCGCAGTGTCAGGTTATTGCTAGGTTTCAAATTTCATAATTTTTCGAATCAATATGTGAGCGTGGCAAAGGAAAACGCGTTTGACCGATTTAAGTTGATTTTAATCGACTGGAAATTGGCCATTTTTCAAACGGTCTCAGAATTCGACGAAACTAGTTTTGTTAGGACCGTATCGTCAATACGAAGCTAGAAAATATTTTTCTGGAATTTTTCTAGTTAGTATGTGGCCCCGGTAATTTGAAATGTGCGTTTAAAATTCAATATAGTGATTTAAATGAAAATTCAAAAGGAAACTGACTGTAACGATAAAATCAGCTTGAGATACATATCCCATTGTGTTCGGAATGGGGGTAAAACGCTATGGGCGATAGGCGGTGGGCCTCGTTTCGAGGTCGTATGTAAAAGTCAACCTTTTTACAAAAATTAAATAATTAATTAATAAAAAATTATATATTATTTTAATTTTCTTTCCCCCCTTTTTTCTTCTGCTTGCCCCCCCCCCCCCCCGATTCATTTACCAGAAACTAAATAAAAAAAAAAACCTCGAAGCCGCCGCCTGAACCCTCGGAGCCGCCGCCTCGTCTCGAAGTCGCCGACGAAGATCCCGCACCTCCCTGAAGCCTCGGCGCCCCCCTCGAAGCTCGCGAAGACGTCGCGCCACCCCCCTCGAAGCAACTCCTCCTGCCACCATCGTTCGAAACCCTAGCGACGCCGCCTTCTTCTTCCCTCCGCTTCGTAAGCCATCGGTGAGAATCTAATTTAGTTTATTTTTATTTTATTTTTGTTTTGCTAATTTCTGAATTTTTAGAATATTAAAAAAAAACTGAACTGATTTTTTTTTTATAGAAATAAAAACGGATTTTATAAAGAAATAAAAACTGAGTTTTTTTTTAAGATTTTTAAACTGCTTTTTAAAAACTTTTTTTTTTAAAAAGGATTTAAAAACTGAATTGGTTTATAAAAGGAAAAAAAACTGATTTTTTATAAAAAGAAAAACTGATTTTTAAAGCAATTAAAAACTGATTTTGAAAAAGAAAATATAAACTAATTTTTTATAAAAAGAAAAACTGATTTTTAAAAGCAAAGAAAACCTGATTTTTAAAAGGTATTGAAAACTGATTTCTTTATAAAGAAAAATCAGATTTTTATATATTGAATAGCGAAGTCAAAATTCGATTTTTATATATTGAATAGCGAAGTCAAAATTCGATTTTTATATATTGAATAGCGAAGTCAAATTTCGATTTTTATATATTGAATAACATAGTAAAAATTCGATTTTTTACATATGTAGAGAATACGGGCGAAAGCGACAAAAGGCGAGGATTTCTATAAAGGAAGAGTCGTGGTACTGGATAAGCTATTGGTGAGATTTCTGATTTAAAAATATTATATATGTGTAAAATGAAAGTGAATTGCTATATATAAATATCTATATATATATATATATATATACGCCCCTCGTCCACAAACCATGGACGATATTTATTGGTTGAAATTGTTGTGAAAATCTATTGATAGCAAATGATTGTTTGAGATTGTTTGTGATTGATATTGGTTGATTGCGGTTGAAAAATACCCATTTGTGGTTGTGAAATATTTGGTTGAAACCACATAGGATTAGTTTGTGGAAATGAAATAAATATATACATGCCGCCTGCGTGCGAACTAGATGCATGATCCCCACTGTCAAAAACCGCGAGGTTTTAAGGTAGAGCGAGGAGCCGTACTAGGGACGGTGCCGGTTTAACTACCCTGCCGTTATGCTGCCGAAATTTAGAATAATATTCGTGTGTTTGAATTATTTTCATATGCTTAAACTATATTTATTCATTGTATAGAAAACATTCATGTGTTGAATTGATATTCATTCGTTGTTTAGAAATTCATGTGTTGAATGGTATTCATATTTTGAAATAAATTGTTCGATAATAAAAATCACATTTTTATCTATATATAGAAACTATAGAAAACATTCATGTGTTGAATTGATATTCATTCGTTGTTTAGAAATTCATGTGTTGAATGGTATTCATATTTTGAAATAAATTGTTCGATAATAAAAATCACATTTTTATCTATATATAGAAACTATAGAAAACATTCATGTGTTGAATTGATATTCATTCGTTGTTTAGAAATTCATGTGTTGAATGGTATTCATATTTTGAAATAAATTGTTCGATAATAAAAATCACATTTTTATCTATATATAGAAACTATAGAAAACATTCATGTGTTGAATTGATATTCATTCGTTGTTTAGAAATTCATGTGTTGAATGGTATTCATATTTTGAAATAAATTGTTCGATAATAAAAATCACATTTTTATCTATATATAGAAACTATAGAAAATATTCAGGTGTTGAATTGATATTCATTCGTTGTTTAGAAATTCATGTGTTGAATGGTATTCATATTTTGAAATAAATTGTTCGATAATAAAAATCACATTTTTATCTATATATAGAAACTATAGAAAACATTCATGTGTTGAATTGATATTCATTCGTTGTTTAGAAATTCATGTGTTGAATGGTATTCATATTTTGAAATAAATTGTTCGATAATAAAAATCACATTTTTATCTATATATAGAAACTATAGAAAACATTCATGTGTTGAATTGATATTCATTCGTTGTTTAGAAATTCATGTGTTGAATGGTATTCATATTTTGAAATAAATTGTTCGATAATAAAAATCACATTTTTATCTATATATAGAAACTATAGAAAACATTCATGTGTTGAATTGATATTCATTCGTTGTTTAGAAATTCATGTGTTGAATGGTATTCATATTTTGAAATAAATTGTTCGATAATAAAAATCACATTTTTATCTATATATAGAAACTATAGAAAACATTCATGTGTTGAATTGATATTCATTCGTTGTTTAGAAATTCATGTGTTGAATGGTATTCATATTTTGAAATAAATTGTTCGATAATAAAAATCACATTTTTATCTATATATAGAAACTATAGAAAACATTCATGTGTTGAATTGATATTCATTCGTTGTTTAGAAATTCATGTGTTGAATGGTATTCATATTTTGAAATAAATTGTTCGACAATAAAAATCACATTTTTATCTATATATAGAAACTATAGAAAACATTCATGTGTTGAATTGATATTCATTCGTTGTTTAGAAATTCATGTGTTGAATGGTATTCATATTTTGAAATAAATTGTTTGATAATAAAAATCACCTTTTATCGACTATATGAACTATATAGAAAAGTAGTGTTTTGAAATGAATTGTTTTACAATCAAAATCATATTTTTATTGTATGCATAAATCGTTGAAGTGTGAAGTGTTAAAAATAGCCACTTGTTCAAAATAAACATATATGAGTTGAAATATTCATTAATTAGCTAATGAAATGATTTGCACCTATTTATGTAACATTAGAATGAATGGCGTTTTTAAACCAAATAGAAATCAGATATGAAGTTGAATAGAAAATGATAAATGTTAAGAACTGTGTATATATGTACATACATATTCATTGAACAGGTTATAGCGAAGGGGCTAGAGAAGAGGAATAAAATTTTGTGCCCGACAAATAGGTACACATTTACTGCTTTGTTTGGGTGATGATTTTATGAGCCTGTTGGCTAGCCGCTTGGCTTTTTCTTTTTCTTTTTGAGATTAGAAGGACCGAGACGCTATTTGCGATTTCCCGATGCTCCCGGTGCAGGGGAGGTTATGGCGAAATTTTTTCAAAATTTAAGGCGTTAGAAAAATATTTGAAGTTAAAACGATATTGGAATTGTTGAATGAACTATATTTATATAACTATATAAATATAAATAAAATTAGAACGAAACGAAGCCGTGCAGTTCGTATTTCGAAACCGTGATTTCAAACGACTAGTGCGGGGAATCCGACCATTGGATTTTCCCGAAATCTCAACCGTCGGGTTCGCCTTGGAATAATCTTTCCAACGGCACCAACCTTGTAAAAATCCAACGGTTGGATTGTCTGGAATGTTTAATTCAAATCTGAAGAAAAACAGCGCCAGAAGCGATTATATTTATATATATATAAATATAATTATATCTTTAATCGAATAACGACGCTGCAGTTCGTATTTTGAAATCGAAATTTCAAACGATTGTACCGGGAGATCCGACCGTCGGATTTTCCCGAAACTGGAACCGTTGGATTCGTTTTGAAAAGACCTTTCTAATGATGTAAATTTTGTGAAGATCCAACGGTTATATTTTCAGATATGTGTAAATCAAATCTGAAGAAAAACAGCGCCACGGCCACGCTATGGCCCGAAACGTCGTTTTGAATATATTAGCTATTTTAAAATAAATAAAAATAGCGATAAATAGTTATAAAATACCATAGGCGATATGGAATGGAAATAAACTGAAATTTGCTTGATTTGTGTGGCTTTTGATGGTTGAATGTGTTTGGTGTGAAAAGTACATTAAAGAACAATATTGGTGTTGTCGAATAATTTAACCATTGAAATAAATTGATTTGAAAATCTAAATATACGTGAATTATTTGAAAAAGCCGAGTTAATTCTCATTTCAAATAATTGATCGACGATTGAAAGTCGAAGATGAAGACGATGGTCGAAGACCGGAGATCTTCACCTCGTTTGGATGGTAACCGAGGTCCTGATTGGGAGGCATCCCGAAATATGGATAATGAGTGGTGATCGTCCAGACGTACGTGGTGATCGATGGGTTTGCGAGGTATTTAGTGCCTCCGATTTCGTTCAGACCCAGAACGGACATGTAAATGGACTGTGTGTCTGACATTGGAGTTTATTCTGTGTTGATTGATTTCTGTTAAATATACATCTGTTTGGCGGCGAAGAATTTATTCTTTTGCTTAACGCCCTTCTCTGAGACGCACGAGCTCAGGGGTTGTATATCGATGGACATCAGTCGCATGGCATGAATTGCCTGTGTGGCATGCTAAGATGCAGTGATCAGGGCTTCTGTTGAAAAGCAAAGTCTTGTGGTGATGATCAAAGCACCGCCTGTGTGGCGTAGCTTTGTGTATAACGTGAATTCGCGAGCCTCACACCTCGGTATGAACCTAAAACGGGAGAGGACATCAGGGAGGGCCTGCGTTTCTTCCTAGCTAGGGTGGTGGCAGTGACCTACCAGCCCTGACATTTATATACTTTTCACCTATGTGGTTGTTGCTGTTGCGAGGCGCCTCGGTTTGATCGGACGATCCGGGTCCGATGGAGTCATTCGTTGGCTCGTTTACGCCCCAAAGGGCGGGGAAACGCATGGTTCAGGCATTTTAATCCACATCGGTGGACCGGCCCTGACGATCCAAGGGTCCACCTGAGTCTGGGTCCTGAGGCTCGGGCTAGGCAGTCTCGAATTCGGTAAGGACTATCTTTTGCCTTGGTTCATGACGGAAATCCTATTTCCAAATACGACATCGTGCGATTTTGATTGTATATATTTATGGCGACATGATATATGGTACCCATGCCGTCTATGATTGATAGTTACGATTTGAAATTGTTTTCAAAACATATTGACACTAGCAATAATATCAAATGCCTTTGTTTTATTCGTATCAAGCATATTTTGGCCGTTATAAGGTAAAACTCTATCCTCCGTTTTGCGTTGCATTGTGTGATGGGAACTGAGTCTTATAACGGCTTCATTTTTATAAAAAGCATAGCGATGTTTAAAAGAAAGATTTGTTTTAAAGCACTGGCAATCCAATGGAGTAAACCCGTTCCACGAAAGTGGCGTGGTCCTGTGATTAGCCAATTATATATGTGTTGAGTAGATTTCTCATACCAGTCCCATGACTGACTCGTAGTTTGTTTCACTCTCAAACTCGGGTGCCCCTTTTTCCACACGGGAAGCCTTGTATTCAGGTTTAGCTGGTTCTTTCTGGATAGCTGGAGCTGGAGATGGATTCTATCATTTATTTCTTTTTATGCTGTTCAGCTCCTATTGTACATATTTTGTTTATTTCCGCTGTAGACATTTATGTATAGCTGAACTGTATTTGTACTAAGTAAGATCCTGTATACTGTGTAACTCTGATGATTACTTTTATCAAGTATATTTGGTTGTTCATTCTGGTGTATTTATTTAATTCTGTTCTGCTATTATATGTTTCTGTGTTATATTCCAAAGATAACCTTGTTTCCGTGAGAACGGGAAATCGAGTCGTTTCAACGTGGTATCAGAGCTTTGGTAAAGCTTAGTTCTGGAATATAACATTTGAACGAACTCGTCAGAAATGGAACCAGTAGTGTTCTAGGACGGGTAACTCTATACAGATAGGATCAGCAATATCCTAGTATGAGTAAAGCAGAATGATTACACATCGATAGACACATTTACATTCAAGTATTTGTCTCTATATTTTGAAATATCTTTTCTGTTGACCTGACACTTGATCTGCTATTTGCAGAGGAACTAGAAAATGAGTTCCAGGAACAGAAGAAATAATCGTATGGCTCGACCAGCTAATGAGCCAGTTGTGCTCCCACAGCCAGAATCCAATATAGAAGTTCTATACAAGAGATTTCGAAATCTTGGTGGATCGCCATTCTTAGGCAAGGAGCCCATTATGGAAACACAAGCTTGGATTCGTTCTGCAGAGAAAATATTTGAGGGTTTAAAGCTGAGAGATGATCAGAAAAGATTACTGGCGTCTTGGGCACTCAAAGAAGAAGCTTTGTTTTGGTGGGATTCTGTTATTAAAGATAATCCAGAAGGTGATATCACCTGTGATAGATTCAAAGTTATTTTCTTGAAAAGATTTACTCCTCCCGAAGCAACCGAGCGATTATGCGATGAATTTTCTTATCTGATACAAGGAGACATGACCATTCCCGAATATCATAAGAAATTCAATGAACTTTCTCACTTTGCTCCTCATCTAATCCAAAATCCGAAGAGGAAAAATATGAGATTTATTCATGGGCTTCAAAGGAAATATCAGAATAAAGTATTGGGGCATGTGAAGCTTCCTTTTTCTGAAATGATATACATGGCTTATTAGTATGAAGATCTCCATAAGAAAGGAATGTTATGCGACGAAGAAGAGGTCTGTTCTAGTGACAAAGAAAAGTCGGAAACTGATATTCTTGAAGCCAGTACAAGGTCGGAGATCAATAAGAAGCCCAGTGCCAAGAGAAAAAGGGCTGAATCTGGGAACGAACGAATAATGACCGCCACGTGCTCAAGCTGCAATAGAAAAGGGCATTTGGCGATAAGTTGCAAATCTTGGAACCAGCAAAGAAAGAATAAGTTCCCACCCAAGAAAGGATTTCAAGCGAATAGAAAATGCAATCTCTGCCATCAGGCCGGTCATATAAAGCGAGATTGCTGGCTGTTAAGAAAGACCAAAACAGTTCAGGTAAATGAACTAGTAGAAACTTCTGGGCCCGCAGATGTTCTGGAAAGCCCCGATGTGTTAGAAGGCACGCTTACTGTCAAAAACATTCCAGTCAAAGTACTGTTTGACACAGGCGCGTCCCGAAGCTTTATTGCCAAGAGTGCCGCTAAGAAACTAGATGTGAATTTGAGGAAGCTCAAGGAACCAATGACTGTCCAGAATCCGGTCGGGGGTTCCATCAATCTCAGTTGGATTTGTGCAGTACCCGTCTCTTTTTCCTGCTATAAATTCCCTATTATCTCTGTCGTCATGAATTTTGATGAATTCGATCTTATTTTGGGATTGGATTGGTTAACCAAATATGAAGCAGAGGTTAGATGCGCCGAGAGGGTTGTTAGAGCTAAGATTAAATCAGGTGATTATATAACCATTCCCTGTGAAGGTCAGAATGCTAATAGAAAAGACTTCTGGGCAGCTTTGAATGTTTTTCCAACCCAAATAGAAAATGTTCCTGAAGTCACAGAGAATATTCCTGACCTCATCAAAGACATTCCTGTTGTCAAGAACTATGCGGATGTGTTCGAGGAAGTTGTTCGCTTACCTCCGCAGAGAGAAATAGATTTCAAAATTGCTTTAATTCCCAATGCAAGGCCAGTAGTTCACGCCATTCGAAGAATGTCCTTGAAAGAGAAGGAGGAATTAGACAATCAAACAAGGCAGCTAGTATGGAAAGGTCTGATCAGGCCTAGTTTCTCTGATTGGGGTGCAACAGTGGTGTTTGTCCCGAAATCTGACGGTACTCTACGTCTATGTGTGGATTATCGAGATCTGAACAAACAAACAAAAAAGAACAAATATCCATTGCCGCGAATAGATGATTTGTTGGATCGATTAAATGGAGCACAAGTATTCTCACGAATGGACCTAGCTACAGGTTTCCATCAACTTCGAATTGCCGAAGAGTGTGTTCCAATGACAGCGTTCAGAGGCCCCGACTTATTCTACGAGTGGTTAGTAATGCCGTTCGGTTTATGTAACGCTCCCGCTTACTTCGTTGATCTGATGAACAGAGTATTCAGAGGGGTTTTGAATAAATTTGTTCTGGTTTTCATCGACGATATTCTAATCTTCTCTAAATCGAAGGCCGAACATGAAAAACATCTGGAACAGGTTCTAGAAATCCTCAGAAGGAATGTATTAAAAGCCAAATTTTCCAAATGTATCGTCTGGCAAGATGAAGTAAAATTTCTGGGCCATGTGGTATCGAAAGAAGGAATCGCTGTGGATCCAAGTAAAATCACAGCCATTCAGAATTGGAAACAGCCCAGTACCCCCACTGAAGTCCGCAGTTTTATCGGATTGGCTAGTTATTACCGAAAGTTCGTTAAAGACTTTTCGAAGATATCTGGCCACTTAACGAAGCTTACAAAGAAGCATTCTAAGTTCAAATGGACTCAAGAGAGTGAGGAGGCTTTCGAAGAGCTAAAGTTAAGATTAACGACTGCTCCAGTGTTAACCATCATCGATGGCAACCAGGATCTAAAAGTATGGACTGATACTTCTAGAGAAGGCCTTGGCGCAGTGTTAATGCAAAGAGGCCAAGTAATTGCCTATGCTAGCCATCAACTGAAACCGCACGAGAAAAACTATGTAACTCATGATCTTGAGTTATTGGCTATCATATTCTCTTTAAAAATCTGGAGACACTATCTTTTGGGCGAGAGATTTGAACTGTTTACAGATCACCAGTCGTTAAAGTATCTGTTCACTCAGAAGGACTTAAATTTGAGGCAGCAACGTTGGCTGGAGTTTCTTGCAGCATATGACTTTGAAATTATATATACTCCAGGAAAAGCCAACGTCGTGACCGATGCTCTGAGCCGAAAGAATGTAATGATTGCCAGCTTTATTACCACGACTTCCTTGATTGACAAAATATTTATTCTTCAGAAGGAGGATAACTTTATAAAAGATATGATCAAAAGGATTCAGAAAGGCGAACCCTCGTGTTTTCAAATAGATAACGACGAGACCTTGAGATTAAAAGGAAGGATTTGTGTTCCTGACATCCCAGAGTTAAAAAGGGAAGTGTTAGACGAGTGTCACAAGTCCAAGTTGAGTATCCATCCTGGTGTGGCCAAAATGTACAACGATCTCAAAAGAACATTCTGGTGGAAGGCTATGAAAAGAGATGTTTCAATATATGTTAGCCGATGCCCTACTTGCCAGCTAGTCAAAAGTGATCAACAGAAATTGGCTGGATTATTACAACCACTAGAAGTTCCTGGCTGGAAGTGGGAACATATTTCTATGGATTTCATAGATGGTTTGCCCAGAACCAGAAAGGGAAATGACAGTATCTGGGTGATCGTAGATCGCTTCACGAAGACCGCCCATTTCATACCTGTCAGATCAAATAGAACCGCTCAGAGTCTGGCGCAGATTTACTTCAGGGAAATAGTTAGACTACATGGAGTGCCGCTCAGTATAGTAAGTGATAGAGATACAATATTCACTAGTAAATTCTGGGAAGCATTTCAAGTCGAGTTGGGAACGAAGTTGAACTTGAGCACCGCTTATCATCCTCAGACAGACGGTCAGACTGAGAGGGTGAATCGCATTTTAGAAGATCTATTACGGGCTTGTGTTATAGATTTCGGTGGATCATGGGAAGACCATCTACATTTGGCTGAATTCTCTTATAACAACAGCTACCAGGCGAGTCTGACAATGTCGCCATTCGAAGCATTATATGGTAGACCGTGCCGATCTCCTGCTTGTTGGGTCAAGCCTGGAAATAGACTTGTGTTGGGTCCTGATATGATTCGAGAAGCCGCCGACAAAGTCGATTTTATTAAGAAGCGATTACTCGCCGCTCAAAGCCGACAAAAGAGCTATGCCGATAGAAGAAGAAGAGATATATCCTTTGAAGTTGGCGACTATGTATATTTGAAAGTATCGCCGATGAGAGGAGTTATCCGGTTCGGTAAAACTGGAAAGTTGGCACCCAAATTCATTGGTCCATTTCCTATTCTGGAATGGATTGGGACTCTCGCTTATAGGGTCAAACTGCCTGACTGGTTGCCTGGAGTTCATGATGTATTTCATATATCTCAACTTCGAAAGCACGTTCATGATCCAGACTTGATCGTGGAAGAAGCAGCTCAACAGGATATCGAAATTACTCCAGAATTAGCCGTGAGGCGTGAGCCACTAAAGATTATCGGCAAAGAAACCAAAGAGCTGAGAAACAAGAAGGTTCACCTAGTCAAAGTGCAATGGAGTGGAGATCCGAGAGATTGTACTTGGGAAACTGAGGAGAGCATTCAGAAAGCTTATCCTAGATGGCGACATTGTCAGACCGCCCATTTCATACCTGTCAGATCAAATAGAACCGCTCAGAGTCTGGCGCAGATTTACTTCAGGGAAATAGTTAGACTACATAGAGTGCCGCTCAGTATAGTAAGTGATAGAGATACAATATTCACTAGTAAATTCTGGGAAGCATTTCAAGTCGAGTTGGGAACGAAGTTGAACTTGAGCACCGCTTATCATCCTCAGACAGACGGTCAGACTGAGAGGGTGAATCGCATTTTAGAAGATCTATTACGGGCTTGTGTTATAGATTTCGGTGGATCATGGGAAGACCATCTACATTTGGCTGAATTCTCTTATAACAACAGCTACCAGGCGAGTCTGACAATGTCGCCATTCGAAGCATTATATGGTAGACCGTGCCGATCTCCTGCTTGTTGGGTCAAGCCTGGAAATAGACTTGTGTTGGGTCCTGATATGATTCGAGAAGCCGCCGACAAAGTCGATTTTATTAAGAAGCGATTACTCGCTGCTCAAAGCCGACAAAAGAGCTATGCCGATAGAAGAAGAAGAGATATATCCTTTGAAGTTGGCGACTATGTATATTTGAAAGTATCGCCGATGAGAGGAGTTATCCGGTTCGGTAAAACTGGAAAGTTGGCACCCAAATTCATTGGTCCGTTTCCTATTCTGGAATGGATTGGGACTCTCGCTTATAGGGTCAAACTGCCTGACTGGTTGCCTGGAGTTCATGATGTATTTCATATATCTCAACTTCGAAAGCACGTTCATGATCCAGACTTGATCGTGGAAGAAGCAGCTCAACAGGATATCGAAATTACTCCAGAATTAGCCGTGAGGCGTGAGCCGCTAAAGATTATCGGCAAAGAAACCAAAGAGCTGAGAAACAAGAAGGTTCACCTAGTCAAAGTGCAATGGAGTGGAGATCCGAGAGATTGTACTTGGGAAACTGAGGAGAGCATTCAGAAAGCTTATCCTAGATGCCGAGTGGATATCTCTGATTGACTCCGGTGCAAGGTACATTTACCATACTTTGCATTACCATTTAATTCTCTATTCTGTTGCTATTTTCTTCCCATGGATGTGCACTATTTATTCTAAACTCTGAAGGTTAGAAACAAATTGGTTGTTGTATTGTGTGATCGTAGATTTATCAAACCACTTTCGACTTTGTTCCTTTTCGGGGACGAAAAGTTTTAAGTGGGGGAGATTGTAACGACCCAGAAAATCTGAACCAATTTAAAATTTTTAAATTGGCTAAAATAATGGATTTTAAACATTTAAAATAAATATTTTAAATAAAGGCGATGAAAACTGAGTTCGAATCGACAATTGAAAACGAATATAATTAATAATAATTATATATAGAATTGAAAATGGCGCGGTAGTTCGATAATTCGATTTCAAACTTCAATTGAATATACCGGATGCAAAACAATCCGGATTTTAGTGAAACCAAAAATGATGGAATCTAATTGATAATATCTTTTCAGCGAATCTGACAAATCAAAATTTGATAGCGGGAATCAAAAGATATGTCCAGTTGAAAATTCTGAATAGTCGCTATGGAATTCAGGCCCTTAAAAATGGACATTTTGCATACGACCTCGGATTTCGACGAAACCACTTTTGTTAGATCCGCAGTGTCAGGTTATTGCTAGGTTTCAAATTTCATAATTTTTCGAATCAATATGTGAGCGTGGCAAAGGAAAACGCGTTTGACCGATTTTAGTTGATTTTAATCGACTGGAAATTGGCCATTTTTCAAACGGTCTCAGAATTCGACGAAACTAGTTTTGTTAGGACCGTATCGTCAATACGAAGCTAGAAAATATTTTTCTGGAATTTTTCTAGTTAGTATGTGGCCCCGGTAATTTGAAATGTGCGTTTAAAATTCAATATAGTGATTTAAATGAAAATTCAAAAGGAAACTGACTGTAACGATCAAATCAGCTTGAAATACATATCCCATTGTGTTCGGAATGGGGGTAAAACGCTATGGGCGACAGACGGTGGGCCTCGTTTCGAGGTCGTATGTAAAAGTCAACCTTTTTACAAAAATTAAATAATTAATTAATAAAAAATTATATATTATTTTAATTTTCTTTCCCCCCTTTTTTCTTCTGCTTGCCCCCCCCCCCCCGATTCATTTACCAGAAACTAAATAAAAAAAAAAAAACCTCGAAGCCGCCGCTAGAACCCTCGGAGCCGCCGCCTCGTCTCGAAGTCGCCGACGAAGATCCCGCACCTCCCTGAAGCCTCGGCGCCCCCCTCGAAGCTCGCGAAGACGTCGCGCCACCCCCCCTCGAAGCAACTCCTCCTGCCACCATCGTTTGAAACCCTAGCGATGCCGCCTTCTTCTTCCCTCCGCTTCGTAAGCCATCGGTGAGAATCTAATTTAGTTTATTTTTATTTTATTTTTGTTTTACTAATTTCTGAATTTTTAGAATATTAAAAAAAACTGAACTGATTTTTTTTTTATAGAAATAAAAACGGATTTTATAAAGAAATAAAAACTGAGTTTTTTTTTAAGATTTTTAAACTGCTTTTTAAAAACTTTTTTTTTTAAAAAAGGATTTAAAAACTGAATTGATTTATAAAAGGAAAAAAAAACTGATTTTTTATAAAAAGAAAAACTGATTTTTAAAGCAATTAAAAACTGATTTTGAAAAAGAAAATAAAAACTGATTTTTTATAAAAAGAAAAACTGATTTTTAAAAGCAAAGAAAAACTGATTTTTAAAAGGTATTGAAAACTGATTTCTTTAGAAAGAAAAATCAGATTTTTATATATTGAATAGCGAAGTCAAAATTCGATTTTTATATATTGAATAGCGAAGTCAAAATTCGATTTTTATATATTGAATAGCGAAGTCAAATTTTGATTTTTATATATTGAATAACATAGTAAAAATTCGATTTTTTACATATGTAGAGAATACGGGCGAAAGCGACAAAAGGCGAGGATTTCTATAAAGGAAGAATCGTGGTACTGGATAAGCTATTGGTGAGATTTCTGATTTAAAAATATTATATATGTGTAAAATGAAAGTGAATTACTATATATAAATATCTCTCTCTATATATATATATATATATATATATATATACGCCCCTCGTCCACAAACCATGGACGATATTTATTGGTTGAAATTGTTGTGAAAATTGATTGATAGCAAATGATTGTTTGAGATTGTTTGTGATTGATATTGGTTGATTGCGGTTGAAAAATACCCATTTGTGGTTGTGAAATATTTGGTTGAAACCACATAGGATTAGTTTGTGGAAATGAAATAAATATATACATGCCGCCTGCGTGCGAACTAGATGCATGATCCCCACTGTCAAAAACCGCGAGGTTTTAAGGTAGAGCGAGGAGCCGTACTAGGGACAGTGCCGGTTTAACTACCCTGCCGTTATGCTGCCGAAATTTTGAATAATATTCGTGTGTTTGAATTATTTTCATATGCTTAAACTATATTTATTCATTGTATAGAAAACATTCATGTGTTGAATTGATATTCATTCGTTGTTTAGAAATTCATGTGTTGAATGGTATTCATATTTTGAAATAAATTGTTCGATAATAAAAATCACATTTTTATCTATATATAGAAACTATAGAAAACATTCATGTGTTGAATTGATATTCATTCGTTGTTTAGAAATTCATGTGTTGAATGGTATTCATATTTTGAAATAAATTGTTCGATAATAAAAATCACATTTTTATCTATATATAGAAACTATAGAAAACATTCATGTGTTGAATTGATATTCATTCGTTGTTTAGAAATTCATGTGTTGAATGGTATTCATATTTTGAAATAAATTGTTCGATAATAAAAATCACATTTTTATCTATATATAGAAACTATAGAAAACATTCATGTGTTGAATTGATATTCATTCGTTGTTTAGAAATTCATGTGTTGAATGGTATTCATATTTTGAAATAAATTGTTCGATAATAAAAATCACATTTTTATCTATATATAGAAACTATAGAAAACATTCATGTGTTGAATTGATATTCATTCGTTGTTTAGAAATTCATGTGTTGAATGGTATTCATATTTTGAAATAAATTGTTCGATAATAAAAATCACATTTTTATCTATATATAGAAACTATAGAAAACATTCATGTGTTGAATTGATATTCGTTCGTTGTTTAGAAATTCATGTGTTGAATGGTATTCATATTTTGAAATAAATTGTTCGATAATAAAAATCACATTTTTATCTATATATAGAAACTATAGAAAACATTCATGTGTTGAATTGATATTCATTCGTTGGTTAGAAATTCATGTGTTGAATGGTATTCATATTTTGAAATAAATTGTTCGATAATAAAAATCACATTTTTATCTATATATAGAAACTATAGAAAACATTCATGTGTTGAATTGATATTCATTCGTTGTTTAGAAATTCATGTGTTGAATGGTATTCATATTTTGAAATAAATTGTTCGATAATAAAAATCACATTTTTATCTATATATAGAAACTATAGAAAACATTCATGTGTTGAATTGATATTCATTCGTTGTTTAGAAATTCATGTGTTGAATGGTATTCATATTTTGAAATAAATTGTTCGATAATAAAAATCACATTTTTATCTATATATAGAAACTATAGAAAACATTCATGTGTTGAATTGATATTCATTCGTTGTTTAGAAATTCATGTGTTGAATGGTATTCATATTTTGAAATAAATTGTTCGATAATAAAAATCACATTTTTATCTATATATAGAAACTATAGAAAACATTCATGTGTTGAATTGATATTCATTCGTTGTTTAGAAATTCATGTGTTGAATGGTATTCATATTTTGAAATAAATTGTTCGATAATAAAAATCACATTTTTATCTATATATAGAAACTATAGAAAACATTCATGTGTTGAATTGATATTCATTCGTTGTTTAGAAATTCATGTGTTGAATGGTATTCATATTTTGAAATAAATTGTTCGATAATAAAAATCACATTTTTATCTATATATAGAAACTATAGAAAACATTCATGTGTTGAATTGATATTCATTCGTTGTTTAGAAATTCATGTGTTGAATGGTATTCATATTTTGAAATAAATTGTTCGATAATAAAAATCACATTTTTATCTATATATAGAAACTATAGAAAACATTCATGTGTTGAATTGATATTCATTCGTTGTTTAGAAATTCATGTGTTGAATGGTATTCATATTTTGAAATAAATTGTTCGATAATAAAAATCACATTTTTATCTATATATAGAAACTATAGAAAACATTCATGTGTTGAATTGATATTCATTCGTTGTTTAGAAATTCATGTGTTGAATGGTATTCATATTTTGAAATAAATTGTTCGATAATAAAAATCACATTTTTATCTATATATAGAAACTATAGAAAACATTCATGTGTTGAATTGATATTCATTCGTTGTTTAGAAATTCATGTGTTGAATGGTATTCATATTTTGAAATAAATTGTTTGATAATAAAAATCACCTTTTATCGACTATATGAACTATATAGAAAAGTAGTGTTTTGAAATGAATTGTTTTACAATAAAAATCATATTTTTATTGTATGCATAAATCGTTGAAGTGTGAAGTGTTAAAAATAGCCACTTGTTCAAAATAAACATATATGAGTTGAAATATTCATTAATTAGCTAATGAAATGATTTGCACCTATTTATGTAACATTAAAATGAATGGCGTTTTTAAACCAAATAGAAATCAGATATGAAGTTGAATAGAAAATGATAAATGTTAAGAACTGTGTATATATGTACATACATATTCATTGAACAGGTTATAGCGAAGGGGCTAGAGAAGAGGAATAAAATTTTGTGCCCGACAAATAGGTACACATTTACTGCTTTGTTTGGGTGATGATTTTATGAGCCTGTTGGCTAGCCGCTTGGCTTTTTCTTTTTCTTTTTGAGATTAGAAGGACCGAGACGCTATTTGCGATTTCCCGATGCTCCCGGTGCAGGGGAGGTTATGGCGAAATTTTTCCAAAATTTAAGGCGTTAGAAAAATATTTGAAGTTAAAACGATATTGGAATTGTTGAATGAACTATATTTATATAACTATATAAATATAAATAAAATTAGAACGAAACGAAGCCGTGTAGTTCGTATTTCGAAACCGTGATTTCAAACGACTAGTGCGGGGAATCCGACCATTGGATTTTCCCGAAATCTCAACCGTCGGGTTCGCCTTGGAATAATCTTTCCAACGGCACCAACCTTGTAAAAATCCAACGGTTGGATTGTCTGGAATGTTTAATTCAAATCTGAAGAAAAACAGCGCCAGAAGCGATTATATTTATATATATATATATATAAATATAATTATATCTTTAATCGAATAACGACGCTGCAGTTCGTATTTTGAAATCGAAATTTCAAACGATTGTACCGGGAGATCCGACCGTCGGATTTTCCCGAAACTGGAACCGTTGGATTCGTTTTGAAAAGACCTTTCTAATGATGTAAATTTTGTGAAGATCCAACGGTTAGATTTTCAGATATGTGTAAATCAAATCTGAAGAAAAACAGCGCCACGGCCACGCTATGGCCCGAAACGTCGTTTTGAATATATTAGCTATTTTAAAATAAATAAAAATAGCGATAAATAGTTATAAAATACCATAGGCGATATGGAATGGAAATAAACTGAAATTTGCTTGATTTGTGTGGCTTTTGATGGTTGATTGTGTTTGGTGTGAAAATTACATTAAAGAACAATATTGGTGTTGTCGAATAATTTAACCATTGAAATAAATTGATTTGAAAATCTAAATATACGTGAATTATTTGAAAAAGCCGAGTTAATTCTCATTTCAAATAATTGATCGACGATTGAAAGTCGAAGATGAAGACGATGGTCGAAGACCGGAGATCTTCAACTCGTTTGGATGGTAACCGAGGTCCTGATTGGGAGGCATCCCGAAATATGGATAATGAGTGGTGATCGTCCAGACGTACGTGGTGATCGATGGGTTTGCGAGGTATTTAGTGCCTCCGGTTTCGTTCAGACCCAGAACGGACTTGTAAATGGACTGTGTGTCTGACATTGGAGTTTATTCTGTGTTGATTGATTTCTGTTAAATATACATCTGTTTGGCGGCGAAGAATTTATTCTTTTGCTTAACGCCCTTCTCTGAGACGCACGAGCTCAGGGGTTGTATATCGATGGACATCAGTCGCATGGCATGAATTGCCTGTGTGGCATGCTAAGATGCAGTGATCAGGGCTTCTGTTGAAAAGCAAAGTCTTGTGGTGATGATCAAAGCACCGCCTGTGTGGCGTAGCTTTGTGTATAACGTGAATTCGCGAGCCTCACACCTCGGTATGAACCTAAAACGGGAGAGGACATCAGGGAGGGCCTGCGTTTCTTCCTAGCTAGGGTGGTGTCAGTGACCTACCAGCCCTGACATTTATATACTTTTCACCTATGTGGTTGTTGCTGTTGCGAGGCGCCTCGGTTTGATCGGACGATCCGGGTCCGATGGAGTCATTCGTTGGCTCGTTTACGCCCCAAAGGGCGGGGAAACGCATGGTTCAGGCATTTTAATCCACATCGGTGGACCGGCCCTGACGATCCAAGGGTCCACCTGAGTCTGGGTCCTGAGGCTCGGGCTAGGCAGTCTCGAATTCGGTTAGGACTATCTTTTGCCTTGGTTCATGACGGAAATCCAATTTCCAAATACGACATCATGCGATTTTGATTGTATATATTTATGGCGACATGATATATGGTACCCATGCCGTCTATGATTGATAGTTACGATTTGAAATTGTTTTCAAAACATATTGACACTAGCAATAATATCAAATGCCTTTGTTTTATTCGTATCAAGCATATTTTGGCCGTTATAAGGTAAAACTCTATCCTCCGGTCTGCGTTGCATTGTGTGATGGGAACTGAGTCTTATAACGGCTTCATTTTTATAAAAAGCATAGCGATGTTTAAAAGAAAGATTTGTTTTAAAGCACTGGCAATCCAATGGAGTAAACCCGTTCCACGAAAGTGGCGTGGTCCTGTGATTAGCCAATTATATATGTGTTGAGTAGATTTCTCATACCAGTCCCATGACTGACTCGTAGTTTGTTTCACTCTCAAACTCGGGTGCCCCTTTTTCCACACGGGCAGCCTTGTATTCAGGTTTAGCTGGTTCTTTCTGGATAGCTGGAGCTGGAGATGGATTCTATCATTTATTTCTTTTTATGCTGTTCAGCTCCTATTGTACATATTTTGTTTATTTCCGCTGTAGACATTTATGTATAGCTGAACTGTATTTGTACTAAGTAAGATCCTGTATACTGTGTAACTCTGATGATTACTTTTATCCAGTATATTTTGTTGTTCATTCTGGTGTATTTATTTAATTCTGTTCTGCTATTATATGTTTCTGTGTTATATTCCAAAGATAACCTTGTTTCCGTGAGAACGGGAAATCGGGTCGTCTCAGTTTCTTTCTAGTTAGAAGTGAAATCAGCGACCTACCAGCCCTGGCATTTTTACTTATGTGGTTGATGGATTGAGGAGCCTCGGGATTATAGGCCGGAAGTGGTCATATGGAGGTCCAAAGGGACCGGGAAGCGTGTGTTCAGGAATTGCCAATCCACTTTTGACAGGTGTGGACCGGCTCTGAAGATCCAAGGGTTCACTGCGGGGGATCCTGAGGCATTTGCTAGAGTGTCTCGAATCGGAGAGGACGATCCCTAGCCTCGACTCATGATGGAAATCTAATTTCTAATACGACCTTGCAGTTTTAATTGTAGAACTAGTATGGCGACATAGTAGGATGGGGTACTATGTCGTATATGATTGATACATTATGATCGAAATGTTTTGGAAATATATAGACCCATATATATACACACTAATATTAAATCCATTTTTATCGTATCAAGCATTTTTGACCATTATAAGGTAAAACTCTATCCTACGGTTTGCATTGCATTGTGTGATGGGACTTGAGTCTTATAATGGTTTCATTTTTCTAAAAAGCATTGCGTTGTTTAACGATTTACTTTATTTTTTGCACTGGCAATCCAATGGAGTAAACCCGTTCCACGTTAGTGGCATGGTCCTGTGATTAGCCTTATTTATAGATAGAGTAAGTAAGATTTCTCATACCAGTCCCATGACTGACCTATAGTTTGTTTCACTGGCAAACTCGGGTGCCCATATTTTCCACATGGGCAGTCGAGTAGCTTTTTGCAGATATATTTACAGGATCCTGGTCTACAGCTGAAGCGATATTCGGAAAGCTCTGTATCCGTGTATTCCTTTCGGTTGTATATTTGTATCATTTTTCCGCTGCTATTTAAATGTAATTTAAATCTCTGATATTATTGTATTTCTATTATGTAATAAGTATTCATACTCTGTTATATTATTGTACTCTGATGTAATTGCTGTAATCAGCAATAAAAATGTTCTTCAGTTTGTATTCTGATGTGTGTTGCTCTCAAAACAATCCATGCTTTCCTTTTTGGGGAAGTTTGGGTCATTTCATCCACCATGGCCATGGGAGTTTACATGGATAATTAAAACATGGCATGCATGTTTTCCTTCAACACTTGAACATTAACAAGGATTATTATGCTATCTTCGAGCTTCATGGACATGAACACCAAACTTGGATATTGTTGACCAAGTCAGTCCTTTTCAATGAAGAAGAAGAAGGGAAATTTAGTCAAAGTGTAGACCAAGCATAAATTTTTCCATTCTATTGTAACACTTTGTGCTTAGCTATTGTACGAACTTGTACAACCTTGTAATCAACCAAAGATATGATGAATAAGGATTATAAAGTGGATGTAGGCGTTAGTGCCGAACCACTATAAAAGTTGTGTCTCCCCGCATTTACATACTTTAGTGCTTATTTGGATAATTGTTCACACATTCACATTAGGTGTTGGCGTGTGACAATTTTGCACGTCAACATTTAATCTTGTCAAAATTCCAATAGCTTCAGTTTCTATTCTGGTCTGCTCCACTGCGAAGCTCTCATTTCTGTGATTCCAATGCAACTGATTTCGTCTGATTCTGATTAAATCTGACCAGGATATAGACATTCTAAATATTAATTACCTTAATTACTTAACTAATATAATTCATATTATTAACAATAACCTAATCAATTTGATGTCCCGTAATCCCTTTCTTTGTCATTCAAAACTACTTCAGCCAACATCAGAAAACAGTACCCACGCTCAACCAAAAGTCAACCTATCACGCCACCGTACGTTGATCAGAACCCCATCAGTCGTCGCCGGAACTTGCGCCACCTCGCCCTCTGCCTGTGCCTTGAACGGCGCTCCATATTTGGTACCCGCTCCTCGCAATCCCACTTCGAACGGTGCTCATTTAAGCATAGAAATGGAGCACAAAATCCCATGAAAACTGATCTTGTCCATTGATTATATCGATCTCTTAGTGCTCTACATTTTTCTAACTAAAATTTTTAATAACAATGTTTGGATTTAAAGAATTTGAGGATCGAATTTCTGATTATTTCGGCCTTTGATCACAAAGAGCGGCGGCTTCCTGATAGGAGAATGAGTTAGGATTTTCCATAATTTTAAAGAATATATATAATTAAATTAATATTTAATTAATAATTTGTCCAATACGGCTCTGAACTCCAAACGAACCCCAACGACTATCGCTCCTAACCAAATACCCCCATTCCGAACACAATGGGATATGTTTCGTAAGCCAATACGACTATTTTGATCAGTTTTTATAAAAATTAAAATATAATTCAATATAACGTTCAATATTAAATTCTAACATACATTTTAATTCGCCAGGACCACATACTGACTCCAAAAATTGTGAAATTTGAAATCTCGCTGTGTTTTGACAATACGGTCCTAACAAAATTCATTTCGTTGAATTTGGAGACCATATGGAAAATGGCCTTTTTAACTGGCTTATTTAATTCAACAGAATTTACCAAACATGTTTAAATTTACTACGCTCACATACTAATTCCAAATGATTTGAAATTTTAAAACTGACAATAATTTGACGTTACGGATGCAATAAAAGTGGTTTCTTCATAAACGGAGGTTGTTTGCAAAATGGCTATTTCTTAGGGCTATATATAAAATAATAAAATATTAAATAAATTCCATAGTGACTATTTTGAATTTTAATTTGATTATAACTTACAATTTATAATATGAAATCTCAGTTTCTTACATTTGTTAGAAAGATATAATTAGTTAGATCCTAACGTTTCTTGTTTTACTAAAATCCGATTTATTTTGAATTATGTTTATTCATTTAAACTTCAAAACCAAAATTTCAAACTACCACGCCATTTTGAATTCGTTTTAATTAAATTTATACGTTCTTACTTCAATTTAAATAAATTTTAAATCGCTAATTCTCAAAATAAAACATTTTAAATCTTTAAAATCTATCAAAATCAATTAAAAATAAATTTTAGATTGGTTCCAAAAATACTGGTTGTTATAGTTATTTCATATTTAACCCAAACTGTGTGGCAATTTAGAATACTAGTAATCCAAGAAACACCTCACTCAGTGCTAACATGGCTTAAGTTCAACATGACTCAAGTAACCAAATAGACATAAATATAAGTCATAATCAAAATGGTATAGCTAGACCAAAACTCATTTAGGATGATAGATATCCTGATTCAAGGGTAACTCATTATACCACAAACAACTTTGACACTTGAATATTGAAAACAAAGAATACAAGGAAAAGCAGTCAATATGCATGAGAGATGGTAAGTGCGCTAAAGTTCCTCCTATTGGTAATGGGTATATCAATGGTAAAAGGAAATTATTTTACAAAAATTACTAAGAGCAACCAAGATTAAAATGAATCTCATAAGTATATCATAATTTTCTAAAGATACTGGTGTACATTTTGAATTCTATCCTAATTTTTTTAGTTAGAGACATATTGACAAGAGATATTATGATGTATGGTTATGCATTCAAGGGATTGTATAAAATTAACTTTGGAAACTGCAAAAGTAATGTAAAAAGGAATGATTAGTGTAATCTAGTTGAGGTGAATCAAGTAAATGACAATGAGATTGTATTTGATCATTAGCACTTCAGACTTGGTCATCCTAGAATAAATATTGTAAAATAAATTCTTACTAATAATATAATGGCTTAAAACGATATCTCTTTACCAAATGTATATGCATTTTGCTTGATGGGTAAGAGTCACTAATTACCATTTCATTACTTCTTAATTGAATACACTAGTCCATTAAAGTAGATTGCTACTGATTTTTTGAGTCCATCACCCATATGTTCTATTTTGGATATAAGTACCACATACCATTTGTTGATGTTTATTCTAGGTGCACATGGATTTATTTCTTAAAATCAAAGTCAGAAACTTATAGTACTATCATAAATTTCATAAGACGGCAGAAAAGAAGACTAAATTTCAAGCCAAAATTATCCAGACCAATAATGGTGTCGAATATAAGGATCTTAACAATTATTTTCAGAAAAAGGGAATAGTTCATAGAACTGCATGACCTTACACATTGAAGAAAACAACATAGCTCAAAGAAAGCGCAAACACATAATAGAATCAGGCTTAACTTTATAGCTCAAACCTCTTCACCATTAAAACCATGGCCATATTACTTAATACTATTATCTACTTAGGTTGCTAGTGAAAGTGATAAAAGTAATGTGTCCACTAGAAAAATTGTATAGAGTCAAGCCAGACTACCACATCTTAAAAACATATGGATTTTTAAGCTTTCCTTACTGAAGACTACATAATGCCAACAAGTTAAAATTTTAGATCTAAACCTTGTACATTTCTTGGGTATGTGATGAATCAATAGGGATACAAATGGCTAAACTATATAGAATTCAATGTCTTTATCAATAGAGTCCTTCAAGAAGGGATATACATAGATCAACCAACTAGGGTATAATCAGAATCCCAATTATGTGTGCAAGCTAAGTAATCCATATATGGGCTTAAACATGACCTAAGAGTTTAAAAGATTGACAACCATTTTGAAACTCAACCTTTGCAATGCTCATTTGGCGTTGAGTTAGGTAAATTCTTGGGTTTCTCTATCAACTCTCAAGGGGCTGAACTCGTTGCTGAGGGAATATAATCCATTAAGAACATTCAGGAGCCTTAGAAGATTACAGATGTGCATAGCCTGAATGGAAAGGTGGCCGCTTTGAGCCAATTATATCCAGATCAATTGACAAGTGCATTCCTTTCTTTAACCTGATAAATAAGGGAAGCACATTTTTTCTTAGACCCCAAACTATGTTGAAGCATTCATGAACCTATTGAATCACTTGGAGAGGCCTCATATACCATCAAAACTGATTGTCACAAAGACCTATTTGTGTATCTGATGGTATCCTTGCATGCCATCAACTCAATATTCGTACGTGAAGACAGTCGGATTCAATAATCGGTGTACTACACAAACAAAAGACTAATGAGGGTCATGCTTAATTATCCCACCATGGAAGATACATCACTATTTTCAGGCTTATCCTATTAAACTGTACATCAACCAACTACTATAACAGGTCCTTTAGTGACTTAAGGCATCTGGGAGATTGCTTAGATCGAATATTATACTGAGTTATTTCAATATTTCATACATTCCATGAAGGGTCATCCAGGGACAAGCACTGGCGAATTTCATTGTAAAGTTCATAGCTATGGAGGGCAATGCTGAAGACTTAAACCATCAACTTCCAGGTGGAAGTAATCTATATATGGAGCTCATAAATATTGACGTTTTGGCATCAGAGTTGTCTTGTTTTCTTCTGAGGAACGATCGATTTGTATGTTTTGAAGCTAAAATTTCCTACTACTACTAACAATGAAGTCGAGTATAAAGCCCTGAGGGAAAAAACTCACAAGGGAGCTAGGATTGAAGTCAATCTATATTTTCTGCGATTCCTAGGTTATTGTATACTAGGTTAGGATTCCAAGCCAAGAGGGCAAGACTTGCCACATATCTTAATCGGGTTCCAAAACTATTAGCTGGGCTTGACTATTACTACATCTTACACATTGCAGGTGATCAGATGATAAAACTGACTCATTGGCCAAGCCATCTAGTATAGAGATTTTGGAGAAAATGTGGTTGGTCCGATCGAGATTTTGAGCAGCCTAAATATAAATCATATGGAAGTTGACTAGGTGCAGACTGTTGAGCTCGATAGGGAATGGTTGATGACTCCCATCAAGAGCTTCCTCTTGAATGGAACCCTACCTAAACAGAAAAGAGAGAAGCATACTCTCTTGTATCAAGCCACCGATACATCATTCAGGGACACACATTATATCGAAAAGGGTTATCCGTCCTGTTACTTCGATGTCTAACTCACTACGAAACCAAATTGGTACTACGAGAAGTGCATGAATGTGAGTGCGGCAATCACACTAGGTAATATACTTTAGCAATGATGGTACTTCAGTTTGGTTATTTCTGGGCTACCATTTACCAATATGCGACTTATTATTCATGACACGGCAACAAGTGCTGGAGTTTTTCCAAAATTCCAAGAGCTCCGACCCCTAACTCTCCCATATGGTCGGTCCTTGACCTTTTTCGGTATGTGGAATAGACATTATATTTCCAAAGGCAGAGCAAAGTATACGGTGGCGGCAGTTGACTATTTCAGTAAGTAGGCCAAAGCTGAGCCATTGACCACAATCAAGACAAAGCAAGTGATTAATTTCGTTGTCAAAAACATTATATGTCGATTTGGACTTCTCAAGACTATTATAACTGATAATAGGATCCAATTTGAAAGCTCATAGTTCAAGGACTTCTGTCAGAGATATCACAACGAGAAAGATACACAATAATCGCTCACCCACAATTGAATTGACAGGTTGAATAGTGAAAAAGATCATAAAATACGTCCTGAAGAAGCGATTGGAAAAGGATGGAGGCAAGTTGGTTAATGAGTTTCCATTATCCCTCTGGGCGTATTGAAGGACCTACAAGTCAGCGACTGGCCATAGTTCATTCATGTTATCTTATGGCTCTAAAGCAGTCATGCCTATCGAGCTCGAAGTTCCCTTTTACCAAATAACTTACTATGATCCTTTACTAATAAGGAGAACCTCATGGAGTCGCTTGACCTAATCGATGAGAAGAGAAAGGAGGAAAATTTGCGAGCAACTATGCATAGACATCTGGTCGTTTGATACTACAACATGAAGGTGCGACCTAAAACCTTTGAACTTGGTGACCTCGTTTTGAAGCACGTCTTTCCTAGCCTTGTCCATATGGGCCTGTATTGGGAAGGGCTTTACGATATTCAATAGATTCTTAAAAACGTAGTGGGAAGGGCCTTACGTTATTCAACAGATTCTTAAAAACGGAGCTTTCAGGTTAAAGAGGGTTGATGGAGACCAACTCCCAAGAGCTTGGAATGTTGAGCATCTACGACACTATTACACTTAAGTTTTTTTCTTATTGCTTTGCAAACAACACGTGGATTTCGTACAGGGTAATAAGAAGCAACTCATCGATTGTCGTTACATCATAAATAAAATCTCTTTCCATGTTCTGTGCTTTTTTGTGATTATATGGCTATATGATGTGATTCAACTAGCCTACGCTGACACTTGAATGAAGGGTGTGACTAATTCCCTAGAAACGTTCATTTTCTCACAATTTAATGAGGGTCTTCAATTCTGCGACTAGCCGAACAAGAGTTGACCAAATTCGAGCATAACTCATATGCTCAATTAGCAATCCTCACCCTAAGATCAGAGTGGAGGAATGACGCCCAAGCAAGTTTGATATGACTATTCACATAATTAACTCTAACTCTTAGTGACTTGAGAAAGAGCAAAAAGCATTGGGTTATCGTGAATGGCGCATCAAGGCTTAAGACCCCTTAACTTATGACCCAACCTTGACTCACGAGAGGAGAGTATAAAATGTAACTAGATATCCTATGTTGTAACTTATCTTTACCAAGAATGAGGGAATAAATGCAGACATAGAAATTAACTTTAACCATGCTCCCGATGCAACATGTGACTCGAAGTCAATTTAGGGCATATAAATTGCCTCCTCACTAATGCTTACCCTAAGTGAGATGGCTTATGTTCTAAGTGTAGCTTAATGAACTCACAAGTTCATTGAATGAAAAGCAAAAACATTTATGGATTTGAATGCAAAACAAACTATGTTATTTACAGTTGTCGGTATGTACAAGCAACAAGACAAAAAGCGAAGATCGTACTCGCATAAACTTTGACCAAAAAAACAATTGAAATCTAAAATTGTAACCGTGCATATTTGTTCTTAGGTCGATCACCGGCTTCTAGCTTCTTTTTAAGCTTCTACAAGTCAAACTCCTTTACATTTTTGCATGTGGGAGGTTTATCGCTGACCAACCCCTCGTTGACTTTCCCAGACTTATCGAATTTCTTCTTGGACCTTGGTTCCCTACCTTAGGGAGACTTCCTTCCTTAACAGATACATCTGCCTTAATTTTCTTCATCTTTGAATTGCCTGCTAGAGAAGAAGAAAACATTTGTAAAGGATCTAGAGTAATAACCATCCAACTCTGTTTTTGTGGACAGGAGCTTACATTGGTGCAACGCCTTCATATCTCCCATGCTCATCTCACTAGTTTTCCTGGACTCACCTATGTATATGGCATCTTCCTCATCCTAAATCTGGGATCCCTTACCTTCCAATCCTTTTAGAGCATCAATTATTTCCTTATCTTTCTCCGGATCTTCGACAGGAGGAAATGCGGCACGTAAGAAATCACCGACTGCGTTTTAGTAGATGTCCTAACCTAGTGAGTACCTATAGTAGGAAAAATGACAATCTTTAGTCCCTTTGGAACTATGGGCGTCTCTACTGCCACCTCCATAGCTCACCGACACGCGACTAGGACTCTCTCTAACTACGGAGAAGTTAGAGATATACATTCCATGGAGTTATTACTGGTGAGTCCAAGAGTTTCAGGAACTTTATGATAGTATTTAAAGGTTAGAAATCTTAGTACCTAAAATGTAACACCCTGTATAATATACCCTAAATAGACATAAGCAATTAAATTTAAATAAAAATAATAATAAAAATAATAAATTTATAAAATATTAATGGATGAATATAAGAATTTTGGATAATTGAGAATTGGACCATGAAACAATTACCATTGTGTTCATAGTGAGATACTAGTCCATTTTCCTACTTTATTTGCTCAAAACGGATTCTATATGGAGAAGTTATTAATAAAACAAGTTATACATAACTTGTAAACTAACAAGATTTGAAATTCAAACTGAATGAATATAAATTTGAAAAAATAAATATTAATTGGTATAATGGAATTTTCCTGTAATGACCCGGATTTTTCAAACAGTTTATTTTAAATATTTAATATGGTTTTAAATATTGAGTTGATAATATAAATAAATTTTATGTTTAGTTATCGATTTAATAATCGAATATAATTTAATTTAGAATATATTGAATTATTTTAATTCGAAATATAATTGAAATCAAAGTTAAAAACTGAATCAAAATGATTCAGATGATAAGTAGGAATTTTATTTGATATATACAAAATAAATAATAATTTATTATCAAAGAATTTGTGGTTTTCGAATTTAAATTATATCATATTAATTTAATATGGTATATATGTTGAAATTAAATTTCAGAATATTTACTATTGAGTTCAGAATAGGGTTATTATATTGAGATGTCGGTTGGTACGCTAGAATAGCGGTTCGTGATTTAAATTAATGGACCCCGAGATATTTGATTGTGGATAGGTTCGAAATCAAATCGATATCTATCTAAAAAAATAAAAATCGCTTTATATCGAATCGTATTGAATACGAGATCAAATCGAAGTCAAAACAAAATCAAATCAGGTTAAATCAACATCAAATCAAAATTTAAAGCCATGTACTTATCCTACCCTACATCCCTTAATGACCAAGTATTGTTTGTGTATAAATTCGCACTCTTTCCTCCTATTCTCATTAGCAGATCTGAACACTTCAAGGAGAAAACAAAATAGATGACCTCTATTTATTTATCTCAATCCTAAATATCAAAAACCAAATACCCCGTTAGAAAAAATGTTGATCCTTATACCTCTAAACAAAAATGAGATCGCGCGAGTTTGGAAATTTAATGAATCGGTTAGAATCGATGTTCAATGGCTTTCTGGAGGTGTACGAACCATGTTTGGGAACGCGATGGTATCAGCGAGCTAGGTCATTCATTCGAATTAGGGTTGTGAGAAGGACACGATGGGTTTCGGGCTACGAAATCGAAGGGTGCTAAGGCACGATATTCAAAGCTGGTTTGGATTTGGAGTTGTGATGTAAATTACATGGGGTGCGATGCCCTACTGTAGGACGCGACAGTCACTGTCGATATGTGTGAAGCAAGTCACGGTGAAAGGCAAGGGCGCGATTTCTACAGGGGATGGAGGTTGGAGCATTCGGTGGAGTCGAGGGGTGGATTACCTGATCGACAAGGGCAGGAGATGGAAACTATTGGCAAATGGTCTGTATGTGGAAACTGATTCCAAATTTGTTCCTTAAGGAAGAAGAATAGGGTGCTACAGGTTGGAGATACTAATTTGTGAACTGTAGAAGAAGATTAAGCCTTGGCTAAGGTAAAATTTAATTTAAGTAATTTGTGATAATTAAATTTAAGGAAGAAAATATATGTATACCGTTAGAAAAGAAAATGTCATTTACCAATAATTTGGAAATTGGAAACTGGAAAGAATATTTAAGGGAATCATTATATAAATTTTGAATTGGATTTGTGAAAATATTTAAAATTAAAATCATTAGTTGTTCAAAACCAGAAATTCAGGAAAGGAAATTAAATTTTAATTATATTGTGGACATAAAATTTTGTTAAGGAAATCACAAGCTTATTTTTAAAATTCGGATTTTCTTATGCTAAGATAAATCGAATAAAATCATTCGTGTGGAGTTCGAAGGCTCAAAAATCAATGAAAGGAAAATGAAATTGGTACAAGTGCAGATTTAAAATCACGGTGAGTAAATCTCACTCGCCTCTTTATTTAGAATTATTTTTATTTGGTAAAAATAATTGTTGTTGCTTGTTGGATGCTTTCTGATTGTTTGAAATATATTAGTTATTTAGGGTTGACTATTATATATATATATTGGGTTGATGGTTGGATTGATTCCCGTAGTCTCATTAGCGGATGTCCGCAGTTTCATAGCGGATGATTTCCCTATGTGCCCCACAAATATATATTAGTGGATGACCTTCATACCGCGATGTCCTGCCACGAAGCAGGATGGGTATTATTTCTGTTAACTAACGTCTTGAATGCAGGAGAATAGGTTGGAGCGATCCAACTGGATTCCTCAAAATTTTACTAAGTGTCTGTTTTCACATATTATCATATATATAATGTGTTGATAGAAAATTGGGTTGTTTGAATGTTTAAAATCACTGGACCCAAATTGTTGATATATAAAAATACAGTGAAATGATATTTGAGATTTTAAAAGGGGAATTATATTTTTAAAAATAGAGATTTGAATTTTAAATGAGCTATAAAAATATTAACTTGTTTTAAGCAAGTATGGAAATTATAAATGATGTTTGTAAATTAAATAATAAAGGAAATTGAAGTGATTAATTTATAAATGATATTTATAAATTAAATAACGTAGGAAATTGAAGTAAATTTATAAATGGTGTTTATAAATGAAATGGAATGATTTTCAGTGGAAATCAGAAAATTGAAATGAAATTATAAACAGTGTTTATAGAAATAAAGTAAGAAAAATTATCATTGGATAATTTGAATATTTAAATTCAAATGTGAATTTAAAAATAAAAAATGGGGAAATCGTTTTAAAGAAATAAACGATGGAATTTATTCTGATGTTCAGAATATAAATTGAACTAAAATAAATCCGTAAGGATTTATGATTTGAATTCGATTAATTCAAATTTTATTTAAATAGAAGTCAAATTGAAATTAGAATTTGAATAGAATTTGAATATATATAATTTGAATAGATTTTGAATAAATAGAAAATTCAAATAGAATTTGAAAATAGAAAGTTGAAATCATTTGGAAATGGGAACGACGAAATATATTTCAGCATGTGGATTTTTAACAGAATAGAAACAAATCTGAAGGATTTATAATTTGTAAAAGGAAATGGAAGTTTAATATAGAAATTTAAATAGAACTTGAAATAGAATTTCAAAATAGAATTGGAAATAGATTTTAATATAGAAATCCAAATGAAGTTTGGAAATATATTGAAATTCAAATGGAGATTGAAAATGGAATTTGAATATAGGAAATTGAATTTGAATTGAAATAGAATTTGAATACAGAAGATCAAAGTATAAATAAATTTATTTCCGAGTTAGGGAAAATCGACAATTTTAGAAGATCGAAAATATTATGTTGAATTGGAAAATTGGATTTGATATATATTAAATATGTATCAGAATGGATTTGAATTTATTACAAACAAAGTTAAAACGTTTATATTTATAAATATAATTAAAACGAGTTCGCCGTAGCGCGGCAGTTCGTAAATTGTCGTTTCGAACTTCAATTGAATGTACAGGACTCAATTGAGGTCAGAATTCTTTGAAACAAGAAACGTCAAGACCGATTTTATAATAATTTTCTAATGGAGGAGAAAAATCCAGATTTCGTTGAATAGATTTTGAGTCATGTCAAAATCAAATTTTCAGAAAAACCGCGCCATAACCATTTAAAAACCATAACGGTTTATTTAATTTTATAAAAGGATTTTAAGCGAATGAAATCCGAATTTCTATTTAGAAAATTTCAGATTTTGAGTTGTAAATTATATGTGAACTCAAGTGGAGAAACGAATTGATTTTTTTTTGGAACATAAATCAGATTTTTGATTATTGAATAGAATTAACTAATTTGAATAGTAATTAGTTAATGAGATTTTGAATTGATATTGGGCTTTGAATAAGTGAATTCGATTTGAAAATTTATATTCGAAATCGAAAAGGAAACTAGAATTGAAATTGAAATTCAATTTGGTTATGAGCAAGTTAAATATTTTATTTTGAACATGTTATGTTCAAACAAAGAAGCGAAATATGAAAAATAGCTAATTAAAGAATAAATGAGAGAAACTGAATTCAAACGATTGGATAGTGCTGAATTGAATTGAAAACAGGTGAGCATGTGTTAGCAAGGTATGGGATGAAGTATATGAAGATTTTAATTTATGTGCCCGACAAAAAGGTATACGTTTAAATTCCATATGAGGTTTTATGCACCGAATCGGCATGCCACTTGGCTTTTTGATTTTCTTTTTTGAATGGAAAGGGCCATTGGAGGCTATTTGAAATATCCCGATGCTCCCGGTACAAAGGAGGTTATGGCGAATTTTTTCGGGAATTTAAGGAGTTAGAATATTTTTAAGATAATTTGATAGTTATAAATCAATGTATCGATATATATTGAATTCGATAAGGAAACGAAATCAAAAATAGAATATCGTAAACAAAAGGGAAATCTATAAATTAGAAATAGAAAGCGAACCATATACATGTTTTAAAAACGAATAATTGGGTTTTATAGTGTGTTTATTCGAGGTAAGTGGTTTTGCCACATTGAAGTTGAGGATGTTTTCAGTCAAGGTCTGAGAGGTAATTTTACCCCAACTTGATTGATTTCATATTTAATTGAAAAATAGCAGGATCCAACCTCGGAGAGAAGTGTTTGAAAAAGAGTTAGTTGAATAAAATATTTTGGGTTGTTGTAACAATGTTTTATACAGCATTCGTTTTAACCTAAGTGATGGAATTTTGGGAATATAAAAGTAAATATTTCCTGAGTATAATTAAAGTAGTCGGGAAAGAGATAAGTGATTGAAAATGTTTTCAGTTGCGAATAGAATATATTTTCTAAGTATAGAAAATAAAAGAAGGTGATATAGGGAAATGTTTCTTTCCAACTAGTGTAAGAGATCAATAAGATTTCTGAAAATATTTAGTTAACAAATATTTGATTGGGAAGTGAAGAAGTGAATTTATTAATGAACTATTAATTAAAGGCCCAGAGATTTGATTGTTGTTATGGATGGTTGTTTGTTTTTATTCGATAGTTAAATAACCGACTATCGAAGTGTTTGCCAATATCGTTGTCAATATGCAGAGACCGGTTGGATTATTATCCGTGAACCACTTCGTATTGGCAGTAACTTTGCGAATCAGATTATATGAAGATAATCGAACACGGAGTGAATTGCAAGGGCTTTTTCTATTAATAGAAATTGTGCCTTCGGTTTCGTTCAATCTCAGAACGAACGTATATGGACGAGTGTCTGACAAAGTATTTCCAATGATCGCATGAGTTGGTCTGTATAAATATATATGGTTGCAACGGATTTATTCCCTTAGCATAACATCCAGAATATTTGTGCGAATCAATTAGTGATTAATGGATTTGACAATGTGGCATTCAAAGTGATTGTGCTATCAGTGAATAGAAAGTAATCGTAGCCTCAGGCCTCAACAACCAGGAAATGACAAAAATCGGGAAGGCAGCATGGCTATGTGGGTCACTCCCATTGGGGTGTATTATCACCTATCTAGAGATTCATTTAATTCCTTATTCTATTCGATGTTGTCCCATTCGGGAAACGGTTGCTGATCCCAACCGTTGGTGATATACATTCGACACACTCAAGCGAAAATGAGTGGTCGGTCATGTGTGGGCCGGGTTGCAAGATGTTCTTGTTGAACCCAGTGTATTCCTCTCTAGAAATACACTATCGGAAGGTGGTTCCATACCTTGTCATGTTGGAAATCCAATCTCCAACAAGCGCCCTGCGGTTTTTGATTTTATATTATATATGGAGCGTGAGATGCAAGCGTTTCGCTAGATTCTATTTATTTGATTAGATATTATTATAATATCACTGGATTTTTGTATCAAAGTGTTTTGGGTTATAGTAAGGTAAAAACCGTCCATATTTATGTGTGGCTGGTCTTACTATTATCATTTCTTTAGAAAGGATTTTCAAAGTTGAACAAATGGTTGGAGTTTACTCACACCAGTCCCATGACTGACCCTGAGTTTATTTTGTTTGTTGTCCCTGAACTCTTGGGTGCCCAAATTTGTACGGGTAGTCAAGCAGTCGGGATTTTTCAGATTTACTTGGAAGAGCTGGAAGCAGGAGGCTTCACCAGTTAGCTATGGACTATCATATATTCCGCTATGAACCATGTTTGTATCTGGGAACAGGTGTTTATAACTGTTCCACGATTAACTGTTGTGATCTGATGATGGTATGTATATAAAGTTACTGATATGTATTTCAAAAGTTATGTTATATAATATATTTTATTCGATCCGCTGTGAGATTTGTCTTCTTTGTTTTCTTCAATTCTAATATTTATTTCTTTCTATTTCTCATCCTCTAACTTCTTTCTTATAATGATTCGTATTTCTGGGCAATTTGGGTCGGACTTGTGGTGTTATTAGTCGACTCAGATAGTACAGATTTGCGGGTCGTTAAATTTCCTAGAAAGCGTGAATTATTATGTAATTTTATATATACAAGAGGGGATAAGAATAAAAAGATATGGAATATAATCAATCAAATTAATTACTATTAATAAATAAGGTAAATGACCATGTGAATTAATCTCTTGGAATTCGACCTAAGGAGGGTCAACCTCTCCCTTTGAGGGAGGTTGACTTGGGGGTCGACCTCCCTCTAAAGGAGTGTGTCGACCGCCCTTAAGGATGATGGGTGGAGAAGGTTTTACTTTATTAGGGGTTTTTATATAGTTTTGCTTAAATGGACCTTCCATTTTACATCTAACTAATCCTATGTCCCACATACACACTAGCATTTATAGAAGGACCCCCGGCCTCTCCCCTAAACCATGCATTTTAGTCACTTCTATGCCTCAACTTGTCTCTTCGCCATTATTCTTAATTCTTGAAACATGTTAGGTTTCTTCTATTCTTCTAAGCTATATTATATCTCTTCTAAATCTAAATTCTTATCTAGAATCTAAAATTAGATATAGTATATATATATATGAGATTCTAAGTCTAGTTCTAATATATATGTGTGTGTTTGTGTGTGTGTGTGTGTCTAGGGGGATTTGGATTACACTGATTCGAAAGTCTCAATGTAAATTTGTTAGATCCTACACTGAATTAATTATTCTTCTCTTCTTAACTCTATGAGTGGACATTATATGAGTTTTCTATTTTTGTAGTTATCTTTAGATTGTTACGCCTAAAGGGGTTTGGATTTTCACGAAAACAAAATATTAAAAAATCCTCCAAATCCCTTATAGTTTGTAGAAACGGTCAATCAATCGGTGTAAACTGGTTTTTGATTATTGATGTAATAAAATATACTCTTTTGGGTGTTGTAAAGTTTTTTATAATGGTTTGATTCACTTTCTTGTAAAATTATAAATTATATATGTGCGTGTAAAGGCATAAAACATGAGTATTGTTGATTTAATAGGTTTAAACATCTATATTTAGAATAGAAAGTTTGAACGTATTATATACAAATCATTGAAGTCTTAACTTTTTGTATATATATAAATCATATGAAAAAGTAAAGCAGTACCAAAATGGAGATTTTACGTATATAATTGGAATATTGCACCTTGTCTCTCTTTTATTATAGAAATAACCTTTTAAACCTTGGTTACAATTTTTTATGTATATGTTGTTATTTCCCAGTTGTTGATTGAATGCGGATATACATGTTTACGCCATGGTGATGAAAGTAGAGAAATAAGCTTATAAACATTATTTTGGTTGTAGGATTAACATTTCAACGATTTAGGACGCTTCTTATGTGCCCTTGATTTACGATTTATTCATTATTATTTATAACATAATTAATGTATTATAAATGCGTATTAAATTCATATTAAATGCTTTAATTAGAAAATTAGAATAATAAATGTTCCCATAAAAAAATTGTATTCATGTGAGTATTAATGGTAATTACTTAATATTAATGACACATAGACATGAGGTTAACCCTTATTTATAGTAGAAGCTAGTCCAAAATCGACTGGCATATCCAACGTCTGCAAGAAAGTTGGATAAATTCGAGAGGTTTAGGTGTCATGGGCCATTATAATAAATACATAAAGATGCGAAGTTAATCCTACCTTGTAGTAGAAGTCTGCCCGGAACCGCCCGATAAATCCAGCATCTACAAGTAATTGATTTAGTGTGGGACGTCTAGTGCATGTGTGTATATGTATATATATATATATATATATGTATGTATGTATGTATTTATGTATATATGTATATGTGAAGAAGGTCTGCCTCAAGAGGGTATTAAGTGTGTGACCTACATGGTTTGGGTGTTAACTGGTAAAACTAGGTTCACTCCTTAGTTTAGGATCAAACTCATGGGACTCGCCCTTATTAAGATCTTAAGTGGTCAATGGAACCGCCTTTCTCTTATATGGTATTAAATGGTCCCAATTAAAACAGTAGACATATGAGAAAGGTAATTCTTTGGAAGTTGGTTGCCTCTTGTCTAAGGGCTATGTAAGGGCATACCTAGGGATGGGAAGTATGAAAATTTCTAAGGGACTGTCTGTCTAAAGGAAGTATTAAGTGGCTAGGAGTTTACTTGTAATAACAGCTAGATAATAATGCATGGGTCCACCAAGTGGTCCATAAATGGCGATGAATATCTACTTAAACTGCGTACTAAGTGGTTGATTACTACCTCCCTATTTACATTGAGAATATATTAAATAGTGATGATGATTATAAGACAAGGGCTTAAGTAGCTTTAGAGTAGTCCGCCTGATTAATACATATTCATTGTGTTTTGAATTTGCATGCACATAATTTGATGAGTTTATACTACCAAGCATAGGAAATAAGCATTCCTTAAACTTACGTGATTTTCATTCACCAGAACTTGTTGTTCTGACCTCCCTCCTCATAATAATTAAACAGGTTTGTAGGTGGGAACGCTTGAGTGACAGAGTCATGGAAACTAGAGCACAGCGAAGGAAATTCTATATTTTATTGTTATTTTCAGTTATTATCATGTTTGGCCATTTATTATAATCATGGGATATTATTATTGATGTACCTGAATATGATTGTTGGGATTTTATGTATTTGACATTATCGTGGTTTTATTTAATAGTATATCTATTCCAATTATTATATTTAATCTCTCCCGTTGTAAAATACAAATTTTATTTATCATTTGGCTCTATTTATGTATAGGAACCAACAACCTATTTAGAATTGCTCTTAGTTCAGATGGGACTTTTCTTGGTCTGAATTTAGGCCCATTCCGGGTGGGTTCTTATATTTGGTATTTGTAACGACCCAGATTTGTGATCGATTTAATTGAAATATTTAATATAGTTTTAAATATTGAGTTGATAATATAAATCGATTTTTATATTGAATTATCGATATAATGATCGTAATACGAGGATCTTAAGTAATTCAATTTGAAATTTAGTCAAAATGATTTATATGAATTTTTATTTGAATTTAAACGATAATAATAATAATTTATTATCAAGGAATTTAAATTATATTATTTTGGTTATTACATATATATATATACACGTTTAAATTAAATTTCAGAATATATATTGTTCAGTTCAGAATAGCGTTATAACATTTAAACGACAGTGGTTACGTTAAAATAGCGGTTCACGATTTTTAATTGTGAACCCCGAGATATTTGATTGTGGATAGGATCGAAATCAAATCGACATCTTTTTAAAATAAATAAAAGATCTCATTATATTGAATCAAAATCAAATCAAATTAATTAGAAAATCTTTTCAAAATAAATACAAAGAACTGCTGTGTACTTCCTGTCCTCCTTCTTCTATAAAATTGCAACCACCCCTCTTCGTTATAAAACCACAATGCCTCTACTTCTACTCAAAACTAAAATCGAAAGCTTCCTGGTTCCCAAAATAAAATGGCGACCGATGTATATAGAAACCCGAATCGCAAGGGGGAACTGTGGATCCCGAAGCCTGAAATCGCGACTGTGAGGCAAAGAGCGATAGAAAGAAGAGGGGTAGGGAGGCTCTGTTACCCATAAGTGGAGGGCGATGTTGGTTTTCATGAATTAGGTGATCTATGGTTCGTTCGAATGTTGATTTGGGATGTTCGGTTTTCTACAGGCGAAGTTTGTCTTCAGGTATTCGATGAGGTGGGTATCGCGACTCCCTAGGGTTGGTCAAATGGAAAATTATGCTTTTGTAGTGATGCTCGAAGTTTCCAGAAGCTGAACGAGGTGTGAAGCTTTCCGCGTTCAAGTATGGAGGGGCGACACTGATTTGAAGTCGCGATGGGTTACGGTCGAGCTGATTTGTGGCGCGGAGGATCTGGCTTAATGGGAAGGACTTCGGTGATCACTAGAGTGGTGTGATGCTGCGATGATGGAGCGAGGTACGTAGCGATGTGTCTGGAATGGTGCGCGATGAGGTAAAAGGTATTCGAAGCTCCAGACCATCGATCGATTTGCTGTAGCATTCATGGGTTCAGGATGGAGTCGCGAGTGGTTGGGTCAGACTGAGGGTGAAGTTTTGTTGTCGTGAGGCAATTCAGCAGTGAGAGGTGACGTGGTATTAGCTGTAATATGAGCAGGGTACATTTTGTGGTTAACACAAAGGAGATCTTCTAGACATGGGAGACGTGAAGCAGGTTCTGGTTTTGGGATGGCGAACTAAAGTGGGGTTTTGAAAGATGAAATTGGGTTCGACAGTTGACATGAGAAAGTCTGGTCTTGTTAGGAATGAGCTGAAGTGGAATTTGTTTCTAGTATAATAAAGTTGAAGAGGTTTTTTTAGGAGGGAGGCACTGTATTGTCGAGTTTTGGGGAAAGAAGATGATAACAGCGGTTGTGACTGGCCTGGGGTGTTGGTGCTCGACTGTTCAAAAATGAAGAAGTTATAAAAAGGAGAAATGGCTTAAGTTAAATTATGGTAACAAAATTTTAATTAACAAGTTAAAGCACATTTAAATTGTATCAATTTTTTAACATGTCTATATATTTCATATGATAACAGTGCCGATAAAATGGAGTACTGGAAATCCTATGGGAAATTACTTCGCAGTGAAATAGGATTAAATCAGAATAGATCGGAAAAACCACGGTGAGTAAATCTCACTCACCTTTTATTTAAAATTATTTTTATCCGTTAAAAATAATTGTTGTTGCTTGTTTGGATTTTTCTAGTTGCTCTAAATATATTAGTTATTTGGGGTTGACTATTATATATATTGGGTTGATGATTGATGGGATTCCTGCAGTCTCATTAGCAGATGCCCGCAGTTTCATAGCGGATGATTTCCCTATGCGCCCTACAAATATATATTAGTGGATGACCTTCATACCGCGATATCCTGCCTCGAAGCAGGATGGGTATTACTATGCTGACTAACGTCTGTGGATGCAGGAAAATAGGCAGGAGGGATCCAACTGGATTCCTCAAAAATATATTATCTGTTTTGTTTATTTGTTTGCATATATACCGCCATATATGATATGTCAGAAAACCTAAAATAAATAATTGGTTGTTGGTGTTTAAATATCACTAGGCCCAAATGTTGATATTTAAAAATATCATGAAAAGGAATTTTGCAGATTAAAAAAGGAAATTCTATTTTTTTTTCTAAAATAGAATTTGAAAATTGAATAAGAGAAATTCAAATAGAATTTGAATATGAGAAATTCAAATAGAATTTGAATACAAGAGAAATTGAAATAGAATTTTAATAAAGAAAATTAAATATGGACTTTGAATGTAGAATTCAAAGAAAATTAAATACGGACTTTGAATGTAGAATTCAAAGAGAATTAAATATGGACTTTGAATCTAGAATTCAAAGAGAATTAGATACAGACTTTGAACATAGACTTCAAATTGAATTTAAACTATGGAATTTGAATATAGACTTCAAATGGAATTTTGACTATGGAATTTGAATATAGAATTCAAATGGAATTTAAATAATGGGATTTGGATATAGAATGCAAAGAGAATTGAAATGGGGTTTGAATATAGGATTCAAATAAATTGAAATGGGTTTTGAATATAGTATTCAAATAAATTGAAATGGGATTTGAATATATAATTCAAGTAAGTTGAAATGGGATTTGAATATAGTATTCAACAAGAATTGAAAGGGGAATTTGAAATAAAAAATTGGAAATCATTTCTAAATGGGAACGACGAAATATATTTTGAAATGTGGATTTTTAAACAGAATATAAATAAATCCAAAGGATTTATAATTTATAAAAAGAAATTGAAATTAAATATAGAAGATCGAAGTATAAATAAATTTATTTCCGAGTTAGGGAAAATCGACAATTTTAGAAAATTGGAAATAGTATGTTGAATTGGGAAAATTTTATTTGATACATATTAAAAATATATCAGAATGGAGTTGAATTTATTATAGACGAAGTTTTAATGTTTATATTTTTAAATATAATTAAAACGAACTCGTCGCAGCGCTGCAGTTCGAAAATTGGCGTTTCGAACTTCAATTGAGTATACATAACTCAATTGAAGTTGGAATTCTTTGAAACAAGAAACGTCAGGACCGATTTGATAATAGTTTTCTAATGGAGGAGAAAAATCTGGATTTCGTCGAATAAATTTTGAGTTATATCAAAACCAAATTTTCATAAAAACAGCGCCATAACCATTTAAAAACCATAATGGTTTATTTAATTTTATAAAAGGATATTAAGCGAATAAAATCCGAATTTCTAGTTAGAAAATTTCAGATTTTGAGTTGTAGATTATATGTGAACTCAGGTGGAGTAATGAATTGATTTTTGAAACAGAAATCGGATTTTTGATTACTGAATAGAATTAACTAATTTGAATAGAAATTTGTTAATGAGATTTTGAATTGATATTGGGCTTTGAATAAGTGAATTCGATTAGAAAATTTATAATCGAAATCGGAAAGGAAACTAGAATTGAAATTGAAAATTCAATTTGGTTATGAGCAAGTTAACTATTTAATTTGAACATGTTATGTTCAAACAATGAAGTGAAATATGCAAAATAGCTAATTAAAGAATAAATGAGCGAAACTGAATTCAAACGATTGGATTGAGTTGAATTGAATTGAAAACAGGTAAGCATGTGTTAGACAGGGATGGGATGAAGTATATAAAGATTTTAATTTATGCGCCCGACAAAAGGTACATGTTTAAATTCATATATGAGATTTTATGCACCGTATCGGCAAGCTTCTTGGCTTTTTCTTTTTCTTTTGGATTGGTGAGGGCCATGGGAGGCTATTTGAAATATACCGATGCTCCCGGTACAAAGGAGGTTATAGCGAAATTTTCCGGAAATTTAAGGAGTTAGAATATTTTTACAAAATTTTGATAGTTAGAAATTAATATATCAATATATATTGAATTCGATAAGGAAATGAATTTAAAATAGAATATTATAAACAAAAAGGAAATCGATAAGCTGGTAACAGAAAGACAAACATATATACGTTTAAAAATGAATAATTGGTTCTTATAATGTTGATTATTCGGGGTAAGTGGTTTTGTCTGTTTTGAAGTTAATGATGTTTTCAGTCAAGGTCTGAGAGGTAATTTTACCCCAACTTGATTGATTTCATTTTTAATTGATAAATAGCAAGATCCAATCTCTAAGAGAAGTGTTGTATAATAGTTGGTTGAATAAAATATTTTGGGTTGCTGTAACGGTGTTTTACACAACATTCGTTTTAACCCAAGTGATGGAATTTGGGAAATATAAAAGTAAATATTTCCTGAGTATAATTAAAGTAGTCGGGAAGAGATAAGTGATTGAAATTGTTTCAACTTCAAATAGAATTTATTTTCTGAGTGTAGAAAATAAAAGAAGGCGAGATATAGAAATGTTTTCCAAAGAATGTAAGAGACCGAGATGATAATGGAAAATATTTGTTTAACAAATATTGATAAGGAAATGGAAAGGGTGATTTAATTAATGAATGGTAATCAAGGGGCCCAGTAATTGTTTGATTGTTTGAATGGATGTTTGTTTTTCTTCGATAGTTAAATAACCGACTATCGAAGTATTTGCCAATAACGTTGTCGATATGGAGAGACCGGTTGGATTTTTATCCGTGAACCCCTCTGTATTGGCAGTAGCATTGCGAACTAGATTATACGAAGGTAATCGAAGATGGTGTAAAGTGCAAGGGCTATTTCTATTAATAGAAATTGTGCCTTCGGTTTCGTTTAGTCCCAGAACGAACGTATATCGACGGATGTCTGACAAAGTATTTCCAATTATCGAATATGTTGATCTGTACAAATATATATGGTGGCAACGGATTTATTCCCTTAACATAACATCCAAAATATTTGTGCAAATCAATTAGTGATTAACGAATCTGACAATGTGGCATTCATAGTGATTGTGCTATCAATGAAAAGAAAGTAATCGTAGCCTCAGGCCTCAACAACCGGGAAATGACAAAAATCGGGCAGGCAGCATGTCTATGTGGGTCGCTCCCATTAGGGTGTATTATCACCTATCTAGAGATTCATTTAATTCCTTTTTCTACTCGATGCTGTCCCATTCGGGAAACGGTTGTTGATCCAAACCGTTGGTGATATACATTCAATACACTCAAGCGAAATGAGTGGTCGGTCATGTGTGGGCCAGGTTGCAAGATGTTCTTGTTGAACCCAGTGTATTCCTCTCTAGAGATACACTATCGGAAGGTGGTTCCATACCTTGTCATGATGGAAATCCAATCTCCAATAAGCGCCTGATGGTTTTTGATTTTATATTATATATGGAGCGTGAGATGCAAGCGTTCCGCTAGATTCTATTTATTTGATTAGACATTATTATACTATCACTGGATCTGATATCAAAGATATTTTGGGTTATCGTAAGGTAAAAACCGTCCGTGTTTATGTGTGGATCGGTCTTACGATTATCATTTCTTTCGAAAGAATTTTGGAAGTTAAACAAATGTTTGGAGTTCACTCACACCAGTCCCATGACTCACCCAGAGTTTATTTTGTTTGTTTTTCCCTAAATTCTTGGGTGCCCAAATTTGTACGGGCAGTCAAGTAGTCGGGATTTTACAGATTCACTTGGAGGAGCTTGGAGCAGGAGGCTTCAGTGTTAGATATATAGTATTTTTATTTCTGCTATGTTGTAAGTGTTGTACTCCGATAACTGTATGTTATATAGTGAAAATTTTGTATTTCAACAATTTTGTTATATAATATATTTTGTTCGTTCCGCTGTGAGATTTGTCTTCTTTGTTTTCTTCTATTCTAATATTTCTTTCTTTCTATTTCTCATCCTCTAACTTCTTTCTAATAATGATTCGTATATCTGTGCAATTTTGGTTGGACGTGTGGTGTTATTAGTCAACTCAGATAGTTCTGATTTGCGGGTCGTTACAGTTGGTATCGGTGCTTAGGTTGAGCGAATACCTCGGCTTTGGGATTGTGCTCATTAGAGATGGGTCAGTAGTGCCCTAGAATGAGTTGAGTGCATATATACGAGAGAGCATATTTGTAAATTGATATAAAAGTTGTTTTATATTGTCTTGGTTAGTCTGTTGAGTGGTTTATGAATTCTGATCGAATAGTGGGATGCCACAAAGTCGATGGGAATTTCTAAACACTTGAACAGAAGATTGAACACAATATTGTTTTAAAGTAGGTGAATGAAATTATTTTACCCAAAATTCTATTTTGATAAAAAAAGGAATATTTTTTTGAAATTATTATATTATATGGATGTGTTGGATGTTGATATTACAATCAAATTAGATTAAAAAAATTTGAATGGTTATTTATAACCAAATAGAATTTGTATATGAATGAAATATACAAATGAGATGAATTAAAATTGAATTCAAAACAGAATTCAGAATTTAAATCCTGGGAAGCTGGAAAATATTTTCTGAAGTATATTAAAATAATATAGCTTTGTTTTGAAAGGGATTTTAGAATAAAAATCAATTTTAGATGGATTTTGAAAGTGGTAAAGCACTGAACTCACTTCAGTGGCTGGGAAATAATTTTGACAATGATTGCAGCATCATCACTGTTCATTTTCGAGTTTCTAAGTGATGAATTGCTACTTAGAAATGTTCTGGGTCAAAATTTGTTTTGAAAGAAAACAAGTAGTTTTAAAATTCAAATGTTTTGAATTTGAAATGGAAATATATATGTATATATTTATGTGATTTCAGAAGGATTCGAAAGGAAAACCGAGGAATTTGAATTCTGAAGTTTAAATTTAACTTAAGCAAGTTAAATGGATCAAAGTTTTGGTTGGAGCTAATTTGTTGAAATATAAAGAGGTGAGTTTCAACATAAGTGAGATTTTGAAAAGTAATGGATTTGTACCATTTTTCCTACCTTAGCAATTTCGAGGAAGAAATTATTTTACGGGGGGAAGAATGTAACGGCCCAGATTTATGATCGATTTGATTGAAATATTTAATATATTTTTAAATATTGAGCTAATACTACAAATCAATTTTTATATTGAATTATCGATATAATTATCGTAATACGAGGATCTTAAGTAATTCAATTTGAAATGAAGTCAAAATGATTTATATGAATTTTTATTTGAATTTAAATGATAATAATAATAATTTATTATCAAGGAATTTAAATTATATTATTTTGGTTATTATATATATATACATACACGTTTAAATTAAATTTCAGAATATATACTGTTCAGTTCAGAATAGTGTTATAACATTTAAATGATAGTGGTTACGTTAAAATAGCGGTTCACGATTTTTAATTATGAACCCCGAGATATTTGATTTTGGATAGCATCGAAATCAAATCGACATCTGTTTAAAAGAAATAAAAGTTCTCTTTATATCGAATCAAAATCAAATCAAATTAATTAGAAAATCTTTTCAAAATAAATACAAAGATCTGCTGTGTACTTCATGTCCTCCTCCTTCTTCTATAAAATCGCAACCACCCATCTTCGTTGTAACAACCCGAAAATCTGGGCCAGTTTAAAATTTTTATTTTGGCAATTTTGGCGGATTTTGATTATTTAAAGTGAATTATTTTAAATAATTATCGACGAGAAATTTATTTTGAATATATTAGAACGTATATATTATATACGTCGCCGTTAGAATATAAATATTTATATATAATTATAAATAGAATTGAAAATGGCGCGGTAGTTCGATAATTCGATTTCAAACTTCAATTGAATGTACCGGGTGCAAAACAATCCGGATTTTAGTGAAACCAAAAATAATGGGATCTATTTGATAATATCTTTCCAACGAATCCAACAGATCAAGATTTCATAGCGGGAATCAAAAGATATGTCCAGTTGAAAATTCTGAATAGTCGCTATGGAATTCAGGCCCTTAAAAATAGCCATTTTGCAAACGACCTCGGATTCCGACGAAACCACTTTTGTTGGATCCGCGATGTAAAGTTATTGCTAGATTTCAAATTTCATAATTTTTCGAATCAATATGTGAGCGTGGCAAAGGAAAACGCGTTTGACCAGTTTCAGTTGATTTTAATCGACGGGAAAATGGCCATTTTTCCAACGATCTCAGAATTCGACGAAACTAGTTTTGTTAGGACCGTATCGTCAATACGAAGCTAGAAAATATTTTTTTGGAATTTTTCGTGTTCGTATGTGACCCCGGTAATTTGAAATGTACGTTAAAAATTCAATATAGTGATTTAAATGTAAATTAAACGGAAACTGATTCAAACAGTCGAATCAGCCTACGATACAAATCCCATTGTGTTCGGAATGGGGGTAATTAGCTATGGACGACAGGCGGTAGGCCTCGTTTCGAGTTCGTTTGCAAAAGTCAACTTTTTGCAATTAAAAATAAAAAAATAAAAAAATATCTCCTTTCCTATTACCCTGCCCCCCCCCCCTTTCCACGTTCAGATTCAGTTTATTAAAAAAAAAAGAGAGAGAGAGAAGGAAGGGGGAGGAGCCGCCGCTCCTCCCACCGTCGCGCCCACCCAAGGTGGCGCTGACCACCGCAGCCCCCCCTGTAACGACCCGGATTTTTGGCCGTTGAATTCTGAATATTTAAATTTGTTTTAAGAATTTTAATTGAATTACATATAGGGATTTATTAATTAAAAACGAAGTTTGAACGTAAATTTATAATATAATTATAAAACGAGCTCGAAATCGCGCGGCAGTTCGTAATATAGAGTTTTGAACTTCAACTGAAGATATAGGATCCGATATAAGTCGGATTTCTGTGAAACAAGACACGTTGGAACCGTATTGATTATAGTTTTCATATGAAAGAGAAAAATCTAGATTTTATGTTATAATTTGTTAGTTATGGTCAAATCAAATTTTGAAATAGTTACTGTGGAAATCGTTATTTAAAATATACGCGTTAAAATAGCCGTTTTGTAAACGGACTCAGATTTCGACGAAATCAGTTCCATTGGGACCGTATCGTTAAATTATTGTACAATGTTGAATGGCGTGGAAAACCGATGTCGTATGTGACCACGGTAGCCGTAAACGCCCGTTCAATTTCTATAGCGCGTAATTAAGTCAATAAAGGGTTATTTGGGTATAATTTGAGCAGACGATCGAATTAGGCCGCGAAACCAGTTCTGTTGAGTTCGTATCGTCGATTAGAGTCAGGATAGCTATATAGTTTGTTAATTTTAGAGACCGGATAATTTGGCATTAAAAATGGCATTGCGGTACACCTAAAAATAGCCTACCGGGGAAACATTCTCAGAATGCGACGAAACTAGTGCCGTTGGGTTCGTATCGAAAAGTTATTGTCGGTGTTCGCAGTTTCAAGTTGTTTTGATTTATCTGGTGATCGTGAAAAATTTAAACGCGTGTTGATTTCTGGGTTTATAAAGGAATTTTTTTCAAACGATGTCGGAATTCGACGAAACTTGTCCCGTTGGGTTCAGAATACCTTTTTACACCAAGATTTGCTTTTAAATCAGTAAACAGACTGTTCGTTCATATGATCATTCGTTCATTCCTCTGGACGTCAATTCATTAGACCTATACCCTATCCGTATCATTTTTAAAAAGGACTGTAGGGCGAGCTAGAGAAACGTGCCATCTAAACAGAAAATTTTCTGACTTAACAATACGATCAGCACACATTATACAGCTTCAATATCTCGCCCAAAATAATCAACAAAATAATATGTATATATTATCTTACTCTGTACGTTTTGAACAAACAAACATCGTGACTGCAAAGTTTTACCCGTGTTCCCTAAGGTTTCTACCCGTGCCGACCAAGCTACTGCGTTTCGTGCAAGCCACGTTTCTCTTTTTTTAAATACTGGACTTTTCCTTCTCAGTAGAAAAGAAAAAGGTCCCATTTCCTTTGAAACCCATGAAGTGAGATTTAATCCAATTCAAAAAGAAAATAAAATTGAAATAAATATGTGCTTAATCTCTGGGTATTGCTCTCCACACCTATCCCAATTTTAGCACGTTCAATGACATTAGAGCATCAATTAGGGCTTGAAGGACTACAGCGTTGCAAGTGGAGAGGTTTGCCGGAGATAAAGGCATCGATGAAGGCTCAGGCCATGGGGGTTTGACGAAGCATGGATGGGCGGTCAAAGCGGCAACACTTGATCAATGTCTGACCATCTGAATCGGCAACGACGGTGGTAGATTAAGGGGGTAAGGATTCCAAATACTTTAAGTTCTTTTGTGGGGCTGAGGACAGGTTTGCTGTTCGGAGCTTCTGGCGTTGTTCTAGTCCAGGGTGGGGTTTTGGTTTTGGGGTCAAGGCTTTAATACACGGTTCGGTAATGCTTAATGAAGGTGGTTTACTTGATTTTTGGGGGAATTAAGGAAAGCGTGCAGGAGTTACTGTGTTGATGGATTCATGTGGGCATAGGGTGTTTACTGTTGCGAAGTTTTGATGGGGAAGAGAGTTCGGTGGGTGGATTTGTTTACAGAAGGTGCGGTATGTTTAAAGAAAAAGGGAGAAACATAATGGCCTATAAACAAGTGGATTAAGGAAACAGCAATGTTGTTGGTTTTTGTAATTGAAGCCTGGGAACAGTCGGGGGGGTCGTGGATGAAAGTGTGTTTTAATACACCGTTAATTATTTTAAATGGTAATCAAGAAATAATTGGTGATTAGGAAGAGTTCATGATGAGTGGTTCGGGAAAAGTCACGGTATAAGTGGAGGGTGCCATGTTTTCCGTTTTGACCGGAAGATGGAACTGCGAATTTGCTTTCTTTATGGCCAAGTCAACATAATGGTTAGTAACGTTAAGATGATTTAAAATTTATAATAATCATTTAACCGATGGGAATCGAATTGATGGTGAATAGCAGGTGAATTGTAGACAAGGGAAAAAGGGGCTATTATTATGATGTTGGAGTGAACAATTGGAAATCGTCAGTTACAGTGGAATCATAACAAAGAGATCTATGTTATGGAGTTGATGCGGCAGATAACAGGATAGTGAAATTCCATGATAAAATCAAACACTTGTTTGATTGTAAACGAAATAAAGGCGGAATCATCAACCGCGAACCAATGTGAGTAAACTCACTCGTTTAAATTTATTTTATAATGTGAAATGGTTGCTTGGTTGAATAGTTGATAAATTGGTTGATATAATCACATCGTTGATTGATTTTTTCATTAATGCGATATTTTTAATGTTACTAACATCTGTGGATGCAGGGAAACAGGTTGGAGGGATCCAACTGGATCCCTCAACATTTTATTTACTGTTTTATTTGATGGTGATATATGTCATGCTACATTATCCATGGTTGAATTTGTGTGTTTGGTTTACCCTGGCCTTAGGAACCTGGTATTTTAGATACCGTAAAATATCATCGAATGTGAAAAAGGAAATTAGAATTTAAAAGCAGAGTTTATTTCCAAATTAGAAATAATTTTTTTTTATTTAGTTGCAAATGGAAACCTATTCCATTGGGTAAACCAAGAAAAATGTTATAAATAAAGATATAAATGAAGTGGATCATTAACCATTGGATAAATTAAAAGGTGAGTTCAAATATGAATGTATATTTGAAAGTGAGTATCGGTTTTGAAACCAATATTTGGAAATGGATCCGAATTTAGCAAATTACAGAGGAAAGTTTAAAGAAAGATTTTCAAATGCTTAAAATAAAAGAATAAATAGTTTAAAACAAGGAAATATTATGCAAATAAAATGTATATAAAAAGGGGATTTATAGAAATCGAATTAAGTGGTTAGAAAAATGTATAGTTTATAAATATGTGAAATCGAATTAAGTGGTTAGAAAAATGTATAGTTTATAAATATGTTTAAAGGAGAACTTGAATTGTTTAAAATAAACAGAGTTTATAAATGAACAACGGAAGCATGTGCGTCGCACACGGTATTTTATTCAAAACAGCAATCATAACGCTGTTGTTATAAGAAATGCTTTTTTAAAATTTTAAACAGCGATTTTAACGCTGTCTTTGTAAGGAATGCTTTTATAAAACTAAACAGCGATTTTAGCGCTGTTGTTATAATAGATGTTGTAAATCTATACAGTAATTTTAGACGCTGCTGTTATAATAAATGTCTTGGTAAATCTAAATAGCAATTTTAACGCTGCCGTTATAATAACTGTTTTAATAGCAATCTTAATGCTATGGTTATGATAAGTGTTCTATAATGCTAGACAGCGGTTTTAACGCTGTTGTTGAAAGCAATGTTTTTATAAACCAAACATTTGAAGACAGCGATTATAACGCTACCGTTATAATCAATATTTTTATAAAGAAGGTGTGTTCGTAGATCAAATCCGAGAGTCGCGTAAGCCATGTTTGGTTTAAAGTTGTGAGCTCTGACTATTTCAAAGTTTAGAATGTCGTTCAGTTAAGGTCTGAGAGGTAATTATACCCCAACTTGACTGACTGCATTATGGACGGAGAAATGGTTAAGGCTCGATAGCAAGGGTTGGTTAGTGATATCGTTAGTTAACGAATGATTTATGATTTGAGTTATAATAACGATGTTTATAACATCAGTTAATTCAAAGGATTTAGAAATGTTTTCTAACTGGAGTAAAAGATATTTTCTCAATAAAGGAATTATATATATTGGAAATGTTTCCCAATAATCAAGAGAGAAAATAGAGCTTTGAAAGAACACGAAAGGTGGAAAATGGAATTGGAAATGATAATGTAATAAAGAACTAATATAAAAAGGGCCCAGTGTTGTTTAATGCTTGATTGATAGAATTTCCATTTGGAAATAGAACCGTTGATTGTATGGATGTTTCTTTGATAGTTAAATCACCGACTATCAAAGTTTTATTTTTTTATACCTCCGTTGTCAACATGGAGAGACCGGGATCAGATTTGATATCTGAAAACCACTCCGTATTGGCGTAAGCGTTATGAAGCAACTTATGCTGAAGAAAATTGAAGACGGAGTTATGCAAGGGTTATCCTGTTTACGGGATAGTGCCTTCGGTTTGTCCAGACCTAGGACAACTTGTATGGACGAGTGTCTGACAGAGTATTTCCAAAGGGGGTTACGTACGTTGATTCTTTCAAACGTACGAATTGGGGGCATAGAAGGGAAGCTTCTTTAGCCTAACAATCTGAGTATTTTTGTGGGAATCAATTAGTGATTTCCGATGGATCTGACGATGTGGCATTCAAAGTGAATGGTGGCCAGATGTTCTGAAAGATAATTCAAACCTCAAGCCTCACAACCCGGGATTGGACAAAAATCGGGCAGGCAGCATGGCTATGTGGGTCGCTCCCATGAGGATGTATAATCACCTATCTAGAGAAATTCCTTTTGCTTCTTAAATCTATCGATGCTGTCCCTTTTCGGGAGGCGGTTGCTGATCCCAACCGTCGGTGGTATACATTCGATACACTCAAGCGAAATGAGCGGTCGGTCATGTGTGGGCCGGGTTGCAAGACGTTCTTGTTGAACCCAGTGTATTCGTCTCTAGAGATACACTATCGGCGGGTGGTCCCATACCTTGTCATGTTGGAAATCCAATCTCCAATAAGAGCCCTGCGGTTTTTGATTTAATATTATATATGGAGCGTGAGATGCAAGCGTTCCGCTAGATTCTATTTATTTGATTTAGACATTATTATAATATCACTGGATTTGATATCAAGATATTCTTGGGTTATCGTAAGGTAAAAACCATCCGTGTTTATGTGTGGATCGGTCTTACGATTATCATTTCTTTCGAAAAGATTTTGAAATTTAAACAAATGGTTGGAGTTTACTCACACCAGTCCCATGACTGACCCAGAGTTTATTTTGTTTGTTTTCCCTAAAGTCTTGGGTGCCCAAATTTGTACGGGCAGTCAAGTAGTCGGGATTTTTCAGATTCACCTGGAGGAGATGAAGCAGGAGGCTTCACCTGTTAGCTATAGACTATCATACTTTCCGCTGTGTATTTTGTGTATCTGGAAACAGGTGTTTATAACTGTTCCAGAGATAACTATTGTGCTCTGATGATGGTATGTATATATATACAGTTACTGTTTTATATTTCAAAAGTATGTTATCTAATATATTTTACTCGTTCCGCTGTGAGTTTGTGATCTTCGTTTTCTTCTATTCTAATATTTCTTTCTTTCTATTTCTCATCCTCTAACTTCTTTCTAATAATGATTCGTATTTCTGTGCAATTTGAGTTGGACGTGTGGTGTTATTAGTAGACTCAAAGGGTACGGATTTGCGGGTCGTTTCAGTTGGTATCAGAGCTGAAGGTTAAGTGATTACCTTGGCTCTTTGGCGTGACTCAATAGAGATGGGGTTAGTAACACCCTAGATTGAGTTTGAGTGTATATATGAGGGAGCGTGTTTGTAGATATGATATAAAAATTGTTTTATATTGTGTTGGCCGGTTTGTTGAGTGGTTTATGAATTCTGGTCGATACAGGAAGTACAACTGTATCGATAGGTGTTTCTAAACTCTCGAACAAAACAATTCGATACAGTATCGTATTAAAGTGGGTAAATGAAATTATTTTGCCCAAACGTTATTTTGATATAAAAGGAATAATTTCTGAATTATTATATATGAAGGTGTTGATTGTTGTTACAATCAAATGGAATTATAAAATATTGAAATGGTTATATAAAACCAAATTGAATTTGTATATGAATGAGATACAAATAAGCTAAATTGGAATTGGATTCAAACCAAAAATTTGTGGATTTAAATCCCGGGTATTTAGAAAATATTTTCTGAAGTATTATAAAGGTAATATAGCATTACTTGACGGTATTTTTGAATGAGAATGATTTTTAATGAGTTTTGAAAGTGATTAAGCACTGAAACCACTTCAGTTGCGAGAAAATAATTCTGATAATGGACTGCAGCATTATCGGTATTCATTTTCGAGTTTCTGAGTGACGGATTGCTACCATAGTTGATTTATTAATGGAAATTTTTTGAGAAAAATAAAGTTGTTTTAGAAATTCAAATGTTTTGAATTGATTTGATTATAAATAGATGTATATAAATATGTATGATTTCAAACTAATTTGAAATCAAACCCGGGAATTTGAATCCTGAAATTAAAGTTTAACTTGTGTAAGTTAAATAAATTGAAATGGTAAACGAGGAAAAAAATGGATGGAAATTTAAGTTAAATAAAGTTGGATTGGATTAGAAAAATTTCAGATGAAATTAAACAAAGAGAAATGTTGAGATTCGAAGCATTAATTCGATTTATGAATAAGTAAGTTGAATATATATTGGATTTTGTTAATTGGAACTGAGTTGGATTCAAGTATAAGTGGATTGACTTAAATAGAAGTCATATTTGAATGGATATAGTGGAAGTGGACTAATCAGAAGTTGAGTAGAGATTTAAAAACTGGAAGTTGGATTGGTTTGAAACCAACTGGAAATGGATATATGTATGTGAGCAGATATTGAGTGAAAGCAAATGCAGAGAAAGAATTATGCCCGACAAAAAGGTACATGTTTACGATATTGTTTGAGTTGATGATTTTATGAGCCTATGAGGCAAGCCACTTGGCTTTTTGATTTTCTTTTGATTGGAGAAGGCCTAGAAAGGCGAGTTGTGGTTGTACCGATTGAGCCATGCAGAGGAGATGCTGCCGAAATTTTTCAGAATTTAAAGTGTTAGAAAAATTTTAGAATTTTTGAAAATTTTCGTTAGTAAGAATAAATAAATATTTTTAATTAAAATAAATTGGCCCAGTTAAACTAAAGTTAAGAAGTGAACAAAAGGGATTTGTGGATCGAGTTAATAGGGTATGTGGTGTCTTTTCCTACCTTAGCAATTTCGAGGACGAAATTATTTTAAGGGGGAAGGAATGTAACGACCCGGATTTTTGGCCGTTGAATTCTGAATATTTAAATTTGTTTTAAGAATTTTAATTGAATTACATATAGGGATTTATTAATTAAAAACGAAGTTTGAACGTAAATTTATAATATAATTATAAAACGAGCTCGAAATCGCGCGGCAGTTCGTAATATAGAGTTTTGAACTTCAACTGAAGATACAGGATCCGATATAAGTCGGATTTCTGTGAAACAAGAAACGTTGGAACCGTATTGATTATAATTTTCATATGAAAGAGAAAAATCTAGATTTCATGTTATAATTTGTTAGTTATGGTCAAATCAAATTTTGAAATAGTCGCTGTGGAAATCGTTATTTAAAATATACGCGTTAAAATAGCCGTTTTGTAAACGGACTCAGATTTCGATGAAATCAGTTCCATTGGGACCGTATCGTTAAATTATTGTACAATGTTGAATGGCGTGGAAAACCGATGTCGTATGTGACCACGGTAGCCGTAAACGCCCGTTCAATTTCTATAGCGCGTAATTAAGTCAATAAAGGGTTATTTGGGTATAATTTGAGCAGACGATCGAACTAGGCCGCGAAACCAGTTCTGTTGAGTTCGTATCGTCGATTAGAGTCAGGATAGCTATATAGTTTGTTAATTTTAGAGACCGGATAATTTGGCATTAAAAATGGCATTGCGGTACACCTAAAAATAGCCTACCGGGGAAACATTCTCAGAATGCAACGAAACTAGTGCCGTTGGGTTCGTATCGAAAAGTTGTTGTCGATGTTCGCAGTTTCAAGTTGTTTTGATTTATCTGGTGATCGTGAAAAATTTAAACACGTGTTGATTTCTGGTTTTATAAAGGAATTTTTTTCAAACGATGTCGGAATTCGACGAAACTTGTCCCGTTGGGTTCAGAATACCTTTTTACACCAAGATTTGCTTTTAAATCAGTAAACAGACTGTTCATTCATATGATCATTCATTCATTCCTCTGGATGTCAATTCATTAGACCTATACCCTATCCGTATCATTTTTAAAAAGGACTATAGGGCGAGCTAGAGAAACGTGCCATCTAAACAGAAAATTTTCTGACTTAACAATACGATCAGCACACATTATACAGCTTCAATATCTCGCCCAAAATAATCAACAAAATAATATGTATATATTATCTTACCCTGTACGTTTTGAACAAACAAACATCGTGACTGCAAAGTTTTACCCGTGTTCCCTAAGGTTTCTACCCGTGCCGACCAAGCTACTGCGTTTCGTGCAAGCCACGTTTCTCTCTTTTTAAATACTGGACTTTTCCTTCTCAGTAGAAAAGAAAAAGGTCCCATTTCCTTTGAAACCCATGAAGTGAGATTTAATCCAATTCAAAAAGAAAATAAAATTGAAATAAATATGTGCTTAATCTCTGGGTATTGCTCTCCACACCTATCCCAATTTTAGCACGTTCAATGACATTAGAGCATCAATTAGAGCTTGAAGGACTACAGCGTTGCAAGTGGAGAGGTTTGCCGGAGATAAAGGCGTCGATGAAGGCTCAGGCCATGGGGGTTTGACGAAGCATGGATGGGCGGTCAAAGCGGCAACACTTGATCAATGTCTGACCATCTGAATCGGCAACGGCGGTGGTAGATTAAGGTGGTAAGGATTCCAAATACTTTAAGTTCTTTTGTGGGGCTGAGGACAGGTTTGCTGTTCGGAGCTTCTGGCGTTGTTCTAGTCCAGGGTGGGGTTTTGGTTTTGGGGTCAAGGCTTTAATACACGGTTCGGTAATGCTTAATGAAGGTGGTTTACTTGATTTTTGGGGGAATTAAGGAAAGCGTGCAGGAGTTACTGTGTTGATGGATTCATGTGGGCATAGGGTGTTTACTGTTGCGAAGTTTTGATGGGGAAGAGAGTTCGGTGGGTGGATTTGTTTACAGAAGGTGCGGTATGTTTAAAGAAAAAGGGAGAAACATAATGGCCTATAAACAAGTGGATTAAGGAAACAGCAATGTTGTTGGTTTTTGTAATTGAAGCCTGGGAACAGTCGGGGGGGGTCGTGGATTAAAGTGTGTTTTAATACACCGTTAATTATTTTAAATGGTAATCAAGAAATAATTGGTGATTAGGAAGAGTTCATGATGAGTGGTTCGGGAAAAGTCACGGTATAAGTGGAGGGTGCCATGTTTTCCGTTTTGACCGGAAGATGGAACTGCGAATTTGCTTTCTTTGTGGCCAAGTCAACATAATGGTTAGTAACGTTAAGATGATTTAAAATTTATAATAATCATTTAACCGATGGGAATCGAATTGATGGTGAATAGCAGGTGAATTGTAGACAAGGGAAAAAGGGGCTATTATTATGATGTTGGAGTGAACAATTGGAAATCGTCAGTTACAGTGGAATCATAACAAAGAGATCTATGTTATGGAGTTGATGCGGCAGATAACAGGATAGTGAAATTCCATGATAAAATCAAACACTTGTTTGATTGTAAACGAAATAAAGGCGGAATCATCAACCGCGAACCAATGTGAGTAAACTCACTCGTTTAAATTTATTTTATAATGTGAAATGGTTGCTCGTTTGAATAGTTGATAAATTGGTTGATATAATCACATCGTTGATTGATTTTTTCATTAATGCGATATTTTTGATGTTACTAACATCTGTGGATGCAGGGAAACAGGTTGGAGGGATCCAACTGGATCCCTCAACATTTTATTTACTGTTTTATTTGATGGTGATATATGTCATGCTACATTATCCATGGTTGAATTTGTGTGTTTGGTTTACCCTGGACTTAGGAACCTGGTATTTTAGATACCGTAAAATATCATCGAATGTGAAAAAGGAAATTAGAATTCAAAAGCAGAGTTTATTTCCAAATTAGAAATAATTTTTTTTTATTTAGTTGCAAATGGAAACCTATTCCATTGGGTAAACCAAGAAAAATGTTATAAATAAAGATATAAATGAAGTGGATCATTAACCATTGGATAAATTAAAATGTGAGTTCAAATATGAATGTATATTTGAAAGTGAGTATCGGTTTTGAAACCAATATTTGGAAATGGATCCGAATTTAGCAAATTACAGAGGAAAGTTTAAAGAAAGATTTTCAAATGCTTAAAATAAAAGAATAAATAGTTTAAAACAAGGAAATATTTTGCAAATAAAATGTATATAAAAAGGGGATTTATAGAAATCGAATTAAGTGGTTAGAAAAATGTATAGTTTATAAATATGTTTAAAGGAGAACTTGAATTGTTTAAAATAAACAGAGTTTATAAATGAACAACGGAAGCGTGTGCGTCGCACACGGTATTTTATTCAAAACAGCAATCATAACGCTGTTGTTATAAGAAATGCTTTTTTAAAATTTTAAACAGCGATTTTAACGCTGTCTTTGTAAGGAATGCTTTTATAAAACTAAACAGCGATTTTAGCGTTGTTGTTATAATAGATGTTGTAAATCTATACAGCAATTTTAGACGCTGCTGTTATAATAAATGTCTTGGTAAATCTAAATAGTAATTTTAACGCTGCCGTTATAATAACTGTTTTAATAGCAATCTTAATGCTATGGTTATGATAAGTGTTCTATAATGCTAGACAGCGATTTTAACGCTGTTGTTGAAAGCAATGTTTTTATAAACCAAACATTTGAAGACAGCGATTATAACACTACCGTTATAATCAATATTTTTATAAAGAAGGTGTGTTCGTAGATCAAATCCGAGAGTCGCGTAAGCCATGTTTGGTTTAAAGTTGTGAGCTCTGACTATTTCAAAGTTAAGAATGTCGTTCAGTTAAGGTCTGAGAGGTAATTATACCCCAACTTGACTGACTGCATTATGGACGGAGAAATGGTTAAGGCTCGATAGCAAGGGTTGGTTAGTGATATCGTTAGTTAACGAATGATTTATGATTTGAGTTATAATAACGATGTTTATAACATCAGTTAATTCAAAGGATTTAGAAATGTTTTCTAACTGGAGTAAAAGATATTTTCTCAATAAAGGAATTATATATATTGGAAATGTTTCCCAATAATCAAGAGAGAAAATAGAGCTTTGAAAGAACATGAAAGGTGGAAAATGGAATTGGAAATGATAATGTAATAAAGAACTAATATAAAAAGGGCCCAGTGTTGTTTAATGCTTGATTGATAGAATTTCCATTTGGAAATAGAACCGTTGATTGTATGGATGTTTCTTTGATAGTTAAATCACCGACTATCAAAGTTTTATTTTTTTATACCTCCGTTGTCAACATGGAGAGACCGGGATCAGATTTGATATCTGAAAACCACTCTGTATTGGCGTAAGCGTTATGAAGCAACTTATGCTGAAGAAAATTGAAGACGGAGTTATGCAAGGGTTATCCTGTTTACGGGATAGTGCCTTCGGTTTGTCCAGACCTAGGACAACTTGTATGGACGAGTGTCTGACAGAGTATTTCCAAAGGGGGTTACGTACGTTGATTCTTTCAAACGTACGAAGTTGGGGGCATAGAAGGGAAGCTTCTTTAGCCTAACAATCTGAGTATTTTTGTGGGAATCAATTAGTGATTTCCGATGGATCTGACGATGTGGCATTCAAAGTGAATGGTGGCCAGATGTTCTGAAAGATAATTCAAACCTCAAGCCTCACAACCCGGGATTGGACAAAAATCGGGCAGGCAGCATGGCTATGTGGGTCGCTCCCATGAGGATGTATAATCACCTATCTAGAGAAATTCCTTTTGCTTCTTAAATCTATCGATGCTGTCCCTTTTCGGGAGGCGGTTGCTGATCCCAACCGTCGTTGGTATACATTCGATACACTCAAGCGAAATGAGCGGTCGGTCATGTGTGGGCCGGGTTGCAAGACGTTCTTGTTGAACCCAGTGTATTCGTCTCTAGAGATACACTATCGGCGGGTGGTCCCATACCTTGTCATGTTGGAAATCCAATCTCCAATAAGAGCCCTGCGGTTTTTGATTTAATATTATATATGGAGCGTGAGATGCAAGCGTTCCGCTAGATTCTATTTATTTGATTTAGACATTATTATAATATCACTGGATTTGATATCAAGATATTCTTGGGTTATCGTAAGGTAAAAACCATCCATGTTTATGTGTGGATCGGTCTTACGATTATCATTTCTTTCGAAAAGATTTTGAAATTTAAACAAATGGTTGGAGTTTACTCACACCAGTCCCATGACTGACCCAGAGTTTATTTTGTTTGTTTTCCCTAAAGTCTTGGGTGCCCAAATTTGTACGGGCAGTCAAGTAGTCGGGATTTTTCAGATTCACCTGGAGGAGATGAAGCAGGAGGCTTCACCTGTTAGCTATAGACTATCATACTTTCCGCTGTGTATTTTGTGTATCTGGAAACAGGTGTTTATAACTGTTCCAGAGATAACTATTGTGCTCTGATGATGGTATGTATATATATACAGTTACTGTTTTATATTTCAAAAGTATGTTATCTAATATATTTTACTCGTTCCGCTGTGAGTTTGTGATCTTCGTTTTCTTCTATTCTAATATTTCTTTCTTTCTATTTCTCATCCTCTAACTTCTTTCTAATAATGATTCGTATTTCTGTGCAATTTGAGTTGGACGTGTGGTGTTATTAGTCGACTCAAAGGGTACGGATTTGCGGGTCGTTTCACCCCCCCCCCCCCCCCGATTCCTCCTCTCCTCTCCCTTCTATCGATACACAGATCGACGCACCCCCCCTTCAGCCCAGAACCCGCCCCCTTCTCCTCCTCAGACCACCGCCGCCCGCCTGCTCCGCCCCCACCTCGCCGGACCCCCCTCTTCCCGTTGCTCCGCCTCTCTCCTCCTAAACCCGCGAGTTACCCAAGCCAACTCCCCCCAATTCGAAGCACCAGTCTCCTGTAGGCCCGCCACCACCCGTACAGCCCGCCACCGACGCCTGTGCGCCACCGCGCCGCAGTTAGGATCGCGATCACCCCCCTTCCTCAGAGAAAATCGATTTGCAGTAAGTCTTTGCTTATATTTTAATTTACCTTATTTATTTACTAGATAATGTGGATTAAAGGATTAGCAAAATAAAGAGAAAGATGATTTTTATATATTGAACTTCGAGTTAAAAATAAGATTTTTATATATTGAACTTCGAGTTAAAAATATGATTTTTATATATTGAACTTCGAGTTAAAAATATGATTTTTATATATTGAACTTCGAGTTAAAAATATGATTTTTACATATTGAACTTCGAGTTAAAAATATGATTTTTATATATTGAACTTCGAGTTAAAAATGTGATTTTTATATATTGAACTTCGAGTTAAAAATGTGATTTTTATATATTGAACTTCGAGTTAAAAATGTGATTTTTATATATTGAACATCGAAGTAAAAATTCGATTTTTACATATATAGTGACTACGGGCAACGAAGATGGCGAAGATGCGATAACGATGAAGATTTCTATCAAAGAAGAGTCAAGATGATTGGATAGCTATCTGTGAGAATTTCTCACCTTTCAATTTCTTTTTCTAGTTATATATATATATACTAGGATGCAGACGGTGTTTAGTAGCACCCGACACCCGTCATCCACAGACCATGGATGGCTTGTTTGTTAAATTGTTTGGTTGTGTAGTTAGTTAAATTATTTTTGTTGAATTGATTTGTTTGGTGAATTTGATTGATGTGTGAATGGCGTGGGCCTTCACTAGACCGGGGATAAGGCTAGGCCTTGTCCCGTTTCTAGTATCGTGCCGTTATGCCGCCGAAATTTTCTAAAATATGTTAGAAAAATAAAAATATCATTTTATCGAAGAAATGAATTGAATAGAAATTCATATGTTGAAATAAAATGTTTTACCATTAAAAATATAATTTTTAACGTCAATGTGAATAAATAAATATTCATTTACAAACCAGACGGTTTGTTTATGTACACCTATTTGAAGGACATTGATTGGGACGATAAATTTTACACATCGCCCAACTGCATAACTAAATCTGTGTTTGATTGTTTGAAACCCCACATGGGTGTTGGGATGAAATATGAAGTTCACTCATCCTGATTAATTAAATATGTCGATCGATTGATTGACAGGCTGTTATAAGCGTTAGATACCTATATTTGATGCTTATACAGTGAAGTGCACTTTGGTTGATGTTTGATTATTTTTCAATGCTATTATATACATGTGTTGTATGAAAATCCATATAATTAACTTTATATGGTAATTGATTGGGCCTCATTCCAATTTGAAAGATAAAGAATAATATAAAATAAAGGTTCATGTGTTGACTGTACTCATCCGTTGAGATTAGTCATGTGTTGAACGAAATATTTTTATAATAAAATTTATATCTTTATCAATATAACATAAAGGTTCATGTGTTGACTGTACTCATCCGTCGAGATTAGTCATGTGTTGAACAAAATATTTTTATAATAAAATTTATATCTTTATCAATATAACATAAAGGTTCATGTGTTGACTGTACTCATCCGTTGAGATTAGTCATGTGTTGAACGAAATATTTTAATAATAAAATTTACGTCTTTATCATATATAGAATTAGAAACTAACTGGAAAATAGATGAGATGAGTGGTCTCCTGAATATCGATCTGATGTTGGTTTCGGCCTTCGGGGTTAATATTCAGGGAATCGTTCTCTTACTAATTTACAGTTGGAGTCTGATTTAATATCAAACGATAGATACCTTAATTTTATAAAATATTAAATAACAAAAATAGCCACACGTGGACAGTACTCATTCGTTGAGATTAGTCGTGTGTGGAGAAAATAAATAAATATTCATTTGTCGAGTAGAATATTTGAAAATAGAATTATATGAAGCCGTGTTGATTAGATTCACGCCATTTTGATGTGAACGATATTTATATCGATTTTAAACGATTTCGAAATGAATTGAATATATAACGATTTCGAAATGAATTGAATATATAACGATTTCGAAATGAATTGAATATATAACGATTTCGAAATGAATTGAATATATAACGATTTCGAAATGGATCGATTAGAAAACTAATTTGAATTGAATCGAATAGAAAACGACTTTGAAATTGAATTGAATCGAAAACGAATTCAAATTTAATAGAAAGCGAAGTGAAGTGAATTCAAATTGAATTGAATAGAAATGAATTTTAAAACGAATTTATAAAGAAGAATTCAATTTTGATTTGAATTGAAATGGAAGTTGAATTTGCTTTTGAAACGAATTTAAAACTATTTATATAATTCGTTTAAAAATGGAAATCGACGAAATATATATTATATATATTATATATATAATATAATGGCCTGAATAGAACGCGCCGCGCCGCGGTAGTTCGTGAATTTCGACCATTTATTTCAAACGGACATTACGGGAGATCCGACCGTCGGATTCTCCTAAAACCGGAACCGTTGGGTTCGTATCGAAAAGAGCTTTCTAATGAATATTAGAAATTTGAAATCTAACGGTTGGATTTGGAGATATGTCCAAATCAAATTTGAAAAAGGTCGCTGTAAGTGCAGTTCGATGGCCATTGTTGGAAATCGACTGTACGGGCCTTGATAAAATTATTAAAAATATCAATAATTTGTGTAAAATCATAAGAAATGATTTGGGAAAAATTGGGATGAAAAAAACTCCATATTTGAAAAGATAAAAGTAGATTTTTATCGAAATTAACTAGTTTGAACTCAATTTAAAACCCGGGTTTTTTATTTTTAAATAATTAAATTAGATTTAAAAAGGGGTTTTAAATAATCGGAATTTCTAACATATAACGATTGGATTTGAAATGGGTTTATCGTGAACTGTGTTTTAAATAACACTAGTTCTTTAACCCGATAATAAATAGAATGTGATTTGGGTTTGTCGTGAACTGTGTTTTAAATAACACCTAGTTCTTTAACCCAGTAAAAGGAGTTTTAATGAATCTGCAATTAGATTGAAATTCGAATTGATAATCTAAATTATCAAATTTGACAAACGAACGAGAATGGAGTATTACCAATTTGCTCCAAAGCGATAGTTAAATCTTTAATTAGATTTGAACGTGAAATGGTAATTAATTTTACCGATAACACCGTGGTGTTAGATATGGAGTATTACCATTTTTGCTTCATGGGATGAATAGGTTGGGATTGGGAAATAAATAATTACTTCGGTGTGGTTCGCTAATCTCGACTAGTTTAGAAAAACCATAATTTGGTTTGAACGACATCCAAAGGAAGATTAAAGGATAAATTTTAAAGAATTTATCTTGGATAAAATTAGTGGGAACCTTTCCCTAAGAATGTGAAATTTAGAAACTAGCTGTAGGTTGGCTAAGAAGAATGGTTTCCTGGGTATTGATCTGATGTTGGTTTCGGCCTTCGGGGTTAATATTTGGGAAATTGTTCTCTTGCTAATTTGCGGTTAGTGACTAATGAATTGGAATGAGGCGTATGTTGTGTTAGTGTAACATTTGTTTTAATATACGCGGGTTGTTCGGAAAGTCCGGGTTTACACCCATTCTGAATAACCGATTCGACGATATGTCGAAGATGAAGACGGTGGTTGAAGACCGGAAGTCTTCACATCGTTTGGATAATTATTGACGATCCTGATTGGGCAGTACACCCAAGAGGATGGAAATAGTTGGTGGTCGTCCAGACGTACCTGGAGATGGATGGATATGCGAGGAAAGTGCCTCCGGTTTCGTTCAGACCCAGAACGGACTTGTAAATGGATTGTGTGTCTGACATTGGATTTTATTCTGTGTTGATTGATTTCTGTTAAATATATATCTGTTTGGCGGCGGAGAATTTATTCTCTTGCTTAACGCCCTTCTCTGAGACGTACGAGCTTAGAGGTTATATATCGATAGATACCAATCGCATAGCATGAATTGCCTATGTGGCATACTGAGTTGCAATGATCAGGGCTTCTGTTGAAAAGCAAAGTCTTGTGGTTGATGATCAAAGCACAGCCTACGTGGAAGCTTTGTGTATAGCGTGAATTCGCGAGCCTCACACCTCGGTATGAGTTAAAAACGGGATACGGACTGCAGGGAGAGCACGACGTTTCTTTCTAGCTTTGGTGGTGTCAGTGACTTACCAGCCCTGACATTTATATACTTTTCACCTTTGTGGTTGTTGGAATGCGAGGCGCCTCGATTATAGGTCTGTAAGGACCGGGAAACGTGTGTTCAGGCATAATTAATCCTCTAACGTAAGTGAGGACCGGCCCTGAAGCATCCAGGGGTTGCCCAGAGTGCGTAACCCTGGGACATTTGCTAGAGTGTCTCGAACGCGGAGAGGAGCTTGCCCCTTGCCTCGACTCATGACGGAATCCAATTTCCAATACGTGTAATTCGGCTTTAATTGTAGAACTAGTATGGCGACATAGTAGATGGTAGCTATGCCGCCTATGATTTATATTTATGGTTGAAATGTTTTAACACTATACACTTATTGTAGTATCAAATGATTTGTTTTAAACGTACCAAGCATGTTTGGCTATTATAAGGGAAAACCCTATCCTCCGGCTTGCGTTGCATTGTGTGATGGGACCTGGGTCTTATAATAGCTTCATTTTTCGAAAAAGCATTGCGTTGTTTATTCTATGCACTGGTATTCTTGGGAGGAAGCCCGTTCCGTGTTATACGGTGTGGTCCCTTGAATTACCCTCTTTTAAAATAAAGTTTTAATAACTGTTTTAGTTCTCACACCAGTCACATGACTGACCTGGAGTTTATTGTTTTAACCTAAACTCTGGGTGCCCTTATTTTCGACACGGGCAGCTAGTAGTTTTGGTTTTGCAGATTTATATTCACAGGATCCTGGTTTGCAGCTGGAATGATATCTGGAAAGCTCTGTATCCGTATATCACCTTCAGTTGTGCTTTGTATTTCTTTTTCCGCTGCTATGTAATTTATTGTAATCTCTGATATTTATCGAATGTAATTTATTCATTATACTCTGTATATTCTTGTATCTGATGGAATTATTGTAATAGCAATGAAATGTTCTTCTGTTTGTGTTCTGTTTTGTCCTGTTCTCAAACAGTCAGGGGTTTCGAACGGTCTAGATTGGTTTAGCGACTGATTCGGATCGAGCGAAATTCACGGCCGTCACATTCGTTATAAAACATCAATACCTCTCCTTCTACTTAAAACTAAAATCGAAAGCTTCCTGGTTCCCAAAATAAAATGGCGGCCGATGTATATAGAAACCCAAATCGCAAGGGGAACCGTGGATCCCGAAGCCTGAAATCGCGACTGTGAAGCAAAGAGCGATAGAAAGAAGAGGGGTAGGGAGGCGCTGTTACCCATAAGTGGAGGGCGATGTTGGTTTTCATGAATTAGGTGATCTAGGGTTCGTTCGAATGTTGATTTGGGATGTTCGATTTTCTACAAGCGAAGTTAGGCTTAAGGCTTTCGATGAGGTGGGTATCGCGACTCCCTAGGGTTGATTGAACGGCAAATTATGTTGTTCTAGTGATGCTCGAAGTTTCCAGAAGCTGAACGGGGTGTGAAGCTTTCCGCGTTCAAGTATGGAGGGGCGACACTAATTTGAAGTCGCGATGGGTTAAGGTCGAGCTGATTTGTGGCGCTGAGGAACTGGCGTAATGGGAAGGACTTCGATGATCTCTTGAGTGGTGTGATGCTGCGATGATGGAGCGAGGTACGTAGAGATGTGTCAGGATTGGTGCGCGATGTGGTAAAAGGCATTCGAAGCTCCAGACCGTCGATCGATTTGCTGTAGCATTCATGGGTTCAGATGGAGTCGCGAGTGGTTGAGTCAGACTGAGGGCGAAGTTTTGTTGTCGTGAGGCAATTCAGCAGTGAGAGGTGACGTGGTATTAGCTGTAATATGAGCATGGTACATTATGTGGTTCACACAAAGGAGATCTTCTAGACATGGGATACATGAAGCAGGTTCTGGTCTTGGGATGGCGAACTAAAGTGGGTTTTGAAAGATGAATTTGGGTTCGACAGTTGACATGAGAAAGTCTGGTCTTGTTAGGAATGAGCTAAAGTGGAATTTGTTTCTAGTATGATAAAGCTGAAGAGGTTTTTTTTAGGAGGGAGGCGCTGTATTGTCGAGTTTTGGGGAAAAAGATGATAGCAGCGGTTGTGAGTGGCCTGGGGTGTTGGTGCTCGACAGTTCGAAAATGAAGAAGTTATAAAAAGGAGAAATGGCTTAAGGTAAATTATGGTAATAAAATTTTAATTAACAAGTTAAAGCACATTTAAATTTTATCAATTTTTTTAACATGTCTATATATTTCATACGATAACAGTGTCGATAAAATGGAGTACTGGAAATCCTACGGGAAATTACCTTGCAGTGTAATTGGATTAAGTCAGAATAGATCGGAAAAACCACGGTGAGTAAATCTCACTCACCTTTTATTTAAAATTATTTTTATCCGTTAAAAATAATTGTTGTTGCTTGTTTGGATTTTTCTGGTTGCTTTAAATATATTAGTTATTTAGGGTTGACTATTATATATATATTGGGTTGATGATTGGTTGGATTCCCACAGTCTCATTAGTGGATGCCCGCAGTTTCATAGCGGATGATTTCCCTATGCGCCCAACAAATATATATTAGTGGATGACCTTCATACCGCGATATCCTGCCTCAAAGCAGGATGGGTATTACTATGTTGATAAACGTCTGTGGATTTAGGAAAACAGGTTGGAGGGATCCAACTGGATTCCACAAAAATATATTATCTGTTTTGTTTATTTGTTTGCATATTTACCGTCATATATGATGTGTTAGAAAACCTGAAATAAATAATTGGTTGTTGGTGTTTAAATATCACTCGGCCCAAATGTTGATATTTAAAAATATCATGAAAAGGAATTTTGCAGATTTAAAAAGGAAATTATATTTTTTTATAAAATAGAATTTGAAATTTGAATAAAAGAAATTCAAATAGAATTTGAATATGAGAAATTCAAATAGAATTTGAATATAAGAGAAATTGAAACAGAATTTGAATAAAGAAAATTCAATGAAAATTAAATATGGACTTTGAATGTAGAATTCAAAGAAAATTAAATATGGACTTTGAATGTAGAATTTAAAGAGAATTAAATATAGACTTTGAATGTAGAATTCACAGAGAATTAGAAATAGACTTTGAATATAGACTTCAAATGGAATTTAAACTATGGAATTTGAATATAGACTTCAAATGGAATTTAAACTATGGAATTTGAATATAGAATTCAAATGGAATTTAAATAATAGGATTTGGATATAGAATGCAAAGAGAATTGAAATGGGGTTTGAATATAGAATTCAAATAAATTGAAATGGTGTTTGAATATAGAATTCAAATAAATTGAAATGGGATTTGAATATAGAATTCAAATAAATTGAAATGGGATTTGAATATAGAATTCAAAAAGAATTGAAAGGAGAATTTGAAATAGAAAATTGGAAATCATTTCGAAATGGGAACGACGAAATATATTTCGAAATGTGGATTTTTAAACAGAATAGAAATAAATCAAAAGGATTTATAATTTATAAAAAGAAATTTAAATTAAATATAGAAGATCGATGTATAAATAAATTTATTTCCGAGTTAGGGAAAATCGACAATTTTAGAAAATTGGAAATTTTATGTTGAATTGGGAAAAATTGATTTGATATATATTAAAAATATATCAGAATGGAGTTGAATTTATTATAGATGAAGTTTAAACATTTATATTTTTAAATATAATTAAAACGAATTCGCCGCAGTGCTGCAGTTCGAAAATTGGCATTTTGAACTTCAATTGAGTATACAGAACTCAATTGAAGTCGGAATTCTTTGAAACAAGAAACGTCAGGACCGATTTGATAATAGTTTTCTAATGGAGGAGAAAAATCTGGATTTCATCGAATAAATTTTGAGTTATATCAAAATTAACTTTTCAGAAAAACAGTGCCATAACCATTTAAAAACCATAACGGTTTATTTAATTTTATAAAAGGATTTTAAGCGAATAAAATCCGAATTTCTATTTAGAAAATTTCAGATTTTGAGTTGTAGATTATATGTGAACTCAGGTGGAGTAATGAATTAATTTTTGAAACAGAAATCAGATTTTTGATTAATGAATAGAATTAACTAAATTGAATAGTAATTAGTTAATGAGATTTTGAATTGATATTGGGCTTTGAATAAGTGAATTCGATTTGAAAATTTATATTCGAAATCGGAAAGGAAACTAGAATTGAAATTGAAAATTCAATTTGGTTATGAGAAAGTTAAATATTTTATTTGAACATGTTATGTTCAAACAAAGAAGTGAAATATGCAAAATAGCTAATAAAAGAATAAATGAGTGAAACTGAATTCAAACGATTGGATTGAGTTAAATTGAATTGAAAACAGGTGAGCATGTGTTAGACAGGGATGGGATGAAGTATATGAAGATTTTAATTTATGTGCCCGAAAAAAGGTACATGTTTAAATTCATATACGAGATTTTATACGCTGTATCGGCAAGCCGCTTGGCTTTTTCTTCTTCTTTTGGATTGGTGAGGGCCATGGGAGGCAATTTGAAATATCCCGATGCTCCCGGTACAAAGGAGGTTATGGCGAAAATTTCCAGAAATTTAAGGAGTTAGAATATTTTTAAGAAATTTTGATAGTTAGAAATCAATATATCAATATATATTGAATTCAATAAGGAAACGAATTTAAAATAGAATATTATAAACAAAAAGGAAATCGATAAGCTGGTAATAGAAAGAGAAACATACATACGTTTAAAAATGAATAATTGGTTTTTATAAAGTTGATTACTCGGGGTAAGTGGTTTTGTCTGTTTTGAAGTTAATGATGTTTTTAGTCAAGGTCTGAGAGGTAATTTTACCCCAACTTGATTGATTTCATTTTTAATTGATAAATAGCAAGATCCAATTTCAAAGAGAAGTGTTGGGTAATAGTTAGTTGAATAAAATATTTTGGGTTGTTGTAACGATGTTTTACACAACAGTCGTTTTAACCCAAGTGATGGAATTTTGGAAATATAAAAGTAAATATTTCCTGAGTATAATTAAAGTAGTCGGGAAAGAGATAAGTGATTGAAATTGTTTCAATTTCAAATAGAATATATTTTCTAAGTGTAGAAAATAAAATAAGGTGAGATATAGAAATGTTTTCCAAAGAATGTAAGAGACCGAGATGATAATGGAAGATATTTGTTTAACAAATATTGATAAGGAAATGGAAAGGGTGATTTAATTAATGAATGGTAATCAAGGGGCCCAGTGATTGTTTGATTGTTTGAATGGATGTTTGTTTTTCTTCGATAGTAAAATAACCGACTATCGAAGTATTTGCCAATATCGTTGTCAATATGGAGAGACCGGTTGGATTATTATCTGTGAACCACTCTGTATTGGCAGTAGCGTTGCGAATCAGATTATACGAAGGTAATCGAAGATGGTGTAAAGTGCAAGGGATATTTCTATTAATAGAAATTGTGCCTTCGGTTTCGTTCAGTCCTTGAACGAACGTATATGGACGGATGTCTGACAAAGTACTTCCAATGATCGAATATGTTGATCTGTAAAAATATTTATGGTGGCAACGGATTTATTCCCTTGGCATAACATCCAGAATATTTGTGCAAATCAATTAGTGATTAACGGATCTAACAATGTTGCATTCAAAGTGATTGTGCTATCAATGAATAGAAAGTAATCGTAGCCTCAGGCCTCAACAACCGGGAAATGACAAAAATCGGGCAGGCAGCATGGCTATGTGGGTCACTCCCATTAGGGTGTATTATCACCTATCTAGAGATTCATTTAATTCCTTATTCTATTCGATGCTGTCCCATTCGGGAAACGGTTGCTAATCCCAAACGTTGGTGATATACATTCGATACACTAAAGCAAAATGAGTGGTCGGTCATGTATGGGCCGGGTTGCAAGATGTTCTTGTTGAACCCAATGTATTCCTCTCTAGAGATACACTATCGGAAGGTGGTTCCATACCTTGTCATGACGGAAATCCAATCTCCAATAAACGCCCTGCAGTTTTTGATTTTATATTATACATGGAGCGTGAGATGCAAGCGTTCCGCTAGATACTATTTATTTGATGTAGACATTATTATAATATCACTGGATCTGATATCAAAGATATTTTGGGTTATCGTAAGGTAAAAACCGTCCGTGTTTATGTGTGGATCGGTCTTACGATTATCATTTCTTTCGAAAGAATTTTGGAAGTTAAACAAATGGTTGGAGTTTACTCACACCAGTCCCATGACTGACCCAGAGTTTATTTTGTTTGTTTTTCCCTAAACTCTTGGGTGCCCAAATTTGTACGGGCAGTCAAGTAGTCGGGATTTTAAAGATTCACTTGGAGGAGCTTGGAGCAGGAGGCTTTAGTGTTAGATATATAGTATTTTTATTCCCGCTGTGTTGTAAGTGTTGTACTCTGATAACTATATGTTATACAGTGAAAATTGTGTATTTCAAAAATTATGTTATATAATATATTTTATTCGTTCCGCTGTGAGATTTGTCTTCTTTGTTTTCTTCTATTCTAATATTTCTTTCTTTCTATTTCTCATCCTCTAACTTCTTTCTAATACCGATTCGTTTTTCTGTGCAATTTGGGTTGGACGTGTGGTGTTATTAGTCAACTCAGATAGTACAGATTTGCAGGTTGTTACAGTATTAGAGCTTAAATTACCCGGTTATGGGTAGACTATACATATGAGGGATGTACTTGTTATATTGAAAAAAGGTTTTCAAGATGTTTTATTATATATTAATTTATTTAAAGTATATGTATCTCTATAGAGTAGCATATGTAGACCCATCTAGGAGAGGACTGACCTCAATTTCTAGAAATACCCAAGAAATCATACAGTGATTTAGCAACTTCCTCATCAATTTAGAAATCGGTAAGCACATAATGGTTATGAGAACCATAAGCTTGGGAAAAGTGGAAAGGATTTAAACTCGCTATTTAATAGGTAGTAAATGGAAGTTAATTTATTTACTTGATTATCATTTATAGGGAGGATAAGAGAGAAATAAATAGAAAGAATTTGGAATAGGTGTCCGCTAGGATAACCAATAATATGGACAAATTTGTCCATTCGTAAGAATATCTTGATTTTTAAGGAAAAATGAAAATACACCTTTTGTTAAATAGTATAAACTTCCATAATACTAAATATGGAAATCTGAAATTTTAAAGATTCATAAATGGTCAATAAGTGAAAAGATATTGAAAATGGAACATATTAATGAAGTGGTTAACATCATATAATGACCCGAACTTCCCCGTGAAGGAAAGCCCGGATTGCTTTGAGAACACGACAAATCAGAACACAAACAGAAGAATATTTCATTGCTTATTACAACAATTCCATCAGAATACAAGAATATATAGAGTATGAATAAATATTACACATTTATAAAATATCAGAGATTTAAATACATTACTACAGCGGAAAATAATACAAAACACAACTGAAGGTAATAAACGGATACAGAGCTCTCCGAATATCATTCCAGCTGTAAACTAGGATCCTGTGAATATAAATCTACAAAACCAAAACTACTAGCTTCCCATGTGGAAAATAGGGGCATTCAGAGTTTAGGTTAAAATAACAAACTTCAGGTCAGTCATGTGACAGGTGTGAGAACTAAAACAGTTATTTAAAACTTTACTTTAAAATAAGATAAATCAAGGGACTATGCCGTATAAAATGGAACGGGTTTCCTCCCAACAATACTAATGCATATATTAAAACAGCGCAATGCTTTTTGGAAAAATGAAGCTATTACAAGACCCAGGTCCTATCACACAATGCAACGCAAGCCGGGGGATAAGGTTTTACCTTATAATATCCAAACATGCTTGGTACGTTTAAACAAATCATTTGATACTATTATAAGTGCATAGTGTATAAAACAACTTCAAATATGAATGTATCAATCCTAGGCAGCATGGGTACCATATATCATGTCGCCAATACTAGGCTCTACAATCAAAACTGAAAAGTCACATATTAGAAGTTGAATTTCCATCTGTGAACCGAGGCAAGGGATCGTCCTCACCGCTTCGGGACAATCTAGCTTACCATGTCTCAGGCAAGTACTCTGTCAAGCCTTTGGATCGTCAGGGCCGGTCCACTCGATGTGGATTAAAATGCCTGAACACTGCGTTTCCCCTCCCTATGGGACGTAAACTGGCCATATCCGACCAAACCATCGGCCTCAGAATGACCAATATAACCGAGGCGCCTCACTATCTATCATCCACATAAGTAAAATGCCAAGGCGTATAAAACCACTGACACCACTCCTAGCTAGAAGGAAACGCATGTCCTCCCTGATGTCCTCTCCCCTTTCTGATTCACACCGGGGTGTAAGGCTCGCGAATTAACGCTACACAAAGCTATGCAATATTAAAGTCGTGCTTTGATCATCAACCACAAGACTCTGCTTTTCAACAGAGCCTTGATCATTTGCATCTCAACATGCCACATAGGCAATTCACGCTATGCAACCAACGTCTATCAATCACACAGAATGAAATCCGATGTTAGACACACATCCATTTACAAGTTTGTTCTGGGGCTGAACGAAACCGGAGGCACCTTATTCCTCGTCCGGTATGTCCAATACTGGAGAGAGGCCCTCGCATATCCGGTCGATCTCCAAGTACGTCAGGATGATCACCACTTATTACCTTGTCTTGGATGTACAGCCCAATCAAGACATCAGTAATCATCCAAACGATGTGAAGACCTCCAGTCTTCCACCACCATCTTCATCCTCAACATATCATTCAATCAGTTATTCAGAATGGGATAAACCTGATCTTTCTTAATAACTCGCGTATACAATAAACAAGTGCTATAAAAACATAACATACGCCTTATTCCAATCCAGAATATTTCTTTATTCAAATATTCTCATACTTTGGGAAAGGTTCCCATTAATTTTATCAAAGATAAATTCTTTAAATTTATTCTTTAATCTTCTTTTGAATATCATTTCAAACCAAATTTTGGTTTATCTAATCTAGTCGGGATTAGAGAGCCTTACTGAAGTAATTATTTGTTTTAATTTCCCAATCCTAACCTATTCATCCCATGAGGCTAAACTGATAATACTTCATATCTAACACCACGGTGTTATTGGTAAAATTAATTACCATTTCACGTTCAAATCTAGTTAAAGATTTAACTATCGCTTGGAGCAAAACTGGTGATACTCCATTCTCGATCATTTCATGAATTTGATAAATTTAGTTATCAAATTCACCTTTCAATCTTTTTAAAGATTCATTAAAACTCTAATTCAGTTTTAATTTCCAAAAATCATTACTTAATGATTATTTAATCTAGGAAATAAATCCTGTCTTTAACCGGGTTAAAGAACTAATGTCATTTAAAACACAGCTCACGATAAACCCAAAATCACATTGCATTAATTATGGAATCTTCACGGAAAACAGATCAATATATATAATTGATATAAGCTTCCATATCCTACTAATAATATAAATGGAATAATGGCAAAGCCTTTTAAATTCCATATATATTAGCAGTCTTCCTCCACAGAAATTCACTTCGATTATTACCAAATCGAATTCCATTCCATTCCAATTTATTTTATTAAATTAAAAAACTTTACTTTGGAAAATCTCCTTTAAATCTTAACAAAAGATTTATAAATTCTAAATCATATTTCACAATAAATCGGGTTAAAGAACGAATGTCGTTAAAACACAGTTCACGATAAACCCAATTCACATCCGATTTTATTCCAACTATTAAATATAATTGGAAACTCTAACAATCTTAATTAAAAGATTTATTCTCTTCACATAGGGTTCAAGAACGGTGTTACTGAAGACACCATTTACAACAAACCGAAAATCCCATTTGATATTAAATACAAGACTCTGAATAGAAAATATATCGGCTTATATTCGATATCAAATACTACAACCAACGAATATCATATTGGAAATAACGATATGACTATATCTTTCAAATTTCCATAAAATATCTGTATAATCATGAAATCCAACATCGAAATATTCCAAAGATAATTTCGATTCAAATCCATTCCATTTTATATATTGGAAATTCTGGTTATTTTTAAAACCATTACAAATCCAATTTATTTATTTTAAAAATAATTGGATTATAATTCTGTAACGACCCTTATTCTACGCATCATAGGATCGTAGGATATTTATTTCTTTCACATACGAAGTCGTATGGTCATGTAACTTTGGGAGACGACTATTGGGGTCATTTCCCATGTTCATGATTTTTCTCGATTTTTAAATGACCATTTTACCACTAGTTGGCACTGTTTTGGCCATAACTTTTGACTGGAAAGGAATTTTGACCTGAAGCCACTTCCATTGGCTTCGGATGATGGTTTCTCTTTCCGTAGAGTGGTCACATTAGCCAAACGGACTTACCATTTGGGAGATATGGCTGAAACAAGTTTCAGATGGTGAAAAACAGCTTAATTGGGCTTAACCGGGTGATTAGCAGCTAGGCCCAGAGGGGAATTTCGGGTTTAGAGGTATAGGAGGACTGATTAGGGTTAGGTTATCACTTTCATTTTAGTTTTGAGCCGCCACAAACCTCCTTGAGACCTTAGTAATGGCTTCCATCCTCTAAAACCACTCCAAAACACATTTTAGTGAAGATTAAGCCTAAACTACATCAAAGCAAGGCCAAATAGCAACAAAGCAAGGTTGGAGCTGCTGCTATACATAGGAATTCGACCCAAACAGAGAGTATAGCAGATTTGGTGTTTCATTTGTGGCCAAGGTGAGTGATTTGCATCGTTTTTGCACTAATTACGGTGATTAAGGGTAATTAGTGAAGATTAGCGAATTTATACGTAAATAAATTCTGGAAAAATTCTTAAAATTCTAAAATAATGTTTTAAGGTTCTGTTAGAAATTTGGGTTAATTTCGATGTGTTTTGCTAATCGTATGCTTAAACATGATTAAGAGGGATTATAGGAAAATGTGAGGTTTTAGCCACTTTTGATCCATTTTGGTTCATTTGAATTGTTGTTAGGTGTTTGTGGTTGTTCTTACATGTTGCTATGACTCTATGGTATGTTTTATGATTGATTAGAATAGTTAGATTGGTCGAAAATGCCGTCGAATGGCGTAGAAAGCTCGCTGGAAAGTTGCAGAAGTGTGCAGGTTCCGAACCGGTTCGGATCGGAGAAAGGGGTCGGATCGGATTTATGAACTGACCAAGGGAATTAGAACTGGATTGGGACTTGTCACTGGAGGAGACTTGGCGAGAAGGAAGGCCGTTTACTTGGAGTTGGAGTGGACAAGGGGATCGGATCGGAAGAAAAATTGGGGGCCAGATCGGATCGACTTGGAGATGCAGGGCTCGGATCGGAAGTAAACATTTGGGAGAACTAGCAAGAGGGAAGGCCACGCGGATCAGATGGCAAGGAGGGATCGGATCGGAGTAGATGGAAAACGAGGGAGCTGATCGGAGAAAACTGGAAGGAAGACAGCAACCCGACCGGACCCGGAGGAGGACACCGACCCGACCTGAAGTGGAATACCCGACCCGAACCGAATGGAAAGATGACAAGGAAGGAGGACCGAACCGAACCGACGAGGGTAATGACCACCGAACCGAACCGTATTCTAGGGCTGCTACTGCACGACAACTCTTCTGAAGATCCACTCCAATTCGATCAAAACCCGAGATGCAAAGGAAGTCCAAATGAGGAGCTTTGACTCAGGATCCAGCTGGGAACCAATGAGTGGGCTTCATGATTGGGCTTTGCTGCGGGACGCGTGCCAAGGGGTTATCGACGTCTATAGCTTTGGACCACTATGGTAGGAGGTACGAAGGCGGATTCAGGGCCATTATGGCATCGGTAGAACCAAGGGCTACAACCAATGAAGTGGATCATTGAAATGTTTGGTCATGACTCCATATGTTTAGCTTGGTCATGGCAGGGTTTCTACAAGTTGGGATTCGTCGTTACCTCAATTTGTCTAGTATTCCAAGGTGGTAGATGTCGTACGCTTTATGCACTGAGTGAGAGATGTGAGGATGGTTGCTATGGTTGATTTGTTTGCTATCATTATGACATGCACACCCCACCCCCGTATCCTTACACCCTTTATTATGGCACCTTGGAGTATTGTACGGTACGTGGTACTAACTCTTTGGTTGCAGGTCCAGGTTCAGGTATGGCTTAGTATACCTGTTATTATTCTGTTTAGATGCTTATCGCTCATACCAGGCTTTATGTCTGACCCAGAGTTTTATGTCTCCTCTTATTACTCTAGGTGCTCACACGAGCAGACTAGAGACAGGTTAGCTGGTGATGCACAGGTAGATGATCCGGAGACGGGCAGGAGGCTTCCACGTACTATATACATAATATTCTCCCTGCGTTGTTGAAGATCACTGCTTGGGCATTGTTGGTGTATCTTCTACTTTAGCTTTCTTTTGTTTAGAGACAATAAATTTGGAAAATTGTAATAAGCTGTATATGGATTTCCGCTGCTCTGATGATTGATGTTGATTTTATTTATCAGCTTATGCACCGTCTCGCCTGTTTTATGTCAAGTATGTTATTATTATATTTTATCCCATGCGCTGTGAGGCATTCTACAGGTTCCTTGATTAGTTCATTCACTTCTTTCTTTTCTTCTGACGACCGTTCTGTGCTAGCTGGGCATGTGTACAGCGCACTTTCGGAGGAAATGCAGGCTGGTGCGGGACGGGCCGTCACACTTGGTATCAGAGCTCTAGGTTGCATAATTAACCTAGGGAAGTCATCAGGGAGAGATAATATACATATACGAGAGAGCGTATTTGTGATTACTTTGGTTTTTGTTTTAAAGCTATATATATATACTATTGGTAGTACTAGGATGAAGTCGTACTGCACTAGCACCACTATGGAGTCGTTAATCGTTTCCTTTTTCAGATTGACGATGAGCCGATATACTAGAGGTGCTGGTAGGGGAGCCAACAATGGGAATGCTGCTGACATGAGGACGATGTTTACTGACCTCATGAGAGAGATGCTTAGAGATGTACAGAGGGTAGCTCCCAATGGTGGAAATGGTGGTGGTCCAATAGTGCAGGAGCCAAGAGTCGACTTCGCCAAGCTGAATAAGGATTATACTAGTCTTGGTGGGAAGTCATTCCACGGAACGGAGTCGGCTACGGATGTTCAGGATTGGTTGGATAGTTGCGAACGTATCTTCGAGGATTTGGGTATCGAGGATGCGATGAAAAGAAAGCTAGCGTCCCGTCAGTTGCAAGGGCGGGCAATGAATTGGTGGAATGCTATAAAGGCAGCCACTCCCGAAGATCAGATTACTTGGGAGCAGTTTAAGGCTCGCTTTAGCGAGAAGTTCATTCCAGCTGCTCAGAAGTCAATGTTGTTTAAGAAATTCCTGGAGCTCAAGCAGAATGGAAGAGCTGTCTCGGAGTATATTGCTGAATTTGACACTTTGTCAAAATATGGGTTATCTCTTATTGATACTGCCGAGAAAAAGAATGAGAAATTCATAACTGGTTTGGATCAGTACTTGGGGGAAAGACTTATTAACCACATCGATGAGACGTTTGAGTCGATTGTGGGGAAAGCGCTAAGATCAGAAAGTCTCTACCCTAAGTCGAAGACTGAGGTTGCATCTGCAGAAGAGCCAAAACCACAAGCAAGTGGTGGAGGAAAAGGTGGTTCCCAGAATAAGAGAAAGCAGAATCAGGCTAAGGATGGCCAGAAGAAAAAGAATAAGCAAGATGTGGAGTGCTTCAGCTGTGGTAAGAAGGGCCATTATGCTAGTAATTGTCGGGCCAAGCCAGCGGATAGGAAGTGCTTCAACTGTGGCCAAATGGGACATCATAAGGACAAGTGTCCACAACCCCCTAAAGAAAAGCAGAGGGTGAAAGCATATGCCCTTAATGCTATTCCTTCTTCGTCGAATGCCCCAACCGCGGCGGAGAAGGGAAAGAATGTCGTCATTCAAGGTATGCTTTCTGTTTATGATGTTCCTGTTAGAGTTTTGTTTGATACCGGAGCTTCCAGTTCTTTCATATCTAGTGACCTGGTAGATAGGTTGGGATTGGAGCCCGAGATTGTCGATAGACATTTAGTAGTGACGAACCCGATTGGTGGTTCGACTAGCCTTAGCATGATTTGTCGTAATGTGGTCTTATCGAGTCATGGATGCATGTTTGTTTGTGATTGCTTTGTTTTGGGCTTTACTGGGTTTGGCATTATTTTGGGAGTAGATTGGCTCCGAAGATACGGGGTGGTGGTAGACTGTGAGGGCTTTTTGGTGACAGCTAGAGCGGATGATGGGCGGAGGATAGTGTTTGGTGGTCTACCCAGTGAGGGGGTATTGGCTAGTTTTCTAAACTCCCTCGACATTCCGCATAGTGAGTTGTCAGGTTTGCCCGTGGTTGGCCAGTATCCGGAAGTTTTCGAAGAAGTGACCGGACTTCCACCACACTGAGAGATTGAGTTTCGTATTGATTTGGTAAAGGATGCCAGGCCTATAGTGATGCCACTTCGTCGTATGGCACCAAGAGAGCAGCGAGAGCTCGAGGTGCAAGTCAGCGATCTTTTGAAGAAGGGATTTATCAGAAGGAGTGTTTCTAAATGGGGAGCACCAGTTGTATTTGCTACCAAGGCGGATGGTTCCCTTCGTTTGTGTGTAGACTGCCGCGAATTGAATAAAGTGACGAGGAAGAATAAGTATCCTCTACCGTGGATAGATGATTTGTTCGATCAGTTGAGTGGCGCGAGGATATTTTCTCAGTTGGATCTCGCGACAGGTTTTCATCAGCTTAGAGTGGAAGCTTAGAGTATAGCTAAAACGACATTTCGAACGCCGTCTGGATTTTATGAATGGTTGGTTATGCCATTTGGGCTGACCAATGCCCCAGCATATTTTGTGGATCTTATGAATAGGGTATTCAGAGATCAGTTGAATAAGTTCGTCCTTGTGTTCGTTGATGATATTTTGGTCTATTCGAGGACAGAGGAAGAACACAAGGAACATCTAAGAGTAGCGATGGAGGTGTTGAGAAAACACCAATTGAAAGCCAAGTTTTCTAAGTGTCACTTCTGGAAGAGGGAAGTGAGGTTCTTGGGCCATGTTGTATCAGAGAACGGTATTGCGGTGGACCCAGCAAAGGTGGCTACGGTACAAGATTGGCCTACGCCCAAGAATGCAACAGATGTGAGAAGTTTCTTGGGATTAGCTGGATATTATCGTAAGTTTATCCAAGGTTTCTCCAAGGTAGCAGCACCATTGACCCAGTTGACCAAGAAGAATCAAGCTTTTGTCTGGGATGAAAGGTGCGGGGATGCATTTAAAAGTCTAAAGGACAAGTTGACAAGCGCACCAGTGTTAGTCATTCCTAAAGGGGATGAAGAGATGACGGTATACACGGATGCCTGTGGTACCGGACTGGGAGCTGTATTGATGCAAGGCGGTAGGGTTGTAGCTTACGCAAGTCGGCAATTGAAACCACACGAGAGAAGATACCCTACCCATGATTTAGAATTGGCAGCGATCGTGTTCGCGTTAAAGATGTGGAGACACTATCTCTTGGGAGAAAGATTTGAGCTGTTTACAGATCATAAGTCGTTGAAGTATCTATTCTCCCAGAAGGATTTAAATCTCCGTCAGCAGAGATGGTTAGAGTTCTTAGCTTCCTATGATTTTGACATCGCATACACACCAGGAAAGGGCAATGCGGTGGCTGATGCATTGAGTAGAAGACATGCCAGCTTAGGGGCTATGTTCCTTGAATGGAAGCAACTGGAGTTTATCGCGGGGTTTGATTTCAGACCAAAGTGCGAATTGGATCCAGAAATGTTAGCAAGTTTGACGATCAGACCCACTTTGATTGAACGAATCGGCTCTAGTCAGAGGGACGATCCTAACCTATTGGAAATCATCTCCAAGTTAGAGATGGGTATCGATGAGGAGATGAACAAGTATGGGCTTGATCGAGATAGATGGCTTAGAAAGAATGGAAAGCTTGTTGTACCCAATGTCAATGGATTGAGAGATGAAGTGCTTAGAGAATGTCATCACTCAAAGCTGACTATACACCCCGGTGGTAATAAGATGTATCGAGATATGAAGCAGACCTACTACTGGGAAGGAATGAAACGAGACGTTGGGAAGTTTATATCCAAGTGCATGAATTGCCAGCTAGTTAAAGCCGAGCAAAAGAAGCCTAGTGGGTTGTTACAGCCCTTGGAAATTCCCGAATGGAAATGGGAGCAAGTCTCGATGGATTTCATCGATGGATTAACAAGGACTAGATCGGGATATGACAGCATTTGGGTAATTGTAGATCGACTGACTAAAAGTGCAAGGTTTATACCAGTCAAATCGACCAGAACGGCAGCTAAGTTAGCAGAATTGTATATGAAGTGGGTAGTGAGATTCCATGGAGTACCTAAAAGCATTGTGAGTGACCGAGACCCGTTGTTCACTAGTGGGTTTTGGAAGAGCTTACAAGAGGCTCTAGGGTCAGAGTTACATCTCAGTACCGCATATCATCCTCAGACCGACGGTCAGACGGAGAGGGTGAACCGTATTTTGGAGGATCTCTTGAGAGCATGTATATTGGATTTTGGTGGATCGTGGGATGACCATTTGCATCTAGTAGAGTTTGCATATAATAATAGCTACCAATCCAGTATCGGTATGGCTCCATTTGAAGCTTTGTATGGAAGACCGTGCAACTCACCATCATGTTGGATAGAGACTGGCGAGAAATTTATGCTTGGACCGGATGTGGTGAGGGAAACTTCAGATAAAATCAAGACCATTCAACAACGAATGAAGGCTGCCCAAGATAGACAGAAGAGTTATGCTGATAAGAGGAGAAGAGACTTAAAATTCTCCGTTGGCGACTTGGTGTTTGTCAAGATTTCTCCGTTGAAGAGCGTAATACGATTTGGCAGGGGAGGCAAGTTGGCACCAAGATTTGTTGGCCCATTCCCTGTTCTTGAATTAGTCGGGAATTTGGCATACAGAATTGACTTACCAGAGAAGATGGCGGGAGTTCATAACGTATTTCATGTTTCCCAACTAAGGAAGTTCGTTCATGACTCAGATATGACTATTTCGCCTGATCAGTTAGAGGACTTCGAAGTAGAACCCGAGGCGGTTGGGAACCGTAAGCCGGCCCGTATTGTCGCACACGACATGAAGCAACTTCGAAGGAAGGCGGTGAAGCTAGTCAAGGTACAGTGGAGCGAGGACGAGAATGATTGTACTTGGGAAACAGAGGAGGACATAAGGAAGAAGTATCCATAACTCTTTGCCTGGTAAGATTTTGACTTCGATTTAGTTTTCCGCATGCTAGGGTAGGCTTGTTTGCTTGTTTTGCATATTTGATTGTTGTATATGGTTGTTAGGCATGCGGGATCCCTTGTATGTTTTGGGTTAAGGAATTTCGGGGACGAAATTTCTTAAGGGGGGGAGAGTGTAACGACCCTTATTCTACGCATCATAGGATCGTAGGATATTTATTTCTTTCACATACGAAGTCGTATGGTCATGTAACTTTGGGAGACGACTATTGGGGTCATTTCCCATGTTCATGATTTTTCTCGATTTTTAAATGACCATTTTACCCCTAGTTGGCACTGTTTTGGCCATAACTTTTGACTGGAAAGGAATTTTGAACTGAAGCCACTTCCATTGGCTTCGGATGATGGTTTCTCTTTCCGTAGAGTGGTCACATTAGCCAAACGGACTTACCGTTTGGGAGATATGGCTGAAACAAGTTTCAGATGGTGAAAAACAGCTTAATTGGGCTTAACCGGGTGATTAGCAGCTAGGCCCAGAGGGGAATTTCGGGTTTAGAGGTATAGGAGGACTGATTAGGGTTAGGTTATCACTTTCATTTCAGTTTTGAGCCGCCACAAACCTCCTTGAGACCTTAGTAATGGCTTCCATCCTCTAAAACCACTCCAAAACACATTTTAGTGAAGATTAAGCCTAAACTACATCAAAGCAAGGTCAAATAGCAACAAAGCAAGGTTGGAGCTGCTGCTATACATAGGAATTCGACCCAAACAGAGAGTATAGCAGATTTGGTGTTTCATTTGTGGCCAAGGTGAGTGATTTGCATCGTTTTTGCACTAATTACGGTGATTAAGGGTAATTAGTGAAGATTAGCGAATTTATACGTAAATAAATTCTGGAAAAATTCTTAAAATTCTAAAATAATGTTTTAAGGTTCTGTTAGAAATTTGGGTTAATTTCGATGTGTTTTGCTAATCGTATGCTTAAACATGATTAAGAGGGATTATAGGAAAATGTGAGGTTTTAGCCACTTTTGATCCATTTTGGTTCATTTGAATTGTTGTTAGGTGTTTGTGGTTGTTCTTACATGTTGCTATGACTCTATGGTATGTTTTATGATTGATTAGAATAGTTAGATTGGTCGAAAATGCCGTCGAATGGCGTAGAAAGCTCGCTGGAAAGTTGCAGAAGTGTGCAGGTTCCGAACCGGTTCGGATCGGAGAAAGGGGTCGGATCGGATTTATGAACTGACCAAGGGAATTAGAACTGGATTGGGACTTGTCACTGGAGGAGACTTGGCGAGAAGGAAGGCCGTTTACTTGGAGTTGGAGTGGACAAGGGGATCGGATCGGAAGAAAAATTGGGGGCCAGATCGGATCGACTTGGAGATGCAGGGCTCGGATCGGAAGTAAACATTTGGGAGAACTAGCAAGAGGGAAGGCCACGCGGATCAGATGGCAAGGAGGGATCGGATTGGAGTAGATGGAAAACGAGGGAGCTGATCGGAGAAAACTGGAAGGAAGACAGCAACCCGACCCGACCCGGAGGAGGACACCGACCCGACCTGAAGTGGAATACCCGAACCGAACCGAATGGAAAGATGACAAGGAAGGAGGACCGAACCGAACCGATGAGGGTAATGACCACCGAACCGAACCGTATTCTAGGGCTGCTACTGCACAACAACTCTTCTGAAGATCCACTCCAATTCGATCAAAACCCGAGATGCAAAGGAAGTCCAAATGAGGAGCTTTGACTCAGGATCCAGCTGGGAACCAATGAGTGGGCTTCATGATTGGGCTTTGCTGCGGGACGCGTGCCAAGGGGTTATCGACGTCTATAGCTTTGGACCACTATGGTAGGAGGTACGAAGGCGGATTCAGGGCCATTATGGCATCGGTAGAACCAAGGGCTACAACCAATGAAGTGGGTCATTGAAATGTTTGGTCATGACTCCATATGTTTAATTTGGTCATGGCAGTGTTTCTACAAGTCGGGATTCGTCGTTACCTCAATTTGTCTAGTATTCCAAGGTGGTAGATGTCGTACGCTTTATGCACTGAGTGAGAGATGTGAGGATGGTTGCTATGGTTGATTTGTTTGCTATCATTATGACATGCACACCCCACCCCCGTATCCTTACACCCTTTATTATGGCACCTTGGAGTATTGTACGGTATGTGGTACTAACTCTTTGGTTGCAGGTCCAGGTTCAGGTATGGCTTAGTATACCTGTTATTATTCTGTTTAGATGCTTATCGCTCATACCAGGCTTTATGTCTAACGCAGAGTTTTATGTCTCCTCTTATTACTCTGGGTGCTCACACGAGCAGACTAGAGACAGGTTAGCTGGTGATGCACGGGTAGATGATCCGGAGACGGGCAGGAGGCTTCCACGTACTATATACATAATATTCTCCCTGCGTTGTTGAAGATCACTGCTTGGGCATTGTTGTTGTATCTTCTACTTTAGCTTTTTTTTGTTTAGAGACAGTAAATTTGGAAAATTGTAATAAGCTGTATATGGATTTCCGCTGCTCTGATGATTGATGTTGATTTTAGTTATCAGCTTATGCACCGTCTCGCCTGTTTTATGTCAAGTATGTTATTATTATATTTTATCCCATGCGCTGTGAGACATTCTACAGGTTCCTTGATTAGTTCATTCACTTCTTTCTTTTCTTCTGACGACCGTTCTGTGCTAGCTGGGCATGTGCACAACGCACTTTCGGAGGAAATGCAGGCTGGTGCGGGATGGGCCGTCACAAATTCTACTTCAAAACTAGTTCATTTTGATAAAAAAACTATTTTTATCTTTTCAAGTAGGGAATTTTTTATCCCAATTATTTCCAAATCATTTCTTAGGATTTTACACTAATTATTGATATTTTTAATAATTTTATCGAAGTCGTATAGTTGATTTCCATAAACGGCCAGCAAACTGCACTTACAGCGACCTTTTCCAAATTTTATTTGGACATAATTCCAAATCCAACCATTAGATTTCTAATTTCTTGTATTCTTTAGAAAGCTCTTTTCGATACGAACCCAACAGTTCCGGTTTTGGGAGAATCTGACGGTCGGATCTCCTGCAATGTCCATTCGAAGTCAATGGTCGAAATTCGCGAACCACCGCATCGCGGCGCGTTCTATTTAGGCCATTATATATATATATATAATATATAATATATTTCGTCGATTTCCATTTATAACGTATTTAATAAATCATTTTAAATTCGTTTTCAAAACAGTTTCAACTTCATATTCAATTTCAAATCAAAATTGAATATTCCATATCATTAATATATAAATGATAATATTTTCAAAACATTAGATTTTGAAATCAATTCCTTTTCGATATTCATTATATAAATGAATAAAATCGATATAAATATCGTTCAAGTCAAAATGGCGTTAATCTAATCAACACGGCTTTATATATCTAAATATTTTCGTATCCATCTCAAATCGGACATCAAAATCAGATTTTGATCTTTTACTGAATATTATTTTAAAATATTCATTATTTTAAAATATTTGTTATTTTAAAAAAATTATTATTATTGAACTGGAATCAGACACAGTCAGTTACCATATAATTTTAGTTGTATGGATTTCATACACATATGTATACAACAACAATCAAATACAGTCAACCATCATCCAAAGTGCATTCTACACTTCATAAGCATCAAATATAAATATTTAACGCTTACACAGCTTGTCAATAAATCGATCGACATACAACTAAATATTGGGATTAGTGTATGTCCAATTTCATCCCAATACCCGTGTGCGGTTTCAGTCAACAAATAGTGAATTTTATTTGTGCAGTTGGGCGATGTGTAAAATTTATCGTCCCAATCAATATCAGTTAAATCAGTGTACATAAACAAATCGTCCGATTTGTTTATGAATATTTATTTTATTCCTATACATGTTAAAAATTATATTTTTAACTATAAAATATTTTTATTCCATTCCACATCACACAATCAACTTTCACAACAAAATCAAACAAACAAATAAGTCGTCCATGGTCGGTGGACGACGGGTGTCGGGTGCTGCTAAGCCCCGTTTGCATCCTAGTATATATTTTAACTAGAAAAATAAATTAAAGTGAGGAGTTCTCACCTTTGGGATCCACTCCATCTTTTTTATTTCTGAAATTCAGAATAGTTTGGATTTGCCCGGAATTCCAACGCAGTCTTCTTCATGTTGTTCATAGTAAAAATCACATTTTTAATATGTTATTTGTATATTAAAAATCATATTTTTTATCCCGCTACTTTCCATATAAAAGTCATTTTTTTATATCTCTATTTTCTATATAAAAGTTATATTTTTAAACCGCTACCTTTAAAATAAAAATCACATTTTTATTTGTCCACTTTCAATATAAAAATCATATTTTTATAAGGCTTCTGTATATACAAAAATCGTATTTTTATTTCAACTCTATATATATAAAAATCGTGTTTTTTATTCTAATGAAAACCATATAAAGATCGCCTCTGTATCATCATGAAAACATTATAAAAATCGTATTTTTATCATAACGAAAACATTATACAAATCATGTCTTTATCTCTATAAAAATATAATCTTTTCTATTATAAAAATATAATCCTTTCCAATATAAAAATATATCCTTTTCACTTATAAAAATCTATTCTTTTCTTTTCTAAAAATCTATTCTTTTCTTTTGCTATAATATATAAAAAACATATTTTTATTTTCCTATCTCATAAAGGAAAAAAACTAATTTTTTCTTGTCTATTTGAAACTGATTTCACTAAATAAATATATGTATACATAAGTAAATAAATAAATAAAAACTCGCCGCCTTCGGAGTACTGGAGCTTCGAACTGCAATGGAGGGGGACCAGCGCAATGGAGGGGGACCAGCGCATCGGAGTTCGCGCGGTGGTAGAATGGGACTGGCGGCGGTTAGGGTTTCAGGCATTGGGGGCTCGGGGTTCTTCGATTGGGAGCGTTGCACTCTGGAGAAGAGGGGAAGGGGAGGCGCTGCTAAGGGGGGAACGTCGGAGGTGGGCGACGCGAGGAGGGGGCCGCGTTGATCGATGGCGATGGGAGATCGTGAGGGGCTAAAGCGATTTGGGCGGCGGGTTTTATTTTAGTTAAATATTTTTTCTAAACCTAAAATTAACGGGGGGGGGGGGATAAGAGGAGTGAGGATTTTATATTAATTTTATATTATTTTTAATTCCTTAAAGTTGACTTTTTATTTGACCACTAAACGAGACCTAGCGACTGTCAACCCTAGCTAATTAACCCCATTCTGAACACAATGGGATGTGTTTTTTAAGCCAATTCGGCTATTACGATCATCTTTCATCAAACTCAAAATATAAATCAGTATATATTGAATTTGAACGTACATTCTAATTTATCGAGGACACATACAGATTCTAAAAATTCCAGAAAAATTATTTCTAGCTTCGTATTGACGATACATTCCTAACAAAATTAATTTCGTCAAATTTGAAGACCGTTTGAACAATGGCCATTTTCTGGTCGATCGAAATTGACTGAAACTGTTAAAACACGTTTTCTTTTGCCACGCTCACATATTAATCCCAAACATTATGAATTTTGGAATATAGCAATAACTTGACATCCCGGGTCCAACAAAAGTGGTATCCTCAAAAGCGGAGGTCATTTGCAAAATTTCCATTTTTAAGGGCTAAAATTCCACAGCGACTATTCTGAATTTTCAACTGGGCATAACTTTTTATTCCTGCTATGAAATTTCAATTTTTCGGATTCGTTGGAAAGATATTTTCGGATCGATTCTAATATTTTTGGTTTCGCAAATCTGGGTTATTTTGAATCCTGTACATTCATTTGAAATTTAAAATCGAATTTTCAAACTACTGCGCCATTTCCAATTCCTTTTATAATTAAAATAAATATTTATATTCTAACCTCGATTTAGATAAATATATACGTTCTAATTCTATTCCAAATAAATTTGTCATCATTATTATTTGAAATAAATCATTTTAAATATTCAAAATTCATTAAAATTGCCAAAATAAAAATTTTAAATTCGTTCAAATTTTCCGGGTTGTTACAATCTCCCCCACTTAAAATCTTTTCATCCCCGAAAAGGAACAGAGCTGAAAGTTGTTTAACTAATCAACACAACTTTCGTTATTTTAAATATGGATTAAATTCTTCAAATTTTCGGTTTCTAAGAACTTTTCAAATTTTTCAAAAATTTGGCTAACACCGTAAATTTTCGAAAAATTTCGCCATAACCTCCTTTGTATGGGAGCACCGGGAAAATCCCCAAATTGCCACACAGGACCTCTCATCTCAAAAAGAAAAAGAAAAAGCCAAGCGGCTAGCCAATCGGCTTATAAAATCATCTAAACCCAAGAAATATAGTAAACATGTACCTATTTGTCGGGCATACAATTTTATTCCTCTTCTCTAGCCTCCTTGCTATGACCTGTTTAATGTATATACATGTATATGCATGCAATTCCAAACAATTTCCAATACAGTTCAATATTTGATACAATTTGGTTATATGTACCATTCTTTCACATAATGGTTTTATTGGTTAACAAATAATCATACAACATAACCATCAATCAATTAGTTGGTTAACGTTCCAAATTCATAATTTTGATATATAATCAAAGATCATATTTTTGACGCCAAATCACAACAATAAACCCTATCTAGTTTTGGTTCTCACACGGTCAATTGGAAATATATAGAAATCCCACTTTCGAAACTCGAACACAAGTATCAGAACCATCTCCGGGCGACTAGAGTGTGATTCTATATCCATCTAGTATATTCGAGGCTTCAAATACACGTGGATCAGACGTACATTAAAATCTCTATATACATGATTGTCCAAATCAATATAAAAATAATTTTAAATACGAATAGTTGATTTAAATTATCAAAACAAAATTTGTTTTCATTTTAAAAATTACACTCTTCCAACTCATTCTAGGATACTACTGATCCTATCTCTAATAAGTCACTCTCATTAGGTATTACTAATCCAATCGTTGACGAATTCTTTCGTTTGGTTCTAACGTGTCTTGTTCTCCGAGCTCTGTTAACCAAAGCTCTAATACCAAACTATAACGAGCCGAACTTCCCCGTGAAGGAAAGCTCGGATTGCTTTGAGGGCACGACAAATCAGAACACAAACAGAAGAACATTTCATTGCTTATTACAATAATTCCATCAGAATACAAGAATATACAGAGTATGAATAAATATTACACATTTACAAAATATCAGAGATTTAAATACATTACTGCAGCGGAAAATAATACAAAACACAACTGAAGGTGATATACGATACAGAGCTTTCCAAATATCATTCCAGCTGTAAACCAGGATCCTGTGAATATAAATCTGCAAAACAAAAACTATTAGCTGCCCATGTGGAAAATAGGGGCATCCACACTTTAGGTTAAAACAATAAACTCCAGGTCAGTCATGTGAATGGTGTGAGAACTAAAATAGTTATTTAAAACTTTACTTTAAAATAAGGTAAATCAAGGGACCACGCCGTATAACACGAAACGGGTTTCCTCCCAAGAATACTAGTGCATATAATAAAACAATGCAATGCTTTTTGGAAAAATGAAGCTATTATAAGATCCAGGTCCTATCACACAATGCAACGCAAGCCAGGGGATAGGGTTTTACCTTATAATAGCCAAAAACGTTTGGTACGTTTAAACAAATCATTTGATACTATTATAAGTGCATAGTGTGTAAAACAATTTCAAATATAAATGTATCAATCCTAGGCGGCATGGGTACCATATATCATGTCGCCAATACTAGGCTCTACAATCAAAACCGCAAAGTCACGTATTGGAAGTTGGATTTCCATCTGTGAACCGAGGCAATGGATCATCCTCACCGCTTCGAGACAATCTAGCCTACCATGTCTCAGGCAAGTACTCTGTCAAGCCTTTGGATCATCAGGGCCGGTCCACTCGATGTGGATTAAAATGCCTGAACACTGCGTTTCCCCGCCCTATGAGGCGTAATCGGTCATATCCGACCTAACCATCGGCCCCGGAACGACCGATATAACCGAGCCGCCTCGCTATCCATTATCCACATAAGTAAAATGCCAAGACGTGTTAAACCACTTACACCACTCCTAGCTAGAAGGAAACGCATGTCCTCCTTGATGTCCTCCCCCCTTTCTGATTCATACCAGGGTGTGAGGCTCGCGAATTAACGCTACACTAAGCTATGCTATATTAAAGTCGTGCTTTGATCATCAACCACAAGACTCTGCTTTTCAACAGAAGCCTTGATCATTTGCATCTCAGCATGCCACACAGGCAATTCACGCTATGCAACCGACGTCTGTCAATCACACAGAATGAAATCCGATGTCAGACACACATCCATTTACAAGTTCGTTCTAGGTCTGAACGAAACCAGAGGCACCTTATTCCTCATCCCGTATGTCCTATACAGGAGAGAGGCCCTCGCATATCCGGTCGATCTCCAAGTACGTTTGGGCGATCACCACTTATTACCTTGTCTTGGGTGTACAGCCCAATCAAGACATCAGTAATCATCCAAATGATGTGAAGACCTCCGGTCTTCAACCATCGTCTTCATCCTCAGCATATCGTCGAATCAGTTATTCATAATGGGATAAACCCGATCTTTCTGAATAACTCGTGTATATAATAAACAAGTGCTATAAAAACACAAATACGCCTTATTCCAATCCATAATATTTCTTTATTCAAATATTCTCATACTTTGGGAAAGGTTCCCATTAATTTTATCAAAGATAAATTCTTTAAATTTATTCTTTAATCTTCTTTTGAATATCAATTCAAACCAAATTTCGGTTTATCTAAACTAGTCGGGATTAGAGAGCCTTACTGAAGTAATTATTTGTTTTAATTTCCCAATCCCAACCTATTCATCCCATGAAGCAAAACTGGTAATACTTCATATCTAACACCACGGTGTTATCGGTAAAATTAATTACCATTTCACATCAAATCTAATTAAAGATTTTACTGTCGCTTGGAGCAAAACGGGTGATACTCCATTCTCGATCATTTCTTGAATTTGATAATTTTAGTTATCAAATTCACCTTTCAATCTATTTAAAGATTCATTAAAACTATAATTCAGTTTTAATTTCCAAAAATCATTACTTAATGATTATTCCAATCCAGGAAATAAATCCTATCTTTAATTGGTTAAAGGACTAATGTCATTTAAAACACAGCTCACGATAAACCCGAAATCACATTCCATCAATTATGGAATCTTCACGGAAAACATATCAATATATATAATCGATATAAACTTCCATATCTGACTAATAATATAAATGGAATAATGGCAAAGCCTTCTAAATTCCATATATATTAGCAGTCTTCCTCCACAGAAATTCACTTTGATTATTACCAAATCGAATTCCATTCCATTCCAATTTATTTTATTAAATTGGAAAACTTTACTTTGGAAAATCTCCTTTAAATCTTAACAAAAGTTTTATAAATTCAAAATCACATTTCACTGTAAATCGGGTTAAAGAACGAATGTCGTTAAAACACAGTTCACGATAAACCCAATTCACATCCCATTTTATTCCAATTATTAAATATGATTGAAAAATCTAACAATCTTAATTAAAAGATTTATTCTCTTCACATGGGGTTCAAGCACGGTGTTACTGAAGACACCATTCACGACAAACCCAAAATCCCATTTGATATTAAATACAAGACTCTGAATAGAAAATATATCGGCTTATATTCAATATCAAATACTACAGCCAACAAATATCGTATTGGATATAACGATATAACTATATCTTTCAAATTTCCACCACAATATATGTATAATCATGAAATCCAACATCGAAATATTCCAAAAACATTTTTGATTCAAATCCATTCCAATTTATATATTGGAAATTCTGGTTATTTTTAAAACCATTATAAATCCAATTTATTTTTAAAAAAAATAAATGGATTATAATTCTAGTGCAAAACTAGTTCATTTTGATAAAAATCTATTTTTATCTTTTCAAATAGGGAATTTTTCATCCCAATTGTTTCCAAATCATTTCTTATGATTTTACACTAATTATTGATATTTTTAATAATTTTATCAAGGCCCGTACAGTCAATTTCCATAAACGGCCATCGAACTGCACTTACAACGACCTTTTCCAAATTTGATTTGGACATAATTCCAAATCGAACCATTAGATTTCTAGTTCTTTGTATTCATTAGAAAGCTCTTTTCGATACAAACCCAATGGTTTCGGTTTTAGGAGAATTCGACGGTCGGATCTCCCATAATGTCCATTCGAATTCAATGGTCGAAATTCGCGAACTGACGCAGCGCGGCGCATTCTGCTCAAGCCATTATATATATATATATATATATTATATTTCGTTGATTTCCATTTAAAACGTATTTTATAAATCGTTTTAATTCATTTTCAAAACAGTTTCAACTTCATATTCAGTTTCAAATCAAAATTGAATATTCCATATCATTAATATATAAATGATAATATTTTCAAAACATTTGATTTTGAAATCAATTCCTTTTCGATATTCATTATAGAAATGAATAAAATCGATATGTTCACGTCAAAATGGCGTTAATCTAATCAACACGACTTTATATATCTAAACATTTTAGTGTTCATCCAAAATCGGACATCAAAATCAGATTTTGATCTTTTACTGAATATTATTTTAAAATATTCATTATTTTAAAATATTCGTTATTTTAAAATATTTAATCTTTTTGAACTGGAATCAAACATAGTCAATTACCATATAATTTTATTTATATGGATTTCATACACATATGTATACAACAACAATCAAACACAGTCAACCATCATCCAAAGTGCATTCTACACTGCATAAGCATCAAATATAAATTTTTAACGCTTACACAGCTTGTCAATCAATCGATCGAAATACAACTAAATTTTGGTATTAGTATATGTCCAATTTCATCCCAATACACGTGTCAGGTTTCAGTCAACAAATAATGAATTTTATTTGTGCAGTTGGGCGATGTGTAAAATTTATCGTCCCAATCAATACCAGTGTACATAAACAAATCATCTGATTTGTTTATGAATAATTATTTTATTCCTTACATGTTAAAAATTATAGTTTAACTATAAAATATTTCTATTCCATTCCACATCACACAATCAACTTTCACAACAAAATCAAACAAACAAACAAGTCGTCCATTGTCTGTGGACGACAGTTATTGGGTGCTTCTAAGCACCGTCTGCATCCTAGTATATATTTTAACTAAAAATAAATTAAATGAGGAGTTCTCACCTTTGGGATCCACTCCATCATTCTTTATTTCTGAAATTCAGAACAGTTTGGATTTGCCCGAAATTCCAACGCAATCTTCTTCACGCTGTTCATAGTAAAATTCACATTTTTAATATGATGCTTGTATATTATAAATCATATTTTTACCCCACTACTTTCCATATAAAAGTCATATTTTTATATCTCTATTTTCTATATAAAAATTATATTTTTAAACCGCTACCTTTAAAATAAAAATCACATTTTTATTTGTTCACTTTCAATATAAAAAATCATATTTTTATAACGCTACTGTACATATAAAAATTGTATTTTTTATTTCAAATTTATATATGTAAAAATCGTGTTTTTTATTCTAATGATAACCATATAAAGATCGCCCCTTTATCATCATGAAACCATTATAAAAATCGTATTTTTATCACAATGAAAACATTATACAAATCATATCTTTATCTCTATAAAAATATAATCTTTTCTATTATAAAAATATAATCCTTTACTTTATAAAAATATAACCTTTTAATTTATAAAAATCTATTCTTTTCTAAAAATCTATATTTTTCTTTTGCTATAATATATATATATAAATAAAATTTATTTTCCTATCTCATAAAGAAAAAAACTGATTTTTTTCTTGTCTATTTGAAACTGATTTCACCAAATAAATATATATATATATATATAAGTAAATAAATAAAAAGAAAACTCACCGCCTTCGGTGTACTGGAGCTTCGAACTGTAATGGAGGGGGAGCGGCGCATCGGAGTTCGCATAGTCGTGGAATGGGACTGGCGGCATTTAGGGTTTCAGGCGTTGGGGGCTCAGGGTTCTTCGATTGGGAGCGTTGCGCTCTGGAGAAGAGGGGAAGGGGAGGCGCTGCCGGGGGAACGCCAGAGGTGGGCGGTGCGAAGAAGGGGCCGCGTTGATCGATGGCAATGGCAGATCGTGAGGAGCTGAAGCGATTTGGGCGGCGGTTTTTATTTTAATTTTTTTTTCTAAACCTAAAACTAATGGGGGGATAAGAGAGAGTGAGTATTTTATATTATTTTTAATTCCTAAAATTTGAATTTTTATTCGACCACTAAACGAGACCCAACGACTATCGCCTTTGGCTGATTACCCCCATTCCGAACACATTGGGATATGTTTCGTAGGTCAATTCGGCTGTTAAGATCAGTTTTCATCAAATTCAAAATATAAATCAGTATATATTGAATTTGAACGTACATGCTAGTTTATTGGGGCCACATACGAATTCTAAAAATTCTAGAAAAAATATTTCTAGCTTCGTATTGACCATACGGTCCTTAAAAAAAATTCATCAAATTTGAAGACCGTTTGAAAAATGGCCATTTTCTGGTCGATCGAAATTGACTGAAAGTGTTAAAACACGTTTTCTTTTGCCACGCTCACATATTAATTCCAAAAATTATGAATTTTGGAGTCTAGTAATAACTTGACATCTCGGATCCAACAAAAGTGGTCTCGTCGAAAACGGAGGCCGTTTGCAAAATTTCCATTTTTAAGGGCTGAAATTCTATAGCGACTATTCTAAATTTTCAACTAGGCATAACTTTTTATTCCCACTATGAAATTTCAATTTTTCGGATTCGTTGGAAAGATATTTTCAAATAGATTCTAATATTTTTGGTTTCGCCAAAATCCGGTTTATTTTGAATCCTGTACATCAATTTGAAATTTGAAATCGAATTTTTAAACTACCGCGCCATTTCCCGTTCCTTTTATAATTAAAATAAATATTTATATTCTAACTTCGATTCAAATAAATATATTCATTTTAATTTTATTCAAAATAAATTTCTCGTCGTTATTATTTAAAATAAGTCATTTTAAATATTCAAAATTCATTAAAGTTTCCAAAATAAAATTTTTAAATTGGTTCGGATTTTCCGGGTTGTTACACATCATTTATGCGAAGGTATGAATATTTGACTTGGAATGAGAAATTAAATGTCCATAAGAATGAGCACTACATATAAGAGTTAAAATAGATATAAAGGGCATTTCCAAGGAAGATATTAGGAGTGTTAAGAGATGGAATAATAGGCATACGGAAGAAAAGAGTTAAGATAAGAAACATACTTTTGTGAAAAATTGGACTTCAATCTTTGTTGAAAAGAGACTAGCTAGAATACGAAAGTTTGAAGAAAAAGAATAAATATGTTTTTCCAACTTTTCTAGAAGCTTTGCTGGAAAAACTACAAAAATGAATCTTTATATACCATAAAATTATTTTGTTAAATGAAATACTAGAGTAACTTATAAAATTTAATTGACAGGCTCAAGTTATGTAATAGTTCCATTTGGAAAGAAAATGAAAATATGATTTTTGAAAACATAAATGTTTATGAATTTTTTTTGAAAAGGTTACCATTTCTTCTGTTAGACAAACTATAAGTATAAATTTCTGAGAAAATAGAAGATGAATTATTTAAATGGATAAAAGGTTAATAGTAAGCCAATAACTACAAAATTGTACATTTATGAGCTTTAATAGAAAGAAATGTAAGTTATTTAAAAAACATCAGATAATGAAGATCTTAAAAATTATTTTTAATTGTTACAATTTCCATATAACAACATCTAAACTTTAATTTTTTACAAGAATTTTTAGTTTTCTTGTTTTACTCATATTTTAAGTTTCACATGAAATAAATATATTCATAAAGTTTATTCCTTTAAGACTTGGTAGTACTTGTAATTATGAATGTGAAACTTATTTGAAAATTAATTGTGTATGAGAGGACATATAGGATTAGTAGGCAAGGAATGCTCATTCGAAATAAGAAAGGAATTACAAGAATAGGTGAAATAATGGAATATGCAACATTTCCTTGTAATAATGAGAATTGTGTGAGGAATAGGAAAATTAGAAGTTTACCATTAATTACTCTAAATAAATAAATTTTGTAATTTATGGCTATTAAATGAATTTTGAAAAGCATATTCGAAAATGCAATGAATGGTTATGTTTTTTTAAAGAAACATTCATAGATAATAAAAACCTTTGAAATTCGAAACATAGATTAGTATGAGGCTTGAAATATACATGGCAATAAAAGTTCATATATACATATATATATATATATATATATATGTACATATATATATATATATATCTATCGAAGTTATAAAGCTTGATTACTAAGAGGTGTATATAACTTGAATAATGTTTCTAAAAGTGTTTTTTTAAAAGTAACAACATATTTTGAAAATATAGCAATAAATGTCATTAGACATTTTAGGAGACTTAATTATTTCCTAATTCAATTTTGGATATCTGATTAATATTCCAATTTTAAATAGAATAATCATTTGTTTTATTAACCATTAAAATGTTTTATGTAAAACGTTCTTGAAAATTGTTAATAAATATAAGTGTTTTAAAAAAAGTTATTTTGCCCTTATTTTAGAACATTTATCAAATGCTTCCAAAATTTCGAGAGGTTTGAAAAGAAGCATCTAATTCCTTATTGTAATAGTTTGATGTAACGAAATTGTTATTAAAGAATGTTTTATTTAAAAGATAAATAAGAAAGTTAGAAGCATTACACTCTCTGTAAAAGAGTTACATTTTGAAAGTGAAAATTTAATACTTCAGGTTTTAATAAGACAATAAATGCAAATTTTTGGAATTCATTGCATTTTAGTGAGTTCTTTGAGCATATGCATATATAATAATGTAACAATTACAATAACATGTAAATGCATTTGTTATGTGTCACTACTAAGATTATACATTTACAAAAGAAATAAATTCAAAGTAAATATTTTTTCTTGAAACAAAGTATGTATTGATACTTAGATCAGTAAGCATTAATCTCTTCATAAAAATTTATATTATAGAGGAAAAACGCAAAAATTTGTCCTTTCAGGTTTTTATGAAACATCAAACACCTAATTTTAACTTTATGCAAGTTTGAATATTGATAATGACATAAACAATGGTTTGAAAATATATATTATAACTATTGAAATTACATTTTATAAAAAGAGATAATACAGGAAGAAATACGAGCAACAAATTAGGTGAATCAGAATCAGGTTCTAAGACTAAGTAAGAACAAGTTGTGCAACCTAATTATGAAATTTTTGTGTCAGTCCCAGAGGTTTATATTGGAAAAGTTGATAAAGTGTAAGGGTTTCCAAAATCAAGTTTTGGTTGTAAACTAGGTTGCCCTAGATAGTTTAGTTTAGGAATTAGTACGATTATGAATGTATTTAGAGATTAACAATATATATAAATATATAGGTATAGTGTAATTAACGTAATTTACGATTTTCGAAAAGAATAAGATTTATGGATATTAATTACAAGTTTAATTGGCAATTAATTTGTAATTAATAAGAGAATTTGTATGGACTGATTTGAAGCGAATTTAATAATTGTATTTTATGGATTGATTTGAAGAGAGTTTGATTTGAGGAAATGGATGTATTTCCAAACGTTAAAGCACTTAAAAAATAATTTAATTTGGAGAAATTAATATTCCCTAGGAAGTTGAAGAAATTGAGAAAGAATTGGATAAATGGTCCAAAATTTAACAATTATGGATATTAAATAAGATCATGAACGAAACACATCTTTAGGCAAAGGGAAAATTGAGGAGGATAAGAAGTATTGGAATGGCATATTAAGTGTGGAATAAAGGATTGAGACATCGACACCATTTACATCACTGATTGTAAGTGATGACTTCCAAAAATATTTTATTCTTAGGTGTTGAGATTTTAATCACTAGTAGTCTCCCGTGATGATTGAAAGATGATATAAAGTGATGAAAGTAATGTATCCTTATTTGTGCCTATGTGATTTGGAATTTAAAACCGTTAGCGAATTTATTTTAAGCGATAATTTATTTTAGGACATCTGACTAGTGGATTAGTTACATTTTGAATTTGAAAGTTAATAAGGGAATCGAATTTGCAGCTCGTAATGAGAAAATATTTTGAACTCAAGGTTTAAGGATATTGAGTAAATAAGTTTAGCTTTCAATAATGTCATCCACAAGAATAAGAACTTAAAGTGTGAGATTAAGGAATATGCGTAAATACTGGATTTGCGTATATTAGCCTTTTTAGTTTGAATATAACTGTGTTTTGGTTGCTTATGGATATTTGTTTCGTTTTATAAATTAGTCTTTCAATCATTTAAAAAAGACTATATTTGGAATTATAAGTAATATACAGTAAATGTAAAGGGTGTGATGTGTGATTTTGCGTGTTTTCATGTAGATTACACTATCCATTCAAAGTAAAACAATATACATTCCAAGTAATGTTAAATATGTCAACAATATTATTTAGGTAGTGTAACAACCCGTATTTTAATAACATGTTAAAACCATAAATCAAGGCAGAATTAATTTTTAAAATAAGAATCAAGGGAAACGGGTTGCGCCATTGCGTTCGTCTTGAAATTCTGCTTGGAAACGAGTCCGAGTTTTCGAGAAATGGAGTCCGTATGAGGGAGATATGCCCTCCGAAGTTTCAGGAATTTTTGGAATCGAAAACAGCTCAAAATTCGAATTTGAAATTCGAATTCAAACCCCAGCGCAGACTGGGCGGGAATTTTCCCGCCCAGGACACGGTCGACCTGGGGGTCGACACTATGGTCGACCTTCCAGGGACCAGGTCGACCCTATGGTCGACCTGGTGTTGTAGCCTAGTTTTGAGCCTGGGTTCATTCGGATGTATCTGGTCTCGTTTTCTGTCTAGATTCGTGCGTCTAATCCTATATAAACAGCCTCCTAGCCTCATTCTCTTTACACCATTCTTCTCTAACCTTATGCTGCACAAATTCTAGATGGACGTAGCTTCTTCTAAATTGAATTAAATCAAAATAAAACACGAAGACTGTTTCTTGAAGACTATGGATAGGAATTGCATATTGGGGATTTGCTTCTACAATTAAATCAAAATTCAACAATTCGACGACTAGTTTCTAGACTTGACTTCTGCATCTCAATTTCTTAGACCACGATCTGTAAGTTCTAGTTACTTTGAGATTTAAACTTATTAATTGTAATTTGGACATGAGATAAAGTGAAATTAGACTTAAGTATGATAATCGATTCACATCTATTCTAGGTTCCATCTTGGATCTTGACTTTTGGGTATATTGCTATGAAACCAGTTTGGACCTATTCATGTTGTAAATCAAACTCTTTCATGTCCATAACATTATCATGCCTGTGATGTTGAATCAGTCTATTATTTACAAGTTTGGGACTATCACCTTATGCCATGACTATCACCTTATTATGCTAGATTTGAAATCCTATTATTTTCTATATGCCAGTGATGTTGTAACCAATTATTTCTAGTTATGTCATGCTAGTCTTGTAATCCCTTTTATCACTTTATGCTCGTCCTTTTTGCCTATCATAGTTTTGATGTTATTCCCTTTATTTCTGGATATGGATTCACTTGTAATTTAGATCGATTCACTTTTACGTGCATTGGGAATACGATTTGGGTAGATTAGGCAAAACATGAATTGGTTATGAATATGAATCATGAACTTGATAATAGGCATAAGTTGAAACTTTACTGAAACTTGCCATGCAACTTACTTGACATGAAACTTTAACTTGGACATGACACTAGAATGAACATGAAAATGGCCAACTCGAGGTTGGGTTGAGTTTGCAGTGTAATTCTGCCAGGAACCACCTGGCAAATCCAGTGGCTGCAAACAATAGGATCCAATGTGGGTAGTTAGCCATATCGCTCTTGAAAACCCAAGGTCAGACTGAGTTGTGGTGTAATTCTGCCTGGAACCGCCCGACATATCCAGTGACCACAACAACAGGTCTGATGTGAGTGGTTGGGGTGCATTAATGAATTAATGCCACATGATAGGGTTAAGTCATGAACATGAAAGACAACACGTAACCAACTTGACACGTGATTAGTGGGGTTAAGTCATGAAATTGAAATACAACACTTAACCAACTTGACATGCTAGGCTGATAGGGGTTAAGTCACGAATTTAAATGAGAACACTTAACCTGCTGGACGGAAATCCTAGTTATGCGGTCCATTTCAGCAGTAACCTACTTAGATGTATTATGGTACCCTTCAGGGTGGGGCACGATTACTGGGCTGATTGTAAGCGATCAGAACGAGGGTTGAGTTGGTGTGCCAGTGTAGGTTCAGGCGGACTATGGTCGTGCATGTAGTCTGAAGTTGAAAAAACAGGAATTGGGCATCAGTAGGTTTACACTGCATGCTAGATTCGTGTCGATGGGAGGAGGCGGCTGGAGGACCCGTCGCTCCTCTCTCCCCTTTTTTTTTATTTGTCTTCGTTGACCGAGAATTAGTGAGGGAGGAGAGGGGTAAAGGAAATATATATTTTTTTATATTTTATTTTAATTTCATATTCAAAAAGTTGATTTTTTTCTATTGAACTCTAAATTGAGCCCAACGACTGTCGCCCCTAGCTAAATACCCCCATTCCGAACACAATGGGATATGCCACGTAGGCCAATTCGACCGTTACGACCCGTTTCCGTTGAATTTAAAATATAAATTTTTATATATTCAATTTAAACGCATATTTCAAATAACCAGGGCCACACACTAACTCTAAAAATTCCTGAAAAATATTTTCTAACATCGTACTGACGCTACGGTCCTAACAAAACTAGTTTCGTTGAATTCTGAGACCGTTTGAAAAATGGCCATTTTCCAGTCGATTAAAATCAACTGAAACTGGTCAAACGCGTTTTCCTCTGTCACGCTCACATATTGATTCAAAAAATTATGAAATTTGAAAACTAGCAACAATTTCACATCGCGGACCCACCATTAGTGGTTTCGTCGAAATCCGAGGTCTTTTGTAAAATTTCCATTTTTAAGGGCCTGAATTCCATAGTGACTATTCGGAATTTTCAACTGGGCGTATCTTTTGATTCCCGCTATGAAATTTTGATTTTTCGGATTCGTTGGAAAGATATTCTCAAATAGATCCCATTGTTTTTGGTTTCACTAAAATCTGGATTGTTTTGCACCCGGTACATTCAATTGAAGTTTGAAATCGAATTATCGAACTACCGCGCCATTTTCAATTCCTTTTATAATTTAAAATAAATATTTATATTCTAACGACGACGTATATAAATATATACGTTCGATTCTATTCAAAATAAATTTCCCGTCGGTTTTATTTAAAGTAATTCATTTTAAATAATCAAAATTCGCTAAAATTTCCAAAATAAAAATTTTAAACTGGCCTAGATTTCTGGGTTATTACAATCTACCCCACTTAAAACTTTTCGTCCCCGAAAAGGAACGAAGCCGAAAGTTGTTTAACAAATCAACTCAACTTCCAGTGTTTTCACTACGGCTTAAGTTCTTCAACTTTTCAGTTTCTAAGAACTTTTCAAAAATTTCAAAAATTTGGCTAACACCCTAAATTTTCAAAAAAAATCGCCATAATCTCCCCTGCACCGGGAGCCACGGGAAAATCCAGAAATTGCCATACAGGCCTTCTGATCTCAAAAAGAAAAAGAAAAAGCCAAGCGGCAAGCCAATAGGCTCATAAACTCATCATTACCCAAACAAAACAGTAAATTATGGTAAACATGTACCTATTTGTCGGGCAAACAATTTTATTCTTCTGCTCTAGCCTCCTTGCTATGACCTGTTCAATGTAAGTACATGTATATGCAAGCAAATGCGACTAATTTTCAATACAATTCATTATTTGATACAATTAGGCGTAGTGGTTCAAAATTATCAAACAAATAAACAAACAACACAAACATCAATCCATTAGTTGATTAGTTTTTGAAATTCATAACTTTGATACATAGTCAAAAATCAGATTTTCGATGTCAAATCACAACAATAGGCCCTATCTAATTTTGGTTCTCACACCAGTCAATAGGAAATATATAGAAAGTCCACTTTCGTCACTCGAACATGAATTCTAATGATGGAGCTCCATCATCAAAATCATCTCCGGGCGATTCGAGTGTAATTCTATATCTATCCAGTATATTAAAACTTCAAATACACGTTTGCAAGGCGTATATGCAAAATCTTTATATACTGGACTGTCCAAATCAATACAAATAAATAATCAAATACGAATAATTGATTTAGATTTTCAAAACAAAATTTGTTTTCACTTTAAAAATATACTCTTCACACTCGTTCTAGGATACTATTGATCCCATCTCTAACGAGTCATTTCCGTTGGATATTACTAATCCAGTTTCTGATGAATTCTTTCGTATGGTTCTAATGTGCCTTGTTCTCTGAGCTTTGTAAACCAAAGCTCTGATACCACGCTGAAACGACCCGAACTTCCCTGGTCTCCGAAGAGAAGGGAAAGCGCGGATTGTTTTGAGAACATGACAAAATAGAACGCAGACGGAAGAACATTTCATTGTATATTACAACAATTCTATCAGAATACAAGAATATACAGAGTACAAATAAATATTACACAGAAATATCAGAGATTTAAATTACATTTAAATACATAGCAGCGGAAAATAATACAATACACAACTAGAAGGGATATACGGATACAAAGCTTTCCGGATATCGTTCCAGCTGTAAACCAGGATCCTGTGGATATAAATCTGCAAAAACCAAAACTACTAGCTGCCCGTGTCAAAATAAGGGCACCCGGAGTTTAGGTTAAAACAATAAACTCCAGGTCAGTCATGTGACTGGTGTGAGAACTAAAACAGTTAATCTTTATTTTAAAGTTAGGTAAATCAAGGGACCACGCCGTATAACACGGAACGGGTTTCCTCCCAAGAACACCAGTGCATAAAACAACAGCGCAATGCTAAATAAAGAAAAATGGAGCTATTATAAGACCCAGGTCCTATCACACAATGCAACGCAAGCCGGGGGATAGGGTTTTCCCTTATAATAGCTAAAGCATGCTTGATACATTTAAAAACAGATTATTTGATACTACTATAAGTGCATAGTGTATAAAACAACTTCAAATCATAAGTATCAATCATAGATGGCATGGGTACCATATATCATGTCGCCATACTAGGCTCTACAAATAAAATCGCAAATGTCACGTATTTGGAAATTGGATTTCCATCTATGAACCAAGGCAAAAGATAGTCCTCAACTGATTCGAGACGCTCTAGCCCGCCCCTCAGGCAAGTACTCAGTCAAGCCTTTGGATCGTCAGGGCCGGTCCGCCGATGTGGATTAAAATGCCTGAACATGCGTTTCCCCGCCCTTTGGGGCATAAATGAGCCAACGAATGGCTCCATCGGACCCGGATCGTCCGATCTAACCGAGGTGCCTCGCAACAGCAACAACCACACAGGTGAAAAGTATATAAATGTCAGGGCTGGTAGGTAACTGACACCACCCTAGCTAGAAAGAAACGCATGCCCTCCCTGAGGTCCTTCTCCTGTTTTTGGTTCACAACCGGGGTGCGAGGCTCGCGAATCAACGCTACACAAAGCTATGCCACACAGGCCTTGCTCTGATCATCATCCACAAGACTTTTCTTTTCAACAGAAGCCTTGATCAATTGCCACTTAGACATGCCACACAGGCAATTCACTCCATGCGATTGATATCCATCAATATATAACCCCTGAGCTCGTACGTCTCAGAGAAGGGCGTTAAGCAAGAGAATAAATTCTCCGCCGCCAAACAGATATATATTTAATAGAAATCAATCAAACTGACTAAAATCCAATGTTAGACACACAGTCCATTTACAAGTCCGTTCTGGGTCTGAACGAAACCGGAGGCACCTAGTACCCCGCATATCCATCGATCTCCAAGTACGTCTGGACGATCACCAACTGTTTCCATCTTCTTGGGTGTACAGCCCAATCAAGATCATCAGTAATCACCCAAACGATGTGAAGACCTCCGGTCTTCGACCATCGTCTTCATCTTCGACTTATCGTCGTATCAGTTATTTAGAATGGGATAAACCCGGTCTTTCCGAATAACTCGCGTATATTTTAAATAAGTGTTACACAAACACAACATACGCCTCATTCTAATTCATCAGTCACTAACCGTAAATTAACCAGAGAATAATTCCCTAAATATTAACCCCGAAGGCCGAAACCAACATCAGATCAATATCCAGAAAACCATTCTGCTTAGCTAACCGACAGTTAGTTTCTAAATTTCACATTCATAGGGAAAGGTTCCCATTAATTTTATCAAAGATAAATCCTTTAAATTTATTCTTTAATCTATTTTTGAATATCAATTCAAACTAGTCGGGATTAGCGACCCTTACCGAAGTAATCATTTGTTTTAATTTCCCAATCCCAACCTATTCATCCCATGAAGTAAAACTGGTTATACTTCATATCTAACTCCATGGTGTTATCGGTAAATCCAATTACCATTTCACGTTCAAATCTAATTAAAGATTTAACTATCGCCTGGAGCAAAACTGGTGCTACTCGATTCTCGTTCATTTCAATCTAATTAAAGATTCATTAAAACTCCACTTAGTTTTAATCTTTAACGAGGTTAAAGAATCAGTGTCACTTAAAAACACTGTTCACGATAAACCCCAAAATCACATCACATTTCAATCAGTCCCTAACCGTAAATTAGCAAGTGAGCAATTCCCTAAGTATTAGCCCTGAAGGCCGAAACCAACATCAGATCAATACCTCTGAAACCATTCAACTTAACTAATCTCCAGTTAGTTTCTGATTTTCTTAAATCCTTTAGGTCTAAGAACAGTATTATTGAAGATACCGCTCACGACAACCCAAAATCCCATTCCATTAATTATCGGGTTAAAGAACAAGTGTTATTTAAAACACTGTTCACGATAAACCCAAAAATCAATATCAATTCAATTCCAATTAAATATTATTTAATTGGTACACTTCATTAAATCTAAATAAAAAGATTTAATATTTTCTCAACTGGTAGTGTAAATGAAGACACCATTCACGACAAACCCAAATTACATTTGATATTAAACACAAGGCTCTGAATAGAAAATATACCGGTTTATATTCAATATCAAATTCTACGACTAACAAATATCGTATTGGAAATAACGATATATATATATCTTTCAAATTCCCATAACAATATCTGTATCATCATGAAATCCAACATCGAAATAATCCAAAGACAATTTCGATTCAAATCCATTCCAATATAATTATTGGAAATTCTGGTTATTTTCAAAACCATTTCTAATACAGTTTATTTATTTTAAAAATAAATAGAATTATAATTCTAGTTCAAAACTAGTTCATTTCGATAAAAATCTATTTTTATCTTTTCAAATATGGAGTTTTTCATCCCAATTTTTCCCAAATCATTTCTTATGATTTTACACAAATTATTGATATTTTTAATAATTTTATCAAGGCCCGTACAGTCGATTTCCATCAACGGCCATCGAACTGCACTTACAGCGACCATTTCCAGATTTGATTTGGACATAATTCCAAATCCAACCATTAGATTTCTAATTTCTAATATTCATTAGAAAGCTCTTTTCAATACGAACCCAACGGTTCCGGTTTTAGGAGAATCCGACGGTCGGATCTCCCGCAATATCCATTTGAAGTCAATGGTCGAAATTCACGAACTACCGCTGCGCGGCGCGTTCTATTCAGGCCATTATATTATATATATAACATATACTACGCCGATTTCCTTTTAAAACGTATTATATAAATCGTTTTAAATTCGTTTTCAAAACGATTTTAACTTCATTTCAAATTCAAATCAAAATTGAATTTTTCCTTATAAATTCGTTTTAAATTCATTTCAAATTGATTTCAATTCAAATTGATTTCTAATTCTATTTCAGTTCGTTTTCAATTCAATTTCAATTCGAATTCATTTCTATTCAATTTCAATTCGATTCAATTTCAATTCGAATTCATTTCTATTCAAAATATCAGATTTTGAAATCACTTTCGATGTTCATTATAAAATGAATAAAATCGATATAAATATCGTTCACGTCAAAATGGCGTCAATCTAATCAACACGGCTTCATATGTTTCTATTTTTAAATATTCTATTTCAAATATTTCTATTTCAAATATTTCCTTTTCAAATATTTCTACTTCTAAACTGGAATGAGGCCCAATCAATTACCATATAATGTTAATTATATGGATTTTCTACAACACATGTATACAATAACAACGATGAATAATCAACCATCGTCCAAACTGCATTCTACACTGTATAAGCATCGAATATAGATATTTAACACTTATAACAGTCTGTCAATCAATTGATCGACATACAACTAACTATTGGGATTAGTGTATGTCATCTATCATCCCAATACCCGTGTGGGGTTTCAAACAATCAAACACAGATTTTATTTGTGCAGTTGGGCGATGTGTAAAATTTATCGTCCCAATCAATATCAGTCAAATGTGTATATAAACAAATCGTCCGATTCGTTTATTTTTATTGCATTTTATATGCACGTTAAAAATTCTATTTTTTTAACTATAAAATATTTTAAACTATATAAATATTTTATTTCATTTCATATCACATCACACAATCAAGTACACATCAACATCAAACAAACAAGCATACAAGCCGTCCATGGTCTGTGGACGACGGGTGTCGGGTGCTACTAAACACCGTCTGCATCCTAGTATATATATATAACTAGAAAATTAAATCAAAGAGCGAGAAATTCTCACAGAGGGTTCCACTCCGCCGTGCTTTGCTTTTGAACTACTGAACTGTCTGAATCGGTTTGATATTCCAATGCAGTTCATTTCACGCTGTTCATAATAAAAATATTATATTTTATTGTTTCATTTCAATAAATAAAAATCATACTTTTATTTCTACTTCATATATATTTTTCAACGCTTCATTCTATATGAAAATTATATTTTTATTACTTCTACATTATAAAAATTATATTTTTATCATCGCCACTATATAAAAATCGTATTTTTATTTTACTTCATATAAAAAGATAATATTTTTATATTCTCTATTATATAAAAATCATATTTTTATTCTTCCTACCCTATAAAAATTATATTTTTATTATCTCTACATAATAAAAATTATATTTTTATTCCTTAAAACAATATGTTTATATTGCCAACATCATATATAAAGGTCGAACTTTATTTCGTTTCATATGAAATAAAGTTCATATTTTCCTATCGCTTCATCATATGAGAAAAATCACATTTCTTTAATGCAAGAAATATGAACAAAAATCAAGTTTTTTTAAAAAATCAAATCTTTAGAGTTATTAAAAAAACGAATCTTTATAGTTTTAAACTATGCAAAAATTAGTTTTTAAATTTAGTAAAAATCAGTTTTTAAATTTAGTAAAAATCATGTCTTTACTTATATATAAAAAAGAAGAGCTTACAGTTAATCGCTGAAAAAGGGGAAGGATTGTCTGCGCGCGTCGGTCAGCGGGGGTGGGGGGGGGGGGTCTCCGGAGTCAACTGGAGGTGGGGGACAGGAGTGGCGGCGCGATGGAGCGCGGCCTCGATTTGGCGATGACGGGTTTCGATGTGGGGTTTGCGGTTTGAATCTCGCGAGACCAGAGGGGGTTTCGATCTGGGGATAAGGGGAGGAGGAGGTCGCGGTTGGGTGGGGCCCTGCCTGGGCGGTGGCGCACGGAGGCGGCGTCGATGGGAGGAGGCGGCTGGAGGACCCGTCGCTCCTCTTTCCCCTTTTTTTTATTTGTCTTCGTTGACCGAGAATTAGTGAGGGAGGAGAGGGGTAAAGGAAATATATATTTTTTATATTTTATTTTAATTTCATATTCAAAAAGTTGATTTTTTTATTGAACTCTAAATTGAGCCCAACGACTGTCGCCCCTAGCTAAATAACCCCATTCCGAACACAATGGGATATGCCATGTAGGCCAATTCGACCGTTACGACCCGTTTCCATTGAATTTAAAATATAAATTTTTATACATTCAATTTAAACGCACATTTCAAATAACCAGGGCCACACACTAACTCTAAAAATTCCCGAAAAATATTTTCTAACATCGTACTGACGATACGGTCCTAACAAAACTAGTTTCGTTGAATTCTGAGACCGTTTGAAAAATGGCCATTTTCCAGTCGATTAAAATCAACTAAAACTGGTCAAACACGTTTTCCTTTGTCACGCTCACATATTGATTCGAAAAATTATGAAATTTGAAAAATAGCAACAATTTCACATCGCGGACCCAACAAAAGTGGTTTCGTCGAAATCCGAGGTCTTTTGTAAAATTTATATTTTTAAGGGCCTGAATTCCATAGCGACTATTCAGAATTTTCAACTGGGTGTATCTTTTGATTCCCGCTATGATATTTTGATTTTTCGGATTTGTTGGAAAGATATTCTCAAATAGATCCCATTGTTTTTGGTTTCACTAAAATCCGGATTGTTTTGCACCCAGTACATTCAATTGAAGTTTGAAATCGAATTACCACGCCATTTTCAATTCCTTTTATAATTTAAAATAAATATTTATATTCTAACGACGATGTATATAAATATATACGTTCGATTCTATTCAAAATAAATTTCCCGTCGGTTTTATTTAAAGTAATTCATTTTAAATAATCAAAATTCGCTAAAATTGCCAAAATAAAAATTTTAAACTGGCCCAGATTTCCCGGTTATTACAGCTTGATACACCCTATGGTGGACCTAGCACAGGTAACCACATTCGTGATAGGGCCGTATGACACAGACACATGACGAGGTAGAACTTGTAGGGAGCCGATCGATTAATGGATCGTTCCGTAGGACCCCGAAATGGGTCATTTCATGATATTGGGCCCAGGGATCATTTCATGGTTAATATATGACATGGGTTTGGGATACTAGTACAGTTGGTGCAGCGAACCTTGAACATGCGATGCTATACTTGATTTATACTTGAATTATCATGTTATCTTAGTCTATCTTGCCCATCTTTGTCATCATCCTTATGTTTACTTTCAGTTTATACATGTCATGTTACCTTTACCTGTTTTTATGCTGAAAGTCACTAGGACTTACCAGTCTTTATGACTGACCCGTTTTTCTTTCGCCTCTTTTTCTTTCGTTCCCCCCTAGGTTCTCAGGGAGGAAACTCTAGCACTTAGCTTGGATTTCACTTGCTTTCGTTTCAGCTCATGTACGATTTGATCTTGAGCTATGTTGTGCTGCATTTCTGCTACCTTTGGGGAATTAAGCTACTTTTGTTGTTTTAAGTTTATGCTTCTTATTTATGCAAGACAGAATTTGTTGTAATGGAAAATAATGACTTTGGCTACTTGGTACTTTGGATGTAAAAGGTTTTGACTCTTCTTAAAAGTAATGAAATTTTTCTTCCGTTGTTTTATTTATGTTCTGTCTTGTAATATTTCTGTGTTTGTTTACCTCGATAACGCTCCTCCAAAACTAGTGCATTCCCTTTGTGAGTGACCCTAGCGAAGGTGGGGTGTTACACTTGGTATTAGAGCAGAAGGTTACCAGACTGGGCAAAAGTTTTTTTTAAAACCTTCTAAAACCATTTTCAAAACCGTTTACAGAGAAGCATTTTTCAATAAAAGTCTTGTTTTATTTAAAGGCTATTCCCCAAGAGCCATTAGCACTATCCTTTGTTTCCTCATTTTGAATCTCTTCTTTTTCATTTCAGCATGTCTGGGAATCTTAACCTTCTAGAGGGCGTGCCAATACCTGGCTGGTTCAGGAGGTACTTAGAGGCTAGGGCCAACGATGCAGGCCCAACAGATATTCCTCCTCCAGCTGCAGCGATTCCTCCTCCCCCGCCCCCTCCTCATGCAAATGCTTTCTCAAAGATCTGTAGAGATTTTAGGGCCATGGGTGGAAAGGATTTCAAAGGAACTGAATCATTAGTAGAAGTGAGGAACTAGCTCAAAGAAACTGAGGATCTGTTCGTTATCTTCGAGGTGGATGATAGGCAGAAGGTACAGTTGGCGGTATGGTTGCTCAAAGACGAAGCTTCCTATTGGTGCGAAGTCATTAACGCTGAAAGACCTGGATGGATTTCAGGATAAGGTTTGAGATGAAATTCCTCTCACAAGCTGAATGAAGTCTACAGCTGGAAAAGTTCTTATCTCTTAAGCAAGGAAGTATGACGGTCAAGGAGTACGTCAATTAATTCAATCAGCTGGCCCGGTTTGAACTGGACTTAGTGAATACTCCTCATAAGAAGGCTCTCCGTTTTGTCAAGGGGTTGAATGAGCCACTCCACAGCTTGGCTATGACCCACATACCTATGGGGGATACTTACAAAAGGTTAGTAGACATGGCACTCTTAAGTGAGGAAGACAAGGGCAAGAATGAGACAAAAGAAGAAGGGCCACAAGATAAGAAGGGGGAGGGGTCACAGAACAAGAAGACTGATCCAAAGAAAGGCGGGAAGAACAGCAAATCCCGTGAAAAGAGAAAGTGTAATTTATGTAGCATTCCTGGACATCTGGTCAAAGACTGCGGGAAGAAGAAAAGGAAGATGGGTGGCTGTTTCCACTGTGGTGAGACAGGACACATGGCTAAGGTCTGTCCAAGGAAGCAAGGGCAGGGAGCTGGACTTTCTTCTAGAGGACAAGTCCATGCTCTCACGGTACCTCCGCAACAACGAGGCAGAAATATTTTTGTTGAAAGTTTAGTCTATCTTTTTGATCATCCTGTTCGAACCTTATTTGATTCTGGCGCATCGCATACTTTTATTTCTTCTGATATTGTTGAAACTCTGCACCTAAGTACTAGTCTAGTTGAGGATCCCGTTATTGTTTCAAATCCAATGGTGGATCCGCTCATTTATCTATGATTTGTGTGGATTTGAGGATTTCTATCTTAAGCGTAGAATTCACGTGTAATGCTTATGTTCTCGGATTTATAGGATACGGTTCGACTCTAGGCATGGATTGGCTGTCCAATAATGGAGCCATTCTCGATTGTGAACGAAGGGTTGTTAGGCTCGTGACTCGCCTTGGTAATACCCTTGAAATTTCTTGTAACCCTATGGGTCCGGTCATATTATGTTATCTAGAATCTCTTGACGCGTCTATCGATGATTTGAAATCAGTAAGGGTAGTCCGAAAATATCCTGAAGTCTTTGATGAGGTTAAGGGGTTACCCCCTAAACGCGAGATAGATTTCTGTATATATCTTGTTGTTAATGCTAAGCCAGTTGCATTGCCCGTTAGACACATGGCCCCGCGAGAGAGAAAAGAGCTTAGTAAGAAAATTAAGGAGTTGCTTGAGAAAAATTTCATTAGGCGAAACATTTCTGAATGGGGTGCTCTGGTGGTATTCTCTACTAAGGCGGATGGTTCGCTTCGTCTATGCGTAGATTATCGCGAATTAAACAAGCTGACTAAGAAGAATAGGCATCCACTACCGAGAATCGATGACTTGTTTGACCAGCTTGTAGGAGCGTCTATTTTCTCTCAACTCGATCTAGCTACAGGATTCCATCAGCTTAGAGTGGCCGAGGATAGCATTGACAAGACTGCGTTTAGGACTTCGGATGGTTTGTTCGAATGGCTCGTCATGCCGTTTGGTTTGATGAATGCACTCGCGTACTTCGTTGATTTAATGAGCATGGTGTTCCGAAAGTTCCTTAACAAGTTTGTGGTGGTCTTCATGGACGATATTTTGGTCTTCTCAAAGGATGAGGAAGAACATGCTAGACATCTCAAGGAAGTCACGGATACGCTTAGAGCACACGAGTTAAAGGCTAAGTTCTCCAAGTGTCATTTTGGGAGAAAAGAAGTTCGGTTTCTTGGACATGTAGTTTCTAAGCAAGGTATAGCCGTGGACCCCGCAAAGGTAGCGGCGGTGCAAGACTGGAAAGTTCCTAAGAACGCAACGGAAGTGAGAAGCGTTCTCGGTTTGGCGGGCTACTATAGGAAGCTCATTAAGGACTTCGCTAAAATTTCAGCCCGTCTTACTAGGTTAACGAAGAACAACCTAACTTTTGCATGGGACATAGAGTGTGACGTTGCTTTTCAAAGGCTTAAGAGAGCCCTTACCACAACTCCAGTTTTAACATTACCCAATGGACGTAAGATGTTTACGGTGTACACAGATGCGTGCGGCACGAGATTAGGCGTTGTCCTAATGCAAGAAGGGAAAGTGATATGTTACGGGGGTAGACAACTTAAAGTTTACGAGAAAAACTATCCCACACATGACTTGGAATTGGCCGCGATTGTTTTTGCGCTTAAGTATTGGCGCCACTATCTTCTGGGTGAGAAGTTCGAGTTGTATACTGTAACACCCCAAATCCGTTAGTGTCACTCTCAAAGGGAATGCACTAAGTTCTGTGGAGCATTTAAGGAAAAAGATGCAGATAAATTACAAGACAGACAAAATTAAAACAGCGGAAAATAAAACTTTACTTTATTGATAAAATAGTTTGTACAACAATTTCTTTCCAATACCAGAGTATCATCTGTCTTACAAAATAAAGAAGCATAAAATAACATTTATATTCCCCAATGTAGCATAAGCCAACCATAGCAGCAGAAAAGAGAGTCTGAAGTAATATATCCAAGAGTCTTTAAGCTTGGAAAGAGTAATAGTCCATACTAAGCAGAGCTATTCCCTCCCTGACTACCTGGGGGAGGGGGGAAACGGAAGAAAAGAAGACGAAAGAAAAACAGAGTCAGACATAAAGCCTGAGTAAGTCTAGTGGCTTTTAGCATGTGAACAGGATAAAGTTCATGACAGGAGTAAACTGGAAAATGTGACAGTACCAAAATAACAGACTAATATAAACCAAAGCAAGACAGTTTAAACCGAATATACTATCACACCCCATTCTATATCTCTGCAACACCTAACTAGTATCCCAACTAGTAATCTGTATAAAGATGATAACATGATCCCAATCCCTGTAATTGCGGTTGCCTTTAGGTGTACATCCATTATTTATTACCCAGATCTAATCTAGGGTTGTCTTATCGAGCGCTTCCTAGATTCAACTAGGGTTTATGCGACTTATCTATTACTTATCGGATTCAGGATTTATGCCACCTAGGTCCAACTATGGATTATGCTACCTATCGAACGATGCCCCTATTCTAGGACACACTACCTAGAGTGGTATATGTTCCTAGACTTTCCCCACGTATGTGTCGCGAATCATTTATTGCTGTCTAGATGCACATGTCCTGAAATGTGCGACCCGAGTCCCGTGGCAGGGCGATTCTCGAAACACGAAACTCGATCGAGAGCTTTCAGATATCTGCCGATGCAGACACTAAGGTCTTTTTTCCAGTGGCTATGTTCCCACCTGACCCCTCCCTCAACTAATGAAAGGCAATCCAAGAAAATCAACCACGAGAACTATACTCCTGCCACCTATGCCCCACTTTCATATTGGCCAGCCTCACCCATAACTAGATAGCAAGTATACGGTCTGTTGGGAGTTCTCTGCCTTTCCGCATGCGTATCTCGACTGACTCAAGATGGTAGGTAGACGACGGGTCGCTATCACAAGACCATTTGTCCCGCCGAATCACATTGGTCCATCCTAGTCTTTAGGTTGCCTTATATTGCAACCAAGGCATACCCTTGGTTCTTCTAACGCAGACCTTAACCTCTGTGAGCCCAGGCGGATCATCTGCATTCTCACAGAGGGATACCAAGAGTACCCTCACGTTCCCTCGAAGCCTCGGGCTTCGTAACCCAATTCATTGGAGCCCTCTTTAAGATCAGATGGACGTTCGCTCCTCCTCGTGTTATACTAAGGATTACTACTTAGTTTTCCTAACTAAGGTTTACCACTTAGTTTCCTGAATCATAGTTTTCTTAACTAAGGTTTACTACTTAGCCCCTTTCAACTAAGGTTTACTACTTATTTCTCTTTCTCGTCAAGTTGGATTGGTTAAGTGTCATTAGTCGATACAAGTTAACTTAACCCATTCATTTGTCATGTTAAACTGGTTAAGTGTTATCAGTAATTCACGTTGACTTATCCTTATCACAAACCAAGTTATATTGGTTAAGTATTTCTTGTTACTTAACCCTACCCATTCACCTTGTATTGGTTAAGTGTCCCTTTTAACCTAACCTTGCCCATCTGTTTTAACTAACATGTTATAACGGTTAAGTGTTCCCTTAGTCAACTTAACCCTAACATCTGTTTAATTAACATGTTCTAATGGTTAAGTATTGTCCCTTCATGCTTTAACTTAACCCTATTCATTTATCACACTATGATGGTTAAGTGTTCTAAGTTTACTTAACCCTACGCTCTAGTCCAGCTAACATACTAATTTGGCTAAGTGTATTAATTTTACTTAACCCCAACCTCTACTCTAGTTAACATGTTAAATTGGCAGTGTATTAACTTTACTTAACCCCACCTTTTTAAATCTAGTCAACATGTTAATTTGGCTAAGTGTATTAAATTTACTTAACCCTACCAATCCTAGCTTAGCTTTAATTGTCTTATTAAAGCACCAACCACTCACATTAGACAGGTATTGTTGTGGCTGCCTGTATGCCGGTCGGTTCCGGGCAGTCTTACGCCACAACTCAGTCTAACCTCGGTTCTTTATTCGGCTCAATGCCTTAACCTATCACATTGGATAGGTATTGCTGTGATTACTGAACAGGCGGGCGGGTCCGGGAAGGTTTACATCACAACTCAATCAAACCTCGGGTTAAGCATATTCGTATTGTCTAAATTTACATTTTAATTATGTAAATTATTCAAATTCAAGTTACTGCAAAAATTTTTCCAATCAATCTCATTAGTTTAGGTATATAATTAATACCATTTTATGCCATAAATCACTTATGTGATTTTTAACCAATTTATGTCAAGTTTCCTATAATTTCCAATTTTACCCAACGTTACCCCGTCTAAATATTAGGCTAACAATCTTAGCCTAATTCTCCGTCCGCATGATTTTGACATATAATATTAGGCTAAAAACTTAGCCTAATTTAGCGTACACAAAATTGGCATAAAAATAATTCATTAACATAAACATGTCATAGGTGTAAACTTGGCATTCTCGACATAGTCAATATGAACATCATAGGTGTGAACTTGCAAAATAATCGACATGAATATCATAAAATTGCATAACATGCCACAAACTTGCATATAAATATTGGGTCTAGTTAAATAGATGTCACACGAATCATATAGTTTTAGCCTAACATAAAGGTATAACATAGTATAACCTAATAGGTGTCATATGAATCTACTACAACATGGTGTAACTTGTTAATGCATAGGTCTAGGCATAACCTCAAACATGAAACTGGCGTTAGACAAAACTATATGTATAACTTTGACAACTACTTAAGGGTGTGAACTTGCAACACATATGTATAAACATAGATCTAACAATAAACTTTCATATCAATCCTAAATGGATCTTGACATGGATCCGATTATAAGTTTTCACTTGCATAAGAACAGGTGAATATGGATCTATTCTAGTCATGTAGGCACAACTGGTTTAAAACATATATACGTAGAGCCTACATGAATCATATAAATATTTGTGCAAATCTAACTTGCAACCTATAACTTGCATAAGCATATATTTAGATCTAACTGTATACATACAATTCGCTTAAGGTGTTGATTGTTTGATTCACAATACATAAAAGATTCAATCACCACAACATTCAAATTATCACAAATAACAAATATAAAACAACATAATCAACACTGATATAATTCCATATTACAATTTACATCAAATCACGTCTTAATCGCATTCCCATCTAAAGAGCAACTATACTTACAATGCAAGACGGTCATGTTTTTCTGAGATATGAGGTTCTGAAATTGAGATGCGTTCCTTTGGGTAGACGTTGTTTTGATTCTTAGTTTTGAATTAGATTTGTTCTAGCTTTGTTTATCTTTAAGCTTTAGGCGGCGGCCATTCCAAGCTACCTTACAGCAGCGTGACGGCTCCAAGTTTAATTGTGTGAATTAGGTTAAGATCTAGGTTGTATATACAGAATTTTAGGATTAATTTAGGTCGTTTGATTAACCCTAGAAATAACCACAACCATTCAGTCAAGATAGAATTATCCTATTGACTCAGTAATGAGTCAGAAATGACTCAGCCTTTACTCAGCATATTAAATGTTCTTTTTTTTCATAAATGACACATTGGTTCTTTCCTAACATATCATAATCAAAAAGGACATTTTTTTATTTTTAACAAAACATTAGCTAAATGAACATTTCTTAACTGAAATTTCAATTTAATCTGAATAAACATTTTAATCTAAATATACATTTCTTAACAAAATGTTATTCTAATGTTAACATAACAAAAGTGATATTCTATTGTTCATCTTTTCTTTTTATTATTTATTGTCAATCAATTCAAACGTAAATACGTATTTAATAGATACATTTTTCCTTTACCGTTTACATTAATTACCCATATATAAATATTTATATATATATATATGAATAAATCTTTTCTTACTTTTTATTTGTCATAAATCCTATTGGGGAAGGCAATTTAAAAAAAACAATCCTTGACAACCAAAAATGCGCAACGTACGCTGTATGATGCATACATGTCATATGTATATATATATGCGTATATATTATATATATATATATATATATATTCATCATTTTTTTCTTTTTATCTATCTTCCCAATTACCCATTTTTACACTAAACCACTTTTTGAACTGCGTTCACACTAGGCTATTTTAAGCCATTCTCCTAAAACAAAAAAAATAGGGCGCTGGCGGGGATCGAACTCTGTACCTCTTGTATGCAAGTCATGTGTTCCAACCAAATAAGCTTCTATGTCTTTTTCTTACAAAAGTTAGAACAATGCTAAACATTATTCTTTTCTCATTCCTCTTTTTCATGTTTTTGCTGCAATATTTAATTTAAGGATATCTTTTTCATATGGAGTCCAATTTACTCAAACTCGGACTCTATCTCAAGCAGAATTTCGAGACGAACGAAATGGCGTAATTTGTTTCCCTTAGTTCTTATTCTAAAAGTTAATTATACTTTAATTTGTGAAACTTAATGTTACAGAATTACGGGTTGTTACATTCTCCCCTTCTTAAAAGGATTTCGTCCCCGAAATCTTCAAGTTAGAAAGAATGTGTCCTACCATCCAATCACCCATCTACTCAACCATTCAATCACAGGCATTTCTTGTCCTTTAAAAGATTTCTAAACGCTTTCATATTTATATGCATAGTGTGTTATCTAATGCAAAATCAGGCGGTCTACTGATTCAGTCGACCTCCTTAATGCGAATTATGTCAGTGCCATGCGTCCAATCATGTATGTAATCCTAATGATACATATCACTTCTATATGAGTGCACAACCATTCACTCAAATGCAACGTCCATATGATAACACATTGATTTCAATCTGTAAACAAATACATATATGTGAATGCAATATGAAAGTGACTGAGTTGTCCTAGCGCCTATGGTGTGTATATGCATTCATGAGCAACCACTTGCAACCATTAATCATAACATGTTTCAAATACATGTTTCAAATACATGTTTACATCCATTGGCTTCTACCTAAGGATCGATGATACGTCCTAGAGGATATACCTTAAAAGCTATAAAGTATGCATAAAATTCCTAGAAAAAGAGATCAGGGATATACCCTTAAGAAAAAAGGGTATGATGCTCGTGTCTAGTCTCCAGTCTTATATGTCGCACCTTCTTGAGCTTCACTATACGGTACCTTATCTAATTTAACTTCATGATTGCGAAGCTTCTTCACCTCCATTTCCAAGATAAACAGATGTTAACCTTGATACTAGTGTATATACTAAGATGATTAGAGATCTCTCCTCTACTTAGCTTATCCATCATGTTACAAATCTGACGGTCTAAAGCTAAAGGTTGCTATGTACTTTTTACCTCTCTTAAGGTCAGTCTTTCTTCCTACCTAGGGCACCTGCCACAATTATTCATCTTCCACCTTTACCATCCTTGTGTAACATGTTTACAGTTCTCTCTAAAGCTACCTCTATCGTACAATGAGCCCTACAAAGCTTGGAAGAAAATTTGCCGCAAGTGGAACTGCCGCGACTATAGATGGAAGTCGGGCACTGCTTCACCCTTCAATAGGTATCGTAGTCTTATTAAGCTTACGGAACCATGTTGCGATGAGGTTACCTCCCAGAAAGCCAGGAGCCCCGAAGACTCAAGAAAGAAGGGGACAAAAATTCAAACATAGAATCAGAAGATAGTGCATATGGCTTTGGGGAATATGCCTTTAAACCAAATCTTTTCTTTTGAAAATGCTTCTTTTAAAAAAAAACGTTTTTAAAATAATTTTTCAAACCTGTTATCTGATCTGGTAACCTTCAGCTCTGATACCACGTGTAACACCCCACATCTGTTAGTGTCACTCTCAAAGGGAATGCACTAAGTTCTGTGGAGCATTTAAGGTAAAAGATGCAGATAAATTACAAGATAGACAAAATTAAAACAGCGGAAAATAAAACTTTACTTTATTGATAAAATAGTTTGTACAACAATTGCTTTCCAATACCATAGTATCATCTGTCTTACAAAATAAAGAAGCATAAAATAACATTTATATTCCCCAATGTAGCATAAGGCTGCCATAGCAGCAGAAAAGAGAGTCTGAAGCGATATATCCAAGAGTCTTTAAGCTTGGAAAGAGTAACAGTCCATACTAAGCAGACTATTCCCTCCCTGACTACCAGGATGGGGGGGGGACGGAAGAAAAGAAGACGAAAGAAAAACAAAGTCAGACATAAAGCCTGAGTAAGTCCAGTGGCTTTTAGCATGTGAACAGGATAAAGTTCATGACAGGAGTAAACTGGAAAACGGGACAGTACCAGAATAACAGACTAATATAAACCAAAGCAAGACAGTTTAAACTGAATATACTATCACACCCCATTCTATATCTCTACACCACCTAACTAGTATCCCCACTAGTAATCTGTATAAAGATGATAACGTGATCCCAATCCCTTTAATTGCGGTTGCCTTTAGGTGTACATCTATTATTTATTACCCAGATCTAATCTAGGGTTTTCTTATCGAGCGCTTCCTAGATTCAACTAGGGTTTATGCGACTTATCTAATGCTTCCTAGATTCAGGATTTATGCCACTTAGGTCCAACTAGGGATTATGCTACCTATCGAATGATGCCCCTAGTCTAGGACACACTACCTAGAGTGGTATATGTTCCTAGACTTTCCCCACGTATGTGTCGCGAATCGTTTATCGCTGTCTAGATGCGCACGTCCTGAAATGTGCGACCCGAGTCCCGTGGCAGGGCTAGAAACACGGAACTCGGTCGGGAGCTTTCAGATATGTGCCGTTGCAGATGCTAAGGTCTGTTTTTCCAGTGGCTATGGTCCCACCTGACCCCTCCCTCAACTAATGAAAGGCAATCCAAGAAAATCAAGCACGAGAACTATACTCCTGCCACCTATGCCCTACTTTCCTATTGGCCTGCCTCACCCAAAACTAGATAGCAAGTATAAGGTCTGTTGGGAGTTCTCTGCCTTTCCGCATGCGTATCTCGACTGACTCAAGATGGTAGGTAAACGACGGGTCGCTATCACAGGGCCATTTGTCCGGTCGAATCACGCTGGTCCATCCTAGTCTCTAGGTTGCCTTATATTGCAACCAAGGCATACCCTTGATTCTTCTAACGCAGACCTTAATCTCTTTGAGCCCAGGCGGATCATCTGGATTCTCACAGAGGGGTACCAAGAGTACCCTCACGTCCACTCGAAGCCTCGGGCTTCGTAACCCAATTCGTTGGAGCCCTCTTTAAGATCAGATGAACGTTCGCTCCTCCTCGTGTTATACGAAGGATTACTACTTAGTTTTCCTAACTAAGGTTTACCACTTAGTTTCCTAAATCGTCGTTTTCTTAACTAAGGTTTACTACTTAGCCCCTACAACTAAGGTTTACTACTTAGTTCTCTTTCTCGTCAAGTTGGATTGGTTAAGTGTCATTAGTCGATACAAGTTAACTTAACCCATTCATTTGTCATGTTAAACTGGTTAAGTGTTATCAGTAATTCACGTTGACTTAACCTTATCACAAACCAAATTATATTGGTTAAGTATTTATTATTACTTTACCCTACCCATTCACCTTGTATTGGTTAACTGTCCCTTTTAACCTAACCTTGCCCATCTGTTTTAACTAACATGTTATAACGGTTAAGTGTTCCCTTAGTTAACTTAACCCTAACATCTATTTAATTAACATGTTCTAATGGTTAAGTATTGTCCCTTCATTCTTTAACTTAACCCTATTCATTTATCACACTATGATGGTTAAGTGTTCTAAGTTTACTTAACCCTACGCTCTAGTCTAGCTAACATACTAATTTGGCTAAGTGTATTAATTTTGCTTAACCCCAACCTCTAGTCTAGTTAACATGTTAAATTGGCTAAGTGTATTAACTTTACTTAACCCCACCTTTTTAAATCTAGTCATAATGTTAATTTGGCTAAGTGTATTAAATTTACTTAACCCTACCAATCCTAGCTTAGCTTTAATTGTCTTATTAAAGCACCAAACACTCACATTAGACAGGTATTGTTGTGGCTGCCTGTATGTCGGTCGGTTCCGGGCAGTCTTACGCCACAACTCAGTCTAACCTTGGGTCTTTATTGGGATCAATGCCTTAACCTCTCACATTGGATAGGTATTGTTGTGATTACTGGACAGCCGGGCGGGTCCGGGCAGGTTTACATCACAACTCAATCCAACCTCGGGTTAAGCATATTCGTATTGTCTAAATTTACATTTTAATTATGTAAATCATTCAAATTCAAGTTACTGCCAAATTTGTTTCCAATCAATCTCATTAGTTTAGGTATATAATTAATACCATTTTATGCCATAAATCACTTATGTGATTTTTAACCAATTAATGTCAAGTTTCCTATAATTACCAATTTTACCCAACGTTACCCCGTCTAAATATTAGGCTAACAATCTTAGCCTAATTTTCCGTCCGCATGATTTTGACATATAATATTAGGCTAAAAACTTAGCCTAATTTAGCGTACACAAAATTAGCATAAAAATAATTCATTAACATAAACATGTCATAGGTGTAAACTTGGCATTCTCGACATAGTCAATATGAACATCATAGGTGTGAACTTGCAAAATAATCGACATGAATATTATAACATTGCATAACATGCCACAAACTTACATATAAATATCAGGCCTAGTTAAATAGGTGTCACGTAAATCATATAGTTTTAGCCTAACATAAAGGTATAACATTGTATAACCTAATAGGTGTCATATGAATCCACTACAACATGGTGTAACATGTTAATGCATAGGTCTAGGCATAACCTCAAACATAAAACTGGCATAAGACAAAACTATATGCATAACTTTGACAACCACTTAAGGGTGTGAACTTGCAACACATATGTATAAACATAGATCTAACAATAAACTTTCATATCAATCCTAAACGGATCTTGACATGGATCCGATTATAAGTTCTCACTTGCATAAGAACATGTGAATATGGATATATTCTAGTCATGTAGGCACAATTGGTTTAAAACATATATACATAGAGCGTACATGAATCATATAAATATTTGTGTAAATCTAACTTGCAGCCTATAACTTGCATAAGCATATATTTAGATCTAACTGTATACATACAATTCGCATAAGGTGTTGATTGTTTGATTCAGAATACATAAAAGATTCAATCACCACAACATTCAAATTATCACAAATAACAAATATAAAACAACATCATCAACACTGATATAATTCCATATTACAATTTACATCAAATCATGTCTTAATCGCATTCCCATCTAAAGAGCCACTATACTTACAACGCAAGACGATCTTGTTTTTCTGAGATCTGAGGTTCTGAAATTGAGATGCGTCCCTTTAGGTAGACGTTGTTTTGATTCTTAGTTTTGAATTAGATTTGTTCTAGCTTTGTTTGTCTTTAAGCTTTAGGCGACGGCCATTCCAAGCTATCTTACAACAGCATGACGGCTCCAAGTTTAATTGTGTGAATTAGGTTAAGAGCTAGGTTGTATATATATAATTTTAGGATTAATTTAGGTCGTTTGATTAACCCTAGAAATGACCACAACCGTTCGGTCAAGATAGAATTATCCTATTGACTCAGCAATGAATCAGAAATGACTCAGCCTTGTCTCAGCATATTAAATGTTCATTTTTTTCATAAATGACACATTGGTTCTTTCCTAACATATCATAACCAAAAGGACATTTTTTTATTTTTAACAAAACATTAGCTAAATGAACATTTGTTAACTGAAATGTCAATTTAATCTGAATAAATATTTTAATCTAAATATACATTTCTTAACGAAATGTTATTCTAATGTTAACATAACAAAAGTGATATTCTAATGTTCATCTTTTCTTTTTATTATTTATTGTCAATCAATTCAAACGTAAATACGTATTTAATAGATACATTTTCCCTTTACCGTTTACATTAATTACCCATATATAAATATTTATATATATATATATATATGAATAAATCTTTTCTTACTTTTAATTTGTCATAAATCCTATTGGGGAAGGCAATTTAAAAAAAACAATCCTTGACAACCAAAAATGCGCAACGTACGCTGCATGATGCATACACGTCATATGTATATATATATATATATATATATATGCGTATATATATATATAAATATTATATATATATTATATATATATTCATCATTTTTTTTCTTTTTATCTATCTTCCCAATTACCCATTTTCACACTAAACCACTTTTTGAACTGCGTTCACCATAGGCTATTTTAAGCCATTCCCCTAAAACAAAAAAAATTGGGCACTGGCGGGGATCGAACTCTGTACCTCTTGTATGCAAGTGATGTGTTCCAACCAAATAAGCTACTAAGTCTTTTGCTTAAAAAGTTAGAACAATGCTAAACATTATTCTTTTCTCATTCCTCTTTTTCATGTTTTTGCTGCAATATTTAATTTAAGGATATCCTTTTCATACGGAGTCCAATTTACACAAACTCGGACTCTATCTCAAGCAGAATTTCGAGACGAATGCAATGGAGTAACCCGTTTCCCTTAGTTCTTAATCTAAAATTTAATTATACTTTAATTTGTGAAACTTAATGTTACAGAATTACGGGGTGTTACATTCTCCCCTTCTTAAAAGGATTTCGTCCCCGAAATCTTCAAGTTAGGAAGAATGTGTCCTACCATCCAATCACCCATCTACTCAACCATTCAATCACAGGCATTCCTTGTCCTTAAAAAGATTTCTAAATTCTTTCATATTTATATGCATAGTGTGTTATCTAATGCAAAATCAGGCGGTCTACTGAATCAGTCGACCTCCTTAATGCGAATTATGTCAGTGCCATGCGTCCAATCATGTATGTAATCCTAATGATACATATCACTTCTATATGAGTGCACAACCATTCACTCAAATGCAACGTCCATATGAGAAAACATTGAGTTCAATCTGTAAACAAATAAATATATGTGAATGCAATATGAAAGTGATTGAGTTGTCCTAGCGCCTATGGTGTGTATATGCATTCACGAGCAACCACTTGCAACCATTAATCATAACATGTTTCAAATACATGTTTACATCCATTGGCTTCTACCTAAGGATCGATGATACGTCCTAGAGGATATACCTTAAAAGCTATAAAGTATGCATAAAATTCCTAGAAAAAGAGATCAGGGATATACCCTTAAGTAAAAAGGGTATGATGCTCGTGTCTAGTCTCCAGTCTTATATGTCGCACCTTCTTGAGCTTCACTATACGGTACCTTATCTAATTTAACTTCATGATTGCGAAGCTTCTTCACCTCCATTTCCAAGATAAACAGACGTTAAACTTCATACTAGTGTATATACTAAGATGATTAGAGATCTCTCCTCTACTTAGCTTATCCATCATGTTACAATTCTGTGGGTCTAAAGCTAAAGGTTGCTATGTACTTTTTACCTCTCTTAAGGTTAGTCTTTCTTCCTACCTAGGGCACCTGCCACAATTATTCATCTTCCACCTTTACCATCCTTGTGTAACATGTTTACAGTTCTCTCTAAAGCTACCTCTATCGCACAATGAGCCCTACAAAGCTTGGAAGAAAATTTGCCGCAGGTGGAACTACCGCGACTATAGATGGAAGTCGGGCACTGTTTCACCCTTCAATAGGTATCGTAGTCTTATTAAGCTTACGGAACCATGTTGCGATGAGTTTACCTCCCAGAAAGCCAGGAGCCCCGAAGACTCAAGAAAGAAGGGGACAAAAATTCAAACAGAGAATCAGAAGATAGTGCATATGGCTTTGGGGAATATTCCTTTAAACCAAATCTTTTCTTTTGAAAATGCTTCTTTTTAAAAAAAACGTTTTTAAAATAATTTTTCAAACCTGTTATCTGATCTGGTAACCTTCAGCTCTGATACCACGTGTAACACCCCACATCTGTTAGTGTCACTCTCAAAGGGAATGCACTAAGTTCTGTGGAGCATTTAAGGTAAAAGATGCAGATAAATTACAAGATAGACAAAAATAAAACAGCGGAAAATAAAACTTTACTTTATTGATAAAATAGTTTGTACAACAATTGCTTTCCAATACCATAGTATCATCTGTCTTACAAAATAAAGAAGCATAAAATAACATTTATATTCCCCAATGTAGCATAAGGCTGCCATAGCAGCAGAAAAGAGAGTCTGAAGCGATATATCCAAGAGTCTTTAAGCTTGGAAAGAGTAACAGTCCATACTAAGCAGACTATTCCCTCCCTGACTACCTGGGTGGGGGGGGGGGGGACGGAAGAAAAGAAGACGATAGAAAAACAAAGTCAGACATAAAGCCTGAGTAAGTCCACTGGCTTTTAGCATGTGAACAGGATAAAGTTCATGACAGGAGTAAACTGGAAAACGGGACAGTACCAGAATAACAGACTAATATAAACCAAAGCAAGACAGTTTAAACTGAATATACTATCACACCCCATTCTATATCTCTACACCACCTAACTAGTATCCCCACTAGTAATCTGTATAAAGATGATAACGTGATCCCAATCCCTTTAATTGCGGTTGCCTTTAGGTGTACATCTATTATTTATTACCCAGATCTAATCTAGGGTTTTCTTATCGAGCGCTTCCTAGATTCAACTAGGGTTTATGCGACTTATCTAATGCTTCCTAGATTCAGGATTTATGCCACTTAGGTCCAACTAGGGATTATGCTACCTATCGAATGATGCCCCAAGTCTAGGACACACTACCTAGAGTGGTATATGTTCCTAGACTTTCCCCACGTATGTGTCACGAATCGTTTATCGCTGTCTAGATGCACATGTCCTGAAATGTGCGACCCGAGTCCCATGGCAGGGCTAGAAACACGGAACTCTATCGGGAGCTTTCAGATATCTACCGATGCAGATGCTAAGGTCTGTTTTTCCAATGGCTATGGTCCTACCTGACCCCTCCCTCAACTAATGAAAGGCAATCCAAGAAAATCAAGCACGAGAACTATACTCCTGCCACCTATGCCCTACTTTCCTATTGGCCAGCCTCACCCATAACTAGATAGCAAGTATATGGTCCGTTGGGAGTTCTCTTCCTTTCCGCATGCATATCTCGACTAACTCAGGATGGTAGGTAGACGACGGGTCGCTATCACAGGGCCATTTGTCCCGCCGAATCACGCTGGTCCATCCTAGTCTTTAGGTTGCCTTATATTGCAACCAAGGCATACCCTTGGTTCTTCTAACGCAGACCTTAATCTCTGTGAGCCCAGGCGGATCATCTGCATTCTCACAGAGGGATACCAAGAGTACCCTCACGTCCCCTCGAAGCCTCGGGCTTCGTAACCCAATTCGTTGGAGCCCTCGTTAAGATCAGATGAACGTTCACTCCTCCTCGTGTTATACTAAGGATTACTACTTAGTTTTCCTAACTAAGGTTTACCACTTAGTTTCCTGAATCGTCGTTTTCTTAACTAAGGTTTACTAATTAGCCCCTTTCAACTAAGGTTTACTACTTAGTTCTCTTTCTCGTCAAGTTGGATTGGTTAAGTGTCGTTAGTCGATACAAGTTAACTTAACCCATTCATTTGTCATGTTAAACTGGTTAAGTGTTATCAGTAATTCTCGTTGACTTAATCTTATCACAAACCAAGTTATATTGGTTAAGTATTTATTATTACTTAACCCTACCCATTCACCTTGTATTGGTTAACTGCCCCTTTTAACCTAACCTTGCCCATCTGTTTTAACTAACATGTTATAACGGTTAAGTGTTCCCTTAGTTAACTTAACCCTAACATCTGTTTAATTAACATGTTCTAATGGTTAAGTATTGTCCCTTCATGCTTTAACTTAACCCTATTCATTTATCACACTATGATGGTTAAGTGTTCTAAGTTTACTTAACCCTACGCTCTAGTCTAACTAACATACTAATTTGGCTAAGTGTATTAATTTTACTTAACCCCAACCTCTAGTCTAGTTAACATGTTAAATTGGCTAAGTGTATTAACTTTACTTAACCCCACCTTTTTAAATCTAGTCAACATGTTAATTTGGCTAAGTGTATTAAATTTACTTAACCCTACCAATCCTAGCTTAGCTTTAATTGTCTTATTAAAGCACCAACTACTCACACTAGACAGGTATTGTTGTGGCTGCCTGTATGTCAGTTAGTTCAGGGCAGTCTTACGCACAACTCAGTCTAACCTCGGGACTTTATTGGGCTCAATGCCTTAACCACTCACATCGGATAGGTATTGTTGTGATTACTGGACAGCCGGGCGGATCCGAGCAGGTTTACATCACAACTCAATCCAACCTCGGGTTAAGCATTTTCGTATTGTCTAAATTTACATTTTAATTATGTAAATCATTCAAATTCAAGTTTACTACCAAATTTGTTTCCAATTAATCTCACTAGTTTAGGTATATTATTAATACCATTTTATGCCATAAATCACTTATGTGATTTTTAACCAATTTATGTCAAGTTTCCTATAATTACCAATTTTACCCAATGTTACCCCGTCTAAATATTAGGCTAACAATCTTAGCCTAATTTTCTGTCCGCATGATTTTGTCATATAATATTAGGCTAAAAACTTTGCCTAATTTAGCGTACACAAAATTGGCATAAAAATAATTCATTAACATAAACATGTCATAGGTGTAAACTTGGCATTCTCGACATAGTCAATATGAACATCATAGGTGTGAACTTGCAAAATAATCGACATGAATGTTATAACATTGCATAACATGCCACAAACTTGCATATAAATATTGGGCCTAGTTAAATAGGTGTCACATAAATCATATAGTTTTAGCCTAACATAAAGGTATAACATAGTATAACCTAATAGGTGTCATATGAATCCACTACAACATGGTGTAACATGTTAATGCATAGGTTTAGGCATAACCTCAAACATAAAACTTGCGTAAGACAAAACTATATGTATAACTTTGAGAACCACTTAAGGGTGTGAACTTGCAACACATATGTATAAACATAGATCTAACAATAAACTTTCATATCAATCATAAACGGATCTTGACATGGATCCGATTATAAGTTCTCACTTGCATAAGAACATGTGAATATGGGTCTATTCTAGTCATGTAGGCACAATTGGTTTAAAACATATATACATAGAGCGTACATGAATCATATAAATATTTGTGTAAATCTAACTTGCAACCTATAACTTGCATAAGCATATATTTAGATCTAACTGTATATATACAATTCGCATAAGGTGTTGATTGTTTGATTCACAATACATAAAAGATTCAATCACCACAACATTCAAATTATCACAAATAACTAATATAAAACAACACTATCAACGCTGATATAATTCCATATTACAATTTACATCAAATCATGTCTTAATCGCATTCCCATCTAAAGAGCCACTATACTTACAACGCAATACAGTCTTGTTTTTCTGAGATCTGAGGTTCTAAAATTGAGATGCGTTCCTTTGGGTAGACGTTGTTTTGATTCTTAGTTATGAATTAGATTTGTTCTAGCTTTGTTTGTCTTTAAGCTTTAGGCGACGGCCATTCCAAGCTATCTTACAGCAGAATGACGGCTCCAAGTTTAATTGTGTGAATTAGGTTAAGAGCTAGGTTGTATATATATAATTTTAGGATTAATTTAGGTCGTTTGATTAACCCTAGAAATGACCACAACCGTTCGGTCAAGATAGAATTATCCTATTGACTCAGCAATGAATCAGAAATGACTCAGCCTTGACTTAGCATATTAAATGTTCTTTTTTTTCATAAATGACACATTGGTTCTTTCCTAACATATCATAACCGAAAGGACATTTTTTATTTTTAACAAAACATTAGCTAAATGAACATTTCTTAACTGAAATGTCAATTTAATCTGAATAAACATTTTAATCAAAATATACATTTCTTAACGAAATGTTATTCTAATGTTAACATAACAAAAGTGATATTCTATTGTTCATCTTTTCTTTTTATTATTTATTGTCAATCAATTCAAATTTAAATACGTATTTTATAGATACATTTTCCCTTTACCGTTTACATTAATTACCCATATATAAATATTTATATATATATATATATATGAATAAATCTTTTCTTACTTTTAATTTGTCATAAATCCAATTGGGGAAGGCCATTTAAAAAAACAATCCTTGACAAAATGCGCAACGTACGCTACATGATCCGTACACGTCATATATATATATATGCGTATATATATATATATACTATATATATATATATTCATCATTTTTTTTCTTTTTATCTATCTTCCCAATTACCCATTTTTACACTAAACCACTTTTTGAACTGCGTTCACACTAGGCTATTTTAAGCCATTCCCCTAAACAAAAAAATAGGGCGCTGGCGGGGATCGTATTTTGTACCTCTTGTATGCAAGTCATGTGTTTCAACCAAATAAGCTACTAAGTCTTTTGCTTACAAAAGTTAGAACAATGCTAAACATTATTCTTTTCTCATTCCTCTTTTTCATGTTTTGCTGCAATATTTAATTTAAGGATATCTTTTTCATACGGAGTCCAATTTACGCAAACTCGGACTCTATCTCAAGCAGAATTTCGAGACGAATGCAATGGCGTAACCCGTTTCCCTTAGTTCTTCTTCTAAAATTTAATTATACTTTAATTTGTGAAACTTAATGTTACAGAATTACGGGGTGTTACATATACCGATTACAAATCGTTTAAGTACTTCTTTTCGCAAAAATATTTGAATCTAAGGAAACAGAGGTGGATGGAATTCTTGGCATCGTATGACTTCGATATAGCCTATACGCCTGGCAAGGGTAACGCGGTGGCGGATGCGCTAAGTAGGAAAAGGTTGACTTTGAGTCCTTTGTTTGTTGAATGGAAAAGTCTAGAGTTTATAGCAACCTTTGATTTCACACCTGTTGTTGAGTCATTGGCTAGCACGTTAGCATCTCTTGAGTTAAGGCCTACGCTTCTAGACCAAGTAGGGACTTCACAAAAGGAAGACCCATAGATAGCCGAGATCATGGACAAGTTGATTAGAGGTGAGATGTCAAGTCACCTCAGTAGGTATGCTATAGATGACAAGGGATGGCTAAGGAGTGATGGTAGACTATGTGTCCCACAAGTGGGAGACTTATTAAAAAGTGTTCTCGAAGAGGCGCATCACTCGAAGATGACTATACATCCCGGAGGGGATAAAATGTACAAGGATATGAAGCGCATTTTTCTTTGGAATGGAATGAAAAAGGACGTGGCGAAATTCGTTTCTAAGTGCATGGTGTGCCAACAAGTAAAGACCGAGTTGAAAAACCCGGTGGGCTATTGCATCCTTTGGAGGTTGCGCTATGGAAATGGGAGAGTGTCTCGATGGATTTCGTGGATGGATTGCCAAGGTCAAGGAAGGGCAATAGTAGCATAAGGGTTATAGTAGATAGACTCACGAAGAGCGCTCACTTCATTCCTGTGAAGAGCAAGAGGACCGCATCATGGCTAGCGTCTATATACCTTCGAGAAATAGTACGATTGCACGGAGATCCTTCTAGTATAGTTAGCGATCGTGACCCGATTTTCACTAGCGAATTTTGGAAAAGTTTGTAAGAAGCAAGGGGTACATGACTAAGTTTAAGCACGGCATATCACCCACAGACGGATGGACAAACCGAAAGGGCAAATAGGGTACTAGAGGACCTTTTGTGGCTATGCATCTTGACTTTGGTGGTACTTGGGAAGATCACCTACCTCTCGTTGAGTTCGCGTATAATAATAGTTACCAAGCTAGCATAGGAATGGCACCATTCAAAGCTTTATACGGGAGGCCGTGCAAGTCACCAACTTGTTGGTCGGAGTCGGCAGACAAGCTCATACTTGGACCCGACATGATAAGGGACACTTCCGAGAAGGTTGAGTTGATACGAAGATGGATGAAAAAGGCCCAATATAGATAGAAATCCTATGCGTACAGGAGAAGGACAGACCTAAAGTTCGAAGTCGGAGATATGGTCTTTATAAAAGTTTCCCCTTTACGCAATGTGGTTCGCTTTGGAGCAGTTGAAAAGTTAGCACCGAGGTTCATAGGACCGTTCCCTATCATCGAGAGGATTGGACAGATGGCCAATAAGGTAGAGTTACCCGAAAGGCTAGCCAGAGTACACAATGTCTTTCACGTTTCGCATCTCCGCAAGTGCTTACATGAATCTACCGAAGTGGTTGAGCCAAGCATCCTTGAAGGCGTAGAATGGAAAAGGAAGCAACATTGAGGTGAGTTCTGATTCATATCTTAGGAACGGAGATCAAGAAGCTGAGGAATCGAGAGGTTAAGCTAGTTAAAGTACAATGGAGTGAAGCCCAAGAGGACGCAACTTGGGAAGCCGAAGAGAAGATACCCTCGCTATACCCATTTCTTTTTTAGGGTACATTCTCGATCTCTTTTTCCTATAAGTTTACATACCTTCGTATCATGTACATGCTTTTGCTATCCATGTTTGTCATGTTATCTTCTCAATCCTATCTTGAGAACCTTAGGTAGAACCCTTTTGGATGTAAACATGTAATTGAAACTTGTTATGGTTGATGATTGCAAGTGGTTGCTTGTGGTTGCATGACACACATTAGGCACTAGATCGGCTCAGTCACATATCTCATATTGCATTTGCATGGGTGCTTATACTTGTATATGGATGGAAACTTGATATGATATCATTTGGATGTTGCATATGAATGAATGTTTGTGCACTCATGTAGAGATTATAAAATATGTTAGGAATTTGCATACATGTTGGACTCATTACACTAACATATTTTACATTAAGGAGGTTTACTGAATCAGTAACCGCCTGATCTTTTGCATTAGATAAGTAAATATACACACACTCTTGCATAAGTTCATACAACATTAGAAATATTTTAAGGACAATGGTTGCTTGTGGATGATGGTTGAGTAGATGGTTGATTGGATGATAGGATTCGTTCTTTTTAACTTGAAGATTTCGGGGACGAAATCCTTTAAGGAGGGGACAATGTAACAACCCGTATTTTAATAACATGTTAAAACCATAAATCAAGGCAGAATTAATTTTTAAATAAGAATCAAGGGAAACGGGTTGTGCCATTGCGTTCGTCTCGAAATTCTGCTTAGAAATGAGTTCGAGTTTTCGAGAAACAGAGTCCGTATGAGGAAGATATGACCCTCCGAAGTTTCAGTAATTTTCAGAATCGAAAACAGCGCGAAATTCGAATTCGAAATTCAAATTCAAACCCCAATGCAGACTAGGCAGGAATTTTCCCGCCCAGGATCAGGTCGACCTGGGGGTCGACACTATGGTCGACCTCCCAGGGACCAGGTCGACCCTATGCTCAACCTGGGGGTCGACCTGGTGCTGAAGCCCAGTTTTGAGCCTGGGTTCATTAAGATGTATCTGGTCTCGTTTTCTGTCTACATTCGTTCGTCTAATCCTATATAAACAGCCTCCTAGCCTCATTCTCTTTACACCATTCTTCTCTAAGCTTATGCTGCACAAATTCTTGATGGACATGGCTTCTTCTAAATTAAATTAAATCAAAATAAAATAGGAAGACCGTTTCTTGAAGACTACGACTAGGAATTGCATATTGGGGATTTGTTTCTACAATCAAATCAAGATTCACCGATTCAACAATTCGACGACTAGTTTCTAGACTTGACTTCTGCTTCTCAATTTCTTAACCATGATCTGTAAGTTCTTGTTAATTTGAGATTTAAACTTGTTAATTGTAATTTGGACATGAGATAAAGTGAAATTGGACTTAAGTATGATAATCGATTCACATCTATTTTAGTTTCCATCTTGGATCTTGACTTTTGGGAATATTGCTATGAAATCAGTTTGGACCTATTCATGTTGTAAATCAAACTCTTTCATGTCCATAACATTATCATGCTTGTGATGTTGAATCAGTCTATTATTTACAAGTTGGGACTATCACCTTATTATGCTAGATTTGAAATCCTATTATTTTCTATATGCCAGTGATGTTGTAACCAATTATCTCAAGTTATGTCATGCTAGTCTTGTAATCCCTTTTATCACTTTATGCTCGTCCTTTTTGCCTATTATAGTTTTGATGTTACTCCCTTTATTTCTGGATCTAGATTCACTTGTAATTTAGATCGATTCACATTTACGTGTGATAGGAATACGATTTAGATAGATTAGGCAAAACATGAATTGGTTATGAATATGAATCATGAACTTGATAATAGGCATAAGTTGAAACTTGACCTGAAACTTGCCATGCAACTTACTTGACATGAAACTTGAACTTGGACATGACACTAGAATGAACTTGAAAATGGCTAACTCGAGGTTGGGTTGAGTTTGCAGTGTAATTCTGCCGGAACCGCCCGGCAAATCCAGTGGCTGCAACAATAGGATCCAATGTAGGTAGTTGGTCATATCGCGCTTGAAAACCCGAGGTCAGACTGAGTTGTGGTGTAATTATGCCTGGAACCGGCCGGCATATCCAGTGACCAAAACAACAGGTCTGATGTGAGAGGTTGGGGTACATTAATGAATTAATGCCACATGATAGGGTTAAGTCATGAACATGAAAGACAACACTTAACCAACTTGACACATGATTAGTGGGTTTAAGTCATGAAATTGAAAGTCAACACTTAACCAACTTGACATGCTAGACTGATAAGGGTTAAGTCGCGAATTTAAATGACAACACTTGACCTGTTGGACGGAAACCCTAGTTACACGGTCCATTTCAGCAGTTACCCAATTAGATGTATCATAGTACCCTGGACTAGGCAGGGTAGGGCACGATTACTGGGCTGATTGTGAGCGATCAGTACGATGGCTGAGTTGGTGCGCCAGTGTAGGCTCAAGCGGACTATGGTCGTGCACCTAGTCCGGAATTGAAAAAGCAGGCATTGGGCATAAGTAGGTTTACACTGTGCATGCTAGATTCGTGTCGATGGTTGGCGCCCTAGGGCTTGATAAACCCTATGGTGGACCTTGCATAGGTCTACATTCGTGATAGGGTCGTATGACACAGACACATGACGAGTTAGAACTTGTAGGGAGCCGATCGATTCATGGATCGTTCCGTAGGACCCCGAAATGGGTCATTTCATGATATTGGGCCAAGGGATCATTTCATGGTTAATATATGACATGGGTTTGGGATACTAGTACAGTAGGTGCAACAAACCTTGAATATGCGATGCTATACTTGATTTATACTTGAATTATCATGCTATCTTAGTCTATCTTGCCCATCTTGTCATCATCCTTATGTTTACTTTCTGTTTATACATGTCATGTTACCTTTTCTTGTTTTTATGCTGAAAGTCACTAGGACTTACCAGTCTTTATGACTGACCCATTTTTCTTTCACCTCTTTTTCTTTCGTCCCTCTCTCCAGGTTCTCAGGGAGGAAACTCTAGCACTTAGCTTGGATTTCACTTGCTTTCGGTTCAGCTCATGTACGATTTGATCTTGAGCTATGCTATGGCTACATTTCTGCTACCTTTGGGGAATTAAGCTACTTTTGTTGTTTTAAGTTTATGCTTCTTATTTATGCAAGACAGAATTTGTTGTAATGGAAAATAATGACTTTGGCTATTTGGTACTTTGGATGTAAAAGGTTTTGACTCTTCTTGAAAGTATGAAATTTTTCCTCCGCTGTTTTATTTATGTTCTGTCTTGTAATATTTCTGTGTTTGTTTACCTCAATAACGCTCCTCCAAAACTAGTGCGTTCCTTTTGTGAGTGACCCTAGCGGAGTTGGGGTGTTACAGGTAGATTCATGGAAATTATAGAGAAAAAAATCATTAATTGGAATATATATTCCAACAAATTGGAGCATAGGAAAATATATTGGTATAGACTAGGACGTTAGTTAGTTAAATTTGGAGAATTTAGTTTAGGAAATTATTGATTTTTTGGGTCATTCCTCATTTTAAGATCATATGGCAGATAAGAAAGATAGCCAGAGCTTTGAGGATAAAGGGAAAAGTTTGCATCCTGAATCTCTTAAACAATAGGAAAACCATCAATGAATATTACTCGAATCAAATTTGTGATTAAACTTTGAAAAAAGTCTAATTAGTTTAGGTAGACTGTGAAGGTTAGAAAGTCGGCACTATATTTTGGGCGTTTCCAATATTAGGGAAATGAAAGATATTTTCTTAATAGGAGCCCATGATGTTTTATACTTTTATATTTGATAAGACACCTTCACACTATAGAAAATTTTGGTAGGGTCTAATTAAGAAATGGGGACGACAGAACCCGTGGTGTCTCGTTCCACCACAGGTATTGTGGAGCACGAGATTACAAGTATCCACGACATTTAGTTATATTGGATCGATTACATGAGGGAGAAAAATCAATGGACTTAGTTCACTTTAGCAAGTCTTTTGTGCATAATCATATTGAATAATGGATTTTTATACATAACTTGGGTGTATAACATGTTTATTAGAGTGGGTTGTGTTTTTTGTCCCTACGGGATGAAATCTCTTTTAAGGGCGAAGGGAGGATGTAACACCCGTAAAATATACCCTAAATAGATATAGGCAGTTAAATTTAAGTAACAATAATAATAAACGTAATAAATTTATAAAATATTAATGGGATGAAAATAAGAATTTTGGATAATTTAGAATTAGGCAATGAAAGTTCTACTATTGTATTCGCAGCAAAATTCTAGTTCGTTTCCATATTTTATTTGTTGAAAACGAAGTATGTATGAAGAAGTTATTAATAAAACAAGTTATATGTAAATTGTACATACATACGATTTGAAATTCAAACTGAATGAATATAAATCCAGAATAAATTTATATATTGATTGGCATAATGGAATATTTCTTGAAGGTTTTAATTTGTGTGTATATATATACACAAAATCAGACAAGAATGAAAAGAAATAGAATATAATCAATCACGTTAATCGCTATTAAATAAATAAGGTAAACGACCAGAAGAATTAATCTCTTAGGATTTGACCCTTAGGGGGCTCAACCTCTCCCTTTGAAGGAGTTCGATTGCCCTCCTAGGGAGAGTGTCGATAGCTCGTGAGGATGATTGGTGGGGAAGGTTTTATTTTATTAGGGGTTTTTATATAGTTTTGCTTAAAAGGACCATCCAGATTTTATATACCTAATCATTTGATCCACATAAAAACTAGCAACTATAAAAATACCCCATCCATACATTTCACTTTCTTCTAAGTTCTACTTCACCACTTTGTCTCTCCACCATTTTTCATAATTCCAGAAAAAAGTTAGGTTTCTTCTCTTCTTCTAACCTATATTCTGTCTTTTAATTTTTATCTAGATTCTAGAATTAAGTATAGTGTACATATATATATATTAGGTTCTAGATATGATTCTTGTATCTATATATATATGAGGTTTTGGAGTATACTGATTTGAAAGGCTCAATCCAGATTTGTTAAATTCTACACTGAATTCACTATTCTTCTCTTCCTATCTCTGTAAGTGGAAATTATACGAATTTTTTATTTTCTATATTTTGTAGTGTAGATTTGGATTGTTATCCTAAAGGGGTTAGGATTTTCACGAAAACAAAATATAAACAAATCCTCCAAATCCCCTATGATTTGCAGAAATGGTTAATCAATTGGTTTAAACTGGGTTTTGGTTATAATGTAATAAAAGATAGGATACTGAGTGTTGTACAATTTCTGATAATGGTGTGATTCACTTCTTTTGAAAATATAAAATTATGTATGAATATGCAAAGGCATATGAATTGAGTATTGTAGATTTAATAAGTTTAAGCATTTATTTTCAAAATGTAAAATTTGAACGTATTATATACATATCGCTAAAGTCTTAAGTTTTTGTATATATATAACTCATATGAAAAAATGTAACAAAAATGAGATTTTACATATACAATTGGAATATTGCATCTTGTCTTTCTTTTATTATTGAAACGGTCTTTTAAATCTTTGAAACGACCCAAACTTCCCCATAAAGGAAAGTCCAGATTGAATTGAGAACACGACAAATTAGAACACAAACAGAAGAACATTTCATTGCTTATTACAACAATTACATCAGAGTACAAGAATATATCGGAGTACGAATAAATATTACACATCAGAAAAGTATCTGAGATTAAATTACATTTAAAATACAAAGCAGCGGAAAAATAATACATAACACAACTGGAAGAAATACATGGATACAGAGCGTTCCGAATATAGCTCCAGCTATAAACCAGGATCCTGTGAATATAATATCTGCAAAACCAAAACTACTAGCTGCCCGTGTGGAAACTAGGGGCACCCAAAGTTTAGGTTAAAAATAATAAACTCCAGGTCAGTCAAGGGACTGGTGTGAGAACTACAACAGATATTAATCTTAAATTTTAAAGTGGGGATATCATGGGACCACGCCGTATAACACGGAACGGGTTTACTCCACATGAATCTTAGTTTAGAAAAAAACAATGCAATGCTTTTTAGAAAACTGAAGCTATTATAAGACTCAGGTCCCATCACACAATGAACGCATTCGAGGATAGAGTTTTCTTTTATAATAGCCAAATATGCTTGATAAGCGAAATTTCATATTTTATTATTACTATAAGTGAAGAAATCAACTTCAAATATAAATGTATCAATCATAGCCGGCATAGGTACCATTATATTACGTTTCCATATATATGTTTACAACTAAAACCGAATATCGCGTATTGGAAATTGGATTTCCATCTATGAATCGAGGCAAGGGATTATCCTCACTGATTTGGAGACACACTAGAAAGTGCCTTAGGATCACACCTACGGGCAACCCTTGGATCTACATGGTCGGTCATCCATCGATGATTGACAATACCATAAACTATACATTAACCGGTTCTATCGAACCTCTAAAATGGGTCAGTAATGTCGACCACTCTAGAGCCACTAGGGACTCAAATCATATCCGAGGCACCTCGCTTTCCATCATATAATAAGGGACTTCCACATAAGTAAGCAGTCTGGCCGTAGCTAGAACTAACATGTGTCCATTTCCATGCAGTTACTATCCCGTTTTTGGTTCATACTAGGGTGTAAGGCTCGCGAAGTAACGTTACACAAAGCTATGCTAATTAAAGCTGTGCTTTGATCATCAACCACAAGGCTTTGCTTGTCAATAAATGCCTTGATCATTTGCAACTCAGCATGCCACATTGTCAATCCATACCATACCATTGATTTCTTCCAATATATAACCTCTAAGCTCGTACGTCTCAGAGAAGGGTGTTAAGCAAGAGAATAAATCCTCCGCTACCAAACAGATATATATTTAGCAGAGATCAATGAATACAGCATAAAGGAATACAACATCATACATGCTATCCATTTACAAGTCCATTCTGGGTCTGAACGAAACTGGGGGCAACTTATTCCTCGTCCCATATGTCCAATACAGGAGAGAGGTCCCCGCATATCCGTCGATCTTCAAGTACGTTTGGACGATTACCACTTATTACCTTGTCTTGGGTGTACGGCCCAATCAAGACATCAGTAATCATCCAAACGATGTGAAGATCTCCGGTCTTCCATCACCGTCTTCATCTTCGACTCTTAGTCGTCGTATTAATTATTCAGAAAGGGTTAGACCCGGTCTTTCTGAATAATTCGCGTATTTTATAATCAAGTGCTATAAAAACACAAAGTACGCCTCATTCCAATTCAGAATATTCTTATAATAAAATATTCGCATTTTTAGGGGAAGGTTCCCATAAATTTTATCAAAGATAAATTCTTTTAAATTTATTCTTTAATCTTCCTTTGGATATCCATTTCAAAAGTATTTATTTTAGCTTTTCACAATTCTAAACCAAATTATGGTTTATTTACTAGTCTGGATTGGTGAATCTTACCGAAGTAATCATTCATTTATATTTTTCACATCCCAACCCATTTATCCCATTCTCATTTTAATCAAATTAAAGATTTATTTTAGTTAATAACTATTTCATTTCGATAAAAATACATTTTTATTTTTTTCAAATATGGAATTTTTTTATCAAAAATCTTTCCAGTTTATTAATTATGAATTTTAATAATTTTTCCATATTTTTAATAATTTTATTAAGGCCTTTAAAGTCGGTTTCCAATAACGGCCACCGAACTGCATACATAGCGACCTTTTCCAAATTTGATTTGGACATAATTCCAAATACAACTGTTAGATTTCAAATCTCTTATATCCATTGAAAAGCTCTTTTCAATACGAACCCAACGGTTCCGGTATTAGGAGAATCCGACGGTCGGATCTCCCGTTACATCAATTTGAAGTTAATGGTCAAAATTCACGAACGGTCGCTTCGCGGCGCGTTCTATTCAGGCCATTAAATATATATAATATATACGTTATATATATTCCATCAATTTCCAATTAATACGTATTTTATAAATCATTTATAAATTCGTTTTAAAATGATTCCAACTTTATTTTCAATTTTAAATCAAAATTAAATATTCTACATTTTTATCATATTAAAATGATAATATTTTCAAAATATTAAATTTTGAAATCACTAATTTTCAATATTCATTATAAAATGAATAAAATCGATCGATAAACCCGTTCGAGTTAAATAGACGTTTCTATACTTAACCTGGCTTCATATTTTTATATTTTTGTGTCCATTCAAAGTCGGACATCAAAATCATAATTTTATTCTTCACTGAATATTATTTTAAAATATTTTTTATTTTAAAAGATTTTTTATTTTAAAATATTCCTTTTTAAAACATTCTTTATTTAAAATATTCTGTTACATTATAAATGTTCTGTTACATTAAAAATGTTCTTTTATATTATTTACATTATAAATGTTATTTTATATAAAAAATGTTCTTTTATTTTATTTACATTATAAATGTTCTTTTATATGAAAAATGTTCTTTTACATTATTTACATTATAAATGTTCTTTTATATAAAAATTGTTCTTTTACTTTATTTACATTATAAATGTTCTTTTATTTTAAAATGTCCTTTATTTATGAATCGGAATGCGACCCAATCAATTACCATATAATTTTGAGTTATATGGATTTCATACATCGCATGTAATGCAACAATAATGATAAATAATAAACAAACAGTCCATTCACATCCAGAGTGAAATTTACAACTGTGTGAGCATTAAAATAAATAAAAAACGCTCATCACAGACAGTCAATCCATCGATTGACATACATTTAAATATTGGGACTAGTGTATGCCAGATATCATCCCAATACCCGTGTGGGGTTTTCAAACAACAACAGTTTATTTAAATAAATTATTAGCTAATAAATTTAACCAATTCTAATTCAGATTGAATTATTTTTAAACTTAACCAATTTTCTCCAATTTAATTTATAAATAAGTATTTTTAATTCAATTCCAACTGCCACGTAAATGTTAACATTATTAATATGTTCAACATTACAACATCGCAAACAACATACAATACAGTTAATTTAAATCGTCCATGGTTTGTGGACGAGGGAGGTGATCTAACAAGCACCGTATACAGTTTCTGATGATTAAGCTGATAAAAATCTAAATTGGCAATTCTATATATTTTGAAATTATGAAAATAAATAAATAACTGTGCAGAATTTTTAGTGAGGAGTTCTCACCTTTGGTTTCTACTCCATCTTTTTCACACTGTTCATCGTAAAAATCACATTTTTAATATGATGTTATTTAAATAAAAATCATATTTTTATTTCAAATCCATATTACAATGAAAAATCATTTTCTTCTATACAATGAAAATCATATTTTCTATACAATGAAATCATTTTTTATATACAATGAAATCATATTTTTATATTTTAAAACCATATTATTTTCATTTTTAAAACAATGGCATTTTCATTTTTAAAACGATGACATTTTTATCTTTTAAAAAAAACATTTTTATTTTTAAAACAATGCTTTATTTTTCTTTTCAAAACAATGTATATTTTACTTTGAAAAACAATTCTATTGTCATTTAAAACTGATTTCAATCTATGGAACTTTATAAAAATAAAAGAATTACATTTTTAACACAAAGTAATATATTTTTAAAAACCAATTTTCGATTAATTACATAAATAATAAAAGGAAAAGCTCACTGTTTTTCAGTTTTGGACAATCCCATTGTGTAGTGTTCTTCATCACGATACCTAGTTTGTGAAATTCTGAGGATATATGAGCGAGTTACAATCATTTTTACATAAACTCCTTTTATAATTAATTAAATAATTAATTAATTAAATTAATTCACTTAACCAATTTTCAATCCCTCTTCTTCCCGTCCATTTGTATGTACCTCGCCGAACCCATCTCGATGTCAAAGAAGCTGGCGCCGCCCCTCACTCCAATGATCAGAGTCGCATCCAAGGCCGTCGACCGCTGCTCCACAACGTCCTCCGCCTGCGCCACCATGTCCTGAGAATTCCGGTCCTCCCTAGGTCTTGAAAATTGAACCCAAACCAAATGTCTTTGAGTAGTAAAATCGAACATCATACAATACTGATTCCAATCATAACCGTTGGTCCTACAGATCCCGCAGCCTTCTATCATTTTCCAATTGTATAATTTTCATTTCGTTTCATGGATCTTGAGATTAAGAGGGGGAAAATGGATCGTTCCTGGCCTTCCTTGAAGAAACGACGGCAGCTTAGTATAAGGAATTAGGGTTTTCTGAATTGTGGGTATTTATAGATTATATTTTATTGTATTTAATTCAATTGTTTGTCTATGTTAAAATTTAACGCTCCTAACATCAAGCAAACTCCAACAACTAACGCCCCCAACTAAATACCCCCATTCCGGACACAATGAAATATGTTTCATTAGCCAATTCGACTGTTTCGATCAGTTTTTATTTAAATTAAAATATAAATCAATATATATTGAATTTAAATGTACATTCTAATTTACTGGGGCCACATACTGACTCCAAAAATTACAGAAAAATAAATCTAGCTATGTTTTGATGATACGGTCCTAACAAAATTAGTTTTGTCGAATTTGGAGACTATTTGGAAAATGGTCGTTTTCTGGTCGATCCAATTTGACTAAATTTGACAAAATACATTTTCTTTTGTCAAGCTCACATATTAATTCCAAAAATTATGAAAACTGGAATCTAGCAATAATTTGACATTCCGGATCCAACAAAAATGGTTTCATCGAAAACGGAGGTCGTTCGCAAAATGGCTTTTTTTAAGGGCTATATATATATTAAAAATATATATAAAATCTATAGCGACTATTCTAAACTTTAAACTGGACATAACTTACAATTTATAAAGTGAAATCTTAGTTTCTTAAATTCGTTAGAAAGATATTATTAAATAGATTCAAATATTTTTGGTTTCGTCAAATTCTAATTTAAAATGAATTCTGTATACTCAATTGAAATTAGAAACCGAATTTTCAAACTGCCGAGCCATTTCAGGCTCGTTTTATAATTAAAATAAATGTATTCGTTCTAACTTCGATTAAAATAAATTTTTCATCGTTATTATTTAAAATAAATCATTTTAAACATTCAAATTTCATCAAAATTTCTAAAATAAATTTTTTTAATTGGTTTAGAATTTTCGGGTTGTTACAACCTTAGTTACAAGTTTTTATTTAAATAATGTTATTTCCCTGTTGTTGATTGAATGTGAATATACATGTTTATGCCATGTTGTTGAAGTTAGGGAAACAAACTTGTAAACCTTATTTTGATGTTAAGATTGACATTTCAATGATTTTGGACCTTTATTATGTGTGCTTGATTTGCGTTTTATTTATTACTATCTATAATGTAATTAATGTATTATGAATGCGTATTAAGTTCGTACTAAATGCGATAAATAGGATATTAGAATTATAAAAGTCCCCATAGGAAATTTGTATGCATGTGAGTATTAATGGCTATTAATTAATATTAATGACACATAGACACGAGGTTAACCCTTATTTGTGGTAGAAGCATTCCTGAAACCGATAGGCATATCTAACATCTATAAGTTTTCTAGGTTAAGGTGAGAGGTATAGGTGCCATTGGCAATTATAATGAGTACACAAAGATGCGAGGTTAACCCAACTTATAGTAGAAGTCTACCTAGAACCTCACGGAAAATCCAACATCTACAAGTAGTTAGTTTAACGTAGGACGTCTAGTGTATATATATGTGTGTGTGAAGTAGGCTTGCCTCAAAAGGGTATTAAGTGGCTTACCTACCCTGGTTTGGGTATTAAGTGGCTAAAAATAGGTCCGTCCCTAAGGTTCACTCCTTGGTTTAGGACCAAAGTCATGAGACCCACCCTAATTAAGTTCTTAAGTGGTCATTGAATCCGCTTTTCTCTTATAAAGTATTAAATGGTCCTAATTTAAAAATAGACATATGAGTAAGGTAGTTCTCCAGAAGTTGTCCCCTTCTTATTTAGAGGCTATGTGAGGGCATACCTAGGGATGGACAATATGAAAATTCTAAGGGACTTCCGGTCTAAGGGAAGTATTAAGTGACTAGTAGATCACCTGTAATGATAGCTAGATAGTAACGCATGGGTCCTCTAGGAGGGTCATAAATGGCGATGAATGTCTATCTAAACCTGGTATTAGGTGACCTATTACTATCTCTCGGTTTATATTGAGAGTATATTTAATAGTGATGAGGATTATAAGACAAGGTCTTAAGTGGCATTTGAGTAACCCGACTAGCTAATACATATTAATTATGTGTTGGATTTGTGTAGACATAATTTGATGAATTTATACTACCAAGTAGAGTAAATAGACATTCCCTAAACTTATGAGATTTTATTCACAAGAACTTATTTTTCTGACCTCCTTCCTCATAACAATTAAATAGGTTTGTAGGTGAGAATGCTTGATTGATGGAATCATAGAAACTAGAGCCTAGCGAAGGAGATTCTAAAGTTTATCGTTATTTTCAGTTATTGTCATGTTTGGAAGTTTATTGTAATCATGGGATATTATTATTGATGTACCTAGATATGGAGGTTGGGATTTTATATATTGATATTATCGTGGTTTTATTTAATGGTACATCTATTTTTAGTTATTATATTTTATTCCTTCTGCCATGAGATTCTGATTTCGTTTTTAGTTTGGTTTTGCTTATGTATCCCTTATATGAACCTACGACCTATTTAGAATGACTTTAAGTTCCGATGTGACTTTTTTGGATCAGAATTTAGGCCCATTCCGAAAAGGTTGTTACACGGAAAGTCAATATTGTAACCCACGGCGGTTTTATATTCATGGATCGTAAAAGAAGACCCAGAACTTCCTTTAATACTAGACTTCCCTTTAGTCTGAACCATAGCATCATCCTCCGCTTCTTTCATAAACCTCATCCGTTCCTCTAGAACTTTAGGCTCGTTGCCCCCTTAGAAATGTATTAATAAGCTCTCCCTCATCTACAAACCTATCTTCTGAGGCATGCATGTAACACCCCACCTCCGCCAATGCCACTCTTGCAAGGGCGCTGACTTTGGAGGGGCGTTTTAAACAAGGTAAACATGCATGCAGATATCACAAGACAGAACATATAAGTAAAAACAGAGTAAATATAGCAGCGGATAAAAACTAGCATATCAAAACCATAAGTTAAGTTACAACACAGTACTTGATCATTATTTTCCATAAACAAAGTCTAGAAACATAAAACTGGAAACTGGAAAGGAAAACATAAAGTAGCTATCCCCAGAGTAGGAAACCATAGCAAGCTCAAGTCCAAAGCATACATGAGCTATCCAAGAAAAGCTGCTAAGATCCAAGCTAAGTGCCGGTATTCCCGCCCTGTAAACCTGGGGGGGGGGGGGGGGAAACGGAAGAAAAGAGGCGAAAGAAAACAGGTCAGTCAAAAAGACTGAGTAAGCCCTACTACAATCAATGTAAACTGATAAAGTTAACTGGCATGAGCAGCAGGCATGAACATAAGGAACTAGCATGATGATTAACTAACAAGGTAGATAAAGGTGTCATCGCATAATCAGGATTAAGGTTTTGCACCACAGATGTACTAGCAAACTAACATGACTTGAATAAACAAGTATTGATCCCTTGGCCCGCGCTTTGGCCCAATAACATGAAGTGACCCTCATACGAGGTCCAAAGTGTAAACTAGAAGTGATCCCAGTGATCCCCAGGCCCAAGTTTTGGCCCACCATCAGGAATGACCCAAACCAAGGTCCAACTAGCACGGTCTAGTCGATCGGCTCCCTAAGCCTAACTCGTCAAGTGTCTGTGTCATACGGCCCAACTACGAAGTGTAGCTAAACTGTGCTAGGTCCACCCTAGGGTGTATCAAGTCCTAGGTGTCAACCACCGACACAAATCAATGTACGCACAGTCTAAACCTACTGGTGCCCGTGCCTGCTTTTCCAACTCCGGACCATGTGCACGATCATGACCCGTCTGAACCCACACCGGCGCACCTACTCAGCCGTCGTTTTGGTCGCTTACATGTCATCCAGTAATCGTGCCCCACCCTAGCCTAGTCCCTAGGGTATCATGATACAACTAAGAGGGTTACTGGTGCAAAGGACCACGTAACTAGGGTTTCCTTAATGGGTTAAACGTGGTTAACCCAACCCATTCATGTACCAAGTTGGTTAAGTGTACCCAAGGTTCATGACTTAACCCTATCAACCCATCATGTTTCATTGGTTAAGTATTCAAGCGGTCCATGACTTAACCCTAATCACGAGGCATTAATTAATTAATGCGCCTTAACCTCTCACATTAGACTTTGTTGTGGTTACTAGTTAAGCCGGGCGGGTCCGGGTAGCTTTACACCACAACTTGGTCTAACCTCGGGTCCAAGGTACAACATGACCAACTTCTCACATTGGGTCCTATTGTTTGTAGCAACTAGTTAAGCCGGTCGGTTCCGGGTAGGTTTACGCTACAAACTCAACCCAACCTCGAGTTGGCCACACTTATCTTTTCTAAATGTCATGTCCATCATGTTACAAATTTTCAAGCAATTGGGTAGACCTAACTTAATAGGTAAATTCCCAATGGGTAGACCTAACTTAATAGGTAAATTCCCAAGCTTATGTTTTTATGTCTTTTAAGTTCACCCAAACCCCAAACGCAATCCCATCGCTTACATATCGCAATAGCGCATAAAGGATAGAAAGAGGGAACTTGGCATAATCATGACATAAAAGTGTTAAAGCCACAAGTTCAACATGGTGGCATATGAAATGTTCATGTGTTCACACACTTGCATATTACATTTTTAGGCCCAAAAAGCATGCATAACATGATAACATGAACCATATGACCATCCCAAACTTGCATAAACAAACTTGCATAACATATGACAACTTGTATATCATACTTGCATAAATAAACTTGCATAACATATGTCAACTTGCATATCATACTTGCATAAACAAACTTGCATAACATATGTCAACTTGCATATCATACTTGCATAAACAAACTTGCATAACATATGTCAACTTGCATATCATACTTGCATAAACAAACTTGCATAACATATGTCAACTTGCATATCATACTTGCATAAACAAACTTGCATAACATATGTCAACTTGCATATCATACTCGCATAAAAAAACTTGCATAATAAAACTTGCATAACTTATGACAACTTGCATATCATGCATTTAACTTCAAAGTTCATGTATGAGAGGAATAGGGCTTACAATGCTTATGAGGACTCAAATGAGTATAGCAAATGTAAGAAACCCCTTATGCAACAAATTAAAACCCCAAAAATGCAAGCAAACTTGATCAAGACTCCTCCTTTATGATGCCAATAGAGAAACAAGACATTAATGCAAGCTAACGAGGATCATACAAGCCTAAATACACTTGTATGCATGGAAATCTCTTAGAAATTTGTTTAGGAATTGTATGAAGAGAGTGGAGGCCATGAGAGGTTTGATTTTGCCATAGTTTAGTTGTAGGATAGATTAATGATGATTTAGGGTAGGTTAGGGTCTTATTTATAGATTAGGCTAGTGATTTAGACCATAGGATTAAACCCTAGTTCTCATCTCAACCCTCCAAATCAAATCTGGCCCCCAAGCTCAACACAAAACTAAAAATGGTGCACCAGGCAGAACTGGGCGTCTGAGCCAAGTCGACAGCCAAGTCGACAGGGCTGTCGACCTGGTCAGACCCAGTCGACTCCCAAGTCGACAGGGCTGTCGACTTGGGTACTGTGGCGGGAATTCTCCCGCCTGGCCCAAACTGGCCCAACTCCCAAATTCAGATTTGAATTTGAAATCTGTTTTTTTTACTTAGAAATTTTCTGAAAACTTCGTCGGGCCTTAATCGGGTCATACGGACTCCGATTTTCGAAAACTCGGACTCTATTTCGCGTATTTTTCCGAGACGAACGCAATGGCATAGCCCGTTTCCCTTGATTCAGATTTATAAATTAAATTCTGCCTCGATTTCTGTTATAATAGGTTATTGAAAATACGGGTTGTTACATTCTCCCCTCCTTAAAGGATTTCGTCCCCGAAATTCTCAAGTTAGGAAGAACGTATCTTACCATCCAACATCCATCTACTCAAAACATCATCCACGAGCAATCATTGTCATTACAAGATTCTAAATGCTGTATGAACATATGCAAAGGTGTGTGTATATGTACTTATCTAATGCAAATATCATCAATGCAGATTATGTTAGTGAAATGAATCCATATGTATGCAATTCCTAACATAATGTATAACATCTATATGTGTGCACATCACATACATCCATATGCAACATCCCTGTGATAACACAAAAAATTTTCATCCATGAATAAGCATAAACACTCATGCATATGCAATATGAGGAGTGTGTGAGCCGATCTAGTGCCTAATCGTGTATAATGCATCCACGAGTAACCACTTGCAACCACTTGCAGCCACTTGCAACCATCAAGCATAACATGTTTCAAACACATGTTTCATCCAAAGGGTTTCTACCTAAGGTTCTCATGACTAGATTAGCACGATAACTAGACAAACATGGATGGCAAAGAGAAAGATATGCTAACAAAGAAAGGAGATTGAGAGTGTACCCTCAAAAAGGAATGGATAAAGCCCACGCATCTTCTCCTCGGTTTCCCAAGTTGCGTCTTCTTCGGCTTCACCCCATTGAACCTTCACCAACTTGACCTCTCGATTCCTTAGCTTCTTGGTCTCCGTCCCCAAGATACGAATCGGAGCTCTCCTCAAAGTAGCTTCTTTCTCCACTTCCACATCTTCCAGAACACTTGGCTCAACAACCTCTGCTGACTCATGTAAACACTTCCGGAGATGCGAGACATGAAAAACATCGTGTACTCCAGCAAGCATCTCGGGCAATTTCACTCTATAAGCCATCTGCCCGATCCTCTCTATAATAGGGAAGGGTCCAACAAATCTCGGTGCTAACTTCCCAATGGCTCCAAATCGGACCACATTCCGCAAAGGAGAAACCTTCACGAAAACCATATCTCCAACATCAAACTCCAAATCAGATCTTCGCTTATCAGCATAGGATTTCTGTCGGTCTTGGGCCGCTTTCATTCGTCTTCGAATCAACTCGATCTTCTCGGATGCATCTCTGATCATATCAGGCCCAAGTATAAGCTTATCTGTAGTCTCCCACCAACATGTAGGCGACTTGCACGGCCTCCCATATAAGGCTTCAAATGGTGCCATCCCTATGCTTGATAACTGTTATTATATGCAAACTCAACAAGAGGAAGATGGTCTTCCCAAGTACCACCAAAATCCAGAATACAAAGCCTTAACAGATCCTCGAGTACCCTATTCACCCTTTCGGTTTGACCGTCCGTCTGTGGGTGATAAGCAGTACTTAGATTCAACCTCGTGCCCATGGCTTCTTGCAAGCTATTCGAGAACTGACTTGTAAAGATTGGGTCACGGTCACTGACTATACTAGAAGGGACTCCATGAAGTCTCACAATCTCACGAAGATATACAGACGCTAGCCAAGATGCGGTCCTCTTGCTCTTTACCGGAATGAAATGAGCACTCTTCGTAAGTCTGTCCACAATGACGCAAATGCTCGTATTCCCTTTCCTTGACCTTGGTAGCCCATCAATAAAATCCATGGAAATACTCTCCCAATTCCAAAGTGGAACGTCTAGAGGATGCAATAGCCCACCGGGCTTCTTCGACTCGGCCTTAACTTGATGGCAAATGATACATCTAGAAACAAACTCTGTCACATCCTTCTTCATCCCAGGCCAAAAGAAAATACGCTTCATATCTTTATACATCTTATCTTTGCCTGGATGTATAGTCAACTTAGAGCGATGCGCTTCCTCAAGAACTTTTCTTACTAGATCTTCTACCACTGGAACACATAACCTTCCATCTCTCCCCAGCCAACCCTTGTCATCAATAGAATATCGAGCGAGATGACTAGACGTCTCTCCTTAAATCAGCTTATCCATAATCTCAACTATCTGAGGATCTTCTTTCTGCGAAGCCCCAACTTGATCAAGAAGGGTAGGTCTGAGTTCCAGAGATGCTAAAGAACCGGTCATCGACTCAATTGCCAAAGAGAAATCAAAGGTTGCCACATACTCTAAATTCTTCATCTCAACGAATAGAGGACTTAGGGTCAACCTCTTTCTGCTTAGTGCATCAGCCACAGCATTACCCTTGCCAGGGGTATAAGCTATCTCGAAGTCATATGATGCCAAGAATTCCATCCACCTTTGCTGCCTAAGATTCAGATCTTTCTGCGAGAAGAGATACTTGAGTGATTTGTGATCAGTATACAACTCAAACCTTTCGCCTAAAAGATAGTGGCGCCAGGACTTGAGTGCAAAGACAATCGCCGCCAACTCCAAGTCATGAGTGGGGTAGTTCTTCTCATGAACTTTAAGTTGCCTACCCCCATAACATATCACTCTTCCCACCTGCATTAGAACAGCGCCTAACCCCGTGCCACATGCATCGGTATACACGGTAAACATCTTACCGCCATCGGGTAATGCCAAAACTGGAGCTGTGGTAAGGGCCCTTTTGAGCCTTTGAAAAGCGAGCTCACACTCTAAGTCCCATGCAAAGACTAAGTTCTTCTTCGTCAATCTAGTGAGAGGGGCTGAAATCTTAGCGAAGTCTCTAATGAACTTCCTATAATAGCCTGCCAGACCGAGAAAGCTTCGCACTTCGGTTGCATTCTTAGGAGTCTTCCAGTCTTGAACTGCAACCACTTTCCCGGGATCCACAGCTATACCCTGCTTAGAAACTATATGCCCAAGAAACCGGACTTCCTTTCTCCAAAAGTGGCATTTGGAGAACTTGGCTTTCAACTGATGGGCTCTAAGCGTATCCATCACTTCCCTGAGATGTCTAGCAAGCTCTTCCTCGTCTTTTGAGAAGATCAGAATATCATCCACGAAGACCACGACAAACTTGTTCAAGAACTCCCTGAACACCCTACTCATCAAGTCCACGAAATATGCGGGTGCATTAGTCAAGCCGAACGGCATGACAAGCCATTCGAAGAATCCATCTGGAGTCCTGAACACAGTCTTGTCTATACTGTCTTCAGCTACCCTGAGCTGATGGAATCCAGTAGCAAGATCAAGCTGAGAGAAAACAGAAGCACCAACAAGCTGGTCGAAGAGGTCATCTATCCTCGGTAATGGATGCCTATTCTTCTTGGTCAGCTTGTTCAACTCTCAATAATCAACACATAGACGAAGCGAGCCGTCCGCCTTAGTAGCGAACACCACAGGAGCACCCCATTCGGAAATGCTTCGCCTAATAAAATTCTTCTCAAGTAGCTCCTTGATTTGCTTACTGAGCTCTCTCCTTTCATGAGGGGCCATGTGCCTAACTGGTAAGGAGACTGGCTTAGCGTTATCAACCAGATAAATGCGGAAATCTATCTCTCGCTTAGGGGGTAACCCCTTAACTTCTTCAAAAACATCAGGGTATTCTCGAACCACCCTTACAGATTGCAGATCATCGATAGACGAGTCAAGAGATTCAAGATAACATAGCATGACGGGATCTAGCGGGTTGCAAGAAATCTCTAGGGTATTACCAAGGCGAGTCATGAGTCTCACCACCCTATGCTCACAATCGAGAATGGCTCCATAGCGGGATAACCAATCCATGCCCAAGATCAACCCGTATCCCGTGAACCTGAGAACATAAGCATCACACGAGAATTCTACGGTCAAGATAGAAATCCTCAAATCCATACAGATCATAGATAAATGGGCTGAACCCCCAATCAGATTCGAAACACAAACGGGATCCTCAACTAAGCTAGTACTTAGGTGCAAACTTTCAACAATGTCAGAAGAAATAAAACTATGCGATGCGCCAGAATCAAATAAGGTGCGAACAGGATAATCAGAAATATAAACAAGACTTTCTACAGAAATGCTACCTCGATCCTGAACTGGAGCGGCGTTGAGAGCATGCACTTGCCCTCTGGATGAACCTGCACGTTGAGTCTGTCCATGCCCCTGCTTCTTAGGGCAATCCTTGCTAAAATGTCCTGTCTCTCCACAGTGAAAGCACCCGCCCAATTTCATTCTCTTCTTCCTACAGTCCTTGGCTATGTGCCCAACAATCCCACAGAAGTTGCACTTTCTTGGGTCCTTTGCCTTGTTCTTGTTGCCCTTGTTGTTCTTGTTGTTCTTGTTACTCTGATTACTCTGGTTCCCTCCCCACTTGGAGTCTGTCTTCTTAGACTGAGTCTCATTGGGCTTGACTTCTTTCTTCCCATTCTTATCCTCTCCCTGCAGCAATGCCATGTCTACTAGGCTCTCGAAAGTGGCCCCCATGGGTATGTGTGACATGGCTAGACCTTGTAATGGCTCATTTAACCCTCGTGCAAAACGTAGAGCCTTCTTCTCGGGAGTATTGACCATGTCCAAACCGAATCGGGCAAGCTGGTTGAACTTATTCACATACTCTCTCACTGTCATGTCTCCTTGCTTCAAGGCTATGAACTTTTCTAGTTGCAAATTTGCCTCTGCAGACGATAGAAACTTAAGCCCAAACCTTGCCCTAAAGTCGGCCCAGGTTTCTACGGGCCTAGTAGCATTGGTGACCTCCCACCAATAAGCCGCTTCCTCCTTTAGTAGCCAAACCGCCAACAGAACCTTTCTACGGTCCTCTATATCAAAGATGGCAAAGAGATCTTTGGTCTCCTTCAACCAATTTCTTGCTTCCACGAAAGTCTCTGTCCCAATAAATTTTTTGCCACCCATGGCCTTGAAGTCCTTGCAAACCTTGGCGAAATCGGCTTGCGGTTGCTGAGGAGGAGGAGGAGGGGGTGGAACCTCAGTGATAGTGGGAGTGGTTGCTGGACCTGCATTGTTGGCCCTAGCTTCCAAGTACCTCCGGAACCATCCGGGAATGGTGACTCCCTCAGGAAGATTGAGATCGGCCATGCTGAAAAAGGGAAAAGATAGATTTAGAACGAGGAAACGAAGGACAGTGCTTATGGCTCTTGGGGGATAGCCTTTCAAAATAAACTAGACTTTTCTTTGGAAAATACTTAATTGGTTTTGAAAATAGCTTTTAAAAGTAACTTTAAAACCCTTTTTGCTCCAATCTCGTAAACCTTATGCTCTGATACCAAATGTAACACCCCACCTCCGCCAATGCCACTCTTACAAGGGCACTGACTTTGGAGGGGCGTTTTAAACAAGGTAAACATGCATGCAGATATCACAAGACAGAACATATAAGTAAAAACAGAGTAAATATAGCAGCGAATAAAAACTAGCATATCAAAACCATAAGTTAAGTTACAACACAGTACTTGATCAGTATTTTCCATAAACAAAGTCTAGAAACATAAAACTGGAAACTGGAAAGGAAAACATAAAGTAGCTATCCCCAGAGTAGGAAACCATAGCAAGCTCAAGTCCAAAGCATACATGAGCTATCCAAGAAAAGCTGCTAAGATCCAAGCTAAGTGCCGGTATTCCCGCCCTGTAAACCTGGGAGGGGGAAAACGGAAGAAAAGAGGCGAAAGAAAACAGGTCAGTCAAAAAGACTGAGTAAGCCCTACTACAATCAATATAAACTGATAAAGTTAACTGGCATGAGCAGCAGGCATGAACCTAAGGAACTAGCATGATGATTAACTAACAAGGTAGATAAAGGTGTCATCGCATAATCAGGATTAAGGTTTTGCACCACAGATGTACTAGTAAACTAACATGACTTGAATAAACAAGTATTGATCCCTTGGCCCGCGCTTTGGCCCAATAACATGAAGTGACCCTCATACGAGGTCCAAAGTGTAAACTAGAAGTGATCCCAGTGATCCCCAGGCCCAAGTTTTGGCCCACCATCAGGAATGACCCAAACCAAGGTCCAACTAGCACGGTCTAGTCGATCGGCTCCCTAAGCCTAACTCGTCAAGTGTCTGTGTCATACGGCCCAACTACGAAGTGTAGCTAAACTGTGCTAGGTCCACCCTAGGGTGTATCAAGTCCTAGGGTGTCAACCACCGACACAAATCAATGTACGCACAGTCTAAACCTACTGGTGCCCGTGCCTGCTTTTCCAACTCCGGACCATGTGCACGATCATGACCCGTCTGAACCCACACCGGCGCACCTACTCAGCCGTCGTTTTGGTCGCTTACATGTCATCCAGTAATCGTGCCCCACCCTAGCCTAGTCCCTATGGGTATCATGATACAACTAAGAGGGTTACTGGTGCAAAGGACCACGTAATTAGGGTTTCCTTAATGGGTTAAACGTGGTTAACCCAACCCATTCATGTACCAAGTTGGTTAAGTGTACCCAAGGTTCATGACTTAACCCTATCAACCCATCATGTTTCATTGGTTAAGTATTCAAGCGGTCCATGACTTAACCCTAATCACGAGGCATTAATTAATTAATGCGCCTTAACCTCTCACATTAGACTTTGTTGTGGTTACTAGTTAAGCCGGGCGGGTCCGGGTAGCTTTACACCACAACTTGGTCTAACCTCGGGTCCAAGGTACAACATGACCAACTTCTCACATTGGGTCCTATTGTTTGTAGCAACTAGTTAAGCCGGTCGGTTCCGGGTAGGTTTACGCTACAAACTCAACCCAACCTCGAGTTGGCCACACTTATCTTTTCTAAGTGTCATGTCCATCATGTTACAAATTTTCAAGCAATTGGGTAGACCTAACTTAATAGGTAAATTCCCAATGGGTAGACCTAACTTAATAGGTAAATTCCCAAGCTCATGTTTTTATGTCTTTTAAGTTCACCCAAACCCCAAACGCAATCCCATCGCTTACATATCACAATAGCGCATAAAGGATAGAAAGAGGGAACTTGGCATAATCATGACATAAAAGTGTTAAAGCCACAAGTTCAACATGGTGGCATATGAAATGTTCATGTGTTCACACACTTGCATATTACATTTTTAGGCCCAAAAAGCATGCATAACATGATAACATGAACCATATGACCATCCCAAACTTGCATAAACAAACTTGCATAACATATGACAACTTGTATATCATACTTGCATAAATAAACTTGCATAACATATGTCAACTTGCATATCATACTTTCATAAACAAACTTGCATAACATATGTCAACTTGCATATATAATGAGATATTTTGTAAAACGATAGATTTGAACTTGTTTCATTCTAACACATATAATAATCCAAATTTTGTTGGCTTTGCTAATGCAAGTCATTTCTTTGACCCATATAAAGTAAGACTACAAATCGAGTATGTGTTTAGTAATAATAATGCAAGTATATCTGAGTTCATGATGACTTACGAAGCAAACATCGATAGTAATATCATCCAATTATTCTGAAGGATTAGTCCTATGCAAAGCAAGACGAGAGTGTATTTGGTTGAGATCACGAATTAAGCATATTCAAACGGAATTATAGCAATATATTTCAGGATAAAAATGAATTTTTAAACGTCTAAGTGCATTATTGTAATTTTCAATGCTTTGAAAATCTATAAACAGAGAGCTTGATGTATCTATAAATGTATAAAAGTTACTGTGTTCTCTCTCTAGTGACTTCTCGTTCTTTTATTATATAACAACATTTCCTTTGTGCATTTTTTGAAATCAATTCCCCGTTTCCCAAAAGTCACGTGCCTCATGTCTCATTTAATCACAATCGTTGATTCCATCCCCTTAATTAATTAATTAAAATAATCAATCAGTCGAGATAAATAGAGAAGGTTGAATTAGGGATAGATACCATACCAGTTTTGAGATAGAGGAATTCAGTTGTGTGTGTTTTTTCTTTTCCACTTGTAACTCATTTCAAAAAATAAATAAAAAGATAAATGGCCATATCGAAAAAAAATCCTTCTTAATTGGTACACAAATCCTCTAAATCTTTCCTCCACTTCAGTGCATGTACACCAATTTTCAAAAGTACAGGGGAAGTCATTAATAATAAAAATTCAGCGGAACATGCAAAGAACATAAAGTAACGCATAAAGGTTGGAACAAAAAATACTTCAATTTCATGTTTTCAATACAGAGTTAATCATGCCAATAAGAACCCACAAACTTATAAAATAATCCCCTAATCTCTTATGCTTCTCAATTTTGAAAACATAAAGAGAAAAAGCATAATAATCCATATAGTTATATGGCACTCGGACGAGGCTTCATCTCAACCGAGCTAACATGAATGTCCTCATCCTTAATAAACCGACCCCAAAACCAATGCCCTTTCCAAACCAGCACCATCTCATCTATCTGCACGTTCTTCGTCTCCGGGAAAAACATCGCTATAAACGCCGTCATTATCAGCACCCACCCTCCAAAAAAGAAGAAGAGTCCAAACTTCATCTTGCAGAGCATGTCCAGGAAGGCCTGAGCAACGATGAAGGTGAAGAGCATGTTCACCGACACGTTGATGCTCTGACCTGCCGATCTGATCTCCAGAGGGAAGATCTCACTGGGCACCAGCCAGCCCAACGGCCCCCATGACATTGCAAAGCCTGCTACATACATGCATATGAAAAACACCACCAGACTCGCATAAGTTCTCGATAGCGTCCCTTCCCCACTAGTTCCAAATTTTATCCCGATCAATGCTCCCACCACAATCTGCATTATTATTTAATCGTTTGTGTATTTATGCTCATATTCTTTTGCTGGATTCATTGAAGGAGGAAAAATTTACCTGACAGACGAGCATTTGAGAACCACCCACGAGGAAAAGCTTTCGTCTACCAAACCTATCGACGCAGATAATCGAGATAATGGTTGCAAACACATTGACTGAACCAGTGATCACTGCAGACATTAACGAGGCATCGTCCCCAAAGCCGATAGTTTTAAAGAGAACGGGGGCGTAGAACATGATGACATTGATGCCAGTAAACTGCTGGAAGAAAGGGATTAAGACAGCCATGGTGAGTTGAGCTCTGTTCTTCCTTTCAGCAATGTTTCTCCATGGGTGCTTTACTTGTTTAGATTCAAGACTAGCAGCAACCATTTCGTCAAACTCTTCATGAACGTCCTCTATACCTCGGATCTTTTGAAGCATGGAGTGAGCCTTGTCCTCATAGCCTCGCTCTATCAGAGAGTTAGGGGTGTCGGGGAGGATAAGGGAGCCGATAGTGATGATTAGGGCAGGGACCGCGGCTAGAGCTAGGGATACTCTCCAACCCCATCCTCCTTTTATTTTGGCAGTGCCATAGTTGATTAGATTCGCGGCTAGGATACCTAATGTGGTCATCAGCTGGAATCCAACGTTAAGCATTCCACGACGGTTGGCTGGGGCCATCTCTGATAGGTACACTGGAACAGACTGCAGTTTCAATTTTTCATCAAAAAAGTAAGTATACAAAAATAAAATCTGGAATTACGTAAGAAGAGAAAATCGTTAACAATGGTTGATATGATATACCTGATTGGCGAAACCGACGCCGATACCGAGGAGGATGCGACCTATTATCAACATTGTGACGTTTTCGGCAGCGCCGTTCAAAGCGGCGCCGATCAGAAAAGTGACGCCGCCGCCGAACATGGACCATTTCCGTCCGAACATCCTAGTAATTGTTGATGCCCCAAACGACGCCACTAGCGCTGCTAGGTAGAGGGAGGAGGTGAAAAGAGTTAATGGCACACTGTTGAATTTACAGTACTGGTTTGTACCACGATCTGCTTTTTCGTTTTTGTAAACATCTGGGAAGAACTTTATCAGAAACGAGTCCGTTGAGGTCACTCCACCTGGCCATTATTCAAATATTTGAAGTCTGTAACGTAGAATTAATGCTGTATTGATGACGAGAAATGAAGAAAAACTTACCGGAAATCCCAATGTCGAAGCCGAAAATGAGACCTCCCGTAGCTGCAACGACGCAGGTCATCAGGACAAAGGCGGTCATTTTGCCGGGAAATTGCTTCCCACTTCCAGGTGCATTTACAACTACGCCCCCAGCCATTTTGGTTGATGATGCTCGCAAATTGCAGCAAGTAAACCTTTTTTGTTTAAGAAGAAAAAAGCAAGGCGAGGATGGTAGAATAAATATAATGGAGGTTAATTATGGATAGAAGAAGGAAATTAGGATGGCTGTACTTATAGATTTATTGGAATAAATGCCATCACATTACAGTGCGGTAATAAACTGTAAACATGGGAAATCAAAAGAGGAGTCACGAAAGATTAACAAATTCAGGTTATCCTTTCTGGTATTTGGCAAGTTTCTGTTATATATGCACACGTCCAACATGCATGGAAACTTGCCAAAATTTTGTTGGGAACAGTACCTAATACCGCAGCCAATCAACGACCAGCCATGCATGCTTTCAACACGAAGTAGCGCAGCACTTACAATTGTAACAAATGAACTAGTTTAATAATGAATAAAAAGTACAACGTCATCGATCGGCAAGCGGAAAGTGTGGATGAACCAAATCTCACAAATGCTTGCTTGCTTGCTTAGTAATATGATACTTCACATATCATTGCGAGAGCGAAGCCGAAAGGATAAACATAGCTAACTTCTATATCTTTCCTTTGTTATTAATTATAGCGTGATAAACGCATTAAATTCATTCATTAATCATTCATTCAATAATACAATTAAAAGTCATATTTTGAAACCTCGGACAGCATGCATGCAAGTTTACACTTCCAGATCATGATAAATTTTAATCTTGGGATCTCTAGACTGGATCTGGGATCAAACGTGCTAGCCCTCAAATTAGTAATCAAATAACCAATGAAATAATGCAAACATACTTGTGATCATGTCATACAAACTTGCAATCTGCATAACAGTTTTAATCTATATATATGCATGTACGTAGAGGCGATAATGCAATGTTTCTAGAAGAGCACTAGCTTCATCACACAATAAACACAGTTGTTTTGGAATCGGGATGGCACAGAATTGATTGAGCTACTTTAATTGATTGAGCACTAGCATGCAAGTTTACACTTCCAGATCATGATCATAAAGCATACATTGAAGCCCAACGCATACTTGGGGGAAATCACAGATGAACGCGTATGCATGCACATATATATCATCAATTTTTTATTCTTCATTTCCTTTCAGCACAAAGGGGGAAAAACTGTCAAAGCGGTGACATGCTAATTAAATAGCAAGTGCAAAACCCAAATCCCAATGAAGACCACAAATTAATTGGTTATTTACAAATTTTATTTATCATTGTTACGTTATTTACAAATTTCCTCACCGTACGTTGTTCAAGATATATATATGTGTTATAGTTTGATATTTGTAGCAAAAACATCAACATGCTCCAAGTAAAATCAAGGGATACAACTAAAAAGAGGTAAACTGTCATTATGCTTCGTCTCATTCTATATAAAGAGAACTCAACAACACTACAAACGTTACCAAACTTAAAATCCATAGCAAACAACTCTAACAATGGTGTAAAGCAAACCCGGCAACACGAAGCTAGCTGTGCATGGCTACTCACATTTCTACTACAACAATTTCAGTTTGGCCAGTCGTCAATTCCTGATAACTGTCCTGGACCACCAAGGCGGCCACATACAGAGGATGAGATCATAGTTGCTGCAACTGAGGACCGTTCAGAGCTTATTTGGATGGACTGCCTGTCAATGGTGTTCCAATATTGTGTGAGTGAGTGCCATGATTATTGTCACAGTGGGCTCAGTTGCTCATTACTGGCTTCAAATTGCACTTTAAACAAAGAATTTTTACAGCTATGTTACTTTAAACAAAGAATTTGTACAACCGAATATGGAAATGATCCATTAGCCATTTAGTCAGCTTGTTAATTGTTTATTTGGCAATTGCAAAGGATTGAATTGGTCAATACTTAAAGTTTTTGTGCTGTGTACTGGGTTAACTTTTCTGCAAGCAAAATTTGAACCTCGAAACTCCTATTATATATGCACTTCATCAAAAAGATCATTATGTATTGCCACTGTATTGTATGTATGATAAATATTTATGATACAAGCCACTCCTTTGGAAATAACAAATCTGCATGGACGCATGAGTTTCATGAATGCATAAATGTAGTCAATGTGTCTCTTTGTTATTCGTAGAAACAATCCTATATATAACTGTTTGTAATCATCATTTGAAGCTGAGAAAAGAAAACAAGTAAATTATCCATCCAAGTTTTATCATATTCATCTCAATCTTGTTTTTCTTATCATCAAACTCCAACATATTTGTGGTATCAGAGCCCCCCTTTGGATTCTTTCTCTCTTACAATGGCCTCCTCCAATAACAATGATCTAGCATTCATATATATACAACAAGGTGTTCCTATCTTTAATGGTCAAGATTATGAGCAGTGGAGTGTTCTTTTGCAAACGATATTCATGTCTCATGTGCTATGGAATATTGTTGAAGAGGGATTCACGCCTCATACTACAGAATAGGTGGTTGCATTCACGAATGCACAAAAGAAGGAGCACAAGGAGAACAAGACCAAAGATGCAAAAGCTTTGGCTTTTATGCACCAACGAGTAAATCGATCCATTCTTCCGCGAATTACTACGGCTAAGACTTCGAAAGATGCTTGGCAAATATTGAAAAGTCAGTTTGGAGGACATGAAAAAGTTATCACAATCAAGCTACAAAATACATGGCGTGATTTTGATAATTTAATGATGAAAGAAAACGAGGGAGTGCAAGATTTTCTTGCTAGAGTCTCTCTTACTGCAAATCAAATCAGAAGCTACGGAGACACTACAGAGGAGAAGAAGATCATTGAGAAAGTACTTCGTTGTTTACCAATGAAGTTCGAACATGTCGTCGCCGCAATCGAAGAATCTAAGGATTTATCAAAGTTATCCTTAGATGAACTCATGGGGTCTCTCGAAGCACATGAAAAGAGAATGAGCAGATTTTCAAATTTGAACTTTAAGCAAGCTTTTCAAGAAAAAGTTAATCTCTCGTAGAAAGATCACAACAAAGATGACAAACAAGAGAAGAAAAAACCACCACCAAATTTCTCTCAAGGGAGAGGTCGTGGTAGACATCAAAATTTCCGAGGAAGAGGAGGCAGAGGTATTAACACTCTAAAATCTAATCATCAAAATTTTGAAGAATGTTACTGCATCTATAAGAAGAACAAGCACGACACAAACAATTGTCGATATAAGTGCAAAAGATGCAAAAATGCAACCCACTCTCACAGAGATTGCTGCTATCAAGACGATGGTGATAGAAAAGAAGCAAATTTCACAGAAAAAGAAGACGTAGAGCAGTTATTCTATTCCTGTTTGAATTCTCAACAACATGGAGAAAATACTTGGTATGCGGATAGTGGTTGTAGCAACCACATGACAGAAAATAAAAAGATGTTCATCGATCTTGATGAGTCATATTCCTTTGAAGTAAAGCTCGGTGATGGCAAAGGGCATAAGATCACTGGAAAAGGAGCAATTGCACTGAAGTCCAAAGAAAGAAAAATCAATGTCATCAAGGATGTCTATTTCGTGCCCAGTCTTGCTCAAAATTTATTGAATGTGGGACAGTTGCTGCAGAAAGATTACAAAGTTGAATTTAATAATGGTTTTTGCACCATTATTAACAAGGAAAAGAATCTCACTATGGAAAAAATCAAGATGACTCCAAACAAGATCTTTCCCCTTAGTTTGCCATCAACTAAGGAATGTGCGCTTCAAAGCACCATCGTCGGCGATGACTAGAAAATTTGGCATTTGAGGTATGGTCATTTGAACTACAAAGGATTAAATTTGTTGGAGAAAAAAAATATGGTTTTTGGTCTCCCACACATTGTCGAGCAGGAAAGTCCATGTGAAGGATGTATTTTTGGAAAAATGCATTGTCAACCATTTCCAAAAATTTCATATAGAGCCAAGCATCCTCTTGAGCTAGTGCATGCTGATATTTGTGGGCCGACGCAAACTTCTTCTCTTAACGGCAACAGATGTTTTCTACTCTTCGTCGATGATTACACCATGATGATGTGGGTATATATCTTAAAGCAAAAATCTGATGCTTTCCTAAAATTCTTTAAATTCAAAAAGTTGGTGGAGAACCAAAGTGGGAGGAAAATCAAAATTCTTCGCACAGATCGTGGTGGAGAATTTATTGGAAACTCATTCAAAGAATATTGCAAAGAAAAAGGGATTCATATGCAACTTACAGTTCAGTACAGTCCACAGCAAAACGGTGTTGCCGAGCGCAAGAATCGAACGATTGTGGAATTGGCTCGTAGCATGATGGCGGAGAAAGAAATTCCAAAGAGTTTCTGGGCTGAAGTTGTGCTCACAGCAGTCTACATCTTAAATCGATCTCCGACGAAAGCGATTGCCGATCGAATTCCATATGAAGCTTGGTTTCAAAGGAAACCACAGGTACAACATCTCAAAGTTTTTGGTTCGATTGCATATTCTCATATTCCATCTCAGAAAAGAGAGAAATTTCATGAAAAAAGTGAGAAGCTTATTTTCATTGGCTACAGTGACGAGTCGAAAGGCTATCGGTTGCTAAATCCTAAAAATAATAACTTGGTTATCTCTCGAGATGTGTTTTTCTGATGAGAAACAGTCATGGAGTTGGGAAGAAGATCAACAAACGAAGTCAAATCCTATGCACTCATCTTCTCCAATATTTCCAGAACCAATGGTTACTAAAGAAGCTCCAATTTTTCCCACTGATCCAGATTCGACCTTATCGGAATCCATTGAAGATTCATCTCAATGTCCAGCAAGAAAATATCGTAGCTTAGCAGACATTTATGCTACAGCAAATGTGGCTCTTTATGCAGGCGAACCAGGAACTTTTATAGAAGAAGTAAAAGAAGATGTTTGGAAAAAGGCTATGGACGAAGATATAGCAAGCATCGAGAAGAACAAAACATGGGAGCTCGTTGATCTACCTAAAGGAAAAAAACGTGATCGGAGTAAAATGGGTCTATAAGACCAAATTGAATGAAGGTGGCTCAATACAAAAGCACAAAGCCCGTTTAGTCACAAAAGGATACTCTCAACAGCCCGGCCCTGATTTCAACGAGACATTTGTGCCGGTTGTTTGAATGGAGACCATTCAAATTGTTCTTGCTCTTGCAGTTGAAATGGAGCTACCCGTTTATCAACTGGACGTAAAGTCGGCATTTTTAAATGGCGATTTACAAGAGGAGGTATATATCCAACAACCTGATGGGTATACTGTTGATGGAGAAGAAAAGAAAGTTTATCGTCTCAAGAAAGCCTTATATGGGCTGGAGCAAGCACCGCATGCTTGGAACACTAAGATTGATGGCTATTTTAAGAAGGTTGGTTTTCACCAAAGTCCAAGTGAAGCATCGTTATACATAAATAAAGGTGCACATGGTTTTCTTATAGTTTGCATTTATGTTGATGACTTAATCTACATGGGAAATAATCCTGTTATGGTAAAAGAGTTTAACGAAGACATGATGAAAGAATTTGAAATGGCTGATTTGGGTTTGATGAAGTTTTTTCTTGGAATTCAAGTCCGTCAATCAAAAGGAGAAATCTTTATTTCTCAAGAAAAATAACTTGGAGAATTGCTGAGGAAATTTCAAATGGATAATTGCAAGCCTATCTCCACTCCTCTTGCTGTTAATGAAAAATTGAAGTTGGATGATGGCCCAGCCAAGGTCGATGCAAGCACATATCGAAGCTTAGTCGGGTCACTGATTTACTTGACAAACACCAGACCTGACATTGTTTATGCAGTCCGTTTGGTCTCAAGATTCATGCATAACCCAAGCAAGTTACATCTTGCTGCTGCAAAGAGAATTTTGCGCTATCTTCAAGGAACGAGAAAGTTTGGGATTAAGTATATCGAAGAAGAAGAAAATGTGCTTATCGGTTACACCGATTGTGATTGGGTTGGATTACTTGATGATCGCAAAAGTACATCCGGATTTATTTTTTCTTTGGGATCAAATATCATTTCTTGGTCATCAAAAAAGCAATCAACGGTCTCACTTTCATCAGCCGAAGCAGAGTATATTGCCGCGAATGAAGCGCCTTGTGAAGCAATATGGTTAAGAAAAATTCTTGTTGATGTTGAGGAGCATCAAGATAGTGGAACTTCGATCTTTTGCGATAACACGTCTGCCATTGCAATGAAAAAGATCCCAGTTTTTCATGCAAGGTCGAAACATATCGAAATTCGTCATCACTACATCAGGCAACTTGTGTCCAACCAAGAAATCCAGTTGAAGTTTGTGGACACCAAGAAGCAACTTGTAGATAGCTTTACAAAAGTTGTGAATTCTGAGACACTTGCACAGTTTAAAGATCACTTTCTGATTACAAATTAAGAAGAGGTGTTGAATGGGTAATTTGTATCCAAAGCGACTTTCAAACTACTCCTTTGGAAATAACAAATCTACATGGACGCATGAGTTTCATGAATGCATAAATGTAGTCAATGTGTCTCTTTGTCATTCGGAGAAACAATCCTATATATAACTGTTGTAATCATCATTTGAAGCTATGAAAAGAAAACAAGTAAATTATCTATCCAAGTTTTATCATATTCGTCTCAATCTTGTTTTTCTTATCATCAAACTCCAACAGTTAGTTCCATTTTTCTTGCTAAGTTTTAGTTAGAGATTATTAGAGAGGATTACTTAGTGATTTGGAAATGCAGTAAGACTAGAATGATATGGGAGAGGCATGCATGTTATATTGTATTTATAGGTGCTGGTATATAATAATTAATCATTGAACATGATCGGTACTGGTGTGCCGGATGCACAAGCATGCAACATATAGTTCAAAGATTTTCAGACACAAATATCTTTGTATAATATTATATAGTGAAACTAACATGTGCATTGTTTTGTTCGTTTACCATATTCCTTATTCAAAGATGTGATACCTGAATGAAAGAAGGCAAGCATGCTTCCATGCTGTGTTAATAAATATACACATTTTTGTCAACTTCTGCTGCCTAGACTTCAAATACATTTACAAACGGTTTTATGTTAACTGTGTTATGCGTCACACGTATGGATAGTGCTAAATGGTTAAGGTTCGGACTTGATTTCAACCATCTGAATAACCTTATCCACAAGAATGGAGCAGCCTTCTCCACTCATCTGAGAATAACCTTATCAATTTGGAATCAGTTGGAAGTCATGGACAAAATTTGCTGTTATGGAGAGTGATTAAAAGTGGACTATTAACCATAAGTAAGTTAGTAGGAATGGATATGAACATTAATATTACTTGAAGTGTCTATCAATAAGATATAGAAACAAACTTAAGTATCTTTTTCCATTGCAATTTTTTTCACAAAATCTGGACTAAAATTCCTTGTGATTTTTGTTTTTTCACATGAATTGGACATTTTTGCTTTCTGAGAACTGAAATAAACGGTGGAACTGGAAGTATATGCGGTAAAAAATAATAATAACAAGCACCTACATTTCTCCATTATGAGGCAATGCGGAGGTTCTGGCCAACTTATCCTATTTTGGTCTTGTGTTTGTGATGGAGAGGACGAGAGGAGGCTTCTAAGGGACTCCCAATGTAATTATCTTTGATCAAAGACACTAAATCACCACAAGAGGTAATTCTGGATTGGAGTAAGTAAAATATTTTCATATCCGGCTTCCCGTATTACAACATCATTCTTTTTTTTTTGGGGTTCGGGTTATAAAGGAGTTGTTCGATATGCTTACAACTGTATGCTTTTAGCCTTGATGCCACTTAAAATTGCAATTGTAATATGTTTATATTATTAAAATGTAATATTTAAAATCAGTTTAAATATTGAATTGGTAATATAAGTGGATTAGTATATATTAATTAAAACGAAGTTGAACGTATAAAAATATATATTAATTATAATCGAGCTCACAACGACGCTGCAGTTCGTAATTTAACGTTCTGAACTTCAATTGAGTGTACAAAACCCATTTTAAATCGGATTTCAGCGAAACAAGAAACGTTGGAATCTGTTGAGCTGTATCTTTCTAACAGAAGTGAAAAACCAAGATTTCGTCGTATAGATTGCAAGATATGTCCAAATCAAATTTTCACAAAGTCGCTATAGAATCATTTATCGACCATAACGGGTTATTTGAAATAACTAGATATCGGATTTGAATTTGGACGAGGTTCTTTTGAGAAGTAGTGATAATTTAATTTTTAGAATTTTATTGTAATTTTAAATTAATTAAATATGCAACTTTTTATTTGGAGTATTTCGCAACCTATATCGATATTTCGGGGTTTCACAATATGAGTCAAACTACCGATATTATTATATTTTTGGGATCGTAGCATTTCGCTAGACACAACTGTATATTTATTTCTATCCGTAGCAGTCGGAAATAAATGAAATTCTGTGTAACAGGTACCGTAAACACTTTAAACATTTGAAACCAAACGTATGAGTGTATACAGCCAACAGAATTTCACTTGACGGATTCAATGATACCTAAGAGGAAAAATAAAGAAACACAGTATAAAATATTTGAAGGGAATAAAATAAAAGAAAAATCAAACCGAATCTCTTGTACATGTCAAGTTTTCCGCACAGACTATTCTCCTATTACTTCATACCAAAGGAATACCAAGCCTATCCTATTGCGTTAGATTGAAGCAAGTAAAATATCACTAGAGCTAACCTATTCTAAGCTACAAAGCCCATCACCCTGTGTATTGGAATAATAAACTACTCTATATACCTAATATATGCGATTTTTTCCTACTTTCCCCTCAGCAAAGAACGAAAAAACCAGATCTCGGCGTGTTTCTCTTCCTAGCGTGAGGTTATCGCCTGGAAGCTATTTAAGGGGGCGGTTTCCTTCCATTTTCTGGTGAAGGCGAGGGCTCATGGGAGAGGCGGTTTGCGTTTGGGGTTCATGCAAATATGGAAAGCAATGTGGGATATATGTTTGGGAGGAAGATCAGCATGGTTTGCGGTGAGTATCAGTGAGTGTTTGCCGTGGGTATGGTTTCAGGTTGATCAAGAAAAGATGAGTGTACTGAAGGACACGTGAGTAACATGATGTAGTCTTGGCCAAGAAGATGAAGTAAATACTAATAGTCGGTTTGTAGCCTTTTGGACCAAGTAGCGGATGAAGTGGGTCCAAACGGTGTATGGGGTGGGTTCTTTGCAAGGGACGGAGAGGACAGGTTGAAGAGGGGAGGCTTCAAAGATGAAGAGTGGGTTTGGTAAAGATGGTTGCGGTAAGTCACAATACGCAGGGGGTAGAAACGAAGTGGTAAAAGAAGTTTGGGATGTGTGGGATGGGGGCTGACGTGTAGCCAAATATTCAAAAGGGAAGAAAGAAGATAAAAGTGCGAATCAAAGAAGTGGACGTGGATTGCATGGCAGTCTCAGCTATTTTCATGTGAAGGGAGGGGAGTTCATGTATGGGGTATGGAGTGGATCTCGTTTGTGAATGGCACGATGGGAAAAGATAAGGGTCTGGGTTGTTAACAGCGGGTTTCAGGACCATGGGATATTATGGGGAAGTGTACATGTGACCATACACGTTGGAGATTAGCGAAAATAGAGGGATCCAAGACAGTTCAGCCATGAAGAAATAAAGTCTGGAGCGTTTGGTGTTGAGAAGAAAGTTCGCTAAAGCGGTAAAGGTTGGTGATCTCGAGAAGTAGGGAGGTGGAAGAACAAGAGCGAAGCCCTGTTATTGACATGAACGATCTCTGGAGCGTGCACGTTTTCATATAGGGATAGGAGAGGGTTGTTCGAAGTGAACGGTAGCAGTGAAATACACAAGGAGGGAGATTTGCAGAAACGGTTTTACACGGTAACAACAAGAAATGGAGGAAAAACGAGTTGAAGCGCTGGGTATAATCAACTAACGCAAATCATTATTTAACGGTTAACGCACGAATGTGAGTAAATTCACTCACTCTGATCTATTTTAAAATATGATATTTATATTTTAATGTTGATTAAATGTTGTGTGATGGTCGACTAGGTAGACTACAATTAATTTGGTTGAATATTATACATCGTTGCATATGTACACATCATCGGTTGGACACTGATTCCATCGATTAGAATATTCCATAGTATAGAGTTAGTGTTAATTGTGTGGACTAACATCTGTGGATGAGGAAACCGATTGGAGGAATCCAACCGGGTTTCACAATATTTATCTGTATTGTTGGTTGTATATTATTTATATAAACACTGTTTGAACCCAAATGACATTTGTTTTGATTTAATCAATAAACGATATCGATTAAGAAAGTGACAACAGTCGACCATAAACCCATTGTTTTGTTAAGAAGTTGATTTCCCGTCAGGCAAATCAACGAATTAAGTTATAAAAGTTATATTTTATAATTTCAGCGAAGTTTTAAACTATAATAGAGGTTCTATTATAAACTGTTATTTTACAGTTCGTTGGTATAAAGAAAATAAAAACGATTATTTAAATAAGTATGAAGCGGTAATTATTAGACAAGTAATTAATTTTGATAATTATATTAAGGAAAACGGTTAAGAAATATTATTAGATTAATTATATTAATCTAATAAAGTAAAGTAATTAGGATCAGTTAACGAATTTACTGATGGTTTGAAATTGATTAAATCAACCGTTTATTGGAAATTGATGATTAGATTAATTGGTCTTCAATTAATCTAATGAAAATGTTAGAAATAAATTAATCGAAATTTATAAGATTTAATGACCTTTTTAATTAACGAAGTTTTAAATAGTATGAACAACCGAGTTTCAAAATAAGGATATGGGGTTATAAAACCATAGTTCAAATTAAACAAGAAAATACGGTCTGATAGATATTATAAGTAATAAGGATTAGAGTTACAGACTTATATCTGTTCTGAGATAAGAACGTTGTCGATCAAGGTCTGAGAGGTAAATAAAATACCCCAACTTGAACGGCTTCACTACTATCGAGGAATAGTATCAGTTTGTAATGGGAAAGAAATTTCAAAATTTGTTACCAAAGAAATATAGTAGCATATTGCAAGTCTTAGAACAATAGCAATAAGATAACGCGGTTGACCAGGCTTAAGCGTGACTGTTATGTCGAGATTAGTTATAAAGGGGAATATTACAGCGTATGACAAGTTTGAACTATAATGATAAAATAATGATGTTGACAAGGTAAGTGTGACTGTGATGTTGAGATTAGTTATAAAGAGAATATTACAGCGTATTGCAAGTTTTTACTATAGCGATAAATAGCGCTGTTGACCAAACTTAAGCGTGATTTTTATATATAGCAACACTTCCTAGGAAATGAAACAGTTTGATTTGAAATCCACTTATTCTAAAAAGTAATAGGTAACGGTGTTTGTCCAAAGAAAATATAAGAATAGGTTTAAGAAGAGAAATTGGAGAATCATGTTAGAAAACGATGACAGCATTTCGATGGTCGAAATGTAATTAGAATTAAATCATTAGGATTTGGAACTATAATTCGATGAAGTCGAATGTATTAAAGTAAATTATTTTCGGAATTATAATCTGATAGGATAATTAACATTTAGTTTTAAACAAATAAATGTTAATATTCTACGATTCAGTATTTAGTTATAAACTTGATATTTATTTGATAAGAAATCGACTTAGAAATAGAGTCTATAAAGTGGAATAGGAATATAAAAGTATGAAAGAGATCTCGGTAAATAAGATAAGGGAAATTATTATGTGAATAAAAAATTATATGAAAGGTGTTCAGATTTCTATAATAAGGGATGGTATTCACATTTCAAAGTGGATAATGTTTTAAAAGTGAACGTGGGGCCGATTAAAAGGTTGAAATGAAATTGGAAATATTTTCCAATGTAAATAGGGTAGATTATCCAAGTATAGAAATAAAGAATGTGAAAATAATGGATCGAACGTTGATAATGTATATTTTCTGGAACACGGGAAAATAAGAATTATAATAACTGGGAATGTTTTCTAAGAAGTGTGAAAAAGGTTAAAACGAGGTTTTGAGAAATATCTGGTAAGATATAGGAATTCGAATAATAAAAACGAATGTTAAATAAAAAGTGCCCGTGATTGTATGATGTTTAGTTATACATTAGAATGGATGTTGTTTTTACTTCGATAGTTAAATAACCGACTATCGAAGTGTTTTGACCATCGTTGTCAATACGGAGTGACCGGTTGGATATATTATCCGGAAACCACTCTATATAGGCATAAGCGCTGCGAATTATATTACGCCGAAGACAATTGAAGACGGAGTGAAATGCAAGGGTCGTCCAGTTCCAGAATAGTGCTTTCTGTATGTCCAGTCCTAGGACAACTTGTATGGACGAGTGTCTGACAGAGTATTTACAATGATCACACCGCTGATTTTTACGAATATACCAAGTTGGTGGGGAGAAGGTAACTTCTCTTTATTCTACACCCAGTGTGCATTTGTGTAATCAATGTGTGATTACGGATTTGACGATATGACATTCAAAGGGAATTCTGATCAGATGTTCTGAAGATAGACGTAGCCTCTAGCCTCACAACCAGGAAGTAACAGAAGTTGGGCTAGGCAGCATGGCTAGTTGGGTCATCCCCAAGCAGGATGTATTGTCACCGATCTAGAGAAAATTCATATTTGTCTTCTTTCCGATTCTGTATCTTCGGATGACGGTTGGATGGCCTACAACCGTGGGTGGCAATATATTCGATACACTCAAGCTAAATGAGTGGTCGGTCATGTGTGGCCGGGTTGCAAGATGTTCTTGTTGAACCCAGGTGTATCCCCTCTAGAGTACACTGATCGGAAGGTGCTCCCATACCTTGTCTGTTGGAATCCATTCTCCAATAAGCGCCCTGCGGTTTTTGATTTTATACAATATATATGTGGAGCGTGATATGCAAGCGTTCTGCTGCTTGTTTACTTAATTGAGTAGACATTATTATAATATCATTGGGGTTTGATGTCAAAGTATCTTGGATTATAGTAAAGTAAAAACTGTCCATGTTTATGTGTGAGCTGGTCTTACTATTATCTTTTCTTTCAAAAAGAATTTTCCAAAGTTAAACAGTATGGTTGGAATTTACTCACACCAGTCCCATGACTGACCCAGAGTTTATTTTGTTTTCCTAAACTCTTGGGTGCCCAAATTTGTATGGGTAGTCAAGTGTTTCAGGCTTTTACAGATTCACTTGGAGGAGCTGGAAACAGAAGGCTTCACCATAAATTAGTTAGAGATTATTTCCGCTGTGATATGATGTATTATACTCTGATAATGGTATGTATATACAAATTTAGATTTGTATTTCAAAGTTATGTTATATAATACATTTTATTGTTCCGCTGTGAGATTCGTGTTTACTCTGATACTGTTCAGTTGTAATTTTCTTCTTCTTCTATTCTATTAGTTCTATCTTATCTTTCTCATCCTCTTAATTCTTCTATTAATGATCTGAATCTTCGTGCATTTTGAGTTGAATGTGTAGAATATTAGTCAGCTCAAATCGGTACAGATTTTCGGGCCATTACAGTTGGTATCAGAGCTGAAGGTTAAGTTATTACCTTGGCTCCGTGGCGTAACTCAATAGAGATAGGGTTAGTAATACCCTAGAATGAATATGAGAGTATACATATGAGCCCGTATTTGCAAATTTATATAAAAACTGTTTTATATTGTGTTGACTGGTCAGTCGAGTGGTTTATGAATTCTGGTCGAAACAGTAATGCAAACTGTGTCGATAGGTGTTTCTAAACTCTTGAACAGAGTAATTCGACATAGTATGTTTTGAAAAAGAGGGTAAATAAAATAATTTTACCCAAAATATATTTTGATATAAAAAGAAGTATATATCTTGATATCATTATAATATATTGGATGTGTGATCATTATTATGATCGAATAAGATTTATAATTGAGTTGGTTATATAAATAACCAAATCGAAATAGTATATAAGTATAATATACAAAATCAGAGGGATTGAATCTGAATTTAAAACCAGAATTGAAATATAACTCTAGAAACTTGAAAAAGTGTTGTAAATGAATTTTGAATTTAATATATGGAATTTTAAAATCCTGGGAGATTTGAAATGATTTTCGCAAGTGCTGTGAGAGATATTTTGAAGTAATTTTCAAATAAAAGTGCCTGAAAATAAGTTTTGAAAGTGATATAGTATTGAACTCACTTTGATTGTTGGAAAATAATTCCGATGATGATCGCGACATCATCGTTGTTCATTTTCGAGTTCTAAGTGACGGATTACTAACAAAATATTTTGTTTTGAATTGTTTTGAGGAAATAAATTTGTTCGAAATTTCAAATATTTCGAATTATTATGTTATGAATATATATACATATATATGATTTCAAACTTACTTGAAATGAAGACCCAGGAATTTAAATTCTGAAATTTAACTTATAAAGATAGTGGATTAAAATGGTAAAACTGAATATATAAAATTGAATTCAATAAAATTTGGATTGGGTTAGAGATGATCCCGAACAGAATTGAATTGATGAGTAGGAATTTGGAATTAAGATTTGAACTAGAGTTTTTGAAATGGAATATGGCTTGGGTGTAAGAAAGTAACTGGTTTGAGGATGAATTAATTAGAGATCACTTGAGAATGCATGGATATGTGCTAAAGTGATAGAAAGTGGAAGAAATAGAGTTGAATGGCCGACACAAAGGTACGAGCTTATTTTGTTTATGAGATTTATGAGATATTTTAGCAAGCCGCTAGGCTGTTTGGTTTCTTCTGAATTGGAAAATGCCCAGAGAGGCAAGTTATAGAAATACCAAATGAGCCGTGCAGAGGAGATACTGGCGAAATTCGCCGAAAATTTAAGCTATTAAGAAAATTTCAGAATTTTCGAAAATATTCGGTAATAAGAAGAAATTAATATTTTAATTGGAATTAATCAGTTCAGTTGAAACTGAAACTATGAAGTAAACAAAAAAGATTTTTAACCTGCTTATAACAGAGATTGTAGCTTTTTGCCCATCTTAGCAATTTCGAGGACGAAATTATTTTAAGGGGGAAGGAATGTAACGTCCCGCATTTTGATCGGTTTGTATTTGAATATTTAAAATCAGTTTAAATATTGAATTAGTAATATAAGTGGATTTATATATATTAATTAAAACGAAGTTGAACGTATAAATATATATATATTAATTATAATCGATCTCACAACGACGCTGCAGTTCGTAATTTAATGTTCCGAACTTCAATTGAGTGTACAGAACCCATTTTAAATCGGATTTTAGCGAAATAAAAAACGTTGGAATCTGTTGAGATGTATCTTTCTAACAGAAGTTAAAAACCAAGATTTCGTCGTATAGATTGTAAGATATGTCCAAATCAAATTTTCAGAAAGTCGCTATAGAATCGTTTATCGACTGTAACTGGTTATTTGAAATAACTAGATATCGGATTCGAATTTGGATGAGGTTCTTTTGAGAAGTAGTGATAATTCGATTTTTAGAATTATAGTGTAATTTTTAATTAATTAAATATGCAACTTTTTATTTGGAGTATTTCGCACCCTATATCGATATTTTGGGGCTTCACAATATGAGTCAAACTACCGATATTATTATATTTTTGGGATCGTAGCATCTCGCTGGACACAACTGTATATTTATTTCTATCCGTAGCAGTCGGAAATAAACGAAATTCTGTGTAACAGGTACTGTACAAACTTTAAACATTTGAAACCAAACGTATGAGTGTATACAGCCAACAGAATTTCACTTGACGGATTCAATGATACCTAAGAGACAAAATAAAGAAACACAGTATAAAATCTTTGAAGGGAATAAAATAAAAGAAAAATCAAACCAAATCTCTAGTACATGTCAAGTTCTCTGCATAGACTATTCTCCTATTACTTCATACTAAAGGAATACGAAGCCAATCCTATTGCGTTAGATTGAAGCATGTAAAATATCACTAGAGCTAACCTATTCTAAGCTACAAAGCCCATCACCCTGTGTATTGGAATAATAAACTACTCTAAATACCTATTGCTTAAATACAAAGCTACGCAACACTATAAATATATGCGATTTCTTCCTACTTTCCCCTCAGCAAAGAACGAAAAAACCAGATCTCGGCGTGTTTCTCTTCCTAGCGTGTGGTTATCGCTTGGAAGCTATTTAAGGGGGCGGTTTCCTTCCATTTTCTGGTGAAGGCGAGGGCTCGTGGGAGAGGCGGTTTGCGTTGGGGGTTCATGCAAATATGGAAAGCAACGTGGGATATATGTTTGGGAGGAAGATCAGCATGGTTTGCGGTGAGTATCAGTGAGTGTTAGCCGTGGGTATGGTTTCAGGTTGATCAAGAAAAGATGAGTGTACTGAAGGACACGTGAGTAACATGATGTAATCTTGGCCAAGAAGATGAAGTAAATACTAATAGTCGGTTTGTAGCCTTTTGGACCAAGTAGCGGATGAAGTGGGTCCAAACGGTGTACGGGGTGGGTTCTTTGCAAGGGACGGAGAGGACAGGTTGAAGAGGGGAGGCTTCAAAGATGAAGAGTGGGTTTGGTAAAGATGGTTGCGGTAAGTCACAATATGCAGGGGGTAGAAACGAAGTGGTAAAAGAAGTTTGGGCTGTGTGGGATGGGGGCTGACGTGTAGCCAAATATTCAAAAGGGAAGAAAGAAGATAAAAGTGCAGATCAAAGAAGTGGACGTGGATTGCATGGCAGTCTCAGCTATTTTCATGTGAAGGGAGGGGAGTTCATGTATAGGGTATGGAGTGGATCTCATTTGTGAGTGGCATGATGGGAAAAGACACGGGTCTGTGTTGTTAACATCGGGTTCCAGGACCATGGTATATTATGGGGAAGTGTACGTTTGACCATACACGTTGGAGAGTAGCGAAAATAGAGGGATCCAAGATAGTTCGGCCATGAAGAAATAAAGTCTGGAGCGTTTGGTGTTGAGAAGAAAGTTCCCTGAAGCGGTAAAGGTTGGTGATCTCGAGAAGTAGGGAGGTAGAAGAACAGGAGCGAAGCCCTGTTATTGACATGAAAGTTCTCTGGAGCGTGCATGTTTTCATACAGGGATAGGAGAGGGTTGTTCAAAGTGAACGGTAGTGGTGAAATACACAAGGAGAGAGATTTGCGGAAACGGTTTTACACGGTAACAACAAGAAATGGAGGAAAAACGAGTTGAAGCGCTGGGTATAATCAACTGACGCAAGTCGTTATTTAACGGTGAACGCACGAATGTGAGTAAATTCACTCACTCTGATCTATTTTAAAATATGATAATTATATTTTAATGTTGATTAAATGTTGTGTGATGGTCGATTAGGTAGATTACAATTAATTTGGATGAATATTATACATCGATGCATATGTACACATCATCGGTTGGACACTGATTCCATCGATTAGAATATTCCCTAGTACAGAGTTAGTGTTAATTGTGTGGACTAACATCTGTGGATGAGGAAACCGGTTGGAGGAATCCAACCGGATTCTACAATATTTATCTGTACTGTTGGTTGTATATTATTCATATAAACACTGTTTGAACCCAAATGACATTTGTTTTTGATTTAATCAATAAACGATATCGATTAAGAAAGTGACAACAGTCGACCATAAACCCATTGTTTTGTTAAGAAGTTGATTTCCCGTCAGGCAAATCAACGAATTAAGTTATAAAAATTATATTTTATGATTTAAGCGAAGTTTTAAACTATAATAGAGGTTCTATTATAAACTGTTATTTTACAGTTCGTTGGTACAAAGAAAATAAAAACGATTATTTAAACAAGTATGAAGGGGTAATTATCCGACAAGTAAATAATTTGGATAATTATCTTATGGCAAACGGTTGAGAAATATTATTAGATTGATTATATTAATCTAATAAAGTAAAGTAATTAGGATCAGTTAATGAATTTACTAATGGTTTGAAATTTATTAAATCAACCGTTTATTGGAAATTGATGATTAGATTAATTGGTCTTCAATTAATCTAATGAAAATGTTAGAAATGAATTAATCGAAATTTATAAGATTTAATGACCTTTTTAATTAACGAAGTTTTAAATAGTATGAACAACCGAGTTTCAAAATAAGGATATGGGGTTATAAAACCATAGTTCAAATTAAACAAGAAAATACGGTCCGATAGACATTATAAGTAATAAGGGATTAGAGTTACAGACTTATATCTGTTCTGAGCTAATAACGTTGTCGATCAAGGTCTGAGAGGTAAATAAAATACCCCAACTTGAACGGCTTCACTACTATCGAGGAATAATATCAGTTTGTAACGGGAAAGAAATTTCAAAATTTGTTACAAAAGAAATAAAGTAGCATATTGCAAGTCTTAGAACTATAGCGATAAGATAACGCTGTTGACCAGGCTTAAGCGTGACTGTTATGTCGAGATTAGTTATAAAGGGTAATATTACAGCGTATGACAATTTGAACTATAACGACAAAATAACGCTGTTGACAAGGTAAGTGTGACTGTGATGTTGAGATTAGTTATAAAGAGAATATTACAGCGTATTGCAAGTTTTTACTATAGCGATAATTTTGCGCTGTTGACCAAACTTAAGCGTGATTTTTATATATAGCAGCACTTCCTAGGAAATGAAACAGTTTGATTTGAAATCCACTTATTCTAAAAAGTAATAGGTAACGGTGTTTGTCAAAGAAAATATAAGAATAGGTTTAGGAAGAGAAATTGGAGAATCATGTTAGAAAATGATGACAGCATTTCGATGGTCGAAATGTAATTAGAATTAAACCATTAGGATCTGGAACTATAATTCGATAAATTCGAATGGATTAAAGTAAATTATTTTAGGAATTATAATCTGACAGGATAATTAACATTTAGTTTTAAACAAATAAACGTTAATAGGATACGATTCAGTATTTAGTTATAAACTTGATATTTATTTGATAAGAAATCGCCTTAGAAACAGAGTCTATAAAGTGGAATAGGAATATAAAAGTACGAAAGAGATCTCGGCAAATAAGACAACGGAAATTATTACGTGAATAAAGAATTACATGATAAAGGTGTTCAGATTTCTATAATAAGGGATGGTATTCACATTTCAAAGTGGATAATGTTTTAAAAGTGAACGTGGGGCCGATTAAAAGGTTGAAATGAAATTGGAAATATTTTCCAATGTAAATAGGGTAGATTATCCAAGTATAGAAATAAAGAATGTGAAATTGATGGATCGAACGTTGATAATGTATATTTTCTGGAACACGGGAAAATAAGAATTATAATAACTGGGAATGTTTTCTAAGAAGTGTGAAAAAGGTTAAAACGAGGTTTTGAGAAATATCTGGTAAGATATAGGAATTCGAATAATAAAAACGAATGTTAAATAAAAAGTGCCCATGATTGTATGATGTTTAGTTATACATTAGAATGGATGTTGTTTTTACTTCGATAGTTAAATAACCGACTATCGAACTGTTTTGACCATCGTTGTCAATACGGAGAGACCGGTTGGATATATTATCCGGAAACCACTCTGTATAGGCATAAGCGCTGCGAATTATATAACGCCGAAGACAATTGAAGACGGAGTGAAATGCAAGGGTCGTCCAGTTCCAAAATAGTGCTTTCTGTTTGTCCAGCCCCAGGACAACTTGTATGGACGAGTGTCTGACAGAGTATTTCCAACGGTCACACCGCTGATTTTTACGAATATACCAAGTTGGTGGTGAGAAGGTAACTTCTCTTTATTATACACCCAGTGTGCATTTGTGTAATCAATGTGAGATTACGGATTTGACGATATGACATTCAAAGTGAATGGTGATCATATGTTCTGAAGATAGACGTAGCCTCTAGCCTGACAACCAGGAAGTAACAGAAGTTGGGCTAGGTAGCATGGCTAGTTGGGTCATCCCCAAGAAGGGTGTATTGTCACCGATCTAGAGAAAATTCATATTTGTCTTCTTTCCGATTCTGTATCTTCGGATGACGGTTGGATGGCCTACAACCGTGGGTGGCAATATATTCAATACACTCAAGCTAAATGAGTGGTCGGTCATGTGTGGCCGGGTTGCAAGACGTTCTTGTTGAATCCAGGTGTATCCCCTCTAGAGTACACTGATCAGAAGGTGCTCCCATACCTTGTCTGTTGGAATTCATTCTCCAATAAGTGCCCTGCAGTTTTTGATTTTATACTATATATATGTGGAGCGTGAGATGCAAGCGTTCTGCTACTTGTTTACTTAATTGAGTAGACATTATTATAATATCATTGGGGTTTGATATCAAAGTATCTTGGATTATAGTAAAGAAAAAACCGTCCATGTTTATGTGTGGGCTGGTCTTACTATTATCTTTTCTTTCAAAAAGAATTTTCCAAAGTTAAACAGTATGGTTGGAATTTACCCACACCAGTCCCATGACTGACCTAGAGTTTATTTTGTTTTCCTAAACTCTTGGGTGCCCAAATTTGTACGGGCAGTCAAGTGTCTCAGGCTTTTACAGATTCACTTGGAGGAGCTGGAAACAGAAGGCTTCACCATAAATTAGTTAGAGATTATTTCCGCCGTGATATGATGTATTGTACTCTGATAATGGTATGTATATACAAATTCAGATTTGTATTTCAAAGTTATGTTATATAATACTTTTTATTGTTCCGCTGTGAGATTCGTGTTTACTCTGATACTGTTCAGTTGTAATCTTCTTCTTCTATTCTATTAGTTCTATCTTATCTTTCTCATCCTCTTAATTCTTCTATTAATGATCTGAATCTTCGTGTATTTTGAGTTGAATGTGTAGAATATTAGTCAGCTCAAATCAGTACGGATTTTCGGGCCTTTACATTTGGTATCAGAGCTGAAGGTTAAGTTATTACCTTGGCTCTGTAGTGTAACTCAATAGAGATAGGGTTAGTAATACCCTAGATTGAGTATGAGCGTATACATATGAGCGCTTATTTGCAAATTTATATAAAAACTTTTTTATATTGTGTTGACTGGTCAGTCGAGTGGTTTATGAATTCTGGTCGAAACAGTAATGCAAACTGTGTCGAAAGGTGTTTCTAAACTCTTGAACAGAGTAATTCGAAATAGTATGTTTTGAAAAAGAGGGTAAATAAAATAACTTTACCCAAAATATATTTTGATATAAAAAGAAGTATATATCTTGATATCATTATAATATATTGGATGTGTGATCATTGTTATGATCGAATAAGATTTATAATTGAGTTGGTTATATAAATAACCAAATCGAAATAGTATATGAGTATAATATGCAAAATCAGAGGGATTGAATCTGAATTTAAAACCAGAATTGAAATAGAACTCTAGAAACTTGAAAAAGTGTTGTAAATGAATTTTGAATTTAATATATGGAATTTTAAAATCCTGGGAGATTTGGAATTGTTTTCCCAAGTGCTGTAAGAGATATTTTGAAGTAATTTTCAAATAAAAGTGTTTGAAAATAAGTTTTGAAAGTGATATAGTATTGAACTCACTTTGATTGCTGGAAAATAATTCCGATGATCATCGCGATTTCATCGGTGTTCATTTTCGAGTTCTAAGTGACGGATTACTACCAAAGATTTTGTTTTGAATTGTTTTGAGGAAATAATTTTGTTCGAAAATTCAAATATTTCGAATTATTATGTTATGAATATATATACATATATATGATTTCAAACGTACTTGAAATGAAGACCTAGGAATTTAAATTCCGAAATTTAACTTATAAAGATAGTGGATTAAAATGGTAAAACTGAATATATAAATCTGAATTCAATAAAATTTGGATTGGGTTAGAGATGATCCCGAACAGAATTGAATTGATGAGTAGGAATTTGGAATTAAGATTAGAACTAGAGTTTTTGAAGTGGAATATGGCTTAGGTGTAAGAAAGTAACTGGTTTGAGGATGAATTAATTAGAGATCACTTGAGAATGCATGGATATGTGCTAAAGTGATGGAAAATGGAAGAAATAGAGTTGAATGGCCGACACAAAGGTACGAGCTTATTTTGTTTATGAGATTTATGAGATATTTTAGCAAGCGGCTAGGCTGTTTGGTTTCTTCTGAATTGGAAAATTCCAAAAGAGGCAAGTAGTAGAAATACCAAATGAATTTAAGCTGTTAGGAAATTTTCAGAATTTTCGAAAATATTCGATAATAAGAAGAAATTAATATTTTAATTGGAATTAATCAGTTCAGTTGAAACTGAAACTATGAAGCAAACCAAAAAGGTTTTTAACCTGTTTATAACAGAGATTGTAGCATTTTCCCCATCTTAGCAATTTCGAGGACGAAATTTTTTTATGGGGGAAGGAATGTAACGTCCCGCATTTTGATCGGTTTGTATTTGAATATTTAAAATCAGTTTAAATATTGAATTGGTGATATAAGTGGATTTATATATATTAATTAAAACGAAGTTGAACATATAAAAATATATATTAATTATAAACGAGCTCACAACGACGCTGCAGTTCGTAATTTAACATTCTGAACTTCAATTGAGTGTACAGAACCCATTTTAAATCGGATTTCAGCGAAACAAGAAACGTTGGAATCTATTGAGCTGTATCTTTCTAACAGAAGTGAAAAACCAATATTTTGTCGTATAGATTGCAAGATATGTCCAAATCAAATTTTCAGAAAGTCGCTATAGAATCGTTTATCGATCGTAACGGGTTATTTGAAATAACTGGATATCGGGTTCGAATTTCGACGAGGTACTTTTGAAAAGTAGTGATAATTTAATTTTTAGAATTTTATTGTAATTTTTAATTAATTAAATATGCAACTTTTTATTTGGAGTATTTCGCACCTTATATCGATATTTCGGGGTTTCACAATATGAGTCAAACTACCGATATTATTATATTTTTGGGATCGTAGCATCTCGCTGGACACAAATGTATATTTATTTCTATCCGTAGCAGTCGGAAATAAACGAAATTCTGTGTAACAGGTACCGTACAAACTTTAAACATTTAAAACCAAACGTATGAGTGTATACAGTCAACAGAAATTGACTTGACAGATTCAATGATACCTAAGAGACAAAATAAAGAAACACAGTATAAAATCTTTGAAGGGAATAAAATAAAAGAAAAATCAAACCAAATCTCTTGTACATGTCAAGTTTTCCACACAGACTATTCTCCTATTACTTCATACCAAAGGAATACCAAGCCTATCCTATTGCGTTAGATTGAAGTAAGTAAAATATCACTACTGCTAACCTATTCTGAGCTACAAAGCCCATCACCCTGTGTATTGGAATAATAAACTACTCTATATACCTATTGCATAAATACAAAGCTACGCAACACTATAAATATATGCGATTTCTTCCTACTTTCCCCTCAGCAAAGAACAAAAAACCAGATCTCGGCGTGTTTCTCTTCCTAGTGTGAGGTTATCGCCTGGAAGCTATTTAAGGGGGCGATTTCCTTCCATTTTCTGGTGAAGGCGAGGGCTCGTGGGAGAGGCAGTTTGCGTTGGGGGTTCATGCAAATATGGAAAGCAACGTGGGATATATGTTTGGAAGGAAGATCAGCATGGTTTGCTGTGAGTATCAGTGAGTTTTTGCCGTGGGTATGGTTTCAGGTTGATAGAGAAAAGATGACTGTACTGAAGGACACGTGAGTAACATGATGTAGTCTTGGCCAAGAAGATGAAGTAAATACTAATAGTCGGTTTGTAGCCTTTTGGACCAAGTAGCGGATGAAGTGGGTCCAAACGGTGTATGGGGTGGGTTCTTTGCAAGGGACGGAGAGGATAGGTTGAAGAGGGGAGGCTTCAAAGATGAAGAGTGGGTTTGGTAAAGATGGTTGCGGTAAGTCACAATACGCAGGGGGTAGAAACGAAGTTGTAAAAGAAGTTTGGACTGTGTGGGATGGGGGCTGACGTGTAGCCAAATATTCAAAAGGGAAGAAAGAAGATAAAAGTGCGGATCAAAGAAGTGGACGTGGATTGCATGGAAGTCTTAGCTATTTTCATGTGAAGGGAGGGGAGTTCATGTATGGGGTATGGAGTGGATCTCGTTTGTGAATGGCACGATGGGAAAAGAAAAGGATCTGGGTTGTTAACAACGGGTTTCAGGACCATGGGATATTATGGGGAAGTGTACATGTGACCATACACGTTGGAGAGTAGCGAAAATAGAGGGATCCAAGACAGTTCGGCCATGAAGAAATAAAGTCTTGAGCGTTTGGTGTTGAGAAGAAAGTTCGCTAAAGCGGTAAAGGTTGGTGATCTCGAGAAGTAGGGAGGTGGAAGAACAAGAGCGAAGCCCTGTTATTGACATGAACGTTCTCTGGAGCGTGCACATTTTCATACAGGGACAGGAGAGGGATGTTCGAAGTGAACGGTAGCGGTGAAATACACAAGGAGGGAGATTTGCAGAAACGGTTTTACGCGGTAACAGCAAGAAATGGAGGAAAAACGAGTTGAAGCGCTGGGTATAATCAACTGACGCAAATCGTTATTTAACGGTTAACTCACGAATGTGAGTAAATTCACTCACTCTGATCTATTTTAAAATATGTTAATTATATTTTAATGTTGATTAAATGCTGTGTGATGGTCGATTAGGTAGATTACAATTAATTTGGTTGTATATTATTGTTGGTTGTATATTATTTATCTGTACTGTTGGTTGTATATTATTTATATAAACATTGTTTGAACCCAAATGACATTTGTTTTGATTTAATCAATAAACGATATCGATTAAGAAAGTGACAACAGTCGACCATAAACCCATTGTTTTGTTAAGAAGTTGATTTCCCGTCAGGCAAGTCAACGAATTAAGTTATAAAAATTATATTTTATAATTTAAGCGAAGTTTTAGACTATAATAGAGGTTCTATTATAAACTGTTATTTTATAGTTCGTTGGTATAAAGAAAATAAAAACGATTATTTAAATAAGTATGAAGCGGTAATTATCCGACAAGTAAATAATTTGGATAATATTTCAAGGCAAACGGTTAAGAAATATTATTAGATTAATTATATTAATCTAATAAAGTAAAGTAATTAGGATCAGTGAACGAATTTACTGATGGTTTGAAATTGATTAAATCAACAGTTTATTGGAAATTGATGACTAGATTAATTGGTCTTCAATTAATCTAATGAAAATGTTGGAAATAAATTAATCGAAATTTATAAGATTTAATGACCTTTTTAATTAACAAAGTTTTAAATAGTATGAACAACCGAGTTTCAAAAAAAGGATATGGGGTTATAAAACCATAGTTCAAATTAAACAAGGAAATACGGTCTGATAGATATCATAAGTAATAAGGGATTAGAGCTACAGACTTATATCTGTTCTGAGATAAGAACGTTGTCGATCAAGGTCTGAGAGGTAAATAAAATACCCCAACTTGAACGGCTTCACTACTATCGAGGAATAGTATCAGTTTGTAACGGGAAAGAAATTTCAAAATTTGTTACAAAAGAAATATAGTAGCATATTGCAAGTGTTAGAACTATAGCGATAAGATAACGCTGTTGACTAGGCTTAAGCGTGACTGTTATGTCGAGATTAGTTATAAAGGGGAATATTACAGCGTATGACAAGTTTGAACTATAACGATGAAATAACGCTGTTGACAAGGTAAGTGTGACTGTGATGTTGAGATTAGTTATAAAGAGAATATTACAGCGTATTGCAAGTTTTTACTATAGCGATAAATTAGCGCTGTTGACCAAACTTGAGCGTGATTTTTATATATAGCAGCACTGTAATGACCCGCATTGGCAGAGGTATTATAATTAATTTATTTAATTATTGAAATGGAGGTTTAGAGAATTTAATGGTCGTGGAATTAAATAATGGTGAATATTTAATTAAACTAATAAATTAAATAATATATTTAATTCTGAAATAATCAGAATTGGCTGAAATGGCGATATGGTGTGAACCGGATCATCTGTGATATTTAATTCAGTTTAGAATTGAAGTAGAATAACGAATATATTATATAAACGACAGTTTGAATGTATAATTATATTATAATTAAAATCGAGCTCGAAATGGTGCTGCAGTTCATAAATTGGCGATTCGAACTTCAACTGGATGTACAGGATTCGTTTTAAGCCGAATTTCTGTGAAACAAGAAACGTGTGGAGCTGGCGGAGTATATCTTTCTAGTGGAAGAGAAAAATGAAGATTTCATCGTGTAGATTGTGATTCATGTCCAAATAAAATTTTAGAAAAGTCGTTGTGGAATTCCTTTATAATTTATAAAGGAATTATTTATATTTTTAAAAGTGATTTCAATATAAATCGAATATCGGGTTGACCCAGATTTGAAATATCAAGTTAGAAATTCATATAGGAATATTCAGAAGCCGTATGGTATTTCACTATGAATATATACGATAATATTTATTTTTAAATATTAAATTTAATTGTTTTTGAATATATTTATATATTTAAAAGGGTTATTTAGAGCTTTAAAAATAGCCAGTTTTGCAAACCATCTCAGAATTCGACGAAACTAATTTTGTTGGATCCGCAATGTTAAATTATTGCTAGATTTCAATTTCCGTGATTTTTGAAGTTAGTATGTGGCCGTACCGATTTTTAAAGTGAAAAGCAGTCAATATTTCGATGGTTAAAAATACGTTGTGTGAGCATACGAAGTCGGAATTCGACGAAACCAGTTTCGTTGGGTCAGTAATGTCGAACTCTAGCAGTATGTCTAGTTTGATGATTTTTGGGTGTTATACGTGGTCACAGGAATTTTTAAAGACAAATAAAAACAAAATATTCAAAGTAAAATATCCTGGAAAATATCTAGATATTTTGTAACACTATAAATACCCTAACCATATCCTCTCTAAACCTAAGTCTTCATTTCCTCTGGTCAAGGAAAAATTCCGCCGTTACTTCTTCCTTTTGTTCTTCAGTAAAACGTGGAGAACTTCCCTCCTCAAAATTCAAAATCAAACGAAATAAATTCCAATAAATTACAATGCTGGGTTCTTTGAGTTGGCAGAGGGTAGCTCTTCGATTGGGTATCCATTCGGTGGGGTTCGATCATACCTGGGCGACGCTGGTTTTGGTCTCGCAAGCAAGGGTTCAGGAAGTCGGCGATTAGAAGCATCAATAGATGAAACGAGTACTAGATTTGGATTCAGGAATGTAAATAGCAATGGTATGGGATTTTTTTTGTGGGTATCGAACCATTTGATGTCGCGACCTGCTCAGTGTTCAACGGAAAAAGGCAACGTCGGATTTTGAAATAGGGTGCCGAGTTCGGGAATTTGGGTTCCAGGGTGATGAGATTTTCATGAGGAGTTTATTGGTGAAGAGATTTTAGAATTTCGTGAAGCAAGGACATGGAACGGAAGCTTCAAAGTTGGAAGAATGGTGGAGGAAGGTCGCGTGTTTATCTGGAGGAAGAAGAGTGAGTAGCGAGTTTGGTTTTATTGCGGGTGAGCTTGGGTTTAATTCAAGGGAAATGGGCCAGGAAATAATAAGTAAGCCCAAATAAATAAATAGTTAAGTTTACTTTAAATTTAAAATAGTATGTTAACTTCTAAAGTGCGTATCTCCTTCATACGTTATCAGAATTAGACGAAACAAGATCCAACATGATCGTATGGACGACTATAACATGGAACTGACGTGAAGCGAATCAAAGCTCATTACAATTTATGGCGAAATAAACCGTTTGATTCAAATCAAATAACAGTTTATCATTCTTTAATGATGAACTGCCAATGTGAGTAAATCTCACTAATTCTGAACAGTTTATAATTTCATGTTGTATTTTTAGAACTGTTAGATATTGGCTGATTGACTGTATGTTGACTGTTTGATTGAACTGCTAGACAGTTAGTCGAATTTCTATATTGATTCTGTTTAACAGAATATATCATATGGAACTGAAAGTGATGTTATCTATATTGTTTAACATCTGTGATGCAGGGAAACAGGTTGGAGGAATCTGACTGGATTCCTCAACAACTATTTTATTGTTTTCATATATTGTGATATATGATGTGATATATAATCTGTTGTCGATTATATGTGCTTGAACGATACTGATCATCGTGATTTGATATGTTAAATACCATAACATACCGAAATGTTGATAACGGAATATTTTCAAAGTGATATTTGAAAATAAAATATTCATAAATGGAATATTTATAAATAAGAAATATTTATAAATTGGGATATTTATAAATAGGAGATATTTAGAAAAAGGGAAAAAAGTTATAAAAAGGAAAAACGTTACTAAAAAGGGAATCATTTGTAAAGTGAAGAACCGTTACGAAAAGTAAATCTTTATAAATGAATAGTTAATCGAAAGGAGTTAATTGATGTTAGTTTAATCGAAAGGAGTTAATCGATGTTAGTTTAACCGAAAGGAGTTAATCGATGTTAGTTTAATCGAAAGGAGTTAATCGATGTTAATTTAATCGAAAGGAGTTAATCAATGTTAGTTTAATCGAAAGTAGTAAATCGAATATGGTATTCGAAAGGAGTTAAATCGAATATGGTATTCGAAAGTAGTAAATCGAATTAGTTATTCAAAAGGGGTTAGTCGAGTCGAGTCAGTTGAATAGAGTTATCGAATATTTGTTATTCGAATTAGAGTTAACCATTTAGAGTTAATCAATTAGAGTTAACCAGTTAGAGTTAAACCTGTTGGAGTTAATCGATTAGAGTTAAAATAAAAGGAGTTGAATAAAGGAGTTAATCGGATATAGTTTATTCGAATAGAATTAAAGGAGCTAATCGAATATAGTTTATTTAAATAGAATAAAGGAGTTAATCGAATATATAGTTTATTCGAATAGAGTAAAAAGAGTTAATCGAATATAGTTTATTCGAATAGAGTAAAAGGAGTTAATCGAATATATAGTTTATTCAAATAGAATAAAGGAGTTAATCGAATATATAGTTTATTCAAGTAGAGTAAAAGGAGTTAATCGAATATATAGTTTATTCAAATAGAATTAAAATAGTTAACGAATATAGTTTATTCGATAGGAGTTAAGTGAATAGAGTTAAAGTTAAATCAAAAGAGTTAAGTGAATAGAATAAATTGAATAGAGTTATCGAATATACCTTATCGAAGGAAAGAATTATCGAATAGGAAAGATTTGAAAGAGAGTTACGTAAGGAAGTTTGTTAAAGAATTAGAAGCGTGAACTTTGTCTATTTCAAGGTTAGAAACGTTGTTCAGTTAAGGTCTGAGAGGTAGTATTACCCCAACTTGATTGACTTCATTTTTAACTAAGGAATGGTTAAGGTTCGATAGTAAAGGATGGTTAAGTGAATTTAGTAATTAAAGGAAATGGTTTGAGTTGGCATCGCGATGGTTTGTTTAAACATCTGTCTAAGTCCAATGAAGAAGCTTTGGAAATGTTTTCCAAATAAGAAACCAGAAATGTTTTCTAATAAAGAAAACAAGAAATGGAAATGTTTTTCCATTATTAATAACGTATATTTTCCAAATTTAGAAAATAAGAAATAATGAATATAGGGAAACAGGAGATAAGTCAATTAATGAAATAAAGAGAGTAATGTTAATGATGTTTGTTCGATATAATTTCCAACTGAAAATAATATCGTTGTTTGCACACTTGTTTTTCTTTGATAGTTAACTCACATGCTATCGAAGTTTTGACCATTTTAACGTTGTTAATATGGAGAGACCGGTTGGATTATTATCCAAAGAACCACTCTGTATTGGCATAAGCGTTGCGAATCATATATGCCAAAGGAAATTGAAGATGGAGTTATGCAAGGGCTATCCTGTTTACAGAATAGTGCCTTCGGTTCATCATGTTCCTGGATGACTTGTATGGACGGATGTCTGACAGAGTATTTCCAGACGATCACGTATATTGATTTCTCCAACCGTACCAAGAGTGGAAACGGAGAAGGAAACTTCTTTTAGCTAACACATAATGTATGGTTGAGGACGTCAATCGGTGATTTGATGGATTTGACGATGTGACATTCAAAGTGAATCTGGTGTGATGATAAAGCGTAGCTTCTAGCCTCACATCCGGTAAGTGACAGAAATCGGGCAGGCAGCATGGCTAAGTCGGTCGCACCGAAGTAGGGTGTATAATCACCTGATCTAGAGTTTCATTTACTTCTAAAAATCTATTGTTGATGCTGTCCCATTCGGGAAACGGTTGCTGATCCCATCCGTTGGTGATATACATTCGATACACTCAAGCGAAATGAGTGGTCGGTCATGTGTGGCCGGGTTGCAAGATGTTCTTGTTGAATCCAATGTATTCCTCTCTAGATGTACACTAGCGGAAGGTGGTTCCGTACCTTGTCATAGTTGGAAACCCATTACCCAATACGTGCTTGCGGTTTTGATTGTATACTATATATGTAGAACGTGAGATGAAAGCGTTTCTGCTAGATGATTATTATATTGTGTTGATAGACATTATTATAATATCAAAAGGTTTTTGATATAAAGAAAATTTTGATTCTCATAAGGGAAAAACACGTTCCGTTATACGGCGTGGTCTTATGAGATATCGATTACCTGCTTGAACTGTTTTAAACTGTTTTACTCACACCAGTCCCATGACTGACCCCGAGTTTATTTGTTTGTTTCCCTAAACTCTTGGATGCCTAAATTTGTACGGGCAGTCAAGTAGTCGGGATTTACAGATATACTGGAAGAGCTTGGAGCAGGAGGTTTCAGGATCATATAGCTATAGTTATTTCCGCTGTGTTATAAGTGCTGTACTTTGATAATGATATGTATATTCATGTATAGATTTGTATTTCAAAGTTATGTTATGAAATATATTTATTCGTTCCGCTGTGAGATTCGTGTTACTCTGATATTGTGTTCTTCTTCTTCTTCTATTCTAAGTTTCTATCTTATCTTTCCTCACCCTCTAATTTCTTTCATTAATGATCAGTATTTTTCGATGTTTGGTTAGTCGACTTCATGTTTATGTCGATAACCAAAGTCGTCAAAATCCCGGGTCATTACAGTTGGTATCAGATCTTAACTTAAGTGAATTACCTTGGCTCCGTGGCGTGACTCGTTAGAGATAGGGTTAGTAATACCCTAGATTGAGTTGAGTGTATACATACGAGTGAACGCATTTGTTATTGATATAAAAATTTGTTTTATATTAAGTGGGTTCATTGGTTGAGTCGTTTGTGAGTTCTGGTCGATCAGTTTGATCCACTGTATTGGTAGGAGTTTATAAACACTCGAATACGATGGGTCGACGCGATATGTTTTGAAAAGAGGGTAAATTAAAATAAGTTTACCCAAGGTATATCTTGATATAGAAAAGATATATATATCAAAATTATAATATAGTGGATATATTGGTTGTTATTATAATCGAGTAAGAATATAAATTAAATGGTTATGTAAAAAACCAATCAGAATTCATATAAGTGAAATACGTGAAATCAGATGAGTTAAATCTGAAATTTTAATCAGGAATTGAATTAAAACTCTGGAGAATTGGATAAGTGTTTGTAAATGGATTTGGATTAAAAATAAGGAAAATTTAAGATCCTGGGAGATTTTAAATTGTTTTACAAGCAGTGTGAATTATATTTTGAAATGAATTTCAAAGTGGAAATGTTTAGAAATAGTTTTATAGTATTGAACTCACTTTGATCGCTGGAAAATAGATTCTGATGATGACAGCTGCATCATCAGTATTCATTTTTGAGTTGTAAGTGACGAATTACTACCAGAGATACTATTTTGAATTTGTATTAGGAAAGATAAGTGTGTTGAATTTCAAACTGGGATTTATAATAAAAAATGAATAAAGAAAGTTTGAAATAGAAATTCAAAGGGAGTTTGAATATATGAAATTCAATGGAAGTGATATTGAATTTGAATATAGAAATTCAAATAGGGTTTGAATATAGAATTCAAAAGGAGTTCAAATATAGGATTTGAATATATAGAATTTGAATAAAGAGAATTCAAATAGAAATTGAAAATAGAAATTCAAAGGGAGTTTGAATATATGAAAATTCAATGGAATTGAAATAGAAATTGAATATAGAAATTCAAAGGGAGTTGGAATATATGAAATTCAATGGAAGTGATATAGGATTTGAATATCGAAAGTGAAATGAAAATTTGAATATAGAAATTCAAATGGAATTCAAATATAGAATTTGAATATAGAAAATATAAAGGAATTCAAATATAGGATTTGAATATATAGAATTTGAATATAGAATTCAAATGGAATTAAAAAAATAGGATTTGATATATAGAATTTGAATAATAGAAGTGAAATAGATTTGAATAATAGAAGTGAAATAGATTTGAATAATAGAAGTGATATAAAATTTGAATGGAAATTGAATAGAATTAACTAAGTCGAAGAGGAATTAGTTAATAGAGTTTTGAATTTGAAGTTGAACTTTGAAAGGTGAATTGGATTTGTAAATGGATATTCGAAATCGAATATAGAACTTAAATTTGAAATTTGGATTCAAATTAGTCAATAAGCAAGTTAAAATATATTTGAACATGTAATGTTCAAATATAAAAGTGAAATAGACTAAGGAGTTAATTAACAAATTTATTAATGAATTGAGTTAAAACGATCAGGTATGGTTAAAATAGATTGGGCAGGTATAAATATACATGAGATAGGTATGGATAAGGTATGAAGGTATATAAATAGAATGCTCGACGAAAAGGTATGTATTTAATTCATATATGAGATTTTATGCGCCATATCGGCTAGCCGCTTGGCTTTTTCTTTTGGATTGGTGAGGGCCATGGGAGGCTATTTGAAATATCCCGATGCTCCTAGTACAAAGGAGGTTATGGCGAATTTTTCCGGGAATTTAAGGAGTTAGAATATTTCTAAGATAATTTGATAGTTAGAAATCAACGTATCGATATATATAGGAGTCGATAAGGAAACGAACTTAGAAATAGAATAGTAAAATCAAAAAGGAAGACTAAGAATAAAATCTAGTAAGAATAGAAAGAGGAAGCGTATACGTGTTTAAAAGTGAATAAGTAGTTGTATGGTATTGATTATTCGAGTAAGTGGTCATATCTGTTTTGACGTTATAAATGTTATTCAGTCAAGGTCTGAGAGGTAGTTATACCCCAACTTGATTGATTTCATTATTAACAAATAAATAGTAAGATTTCAGGCTCGAAGATCAATGTTGAATAAGAGTTAGTTGAATACAGTATTTGGGTTGTCGTAACGATGTTTTACACAACATTCGTTTTAACCCAAATAAGTGTAAGCTTGGAAATATAATAAAGAACATTTCCTAAGTATAGAAATAAACGAGATCGGAAAAGAGATAAGTAATCGGAATATTTTCCAATTATAAATAGCATATATTTTCTAAAGTTTAGAAAATAAAGGAAGACAATATTCAGGAATGTTTTCCAAACAACATAAAAAGGCCAATATGGGTATTGAAAATATTTGGTTAACAAATATTGATAAAGAAATAGAGAAGTGATTTAACTAATGGAATATTAATCAAGGGTTCAGTGACATGTTCAAAAGGAAAATTTGATTTTTGAAAAGAGTAAACTGTTTGAAAACTCCCAGGGAAAGACTGTTTGAATTAAAAACAAATTTAACAGAAATTTGTGAAAGCAAAATTGAATTAAAGTAAAGCCAGTAAAGTGGTAACTGAGATTGAATTAGAATGATATCAAGGCAAATTGGATTGTGAGATTCGAATTTGAAGTGAAATGTGATAATCAAGTTAAGAGTTGGGAATCGAGAAGAAACTCGAGTTGAAAAGATATTTGGCTCGGATATGAGAGAATGGTTGTGTTGTGGATAAAAGTAGATTGGAATTTGATTGGGATGACCCTTGTATCCGCTGAATTGATAACAGGTGGAAAGGATATAATGATATTCCAACAAAAGGTACAAGTTTATATTTCTAGTGGATATAAGATTTTTGAGCCGAATTGGCAAGCCACTTGGCTGTTTGGTTTTCTTTTGGGTTGGAGATGGCCCAGAGAGGCAAGTTGGAGTTTGACCGATTGACCAGTACAAAGGAGGTGCTGGCGAAATTTTTCGAAGAGTTAAGGCATTAGAAAATTTTCAGGATTTTTGGAAATTTTCGATGATAAGAATTAATTAATAAATTTTTAATTGCAATTAAATTGGTTCAGTTGAAACTGAAGTTAAGAAGTGAACAAATATGTTCTAACTAGTCGATAGGGTCGTCCTCTACCTTTTAGCAATTTTGAGGACGAAATTATTTTAAGTGTGGAAGATTGTAATGGCCCGCATTGGCAGAGGTATTATAATTAATTTATTTAATTATTGAAATGGTTGTTTAGAGAATTTAATGGTCGTGGAATTAAATAATGGTGAATATTTTATTAAAATAATAAATTAAATAATATATTTAATTCTGAAATAATCAGAATTGGCTGAAATGGCGATATGGTGTGAACCGGATCATCTGTGATATTTAATTCAGTTTAGAATTGAAGTAGAATAACGAATATATTATATAAACGACAGTTTGAACGTATAATTATATTATAATTAAAATCGAGCTCGAAATGGCACTGCAGTTCGTAAATTGGCGATTCGAACTTCAACTGGATGTACAGGATTCGTTTTAAGCCGGATTTCTGTGAAACAAGAAACGTGTGGAGCTGGCAGAGTATATCTTTCTAGTGGAAGAGAAAAATCAAGATTTCGTCGTGTAGATTTTGATTCATGTCCAAATCAAATTTTAGAAAAGTCACTGTGGAATTCCTTTATAATTTATAAAGGAATTATTTATATTTTAAAAAGTAATTTCAATATAAATCGAATATCGGGTTGACCTAGATTTGAAATATCAAGTTAGAAATTCATATAGGAATATTCTGAAGCCATATGGTATTTCACTGTGAATATATACGATAATATTTATTTTTAAATATTAAATTTAATTGTTTTTAAATATATTTATATATTTAAAAGGGTTATTTAGAGCTTTAAAAATAGCCAGTTTTGCAAACGATCTCAGAATTCGACGAAACTAATTTTGTTGGATCCGCAATGTTAAATTATTGCTAGATTTCAATTTCCGTGATTTTTGAAGTCAGTATGTGGCCGTACCGATTTTTAAAGTGAAAAGCAGTCAATATTTCGATGGTTAAAAATACGTTGTGTGAGCATACAAAGTTGGAATTCGACGAAACCAGTTTCGTTGGGTCTGTAATGTCGAACTCTAGCAGTATGTCTAGTTTGATGATTTTTGGGTGTTATACGTGGTCACATGAATTTTGAAAGACAAATAAAAACAAAATATTCAAAGTAAAATATCCTAGAAAATATCTAGATATTTTGTAACACTATAAATACCCAAACCATATCCTCTCTAAACCAAAGTCTTCATTTCCTCTGGTCAAGGAAAAATTCCGCCGTTACTTCTTCCTTTTGTTCTTCAGTAAAACGTGGAGAACTTCCATCCTCAAAATTCAAAATCAAACGAAATAAATTCCAATAAATTACAATGCTGAGTTCTTTGAGTTGGCAGAGGGTAGCTCTTCGATTGGGTATCCATTCGGTGGGGTTCGATCATACCTGGGCGACGCTGGTTTTGGTCTCGCAAGCAAGGGTTCAGGAAGTCGGCGATTAGAAGCATCAATAGATGAAACGAGTACTAGATTTGGATTCAGGAATGTAAATAGCAACGGTATGGGATTTTTTTTGTGGGTATCGAACCATTTGATGTCGCGACCTACTCAGTGTTCAACGGAAAAAGGCAACGTCAGATTTTGAAATGGGGTGTCGAGTTCGGGAATTTGGGTTCCAGGGTGATGAGATTTTCATGAGGAGTTTATTGGTGAAGAGATTTTAGAATTTCGTGAAGCAAGGACATGGAACGGAAGCTTCAAAGTTGGAAGAATGGTGGAGGAAGGTCGCGTGTTTATCTGGAGGAAGAAGAGTGAGTAGCGAGTTTGGTTTTATTGCGGGTGGGCTTGGGTTTAATTCAAGGGAAATGGGCCAGGAAATAATAAGTAAGCCCAAATAAATAAATATTTAAGTTTACTTTAAATTTAAAATAGTATGTTAACTTCTAAAGTGGGTATCTCCTTCATACGTTATCAGAATTAGACAAAACAAGATCCGGCAGGATCGTATGGACGACTACAACATGGAACTAACGCGAAGCGAATCAAAGCTCGTTACAATTTATGGCGAAATAAACTGTTTGATTCAAATCAAATAACAGTTTATCGTTCTTTAACGATGAACTGCCAATGTGAGTAAATCTCACTAATTCTGAACAGTTTATAATTTCATGTTGTATTTGTAGAACTGTTAGATATTGGCTGATTGACTGTATGTTGACTGTTTGATTGAACTGCTAGACAGTTAGTTGAAGTTCTATATTGATTCTGTTTAACAGAATATATCATATGGAACTGAAAGTGATGTTATCTATATTGTTTAACATCTGTGATGCAGGGAAACAGGTTGGAGGAATCTGACTGGATTTCTCAACAGTTATTTTATTGTTTTCATATATTGTGATATATGATGTGATATATAATCTGTTGTCGATTATATGTGCTTGAATACTGATCATCGTGATTTGATATGTTAAATACCATAACATACCAAAATGTTGATAACGGAATATTTTGAAAGTGATATTTGAAAATAAAATATTCATAAATGGAATATTTATAAATAAGAATATTTATAAATTGGGATATTTATAAATAGGAGATATTTAGAAAAAGGGAAAAATGTTATAAAAAGGAAAAACGTTACTAAAAAGGGAATCATTTGTAAAGTGAAGAACCGTTACGAAAAGTAAATCTTTATAAATGAATAGTTAATCGAAAGGAGTTAATTGTTGTTAGTTTAATCGAAAGGAGTTAATCGATGTTAGTTTAATCGAAAGGAGTTAATCAATGTTAGTTTAATCGAAAGTAGTAAATCGAATATGGTATTCGAAAGGAGTTAAATCGAATATGGTATTCGAAAGTAGTAAATCGAATTAGTTATTCAAAAGGGGTTAGTCGAGTCGAGTCAGTTGAATAGAGTAATCGAATATTTGTTATTCGAATTAGAGTTAACCAGTTAGAGTTAATCAATTAGAGTTAACCAGTTAGAGTTAAACCGGTTGGAGTTAATCGATTAGAGTTAAAGTGAAAGGAGTTGAATAAAGGAGTTAATCGGATATAGTTTATTCGAATAGAATTAAAGGAGTTAATCGAATATAGTTTATTTAAATAGAATAAAGGAGTTAATCGAATATATAGTTTATTCGAATAGAGTAAAAAGAGTTAATCGAATATAGTTTATTCGAATAGAGTAAAAGGAGTTAATCGAATATATAGTTTATTCAAATAGAATAAAGAAGTTAATCGAATATATAGTTTATTCAAGTAGAGTAAAAGGAGTTAATCGAATATATAGTTTATTCAAATAGAATTAAAAGAGTTATCAAATATAGTTTATTCGATAGGAGTTAAGTGAATAGAGTTAAAGTTAAATCAAAAGAGTTAAGTGAATAGAATAAATTGAATAGAGTTATCAAATATACCTTATCGAAGGAAAGAATTATCGAATAGGAAAGATTTGAAAGAGAGTTACGTAAGGAAGTTTGTTAAAGAATTAGAAGGGTGAACTTTGTCTATTTCAAGGTTAGAAACGTTTTTCAGTTAAGGTCTGAGAGGTAGTATTACCCCAACTTGATTGACTTCATTTTTAACTAAGGAATGGTTAAGGTTCGATAGTAAAGGATGGTTAAGTAAATTTAGTAATTAAAGGAAATGGTTTGAGTTGGCATCGCGATGGTTTGTTTAAACATCTGTCTAAGTCCAATGAAGAAGCTTTGGAAATGTTTTCCAAATAAGAAACCAGAAATGTTTTCTAATAAAGAAAACAAGAAATGGAAATGTTTTTCCATTATTAATAACGTATATTTTCCAAATTTAGAAAATAAGAAATAATGAATATAGGGAAACAGGAGATAATTCAATTAATGAAATAAAGAGAGTAATGTTAATGATGTTTGTTCGATATAATTTCCAACTGAAAATAATATCGTTGTTTGCACACTTGTTTTTCTTTGATAGTTAACTCACAGGCTATCGAAGTTTTGACCATTTTAACGTTGTTAATATGGAGAGACCGGTTGGATTATTATCCAAAGAACCACTCTGTATTGGCATAAGCGTTGCGAATCATATATGCCAAAGGAAATTGAAGATGGAGTTATGCAAGGGCTATCCTGTTTACAGAATAGTGCCTTCGGTTCATCCTGTTCCTGGATGACTTGTATGGACGGATGTCTGACAGAGTATTTCCAGACGATCACGTATGTTGATTTCTCCAACCGTACCAAGAGTGGAAGCGGAGAAGGAAACTTCTTTTAGCTAACACATAATGTATGGTTGAGGACGTCAATCGGTGATTTGATGGATTTGACGATGTGGCATTCAAAGTGAATCTGGTGTGATGATAAAGCATAGCTTCTAGCCTCACATCCGGTAAGTGACAGAAATCGGGCAGGCAGCATGGCTAAGTCGGTCGCACCGAAGTAGGGTGTATAATCACCTGATCTAGAGTTTCATTTACTTCTAAAAATCTATTGTTGATGCTGTCCCATTCGGGAAACGGTTGTTGATCCCAGCCGTTGGTGATATACATTCGATACACTCAAGCGAAATGAGTGGTCGGTCATGTGTGGCCGGGTTGCAAGATGTTCTTGTTGAATCCAGTGTATTCCTCTCTAGAGGTACACTAGCGAAAGGTGGTTCCATACCTTGTCATAGTTGGAAACCCATTACCCAATACGTGCTTGCGGTTTTGATTGTATACTATATATGTAGAACGTGAGATGAAAGCATTTCTGCTAGATGATTATTATATTGTGCTGATAGACATTATTATAATATCAAAAGGTTTTTGATATAAAGATAATTTGGATTCTCATAAGGGAAAAACCCGTTCCGTTATACGGCGTGGTCTTATGAGATATCGATTACCTGCTTGAACTGTTTTAAACTGTTTTACTCACACCAGTCCCATGACTGACCCGGAGTTTATTTTTTTGTTTCCTTGAACTCTTGGGTGCCTAAATTTGTACGGGCAGTCGAGTAGTCGGGATTTACAGATATATTGGAAGAGCTTGGAGCAGGAGGCTTCAGGTATAGCTATAGTTATTTCCGCTGTGTTATAAGTGCTGTACTTTGATAATGATATGTATATTCATGTACAGATTTGTATTTCAAAGTTATGTTATGAAATGTATTTATTCATTCCGCTGTGAGATTCGTGTTACTCTGATATTGTGTTCTTCTTCTTCTATTGTAAGTTTCTATCTTATCTTTTCACCCTCTAATTTCTTTCATTAATGATCGGTATTTTTCGATGTTTGGTTAGTCGACATCGTGTTTAGGTCGATAACAAAAGTCGTTAAAATAACGCTGTTGACCAGGCTTAAGCGTGACTGTTATGTCGAGATTAGTTATAAAGGGTAATATTACAGCGTATGACAATTTGAACTATAACGACAAAATAACGCTGTTGACAAGGTAAGTGTGACTGTGATGTTGACATTAGTTATAAAGAGAATATTACAGCGTATTGCAAGTTTTTACTATAGCGATAAATTTGCGCTGTTGACCAAACTTAAGCGTAATTTTTATATATAGCAGCACTTCCTAGGAAATGAAACAATTTGGTTTGAAATCCACTTATTCTAAAAAGTAATAGGTAACGGTGTTTGTCCAAAGAAAATATAAGAATAGGTTTAGGAAGAGAAATTGGAGAATCATGTTGAAAACGATGACAGCATTTCGATGGTCGAAATGTAATTAGAATTAAACCACTAGGATTTGGAACTATAATTCGATGAAGTCGAATGTATTAAAGTAAATTATTTTAGGAACTATAATCTGATAGGATAATTAACATTTAGTTTTAAACAAATAAATGTTAATAGGATACGATTCAGTATTTAGTTATAAACTTGGTATTTATTTGATAAGAAATCGACTAAGAAACAGAGTCTATAAAGTGGAATAGGAATATAAAAGTATGAAAGAGATCTCGGCAAATAAGATAAGGGAAATTATTACGTGAATAAAGAATTATATGATTAAGGTGTTCAGATTTCTATAATAAGGGATGGTATTCACATTTTAAAGTGGATAATGTTTTAAAAGTGAACGTGGGGCCGATTAAAAGGTTGAAATGAAATTGGAAATATTTTCCAATGTAAATAGGGTAGATTATCCAAGTATAGAAATAAAGAATGTGAAAATAATGGATCGAACGTTGATAACGTATATTTTCTGGAACACGGGAAAATAAGAATTATAGTAACTGGGAATGTTTTCTAAGAAGTGTGAAAAAGGGTAAAACGAGGTTTTGAGAAATTCTGGTAAGATATAGGAATTCGAATAAAAAAACGAATGTTAAATAAAAAGTGCCCATGATTGTATGATGTTTAGTTATACATTAGAATGGATGTTGTTTTTACTTCGATAGTTAAATAACCGACTATCGAACTGTTTTGACCATCGTTGTCAATACGGAGAGACCGGTTGGATATATTATCCGGAAACCACTCTATATAGGCATAAGCGCTGCGAATTATATTACGCCGAAGACAATTGAAGACGGAGTGAAATGCAAGGGTCGTCCAGTTCCAGAATAGTGCTTTCTGTTTGTCCAGTCCCAGGACAACTTGTATGGACGAGTGTCTGACAGAGTATTTCCAACGGTCACACTGCTGATTTTTACGAATATACCAAGTTGGTGGTGAGAAGGTAACTTCTCTTTATTCTACACCCAGTGTGCATTTGTGTAATCAATGTGTGATTACGGATTTGACGATATGACATTCAAAGTGAATGGTGATCATATGTTCTGAAGATAGACGTAGCCTCTAGCCTCACAACCAGGAAGTAACAGAAGTTGGGCTAGGCAGCATGGCTAGTTGGGTCATCCCCAAGCAGGGTGTATTGTCACCGATCTAGAGAAAATTCATATTTGTCTTCTTTCCGATTCTGTATCTTCGGATGACGGTTGGATGGCCTACAACCGTGGGTGGCAATATATTCGATACACTCAAGCTAAATGAGTGGTCGGTCATGTGTGGCCGGGTTGCAAGACGTTCTTGTTGAACCCAGGTGTATTCCCTCTAGAGTGCACTGATCGGAAGGTGCTCCCATACCTTGTTTGTTGGAATTCATTCTCCAATAAGCGCCCTGCGGTTTTTCATTTTATACTATATATATGTGGAGCGTGAGATGCAAGTGTTCTGCTAATTGTTTACTTAATTGAGTAGACATTATTATAATATCATTGGGGTTCGATATCAAAGTATCTTGGATTATAGTAAAGTAAAAACCGTCCATGTTTATGTGTGGGCTGGTCTTACTATTATCTTTTCTTTCAAAAAGAATTTTCCAAAGTTAAACAGTATGGTTGGAATATACTCACACCAGTCCCATGACTGACCTAGAGTTTATTTTGTTTTCCTAAACTCTTGGGTGCCCAAATTTGTACGGGCAGTCAAGTGTTTCAGGCTTTTACAGATTCACTTGGAGGAGCTGGAAACAGAAGGCTTCAGCATAAATTAGTAAGAGATTATTTCCGCTGTGATATGATGTATTATACTCTGATAATGGTATGTATATACAAATTCAGATTTGTATTTCAAAGTTAGGTTATATAATACATTTTATTGTTCCGCTGTGAGATTCGTGTTTACTCTGATACTGTTCAGTTGTAATCTTATTCTTCTTCTATTCTATTAGTTCTATCTTATCTTTCTCATCCTCTTAATTCTTCTATTAATGATCTGAATCTTCGTGCATTTTGAGTTGAATGTGTAGAATATTAGTCAGCTCAAATCGGTACGGATTTTCGGGCCATTATATAAAACGTGGGTACAAATGATTTATTATCCTTATATAAATGTTTATGATGCTTGGCTGAAACTGGCATAGAAATTGCCGGAGAATATTTTCAGACGTCTGAAATATTCTCAGGGTGTTGGCCGAAATCCAATTCAAAAGCCTGAAACCTATTTTCAGACGTCTGAACCAGGTCAGACGTCTGAAAATAGGTTCAGACGTCTGAAATTTGCTATTATTTCTAGTTTTCCTTCAATCGAAGGTGAAGACTATGGTCGATAGTTTAGGTTGTTTCAGTTTAGAACTGACACTTGAAATGCGCACTTTATAATAATAATTGTTGTTTATTTTCAAGGATTTTTCAAACTATTTTGTCAAGGACCATGAAAGCATTGATCTTAAGTGATTTTTTGTTAACCAGGTTGCTTTATTTCTTCAGAGAAACCAATATATCTATCGTATTCTATTTTAGGTTAACCAGGTTGCTTCTTTTTTAGGTTAATCCAGAAGTAGACTCTCCGATGAAGGAGTACATAGCTGAAAAAAGTGGAACGCATATTGCCACCAAATCCCCTTTTGTAAGTTCCTTATTTATAATAAGGGGTATCAACATATAAAGAATATCAGCATAGTAGGATGTAATACTCATACTGTCTCATATAAAGAATGTCCGGATTAACGAAGTACATAAAAATACAAAACATAACTAAACTTCTATAATAATAATAACAATAAGATTTATAATAGTAGTAAATTAACTAAGATTTATAAAATATTAAATAAACTTATAAAAATTAACTAAGTATTATAAAACTTAACTAATTATTATAAAAATACTAAGTTTACTAAACTTATAAAAATTAAGAAGTTTAGTTTATCAAAGTTAACTAAGTATATAAAAATATAAAATATTACCAAGTATTCTATAATAACAATAGCAATAATTAAAAATTAACTAAGTATTATAAAAAATTAACTAAGTTTACTAATCTTATAAAATTAAGAAGTTTAGTTTATAAATGTTAACTAAGTATATAAAAATATAAAATATTACCAAATATTTTATAATAATAATAAAAATAATAAAAAATTAACTAAGTATCATAAAAATTAACAAACTATTAAAAAAAATTAACGAAGTTTACTAATCTTATAAAAATTAAGACGTTTAGTTTATAAAAGTTAACTAAGTACATAAAAATATAAAATATTACCAAATATTTTATAATAATAATAGCAATAATTAAAAATTAACTAAGTATTATAAAAATTAGCTAACTATTATAAAAAATTTAACTAAGTTTACTAATATTGTAAAAATTAAGAAGTTTAGTTTATAAATGTTAACTAAATATATAAAAATATAAAATATTATCGAGTATTCTATAATAATAACAATAATTAAAAATGAACTAATTATTATGAAAATAAACTAATTATTATAAAAAATTAACTAAGTTTACTAATTTTATAAAAATTAAGAAGTTTAGTTTATAAAAGTTAACTAAGTATATAAAAATATAAATATTACCAAGTATTCTACAATAATATAGCAATAATTAAAAGTTAACCAAATATTACAAAAATTAACTAACTATTATAAAAAAATAACTAATTTTAATAATTTTATAAAAATTAAGATGTTTAGTTTATAAAAGTTAACTAAGTATATAAAAATATGAAATATTACCAAGTATTTTATAGTAATAATTGCAATAATTAAAAATTAACTAAGTATTATAAAGATTAACCAAATATTATAAAAAATTATCTATTTATTAATTTTATAAAAATTAAGATTTTTAGTTTATAAAAGTTAATTAAGTATATAAAAATATAAAATATTACCAAGTATTCTACAATAGTAATAGCAATAATTAAAAGTGGAAAATTGGCTAGAGGACAAAGTTTTAAATTTTTTTTGCCCAAAAAGCATGGCTTTAATAATTTCTCGTAAAGACCAAACTTCGGTTTATTTTTAGGCCTAAGTAAATAATGTCGTCTTTTTTATTTTCTCCTTCCCTCTTTCGTTTTTTTCTTTCATTTCTAATTGAAATTCGAATCATCTATTGATTACATCCATTTTATATCGTTAATTGGATTATTTATATTCTTTTACTGAATGGATCTCAACACGTACTTTTAACCTAATTTACTTTTGAATTTTCGATCGATTCGATTTATTTTCTACCGTGATTTTGTTATATTTTGCCAATCTTATTTCCTTATGAATTTACAAGTTATTCGCGTCAATATGTCTGATTTGGTTTCAATCAGTAGAGAAAAACAAGGGTATGTTTTTGGATACGCTGTTATGATTTTTTCTAGATTTTAAAGCTATGTGCATTTATCATTTTCTTGTTGTTTAATATTTACTCATACAAATAGCTATTATTTTTTCCTTTAATAACTACTAGTGCTTTTCTTTCTACTTTATATCTGAATTTATTTAATTTTGACTGTACATGTTTTTTTGACATCTTATAATATCATTTGTGATTTATATCTGAATCTGCTTATAATTTTTCTTTGGTAGGAGCAGTCTTGGGAATAGTACTTTGGTTTTTTTTTTACTTGATGAGTGTAGCTACTCTATTCGACTGGACATGAGTTGTTCTTTAATTGCTGTTAAGAATAGCATATGTGATTATTGGACACATCTTACTCCTTGTTCTATTGAAATATCATATACTTTGGAAAGTAAGATTATCAAAGTTGATACTGATTCAGATTTTCATACAATATTTTGCTTTCAAATTTACAAGAAGTGTCCTTTTTTGTTTTCACTGTTAAGTCGTTCCATCATGCATGCTTTGGAGCTCAATGCTGACAGTAGTTTTTCAGTTAATTTTAATCAGCAGAGCATTTCAGTTTGTTCTGGTTCTTATAGTATCAAGTCTTGTGGCAAATCAAGTTCTTATTTGAAAGATATTATGAAGAAATGGTGTCAAATGAATCTTATTGATTTTGTTGGTTATTGTTTTAGTGGTGCTGAAGATTTTAGGGAGCTTCTAATGGTTTATCAAATAAAAGAAGGACATGAATTAATTTTTGTGAAAAACTATCCTCAAAGAGCATCTGTCATTTTCTTTTGGAATAAGGAAGGTTTTAAATTCAATTTAAATGCTTGTTCGGACCCTAGACAGCCTCTTTGATTCTTTATTAGAACTTATAACTTTGAACATTCGTGTGGTGCGGGATTAAGGAATGTTAAGAATGTTCATATTTCTAGTAGATTTATCAAATCTTTGATTACTGATCAAATTAGAGATGTCCCTATGAAGAAACCTAAAGATATCATGACTGAATTTAGAAGAGAGTGTTTAATTTTAATCTTTCTTATTATTATGCATACTACGGAAAACAATTAGCTTCGAAGGAAATTTATGGAATTGATGCTATGTCATATAATGAATTAAATTGGTATTTGGAGACTTTGAAGAAAACTAATCCAGGAAGTTATGTCGCTTTGGATGTTGATCCATTGAGTCAACAATTTGAAAGAGTTTGCATTGGATTTAATGCTTGCTTAGTTGGTTTTCGACATTGCCGTCCTCTTATATTTCTAGATGTGGCATTTTTGATGGGTAGACAAGGAGTTTTATTAGCAGCCACTACAAAAATGGAAACAAAGGTTTGAGTTTTAGAATTTGTCTTTTATATTTTTAAGTTGTTGTTTAGTATTTGTTTTTGAATTCTTTAGTATGGTAATTTTGGTGAACTTCATGTATTTTATGGGAATGTTGGTGAACTTCATGTATTTTATTACTTTTTTATATTTATTTTGATATATGAAAATTGTTTACTTCTTTTGTTTGAAATAATAGAACTGCATATATTGATAACACTGAATATTGCATTACATGTGCATTATATTAGATAATGCTAATTTATTTAGCATTTTTTTGTTCATAATTTTACAAATTCCATTTGACAGACAGATATTGAAATATTGCATGTTCTATTTTCTTATTTGACTGCTGCATTTTTTGTTTGTTTAATGCTATGGAATACATAATGCTGGTTTTTTTAATCAATTATTTTTTCATTGTAATGTATACTATTGCATTTTTTTTATTATCTGCATTAATGAAATGTATTATGACAGTTTGCATTAGCATTTTAATCCTTGTTTATTATAAGAGTGTATTTTAAAATAAATCACTGCTATGAATCTGAAGCACATTAAGTTTTCTTTTTTTTAGCATTTTTCCCCTGTGTATTATATTGCTTATTTTTCCCCTTTTGGTTTCCCTGTTTTTCTGTGCGTCTGTCTTTTTTTTAAGGGATTGGCATACAATTTTTGTGTTGAGGTGATTCAACTTTGAAGTAGGTTTTCTTATATTATAAAACTGTTTTTTTTTCATATTTATTTAACAGTTGCAATCTTAAAGTACATGATACTCTTTTAACTTTAGCATTTTTTTTTTGTGTTTATCATATTGTTTCATTTTTTTCTATTTGCTTCATTACTTTGGTCATGAAATTCATTATGCTATGTTACATTAGCATTTTTAACTCCCTGTGTACTATAAGACTCCTATGAATTATAAGACTGCAATTTGTAATTTGTGTTAACTTTTATCTAGTTAACAATCTAATTTACAAAAATGTTATTTGTGTTTTGACACTTATCTAATTAGCAAAAATGTAAGTTTTGTTTTGACTCTTATCTAATTTACAAAAATGTTATTTGTGTTTTGACCCGAATCAATTTGACAAAAATGTTATTTGTGTTTTGACACAAATCTATTCAATAAAAAAATGTCATTTTTGTTTTGACTATTTAATTTCAACAAAAAAAGATCATTTTGTTTGACAAGTTTTATTTTGAAAAAATTGTAAATTTTGTTTCAACTATTATATTTTGACAAAAATGTATATTTTGTTTCAACTAATTTATTTTGACAAACATGACAAATTTGTTTCAACTAATTTATTTAGACAAAAATGTAAATTTAAATTCAACAGTTATATTTTGAAAAAAATGATAATTTTAATCCAACTATTATAATTTGTCAAAAATGACAATTTTAATTCAACTGTTTTGATTTGACAAAAATGAAAAATTTAGTTCAATAATCATATTTTGACAAAAATGATAATTTTAATCCAATAGTTATATTTTGACAAAAATGATAATTTTAATTCAACTATTCTAATTTGTCAAAAATGACAAATTTAATTCAACTATTCTAATTTGACAAAAATGACAAATTTGGTTTCAAATATTTGGTTTCAACAAAAATGATATATGTTTGTTTCACTATTTTCTTACAAAAAAAATGTCCTTTTTATTTTAACTATTTGGTTTCAAAAAAATTGATATTTTTGTTTCAACCATTTTGGTTCAACAAAAATGATATATTTTATTTCAACTATTTTATTATGACAAACATGATATATTTGTTTTCAACTATTTTATTATGACAAACATGATATATTTGTTCTCAACGATTTTATTTCAACACACAGTCATCAAATTAACAGATCTACATAACAACATCAATCATCAATCCCAAATCAAATCACGTATAACATCAAATAGAATTTAACAGCGGACTGGAAGAAAAATCACGATCATAATTAATTAATTCTAATTATAAAAAAATAGAATTGTCACCTTGATCGGTTTTATTTTCGATTTTTATTTCTGTACAACTCAGATTTGAATTTGATCTGAATTCTGATTTGCTCCGTTTTTGTTCCAGTCAGTTCCATCTCGAAGCTGCCCTTTTTTTGATTCTAACGCAACTGATTTCATGAAATTCTAATTTAAAATGAGCGAGTTATGGCGATTTATACTTTAAAAATTTAAATACATAATTAATTAAATTAATTAATTATTTACCTAACCCATTTCCTAATCATCATCCATCAGCTATTTCATTCCAGGCAACTTCGAAGAACCCAAATCGCGATACCCCTACTTTAATTCACACACCACCAGACCCCTCCGACCATCGATCAACCATCGCCACTCCGAAGCCCCGCTTGGCGCATTCCTTCACCCACGATTTGGGCGAGCTCGGTGGCTCATGGAGCCCTAAAACCACAGCCAAACGCGGTTTCTTCCAGCTCAAATTTTGAGCGATCCATAACCCAAAAAACCATCATCACCGTTGGATTTTCAATCCGTGAAGAGGTCTTCATTTTTTCCTTAGAAAATTCTTGAGAATATTGAACGGATTTAGGGATTAGGGGGATCGATTTTCAGAAGATATTGGCCATTAATTCAAGAGGGTGGCGGCTGTATGTTTTAGGGTTTAAAAAATTCTAGGGTTATTTATAATAAAATAATATTAAATTCCTTAATTTCTTAGTTAAAGCCCATTAACCCTTAACAGCTCCAAATTCAGCCCAACGAATGTTGTCCCTAGCCAAATACCCCATGTTCCGGACATAATGGACTAGGTCCCGTCAGCCCGTTTGATCGTCTTAGCCCATGGTTCTTTAAATTAAAATATAAATTATTTAATCATTTAATTTGATCGTACATTTAAATTTACAGGGTCCACAAACTGACTCCAAAAATTCCCGACAAATAAATCTTGCTATGTGTTGACGGTATGGTCCTAAAAAATTAATTTCATCGAATATGGAGATCGTTTGAAAAATGGCCATTTTCTGGTCGATCCAATTTGACTGAAATATACAAAACACGTTTTCTTTTTCCACACTCACATATTAATTCCAAAAATTATGAAAATTGCAATCTAGTAATAAATTGACATTCCGGATCCAACAAAAGTGGTTTCATCGAAAACGGAGGTTGTTTGCAAAATGGCTATATTTAAGAGCCGTATATTATATTTAAATATATATAAATTCTATAGCGACTATTCTGAATTTTAAACTGGACATAGCATGCAATTTATAAAGTGAAATCTCAGTTTCTTACATTCTTTAGAAAGATATTATTGAACAGATTCAAATATTTCTTGTTTCGTCCAATTCTGATTTAACATGAGTTCTGTATATCAAACTACCGCGCTATTTCAGGCTCGTTTTATAATTAAAATAAATTTTTTCGTTTAAACTTCGATTAAAATAAAATTTTCATTGTTATTATTTAAAATAAATTATTTTAAATATTCAGAATCCATTAAAATTTCTAAAATAAAATTTTTAAATTGGTTCCAAAATTCAGGTTGTTACAATCTCCCCCACTTAAAATCTATTCGTCCTCGAAAAGGAACGGAACTGAAAGTTGTTTAATTAACCAACTCAACTTTCACTCTTTTATAAGTTTCAATAATTTTATTAGTTGAACTAGTAACCACATAGCATAATCATCAACCAATTAGTTGATTAGCCTTTCAAATATATTTAACTTTTATATATTCAAAAATCATATTTTCTAAAATCGGATTATTTATATAATCGCAAATACGTTAATTATAAACTTGTTACTCTCAACTCATTCTAGGGCATTTCTACCCCATCTCTAACGAGTTTCTCATTCTAGGATGCTAATGATCCTACCTCTAATGAGTATTCTTTTATAGGATATTTTTATTCCTACATCTGATGAGTCTTTTGTTCAATTCTAACGAGTTGTACCCCAAAGATTTGAATTAACCAAAGCCATGATACCAGCTGTAACGACACGGATTTCGCCCGGACCTAATCGATCGCTAAATCGACCAAGACCGTTCGAATCCCGCATACGCTAACTCTGGGCATACAACACATCAGAACAATTAACAGAAGACTTTTATAAACATTATAATAATGTTACATCAGAGTACAAAATACCAGAGTACATCGAATATAATAATACAACAGTAGAAGATAATTTACAATGAATTTAATACAGTGCAGCGGAACCAATAAACTGATACAGCGGAAGTCTATCAATGCTCTGGACACAGCTTTAAGCTTCGATCCAGAATCCTACTCAATATATCTACAAAATAAGCTACTCGACTGCCCGTGTGGAAAAGAGGGCACCCGAGTTTGCAAAGTGAAACAAACTACGAGTCAGTCATGGGACTGGTATGAGAAATCTTTCCTAACTTATCTAACAATATGGATAATCACAGGACCATGCCACTAACGCGGAACAGGTTTACTCCATTGGATTGCCAGTGCATAAATTAAATAAATTTTTATTCAAAACAATGCAATGTTTTTAGAAAAATGAAATCATTATAAGACTCAGGTCCAATCACACAATGCAACACAAACCGGAGGATAGAGTTTTACCTTATAATGATCAAACATGCTTGATACGTATAAAATAATATTTATTATTATTATTCGCGTCTAATCAGTTTTAAAATACATCAAAGTAAATGTATCAATCCTAGATGGCATAGCTACCATATACAATGTCGCCATATATAGGTTTACAATCAAAACCGTAATGTCATATTGGAAATTGGGTTTCCATTATGAGTCAAGGCTAGGGACGATCTCCTTATCGATTCGAGACACTCTAGCAAATGTCTCAGGATTCAGACGTTGGCGAACCCTTGGATCCTGCAGGACCGGTCCACAAATACTTTAGTGGATTGGCAATTCCTGAAAATACGCTTCTCGGTCTTGTTGAACCTATAAATTAGCCACTATCTACCAATATAACTGAGGCCTCGTAATCCATCATCCACATAAGTAAAATGTTAGGGCTTGCAAAACCCTGATACCACTTCTAGCTAGAAAGAAACGTGTGCACTCCCTGTAACACCCCACCTCCGTTAAGGTCACTCACAAGGGAATGCCTTAACTTTGGTGGAGCGTTTTAGTAAACAGAACAGAAACTTACAAGACAGATAAAACAGTACTTGAAAATTTTATAACTTTATTTCAACAGAAGCTTGGTTACATCCTTTCAAATCACAATATCAGAATTCAAGTACAAAATATCAGTCTTGTACAAAAGCCTTCAGAATGCATAGTTTAAAATCATAATCCCCACAGAAGAAGACAAGCCATACTTTAAGCACTGCAAGCGGAAGAAATCTGGATCAAGCTAGAGTATTCCCTTCTACAAAACCTGGGGGGAGAAACGGAAGAAAGGAGGCGAAACAACAAGGGTCAGACAAAAGTCTGGCAAGTCCAGTGATTTTCAGTTATGAACAGATAATAATAACATGACATGAAAATAAAACTGGATGAGAGGTAACTGTAACAGATGTAGCAGATATGACAGAAGAACAGAATGATATAAGCTATTGCTTTACACTTCTCTGCACTAATACTAGTATAACAGAATTAGGTGTCACCCTAATGTCTAAACTAAAACAGAAACAGGTAAAGAATAATTTAACAGAAACAGAATGCTAATAATGGGCCTTTACTACCCGATCAGAAACAGACAGAAGCAGAAATAGATTAATCCCTACAGAAACAGAATGTAGAATTAGGTGTACACTAGTAATGGGCCTTTACCACCCGAACAGACGGTACCACGCAGAAACAGACAGGTGTTACCACCCAACAGAAACAGACGGTACCAACAGAAACAGACAGAACTAAGTGTACCCTAAAATCCTACCCCAAGCGATCGACTCCCTAATACATAAATATCCTGTGTCGGCCCCACAGTAAGGTGTATCACTCCCTAAAGTGACAACCAATTGGCACATACCTATTTACAGATGTCACGGTGTCTTACATCCTCAGAGGCAGACCGGGATCCATGCACGCACATGACCCGGTTGGAACGCACCATCAACACCCCTCGCCATTATCAGAATGAACCGCTTATAATTAGTTCAGTAAGCGTGCCCGGACCCTACCTACTGTTGGGTCAAAGTTTTGATACCAGAAAGGGTTACTGACAAATATGGGTCCCAAACAACAGATGACACAAGTAATTCCCCTCCTAACCTTGTGTCCCCAGACTAACAGATTTCAGATTAACTTGTTTACAGCTTCAGACATACAGAATTTAGATCAACTAGTTCACATATCAGACAATCAAGTTAACAGGTTTTCAGACTAACGGATCCGATGTTCGGATTAACAGGCTTATAGATTAACTGGTTACAGATTAACAGACTTACAGATTAACTGGTTACAGATTATCTAACTTTGTATTGGGCCTACGGATTCACGAAACAGGTTTATCAGATTCATTGGTCCAATTGGTTTAACCTTACCCAACACGTTTTAGACATCATAATTATCTCAGATTTTCATTAATTAAATATTAATGCCCAAACCTCTCACATTAGACTGACAGTTTGCGGCTACTGGTTAGGCCGGTTGGTTCCGGGCAGGTATCTGTCGCAAACTGAGTCTAACCTCGGGTTTCAAGCACGTTATGACTAACTTCTCACATTAGAACCTATTGTTTGCGACCACGGGAAGATGCCGGGCGGTTCCGGGCAGAATTACACCGCAAACTCATTCTAACCTCGAGTTAGCCATGTTTATCTTTGCGGCCAATTAATTAATGATTTACCATTTATACCCACGCCTAATATACATATCAACTATTCATAACTATAGCCAATTCAGATTATGTCAATAGCGGACTAATTATATCAACTCAACAGATATTGCAGATATCAGATTTTTCAGATTAGGCAACTTAACGGATTTACCAGATTAAGCAAACTAGCAGATCTAGCATTTTCAACAGACTTAGCAGATGATAGATTTGGCAGATGAACAAATCTAGCAGACTAGGCAGTAGAGCAGAACTAGCAGATTAAGCAATATAACAGAACTAGCAGATTAAGCAATATAGCAGAACTAGCAGATTAGGCAAATATAACAGATTTAATCATTCCTTAAAGTTTCACAAACATATCTTGCCTAATTTTAAATTTTGCCTAAGCATGCCTAAATAATTGTCATGATTCACACTATGATCATATACAAAATATAACCATCGATTACTATGCATGTCATATATCCCAAAGATCCCTTACTTAGGTGTTTATTTACATTTAATAGATGTCCTACCTTAATGTAAATCTTTATACCTAAGCCATATTTTCTTTGTCTCAAGTCATATGTTAACATACCATGGTTCCTCTTCTTCCAATTCACATAATATGCATAGATCTAAATCTAGTTTACAACCTATGTCCTTTTTCTTAAATCAGTCACAGATTAACCATGTCCACTTATTCCACATTCATTATTTGTCCCAAACATTTTAGCGTTCGTGCGTTAATCTCTTAGGAGATTGGCACAGGCTCGTAGTAGCCTGGCTATAGAACAGAAAGAAGAAGAGATACAGAATAAAAAAGATCAGAACAGAACATACACAATCTCAAATTCAGATTTACAATCATGTCACAATTATGATTAAAGTTTATATCGGAAAATAACTGCACTTTCCTTGGTTGGATTCTAAAAGAAAAAGGTGTTGTAGCTGTTCTCTTTTAATCCTAATCAGAATTGGAGGAAGAAGAAGCACAAGTCCTTGCTTAGGTTTCAGCAGAGTAGAGACGCCATTGATTTATTTATTTTTAGAGAGGAAGAGAGCAATGGAGGCTAGAGAATTGTATATGAGATTTAGGTTTAGGTTAGGGATGTATATATAGGTGTAGGAAGTTATTTAGGACCATTAGATTAACCCTGAATCATGAGAACCATTCAAATGCAAAATCTGCATTTGAGCGAATCGGCCGACGGGATGACAGCCAAACACCCTGGATTAACCCCTAGTCGACCCAGCAGAGCTCGGGTCGACCTCAAAAATGGGCCGGTTTGGTTATTCCCCCTCCCAATTCGCTGTTTTGAACCTTTTTTGCATGTTTATTTATTTAATTTTTATATATATCTATATATATTTCTCTCATATGCATACAAACTTCAAGGCTTAATAACTTCTTCATAATTAACCATTTTTTTTAATATTCTCAGAAAATACGGGGTGTTACACTCCCTGCGTTCCCTTGTCCCGCTTCTGACTCTTACTGGGGTGTGAGGCTCGCGAAGTAGCGCTATACACAAAGCTATGCCTAAACAGGCCGTGCTTTGATCATCAACCACAAGGCTCTGCTTTTCAACAAAAGCCTTGATCATTTGCATCTTGGCATACCATATTGACAATTCATGCCATGCGATCAATAACTATCAATATATAGCCTCTGAACTCATGCGTCTCAAAGAATGGTGTTAAGCAAGAGAATAAATTCTCCGCCACTAGACAGATATATATTAAATAGAATCAATTTACATGGAATGAAATTCAGTGTCAGACACACATCCATTTACAAGACCTCAGTCTGAACGAAACCGGAGACACCTTATTCCTCCTTCCGTATGTCCAATATGGAAGAGAGGTGCTCGCTTATCCGGACAATCAACAAGTACATCCGGACAACTACCACTTTAACCCTTTACTTGGAGCAACCCAATGCCGGGCATTAGCAGTCACCCATTCGATGTGAAGACCGCCGGTCTTCAATCACCATCTTCAATATCTTCGATTTAAATCGTCGTATAATTATTTGAAATGAGATTGAACTCGGTCTTTTCAAATAATTCTCGCATATATATAATTTAAATCATCTCATATCGTTAATATTATTTTATAACGATTTATCGCTATTTTTATTTATATAAAAATTGCTCAATTTAATTTAATGACGCTTGGGGTCAATAGGCGGCCCTGGCGTTGTTTTTATCCGAGTTTGATTTACACATTCCTCAAAATCTAACCGTTGGATTTTAACAAGATTTATATCGTTGGAATGATCTTCCAAAAGCGGTCCTAATGGTTCCAGTTTTGGGAAAATCCGACGGTCGGATTTTTCGGTATAATCGTTTAAATAAGATTCTGAAACGCGAACTACCGTACGCGATTCGTTTAATTTTAATTTATATATATATAATTATATATAAATATAAATCATTTGACAGTTCCACTAACGTGTTTAACATGCCAAATAAAGAATGTTTTATTTTGCATAATCATTTCTTCATGTTGATAATGTCAAATAAAATGTATTTTATTTCATGACGTTTTTGCTAATGACAAACAAAAAGATAATTTTTATTTGTATTTCTATTTTTAACTTTGACAAATAAAAAGAAATATTTTATTTGTATATAGTTTCAACGTATGTTTTGACAATAAAAATGATTCTTTATATTACATACAAATTCTAATGTATGTTGTGACAACAAAAATGATTCTTTAACTTACATACAAATTTTAAGGTATGTTGTGACAACAAAAATGATTCGTTAACTTACATACAAATTCTAATGTATGTTGTGACAATAAAAATGATTTTTTAACTTAGATACAAATTCTAATGTATGTTGTTACAATAAAAATGATTCTTAAATTTGCATACAAATTCTAATGTATGTTGTGATAATAAAAATGATTCTTAAATTTGCATACAAATTCTAATGTATGTTGTGACAATAAAATGATTCTTTAATTTACATACAAATTCTAATGTATGTTGTGACAATAAAAATGATTCTTTAACTTACATACAATTCCTATTTCAACAAAATGCCTAAAAAGTGATATATTCATTTTTGTTGACAATTCTAGTTCAACCAAATGATTAAAAAGTGGTTCATTCATTTTGTTGACAATTCTATTTCAACAAAATGATTAAAATGATATTTGCATTTTTGTTGACAATTCTATTTCAACAAAATGATTACAATGATATTTTCATTTTTGTTGACAATTCTATTTTAACAAAATGATTACAAGTGATAATTTCATTTTGTTAACAATTCTAGTTCAACGAAATGAATATAAGTGATGATTGCATTTATGTTGACAATTCTAGTTTAACAAAATGATTAAAAGTAATAATTTCATTTTGTTAACAATTCTAGTTCAACAAAATAAATAAATAGTGATAATTTCATTTTGTTAATGATTCTAGTTCAGCAAAATGAATAAAAATGGTCTTTTCGTTTTGTTGACAATTCTATTTCAACAAAATTAATATTTTTGCTCAAACAAACATCTATTTAACCAAAAATGTTATTTTTGTTTTAACTCAAATCTCCTTAACAAAAATGTAATTTTTGTTTTGACTCTTATCTAATTAACAAAAATGTAATTTTTGTTTTGGCTCTTATCTAATTAACAAAAATGTAATTTTTGTTTTGACACTTATATACTTTACAAAAATGTTATTTGTGTTTTGACACTTGTCTAATTAACAAAAATGTAATTTTTGTTTTGACTCTTATCTAATTTACAAAAATGTTATTTGTGTTTTGACCCAAATCTATTGGACAAAAATGGTATTTGTATTTTGACACAAATCGATTCAACAAAAAATGTCATTTTTATTTTGACTATTTAATTTCAACAAAAAATGATATTTCTGTTTGACTAGTTTTATTTTGACAAAAATGTAAATTTTGCTTCAACTATTATATTTTGACAAAAATGTATATTTTGTTTCAACTAATTTATTTTGACAAAAATGACAAATTTGTTACAACTAATTTATTTAGACAAAAATGTAAATTTCAATTCAACAGTTATATTTTGACCAAAAAGATAATTTTAATCCAACTATTCTAATTTGTCAAAAATGACAAATTTAATTCAACTATTCTGATTTGACAAAAATGACAAATTTAATTCAATAATCATATTTTGACAAAAATGATAATTTTAATCCAATAGTTATATTTTGACAAAAATGATAATTTTAATTCAACTATTCTAGTTTGTCAAAAATGACAAATTTTATTCAACTATTCTAATTTGACAAAAATGACAAATTTGGTTTCAACTATTTGGTTTCAACAAAAATTATATATTTTTGTTTCACTATTTTCTTACAACAAAATGTCCTTTTTATTTTGACTATTTGGTTTCAACGAAATTGATATTTTTGTCTCAACCATTTTGTTTCAACAAAAATGATATATTTGTTTTCAACTATGTTATTATGACAAACATGATATATTTGTTTACAACTATTTTACTATGACAAACATGATATATTTGTTTTCAACTATTTTATTATGACAAACATGATATATTTGTTTTCAACAATTTTATTTCAACACACAATCATCAAATTAACAGATCTACATAACAACATCAATCATCAATCCCAGATCATATCAAATATAACATCATATAGAATTTAACAGCAGATTGGAAGAAAAATCACGATCATAATTAATTAATTTTAATTATAAAAAAATAGAATTCTCACCTTGATCGGTTTTACTTCTGAATTTTATTTCTGTACAGTTCAGATTTGAATTTGCTCTGAATTCTGATTTGCTCCTTTTTTTTGTTCCAGTCAGTTCCATCACGAAGCTCTCCTTCTTGTGAGTCTAACGCAACTGATCTCATGAAATTCTAATTTAAAGTGAGCGAGTTATGGCGATTTATACTTTAAACAATTTAAATACATAATTAATTAATTAAATTAATTAATTATTTACTCAACCCATTTCCTAATCATCATCCATCAGCTATTTCGTTCTTGGCAACTTCGAAGAACCCAAATCGCAATACCCCTACTTCAATTCGCACACCACCAGACCCCTCCGACCATCGATCAACCATCGTCACTCTGAAGCCCCGCTTGGTGCCTTCCTTCCCACGATTTGGGCGGCTCGGCGGCTCATGGAGCCCTAAAACTGCAACCAACGTGGTTGCTTCCAGCTCAAATTTCGAGCGATCCATAACCCCAAAAACCATCATCACCGTTGGATTTTCAGTTCGTGAAGAGCTCTTCATTTTTTCCTTAGAAAATTCTTGAGAATATTGAACGGATTTAGAGATTTGGGGAAGTGATTTTCAGAAGATATTGGCCATTAATTCAAGAGGGTGGCTGCTGTATGTTTTAGGGTTTAGAAAATTCCAGGGTTATTTATAATAAAATAATATTAAATTCCTTAATTTCTTAGTTAAAGCCCGTTAAACCTTAACAGCTCCAAATTCATCCCAACGAGTGTTGTCCCTAGCCAAATACCCCCGTTCCAGACACAATGGACTAGGTCCCATCAACACATTTGATCGTCTTAGCCCACTTTTCTTTAAATTAAAATATAAATCTTTTAATTATTTAATTTGATCGTACATTTAAATTTACTGGGGCCACAAACCAACTCCGAAAATTTCCAAAAAATAAATCTAGCTATGTTTTGATGATATTGTCCTAATTAGTTTTGTCTAATTTGGAGTTCATTTGAAAAAAGGCCATTTTCTGGCCGATCCAATTTGACTGAAATTGACAAAACACGATTTCTTTTGCCGCACTCACATATTAATTCCAAAAATTATGATAATTGGAATCTAGCAATAAATTGACATTCCGGATCCAACAAAAGTGGTTTCATCAAAAACGGAGGTCATTTGCAAAATGGCTATATTTAAGTGCCATATATTATATTTAAATATAAATAAATTCTATAGTGACTTTTCTGAAATTTAAACTGGACATAACTTACAATTTATAAAGTAAAATCTTAGTTTCTTACATTCTTTAGAAAGATATTGTTAAACAGATTCAATTATTTCTTGTTTCGTCCAATTCTGATTTAAAATGAGTTCCGTATATTAAATTGAATTTTCAAACTGCCACGCCATTTCAGTCTCATTTTATAATTAAAATAAATTTATTCGTTTTAACTTCGATTAAAATAATTTTTTTGTCGTTATTATTTAAAACAAATTTGTAACGACCCGTATTTTCAGCAATATATAATTAATTAATTTAATTATTTAAATAGTGAAAATGGTTGTTTAATTAAATTATGGTGAATATTCAATTAATATAATAATTAAATAATATATTTAATTCTGAAATAATTAGAATTAGTGAATTGGCAATATAATGTGAACTGTGCAATTCAAATTATATAATTCTGTTTATAATTGAATTAGAATAACGAATATATTATATAAACGAAGTTTGAACGTATAATTATATTATAATTAAAATCGAACTGGAAATGGCGCGGCAGTTCGCTATTTGGCGATTTGAACTTCAACGGGATATACAAGGTCCGTTTTAAATCGGATTTCTGTGTAACAAGATACGTTAGGAGCCGGTGAAGTATATTTTTCTGATGGAAGAGAAAAATCAGGATTTCGTTGTGTAGATTGTGAGTTGTGTCCAAATCAAAATTTAAAATAGTCGTTATAGAATCGTTTATCGACTGTAACGGTTTATTCGATATAACTAGATACCGATTTCGAATTTAGACAAGATTCTTTTGAGATGTAGTGCTAATTTAATTTTCGAATTTTATTGTAATTTTTAATTAACTAAATAAGCAACTTTTTAATTGGAGTATTTTGCACCCTGTATCAATATTTTTGGGTATCACAATATGAGTTTACCTACCGATATTTTTATATTTATGGGATCACGGCACATTACTCGATATAATGGTAATTTCATATCTGTCCGTGAACAAATAGAGTTCCGCATAATGGGGTACACTTAAAAATATATAGATATATATCAATATACATGCTTTTCAAATTGAAATATTATCCCTAAAAGACAACCTAAGACCCATATAGCCGGACAATCTATGAAACGTGGAGGGCTAAAGTATCGCAAATAAATATGTGCTCCACCTCTTGACATGACCTCACGTTTCGCTGTACACTTTCCTTAGCAAGTAAGGAACCATTTTGTATTTATAATAACACACCCTCCATCGTTTATTCTTCTTCCAGCAAGTTTCGTTCTGCCACAAAATGAAAATGTGATACTTAGAAGTTGAAACACCTTCGGATAAATCACGTATAACATCAAATACAAGTATAAACCCTCCACAAAAATCTGAAACAATATACTCGTCCACGTTTGTGTTTCATCTAGACAACTCGACGTGGTGGGGTTCTGTTGATGAAGCGCCGCGAGATGGTGGTGGGTGTTTGCACTCCAGTGGCCGGAGGAGAGAGTATGCCAGAGCAAAACATTTTGGGTGCAGGCCATGTTCTTCTGGAACGAGATGCAGAAGGTTGGTGACTTGCATGGAAGGAGCTTTCGAAAGCAAGAGTTCGAGTGTCTGGAGAGTAGGGGCTGGTCATATTGGTGGAAGAAGTATGGTGTTTTCCATGAATTTAGATGAAGTAAAGAAGGTGTAGAGGAGTTCAGGAATGAAGGGAGAGAAAAGCTGTTGTGTGGATGGAGAAACGATCGTGGAAGGGGCTGAAAGAATTCGGCCATGAAGAAGTTCTGGAGCGAAAGAGTGGTTTGCGAGTGAATATGGGGAGAGAGGGAAGATGGATACATGTATAAGCGGATCTAGGCTTTTGTTTTTAGATGGGCCATGGGAAATTTAGGGGTAAAACCCATTTAAAACCATTTCATTTAGTTTAAATTTTAATTTTAATTAGCATAATAACTTATAAACAAAATATCTCATTCATATAGTGTCGGTTTTACGAACAGTCTGGTCCGTTGGGATCATATAGACGAAGACTACAACATGACACTGGTTTGGAGCGATTCAGGGATCGTTGGAAATTATGGCAAAGGAAAACGCATGAATTGAACTATCAACTGTAAATTGTTATTTAACAATAATGAACAATGTGAGTAAAACTCACTATCTCTGATCAGTTTATATTTTTATAAACTGTACTTTATTTTTGATAAATAATGATTGATTGTTATGTATTGATTGTTTGAACTGTTAAATAGGTTTGATTGAAAATGTAGATATAGTTATATATAAAAATCGATAATCAAATATTGATCATGTTTAACAGTGTAGTTCATGTTGAAATGAAATTGATGTTATATATATTGTTTAACTTCTGTGGATGCAGGGAAACAGGTTGGAGGGATCCAACTAGATTCCACAACATTTATTTTACTATTATTCATATATTGTGATATATGATGTGATATATAATCTGTTGTAGATTATGTGTGTTTGGATAATATTTATCATTGTTATATGGTATGTTAAATAAAATAAGAAATAACAGAATGATAAAAGGGAATTTTCAAAAACGTATATTGAAAATGAAATGTTTATAAAATCAAAGGATTTTGTAAGGAGAATATTTATAACATCAAAGGATATTATAAATGGATTTATTTAGAAATAAATAGAATAAAAAGAGAAATATTTGTAAAACAAATAGAAAAAGAAATAGTTGGAAAATAAAAAGGGGTTTCTTACGAAATCATTGGATATTATATATAAAAGGAAAAGGATTTTTTTAAAAGAAAATAATTATAAAATCGAAGGATAACTTATAAAAGGAAAATATTTGTGAAATAAATAAAAAAGGAAAATATTGTGAAACAAATAGGAAAAGAAATATTTATTTCGAAAATAAATACATGGAATTGAAAAGGTAGTATTTGTAAACCATTTACAAATATATTTAAAAAGGAGATATTTGTAAAACATTTACAAATAGAATTAAAAAGGAAATATTTATTTAGAAAAATAAATAGAGTTATAAAAAGGAAATAAATAGAGTTACAAAAGGGATTTATTGGGAAATGAAAAGAATTTCATATAAGGAAATATTTGGCAAATGAAAAGAATTTTACATCAGGAAAGTTTAGACCCATGCTTCGCACACGGGAATAACATGATGTGGATTTAAAGCAAAGATTTTAAATAGAATTTGTTGTAACCAATAGATTGAGAAGATTAATTTATAAATAATATTTTATAAATTAAATAAAATATTTATCATTGGATAAATAGAATATATAAGTCAGGGCTTATATAGAGAAGTAAGAATCGATTTCAACATCAATATTTGAAACTGAATATGGACGTAGTGGTAATCAAAGGAGTTAATCAAAATGAGTTAGAGGAGTTAATCGATTAGATCTAGAGTTAATCGATTAGATTTAGAGTTAACCAATTAGAGTTAATCAGTTAGAGTTAATCGATTAGAGTTAATCGATTAGAGTTAAATCGAACTAGAGTTATTCGAATAGAGTTAATCGAACAAGAGTTAGTCGAATATTTGTTATTCGAATAGAGTAAATTGAATTAGAGTTAGTCGGATTAGAGTTATTTGAATATAGTTTATTCGAAGAAAGAGTAATCGAATAAGGTTATTCAAATAAGATGATTAGTCGAATATAGTTTATTCGAATAGAGAAAGAAATTATCGAATATTAGTTATTTGAAATAAATTATCGAATATTAGTTATTCGAAAGAAATTATCGAATATTAGTTATTCGAAAGGAGTTATCGAATATTAGTTATTCGAAAGGAGTTAATCGAATATTAGTTATTCCAAAAAAGTTAATCGAATATAGTTTATTCGAAAGTGATTAGAGTAAATTAGTTAGAGTTAATTGAATAGAGTTAATCAAGTAGGGTAAATCAAATAAAGTTAATCCAATAGAGTTAATAGAATTGAGTTAATCAGATAGAGCTAAATGATAAGAACAAATCGATTAGAGTTAATCGAATAGTGTTAATTGAATAGAGTTATTCGAATATAAGTTACTCGAAGAAGAGAGATTATTGAATATAGTTTATTCGAAGGAAAGAGTTATCGAATAGAGATTTATTTGAAAGAGAGTTACCTAAGGAAGTTTGTTAAAGATTTAAAAGATAAACATTGACTATTTCGAAGTTAAAACGTTGTTCAATTAAGGTCTGAGAGGTAATTATACCCCAACTTGATTGACTTCCTTCTTAACTAAGGAATGGTAAGGTTTGATAGTGAATGATGGTTAAGTGAATTTAGTTAATGAGTGAAATGGTTTGAGTTGGCATGGCGATGTCTGATTTAAACATCAATTTAAATTCAGTGAAGGAGTTTTGGAAATGTTTCCCAAATAAGAATCCGAAATGTTTACTGATAATAGAAAATAAGAATTTAGAATATATGGGAACAGGAGATAAGTAAATTAATGAACTAAAGAGATAAATGTTAAATGATGATTGATCGATAAAATTTCCATCTGGAAATAATATCGTTGTTTGCACACGTGTTTTTCTTTGATAGTTAAATCACAGACTATCAAAGTTTTGACCATTTTTCCGTCGTCAATACGGAGAGACCGATTGGATTCTTATCCAAAGAACCACTCCGTATGGGCGTTAGCATTTCGAATCAAATAGATCGAAGACAAATTAAAGACGGAGTAAAGTGCGAGGGCTGTTGTATAAGTGCTAGGTAGAGATTGCATAGGATGGATGTACGGAATAGTGCCTTCGGTTTGTCTAGTCCCAGGACAACTTGAATGGACGAATGTTTGACAGAGTATATCTAGTACATCACGTAAGTTGATCGTTTCAAAAGTATTTACATTGGTGGCAGAGGAATTCGTTTCTCTTAGCTTATACCCATGGTATTTTTGATAAAATCAATTTGTGATTTGATGGGTATGATGATGTGGCATTCAAAGTAAATGAAGACGTGATATGTATAGAGATACGTTATAACCTCAAGCCTCATCAATTGGGAAATGACAGAAATATGGCACGCAGCATGGCTAAGTGGGCCGCACACAAGTAGGGTATATTGTCACCATCAAGAGAATATTCATATTTGTTACTTCTTTCAATTCTGTTTCTCCCGGGAATGGATATGTTGGTTTACCAACTGTAAGGTGACAATATATTCGATACACTCAAGCGAAATGAGTGGTCGGTCATGTGTGGCCGAGTTATAAGTTGTTATTGTTGAACTCCAGTGTATCGCTTCAAGAGTACACTGAGAAGAAGGTGGATCCATACCTTGTCATAGTTGGAATCCATTCCCCAAATAAGAGCTCGCGGTTTTGATTGTATATTATATATGTAGAACGTTAGATGCAAGCGTTTCTACTAGAATAATATTACTTATGTTAGACATTATTATAATATCAGAATAATATTGATTTACTAATGATTTAGGTTATCGTAAGGTAAAAACCATCTGTGTTTATGTGTGGATCGGTCTTATATTATCCTTTGTTTCAAAAGGATTTTGAAAGTTAAATCAAATAATTTGAGTTTACTCACACCAGTCACATGATTGACCCGGAGTTTATTTTGTTTTGTTTTCCCTAAACTCTTGGGTGCCCAATTTTGTACGGGAAGTCAAGTAGTCGGTATTTACAGATACTTGAAGAACTGGAGCAGGAGGCTTCAGAATTATATAGCTATGGTTTTTCCGCTGTGTTGTAAGTGCTGTACTTTGGAAATGATATGTATATTCAAGTACAGATTTATATTTCAAAGTTATGATATGAAATATATTTGTTCGTTGCACTGTGAGATTCGTGTTTACTCTGATGTTGTATGTTCTTCTTCTTCTATTCTAAGTTTCCATCTTATTTATCCTCACCCTCTAATTTCTTTCATTAACTACCGGTATTTTCGATCCTTGGATGTTCGATATGTGTTATATATCGGATAACCAAGATCGACTTTTTCCGGGACGTTACAGTTGGTATCAGAGCTTAAGGTTAAGTAATTACCTTGGCTCTGTGGTGTGACTCAGTAGAGATGGGGTTTGTAATATCCTAGATTGAGTTGAGTGTATATATATGATTGAAAGTATTTGTTATTTAATATAATAACTTTTTTATATTGTGAAGATTTGTTGGTTGAGTTGTTTATGGGTTCTGATCAATCAATTTGATCCACTGAATCGGTAGGAGTTTCTAAACACTCGAATACGATGGGTCGACACGATATGTTTTGAAAAGAGGGTAAATGAAAACAATTTTGCCCAAAAGTATATTTTGATATAAGGGATTTATATTAGAATGGTTACAGTATATTTGATATATTTGTTGTTATTATAATCAAATGATATTATAATTGAAATGGTTATGTAAATAGCCAATCAGAATTCATATAAGTAAAATACGTGAAACCAGATGAATTAAATCAGAATTTAAATCAGAATTAGAATTAAAACCTTGGAAGGTTATAAAGTGTTGTTATTGAATTTGGGTTAAATATATGTGAATTTTAAAACCTGGGAGTTTTTAATTTTGTTATAGGCATTGAAAATGGCATTTTGAAATAAATTTCAAAATGGAAGTGTTTAGATATGGTTGTGAAAGTGATATAGTATTGAACTCACTTCGATAGTTGGAAATAGATTCCGATGATGATCATGACATCATCGGTGTTCATTTTCGAGTTGTAAGTGACGGATTACTACCAAAGGTTTTGTTTTTGAATTGATTTGAGAAAAGCAAGTTGTTTTGAATCCTGAAAAGGAAAGTTGATTTTCGATATGGTGAATTGTTAAAAATTCCCAGGGAAAGACTGTTTGAATTTAAACCAAATTGAACTGAAATTTGGGAAAGCAAATAGAAATAGAAATAGAAATTGAATTAAAGCCGATTAAGTGGAAATTGAACCGAAATGTGCAAAAGCAAATTGAAGATGAATTGGATTAGAATGTTATCGAAAAATTTGGATTTATGTGATCGGAATTTGAAATGGAACCAGATTGGTGGAGTTAAGAGTTTGGAATTGAAATGAAACACGATATTGAAATGAAATTCGACTTTGGTATAAGCGAATGTTTTGGTTTGAAAATGAATTGATTGGAGTTTGGTTGGGATAACATTGGTATATGCTGAATTTACAGCAGATGGAAGTGATAAATTTGATATGCCCAACAAAAAGGTACAAGTTATATTTCATATGGTATGAGATTTTTATGAGCCGAATTGGCAAGCCCCTTGGATGTTTGATATTCTTTTGGGTTGGCGATGGCCTAGAAAGGCGAGTTGGAGTTTGAGCTATGGACCAGTACAAAGGAGATGCTGGGGAATATTTCGAAAAGTTAAGGTGTTAGAAAATTTTCAGGATTTTTGAAAATTTTCGTTAATGGGAATGAATTAATATTTTAAATTGAATTTTATTTGTTCGGTTGAAACTGAAGTTGATAAGTAAACAAATAATTTTAAACCCAGTTAATACAGTTGTTTCTACCTTACCAATTTCGAGGACGAAATTATTTTAAGGGGGGAAGAATGTAACGACCCGTATTTTCAGCGATAATTAATTAATTAATTTAATTATTTAAATAGTGAAAATGGTTGTTTAATTAAATCATGGTGAATATTTAATTAATATAATAATTAAATAATATATTTAATTTTGAAATAATCAGAATTAGTGAATTGGCAATATAATGTGAACTGGGCAATTCAAATTATATAATTCAGTTTATAATTGAATTAGCATAACGAATATATTATATAAATGAAGTTCGAATGTATAATTATATTATAATTAAAATCGAGCTCGAAATGGCGTGGCAGTTCGCTATTTGGCAATTTAAACTTCAACTGGATATACAGGGTCCGTTTTTAATCGGATTTCTATGAAACAAGAAACGTTAGGAGCCGGTGAAGTATATTTTTCTGATGGAAGAGAAAAATCAGGATTTCATCTTGTAGATTGTGAGTTATGTCCAAATCAAATTTTAAAACGGTCGCTATAGAATCATTTATCTACCGTAATGGTTTATTCGATATAACTAGATACCGGTTTCGAATTTAGAAAAGATTCTATTGAGACGTAGTGATAATTTAATTTTTAGAATTTTATTGTGATTTTTAATTAATTAAATAAGCAACTTTTTATTTGGAGTATTTTGCACTCTGTATCAATATTTTTGGGTATAACAATATGAGTTTACCTACCGATATTTTTATATTTTTGGGATCACGACACATTACTCGATTTAATGGTAATTTCATATCAGTCCGTGAACAAACAGAGTTCTACATAATGGGGTACACTTAAAAATATATTGATATATATCATTATGCACGCTTTTAAAATTGAAACATTATCCCTAAAAGACAACCTAAGACACATATAGCCGTACAATCTATGAAACGTGGAGGGCTAAAGTATCACAAACAAATATATGCTCCACCTCTTGACACGACCTCATGTTTCGCTGTACACTTTCCTTAGCAAGTAAGGAACCATTCTATATTTATAATAACACACCCTCCATTGTTTATTCTTCTTCCAGCAAGTTTCTTTCTGCCACAAAATGAAAACGTGATACTTAGAAGTTGAAACCCTTCAGATAAATCACGTATAACATCAAATACAAGTATAAACCCTCCACAAAAATCTGAAACAATATACTCATGCTCGTTTGTGTTTCATCTACACAACTCGACGTGGTGGGGTTCTGTTAATGAAGTGCCGCTAGATGGTGATGGGTGTTTGGACTCCGGTGGCCGAAGGAGAGAGTACGGCGGAGAAAAAAAAATTGGGTGCAGGCCGTGTTTTTCTAGAACGAGATGTAGAAGGGTGGTGACTTGAATGGAAGGAGCTTTCGAAAGCAGCAGTTCGAGTGTCTGGAGAGTAGGGGCTGGTCATATTGGTGGAAGAAGTATGGTGTTTTCCATGAATTTAGATGAAGTAAAGAAGGTGTAGAGGAGTTCAGGAATGAGGGGGAGAGGAAAGCTGCTGTGTGGATGGAGAAACGAACGTGGAAGGTGCTGAAAGAATTCGGCCATGAAGAAGTTCTGGAGTGGAAGAGTGGTTCATGAGTGAATATGGGGAGAGAGGGAAGATGGATACGTGTATAATCGAATCTGGGCTTTTGTTTTTAGATGGGCCATGTGAAATTTAGGGGTAAAACCCATTTAACACCTTTTCATTTAGTTTAAATTTAAATTTAAATTTTAATTAGCATAATAACTTATAAACAAAATATCTCACTCATATAGTGTTGGTTTTACGAACAGTCTGATCTGTTGGGATCATATGGACAAAGACTACAACATGACATTGGTTTGGAGCGATTCAGGGATCGCTGGAAATTCTAGCAAAGGAAAACGCCTGAATTGAACTATCAACCGTAAATCGTTATTTAACAATAATGAACAATGTAAGTACAACTCACTATCTCTGATCAATTAATATTTTTATAAACTGTACTTTATTTTTGATAAATAATGATTGATTGCTGCGAATTGATTGTTTGGACTATTAAATAGGTTTGATTGAAAACGTAGATATAATTATATATAAAAATCGACGATCAAATATTGATCATGTTTAACAGTATATTTCATGTTGAAATGAAATCGATGTTATATATATTGTTTAACTTCTGTGGATGCAGGGAAACAGGTTGGAGGGATCCAATTGGATTCCTAAACATTTATTTCACTGTTATTCATATATTGTGATATATGATGTGATATATAATCTGTTGTAGATTATGTGTGTTTGGATAATATTTATTGTTGTTATATGGTATGTTAAATACCATAAGAAATACCAGAATGATAAAAGGGAATTTTCAAAAATGTATATTGAAAATGAAATGTTTATAAAATCAAAGGATTTTGTAAAGAGAATATTTATAACATCAAAGGATATTATAAAAGGATTTATTTAAAAAAAATAGAATAGAAAGAGAAATATTTGTAAAACAAGTAGAAAAAGAAATAGTTGGAAAATAAAAAGGGGTTTCTTATGGAATCAACAGATTTTATATATAAAAGGAAAAGGATTTTTTAAAAGAAAATAATTATAAAATCAAAGGATAAGTTATAAAAGGAAAATATTTGTGAAACAAATATAAAAGGAAAATATTTTGAAACAAATACGAAAAGAAATATTTATTTAGAAAATAAATATATGGAATTGAAAAGGGAGTATTTGTAAACCATTTACAAATAGATTTAAAAAGGAGATATTTTTAAAACATTTACAAATAGAATTAAAAAGGAAATATATATTTAGAAAAATAAATAGAGTTATAAAAAGGAAATATTTATTTAGGAAATAAATAGAGTTATAAAAGGGATTTATTTAGAAATGAAAAGAATGTCATATAAGGAAATATTTGGAAAGTGAATAGAATTTTACATCAGGATAGTTTAGACCCATGCTTCGCACACGGGTATAACATGATATGGATTTAAAGCAAAGATTTTAAATAGAATCTGTTGTAACTAATAGATTGAGAAGATTAATTTATAAATAATATTTTATAAATTAAATAAAATATTTAGCATTTGATAAATAGAATATATAAGTCAGGGCTTATATAGAGAAGTAAGAATCGATTTCAACATCAATATTTGAAACTGAATATGGACGTAGAGTTAATCAAAATGTGTTAATCAAAATGAGTTAGAGGAGTTAATCGATTAGAGTTAACCAATTAGAGTTAATCAGTTAGAGTTAATCGATTAGAGTTAAATTGAACTAGAGTTATTCGAATAGAGTTAATCGAACAAGAGTTAGTCGAATATTTGTTATTCGAATAGAGTAAATTGAATTAGAGTTAGTCGGATTGGAGTTATTCGAATATTGTTTATTCGAAGAAAGAGTTATCGAATAAGGTTATTCGAATAAGAGAACTAATCGAATATAGTTTATTCGAATAGAGAAAGAAATTATCGAATATTAGTTATGCAAAAGAAATTATCGAATATTAGTTATTCGAAAGAAATTATTGAATATTAGTTATTCGAAAGGAGTTATCGAATATTTGTTATTCGAAAGTAGTTAATCGAATATTAGTTATTCGAAAGGAGTTAATCGAATATAGTTTATTCGAAAGGAGTTAATTGATAAAAGTAAATTAGTTAATTGAATAGAGTTAATCCAGTAGAGTAAATCAAATAGAGTTATCAAATAGAGTTAATAGAATTGAGTTAATCAAATAGAGCTAAATGATAAGAGTAAATCGATTAGGGTTAATCAAATAGTGTTAATTGAATAGAGTTATTCGAATATAGATTATTCGAAGAAGAGAGATTATCGAATATAGTTTATTCGAAGGAAAGAGTTATCAAATAGAGATTTATTCGAAAGAGAGTTGCGTAAGGAAGTTTGTTAAAGATTTAAAAGATAAACTTTGACTATTTCGAAGTTAAAACGTTGTTCAGTTAAGGTCTGAGAGGTAATTATACCCCAACTTGATTGACTTCCTTCTTAACTAAGGAATGGTAAGGTTTGATAGTGAATGATGGTTATGTGAATTTAGTTAATGAGTGAAATGGTTTGAGTTGGCATGGCGATGTTTGATTTAAACATCAGTTTAAATCCCGTGAAGGATTTTTGGAAATGTTTTCCAAATAAGAATCAGAAATGTTTTCTAATAATAGAAAATAAGAATTTAGAATATATGGAAACAGGAGATAAGTAAATTAATGAACTAAAGAGATAAGTGTTAAATGATGATTGATCGATAAAATTTCCATCTGGAAATAATATCTTTGTTTGCATACGTGTTTTTCTTTGATAGTTAAATCACAGACTATCAAAGTTTTGACCATTTTTCCATCGTCAATACGGAGAGACCGGTTGGATTCTTATCCAAAGAACCACTCCGTATGGGCGTTAGCGTTTCGAATCAAATAGATCGAAGAAAAATTGAAGATGGAGTAAAGTGCAAGGGTTGCTGTATAAGTCCTAGGTAGAGATTGCCTAGGATGGATGTACAGAATAGTGCCTTCGGTTTGTCCAGTCCCAGGACAACTTGAATGGACGAATGTTTGACAGAGTATATCTGGTTGATCACGTAGGTTGATGGTTTCAAACGTATTTACGTTGGTGGCAGAGGAATTCGTTTTTCTTAGCTTATACCCGTGGTATTTTTGGGGAAATCAATTTGTGATTTGACGGTTATGATGATGTGGCATTCAAAGTAAATGAAGATGTGATATGTATAGAGATACATTATAACCTCAAGCCTCATCAACTGGGAAATGACAGAAATCGGGAAGGCAATATGGCTAAGTGGGCCGCACCCAAGTAGGGTATATTGTCACCATCTAGAGAATATTCATATTTGTTACTTCTTTCAATTCTGTATCTCCCGGGAATGGTTATGTTGGTTTACCAACTGTAAGGTGACAATATATTCGATACACTCAAGCGAAATGAGTGGCCGAGTTACAAGATGTTCTTGTTGAACTCCAGTGTATCGCTTATAGAGTACACTGAGCGGAAGGAGGATCCATACCTTGTCATATTTGGAATCCATTCCCTAAATAAGAGCCCGCGGTTTTGATTGTATATTATATATGTAGAACGTTAGATGCAAGCGTTTCTACTGGATTAATATTACTTGTGTTAGACAGTATTATAATATCAGAATAATATTGTTTTATTAATGGTTTGGGTTATCGTATGGTAAAAACCATCCGTGTTTATGTGTGGATCAGTCTTATGATTATCCTTTTTTTCAAAAGGATTTTGAAAGTTAAATCAAATAATTTGAGTTTACTCACGCCAGTCACATGACTGACCCGGAGTTTATTTTATTTTGTTTTCCCTAAACTCTTGAGTGCCCAATTTTGTACGGGCAGTCAAGTAGTCGGGATTTACAGATACTTGAAGAGCTGGAGCAGGAGGCTTCAGAATTATATAGCTATGGTTTTTCCGCTGTGTTGTAAGTGCTGTACTTTGGAAATGATATGTATATTCAAGTACAGATTTATATTTCAAAGTTATGTTATGAAATTATTTATTCGTTGCGCTGTGAGATTCGTGTTTACTCTGATGTTGCATGTTCTTCTTCTTCTTCTATTCTAAGTTTCTATCTTATCTATCCTTACCCTCTAATTTCTTTCATTAACTACCAGTATTTTGGATTCTTGGATGTTCGATATGTGTTGTATATTGGATAACCAAGATCGACTTTTTCCGGGACGTTACAAAATTATTTTAAATATTCAATATCCACTAAAATTTCTAACATAAAATTTTTAAATTGGTTCCTAAATTCCGGGTTGTTACACCCTTTCTCTGTCGTTCAAAACTACTTCAGCCAACATCAGAGAACCATACCCCCACTCAACCGAAAGTCAACTCCACCGCGCCACCCTACGTTGATCAGAACCCCATCGATCATCGCCAGAACTTGCGCCACCTCGCCCTCTGTAACAACCCAGGTTTTTGAACGATTAGTTTTAAATATTTAGTATCGTTTAAATATTGAATTAATAATATAAAAGATTTTTTATAGTGGATTATCGATCAAATAATAGAAACACGATTTATTTTGATAATCATCGAAATACGAGAACTGAAATAATTCAATTCGAAGATAAAATTGAATCGAAATGGTTCATATGATCAATATATATTCCATTTGAATATAAACGACGATAATAACGATTTATTGTTTTTGAATTTATTTGTTTTTGAATTTAAATTATATTATATTAATTTATTTTGGTTAATATATTTACGTTCAAATTAAATTGTATAATCTATTTCGTTGAATTCAAAATAGCGTTATAACATTATAACGACGGTCGGTACGCTAAAATAGCGGTCCACGATTTTTAATTGTGAACCCCGAGATATTTGATTTTGGATAGGATCGAAATCAAATCGATATCTGTTTAAAAAGAAATAAAAATCTCTTTATTTCAAATCGCATTAAATAGAAATCAAATCGAAATTTATTACACTGTACCTTACCCTACTATTCCTTCCTCCTGAAGCAATCCCTCTTCTATAAATTGTGACGCGCTTCCTTCTGTTTCTCCATTTTTGTGGTTTAGGCAAAGTTAAATGGAAAGCTTCAATGTAAATTAAAATGGCTGCTTCAATTATAAACCGCACCTCTCACCCCTCTTTTCTCTTTAAATTCTGTTCAGCTAAAACGAAATTTAACTTCATCTTTCTGATTCACTCCATCCTTCTGCAAATCGAAGAACAACCGAGCCTCAAAATCAAACAAAGCCGCACCTAAATTCCTCGAATCAAATCGAAGACCACAGTCAGTCCAAGACTCGACGAGCTCGCGGAATCAAGGGCCGCGATGTACGGATCCGAAAGGAAGTTCGAAGGAGGCTGTTGATGCTTACTGGAAGGATGGTGCGAGTCATCTGTGGTGAGGTTGGGACGATGTAGCTCGAGGTGAGGAGTTTCCAGACCATTTTAGTTCGCTTGTTTTGGGTGCGCAATAGTTAATGTCGGGATTTCAATTTATAGTATTTTTCAAACCCACGACAGTAGATCTGGGCGTGCGAATTCTGAAGGATTTCGAAGCACAGAAAAACTGGAGTACGAAGGGGCCGTGTCACTTGCGAGATCTGGAAGCTCGAATGCTGAAACTCGAGCAAGGCCAAAGGATTTTCGTTGATTCAGGAGTGGGGATCCGCGAATTGGAATCGTGAATTGGAGGGGGGTCGGCCTGGAAAACAACGCGATCACAGGGAGGTTCAGGAAGAAGGGCGACCATGTCTGTTTAGTAAAGGAAATAGAGATGCTTGCAAAGCATTCGATGAATTGTCATAATGGAGGATAGCGGTTTTAGGGGCTGATGAAGTGAAGAGAATGGATTTAGGTAATTTAATAAAAATTTTAGTTAATAATTTATTTATTTAGTTAGTCTAGTTTAGTTAAAGAATTAATTAGTGCGTCATAAATATAAATAGAGAATTAATTTAAATAGAGAATTAGTTTGTCATTTATTTAAAGAAAATTAATTTATAAAATCAGTTTATATAAAGAAATTAATTGGTATAGAAATAAAATCCATAGACCAATAGTTAAGTATGCAAATTAATGTTTAACTTGGTTAATTAAAATATATAGGAAAATTAGTTATTCGTTTAAATAGTAAATTTAAATGAATAGATGTTTAACCTGTAAATTTAAATAAAATTATCATAGGTACACGATAAAATTCATTCGAGGCGATTCGAAGCAGTAAGATTTGAATTTCACAGGATATTCGGCAAAGGAAAATCTCGGTGAGTAAATCTCACTCACCTTTTATTTAGAATTATTTTTATTCGTTAAAAATAATTGTTTGATGCTTGTTTGAAATGCTTTCTGGTTGATTTAAAACTATTAGTTATATAGGCTTGTTATTATATATATTGGTTTGGTGATTGGTTGGATTCCCGCAGTTTCATTAGCGGATGCCCGCAGTATCATTAGCGGATGACCCTACGCCCACATAAATAAGTGGATCCCCTTTTATACCGCGATATCCTGCCTCGAAGCAGGATGGGTATTATTTCTGTTGGCTAACGTCTGTGGATGCAGGAAAAACAGGTTGGAGGAATCCAACTGGATTCCTCAAAAATATATTATATGTTTGTTTGTTTGCTTGATTCCATATATTCATATATGACATGTTAGAAATCAAATGATTGAAAATTGGATGATTTGGTTGTTTTAAATATCATTGGGCTAAGTGTTAATTTATTTAAAATATCGTGGTAAGGGGTATTTGAGATTTAAAGGGGAAATTCTATTTTTGAAAAAAATAGAATTTGAATTTTTAAATAGATTTGAAAAATAAACTTGTTGAAAAATAAAACAAATAGTTCTTTTATAAAAGAAGTTATAAATAGTTCTTTTATAAACGCAGTTTATAAATGAAGTAAAAAGAATTATCATTGGATAATTCAAAAATAAAAATATGAGTGTGAAATTAAAAAGGGAAATCTAATTTCCAAAAGTAGAAATATCGATTTCAAAAGGGATTGAAATCAAGACTTGTTTAAAGAACGAATATAGAAAATATAAAGGAATTCAATATAGGATTTGAATATCGGAAGTAAATTGGAATTTGAATAAAGAAGTTTTGAAAATAGATTTGAATATAGAAATTCAAATGAAGTTTTGAAAATAGATTTGAATATAGAAACTCAAATGGAGATTTGAAATAGAATTTGAATTCAAATGGAGATTTGAAATAGGATTTGAATTCCAAGGAATTGAAATAGAATTTGAATTCAAAGGAATTCAAATGGATTTGAATAAAGGAAGTTCAAATGAAAATAAAAATATAGTATTTGGATATAGGTATTCAAACGGAGTTTAAATATAGAATTTGAATATAGAGATTCAAATGGGATTTTTATATAGAAATTGAATAGAAATTCGAAGAGAATTCAAATCTAGATTTTGAATATAGAAATTTAAACAGATATCGAATATAGAAAATTTAAAGGAAATTCAAATATAGAATTTGAATATAGGAATGTGAATAGAATTTGAATATAGGAATGTGAATAGAATTTGAATAAGGGAATTTGAAATAGAGTTCAAATAAGAGGATTTAAGTAAAATTTGAATAATAAAGTAAAAAGGAGTTTGAATATTTGAAATTTCAAAATAGAATTGAATCGGAGTTTGAATATTTGAAATTCAAATAAAATAAATATAGAATTTGAATTCGAAGAGAATTGAATAGGGAATTTGAATGTAGAAGTCAAAAAGGAATTTAAATGGAATTTAAATTATAGAATTTGAATATAGCATTCAAAAGGAAATTTAAACTATGAGATTTAAATATATAGTTTAAATGGAATTTAAAATATGGAATTTGAATATAGGACTCAAATAGAAGTGAAAATTTGAATTTGAATATAGAATTCAAATAAAAGTGAAAATGGAGTTTGAGTGGATTGGAGTTGAATTCATTTTAAACGAAGTTTAACGTTTATATTTATAAATATAATTAAAACGAACTCACCGCAGCGCTGCAGTTCGAAAATTGTCGTTTCGAACTTCAATTGAGTATACATAACTCAATTGAAGTCGGAATTCTTTGAAATAAGAAACGTCAGGACCGATTTGATAATAGTTTTCTAATGGAAGAGAAAAATCTGGATTTTGTCAAATAGATTTTGAGTTCTATCAAAATCAAATTTCCAGAAAAGCAGCGCCAAAATCGTTTTGAAACCATAACGGTTTATTTAATGTTATAAAAGGATTTTAAGCGAAAAAAATCCGAATTTCTATTTAGAAATTTTAGAGTTGAGTTGTAAAATATATGCGAATTCAAGTTGTGTAAATAAATATGATTTTTGAAACAGAAACCAGATTTTTGATTTATTGAATAGAATTAACTAAATTGAATAGAAATTAGTTAATGAGATTTCGAATGGATATTGGGTTTTGAATAAGTAAATTCGATTTGAAAATTTATAATTGAAATCAAAAAGGAAACTAGAATTGAAATTGAAATTCAATTTGGTTATGAGCAAGTTAAATATTTTGATTGAACATGTTATGTATAAACAAAGAAGTGAAATAGGCAAAATAGCTAATTAAAGAATAATTGAGCGAAATTGAATTCAAACGAAAGGATTGAGTTGAATTGAATTGGAAACAGGTGAACAGGTGTTAAACATATATGGGATGGAGTATATGAAGATTTTTATTTATGTGCCCGACAAAAAGGTACACGTTTAAATTCATATATGAGATTTTATGCGCCGTATCGGCAAGCCGCTTGGCTTTTCCTTTTTCTTTTGGATTGGTGAGGGCCACGGGAGGCTATTTGAAATATCCCGATGCTCCTGGTTCAGGGGAGGTTATGGCGAATTTTTCCGGGAATTTAAGGAGATAGAATATTTTTCAGATAATTTGATAGTTTTAAATCAATGTATCGATATATGTAGAATTCGATAAGGAAATGAAATCAAAATAGAGTATTGGAAACAGAAAGGGAAATCTATAAATTGGAAATAGAAAGCGAACTTTATACATGTTTTAAAAATGAATAATTGGATTGTATAGTGTGTTTATTCGAGGTTAGTGGTTTTGCCGTTTTGAAGTTGAGGATGTCTTCAGTTAAGGTCTGAGAGGTAAATTTACCCCAACTTGATTGATTTCATTTTTAATTGATAAATAGCAGAATCCCGCCTCGAAGAGAAGTGTTTGAAAAGAGTTAGTTGAATAAAATATTTTGGGTTGTTGTAACGATGTTTTACACAACATTCGTTTTAAACCCAAGTGATGGAATTTTGGAAATATAAAAGTAAATATTTCCTGAGTATAATTAAAATAGTCGGAATAGAGATAAGTGATTGAAATTGTTTTCAATTGCAAATAGAGACATTTTCTAATATATAGAAAATAAAAGAAGTTAATATTTGGAAACGTTTTCCAAATGACATAAGAGGCAAGATGATTATTGAAAATATTTGGTTAACCAATATTGATAGAGAAAATGGAGAAGTGTAACGACCCAGAAAATCTGAACCAATTTAAAATTTTTAAATTGGCTAAAATAATGGATTTTAAATGTTTAAAATAAATATTTTAAATAATGGCGATGAAAACTGAGTTTGAATCGACAATTGAAAACGAATATAATTAATTATAATTATAAACAAGGCCTGAAATGGCGTGGCAGTTTCAAAAATTGAATTCAAACTTTGTCGGACTGTACCGGGTGCAAAACAATCCGGATTTTAGTGAAACCAAAAATATTTAAATCTGTTAGTGAATATCTTTCTAACGAATCCGACGAATCGAAATTTGATAGCGGGAATCAAAAGATATGTCCAGTTGAAAATTCTGAATAGTCGCTATGGAATTCAGGCCCTTAAAAATGGACATTTTGCAAACGACCTCGGATTTCGATGAAACCACTTTTGTTGGATCCGCAGTGTCAAGTTATTGCTAGGTTTCAAATTTCATAATTTTTCGAATCAATATGTGAGCGTGGCAAAGGAAAACGCGTTTGACCAGTTTCAGTTGATTTTAATCGACTGGAAATTGGCCAATTTTCAAACGGTCTCAGAATTCGATGAAACTAGTTTTGTTAGGACCGTATCGTCAATACGAAGCTAGAAAATATTTTTCGGGAATTTTTCTAGTTAGTATGTGGCCCCGGTAATTTGAAATGTACGTTTAAAATTCAATATAATGATTTAAATGTAAATTCAACGGAAACTGATTGTAACGATCAAATCAGCTAGCGATACATATCCCATTGTGTTCGGAATGGGGGTAATACGCTATACACGACAGTCGGTGGGTCCCATTTCGACTTCGAATAAAAAGTCAACTTTTAAATAGAAATTTAATAATAATAAATATTTATATAAACTCCTTTTCTCTCTCTCTCTCCTCACATTCATTCTCGTCCAAAATAAAAAAAAAGGGGAAAAACCCTAAAACTATCGATCGACGCCCCCTGAAGCATCGCCGCACCACCGGAGCTCCGACGAAGACGAAGACATCGCCGCCCCCCCTCGGTCCAGCTTCCCTCCTCCCAGTGGCGCAACCCCGAAGCCCCCCCAGACCGCACGAGCGCGACGAAGACGAGCCCCCCCTCCTTCGAATTCAAACCACCACCGAAGACCCACCGCCACCTGACGCAAAACCACCCCCTCCTCCTTGTCGAATCAATGTAAGTGTTTTTATTTTATTTTTATTTTTAATTCTGAAAAATACTGTTTTTTTTGGGATTAAATACTGATTTTAAAAGGAAGTAAAAACTGATTTTAAAAGGATGTAAATACTGATTTTTATATAAAGTAAATACTGATTTTTATATAAAGTAAAAACTGATTTTAAAAGGATGTAAATACTGATTTTTATATAAAGTAAAAACTGATTTTAAAAGAAAGTAAAAACTGATTTTAAAAGAAAGTAAAAACTGATTTTAAAAGGAAGTAAAAACTGATTTTAAAAGGATGTAAATACTGATTTTTATATAAAGTAAAAACTGATTTTCGAAAGAGTTTAGAACTGATTTTATTTTAAACTTTAAAAAGAAAAAGGTTTGAGCTTTGGAATAGAAAAGATTTGAACTTTAGAAAGAAAAGATTTGAACTTGGAAAAAAATAAAGATCATATTTTTAAAATAGAAAAGACGGAATTTTTATTAAGTAGAAGAAGTAAGATATGATTTTTATATTTTTAAAGCAATAAAAATATGATTTTTACATTGTAGGAATATTAAAGATATAATCTTTATTTTTGAAAAGGCGGAATCTATATCTTTGAAATTCGATTTTTATATATTGAATAACATAGTAAAAATTCGATTTTTACATATGTAGAGAATACGGGCAACGAAAGCGACAAGAAGGCGAAATAGGCGAAGATTTCTATAAAGGAAGAGTCGTGTTATTGGATAGCTATTGGTGAGATTTCTGATTTAAAAATTATAAATGTGTGAGAATTTCTCACTCTTCAATTTCTTTTTCTTTATATATATGTGTTGAAATAAAAGTGAATTGCTATATATAAATATATATATATATATATATATATATATATATATATATATATATATATACGCCCCTCGTCCACAAACCATGGACGATATTTATTGGTTGAAATTGTTGTGAAAATTGATTGATAGCGAATGATTGTTTGGGATTGTTTGTGATTGATATTGGTTGATAGTGGTTGAAAAATACCCAGTTGTGGTTGAGAAATATTTGGTTGAAACCACATAGGATTAGTTTGTGGAAATGAAATAAATATATACATGCCACCTGCGTGCGAACTAGATGCATGATCCCCATTGTCAAAAACCGCGAGGTTTTAAGGTAGAGCGAGGAGCCGTACTAGGGACGGTCCCGGTTTTAACTACCCTGCCGTTATGCTGCCGAAATTTTGAATAATATTCGTGTGTTTGAATTATTTTCATATGCTTTAACTATATTTATTCATTGAATAGAAAACCTTCATGTGTTGAATTGAAATTCATTCGTTGATTAGAAATTCATGTGTTGAATGGTATTCGCGTTTTAAAATATAAAAATCACATTTTTATCTATATATAGAAACTATAGAAAACATTCATGTGTTGAATTGATATTCATTCGTTGATTAGAAATTCATGTGTTGAATGCTATTCATATTTTGAAATAAAATTGTTTGATAATAAAAATCACCTTTTATCGACTATATGAACTGTGTAAAATAATCTCGTTTTAAAAGAAATTGTTTTATGATAAAAATCCTATTTTTATCACCTATATGAACTATATAGAAAAATAGTGTTTTGAAATAAATTGTTTTACAATAAAAATCACATTTTTATTGTATGCATAAATCGTTGAAATGTGAAGTGTTAAAAATGGCCACTTGTTCAAAATAAACATATGTGAGTTGAAATATTCATTAATTAGCTAATGAAATGATTTGCACCTATTTATGTAACATTAGAATGAGTGGTGTTTTTAAACCAATTAGAAATCAAATATGAAGTTGAATAGAAAATGATAAATGATAAGAACTGTATATATATGTACATGCATATTCATTGAACAGGTTATAGCAAAGGGGCTAGAGAAGAGGAATAAAATTTTGTACCCGACAAATAGGTACACATTTACTGTTTTGTTTGGGTGATGATTTTATGAACCTGTTGGCTAGCCGCTTGGCTTTTTCTTTTTCTTTTTGAGATTAGAAGGACCGGGAAAGCTATTTGCGATTTCCCGATGCTCCCGGTGCAGGGGAGGTTATGGCGAAATTTTCCAAAATTTTAAGGTGTTAGAAAAATATTTGAAGTGGAAACGATATTGAAATTGTTGAATGAACTATATTTATATAATTATATAAATATAAATAAAATTAAAACGAAACGTGGCCGTGCAGTTCGTATTTTGAAACCGTGATTTCAAACGACTAGTACGGGAAATCCGACCATTGGATTTTCCCGAAACCGCAACCGTCGGGTTCGCCTTGGAAATATCTTCCCAACGGCACCAACCTTGTAAAAATCCAACGGTTGGATTGTCTGGAATGTTTAATTCAAATTTGAAGAAAAACAGCGCCAGAAACGATTATATTTATATATATATATATAAATATAATTATATTTAATCGAATAACGACGCTGCAGTTCGTATTTTGAAATCGAAACTTCAAACGATTGTACCGGGAGATCCGACCGTCGGATTTTCCAGAAACTGGAACCGTTGGATTCGTTTTGAAAAGACCTTTCTAATGATGTAAATTTTGTGAAGAACCAACGGTTAGATTTTCAGATATGTGTAAATCAAATCTGAAGAAAAACAGCGCCACGGCCGCTTTATGGCCCGAAGCGTCGTTTTGAATAAATTGGCTATTTTAAAATAAATAAATATAGCGATAAATAGTTATAAAATACCATAAACAATATGGAGTGGAAATAAACTGAATTTGCTTGATTTATGTGATATTTGATGGTTGAATGTGTTTGGTGTGAAAATTACATTAAAGAACAAAATTGGTGTTGTCGAATAATTTAACCATTGAAATAAATCGAATTGAAATTCTAAATATACGTGAATTATTTGAAAAGACCGAGTTAATTCTCATTTCGAATAATTGACTGACGATTGAAATTCGAAGATGAAGACGATGGTCGAAGACCGTAGATCTTCACCTCGTTTGGATGGTAACCGAGGTCCTGATTGGGAGGCATCCCGAAATATGGATAATGAGTGGTGATCGTCCAGACGTACGTGGTGATCGATGGGTTTGCGAGGTATTTAGTGCCTCCGGTTTCATTCAGACCCAGAACGGACTTGTAAATGGACTATGTGTCTGACATTGGAGTTTATTCTGTGTTGACTGATTTCTGTTAAATATACATCTGTTTGGCGGCGGAGAATTTATTCTTTTGCTTAACGCCCTTCTCTGAGACGCACGAGCTCAGAGGTTGTATATCGATGGACATCAGTCGCATGGCATGAATTGCCTGTGTGGCATGCTAAGATGCAGTGATCAGGACTTCTATTGAAAAGCAAAGTCTTGTGGTGATGATCAAAGCACCGCCTGTGTGGCGTAGCTTTGTGTATAACGTGAATTCGCGAGCCTCACACCCCGGTATGAACCTAAAACGGGAGAAGGACCTCAGGGAGGGCATGCGTTTCTTTCTAGCTAGGGTGGTGTCAGTGACCTACCAGCCCTAACATTTATATACTTTTCACCTATGTGGTTGTTGCTGTTGCGAGGCGCCTCGGTTTGATCGGATGATCTGGGTCCGATGGAGTCATTCGTTGGCTCGTTTACGCCCCAAAGGGCGGGGAGACGTAGTGTTCAGGCATAATAATCCACATCGGTGGACCGGCCCTGTCGCTCTAAGGGACAGTTGCGGCTGTTCCTGAGACATGGGCTAGATTGTCTCGAATTCGGTAAGGACTATCTTTTGCCTTGGTTCATGACGGAAATCCAATTTCCAAATACGACATCGTGCGGTTTTGATTGTATATATATATGGCGACATGATATATGGTACCCATGTCGTCTATGATTGATAGTTATGATTTGAAATAGTTTTCAAAACATATAAACACTAGCAATAATATCAAATGCCTTTGTTTATTCGTATCAAGCATATTTTAGCCGTTATAAGGTAAAACTCTATCCTCCGGTTTGCGTTGCATTGTGTGATGGGAACTGAGTCTTATAACGGCTTCATTTTTATAAAAAGCATAGCGATGTTTAAAAGAAAGATTTGTTTTAAAAGCACTGGCAATCCAATGGAGTAAACCCGTTCCACGAAAGTGGCGTGGTCCTGTGATTAGCCAATTATATATGTGTTGAGTGGATTTCTCATACCAGTCCCATGACTGACTCGTAGTTTGTTTCACTTTCAAACTCGGGTGCCCCTTTTTCTACACGGGCAGCCTTGTATTCAGGTTTAGCTGGTTCTTTGTCTGGATAGCTGGAGCTGAAGATGGATTCTATCATTTATTTCTTTTTATGCTGTTCAGCTCCTATTGTACATATTTTGTTTATTTCCGCTGTAGACATTTATGTATAGCTGAACTGTATTTGTACTAAGTAAGATCCTGTATACTGTGTAACTCTGATGATTACTTTTATCTAGTATATTTTATTGTTCATTTCTGGTGTATTTATTTAATTCTGTTCTGCTATTATCTGTTTCTGTGTTATATTCCTAAGATAACCCTGTTTCCGTGAGAACGGGATTTCGGGTCGTCTCATCGTGGTATCAGAGCTTTGGTTAAGCTTAGTTCTGGAATATAACATTTGAACGAACTCGTCAGAAATAGGACCAGTAGTGTTCTAGGACGGATAACTCAATACGGATAGGATCAGCAATATCCTAGTATGAGTATAGCAGAATCAGAACAACTCGTTAGAGATGGGGTCAGAAGTGCCTCAGAACGAGTCGAGAGTAATATGTTTTTAAATAACGTATTTGTGATTATATATATATATAGTCTGGTTTTAGAAATATAATTTTTGAATATATAAAAGATATATATTTGAAAAGTTAAGAAGGTTAAAAACAATTGGATTGGTTGTTGTGTTGTGTGATTGTAGATTTATCAAACCACTTTCGACTTTATTCCTTTTCGGGGACGAAAAGTTTTAAGTGGGGGAGATTGTAACGACCTAGAAAATCTGAACCAATTTAAAATTTTTAAACTGGCTAAAATAATGGATTTTAAATATTTAAAATAAATATTTTAAATAATGGCGATGAAAACTGAGTTTGAATCGACAATTGAAAACGAATATAATTAATTATAATTATAAACAAGGCCTGAAATGGCGTGGCAGTTTCAAAAATTGAATTCAAACTTTGTCGGACTGTACCGGGTGCAAAACAATCCGGATTTTAGTGAAACCAAAAATATTTAAATCTGTTAGTGAATATCTTTCTAACGAATCCGACGAATCGAAATTTGATAGCGGGAATCAAAAGATATGTCCAGTTGAAAATTCTGAATAGTCGCTATGGAATTCAGGCCCTTAAAAATGGACATTTTGCAAACGACCTCGGATTTCGATGAAACCTCTTTTGTTGGATCCGCAGTGTCAAGTTATTGCTAGGTTTCAAATTTCATAATTTTTCGAATCAATATGTGAGCGTGGCAAAGGAAAACGCGTTTGACCAGTTTCAGTTGATTTTAATCGACTGGAAATTGGCCAATTTTCAAACGGTCTCAGAATTCGATGTAACTAGTTTTGTTAGGACCGTATCGTCAATACGAAGCTAGAAAATATTTTTCGGGAATTTTTCTAGTTAGTATGTGGCCCCGGTAATTTGAAATGTACGTTTAAAATTCAATATAATGATTTAAATGTAAATTCAACGGAAACTGATTGTAACGATCAAATCAGCTAGCGATACATATCCCATTGTGTTCGGAATGGGGGTAATACGCTATACACGACAGTCGGTGGGTCCCATTTCGACTTCGAATAAAAAGTCAACTTTTAAATAGAAATTTAATAATAATAAATATTTATATAAACTCCTTTTCTCTCTCTCTCCTCACATTCATTCTCGTTCAAAATAAAAAAAAGGGGAAAAACCCTAAAACTATCGATCGACGCCCCCTGAAGCATCGCCGCACCACCGGAGCTCCGACGAAGACGAAGACATCGCCGCCCCCCCTCGGTCCAGCTTCCCTCCTCCCAGTGGCGCAACCCCGAAGCCCCCCCAGACCGCACGAGCGCGACGAAGACGAGCCCCCCTCCTTCGAATTCAAACCACCACCGAAGACCCACCGCCACCTGACGCAAAACCACCCCCCCTCCTCCTTGTCGAATCAATGTAAGTGTTTTTATTTTATTTTTATTTTTAATTCTGAAAAATACTGTTTTTTTTGGGATTAAATACTGATTTTAAAAGGAAGTAAAAACTGATTTTAAAAGGATGTAAATACTGATTTTTATATAAAGTAAATACTGATTTTTATATAAAGTAAAAACTGATTTTAAAAGGATGTAAATACTGATTTTTATATAAAGTAAAAACTGATTTTAAAAGAAAGTAAAAACTGATTTTAAAAGAAAGTAAAAACTGATTTTAAAAGGAAGTAAAAACTGATTTTAAAAGGATGTAAATACTGATTTTTATATAAAGTAAAAACTGATTTTCGAAAGAGTTTAGAACTGATTTTATTTTAAACTTTAAAAAGAAAAAGGTTTGAGCTTTGGAATAGAAAAGATTTGAACTTGGAAAAAAATAAAGATCATATTTTTAAAATAGAAAAGACGGAATTTTTATTAAGTAGAAGAAGTAAGATATGATTTTTATATTTTTAAAGCAATAAAAATATGATTTTTACATCGTAGGAATATTAAAGATATAATCTTTATTTTTGAAAAGGCGGAATCTATATCTTTGAAATTCGATTTTTATATATTGAATAACATAGTAAAAATTCGATTTTTACATATGTAGAGAATACGGGCAACGAAAGCGACAAGAAGGCGAAATAGGCGAAGATTTCTATAAAGGAAGAGTCGTGTTATTGGATAGCTATTGGTGAGATTTCTGATTTAAAAATTATAAATGTGTGAGAATTTCTCACTCTTCAATTTCTTTTTCTATATATATGTGTGTGGAAATAAAAGTGAATTGCTATATATAAATATATATATATATACGCCCCTCGTCCACAAACCATGGACGATATTTATTGGTTGAAATTGTTGTGAAAATTGATTGATAGCGAATGATTGTTTGGGATTGTTTGTGATTGATATTGGTTGATAGTGGTTGAAAAATACCCAGTTGTGGTTGAGAAATATTTGGTTGAAACCACATAGGATTAGTTTGTGGAAATGAAATAAATATATACATGCCGCCTGCGTGCGAACTAGATGCATGATCCCCATTGTCAAAAACCGCGAGGTTTTAAGGTAGAGCGAGGAGCCGTACTAGGGACGGTCCCGGTTTTAACTACCCTGCCGTTATGCTGCCGAAATTTTGAATAATATTCGTGTGTTTGAATTATTTTCATATGCTTTAACTATATTTATTCATTGAATAGAAAACCTTCATGTGTTGAATTGATATTCATTCGTTGATTAGAAATTCATGTGTTGAATGGTATTCGCGTTTTAAAATATAAAAATCACATTTTTATCTATATATATAAACTATAGAAAACATTCATGTGTTGAATTGATATTCATTCGTTGATTAGAAATTCATGTGTTGAATGCTATTCATATTTTGAAATAAAATTGTTTGATAATAAAAATCACCTTTTATCAACAATATGAACTGTGTAAAATAATCTCGTTTTAAAAGAAATTGTTTTATGATAAAAATCCTATTTTTATCACCTATATGAACTATATAGAAAAATAGTGTTTTGAAATGAATTGTTTTACAATAAAAATCACATTTTTATTGTATGCATAAATCGTTGAAATGTGAAGTGTTAAAAATAGCTACTTGTTCAAAATAAACATATATGAGTTGAAATATTCATTAATTAGCTAATGAAATGATTTGCACCTATTTATGTAACATTAGAATGAATGGTGTTTTTAAACCAATTAGAAATCAAATATGAAGTTGAATAGAAAATGATAAATGATAAGAACTGTATATATATGTACATGCATATTCATTGAACAGGTTATAGCAAAGGGGCTAGAGAAGAGGAATAAAATTTTGTGCCCGACAAATAGGTACACATTTACTGTTTTGTTTGGGTGATGATTTTATGAACCTGTTGGCTAGCCGCTTGGCTTTTTCTTTTTCTTTTTGAGATTAGAAGGACCGGGAAAGCTATTTGCGATTTCCCGATGCTCCCGGTGCAGGGGAGGTTATGGCGAAATTTTCCAAAATTTTAAGGTGTTAGAAAAATATTTGAAGTGGAAACGATATTGAAATTGTTGAATGAACTATATTTATATAATTATATAAATATAAATAAAATTAAAACGAAACGTGGCCGTGCAGTTCGTATTTTTGTAACAACCCGGAAAATGCGAGCCAGTTTGAAATTTTTATTTTGGCAATTTTAGCGAATTCAGATTATTTAAAATGAATTATTTTAAATAATAACGACGAGAAATTTATTTTGAATATAATTCGAACGTATATATTTATACGCGTCGTCGTTAGAATATAAATATTTATATATAATTATAAATAGAATTGAAAATGGCGCGGTAGTTCGATAATTCGATTTCAAACTTCAATTGAATGTACCGGGTGCAAAACAATCCGGATTTTAGTGAAACCAAAAACATTAGGATCTGATTGATAATATCTTTCCAACGAATCCGAAAAATCAAGATTTCATATCAGGAATCGAAAGATATGTCCAGTTGAAAATTCTGAATAGTCGCTATGGAATTCAGGCCCTTAAAAATGGACATTTTGCAAATGACCTCGGATTTCGACGAAACCAGTTTTGTTGGGTCCGTGATGTCAGGTTATTGCTAGATTCCAAATTTCATAATTTTTCGAATCAATATTTGAGCGTGGCAAAGAAAAACGCGTTTGACCAGTTTCAGTTGATTTTAATCGACTGGAAATTGGCCATTTTTCTAACGGTCTCAGAATTCGACGAAACTAGTTTTGTTAGGACCGTATAGTCAATACGAAGCTAGAAAATATTTTTCTGAAATTTTTCTAGTTAGTATGTGACCCCGGTAATTTGAAATGTACGTTCAAATTTGAAAATTAAATGTTTTATACTTTAATTTGCGGGACAACTGACTGAAACAGTCGAATTGGCTAACGAAACATATTCCATTGTGTCTGGGATGGGGGTAATTAGCTAGGGGCGACAGTCATTGGGTTTGGTTTCGAGTTCATACGCAAAAACCTACTTTAATGAATTAAATAATAATAATAATAATAATAATAATAAAAAAAAAAAAAAACAAACTTCTCCCTCCTTAAAACACTCTGGCCCCCCCCCCCCCGTCCATTCATTTCAAACAGAACAGAAAAAAAAAAAAGAAAAAAAAAAAAAAGAAAGGGCGACAGGGGGGCGGAGCGCCGCCCCACCATCCACCGCGCCGCCTCCCTCTCGCACAGTTCCCCCCCCCTTCATCTCCGCCCTGCTCCGACGCGAGACCCTCAAGCCCGACCCCCCCCCTCCAGGCGCCAGGCGCCGCGAAACCCACAACCGCCCCCCCAGGAGCTGCTCCGACCACCCTCCGCCACGAGCCCCCCCCACTGACGAACGGAGAAGCCTCCCCCCTGTAAGTCCCCTTTCTGTTTTTTTTATTTTTATTATTTACTTTTTCTGTTTTTTTTAGTAATTTAAAACTAATTTTTTTTAAAGTAATTTAAAACTGATTTTGTAAAATTATAAAAATAAAAACTGATTTGGTTTTAAAATAAGAATAGCATGGTTTCTAACATATAAAAATATGATTTTTATATGATTAATAGAAATATAAAAATATGAATTTTACATATATGATTTTTGATTTTTGGAAAAATAAGTTTCTGTGATTGTAAAGAAATTTAAAAGGTTTAAGAAGATTTTTGTTTTTAAGAGGTTTAAAAAGATTTGAATTTTTAAAAGGTAAAAGATTTGAATTTTTAAAAGGTAAAAGGATTTGAACTTTAAAAAGTAAAAGAAAAGATTAGATCTTTGAAATGGAAAAGGCGGAAACTTTGAAATAAAAATTCGATTTTTATATATTGAACTTTGAAATAAAAATTCGATTTTTATGTATTGAACTTTGAAATAAAAATTCGATTTTTATATATTGAACTTTGAAATAAAAATTCGATTTTTATATATTGAACTTTGAAATAAAAATTCGATTTTTATATATTGAACTTAGAAATAAAAATTCGATTTTTATATATATAGTGGCCTTGGGCAACGAAGGTGACAAAAAGGCGAAACGACGAAGACTTCTGCAAAAGAAGAGCCGTGGAGCTAGGATAGCTATAGGTGAGAACTTCTCACTCTTAATTCTCCTTTTCTAGTTATATATATATACTAGGATGCAGACGGTGCTTAGTAGCACCCGACACCCGTCCACAGACCATGGACTTGTTTGTTTGACTGTTTGGTGATTGATTGTGATATTGGTTTGAATGTGGTTTGTGGTGTGAAAAATCGAATCGATAAATTGGTTAGGATTAGACGTGCGCCGTTATAAGGCGAAGGAGTAAGGCTAGGTTAGACCCTTACTCCAAAGTTTGTGGTTTGCATAACGAATTGATTTGATTGATGTGTGAATGGCGTGGGCCTTCACTAGACCGGGGATAAGGCTAGGCCTTGTCCCGTTTCTAGTATCGTGCCGTTATGCCGCCGAAATTTTCTAAAATAAGTTAGAAAAATAAAAATAGCATTTTATTTAACGAATGAACTGAATATAAATTCATATGTTAAAATAAAATGTGTTATCGTTAAAAATATAATTTTTAACGTGAATGTGAATAAATAAATATTCATTTACAAACCAGACGGTTTGTTTATGTACACCTATTTGAATGACGTTGATTGGGTCGATAAATTTTACACATCGCCTAACTGCACAAATAAAATATGTGTTTGATTGTTTGAAACCCCACACGGGTGTTAGGATGAAATTTGAAGTTCACTCATCCTGATTTATTAAATATGTCGATCGATTGATTGACAAGCTGCTATAAGCGTTAAATGTCTATATTTGATGCTTATACAGTGTAGTGCACTTTGGTTGATGGTTGATTATTCATCGTTGTTGATATATACATGTGTTGTAGAAAATCCATATAATTAACATTATATGGTAATTGATTGGGCCTCATTCCAGTTTCGAGAAAAAAAGAAATATTTGAAATAGAAATATTTGAAATAGAAATATTTGAAATAGAAATATTTGAAATAGAAATATTTGAAATAGAATATTTGAAAATAGAAATATGTGAAGCCGTGAGGATTAGATTGACGCCATTTTGACGTGAACGATATTTATATCGATTTTATTCATTTTAAAATGAATATTGAAACGTGATTTCGAAATCGAATATTTTGAAATGAATTGAATTGAAAACGATTTCGAAATGAATTGAATTGAAAACGATTTCGAAATGAATTGAATTGAAAACGATTTCGAAATGAATTGAATTGAAAACGATTTCGAAATGAATTGAATTGAAAACGATTTCGAAATGAATTGAATTGAAAACGATTTCGAAATGAATTGAATTGAAAACGATTTCGAAATGAATTGAATTGAAAACGATTTCGAAATGAATTGAATTGAAAACGATTTCGAAATGAATTGAATTGAAAACGATTTCGAAATGAATTGAATTGAAAACGAATTCGAATTGAATTGAAAGCGAATTGAAATGAATTCAAATTGAATTGAAATTTGAATTGAATAGAAATGAATTTTGAAACGAATTTATAAAGAAGAATTCAATTTTGATTTGAATTGAAAAGGAAGTTGAAATTGCTTTTGAAACGAATTTAAAACCATTTATATAATTCGTTTTAAATAGTAATCGACGAAATATATATTATATATATAATATAATGGCCTGAATAGAACGCGCCGCGCTGCGGCAGTTCGCGAATTTCGACCATTTGTTTCAAACGGACATTACGGGAGATCCGACCGTCGGATTCTCCTAAAACCGGAACCGTTGGGTTCGTATCGAAAAGAGCTTTCTAATGAATGTTAGAAATTTGAAATCTAACGGTTGGATTTGGAGATACGTCCAAATCAAATTCGAAAAAGGTCGCTGTAAGTGCAGTTCGATGGCCGTTAATGGAAATCGACCGTACGGGCCTTGATAAAATTATTAAAAATAGTAATAATTTGTGTAAAATCATAAGAAATGATTTGTGAAAGTTTGGGATGAAAAACTCCATATTTGAAAAGATAAAAATAGATTTTTATCGAAATGAACTAGTTTTGAACTAGAATTATAATTCTATTTATTTTTAAATAAATAAATTGAATTTGAAATGGTTTTGAAAATAACCAAAATTTCCAATGATTGCATTGGAGTGGATTTGAATCGAAATTGTCTTCGGAATATTTCGATGTTGGAATTCGTGATATTACAGGTGTTGTTATGGAAATTTGAAAGATATATATGTATATCGTTATTTCCAATACGACATTTGTTAATCGTAGAATTTGATATTGAATATAGGCCGATATAGTTTCTATTCAGAGCCTTGTATTGAATATCGAATGTGATTTGGGTTTGTCGTGAATGGTGTCTTCACTAACACTGTTCTTGAACCCAGTTGAGAAAAGATTAAATCTTTTTATTTAGATTTAATGAAGTGTACCAATTAAATGATATTTAATTGGAATTGAATTGGTATTGATTTTTGGGTTTATCGTGAACAGTGTTTTAAATAACACTTGTTCTTTAACCCGATAATTAATCGAATGTGATTTGGGTTTGTCGTGAATGGTGTCTTCACTAACACTGTTCTTGAACCCAGTTGAGAAAAGATTAAATCTTTTTATTTAGATTTAATGAAGTGTACCAATTAAATGATATTTAATTGGAATTGAATTGATATTGATTTTTGGGTTTATCGTGAACAGTGTTTTAAATAACACTTGTTCTTTAACCCGATAATTAATCGAATGTGATTTGGGTTTGTCGTGAATGGTGTCTTCACTAACACTGTTCTTGAACCCAGTTGAGAAAAGATTAAATCTTTTTATTTAGATTTAATGAAGTGTACCAATTAAATGATATTTAATTGGAATTGAATTGGTATTGATTTTTGGGTTTATCGTGAATAGTGTTTTAAATAACACTTGTTCTTTAACCCGATAATTAATGGAATGTGATTTTGGGTTTATCGTGAATCGTGTTTTTAAATGACACTGATTCTTTAACCCAGATAATGATTAAAACTAAGTGGAGTTTTAATGAATCTTTAATTAGATTGAAAGGATCGAGAATGGAGTATCACCAGTTTTGCTCCAGGCGATAGTTAAATCTTTAATTAGATTTGAACGTGAAATTTAGAAACTAACTGTCGGTTAGCCAAGCAGAATGGTTTTCTGGATATTGATCTGATGTTGGTTTCGGCCTTCGGGGTTAATATTTGGGGAATTATTCTCTTGATTAATTTACGGTTAGTGACTAATGAACTGGAATGAGGCGTATGTTGTGTTTGTGTAACACTTACTTAAAATATACGCGAGTTATTCGGAAAGACCGGGTTTATCCCATTCTGAATAACTGATACGACGATAAGTCGAAGATGAAGACGATGGTCGAAGACCGGAAGTCTTCACGTCGTTTGGGTGATAACTGATGATCTTGATTGGGCTGTACACCCAAGAAGATGGAAACAGTTAGTGATCGTCCAGACGTACTTGGAGATCGATGGATATGCGGGGTACTAGGTGCCTCCGGTTTCGTTCAGACCCAGAACGGACTTGTAAATGGACTGTGTGTCTGACATCGGATTTCATTCTGTGTGACTGATATCGGTTGCATAGGATGGTTTGCCTGTGTGGCATGCTAAGATGCAAATGATCAAGGCTTCTGTTGAAAAGCAAAGTCTTGTGGTGATGATCAAAGCACGGCCTTTGTGGCGTAGCTTTGTGTAACGTTTACCTCGCGTGTTTCACACCAGGTATGAACCAAAAACGGGAGACGGACCTCAGGGAGGACTTGCGTTTCTTTCTAGCTAGAAGTGGCGTCAGTGGTTTTACACGCCCTGACGAGTTTGACTTATGTGGTTGTTGCTGTTGCGAGGCGCCTCGGTTATATCGGTTTCGGCCGAATGCATTCTGGTCGGCTGACGGACCAGACTTACACCCCATAGGGTGGGGAGACGTATTGTTCAGGCATAATAATCCACTCCGTGTGGACCGGCCCTGACGATCCAAGGCTTGCCTGCGCGCTTGCCTGAGACATGGGCTAGATTGTCTCGAATCGGTTGAGGACTATCTTTTGCCTCGGTTCATAGATGGAAACCCAATTTCCAAATACGAGACTTTGCGATTTTGATTGTATAACCTATATATGGCGACATAGTGGTATGGGGCATTCATGCCGCCTATGATTGATACTTATGATTTGAAGTGTTTTATACACTATGCACTTATAATAGTATCAAATGATTTGTTTTAAACGTATCAAGCATTCTTTGGCTGTTATAAGGGAAAACCCTATCCTCGACTGCGTTGCATTGTGTGATGGGACCTGGGTCTTATAACAGCTTCATTTTTCTTTATTTAGCATTGCGCTGTTCGTTTTATGCACTGGTATTCTTGGGAGGAAACCCGTTCCGTGTTATACGGCGTGGTCCCTTGATTTACCTAACTTTAAAATAAAGAATTAATAACTGTTTTAGTTCTCACACCAGTCACATGACTGACCTGGAGTTTATTGTTTTAACCTAAACTCTGGGTGCCCCTATTTTCGACACGGGCAGCTAGTAGTTTTGGTTTTGCAGATTTATATTCACAGGATCCTGGTTTACAGCTGGAACGATATCCGGAAAGCTTTGTATCCGTATATCTCATTCTAGTTGTGTATTGTATTATTTTCCGCTGCTATGTATTTAAATGTAATTTAAATCTCTGATATTTCTGTGTAATATTCATTTATACTCTGTAAATTCTTGTAATCTGATGCATTGTTGTAATATACAATGAAATGTTCTTCTGTATGCGTTCTGTTTTGTCGTGTTCTCAAACGATAGGGCGTTTCGAACGGTCTGGGTCGGTTTAGCGACTGGTTCGGACCGAGCGAAGTACCTTGCCGTCACATTTGGTATCAGAGCTTTGGTTTACAAAGCTCAGAGAACAAGACACATTAGAACCATACGAAAGAATTCATCAGATATTGGATTAGTAAAATCCAATGGGAATGACTCGTTAGAGATGGGATCAGTAGTATCCTAGAACGAGTGTGAAGAGTAAATTTTTAAAGTGAAAACAAATTTTTGTTTTGAAAATTTAAATCAATTATTCGTATTTGATTATCTATTTATATTGAGTTGGACAGTCCAGTATATAAAGATTTTGCATATACGCCTTGCAAACGTGTATTTGAAATTTTAATATACTGGATAGATATAGAATCACATTCTAGACACCCGGAGATGGTTCTGATGATTGATCGATCATCATCAGAATCTATGTTCGTGTTTTGAAGATGTGATATTTATATATTTCCTATTGATTGGTGTGAGAACCAAAATTAGATAGGGCTTATTGTTGTGATTTGGCATCAAAAAAAATCTGATTTTTGTATATGTATCAAAATTATGAATTTGAAGCTCTAATTCACTAATTGATTGATGTTTGTGTAGTTTGTTCATTTGTTTGCTAATTTTGAACCATTTAGCCTAATTGAACCGAATATTGTGTTGTATTGAAATTTGGTTGCATTTGCTTGCATATACTTGTACTTACATTGAACAGGTCATAGCAAGGAGGCTAGAGCCAGAGAATAAAATTTGTTTGCCCGACAAATAGGTACATGTTTACTACATAATTTCCTGTTTTGTTTGGGTGATGATGATTTTATGAGCCTATTGGCTAGCCGCTTGGCTTTTTCTTTTTCTTTTTGAGATCTGAAGGACCGGGGAAGCTATTTGAAATTCCCCGATGCTCCCGGTGCAGGGGAGGTTATGGCGAAATTTTTCAAAAATTTAGGGTGTTAGCCAAATTTTTGAAATTTAGAAAATTCTCAGAAACTAAAGAGTTGGAGAATGGAAGCCTGAACGAGCGTAGAGTTGAATGATCAAACCACTTTCGACTTTGTTCCTTTTCGGGGACGAAAAGTTTTAAGTGGGGGAGATTGTAACAACCCGGAAAATGCGAGCCAGTTTGAAATTTTTATTTTGGCAATTTTAGCGAATTCAGATTATTTAAAATGAATTATTTTAAATAATAACGACGAGAAATTTATTTTGAATATAATTCGAACGTATATATTTATACGCGTCGTCGTTAGAATATAAATATTTATATATAATTATAAATAGAATTGAAAATGGCGCGGTAGTTCGATAATTCGATTTCAAACTTCAATTGAATGTACCGGGTGCAAAACAATCCGGATTTTAGTGAAACCAAAAACATTAGGATCTGATTGATAATATCTTTCCAACGAATCCGAAAAATCAAGATTTCATATCAGGAATCGAAAGATATGTCCAGTTGAAAATTCTGAATAGTCGCTATGGAATTCAGGCCCTTAAAAATGGACATTTTGCAAATGACCTCGGATTTCGACGAAACCAGTTTTGTTGGGTCCGTGATGTCAGGTTATTGCTAGATTCCAAATTTCATAATTTTTCGAATCAATATTTGAGCGTGGCAAAGAAAAACGCGTTTGACCAGTTTCAGTTGATTTTAATCGACTGGAAATTGGCCATTTTTCTAACGGTCTCAGAATTCGACGAAACTAGTTTTGTTAGGACCGTATAGTCAATACGAAGCTAGAAAATATTTTTCTGAAATTTTTCTAGTTAGTATGTGACCCCGGTAATTTGAAATGTACGTTCAAATTTGAAAATTAAATGTTTTATACTTTAATTTGCGGGACAACTGACTGAAACAGTCGAATTGGCTAACGAAACATATTCCATTGTGTCTGGGATGGGGGTAATTAGCTAGGGGCGACAGTCATTGGGTTTGGTTTCGAGTTCATACGCAAAAACCTACTTTAATGAATTAAATAATAATAATAATAATAATAATAATAAAAAAAAAAAAAAACAAACTTCTCCCTCCTTAAAACACTCTGGCCCCCCCCCCCGTCCATTCATTTCAAACAGAACAGAAAAAAAAAAAAGAAAAAAAAAAAAAAGAAAGGGCGACAGGGGGGCGGAGCGCCGCCCCACCATCCACCGCGCCGCCTCCCTCTCGCACAGTTCCCCCCCCCTTCATCTCCGCCCTGCTCCGACGCGAGACCCTCAAGCCCGACCCCCCCCCTCCAGGCGCCAGGCGCCGCGAAACCCACAACCGCCCCCCCAGGAGCTGCTCCGACCACCCTCCGCCACGAGCCCCCCCCACTGACGAACGGAGAAGCCTCCCCCCTGTAAGTCCCCTTTCTGTTTTTTTTATTTTTATTATTTACTTTTTCTGTTTTTTTTAGTAATTTAAAACTAATTTTTTTTAAAGTAATTTAAAACTGATTTTGTAAAATTATAAAAATAAAAACTGATTTGGTTTTAAAATAAGAATAGCATGGTTTCTAACATATAAAAATATGATTTTTATATGATTAATAGAAATATAAAAATATGAATTTTACATATATGATTTTTGATTTTTGGAAAAATAAGTTTCTGTGATTGTAAAGAAATTTAAAAGGTTTAAGAAGATTTTTGTTTTTAAGAGGTTTAAAAAGATTTGAATTTTTAAAAGGTAAAAGATTTGAATTTTTAAAAGGTAAAAGGATTTGAACTTTAAAAAGTAAAAGAAAAGATTAGATCTTTGAAATGGAAAAGGCGGAAACTTTGAAATAAAAATTCGATTTTTATATATTGAACTTTGAAATAAAAATTCGATTTTTATGTATTGAACTTTGAAATAAAAATTCGATTTTTATATATTGAACTTTGAAATAAAAATTCGATTTTTATATATTGAACTTTGAAATAAAAATTCGATTTTTATATATTGAACTTAGAAATAAAAATTCGATTTTTATATATATAGTGGCCTTGGGCAACGAAGGTGACAAAAAGGCGAAACGACGAAGACTTCTGCAAAAGAAGAGCCGTGGAGCTAGGATAGCTATAGGTGAGAACTTCTCACTCTTAATTCTCCTTTTCTAGTTATATATATATACTAGGATGCAGACGGTGCTTAGTAGCACCCGACACCCGTCCACAGACCATGGACTTGTTTGTTTGACTGTTTGGTGATTGATTGTGATATTGGTTTGAATGTGGTTTGTGGTGTGAAAAATCGAATCGATAAATTGGTTAGGATTAGACGTGCGCCGTTATAAGGCGAAGGAGTAAGGCTAGGTTAGACCCTTACTCCAAAGTTTGTGGTTTGCATAACGAATTGATTTGATTGATGTGTGAATGGCGTGGGCCTTCACTAGACCGGGGATAAGGCTAGGCCTTGTCCCGTTTCTAGTATCGTGCCGTTATGCCGCCGAAATTTTCTAAAATAAGTTAGAAAAATAAAAATAGCATTTTATTTAACGAATGAACTGAATATAAATTCATATGTTAAAATAAAATGTGTTATCGTTAAAAATATAATTTTTAACGTGAATGTGAATAAATAAATATTCATTTACAAACCAGACGGTTTGTTTATGTACACCTATTTGAATGACGTTGATTGGGTCGATAAATTTTACACATCGCCTAACTGCACAAATAAAATATGTGTTTGATTGTTTGAAACCCCACACGGGTGTTAGGATGAAATTTGAAGTTCACTCATCCTGATTTATTAAATATGTCGATCGATTGATTGACAAGCTGCTATAAGCGTTAAATGTCTATATTTGATGCTTATACAGTGTAGTGCACTTTGGTTGATGGTTGATTATTCATCGTTGTTGATATATACATGTGTTGTAGAAAATCCATATAATTAACATTATATGGTAATTGATTGGGCCTCATTCCAGTTTCGAGAAAAAAAGAAATATTTGAAATAGAAATATTTGAAATAGAAATATTTGAAATAGAAATATTTGAAATAGAAATATTTGAAATAGAATATTTGAAAATAGAAATATGTGAAGCCGTGAGGATTAGATTGACGCCATTTTGACGTGAACGATATTTATATCGATTTTATTCATTTTAAAATGAATATTGAAACGTGATTTCGAAATCGAATATTTTGAAATGAATTGAATTGAAAACGATTTCGAAATGAATTGAATTGAAAACGATTTCGAAATGAATTGAATTGAAAACGATTTCGAAATGAATTGAATTGAAAACGATTTCGAAATGAATTGAATTGAAAACGATTTCGAAATGAATTGAATTGAAAACGATTTCGAAATGAATTGAATTGAAAACGATTTCGAAATGAATTGAATTGAAAACGATTTCGAAATGAATTGAATTGAAAACGATTTCGAAATGAATTGAATTGAAAACGATTTCGAAATGAATTGAATTGAAAACGAATTCGAATTGAATTGAAAGCGAATTGAAATGAATTCAAATTGAATTGAAATTTGAATTGAATAGAAATGAATTTTGAAACGAATTTATAAAGAAGAATTCAATTTTGATTTGAATTGAAAAGGAAGTTGAAATTGCTTTTGAAACGAATTTAAAACCATTTATATAATTCGTTTTAAATAGTAATCGACGAAATATATATTATATATATAATATAATGGCCTGAATAGAACGCGCCGCGCTGCGGCAGTTCGCGAATTTCGACCATTTGTTTCAAACGGACATTACGGGAGATCCGACCGTCGGATTCTCCTAAAACCGGAACCGTTGGGTTCGTATCGAAAAGAGCTTTCTAATGAATGTTAGAAATTTGAAATCTAACGGTTGGATTTGGAGATACGTCCAAATCAAATTCGAAAAAGGTCGCTGTAAGTGCAGTTCGATGGCCGTTAATGGAAATCGACCGTACGGGCCTTGATAAAATTATTAAAAATAGTAATAATTTGTGTAAAATCATAAGAAATGATTTGTGAAAGTTTGGGATGAAAAACTCCATATTTGAAAAGATAAAAATAGATTTTTATCGAAATGAACTAGTTTTGAACTAGAATTATAATTCTATTTATTTTTAAATAAATAAATTGAATTTGAAATGGTTTTGAAAATAACCAAAATTTCCAATGATTGCATTGGAGTGGATTTGAATCGAAATTGTCTTCGGAATATTTCGATGTTGGAATTCGTGATATTACAGGTGTTGTTATGGAAATTTGAAAGATATATATGTATATCGTTATTTCCAATACGACATTTGTTAATCGTAGAATTTGATATTGAATATAGGCCGATATAGTTTCTATTCAGAGCCTTGTATTGAATATCGAATGTGATTTGGGTTTGTCGTGAATGGTGTCTTCACTAACACTGTTCTTGAACCCAGTTGAGAAAAGATTAAATCTTTTTATTTAGATTTAATGAAGTGTACCAATTAAATGATATTTAATTGGAATTGAATTGGTATTGATTTTTGGGTTTATCGTGAACAGTGTTTTAAATAACACTTGTTCTTTAACCCGATAATTAATCGAATGTGATTTGGGTTTGTCGTGAATGGTGTCTTCACTAACACTGTTCTTGAACCCAGTTGAGAAAAGATTAAATCTTTTTATTTAGATTTAATGAAGTGTACCAATTAAATGATATTTAATTGGAATTGAATTGATATTGATTTTTGGGTTTATCGTGAACAGTGTTTTAAATAACACTTGTTCTTTAACCCGATAATTAATCGAATGTGATTTGGGTTTGTCGTGAATGGTGTCTTCACTAACACTGTTCTTGAACCCAGTTGAGAAAAGATTAAATCTTTTTATTTAGATTTAATGAAGTGTACCAATTAAATGATATTTAATTGGAATTGAATTGGTATTGATTTTTGGGTTTATCGTGAATAGTGTTTTAAATAACACTTGTTCTTTAACCCGATAATTAATGGAATGTGATTTTGGGTTTATCGTGAATCGTGTTTTTAAATGACACTGATTCTTTAACCCAGATAATGATTAAAACTAAGTGGAGTTTTAATGAATCTTTAATTAGATTGAAAGGATCGAGAATGGAGTATCACCAGTTTTGCTCCAGGCGATAGTTAAATCTTTAATTAGATTTGAACGTGAAATTTAGAAACTAACTGTCGGTTAGCCAAGCAGAATGGTTTTCTGGATATTGATCTGATGTTGGTTTCGGCCTTCGGGGTTAATATTTGGGGAATTATTCTCTTGATTAATTTACGGTTAGTGACTAATGAACTGGAATGAGGCGTATGTTGTGTTTGTGTAACACTTACTTAAAATATACGCGAGTTATTCGGAAAGACCGGGTTTATCCCATTCTGAATAACTGATACGACGATAAGTCGAAGATGAAGACGATGGTCGAAGACCGGAAGTCTTCACGTCGTTTGGGTGATAACTGATGATCTTGATTGGGCTGTACACCCAAGAAGATGGAAACAGTTAGTGATCGTCCAGACGTACTTGGAGATCGATGGATATGCGGGGTACTAGGTGCCTCCGGTTTCGTTCAGACCCAGAACGGACTTGTAAATGGACTGTGTGTCTGACATCGGATTTCATTCTGTGTGACTGATATCGGTTGCATAGGATGGTTTGCCTGTGTGGCATGCTAAGATGCAAATGATCAAGGCTTCTGTTGAAAAGCAAAGTCTTGTGGTGATGATCAAAGCACGGCCTTTGTGGCGTAGCTTTGTGTAACGTTTACCTCGCGTGTTTCACACCAGGTATGAACCAAAAACGGGAGACGGACCTCAGGGAGGACTTGCGTTTCTTTCTAGCTAGAAGTGGCGTCAGTGGTTTTACACGCCCTGACGAGTTTGACTTATGTGGTTGTTGCTGTTGCGAGGCGCCTCGGTTATATCGGTTTCGGCCGAATGCATTCTGGTCGGCTGACGGACCAGACTTACACCCCATAGGGTGGGGAGACGTATTGTTCAGGCATAATAATCCACTCCGTGTGGACCGGCCCTGACGATCCAAGGCTTGCCTGCGCGCTTGCCTGAGACATGGGCTAGATTGTCTCGAATCGGTTGAGGACTATCTTTTGCCTCGGTTCATAGATGGAAACCCAATTTCCAAATACGAGACTTTGCGATTTTGATTGTATAACCTATATATGGCGACATAGTGGTATGGGGCATTCATGCCGCCTATGATTGATACTTATGATTTGAAGTGTTTTATACACTATGCACTTATAATAGTATCAAATGATTTGTTTTAAACGTATCAAGCATTCTTTGGCTGTTATAAGGGAAAACCCTATCCTCGACTGCGTTGCATTGTGTGATGGGACCTGGGTCTTATAACAGCTTCATTTTTCTTTATTTAGCATTGCGCTGTTCGTTTTATGCACTGGTATTCTTGGGAGGAAACCCGTTCCGTGTTATACGGCGTGGTCCCTTGATTTACCTAACTTTAAAATAAAGAATTAATAACTGTTTTAGTTCTCACACCAGTCACATGACTGACCTGGAGTTTATTGTTTTAACCTAAACTCTGGGTGCCCCTATTTTCGACACGGGCAGCTAGTAGTTTTGGTTTTGCAGATTTATATTCACAGGATCCTGGTTTACAGCTGGAACGATATCCGGAAAGCTTTGTATCCGTATATCTCATTCTAGTTGTGTATTGTATTATTTTCCGCTGCTATGTATTTAAATGTAATTTAAATCTCTGATATTTCTGTGTAATATTCATTTATACTCTGTAAATTCTTGTAATCTGATGCATTGTTGTAATATACAATGAAATGTTCTTCTGTATGCGTTCTGTTTTGTCGTGTTCTCAAACGATAGGGCGTTTCGAACGGTCTGGGTCGGTTTAGCGACTGGTTCGGACCGAGCGAAGTACCTTGCCGTCACAATTTTGAAACCGTGATTTCAAACGACTAGTACGGGAAATCCGACCATTGGATTTTCCCGAAACCGCAACCGTCGGGTTCGCCTTGGAAATATCTTCCCAACGGCACCAACCTTGTAAAAATCCAACGGTTGGATTGTCTGGAATGTTTAATTCAAATTTGAAGAAAAACAGCGTCAGAAACGATTATATATATATATATATATATATAAATATAATTATATTTAATCGAATAACGACGCTGCAGTTCGTATTTTGAAATCGAAACTTCAAACGATTGTACCGGGAGATCCGACCGTCGGATTTTCCCGAAACTGGAACCGTTGGATTCGTTTTGAAAAGACCTTTCTAATGATGTAAATTTTGTGAAGATCCAACGGTTAGATTTTCATATATGTGTAAATCAAATCTGAAGAAAAACAGCGCCACGGCCGCTTTATGGCCCGAAGCGTCGTTTTGAATAAATTGGCTATTTTAAAATAAATAAAAATAGCGATAAATAGTTATAAAATACCATAAACAATATGGAGTGGAAATAAACTGAATTTGCTTGATTTATGTGATATTTGATGGTTGAATGTGTTTGGTGTGAAAATTACATTAAAGAACAAAATTGGTGTTGTCGAATAATTTAACCATTGAAATAAATCGAATTGAAATTCTAAATATACGTGAATTATTTGAAAAGACCGAGTTAATTCTCATTTCGAATAATTGACCGACGATTGAAATTCGAAGATGAAGACGATGGTCGAAGACCGTAGATCTTCACCTCGTTTGGATGGTAACCGAGGTCCTGATTGGGAGGCATCCCGAAATATGGATAATGAGTGGTGATCGTCCAGACGTACGTGGTGATCGATGGGTTTGCGAGGTATTTAGTGCATCCGGTTTCGTTCAGACCCAGAACGGACTTGTAAATGGACTGTGTGTCTGACATTGGAGTTTATTCTGTGTTGACTGATTTCTGTTAAATATACATCTGTTTGGCGGCGGAGAATTTATTCTTTTGCTTAACGCCCTTCTTTGAGACGCACGAGCTCAGAGGTTGTATATCGATGGACATCAGTCGCATGGCATGAATTGCCTGTGTGGCATGCTAAGATGCAGTGATCAGGACTTCTGTTGAAAAGCAAAGTCTTGTGGTGATGATCAAAGCACCGCCTGTGTGGCATAGCTTTGTGTATAACGTGAATTCGCGAGCCTCACACCCCGGTATGAACCTAAAACGGGAGAAGGACCTCAGGGAGGGCATGCGTTTCTTTCTAGCTAGGGTGGTGTCAGTGACCTACCAGCCTTGACATTTATATACTTTTCACCTATGTGGTTGTTGCTGTTGCGAGGCGCCTCGGTTTGATCGGACGATCCGGGTCCGATGGAGTCATTCGTTTGCTCGTTTACGCCTCAAAGGGCGGGGAGACGTAGTGTTCAGGCATAATAATCCACATCGGTGGACCGGCCCTATCGCCCCAAGGGGCAGTTGCGGCTGTTCCTGAGACATGGGCTAGATTGTCTCGAATTCGGTAAGGACTATCTTTTGCCTTGGTTCATGACGGAAATCCAATTTCCAAATACGACATCGTGCGGTTTTGATTGTATATATATATGGCGACATGATATATGGTACCCATGCCGTCTATGATTGATAGTTATGATTTGAAATAGTTTTCAAAACATATAAACACTAGCAATAATATCAAATGCCTTTGTTTATTCGTATCAGGCATATTTTAGCCGTTATAAGGTAAAACTCTATCCTCCGGTTTGCGTTGCATTGTGTGATGGGAACTGAGTCTTATAACGGCTTCATTTTTATAAAAAGCATAGCGATGTTTAAAAGAAAGATTTGTTTTAAAAGCACTGGCAATCCAATGGAGTAAACCCGTTCCACGAAAGTGGCGTGGTCCTGTGATTAGCCAATTATATATGTGTTGAGTGGATTTCTCATACCAGTCCCATGACTGACTCGTAGTTTGTTTCACTTTCAAACTCGGGTGCCCCTTTTTCTACACGGGCAGCCTTGTATTCAGGTTTAGCTGGTTCTTTGTCTGGATAGCTGGAGCTGAAGATGGATTCTATCATTTATTTCTTTTTATGCTGTTCAGCTCCTATTGTACATATTTTGTTTATTTCCGCTGTAGACATTTATGTATAGCTGAACTGTATTTGTACTAAGTAAGATCCTGTATACTGTGTAACTCTAATGATTACTTTTATCCAGTATATTTTATTGTTCATTTCTGGTGTATTTATTTAATTCTGTTCTGCTATTATCTGTTTCTGTGTTATATTCCTAAGATAACCCTGTTTCCGTGAGAACGGGATTTCGGGTCGTCTCAAGAAGTGATTTAATTAATGAATATTAATTAAAGAGCCCAGTGATTTGTTTGATATGTTGGATGAACACTTGTTTTTATTCGATAGTTAAATCACAGACTATCGAAGTTTTTACCATCGTTGTCAATATGGAGAGACCGGTTGGATTATTATCCGTGAACCACTCTGTATTGGCAGTAGCGTTGCGAATCAGATTATTTGAAGATAATCGAAGATGGAGTGACGTGCAAGGGCTTTTTCTATAAATAGAAATTGTGCCTTCGGTTTCGTTCAATCCCAGAACGAACGTAAATGGACGAATGTCTGACAGAGTATTTCCAATGATCGCAGGAGTTGGTATGTATAAATATATATGGTTGCAACGGATTTATTCCCTTAGCATAACACCTAGAATATTTGTGCAAATCAATTAGTGATTAACGGATCTGACAATGTGTCATTCAAAGTGATGGTGCTATCAATGAATGACAAGTGATCGTAGCCTCAAGCCTCAACAACTGGGAAATGACAAAAATCGGGCAGGCATCATGGCTATGTGGGTCGCTCCCATTAGGATGTATAATCACCTATCTAGAGTTTCATTTAATTTCTTATTCTATTCGATGCTGTCCCATTCGGGAGACGGTTGCTGATCCCAACCGTTGGTGATATACATTCGATACACTCAAGCGAAATGAGTGGTCGCTCATGTGTGGGCCGGGTTGCAAGACGTTCTTGTTGAACCCCAGTGTATCGCCTCTAGAGTACATTGATCGGAAGGTGGTTCCATACCTTGTCATGTTGGAAATCCAATCTCCAATAAGCGCCATGCGTTTTTTTGATTTTATACTTTGTATGTGGAGCGTGAGATGCAAGCGTTCTGCTATTTGGTTATTTACTTGATGTAGACATTATTATAATATCACTGGATTTTCGTATCAAAGTGTTTTGGGTTATAGTAAGGTAAAAACCGTCCATGTTTATGTGTGGGCTGGTCTTACTATTATCTTTCTTTTGAAAGGATTTTAAAAGTTAAACAAATGATTGGAGTTTACTCACACCAGTCCCACGACTGACCCAGAGTTTATTTTGTTTTGTTTTCCCTAAACTCTTGGGTGCCCAAATTTGTACGGGCAGTCAAGTAGTCGGGATTTCACAGATTCAATTGGAGGAGCTGGAAGCAGGAGGCTTCACCAGTTAGCTGTAGATTATCGTATTTCCGCTGTGTACTATGTTGTATCTGGAAATAGGTGTTTATAACTGTTCCAGAAATGACTGTTGTGCTCTGATGATGGTATGTATATAAAGTTACTGATTTGTATTTCAAAAGTTATGTTATATAATATATTTTATTCGTTCCGCTGTGAGTTTGTGATCTTCGTTTTTCTTCTATTCTAATATTTCTTTCTTCTATTTCTCATCCTCTAACTTCTTTCTAATAATGATTCATATTTCTGTGCAATTTGGGTTAGACCTGTGGTGTTATCAGTCAACTCAGATAGTACGGATTTGCGGGTCGTTACAGTTGGTATCAGAGCTTAGGTTGGGCGAATACCTAGGCTTGTGTGGCTTGTGCTCATTTGAGATAGGGTCAGTAGTACCCTAGAATGAGTTGAGTCTATATATACGAGAGCGCGTATTTGTAAATTGATATAAAAATTATTTTATATTGTGTTGGCTAGTATGTTGAGTGGTTTACGAATTCTGATCGAAAAGTGGGACGCCACAAAGTCGATAGGAATTTCTAAACATTTGAACAGAAGATTGAACACAATATTGTTTTAAAGTGGGTAAATGAAATTATTTTACCTAAAATTCTATTTTGATATAGAAAGAATAATTTTTTAAATTATTATAATATATGGATGTGTTGGTTTTTAATATTATAATCAAATGAGATTATAAGAAATGAAACGGTTATATATAACCAAAATTAAATTGTATATGAATAAGATATACAAACGAGATGAATTAAAATTGGGTTCAGAATTAGAATTAAGAATTTAAATCCTGGGGGATTTGGAAAATATTTTCGAAGTATATTAAAAGGATATAGCTTTTTTTTGAAAAGACTGTTTGAATAAAAATCATTTTTAGATGGGTTTTGAAATTGTTTAAGCACTGAACTCACTTTAGTGGCTGGAAAATAATTCTGATGATGACTGCAACTTCATCAGTGTTCATGTTCAAGTCTCTAAGTGATGGATTGCTACCGTAGAAAAGTTTTCGATGAAAATTTGTTGAAGGAAAACAAATTGGTTTGAAAATTCAAATGTTTTGAATTTGAGATGGGAATAAATATATGTATATATTTATGTGATTTCAAAAGGATTTGGAATAGAAACCCGGGAATTTGAATTCTGGAATTTAATTTAACTTAAACAAGTGAAATGAATCAAAGTGAATAAATTGAATCAAAATCAACTTGAATGAATTAGAATGCATATGAAAGAAAACCAAAAGTTTTGGTTGAATTAAATTTGTTGAAATATGAGAAGTTGAGTTTCAACATAAGTGAGATTTTGAAAAGTAATGGATTTGTACCATTTTCCTACCTTAGCAATTTCGAGGACGAAATTATTTTAAGGGGGGAAGAATGTAACAACCCAGGTTTTTGAACGATTAGTTTTAAATATTTAGTATCGTTTAAATATTGAATTAATAATATAAAAGAATTTTTATAGTGGATTATCGATCAAATAATAGAAACACGATTTTTTTTGATAATCATTGAAATACGAGAACTGAAATAATTCAATTCGAAGATAAAATTGAATCGAAATGGTTCAGATGATCAGTATATATTCTATTTGAATATAAACGACGATAATAACGATTTAATGTTGAAGAATTTATTTGTTTTTGAATTTAAATTATATTATATTAATTTATTTTGGTTAATATATTTACGTTCAAATTAAATTGTATAATCTATTTCGTTGAATTCAAAATAGCGTTATAACATTATAACGACGGTCGGTACGCTAAAATAGCGGTCCACGATTTTTAATTGTGAACCCCGAGATATTTGATTTTGGATAGGATCGAAATCAAATCGATATCTGTTTAAAAAGAAATAAAGATCTCTTTATTTCAAATCGCATTAAATAGAAATCAAATCGAAATTTATTACATTGTACCTTACCCTACTATTCCTTCCTCCTGAAGTAATCCCTCTTCTATAAATTGTGACGCGCTTCCTTCTGTTTCTCCATTTTTGTTGTTCAGGCAAAGTTAAATGGAAAGCTTCAATGTAAATTAAAATGGCTGCTTCAATTATAAACCGCACCTCTCACCCCTCTTTTCTCTTTAAATTCTGTTTAGCTAAAACGAAATTTAACTTCATCTTTCTGATTCACTCCATCCTTCTGCAAATCGAAGAACAACCGAGCCTCAAAATCAAATAAAGCTGCACCCAAATTCCTCGAATCAAATCGAAGACCACGGTCAATCCAAGACTCGACGAGCTCGCGGAATCAAGGGCCGCGATGTACGGATCCGAAAGGAAGTTCTAAGGAGGCTGTCGATGCTTACTGGAAGGATGGTGCGAGTCATCTGTGGTGAGGTTGGGACGATGTAGCTCGAGGTGAGGAGTTTCCAGACCATTTTAGTTCGCTTGTTTTGGGTGCGCAATAGTTAATGTCGGGATTTCAATTTACAGTATTTTTCAAACCCGCGATAGCAGATCTGGGCGTGCGAATTCTGAAGGATTTCGAAGCACAGAAAAACTGGAGTACGAAGGGGCCGTGTCACTTGCGAGATCTGGAAGCTCGAACGCTGAAACTCGAGCAAGGCCAAAGGTTTTTCGTTGATTCAGGAGTGAGGATCCACGAATTGGAATCGTGAATTGGAGGGGGGTCGGCCTGGAAAACAACGCGATCATAGGGAGGTTCAGGAAGAAGGGCGACCATGTCTGTTTAGTAAAGGAAATAGAGATGCTTACAAAGCGTTCGATGAATTGTCTTAATGGAGGATAGCGGTTTTAGGGGCTGATGAAGTGAAGAGAATGGATTTAGGTAATTTAATAAATTTTTTAGTTAATAATTTATTTATTTAGTTAGTCTAGTTTAGTTAAAGAATTAATTAGTGTGTCATAAATATAAATAGAGAATTAATTTAAATAGAGAATTAGTTTGTCATTTATTTAAAGAAAATTAATTTATAAAATCAGTTTATATAAAGAAATTAATTGGTATAGAAATAAAATCCATAGACTAATAGTTGAGTATCCAAATTAATGTTTAACTTGGTTAATTAAAATATATAGGAAAATTAGTTATTCGTTTAAATAGTAAATTTAAATGAATAGATGTTTAACCTGTAAATTTAAATAAAATTATCATAGGTACACGATAAAATTCATTCGAGGCGATTCGAAGCAGTAAGATTTGAATTTCACAGGACATTCGACAAAGGAAAATCTCGGTGAGTAAATCTCACTCACCTTTTATTTAGAATTATTTTTATTCGTTAAAAATAATTGTTTGATGCTTGTTTGAAATGCTTTTTGGTTGATTTAAAACTATTAGTTATATAGGCTTGCTATTATATATATTGGTTTGGTGATTGGTTGGATTCCCACAGTTTCATTAGCGGATGGCCGCAGTATCATTATCGGATGAACCTACGCCCACATAAATAAGTGGATCCCCTTTTATACCGCGATATCCTGCCTCGAAGCAGGATGGGTATTATTTCTGTTGACTAACGTCTGTGGATGCAGGAAAAACAGGTTGGAGGAATCCAACTGGATTCCTCAAAAATATATTATATGTTTGTTTGTTTGCTTGATTCCATATATTCATATATGACATGTTAGAAGTCAAATGATTGAAAATTGGATGATTTGATTGTTTTAAATAACACTGGGATAAGTGTTAATTTATTTAAAATATCGTGGTAAGGGGTATTTGAGATTTAAAGGGGAAATTCTATTTTTGAAAAAAATAGAATTTGAATTTTTAAATAGATTTGAAAAATAAACTTGTTGAAAAATAAAACAAATAGTTCTTTTATAAAAGAAGTTATAAATAGTTCTTTTATAAATGCAGTTTATAAATGAATTAAAAAGAATTATCATTGGATAATTAAAAAATAAAAATACGAGTGTGAAATTAAAAAGGGAAATCTGATTTCCAAAAGTAGAAATATCGATTTCAAAAGGGATTGAAATCAAGACTTGTTTAAAGAATGAATATAGAAAATATAAAGGAATTCAATATAGGATTTGAATATCGGAAGTAAATTGGAATTTGAATAAAGAAGTTTTGAAAGTAGATTTGAATATAGAAATTCAAATGAAGTTTTGAAAATAGATTTGAATATAGAAACTCAAATGGAGATTTGAAATAGAATTTGAATTCAAATGGAGATTTGAAATAGGATTTGAATTCCAAGGAATTGAAATAGAATTTGAATTCAAAGGAATTCAAATGGATTTGAATAAAGGAGGTTCAAATAAAAATAAAAATATAGTATTTGGATATAGGTATTCAAACGGAGTTTAAATATAGAATTTGAATATAGAGATTCAAATGGGATTTTTATATAGAAATTGAATATAGAAATTCGAAGAGAATTCAAATCTAGATTTTGAATATAGAAATTTAAACAGATATCGAATATAGAAAATTTAAAGGAAATTCAAATATAGAATTTGAATATAGGAATGTGAATAGAATTTGAATATAGGAATGTGAATAGAATTTGAATAAGGGAATTTGAAATAGAGTTCAAATAAGAGGATTTAAGTAAAATTTGAATAATAAAGTAAAAAGGAGTTTGAATATTTGAAATTTCAAAATAGAATTGAATCGAAGTTTGAATATTTGAAATTCAAATAAAATAAATATAAAATTTGAATTCGAAGAGAATTGAATAGGGAATTTGAATGTAGAAGTCAAAAAGGAATTTAAATGGAATTTAAATTATAGAATTTGAATATAGCATTCAAAAGGAAATTTAAACTATGAGATTTAAATATATAATTTAAATGGAATTTAAAATATGGAATTTGAATATAGGACAAAAATAGAAGTGAAAATTTGAATTTGAATATAGAATTCAAATAAAAGTGAAAATGGAGTTTGAGTGGATTGGAGTTGAATTCATTTTAAATGAAGTTTAACGTTTATATTTATAAATATAATTAAAACGAACTCACCGCAGCGCTGCAGTTCGAAAATTGTCGTTTCGAACTTCAATTGAGTATACATAACTCAATTGAAGTCGGAATTCTTTGAAACAAGAAACGTCAGGACCGATTTGATAATAGTTTTCTAATGGAAGAGAAAAATCTGGATTTCGTCAAATAGATTTTGAGTTCTATCAAAATCAAATTTTCAGAAAAGCAGCGCCAAAATCGTTTTGAAACCATAACGGTTTATTTAATGTTATAAAAGGATTTTAAGCGGAAAAAAATCCGAATTTCTATTTAGAAATTTTAGAGTTGAGTTGTAAAATATATGCGAATTCAAGTTGCGTAAATGAATATGATTTTTGAAACAGAAACCAGATTTTTGATTTATTGAATAGAATTAACTAAATTGAATAGAAATTAGTTAATGAGATTTCGAATGGATATTGGGTTTTGAATAAGCAAATTCGATTTGAAAATTTATAATTGAAATCAAAAAGGAAACTAGAATTGAAATTGAAATTCAATTTGGTTATGAGCAAGTTAAATATTTTGATTGAACATGTTATGTTTAAACAAAGAAGTGAAATAGGCAAAATAGCTAATTAAAGAATAATTGAGCGAAATTGAATTCAAACGAATGGATTGAGTTGAATTGAATTGGAAACAGTGAACAAGTGTTAAACAGATATGGGATGGAGTATATGAAGATTTTTATTTATGTGCCCGACAAAAAGGTACACGTTTAAATTCATATATGAGATTTTATGCGCCGTATCGGCAAGCCGCTTGGCTTTTCCTTTTTCTTTTGGATTGGTGAGGGCCACGGGAGGCTATTTGAAATATCCCGATGCTCCTGGTGCAGGGGAGGTTATGGCGAATTTTTCCGGGAATTTAAGGAGATAGAATATTTTTCAGATAATTTGATAGTTATAAATCAATGTATCGATATATGTAGAATTCGATAAGGAAATGAAATCAAAATAGAGTATCGGAAACAGAAAGGGAAATCTATAAATTGGAAATAGAAAGCGAACTTTATACATGTTTTGAAAATGAATAATTGGATTGTATAGTGTGTTTATTCGAGGTTAGTGGTTTTGCCGTTTTGAAGTTGAGGATGTCTTCAGTTAAGGTCTGAGAGGTAAATTTACCCCAAATTGATTGATTTCATTTTTAGTTGATAAATAGCAGAATCCCGCCTCGAAGAGAAGTGTTTGAAAAGAGTTAGTTGAATAAAATATTTTGGGTTGTTGTAATGATGTTTTACACAACATTCGTTTTAAACCCAAGTGATGGAATTTTGGAAATATAAAAGTAAATATTTCCTGAGTATAATTAAAATAGTCGGAATAGAGATAAGTGATTGAAATTGTTTTCAATTGCAAATAGAGACATTTTCTAATATATAGAAAATAAAAGAAGTTAATATTTGGAAACGTTTTCCAAATGACATAAGAGGCAAGATGATTATTGAAAATATTTGGTTAACAAATATTGATAGAGAAAATGGAGAAGTGATTTAATTAATGAATATTAATTAAAGAGCCCAGTGATTTGTTTGATATGTTGGATGAACACTTGTTTTTATTCGATAGTTGAATCACAGACTATCGAAGTTTTTACCATCGTTGTCAATATGGAGAGACCGGTTGGACTATTATCCGTGAACCACTCTGTATTGGCAGTAGCGTTGCGAATCAGATTATATGAAGATAATCGAAGATGGAGTGAAGTGCAAGGTCTTTTTCTATAAATAGAAATTGTGCCTTCGGTTTCGTTCAATCCCAGAACGAACGTAAATGGACGAATGTCTGATAGAGTATTTCCGATGATCGCAGGAGTTGGTATGTATAAATATATATGGTTGCAACGGATTTATTCCCTTAGCATAACACCCAGAATATTTGTGCAAATCAATTAGTGATTAACGGATCTGACAATGTGTCATTCAAAGTGATGGTGCTATCAATGAATGACAAGTGATCGTAGCCTCAAGCCTCAACAACCGGGAAATGACAAAAATCGGGCAGGCATCATGGCTATGTGGGTCGCTCCCATTAGGATGTATAATCACCTATCTAGAGTTTCATTTAATTTCTTATTCTATTCGATGCTGTCCCATTCGGGAGACGGTTGCTGATCCCAACCGTTGGTGATATACATTCGATACACTCAAGCGAAATGAGTGGTCGGTCATGTGTGGGCCGGGTTGCAAGACGTTCTTGTTGAACCCCAGTGTATCGCCTCTAGAGTACATTGATCGGAAGGTGGTTCCATACCTTGTCATGTTGGAAATCCAATCTCCAATAAGCGCCATGCGTTTTTTTGATTTTATACTTTGTATGTGGAGCGTGAGATGCAAGCGTTCTGCTATTTGTTTATTTACTTGATGTAGACATTATTATAATATCACTGGATTTTCGTATCAAAGTGTTTTGGGTTATAGTAAAGTAAAAACCGTCCATGTTTATGTGTGGGCTGGTCTTACTATTATCTTTCTTTTGAAAGGATTTTAAAAGTTAAACAAATGATTGGAGTTTACTCACACCAGTCTGAGACGTCCCGAAATCCCGTTCAGACGGAAACAAGGGTTATCTTTGGAATATAACACAGAAACAGATAATAGCAGAACAGAATTAAATAAATACACCAGATAATGAACAATAGAATATACTGGATAAAAGTAATCATCAGAGTTACACAGTATACAGGATCTTACTTAGTACAAATACAGTTCAGCTATACATAAATGTCTACAGCGGAAATAAACAAAATATGTACAATAGGAGCTGAACAGCAAAAAAAAAAAGAAATAAATGATAGAATCCATCTTCAGCTCCAGCTATCCAGAAAAAGAACCAGCTAAACCTGAATACAAGGCTGCCCGTGTAGAAAAAAGGGGCACCCGAGTTTGAGAGTGAAACAAACTACGAGTCAGTCATGGGACTGGTATGAGAAATCCACTCAACACATATATATAATTTGGCTAATCACAGGACCACGCCACTTTCGTGGAACGGGTTTACTCCATTGGATTGCCAGTGCTTTAAAACAAATCTTTCTTTTAAACATCGCTATGCTTTTTATAAAAATGAAACCGTTATAAGACTCAGTTCCCATCACACAATGCAACGCAAACCGGAGGATAGAGTTTTTCCTTATAATGGTCAAAATATGCTTGATACGAATAAAACAAAGGCATTTGATATTATTGCTAGTGTTTATATGTTTGAAAACAATTTCAAATCATAACTATCAATCATAGACGGCATGGGTACCATATATCATGTCGCCATATATATATACAATCAAAACCGCACGATGTCGTATTTGGAAATTGGATTTCCGTCATGAACCAAGGCAAAAGATAGTCCTTACCGAATTCGTGACTCTCTAGCCCGAGCCACAGGATCAGAACGCATCAACCCTTTAGATCGTCAGGGCCGGTCCACCGATGTGGATTATTATGCCTGAACACTACGTCTCCCCGCCCTTTGGGGCGTAAACGAGCCAACAAATGATTCCATCGGACCCGGATCGTCCGATCAAACCGAGGCGCCTCGCAACAGCAACAACCACATAGGTGAAAAGTATATAAATGTCAGGGCTGGTAGGTCACTGACACCACCCTAGCTAGAAAGAAACGCAGGCCCTCCCTGATGTCCTCTCCCGTTTTAGGTTCATACCGGGGTGTGAGGCTCGCGAATTCACGTTATACACAAAGCTACGCCACACAGGCGGTGCTTTGTTCATCACCACAAGACTTTGTTTTTCAACAGAAGCCCTGATCACTGCATCTTAGCATGCCACATAGGCAATTCATGCCATGCGACTGATGTCCATCGATATACAACCTCTGAGCTCGTGCGTCTCAGAGAAGGGCGTTAAGCAAAAGAATAAATTCTCCGCCGCCAAACAGATGTATATTTAACAGAAATCAATCAACACAGAATAAAATCCAATGTAAGACACACAGTCCATTTACAAGTCCGTTCTGGGTCTGAACGAAACCGGAGGCACTAAATACCTCGCAAACCCTTCGATCACCACGTACGTCTGGACGATCACCACTCATTATCCATATCTCGGGATGCCTCCCAATCAGGACCTCGGTTACCATCCAAACGAGGTGAAGATCTCCGGTCTTCGACCATCGTCTTCATCTTCAAATTTCAGTCGTCGGTCGATTATTTGAAATGAGAATTAACTCGGCCTTTTCAAATAATTCACGTATATTTAGAATTTCAAATCAATTTATTTCAATGGTTAAATTATTCGACAACACCAATCGTGTTCTTTTAATGTAATTTTCACACCAAACACATTCAACCATCAAAAGCCACATAAATCGAGCAAATTCAGTTTATTTCCATTCCATATCGCTTATGATATTTTATAACTATTTATCGCTATTTTTTATTTATTTTAAAATAGCTAATTTATTCAAAACGACGATTCGGGCCATAAAGCGGCCGTGGCGCTGTTTTTCTTCAGATTTGATTTACACATATCTGAAAATCAAACCGTTGGATCTTCACAAAATTTACATCATTAGAAAGGTCTTTTCAAAACGAATCCAACGGCTCCAGTTTCGGGAAAATCCGACGGTCGGATCTCCCGGTACAATCGTTTGAAGTTTCGATTTCAAAATACGAACTGCAGCGTCGTTATTCGATTAAATAAAATTATATTTATATTTATAAATAAATATAATCGTTTCTGGCGCTGTTTTTCTTCAGATTTGAATTAAACATTCCAGACAATCCAACCGTTGGATTTTTACAAGGTTGGTGCCGTTGGAAAGATATTTCCAAGGCGAACCCGAGGGTTGAGGTTTCGGGAAAATCCAATGGTCGGATTTCCCGTACTAGTCGTTTGAAATCACGGTTTCAAAATACGAACTGCACGGCCTCGTTTCGTTTTAACTTTATTTATATTTATATATTTATATAAATATAGTTCATTCAATGATTTCCATATCGTTTTCACTTCAAATATTTTTCTAACACCTTAAAATTTTGGAAAATTTCGCCATAGCCTCCCCTGCACCGGGAGCATCGGGAAATCGCAAATAGCTTTCCCGGTCCTTCTAATCTCAAAAAGAAAAAGAAAAAGCCAAACGGCTAGCCAACAGGCTCATAAAATCATCACCTAAACAAAACGGTAAATGTGTACCTATTTGTCGGGCACAAAATTTTATTCCTCTCCTCTAGCCCCTTTGCTATAACCTGTTCAATGAATATGCATGTACATATATATACAGTTCTTATCATTTATCATTTTCTATTCAACTTCATATTTGATTTCTATTTGGTTTAAAAACACCATTCATTCTAATGTTACATAAATAGGTGCAAATCATTTCATTAGCTAATTAATGAATATTTCAACTCATATATGTTTATTTTGAACAAGTGGCTATTTTTAACACTTCACATTTCAACGATTTATGCATACAATAAAAATGTGATTTTTATTGTAAAACAGTTCGTTTCAAAACGCTATCTTTCTATATAGTTCAAGTTGGTGATAAAAATGGGATTTTTATCATAAAACAATTTCTTTTAAAACGAGATTATTTTACACAGTTCATATAGTCGATAAAAGGTGATTTTTATTATCTAACAATTTATTTCAAAATATGAATTCCATTCAACACATGAATTTCTAATCAACGAATGAATATCAATTCAACACATGAATGTTTTCTATAGTTTTTATGTATAGATAAAAGGTGATTTTTACATTTTAAAACGCGAATACCATTCAACACATGAATTTCTAATCAACGAATGAATATCAATTCAACACATGAAGGTTTTCTATTCAATGAATAAATATAGTTTAAGCATATGAAAATAATTCAAACACACGAATATTATTCAAAATTTCGGCAGCATAACGGCAGGGTAGTTAAAACCGGGACCGTCCCTAGTACGGCTCCTCGCTCTACCTTAAAACCTCGCGGTTTTTGACAATGGGGATCATGTATCTAGTTCGCACGCAGGCGGCATGTATATATTTATTTCATTTCCACAAACTAATCCTATGTGGTTTCAACCAAATATTTCTCAATCACAAATGGGTATTTTTCAACCACAATCAACCAATATCAATCACAAACAATCCCAAACAATCATTCGCTACCAATCAATTTTCACAACAATTTCAGCCAATAAATATCGTCCATGGTTTGTGGACGAGGGGGCGTATATATATATAAATTTATATATAGCAATTCACTTTTATTTCAACAAATATATATAATTGAAAAAGAAATTGAAGATTGAGAAATTCTCACCAAAAGCTATCCAATACTACTACTCTTCCTTTATAGAAATCTTCGCCAATCTCGCCTTTTGTCGCTTCGTTGCCCGTTTCCTCTACATATGTAAAAATCGAATTTTTACTATGTTATTCAATATATAAAAATCGAATTTTGACTTCGCTATTCAATATATAAAAATTATATTTTTAATATTCCTATGATGTAAAAATTATATTTTTATTACTTTAAAAATATAAAATCATATCTTACTTCTTCTACTTAATAAAAATTCCGTCTTTTCTATTCTAAAAATATGATCTTTTCTATCCTAAAAATCTGATCTTTTCTATTTTAAAGTTCAAACCTTTCTCTTTTTAAAGTTTAAATCTTTTTCTATTCTAAAGCTTACATCTTATTCTTTTTAAAGTTCTAATCTTTTTTTCTTTTTAAAGTTTAAATTAAAAATCAGTTTTTAAATCTGTAAAAAATCAGTTTTAACTTCTTTAAAAATCAGTTTTAACTTCTTAAAAAATCAGTTTTAACTTCTGAAAAAATCAGTTTTAACTTCTTTAAAAATCAGTTTTAACTTCTTAAAAAAATCAGTTTTAACTTCTAAAAAAAATCAGTTTTAACTTCTTAAAAAAATCAGTTTTTCAGAATTTAAAAATAAAAATAAAAATAAAAATAAAAACACTTACATTGCTCTGCGAAGAAGGGGGGAGGGAAAGAAGACGTCGGCGGCAGGAGGCGGAGCAGGCGAAGCGAAGGGTGGAGCGAGGCACGGCGGGCTTGGGTCTGGTGGCGTCGCGATGCTTCGGGGGGGCTCACGATTGGTTCAGGGGGAGGTCTTCGGGAGTTGCGCCGCTGGGATGAGGAGTTGGTGAAGCGGAGGGTGGAGCAAGGCACGGCGGGCTTGGGTCTGGTGTCGCCGTCGATAGCTTTAGGGTTTTCTCTTTTTTTTTTTTTTCGAATCGGTCAGAAAGAAAGTGAGGAGAGAGAGAGAGAAGGGTTTATATAAATTATTATTATTATTAAATTTCTATTTAAAAGTTGACTTTTTATTCGAAGTCGAAATGGGGCCCACCGACTGTCGTTCCTAGCGTTTTACCCCCATTCCGAACACAATGGGATATGTATCGTAAGCTGATTCGATTGTTTCGAATAGTTTCCGTTGAATTTACATTTAAATCCTTATGTTGAATTTTAAACGTACATTTCAAATTACCGGGGTCACATACTAACTAGAAAAATTCCAGAAAAATATTTTCTAGTTTCCTATTGACGATACGGTCCTAACAAAACTAGTTTCGTCGAATTCTGAGACCGTTTGAAAAATGGCCAATTTCCAGTCGATTAAATTCAACAGAAACTGGTCAAACGCGTTTCCTTTTGCCACGCTCACATATTGATTCGAAAAATTATGAAATTTGAAACCTAGCAATAACTTGACACTACGGATCTAACAAAAGTGGTTTCATTGAAATCCGAGGTCGTTTGCAAAATGTCCCTTTTTAAGGGCCTGAATTCCATAGCGACTATGCAGAATTTTCAACTGGACATATCTTTTGATTCCCGCTATCAAATTTCGATGGGTCGGATTCGTTGGAAAGATATCATCAATTAGATCCTAACGTTTTTGGTTTCACTAAAATCCGGATTGTTTTGCACCCGGTACAGTCAATTGAAGTTTGAAATCGAATTATCGAACTACCGCGCCATTTTCAATTCTATATATAATTATAATTAATTATATTCGTTTTCAAATGTCGATTCAAACTCAGTTTTCATCGCCATTATTTTAAATATTTATTTTAAATATTTAAAATCCATTATTTTAGCCAATTTAAAAATTTTAAATTGGTTCAGATTTTCTGGGTCGTTACACAGTCCCATGACTGACCCAGAGTTTATTTTGTTTTGTTTTCCCTAAACTCTTGGGTGCCCAAATTTGTACTGGCAGTCAAGTAGTCGGGATTTCACAGATTCAATTGGAGGAGCTGGAAGCAGGAGGCTTCACCAGTTAGCTGTAGATTATCGTATTTCCGCTGCGTACTATGTTGTATCTGAAAACAGGTGTTTATAACTGTTCCAGAAATGACTGTTGTGCTCTGATGATGGTATGTATATAAAGTTACTGATTTGTATTTCAAAAGTTATGTTATATAATATATTTTATTCGTTCCGCTGTGAGTTTGTGATCTTCGATTTTCTTCTATTCTAATATTTCTTTCTTCTATTTCTCATCCTCTAACTTCTTTCTAATAATGATTCGTATTTCTGTGCAATTTGGGTTGGACCTGTGGTGTTATCAGTCAACTCAGATAGTACGGATTTGCGGGTCGTTACACCCTCTGCCTACGCCTTGAACGACGTTCCACTCGCCGGTCCACCCTGCTTGCAATCCCACTTCGAACAATGCTCATTTGAGCATAGAAATCGAGCATAAAATCCCATGAAACCCGGTATTGTCCGTTGATTAAATCGATCTCATAGTGCTGTACATTTTTCTAATTATAAATTTTGAATAACCATGTTTGGGTTTAGAAAATTTAAGGATCGAATTTTTGATTATTTCGGCCTTTGATCGCAAAGAGAGGTGGCATCCTAATAGGAGAATGAATCAGGGTTTTCCAGGATTTTATAGAATATATATATATATATAATTAAATTAATATTTAATTCATAATTTCTCCAATACGGCTCTGAACTCTAAACAAACCCCAACGACTGTCGCTTCCAACCAAATACCCTCATTACAAACATAATGGGATATGTTTCATAAGCCAATTCGGCTGTTTTGATCAGTTTTTATCAAAATTAAAATATAATTCAATATAACGTTCAATATTAAATTCCGACGCACATATTAATTTGCCACGGCCACATACTGACTCCAAAATTTATGAAATTTGAAATCTCGCCATGTTTTGACAATACGGTCCTAATAAAATTAATTTCGTTGAATTTGGAGATCGTTTGAAAAATGGCCTTTTTAACTGGCTTATTTAATTCAATTGAATTTACCAAACGCGTTTAAATTTACTACGCTCACATACTAATTCCAAATGACTTGAATTTTTAAACTCGACAATAAGTTGACGTTCCGGATCCAACTAAAGAGGTTTCGTCTAAAACGGAGGTCGTTTGCAAAATGTCTATTTTTAAGGGTTATATATATAATATTAGAATATTAAATAAATTCCATAGCGACTACTCTGAATTTTAATTTGATAATAACTTACAATTTATAATATGAAATCTCAATTTCCTACATTGGTTAGAAAGATATGATTAATTAGATCCTAACGTTTCTTGTTTTACTGAAATCTGATTTATTCTGAATTTTATACATTCATTAAAACATCAAAACCAAAATTTCAAACTACCGTGCCATTTCGAGTTTGTTTTATTTAAATTTTAAATTTATACGTTCTTTCTTCGATTTAAAAAAAATTTAAATCGCTAATTCTCAAAATAAATCATTTAAAATCTTTAAAATCCATTAAAATCAATTAAAAGTAAATTTTAAATTGGTTTCAAAAATACGGGTTGTTACAATCTCGTTCACTTAAAAACCTTTCGTCCTCGAAAAGGAAGAAGGAACCAAAGGTCATTTACTTAGCTAACTTAACCTTCGCTTGACTCAAGATCTTCAAATTTTCAGTTTCTAAGAACTTTCTAATTTCTCAAAATTTGGCTAACGCCTTAACTTTTCGAAAATTTTCGCCATAACCTCCTTTGTATGGGTTGATCGGTAAAACCACAACTTGCCTCACAGGGCCTTCATCTATCAAAAATAAAAATAAAAAAGCCAAGTGGCTAGCCAATCGGTTCATAAAATCATCAAACCCAATAAATACCGTAAATATTTACCTATTTGTCGGCCATACAATTTTATTCCTCTTCATAGCTTCCATGCTATGACCTATTCATTATATATACATGTACATATATCCAATTCCAATCAATTTTCAATTCAGTTCCATATTTGATTGGATTTGGCTTAATTCACCTTTCATTTTCTTATTGGTTTTATTATTCCAATATTTTATTAGTTTAAATTAATAATCACATATCACAATCAACAATCAATTTTTTAATTAGCTTTTCAAATGTATAAATTTAATATACTCAAAAATAATATTTTCAAGGCCAAATAACAAACATTAAACTCAAACTAAGTTTAGTTCTCACACCAGTCAATTGGAAACATCCAACCCAATAAATACAGTAAATATGTACCTATTTGTCGGCCATACAATTTTATTCCTCTTCTTAGCTTCCATGCTATGACCTATCCATTATATATATACGTACGTATATCCAATTCCAATCAATTTTCAATTCAGTTCCATATTTGATTCGATTTGGCTTAATTCACCTTTCATTTTCTTATTGGTTTTATTATTCCAATATTTTACTAGTTTAAATTAATAATCACATATCACAACCAACAGTCAACTTGTTAATTAGCTTTTCAAATATATAACTTTAATATACTCAAAATTGATATTTTCAAGGCCAAATCACAAACATTAAACTCTAACTAAGTTTTAGTTCTCACACCAGTCAATTGGAAATATATAGATATCCCACTTTCGAAACTCGAACATAAATGTCGATGATGTCATGACAATCATCAGAATCATTTCCGGCAATTAGAGTGTGATTCTATATCAATCCAGCATATTTGAAACTTCGAATATACGTTTTGTAACAAGCTGGAAAATCTGAGCCAATTTAAAATTTTTATTTTGGCAATTTTAGTAAATTATGAATATTTAAAATGAATTATTTTAACTAGTAACGACGAGTAATTTGATTTGAATATAATTAGAAAGTATATATTTATTTGAATCGTCGTTTGAATATAAATATTTATTTTTAATTATTAAAGGAATTGAAAATGGCGCGGTAGTTTGAAAATTCGATTTCGAATTTCAAATGATTGTGCAAGATTCAAAATAAACCGGATTTTGGCAAAACCAAAAATAATATAATCTATTTGAGAATATCTTTACAACGAATCCGAAAAATCAAAATTTCATAGCGGGAATCAAAAGTTACGTCCAATTGAAAATTCAGAATAGTCGCTATGGAATTCTGGCCCTTAAAAATGGAAATTTTGCAAACGACGTCGGATTTCGACGAAACCATTTTTGTTGGATCCGGGATGTCGAATTATTGCTAGATTCCAAAATTATAATTTTCTGAATCAATATGTGAGCGTGGCAAAGTAAAACATGTTTTAACAGTTTCAATCAATTTCGATTGACCACAAATTGGCCATTTTTCAAACTGTCTCGAAATTTGACGAAATTAGTTTTTTTAGGACCGTATCGTCAATACAAAGTTAGAAAATATTTTTTGGGAATTTTTAGAGTCCGTATGTGGCCCCGGTAAATTGAAAGGCGCGTTCACATTCAGTATATGGATTTATATTTTGATTTTAATGGAAACCAATTGAAACGATCAAATCAGCTCACGAAACGTATCTCATTGTGTTTGGAATTGGGGTAATTAGCTAGGGGCGACAGTCATTGGTTCTCGTTTGGAGGTCAAATAAAAGTCAACTTTTTGGGAATTATAAAATAATAATTATATAAACTAATACACTCACCCCTCTCTCTCTCTCTCTCTGTCCTCATTCTTCAGATCGGACTGAAAATGAAAAAGAAAAAAAAACTTCTCTTACTCAAATCAGACCCCCTCGTCGTCGCCCTCCCGTCCGCCACCACCGATGCCACCGCGTCACCCCCTCCTTGATCTCCTCTGGCCACGCTGGCCTCTCCACAACCCTTTACACCGATTAAGCCCCCCAAACTCGTTTGAAACCCTAGCAGCAGCACCCACAACCGCTGAGAAACCCCGCTGCGTCCGATCCCCACCAAACTGCGCACCAGTCCCCCTCCGACCACCTGCGGTGCACTGAACCCCCTGCTTCCCATTTCGCTGTAAGTTTTAATTTTAAAATCTGAGTTTTTATTATTATTATGAAGTTAAAGTTTAGATTTTTTATTATGTTAAGGTTCATGTTTTTATGATGTTAAAGTTCATATTTTTATGAGGTAAAGATTAAATTTTTATTCTTTAAAAGATTGTGTTTTTATACATGAAGTGATTTTTAAATAAATATACAAAAGATATGATTTTTGGTTTAATAAAAATACGATTTTTAGTTCGATAAAAACATTATTTTCATCGTATGTATGATATGATTTTTAGAAAGCTAAAAATAGAATTTTTATCGAGTTAAGAGGTTATTTTGAGAAGGACAAAAATATAATTTTTATGGCATATATGAAATAATATTTTTAGAAGAATAAAAATTTGATTATTTCTATATATCGTTTTAGAGTAAAAATATGATTTTTATATATTTAACAACCATATAAAAATGTGATTTTTATAGAAAAGGTTTAGAATAAAAATATAATCTTTATAATGAAAACATCGTGTTAAAGATGCTATTTTTATCATCTTGAAAGAGAAGTAAAAATATGTGATTTTTATACATGTAGTGAATATGGGCAACGAAAGTGACAAAAGGAAACACAGCGAAGATTTCTACATATGAAGAGTCGTGGCGTTTGGTTTAGCTTCTAGGTGAGAACTTCTCACTTTAATTCTTGTTTTCTAGATAAAATATATACTAGGATGCAGACGGTGCTTCGCAGCACTCGACACCTATCGTCCACAGACCATGGACGACTTGTTTTGATTTTGTTATGTTGAGAAAATTGATTGTGATGTGGAATAGATGGAAATATATTCATGTGTTGAAATAAATTATTTATCGTTAAAAATATTAATTTAACATGAATGTGAATAAATAAATATTCATTTACAAATCAGACGATTTGTTTATGTACACTGATTTGAATGATATTGATTGGGACGATAAATTTTACACGTCGCCCAACTGCACAAATAATATTCAGTGTTTGTGGATTGAAACCCCACACGGGTGTTGGGATGATATTTTGCGTACACTAATCCCAATTGTGTAGTTGTATGTCAATCGATAGGTTGACAGGCTGTGTGAGCGTTAATTATTTATGTTTAATGCTTATGCAGTTATGTGGTGCACTTTGGACGATGGTAGATTATTTATCGTTGCTATTATATACATGTGTTGTATGGAATCCATATAATTAACAATATATGGTAATTGAGTGGGCCTCATTCCAATTTAGAAAATAAATTATATTCATGTGTTGAATAAAAAAAATAGTCATGTGTTGACAATACTCATGTGTTGAGAATATTCATGTGTTGAAACTATTCATGTGTTGAAAATATTCATGTGTTGAGCGAAATATTTGTACAATAAAATTCACATTTTTATTGTAAGTAAGAATTAATAAATATTCATGTGTTGAATAGAATATGTATTCATGTGTTGAAGAAAATATTCATTTATTGAATAGAATAACGAAGTTATTGAAATATATAAAGCCGTGTTGATTAGATTTGCGCCATTTTGACACAAACGATATTTATATCGATTATATTCGTTTTTATAATGAATAAAGAAAAAGAAGTGATTTCAAAATATAACGTTTTGAAAATATTATCATTCATATATTAATGATATAAATTATTCAATTTTTATTTGAAATTGAATATGAAGTTAAAATTGTTTTGAAAATGAATTTAAAACGAATTATAAAATACGTTTTGAATTGAAATCGATGAAATATATATAATATATATATTATAGGGTCCGTTTGTCACAGGTCCCTATTAAGTTTCAAAATTAGGCTCACATCCGGTCCTAAACTTATTGTAAATTAGGTCCCTATTTTTCAAAAACATATAAAAATTATAAAAAAATCACGAAAATTCATTATTAAATAAAACACCTTCACGCCAAAAAATTCAGGTTGAAAAACAATCAAAAACCACGTCAAAACTCAAAATAACACAAAATCAACGAAACAGCAGGTTTTTGCATCAAAAGATGCACCTATTTGTAAATAGTTGCATACATTCATGCTTATATTTCAGTGTTGCGCCCAAACTGCAGTATAAATGCATACATGTATGCAGCTAAACTGCATTACATGCATCCTTTTATGCATATATTCAAATTTGGCCTGTTTTTTAAAGCATTCGCCGTTTTTAGACATTGTTGCACACATTTATGCTCTTGTACAGAATAAATGCATGCATTCATGCGCATATCCGCAAGCCGTCGCCCCTTTTAAAATTGTTGCACACATGCATGCATGTATACAGAATAGTTGCATTCATGCATGCAACTTTTCGTTACACGTGAATCTCAGTTCAACTTTGTATGCATAAATGTATGCAGTTATTTGCTAATAGTTGCATACATGTATGCGTATATTAGTCCAGATTTTTAGCATAAATACACTATATAAATATATGCATACATGTATGCTACTATAAGCAATAGTTGCACAGAAGTATGCAACTTTTTTTTTTAATTTGCGTGGACTCCTGGGATTATTTCCAGATTTTAGAATTTTTTTTTTAGTGCGTGGCGCTTTTTTTTTTTGGTCAGAATTGGAAAAACACGTAACATGGCATGGGACAAGGCGGAAGGGGATGAAAATTTTGGGCGGCACCTTAAAATAGGGACCGGAAATGCATTAAAACTTTCACTGGATGTGGCGTGAATTAAGTTCCATTTTAGGGATGTGAGCCTAATTTTCACTATATTATATATATTAAATGGCCTGAACAGAACGCGCCGCGGCTGTTCGCGAATTTCGACCATTGATTTCGAGTTGACGTTACGGGAGATTCGACCGTCGGATTCTCCTGAAATTGGAACCATAGGGTTCGTATCGAAAAGAGCTTTCCAACGAATATTATAAATTTGAAATCTAACAGTTGGATTTGGAATTATGTCCAAATCAAATTTGGAAAAGGTCACTGTAAGTGCAGTTCGACGGCCGTTATTGGAAATCGACCGTATGAGCCTTGATAAAATTATTAAAAAAATCAATAATTTGTGTAAAATCATAATAAATGATTTAGAAAGAATTGGGCTGAAAAATCCCATATTTAAAAAGGATAAAAATATATTTTTATCGAAATGAACTAGTTATGAACTAGAATTATAATCCAATGTTTTTGAATAAATAAATTGGATTTGAAGTAGTTTTAAAAATAATCAGAATTTCCAATATACGAATTGGAATAGATTTGGATTGAAATTATCTTCGGAATATTTCGATGTTGGATTTCGTGATTATACAGATATGGTTGTGGAAATTTGAAAGATATATTTATATCGTTATTTCCAATATGATATTTGTTGGTTTCAGAATTTGATATTGAATATTAGCCGATAAATTTTCTATTCAGAGCCTTGTATTTAATATCAAATGGGATTTTGGGTTCGTCGTGAATGGTGTCTTCAATAACACTATTCTTGGACCCAGTTTAGAAAAGAATAAATCTTTTAATTAAGATTTAGTGATATTGTCCAATTAATTAGTATTTAGTTGGAATTGAATTTAAATTGGTTTTTGGGGTTTATTGTGAGCGGTGTTTTGAATAACACCTGTTCTTTAACCCGATTAACAATTGAAAGTGATTTTGGGTTTTATCGTGAACCGTGTTTTAGATGACATTGGTTCTTTAACCCAGTTAAAGACAGGATATTGATTTTTGGGAAGATTAAAAATAAGTGGAGTTTTAATGAATTTTTAATTAGATTGAAGTGATCGAGAATGGAGTATCACCTGTTTTGCTCCAAAGCGATAGTTAAATCTTTAATTAGATTTGAACATGAAATGGTAATTAATATTTACCGATAATGCCGTGGTGTTAGGTATGGAGTATTACCAGTTTTGCTCCGTGGGATGAATAGGTTGGGATTAGGTAATAAAATAAATGATTACTTCGGTGTGGTTCGCTAATCCTGACTAGTTTAGAAAACCTTAACACGGTTTGAAATGATATCCAAAGGAAGATTAAAGAATAAATTTAGAAGAATTTATCTTTGATAAAATTAATGGGAACCTTTCCCTAAGAATGTGAAAATTTGAATAAAAGAATATTCTGAACTGGAATGAGGCGTATGTTGTGTTTGTGTAACACTTGTTTATTATATACGAGGGTTATTCAGAAAGGCCGGGTTTATACCCATTCTGAATAACCGATTCGACGATAAGTCAAAGGCGAAGACGGTGGCTGAAGACCGTAGGTCTTCACATCGTTTGTATGATTATTGATGATCTTGATTGGGTTATACACCCGAGTGGAGGGAATCAGCTGGTGATCGTCCAGACGTACTTGGAGATCGATGGATATGCGAGGAATAAGCTTCCTCCGGTTTCGTTCAGACAACTTGCAAATGGACTTTTGTCTGACATTGAATTTTATTCTGTGTGATTGATTTCTATTAAATATATATCTATTTGGCGGCGGAGAATTTGTTCTCTTGCTTAACGCCCTTCTCTGAGACGTACGAGCTTAGAGGTTATATATCGATAAATATCAATCGCAAGGCATGAATTGCCTATGTAGCATGCCTAAGTGGCAAATGATCAAGGCTTCTGTTGAAAATCAAAGTCTTGTGGTTGATGATCAAAGCACAGCCTATGTGGCATAGATTTGTGTATGGCGTTAATTCACGAGCCTCACACCTCGGTATGAGTCAAAAACGGGATAGTGACTACAGGGAGAGCACGACGTTTCTTTCTAGCTATGGGTGATGTCAGTGACCTTCCAGCCCTAACATTTATATACTTTTTACCTGTGTGGTTGTTAGATGCGAGGCGCCTCAGATATAGGTCCTATAGGACCGGGAAACGTGTGTTCAGGAATAACTAATCCTCAAAAGTAAGAGAGTACCGGCCCCGAAGATCCGGAATCGCTGTGTGTGGTCCTGAGACATTTGCTAGAGTGTCTCGAACGGAGAGGAGCTTGCCCCTTGCCTCGACTCATGACGGAAATCCAATTTCCAATACGTGACATTTCGGTTTTATTTGTAGAGCCTAGTTTTGGCGACATAGTAGCATGGGATGCTATGCCGTCTAGGATTGATACATTTATATTTGAAGTTGTTTTGACACTATACACTTAAAATAGTATCAAATGTTTTGTTTTAAATGTATCAAGCATTATTTGGCTATTATAAGGGAAAACCCTATCCTCCGGCTTGTGTCGCATTATGTGATAGGACCTGGGTCTTATAATAGCTTCATTTTTTCAAAAGGCATTGCGTTATTTATTCTATGCACTAGTATTCTTGGGTGGAAACCCATTCCGTGTTATATGGCATGGTCCCTTGAATTACTCTCTTTTAAGTTAAAGTTTTAAATAACTGTTTTAATTCTCACACCACTCACATGACTGACCTAGAGTTTATTGTTTTAACCTAAACTCTGTGTGCCCTTATTTTCGACACGGGCAGCTAGTAGTTTTGGTTTTGCAGATTTATATTCACGGGATCCTGGTTTACAGCTAGAATGATATTCAGAAAGCTTTATATCCGCATATCGCCTTCAGTTGTGTTTTATTTTATTTTTCCGCTGCTATGTATTTAAATGTAATTTAAATCTTTGATATTTATCAAATGTGTAATATTTATTCATACTCTGTATATTCTTGTATTCTGAGGGAATTGCTCTAATAAACAATGAAATGTTCTTCTGTTTGTGTTCTGATTCGTCTTGTCCTCAAAGAAATCCGTACTTTCCTTACCGGGGAAGTTACGGGTCGTTAAAGTTGGTATCAGAGCTTTGGTTTACAGAGCTCGAGAACAAGACACGTTAGAACCAAACGAAAGAATTCATCAGAGGTTGGATTAGAAATATCCAACAAGAATGACTCGTTAGAGATGGGATCAGTAGTATCCTAGAACAGTGTGAAGAGTATATTTTAAAAAAATAAAAATTGAAAACAAACTTTGTTTTGAAAATTTATATCTAATTGTACGTATTTGAATATTTTATTTGTATTGAATTTGGACAATCGAGTATATAAAGATTTTGCATATACGCGTCATGAAAGCATATTCAAAGTTTTAATATACTGGAAGAATATAGAATCACACTCTAGTCGCCCGGAGATGATTCTACTGATGACGTACGACATCAGTAGTTTATGTTCGAGTTTTGAAAGTGGGGTATCTATATGATTCCATTAGAGTGGTGTGAGAACCAAAACCATATAGGGCTTATTGTTGTGATTTGGCATTAAAAACATGATTTTCTATATTTATATCAAAGTTATATGATTGAAAAAATTAACCAACTAATTGATTGCTAGTTGTAACATCCTAGAATTTTAACTATGTTTGATTTGGATTTTTATTTATATAATTTTAGATTTTCTGAATGTAAATTGATTTTATTAGGTTCAAATATGAATTTTAACTTTGTATAAGTATTTTGTTTTATTAAATATGATTTTGTATAAGAAAAATAAACTGATTTTGAAATTTTATATTTAATTTATAAGATTTATGTTTAAGTAATATTATTTTCTAATTTTGATAATATTGATTTGTAAAATATGAATTTGGTAAAGGATAATTTATTTTATGATTATTCAAGAATGATCATTATCTTATTTATTTTGATAAATTATAATGGTATTTATAAAATTGTATAAGAATTGTTATCTATTTATTTGTGACTTAAATAAGTGTTAGAGAAGCGTTTCAAGTTAGTAACACAAAATAAGTGTTAGAAATAATGTCGCAAAATGATTTAATATGAATGTAACATGTGTCCTAAAGAGGTGTCACCACCTTATTCACTTAAGGAACATGTGTTAACATGAATGAATCAAAAACATAAGGAAAGGACAAGTGTCCTATGAGGTGTAAGCTCCTTATACCTTTAAGTTTCCTATATAAATCCACATTAACCCTCTCTTTTCACCATCCTTCTTCATTTCTCATTTCTTCCATTTTCTTTCATCCTTCTCCCCTTCTTATCCATGGCTTCCTATGCCATTCACCTCTCCTCTTCCTTTCACCATTTTTGCTTAGCCTTTTTCCTCCTCCTCTTATAAAGAGATAAGATTAATATATTTATATATATTGGCAAAGAAGATGGTGCGCAGAAATACTGTTTGAGAGTTCGTTCAGCTAGGATCGTCTACGTGAAGTTTTGGAAAGCTGTTCGGTGAGACCTTCTAATTTAAATTTTTTGTTTAAATTAGTTAATTATAGATAGCTGGGATAATTAAAATTTGTTAATGATGATTGTGTGATGGATGTTATTATGTTAATGGATGTGCATGTAGTTAGATAATACACTGAACACTGGTAAGCGTTATTGACCGTAACGCTTGTGCACTGTTAAACTGTTTGTTTGTGATGAATGAATTCGTATCCATCTGGTCATATGGTTCTTTTGAATAAATATGATTGCATTGCATGATATTACACATACACCCCATGGTTGTGGAAATATATGGGTGATCGATTAAAATTCTCCTTCCTATATACGATTTTATTTAATCATTAAATAATATTTAAACTGTTAGTTTTGAATTCAAATTAACTTTTTAAATATTGAATTAGGATTGGAAATGATTTAAATTATGTATTGATTCTGTACAACGATCTTTATATATATCTGAAACCAGTTTTGATAAAATATATTATTTTCAATTTAAATTCGAAATGAGATTTTGAAATTTGAATATGAACGATGTCTCTTTATATTAATAATAGAATATACACCAGAACGTTCTAGGATGACAGAGAGGATAGTGTCTAGGCTTCGGTTTGGAAATGAAGTTTCCTGCTCTCCCTGGCTATCCCTAACTGATCCGACGAACGGGAAGGTTAATTTGAAGTTATTCGAATTCAGAAATGAATTGAAATTTATGAAAGTTGAATTTTAGATCCAAAATAATTTGAAAAGTAAATTTAAATGATTTTAAAAGGGTTATATAAGGATATAATGATTTTCTAAGATATTTTGAAGTATCGTAGAATAATGGTTATTATCGTAAAAATAGAGCTTGTCGCATAACGACAATTTACGTATTTTAGATGCAAACTTTAAACGCTTATAACTTTTGCAATCTAAATCGGATTTCCATGAAACGAAAAACATTTGATTTATATTAACAAGAACTTTCAAATGTGTGAAAACAGATTTTAAATTCGAGTTATAATTTTCAAGTTATGTTTGAAACCGTTTTGGAAAAGATCGATGTAAGAACAATTGTTGACCATAACTATAAACAGCTATTTTTAAATGTTTTAAAAATATGGAAAAAATTTGTAAAATCGTTACAAATTATGAAAAGGTGTTTTGAATTGTAAAGTTTAAGTTTTGGCTAAGATAAATGATATTTTGATCAAAATAGTTAAGATAACTGTTTTGTAACGCTTTTGTAACACTTTTGAAATGCTATTGTAACGCTTCCTTTGAAAATAATCTATTTTGAAGTTTTTAACCTGCAAACTATTTTCTGAACTATAAGTAATCATTTTTAAATGATTGGTGGAATGTTTTCAAAAGTTCAAAAGTATTGGAAATACTTTATATGGAATTTAAATTGATTTATTTAATATTAAAATGGGTTTTTAAAATTTCGATATGGTTGGAGATAAATCTTCGGATGTTTAATATTAATTTGGTAGATGAAAACTCTTATTATTTGAGGAATTTAAAAGGTAACTCACCGTTATTCCGCTTATAATATGAGTTGGATACGAAAATTAAAATTGAAGATAAGTTGATGGTATTTCTATCCAGATCTAATGTCAAAGAGTTGAATAAATATTCTAATTAAGATATGGGTTTCAACCTGATTGAAGTAAGTTGGATAGGAATAATATTCGTTATTTGGTATAAAATTTCATAATGTAAACGTGTACTATCTGAGGAATTTGGAAGATATTATTATATCGTTATTCCACTTATAGTATTCGTTGATTTTGAGAATTTATATCGAATATAAGTGGATACAATTTCTGTGTAACTTATAATTCAATATCAATTGATTTGGGTTTTGTCTTGAATCGTATCTTCAATAATATCATTCTTGGAACCCAATGAGTTTTAGTTGTGGAAATTTATATCGTAATTCGAGATTTAATCAAATCTTTGATTTGAAGGAATTAAAGGTAAGAAATTGAAGCGAAGGTATAATCTTTGACTTCAAAGAAGAGATATGATGATAATGAGATGGTAATGAAATTTAATTAATTCAAATCTTGAGTTGTAAATGAATTGATAAATATTTGGGAGGAGATTTGAATTGAAAAGCCCGTGTAAACCATAGCTACTATTTTAAAGTACGCTTATTACTTGGAAAGACCAGGATCGAGTATGTTCGAAAACCATTCCAAGCAATATTACGACGTTATGAAACAATTCAAGACTCGGTAAACAACGAATGAAGACCGGGAGTATTTGAATTTGTTTAGATTGATTGTTGATTGATATCTCGGTTAGGTAGGCCACCGATACGAGGTATGAGTTACATGAGACCTGAACATATTTAAGTATTTTCGGGTTGTTGTTCTATTCAGTCCCAGAACGGACTTGTATGGATGGTGTGTCTAACATTGAAATTGACCACATAACACTGATTTCCATTAATGTATATCGGATTTGTGGCAATATATTTTCCTCATCTCTAAGTCATATAAACTTAGAGGGTATGCATTGATTGAAAATCAGTGATATGTCGTGAATTGTCGATGTGGCATACTTGAGTTATGAATAGAGATGGTGATGATCAAAGAATGGCTTATTGAAGCATAGCTTTGTGTATGACGTGACATCGACAAACCTCACACCCCGGATGATGAGAAACTGGCGGTTAGGTTGTGTATATATATGAATTGATGATGACCGCTGCAGCAGTGGGAAACCACTTATGACTTATGGAATAGGGTATGTTCGGGGGGCCGCGTCTGGTCGGAAACCGTTGATCTACCTCGCGATTTGTATTGGTGTCCGCGTCTGGATGAAAACCCTTGATTACATTTCGTTTGTGTTCCGATTGATCTTTCGTGCCAGGAATCATTAAGTTGGAAACCCAAATCTTCAATACGAGCCATACGATTTTGATTGCACATATATATATATGGCGACATTATATTATGGGGTATTATGCCGTCTAGGATTAATACATTTATTTGCGAAATGTTTTCCACATTATATATATGTATTATGTTTTTGAAAGAGGATTTTTACGTACGAAAGCATGCTTGGTTTTCATAAGATAAAACTCGCCCATCTGGTGTGCCCTTGCATTGTGTGATGTGGGACGAGCTTATGATAGCTTCATTTTTCAAAAGTCATTGCGCATTTATGCACGGGTGTTCACATGGAGTAAACCCGTTCCGCGTTAGCGGCGTGGTCCGGTGAAATTCCCAACTTTAAAATGAACCTAATGATAACTGTTTTGAGTTCTCACACCAGTCCCACGACTGATTTGGAGTTTATTGTTCCTTCCTAAACTCTGGGTGCCCATAACTTTCACACGGGCAGCTAGTAGTTTAGTTTTGCAGTTTTAGTTCGCCGGAGCAAAGTTCGGAGCGCTTTCTGAGTTGGAGTACACGATGGAGTTTGGAGCTTCCGCTATATCATACGATTTTCTTCCGCTGAGAGTATATTTTCTTTTCTTCCGCTGTATGTGTTGTAACTCTGATATTTTATGTAACTCTGATGTTGTACTTCGCAATGAAAAATTCTGTTGTTTTTTTCAATATATGTATGCACCCATAACAATTCGTCTTTTTGAATGGTTTGAGTCGGTTTAATTACCGGCAAGAACTGGGCAAAAAGGCGCGTCGTTACAAGTTGGTATCAGAGCTTTGGTTATACAAAGCTATCGGGTACAACATATTTTGAACAAAGGATATGACTCATCAGAGCTATAGTATCTCATTAGAGATAGGGTTAGAAATGCCCTAGAATGAGATTTCGGAATATTATGATGAGAGAGCGTATTTTTGAAATCTATATAAAGTATTTTTGTAAAAGTAAATCATTTTTGAAAATAATAATTATTTGAAATAAAATATTTTGAAGAAGGTTTGAAAATAAAATTTTTAAAGGAAATACTTTCAAAATAAAAAGGGCTCTTTGTGATAAAACTTCGAAAATCCAGCGTCGATCTGTTCGGAGTTATCGAGAAATAAGCGATTAGTGAATTGGCTTTAACAAGCGTATTGGAAAAAAAACTTCGAGCTTGGAATGAGAATTTCAAAATATTTTGCAACCTATATATAAAAGATTTATATAAGAAGATCGTTAATTCAAAGCTATAGAATTGAAGATAATCAGCGTGAAATAAAAACGGTTGCGAGTATTTATTTGACGTTAAGGTTGGACGATCAAGTATGTAAGGATTTTGCATATACGCCTAGCTAACGTATATATGAAGTCCAATATATACTAGATGGATATAGAATCACATTCTAGTCGCTTGGGGATAATTCTGGTGATTGATCGATCATCATCAGTCTTATTTTTGGGTTTCGAAATTGGGATGACTATATGTTTCTGATCGAGACGTCAAGAAGTACTTAAAGCTGTATAGATAAACAATCGAAAGTGTTTTGCGACGTCCTCACAATTATAAAATTGATTTTACAAATGACTTTCGAAGTATTGAATGTATTATGTTATGAAATGGGATATGCGAAAAAATGAATTTAACATAAGGTAGTTAAGTTAAATGCATACTTAACTGATAATTAGAAGCGTGAATCAGACTATTTTGTCAAAACCGCAAGGATATATTTTAGAAGCTAATCTCACTTGAAGAACTGAAAAATGAAATTTTGAAAATGCATGTAAGCGAGCTTGGTTCACCCCATATTTCGATTTTGACGATACAATTTAATAAATTTATGGTAAATGTCTTAAGTGGGGGAGAAGACCGATTTTCCCACCTGAAGCTATACGAATTTTGAGAAACAAGGTTAATATGATAAAATGGGATATGTATTGAACAAATCAATTGAATTTTATATTTTCCCTTGTTAAGAGAAACTGGCATGAACGAGTGGGTCAAACGAAAATTTCTCAACAAGTATTCACTTGAAACACAAAGGAAGAAAATGAAGTTGTTAAAGTAAGATTTATTCAAGAGGAAAATTATGAAAATTTAACGAGTATCCCATGATTAAACTGTTAGAATTTGTATCTTTATTTGCATGTGAGTTCCCATCTTGGGCTAGACTGTCCATTTAAATTCCAACCATCTGCTATTGGGTAGTGTCATCCGTACCTTTGTATCATGTGCATTTGGCCAAGTATTTAATTCGAACCTTCGCACCTATTGATGCTCATTAGATGTTGAATTTCTATTCCAAGCTCATGAAACCTGATTTGGTATATGTATACCTTTCATGCACAAATTAGCATGTAACTTTTATGCATCTTTACTTGACTTGAGCACATGGAATTTTGACTTGATCTATGTATGCCTCTTTGTGCCGTGTGAAACCGTGTCGATAACTTTAATTTGTCCAAGATATTTTGTAACAAAACTTCAATAAATGAGCTTTCTTCGAAATATAGAATCCAACTTATGCAAGAAAATTTGGATTTTTAAATATTAATTTTGAGGATTTGGTTCCGGAAATTTTAAAATCAATGTTTTGGGATGTTTTACCAATACTAGTTTGAATATACACATAATCAGAGTGCGCAGAGGAAGCGTGATGGTATTTTTAAATAAAACTGTTTTAAGAGATTGTATTTTGAATTTTAATGTTCGATTAGGTGAATATGAAAACAAAAATTTGAATATTAAATGAGTATAAAAGTTAACTTATAAATGGGTTAATTTGGAAACGATTGAAATTAAAATTTGAAATAGAATGAGTATTTCGAAAATATAATTCTATCTCTTCCCTTGTCGCTGGGTTTTGCTCGACCCATTGTCATATTTTGAATATCACCCCGAATTGTCATTATTCAACTTTATTTCGGAATTCTTCCTTTTTCCCTGCTTAGATAAAGCCTTGGACAAGTGAACTAATTTAGATTTGAAACCAGTATTTTGAATTATCTCTAAAATTGAACTTGATTTGTGTTGAGAGCAATAGAATTTCTAATACTAAATTTAGCCAAGATGTTATATTGCAAGATAATTGAACGCTTAGGTAAATTTTTATTTGAGAACTTGGATTTAAATTTCTAATTTGAGCGCTTAGTCTTATAATTGATAAGAAAACCATGGGTTCCGTAAGAGTAAGTTAGAAAGATAATTTTCTTAGGGTCATAGACCTCTAAGTACTAGATAGTATCTATCCCAGTTTCTGCTTAATGGTAGGATAGCAGCTCTGAGTCTAACTCAGAGGATGCGATTTTTAAACAAGACCCGTGACGACCCTAGTAATCACGAGATCATAGAAGTTTCCTTAGACTCTACCTTTAGTGAGAATCAGATAGAGTACCCTGAGAATGATATGAGCCTTGTATCTGACCATTACATTTCTGATATGTTAAGAGAGAAATGAGAATTTAAAATTTGTAAAGGAGTTTAAATTCACCCGACTTCCTTTTCGAGGACGAAAAGTTTCTAAGGGGGGGGGGTGAATGTAACATCCTAGAATTTTAACTATGTTTGATTTGGTTTTTTATTTATATAATTTTAGATTTTCTGAATGTAAATTTATTTTATTAGGTTTAAATATGAATTTTAACTTTGTATAAGTATTTTGTTTTATTAAATATGATTTTGTATAAGAAAAATAAACTTATTTTGAAATTTTATATTTAATTTATAAGATTTATGTTTAAGTAATAATATTTTCTAATTTTGATAATATTGATTTGTAAAATATGAATTTGGTAAAGGATAATTTATTTTATGATTTTTCAAGAATGATCATTATCTTATTTATTTTGATAAATTATAATGGTATTTATAAAATTGTATAAGAATTGTTATCTATTTATTTGTGACTTAAATAAGTGTTAGAGAAGCGTTTCAAGTTAGTAACACAAAATAAGTGTTAGAAATAATGTCGCAAAATGATTTAATATGAATGTAACATGTGTCCTAAAGAGGTGTCACCACCTTATTCACTTAAGGAACATGTGTTAACATGCATGAATCAAAAAAATAAGGAAAGGACAAGTGTCCTATGAGGTGTAAGCTCCTTATACCTTTAAGTTTCCTATATAAACCCACCTTAACCCTCTCTTTTCACCATCCTTCATTTCTCATTTCTTCCATTTTCTTTCATCCTTCTCCCCTTCTTATCCATGGCTTCCTATGCCATTCACCTCTCCTCTTCCTTTCACCATTTTTGCTTAGCCTTTTTCCTCCTCCTCTTATAAAGAGATAAGATTAATATATTTATATATATTGGAAAAGAAGATGGTGCACAGAAATACTGTCTGAGGGTTCGTTCAGCTAGGATCGTCTACGTGAAGTTTTGGAAAGCTGTTCGGTGAGAACTTCTAATTTAAATTTTTTGTTTAAATTAGTTAATTATAATTAGCTGGGATAATTAAAATTTGTTAATGATGATTGTGTGATGGATGTTATTATGTGAATGGATATGCATGTAGTTAGATAATACACTGAACACTGGTAAGCGTTATTGACCGTAACGCTTGTGCACCGTTAAACTGTTTGTTTGTGATGAATGAATTCGTATCCATCTGGTCATATGGTTCATTTGAATAAATATGATTGCATTGCATGATATTACACATACACCCCGTGGTTGTGGAAATATATGGGTGATCGATTTAAATTCTCCTTCCTATATACGATTTTATTTAATCATTAAATAATATTTAAATTGTTAGTTTTGAATTAAAATTAACTTTTTAAATATTGAATTAGGATTGGAAATGATTTGAATTATGTATTGATTCTGTACAACGATCTTTATATCTATCTGAAACCAGTTTTGATAAAATATATTATTTTCAATTTAAATTCGAAATGAGATTTTGAAATTTGAATATGAACGATGTCTCTTTATATTAATAATAGAATATACACTAGAACGTTCTAGGATGACAGAGAGGATAGTGTCTAGGCTTGGGTTTGGAAATGAAGTTTCCTGCTCTCCCTGGCTATCCCTAACTGATCCGACGAACGGGAAGGTTAATTTGAAGTTATTCGAATTCAGAAATGAATTGGAATTTATGAAAGTTGAATTTTAGATCCAAAATAATTTGAAAAGTAAATTTAAATGATTTTAAAAGGGTTATATAAGGATATAATGATTTTCTAAGATATTTTGAAGTATCGTAGAATAATGGTTATTATCGTAAAAATAGAGCTTGTCGCATAACGACAATTTACGTATTTTAGATGCAAACTTTAAACGCTTATAACTTTTGCAATCTAAATCGGATTTCCATGAAACAAATAGAGCTTGTCGCATAACGACAATTTACGTATTTTAGATGCAAACTTTAAACGCTTATAACTTTTGCAATCTAAATCGAATTTCCATGAACGAAAAACATTTGATTTATATTAACAAGAACTTTCAAATGAGTGAAAGCAGATTTTAAATTCGAGTTATAATTTTCAAGTTATGTTTGAAACCGTTTTGGAAAAGATCGATGTAAGAACAATTGTTGACCATAACTATAAACAGCTATTTTTAAATGTTTTAAAAATATGGAAAAAATTTGTAAAATCATTACAAATTATGAAAAGGTGTTTTGAATTGTAAAGTTTAAGTTTTGGCTAAGATAAATGATATTTTGATCAAAATAGTTAAGATAACTATTTTGTAACGCTTTCGTAACACTTTTGAAATGCTATTGTAACGCTTCCTTTGAAAATAATCTATTTTGAAGTTTTTAACCTGCAAACTATTTTCTGAACTATAAGTAATCATTTTTAAATGATTGGTGGAATGTTTTCAAAAGTTCAAAAGTATTGGAAATACTTTATATGGAATTTAAATCGATTTATTTAATATTAAAACGGGTTTTTAAAATTTCGATATGGTTGGAGATAATTCTTCGGATGTTTAATATTAATTTGGTAGATGAAAACTCTTATTATTTGAGGAATTTAAAAGGTAACTCACCGTTATTCCGCTTATAATATGAGTAGGATACAAAAATTAATATTGAAGATAAGTTGATGGTATTTCTATCCAGATCTAATGTCAAAGAGTTGAATAAATATTCTAATTAAGATATGGGTTTCAACCTGATTGAAGTAAGTTGGATAGGAATAATATTCGTTATTTGGTACAAAATTTCATAATGTAAACGTGTACTATCTGAGGAATTTGGAAGATATTATTATATCGTTATTCCGCTTATAGTATTCGTTGATTTGGAGAATTTATATCGAATATAAGTGGATACAATTTCTGTGTAACTTATAATTCAATATCAATTGATTTGGGTTTTGTCGTGAATCGTATCTTCAATAATATCATTCTTGGAACCCAATGAGTTTGAGTTGTGGAAATTTATATCGTAATTCGAGATTTAATCAAATCTTTGATTTGAAGGAATTAAAGGTAAGAAATTGAAGCGAAGGTATAATCTTTGACTTCAAAGAAGAGATAAGATGATAATGAGATGGTAATGAAATTTAATTAATTCAAATCTTGAGTTGTAAATGAATTGATAAATATTTGGGAGGAGATTTGAATTGAAAAGCCCGTGTAAACCATAGCTACTATTTTAAAGTACGCTTATTACTTGGAAAGACCGGGATCGAGTATGTTCGAAAACCATTCCAAGTAATATTACGACGTTATGAAGCAATTCAAGACTCGGTAAACGACGAATGAAGACCGGGAGTATTTGAATTTGTTTAGATTGATTGTTGATTGATATCTCGGTTAGGTAGGCCACCGATACGAGGTATGAGTTACATGAGACCTGAACATATTTAAGTATTTTCGGGTTGTTGTTCTATTCAGTCCCAGAACGGACTTGTATGGATGGTGTGTCTAACATTGAAATTGACCACATAACACTGATTTCCATTAATGTATATCGGATTTGTGGCAATATATTTTCCTCATCTCTAAGTCATATAAACTTAGAGGGTATGCTTTGATTGAAAATTAGTGATATGTCGTGAATTGTCGATGTGGCATACTTGAGTTATGAAATGAGATGGTGACGATCAAAGAATGGATTATCGAAGCATAGCTTTGTGTATGACGTGACATCGACAAACCTCACACCCCGGATGATGAGAAACTGGCGGTTAGGTTGTGTATATATATGAATTGATGATGACCGCTGCAGTAGTGGGAAACCACTTATGACTTATGGAATAGTGTATGTTCGGGGGGCCGCGTCTGGTCGAAAACCGTTGATCTACCTCGCGATTTGTATTGGTGTCCGCGTCTGGATGAAAAACCCTTGATTACATTTCGTTTGTGTTCCGATTGATCTTTCGTGCCAGGAATCATCAAGTTGGAAACCCAAATCTTCAATACGAGCCATACGATTTTGATTGCACATATATATATATATGGCGACATTATATTATGGGGTATTATGCCGTCTAGGATTAATACATTTATTTGCGAAATGTTTTCCACATTATATATATGTATTATGTTTTTGAAAGAGGATTTTTACGTATGAAAGCATGCTTGGTTATCATAAGATAAAACTCGCCCATCTGGTGTGCGCTTGCATTGTGTGATGTGGGACGAGCTTATGATAGCTTCATTTTTCAAAAGTCATTGCGCATTTATATGCACGGGTGTTCACATGGAGTAAACCCGTTCCGCGTTAGCGGCGTGGTCCGGTGAAATTCCCAACTTTAAAATGAACCTAATGATAACTGTTTTGAGTTCTCACACCAGTCCCACGACTGACCTGGAGTTTATTGTTCCTTCCTAAACTCTGGGTGCCCATAACTTTCACACGGGCAACTAGTAGTTTAGTTTTGCAGTTTTAGTTCGCCGGAGCAAAGTTCGGAGCGCTTTCTGAGTTGGAGTACACGATGGAGTTTGGAGCTTCCGCTATATAATACGATTTTCTTCCGCTGAGAGTATATTTTCTTTTCTTCCGCTGTATGTGTTGTAACTCTGATATTTTATGTAACTCTGATGTTGTATTTCGCAATGAAAAATTCTGTTATTTTGTTCAATATATGTATTCACCCATAACAATTCGTCTTTTTGAACGGTTTGAGTCGGTTTAATTACCGGCAAGAACTGGGCAAAAAGGCGGGTCGTTACACTAGTTGTGTTGTTTGCTTATTGTTTTGAAATTTTGAACCATTTGTCCTAATAGAACCGAATATTGAACTGTATAGAAAATTGATTACAAATGCATGCATGTACATATATATGTGTGAACAAGTCATACCGAGGAGGCTAAAGAAGAGGAATAAAATTGTTTGCCCGACAAATAGGTACATGTTTATTGTATTTCTTGGGGTTTTGATGATGAGCCGATTGGCTAGCCGCTTGGCTAGCCGCTTGGCTTTTTCTTATTCTTTTGGATTGGTGAGGGCCATGGGAGGCTATTTGAAATATCCCGGAGCTCCCGGTGCAGGGGAGGTTATGGCGAATTTTTTCGAAATTTTAGGGTGTTTGCCAAATTCTTGAAAAATTGTAAAAGTTCTTAGAAACTGAAAAGTTGAAGAACTTAAGCCGTAAAAATAATAATGGAAGTTGAGTTGGTTTGTAAAACAACTTTCAGCTTCGTTCCTTTTCGGGGACGAAAAGTTTTAAGTGGGAGAGATTGTAACAACCCGGAAAATCTGAGCCAATTTAAAAAATTTATTTCGGCAATTTTAGTAAATTTTGAATATTTAAAATGAATTATTTTAACTAATAACGACGAGAAATTTGATTTGAATAGAATTAGAAAGTACATATTTATTTGAATCGTCGTTAGAATATAAATATTATTTTTAATTATAAAAGGAATTGAAAATGGCGCGGTAGTTTGAAAATTCGATTTCGAATTTCAAATGAATGTGCAGGATTCAAAATAAACCGGATTTGGCGAAACCAAACATATTAGAATCTATTTGAGAATATCTTTCCAACGAATCAAAAAAATCAAAATTTCATAGCAGGAATCAAAAGTTACGTCCATTTGAAAATTCAGAATAGTCGCTATGGAATTCTGGCCCTTAAAAATGGAAATTTTGCAAACGACATCGGTTTTCAACGAAACCACTTTTGTTGGAGCCAGGATGTCGAATTATTGCTAGATTCCAAAATTCATAGTTTTCTGAATCAATATGTGAGCATGGCAAAGTAAAACGTGTTTTAACAGTTTCAATCAATTTCAATCGACCAAAAAATGGCCATTTTTCAAACGGTCTCGGAATTTGACGAAATTAGCTTTTAGGACTGTATCATCAATACGAAGCTAGAAAATATTTTTCGGGAATTTTTAGAGTCCGTATGTGGCCCCGGTAAATTGAAAGGCGCGTTCAAATTCAATATATAGATTTATATTTTGATTTTGACGGAAACCGATCGAATCAGCTCACGAAACATATCCCATTGTGTTCGGAATGGGGGTAATTAGCTAGGGATGACAATCCTTAGGTCTCGTTTGGAGGTCAAATAAAAAGTCAACTTTTTGGGAATTATAAAATAATAATTATATAAACTAATACACTCACCCCTCTCTCTCTCTCTCATTCTTCAGATCGAACGGAAAATGAAAAAGAAAAAAAATTAAACTGCTCTTACTTGAATCGAACCCCCTCGTCGTCGTCCTCCCGGCCGCCATCACCGATGCCACCGTGTCACCCTCCTCGATCTCCTCCGGCCACGCTAGCCTCAACGCAACCCTCTACACCGATTAAACCCCCCCAAACTCGTTTGAAACCCTAGCAGCAGCACCCACCACCGCTGAGGAACCCCGCTGTGCCTGAGCCCCACCAAACCGCGCTTCAGACCCCCTCCGACCGCCGGCGGTGCACTGAACCCCCTCCTTCCCATTTCACTGTAAGTTTTAATTTTAAAATCTGAGTTTTTATTATTATTATGAAGTTAAAATTTAGATTTTTTATTATGTTAAAGTTCATATTTTTATGATGTTAAAGTTCATATTTTTATGAGGTAAAAGATTAAATTTTTATTCTTTAAAAGATTATGTTTTTATACATGAAGTGATTTTTAAATAAATAAACAAAAGATATGATTTTTGGTTTAGTAATAATACGATTTTTAGTTCGATAAAAATATTATTTTCATCGTATGTATGATATGATTTTTAGAAAGCTAAAAATAGATTTTTTATCGAGTTAAGAGGTTATTTTGAGACGGATAAAAATATAATTTTTATGGTATATATGAAATAATATTTTTAGAAGAATAAAAATTTGATTATTTATATATATTGTTCTAGAGTAAAAATATAATTTTTATATATTTAATAACCATATAAAAATGTGATTTCTATAGAAAAGGTTTAGAATAAAAATATAATCTTTATAATGAAAACATCGTGTTAAAGATGCTATTTTTATCATCTTGAAAGCGAAGTAAAAATATTTGAACTTTATATATGTGGTGAATACGGGCAACGAAAGTGACAAAGGGAAACACGACGAAGATTTCTACATATGAAGAGTCGTGGCATTTGGTTTAGCTTCTAGGTGAGAACTTCTCAGTTTAATTCTTGTTTTCTAGTTAAAAATATATACTAGGATGCAGAAGGTGCTTAGCGGCACCCGATACCCATCGTCCACAGACCATGGACGACTTGTTAGATTTTTTTTGTGTTGAGAAAATTGATTGTGATGTGGAATATATGGAAATATATTCAAGTGTTGAAATAAATTATTTATCGTTAAAAATATAAATTTAACGTGAATGTGAATAAATAAATATTCACTTACAAATTAGACGATTTGTTTACGTACACTGATTTGACTGATATTGATTGAGACGATAAATTTTACACGTCGCCCAACTGCACAAATAATATTCAGTGTTTGTGGATTGAAACCCCACATGGGTGTTGGGATGATATTTGGCGTACACTAATCCCAATTGTTTAGTTGTATGTCAATCGATAGGTTGACATGCTGTTTGAGCGTTAATTATTTATGTTTAATGCTTGTGCAGTCGTGTGGTGCACTTTGGATGATGGTTGATTATTTATCGTTGCTATTATACACATGTGTTGTATGGAATCCATATAGTTAACATTATATGGTAATTGAGTGGGTCTCATTCCAATTTAGAAAATAAATTATATTCATGTGTTGAATAAACAAAATAGTCATGTGTTGACAATACTCATGTGTTGAGAATATTCATGTGTTGAAACTATTCATGTGTTGAAAATATTCATGTGTTGAGCGAAATATTTATGCAATAAAATTCACATTTTTATTGTAAGTAAGAATTAATAAATATTCATGTGTTGAATAGAATATATATTCATGTGTTGAAGAAAATATTCATTTGTTGAATAGAATAACGAAGTTATTAAAATACAAAAAACCGTGTTGATTAGATTTATGCCATTTTGACGCGAACGATATTTATATCGATTATATTCGTTTTCGTAATGAATATAGAAAAGGAAGTGATTTCAAAATATAACACTTTGAAAATATTATCATTTATATATCAATGATATGAATTATTCAATTTTGATTTGAAATTGAATATGAAGTTGAAATTGTTTTGAAAACGAATTTAAAATGAATTATAAAATACGTTTTGAATTGAAATCAAAGAAATATATACAATATATATATTATATATATTAAATGGCCTGAATAGAACGCGCCGCGCCGTGACAGTTCGCGAATTTCGACCATTGACTTCGAGTTGACGTTACGGGAGATCCGACCATCGGATTCTCCTGAAACCAGAACCATTGGGTCCGTATCGAAAAGTGCTTTCCAATGAATATTAGAAATTTGAAATCTAATAGTTGGATTTGGAATTATGTCCAAATCAAATTTGGAAAAGGTCGTTATAAGTGCAGTTCGACGACCGTTATTGGAAATCGATTGTACGAGCCTTGATAAAATTATTAAAAATATCAATAATTTGTGTAAAACCATAATAAATGATTTAGAAAGAATTAGGGTGAAAAATCCCATATTTAAAAAGGATAAAAAAATATTTTTATCGAAATTAACTAGTTATGAACTAGAATTATAATTCAATGTTTTTGAATAAATAAATAGGATTTGAAGTGGATTTAAAAATAATCAGAATTTCCAATATACGAATTGGAATGGATTTGGATCGAAATTATCTTCGGAATATTTCGATGTTAGATTTTGTGATTATACAGATATGGTTGTGGAAAATTGAAAGATATATTTATATTCTTATTTCCAATACGATATTTGTTGGTTTCAGAATTTGATATTGAATATAAGACGATATATTTTCTATTCAGAGCCTTGTATTTAATATCAAATGGGATTTTGGGTTCGTCGTGAATGGTGTCTTAAATAACACTGTTATTGGACCCAGTTTAGAAAAGAATATATCTTTTAATTAAGATTTAATGAAATTGTCCAGTTAATTAGTATTTAGTTGGAATTGAATTTAAATTGGTTTTTGGGGTTTATCGTGAGCGGTGTTTTAAATAACGCCTGTTCTTTAACCCGATTAACAATGGAAAGTGATTTTGGGTTTTATCGTGAACCGTGTTTTAGATGACATTAGTTCTTTAACCCAGTTAAAGACATGATATTGATTTTTGGGAAGATTAAAACTTAGTGGAGTTTTAATGAATCTTTAATTATATTGAAGTGGTCGAGAATGGAGTATCACCAGTTTTGCTCCAAAGCGATAGTTAAATCTTTATTTAGATTTGAACACGAAATGGTAATTAATATTTACCGATAACACCATGGTGTTAGATATGGAGTATTACCAGTTTTTCTTCATGGGATGAATAGGTTGGGATTAGGAAATAAAATAAATGATTACTTCGGTGTGGTTCGCTAATCTCGACTAGTTTGGAAAACCTTAACACGGTTTGAAACGATATCCAAAGGAAGATTAAAGAATAAATTTAGTAGAATTTATCTTTGATAAAATTAATGGGAACCATTCCCTAAGAATGTGAAAATTTGAATAAAAAAATATACTGAATTGGAATGAGGCGTATGTTGTGTTTGTGTAACACTTGTTTATTATATACGCGGGTTATTCGAAAAGGCCGGGTTTATACCCATTCTGAATACCGATTCGACGATAAGTCGAAGGCGAAGACGGTGGCTGAAGACCGGAGGTCTTTACATCGTTTGGATGGTTATTGATGATCTTGATTGGGCTGTACACCCAAGAGGAGGGAATCGGTTGGTGATCGTCCAGACGTACTTGGAGATCGATGGATATGCGAGAAATAAGGTTCCTCCGGTTTCGTTCAGACCTAGAACGAACTTGTAAATGGACTGTGTGTCTAACATTGGATTTTATTCTGTGTGATTGATTTCTATTAAATATATATCTATTTAGCAGCAGAGAATTTATTCTCTTGCTTAACACCCTTCTTTAAGACGTACAAGCTTAGATGTTATATATCGATAGATATCAATCACATGGCATGAATTGCCTGTGTGGCATGCCTAAGTGGCAAATGATCAAGGCTTCTGTTGAAAAGAAAAGTCTTGTGGTAGATGATCAAAGCACGGCCTATGTGGCATAGCTTTGTGTATGGCGTTAATTCACGAGCCTCACACCTCGGTATGAGTCAAAAACGGGATAGTGACTGCAGGGAGAGCACGACGTTTCTTTCTTGCTATGGGTGATGTCAGTGACCTACCAACCCTGACATTTATATACTTTATACCTGTGTGGTTGTTGGATGTGAGGCGCCTCGGATATAGGTCCTATAAGACCGGTAAACGTGTGTTCAGGAATAACTAATCCTCAAAAGTAAGAGAGGACCGACCCTGAAGATCCAGGATCGCTGTGTGTGGTCCTGAGACATTTGCTAGAGTGTCTCGAACGGAGAGGAGCTTTCTCCTTGCCTCGACTCACGACGGAAATCCAATTTCCAAAACGTGACATTTCGGTTTTATTTCTAGAGCCCAGTATTGGCGACATTGTAGCATGGGATGCTATGCCGTCTAGGATTGATACATTTATATTTGAAGTTGTTTTAACACTATACACTTATAATAGTATCAAATGATTTGTTTTAAACGTATCAAGAATTATTTGGCTATTATAAGGGAAAACCCTATCCTCCGGCTTGTGTTGCATTGTGTGATGAGACCTGGGTCTCATAATAGCTTCATTTTTCCAAAAGGCATTGCGTTGTTTATTCTATGCACTAGTATTCTTGGGTGGAAACCCGTTCCGTGTTATATGGCGTGGTCCCTTGAATTACTCTCTTTTAAAGTAAAGTTTTAAATAACTGTTTTAGTTCTCACACCAGTCACATGACTGACCTAGAGTTTATTGTTTTAACCTAAACTCTGGGTGCCCTTATTTTCGACGCGGGCAGCAAGTAGTTTTGGTTTTGCAGATTTATATTCGCAGGATCCTGGTTTACAAATGGAATGATATTTGGAAAGCTCTGTATCCGCATATCGCCTTCAGTTGTGTTTTATATTATTTTTCCGCTGCTATGTATTTAAATGTAATTTAAATCTCTAATATTTATCAAATGTGTAATATTTATTCATACTCTGTATATTCTTGTATTCTGATGGAATTGCTCTAATAAACAATGAAATGTTCTTCTGTTTGTGTTCTGATTCATCTTATCCTCAAAGCAATCCGTGCTTTCCTTGCCGGGGAAGTTACGGGTCGTTAAACGTTTGCAAGGTGTATATGCAAAATCTTCTTATGCTCGATAATCCAAATTCAAAATAAAGTAAAACACTAAAACACGTATAATAAGGTATAATTTTTAAAACTAAATCCGTTTTTATAAATAATACTCTTCGAACTCATTCTAGGGTATTACTAACCCTATCTCTAACGAGTTTTTCTTATAGGATATTACTAATCCTATCTTTCATGAATTCTTTCATTTGGTTCTAATATGTCTTGTTCTTGAGCTTTGTAAACAAAGGCTCTAATACTACCTGTAGCGACCCAGACTTCCCGGCCGGCCTAAACCGAATAAGAAAGCGGACTGCTTTGAGATCAAGACTCATCAGAACACAAACAGAAGAATACTTCATTGCTATTTCAACAATTTACATCATAGTACAAGATATCAGAGTTCAAATAAATAATATATAGCGAAAAATATCAGAAATTTAAATTACAAAATAGCGGAAATAGATATACATAAATATAATGTGCCACGGAAAACATCAACTACCACAACTGAAAGAAATACATGAATACAAATCATTCCGAAGATTGCTCCAGCCGTAATCCAGGATCCTGTGAAAAGAAATACCTGCGAAAACAAAAACTACTAGCTACCCGTGTGGAAAATATGGGCACCTAGAGTTTAGGTAGAAATAATAAACTCCAGGTCAATCATGGGACTGGTGTGAGAACTAAAACAGTTATTATCTTCATTTTATTTGGGTAAATCAAGGGACCACACCATATAACACGGAACGGGTTTTCTCCTAAGAATACCATAACACAAACAATGCAATGCTAACAAGGAAAAATGAAGCCATTATAAGACTCGGGTCCCATCACACAATGTAACACAAACCAGAGGATAGAGTTTTACCTTATAATAGCCAAATATGCTTGTTACGTGAAATTTATCTTTTATTATTATTAGTGCATAGTGAAGAAATCAACTTCAAATATAAATGTATCAATCATAGATGACGTGGTACCCCACCCTACTATGTTGCCATATAGGTTTACAACTAAAACCATAAAGCTCATATTGGAAATTTGGATTTCCATCATGATGGATAATTATTCGAAAGATCGATCACGTAGTGCAATACTCCATGGCTTACGTCCACAGCTTTTGGAAAACACTGTAATGCATGTCCGCACTATATCCAGGAAACAAGAATCACCGCGGCTTACGTCCAAGGCTTTGGAAAACACCACTTACTATATCCTTTTGAGAATCGGGTATAAGCCCTATCCCTACTAGGTATGGAGCGACCACACCCAACACATCTCGGTCGACCGAATCCATGGCAACCCAAAAAGTTGTCGTCTATCCTCATCTCGAAAGTATACTGATCTAACCATCAGTTTACCATCATACCAGGGTGTGAGGCTCGCAAATTAATGCTACACAAAGCTGCGCTACATAAAGGTGTGCTTTGATCATCAACCACAATGCTCTGCTTTTCAACAAAAGCCTTGATCCATGCATCTCAGCATGCCACATTGTCAATTCATACCATACCATTAATTTATGCCAATATATAACCTCTAAGCTCGTACGTCTTAGAGAAGGGTGTTAAGCAAGAGAATAAATTCTCCACTACCAAACAGATATATATTTAGCATAGATAAACGAATACAACATAAAGAAATACAACGTCAGACATACCATCAATTTGCAAGTCCGTTTTGGGTCTGAACGAAACCGGAGGCACCTTATTCCTCGTCCCATATGTCCAATATAGGAGAGATTCCCTCGCTTATCCGGACAGTCAACAAGTACATCTGGACCACTACCACTATAACCCCTTCATGGGAGCTAACCAATCCAGGGCATCTGTAGTAATTCATTCGACGTGAAGATCGTCGGTCTTACACCATCTTTAATATCTCCGACTTTTAATCGTCGTATCAGTAATTCAGAATAGGTTAAACTTGGTTGTTCCGAATAACTCGCGTATCTTATAATCAAGTGCTATAAAATCACATCATACGCCTCATTCCAATCAAGAATATACTTTCACATTAGGAACAATTCCCATAAATCTTATCAAAGATTTTATTCATTTAAACCTCTTGTTTAAATCTTCACTTGGAAACCATTTCAAAAGATTTAGTATTATATTTTCACAACTTTAAACCAAATTAAGGTTTATCAAACTAGTTGGGATTATCGAGCCTTACCGAAGTAATTATTTATTTTATTTTTTCCAATCCCAACCTATTCATCCCATGGAGCAAAACAGGTAGTACTCCATATCTAACACCCACTGTGTTATTGGTAAATTCAATTACCATTCAACGTTTTAAATCTAATTAAAGATTTTTCTATCGCATGGAGTAAAACTGGTGGTACTCCATTCTAGAACACTTTCTCAAATTTGGTAAATTTAATTACCATATTCGCATTTCAATCTAATTAAAGATTTATTAAAACTCCACTTAGTTTTAATCTTCATAATTCATTATTTAATGATTATTCAAAATTAGGAAATAAATCCTATCTTTACTTGGGTTAAAGAACCAATGTCATTTAAAACACAGTTCACGATAAACCCAAAATCAACTTCCATTAAAATGGAACCTACACAGAAATAAGATCAGTTGTAATCAACATGAATTTCCATATCATACTAATAATATAACTGGAATAAAGGCAAAGCCTTTTAAATTCCATATATAGTAACGGTCTTCCTTCACAAAAGCTCATCTCGATTATTACCGAATCGAATTCCATTCAACTCCAATTTAATATATTAAATCGAAAAACTCTACTTTGGAAATTTTCCATTAAATCTTAATAAAAAGATTTATAAATTCCAAATTATACCTTTACCGTTAATTAGGTTAAATAACAAATGTTATTTAAAACATCGTTCACAATAAACCCAAAATCCAATTTCAATTCAATTCCAATTAAATTAATTAACTGGTAAACTTCACTAAATCTTAATTAAAAGATTTATTCTTTTCTCAACTGGGTTTAAGAAGAGTGTTATTGACGACACCATTCACGACAAACCCCAAATCCAATTTGATAATAAATATAAGGCTCTGAATAGAAATTATATCGGCTTATATTCAATATCAAATTCTGAAACTAACAGATATTGTATTGGGAATAATGATATCTACATCTTCCAAATTTCTCAGCAATATCCGTATAATCACGAAATCCAATATTGAAATATTTCGAAGATTATTTCCATTCAAATCCATTCCAATTTATATATAGTGGAAAATTCTGCTTATCTCAAAACCATTTCAATTTTTTTTACTAAAGTTGGTAAACAACTTATTCTGATAAAAATATATTTTATCTTTACAATCGCGGAATATAGCAACCAAATTTTTTCCAAATCACTTATTATGATTTTACATAATTTGTTCATATTTTTAATAATTTTATTAAGGCCTTACAGTCGGTTTCCAATATCAGCCACCAAACTGCATCCGTAGCGACTTTTTCCAAACATGATTTGGACATATCTTGAAATCTAACTGTTAGATTTCAAATCTCTTATTATTATTCGAAATCTCTTTTTGGTACGAACCCAATGGTTCCGATTTTAGGAGAATCCGACGGTCGGATCTCCCGCTACATCAATTCAATGTTAACGGTCAAAATTCGCAAACGATTGCTGCGCGAAACGTTATATTCAAACCATTATCATATATAAAGTATACTTCATCGCTTTCTTTTTGAAAACGTATTTTATAAAAAGTTTATAAATTCGTTTTAAAAAGATTCCAACTTCCAATTCAATTTTAAATCAAAATTGAATAATCCATATCATTATAGAACTAAAATGATAATATTTTCAAAATATCAGATTTTGAAATCAAATCTTTTCGATATTCATTATAAAATGAATAAAGTCGACAAAAATTTCCATCAAAGTTAAAATGGTGTATATCTGCTTAACTTGACTTCATATTCATTTCAGTTATGAATATTTCAATATTTCCGTATGCATCCAAAATCGGACATCAAAATCGTATTTTGATTCTTCACTGAATATTATTTTAAAATATTCGTTATTTTTGAATTGGAATCAGACTCAAATAAATACAATATAATTTTATTTATATTGATTCCATACATCGCATGGATTCAAAAATAGTGATAAACAACTATTAAACATTTAATTCACATCCAGAGTGCAATTCACAACTGTATAAGCATTAAATAATTAAATAACGCTTATAACAGTCCGTTAATCAATCGGTTGACATACAACTAAATCCAAGGGAGATGTGGATTAATTATCATCCCTAGACCCATGTGGGATTTATATCACAATCCATGTGAACATATCTACATAATTGGGAGACGGGTAAGTAAATTGTCATCCCAAAATAATTTATAATATAAATATTTATTCTATAACATATATATTCACAGTCAGATAATATTAACATTGAAACTGTAAACAATCATCAATAAACAAACAAATATTTCAATCATAGGCAATCAACATATATTCAATTATAAAAATAAATAACTGTATAAAATAAATTGAGTGAGAGAGTTCTCACATTGATCGGTTTTGAAATCTTTAGTAAAACGATTGTTTTAACTGAATTAAACTGGATATTTAATGTTGACACACTTTTTGGCGAAGCTGTCACACGTCAAGCATTTGGTGAGCGATGCGCTCGAGCGTCTAAAAACACAAAGCAACCGGCTTGAAATTCTGGGTTAGAAATTCTGGGTTCGAAAATCCGGGGTTGAAATTCCTGGGGTCAAAATTCCTGGGATCGAAATTTCGAAGTCGAAATTACGGGGTCGAAATTCCCGAGGTCGAAATTCCCGGGGACGAAATTCCTGGGGTCGATATTCCTAGGGTCAAAATTCCTAGGGTCGAAATTCATGTTACGAGGCTGCTTTTGGGGTACAAAAATTGCTTCTTATGGGTCCCATTTCTCACCTACTCCACCTAACCTTCCTCCTATAAATACCACAAGCCTTGGCCTTCATTGGGATCCTTCTCTTTTGGAATTTTTGGACTTTGAGAGCTCCAAACACTCTTTAATGGCTTCCGACACCTCCACCATGGCCATGGGAGATGACATGGATAATTAAAACATGGCATGCATATTTTCCTTCAACATTTGAACATTAACAAGGATTGTTATGCTATCTTCGAGCTTCATGGACATGAACACCAAACTTGGATATTGTTGACCAAGTCCACCCTTTTCAACGAAGAAGAAGAAGGGCAATTTAGTCAAAGTGTAGACCAAGCATAAATTTTGCCATTATACTGTAACACTTTGTACTTAACTGTTGTCCGAACATGTACAACCTTGTAATCAACCAAAGACACGATGAATAAGGATTAAAATGTGGATGTAGGCGTTAGTGCCGAACATGTACAACCTTGTTCACACATTCACACACTACAAGAAAAATACCCTATTGCAACTAACTATTTGCAACAGGCGGCAAATGACAGTTGCAGTAAGTGATATTTTGCAACAGACCTATTTTAGTAGTTGCAATAGATGAGATTTAGCAACAGATCTGTTCTATCTGTTGCGAAAAGCATACTTTTAGCAACTGCACTTTACTTCCTATTGCAAAAACATACTTTTAGCAACTGTGCTTCTATAACAGTTGCAACAAACATATTATTTGCAACGGCGCTTTGAAGACAGCTGCAAATAAAAATCTTTAGCAATTGTTTTCTCCAGTTGCAGTAATTGAATTTTCTTCAACTGAAAAAGCCAGTTGCGAAAAACATACTATTAAAAATAAGTATTAGTTGTCATGAATAACGTTTAATAATTAATTTTAAATAGTTACTAGTAAGTGATTAACTACTGGTAATTATATTATAATTAAGATTAATATTTAATAATTGTTAATTAATAATAAAATTTAAGCATTATAAAGTGATATTTATAGCTGATAATTAAATAATAATAATAACTAGTAATTAAATAATAATAATAATTAACATTTAAAAATAATAAAATAAATAAATAATTATTAAATAATAATACAAAACTAATGGATAATAATCCATACTTAATTTGAAATATGAGTATATTTAAATATTAAATAAATAATTAAATAATCAATAAATTCATAATAAATAAATAAATGATAATTAATTAATATTACTATTAAGGAGTAATTTATAATTAATGATAATTTCTTGTATGATTTAATTTATAATATGTGTTTGATAGAGGTATTTTTAAGAATTAATTAATAGTTTATAGTTATCATTAGTAATTATAAAATAATAAACTATTACTAATTATAAAATGATAATATTATTTTCAGTTATTAATAATTTTCAATTATATTAAATATATATTACTAATAATTAAATATTAAAATATAATTAAGAACTAGTTTCTATCTCTCATTATTTGTGTGCTTTGACCAAGCAGGAAATGCAATAAATTTGAAATTCAAATGCCTATCGTTAGATTACTCATTAATTAAAAAAAATAAAATATAGTATTTTCAAAAATTCATTTTAAATGATAGTCTATTGTTTTTCAAAAAAATTCAAATGCCTATGTTTAATAACTATAGCTTAATTTCTTTTTATTATATTTCTTTAGCAAATTTACTTTAATGACAGTTGCAAATATCTTAATTTCAACCTATCGCCTACACGTTTGGCTTCAAACCTTTAAATTTTTGGCTCTAGTGTTAGAAATTTTGTCTTCGAAATCCAAAATCTGCGCCAAAATATTCACCGGTATCGAGGGCTGCTATGCTATCCTCAAAACTTAGCCACATACTTGGCAATCTCGCTAGAAAACAGAAAAAAAAATCATTTCTGCTCTTTAAATGTTCGGCCGCTACATCCTCCCTTCAGCTCTAATTTTCGCCACCATCTTCTCCTCAGATTTGTTCTAACCATTCGCTTTGTACATTGTACTCCACCAAGCATCCTTTCGAACCTTGCTATTGGGTCCTTCGCTTCGCTGTGTGATTGTGTGCTTCGGGCTTCTCGCGATTTGTCCAGATTTGGGGTTTGTGTGGTTACTGGTTATGGATCTGATTGCAGGTCGAGGGATACGCGAGATTGAAGTTCAGTTTATGGCGGTGAGTTCGATTTGGGGTTTGTTTTGGTTGAAGCTCATTGGAATGATAGCAGAGGCGATGCAGCGGCGAGGTCAGGTGTATTTGGTGATGGTGTGGGGCAGGTTATTTTGGTTGCATTGAAAAACTTCATCTCAATTCCAGCTTTAACCTGTTGCCACAATTTCTAGTCCAAGCTGATATTTTGACAGACTTCTGCCTAGATTTGTCTACACGCTTGTATGTCTTCTTGTTTTGGGTAATGATTTTTCCTGATGTAATTCATTTTGTTGAGTAAAATTTCAACTACTATTTTAGAAGTGAGTAATATTGTAATTTGGTGAATTCGTTGAATGATACCAAGTTAATTGAGATTTCGAGCTAAGCTAGGTTGATGATTAAACAGTGTTAGTTTAATTTTAAATATTGTTTTACATTTAATTATCGTCTAGTTAGTATTAAACCAATTTTGGTTTATTATTTTAGCTTGATCAGAACTGAGTTTGTAGTTTAATTATTTAAACTTAAAGCTTAATGGATCATAAATTCGGTTTAGTTTGGAGTTCGGTTTAATTTCATCTTGTTAAATTCTAACATCTTTAAGTTTTTAGGTTTTTGTTGTAAATCTATGCTTTTATTGTAGATTTGAAGTTAAACTTTGTCTACCGAAGATTATCATTTGTGGCTTCTTATTTGTTGAAAGTTATTGTCTTGTTTTTTTTTCCGACAAAATAGATAATACATCTTTATAAAATATACGTGTTAACGCTGCTGCTCATGCCCATCTTCAAAAAATGCGGGAACAAAAGAAACAAAGCATGCTACAGGGAACAACAAAAGTTACAGCAAAGAATGACGATGATCATGTTCCGCACCATCAAAAATCCCACTTCCTTTTAGCTCAAATTTACATAGAACATGGATTCAAGAAGCAGCAGCAGCTACTGCTGTTATAAAAAAACGGTTTACAAGAAATAATCAGGAGTCTTGCGCGTAGTGTCAGGCTCAACATGCCTTGGAGGTGGATCGAACTGAAGGAAGTTCTGATCCATATTTTCCCCAATTTCAAGTATGGCTGCCATGTTACCGCACTGATAGCAGTAGTTTGGAGCACTAAACACTGGAACCACATTCTTATTCTGGCACCAATTGAAACCTTCCATAACAAGATAGTGGGCTCTGGCAACAAGAGTGAGACCATTGGTATGGTTAAATTGTTGGGAAATGTCTTGCCCAAAGGTATACCCAGCTCCCCTAGGTGATATTCCTCATCCACAACGATCATCAGGATCAGACCATAACAAATCACACATTGGACCTTCATGTGGGACCTCGTGTATGCGGTCAAGAGCACGGATATTATCCAAGGTGTCGAGCGATGGTGAGAGACCACCATGTAAACAAAAGACCTGGTTCTCAATCAAAGCTGTTAAGGGCAGGTAATGGAAAAGGTCAGTAAAATATTTCCACACATTAGCATTCCCATATTTTCTTAAACATTCATTGCCTTGTTTTATTTCTTGAAGGTATGTCCAAATTATTTTTTCTTTATTTTTTCCCTTTTTCTTTCCTTTTTTTTGGGGGTGTGGTTTTTAATTGATTTTCATTGCAGGTACCAAAATTGCGAAGATCCTTAAAGACCCAGTAACAATGGTGAGTTAGTTTAAGTCCTTTGATGACTTTAAGGAATTTTATTACATGTTCGCCCAGTTAGTTTTTGCTTTCTTAAATTTCAGTGGCAATGGTAGCAGCTTGTAGTCTGTTGCTTGCTTGTAGACTAATAGTGCAGTGGCAGAAGCTGGTTAATCCGGTTGTGTCCGATTTTGTCCGATTGGGTTTCACGGACCGTGTTCAGACATTTTTATGTTGTCCGTGTATTACCGAGTTGGACATTTGTCCGTCTGATATTTAATTCGGTCCGAGTTCGGACAATGTAATGTCCGGTCCGGTCCATCCGTTTTGCAACCCTACAACCAAGCCAACTCTTTTGGTTATTGTATGACTAAATAATCTAAAGATATAGACAAATCCTAAACAAATGGACTAAATCAAGATAGTGTTCCACCCCCATTCTAGCGGCACGGAGTCAGGGCCAATGTTCTTATTTCAATTTATTTTTCATTCCTAAGGATCTTGGTATCAATTTGATGTATGTGAATATAAAATTCCATATTGCAAAATTTAGCATTAGGACAGACAGTTGTATGTATGGATATATGTATGTTTGTATGAATGTGTTCATATTACTTGTCTTTCAGTCATTCATTTTTTTTAACCATAATCTTTACTTATCTTTCACTCATTGGTCATTGATCTTTACTTATATGCGTGATTACTATTTAATTTAATTTTTTCCCCCTTTTTGGTATTATAGATGGAGAAGAAGAGGCTGAAAAAGGAGAGGCTGTTGTGAAATGGAAAATAGAAGAACTGAAAAGACTAATGTTACAAGCAATGTTAACCAGTACACAATGGTTAAACTATGTCTAATATATGATCTCCATTAGTGTGAATTAGGACCTGTAGAAATGTTTGGTGAATAATCTTTGTACTGTTAAAACTTTGTTAAAATAAAAAATTTATTTGTTTATTTCATTATGTGACATATACTATTACTAAAACGGATACATTTAATATGTAATTTCTGTAAGCTATTCTTTTTTTTTATGAATTTATAAATCTATTGCAACTGGCATATACTGTTGCAAAAGGATCTGTTGCAACATCAAATGCCCGTTGCAAAAAAGTATACCGCAACATCTTATTGCAACAAGCGAAAACTGTTGCAGACCTTTAACAACTTCGGCTATGCCAACGGGCGCTGGCCTGTTGCAATAGGCCTTCTGCAACAGATTTTGCCTGTTGCGAAAAGTGTTTTTTGTTGTAGTGACATTGGGTGTTGGCGTGCGACAATTTTGCCCGTCAACATTTTGGCGCTCCAGGAAGGGGGAACACAGCTTCGGCTTCAGGATTCAATTTAGGCCTCGGCCTCTACTCTCGACCTCAACGTTGCTCGTCTCCGGCATGGGGGTTAAGCGAAAACAAGTGATTCGCTCAGAAGAAGCAAGTGTTAAGGAGGAACATGAACTTTCTGCGGATGGACTCCCAACGAACATCGTCACTCAAAAGGATGTCGATGTAATAATTAAGAACCTAACTACGGATTTGAACACCCATCTCGATCGACAGGGAGATGCTTTCGATACTTTTCTACCTCGGATCGAGGACAGGATAAGAAGCGCTGCTTCGCAGCAGCCTACAAAAGCAAACATCATCGGAACAAGCATCAACGTACCTCCACCCGCGATTCGGACATGGGGGTAACCCTACAGACTAACGAACAGCCCGAAGCCACTCCTCGTAATGGTGTTGGCCCCGCTACACTCAGGGGCACCCCTAACCCGATGTCGCTCCAGCCCGTGACGCTCTGGTTGGTTAATTCATGGGCTCTGCTATTACAAATGTTCCTAGCGCACGCACCTATAGATGGAAGTGCTCCCACGATTCCGGGAGTCAGGATTGCACCTGAAGTAGCTCCTCGGGTTGAAGTTCAGCCAAACATTCTTCTCAATCAACCGATACCACATATGGACTTCAACACTGGGGGCACCAGTAACGCTTTGGATAATCTTAATCACTTGCTCACTTTTGGTAACGAATCTCAGATCGCGGATATCATCCGTCGTTCGCTCGAGGTGGTGCCTCTTCTGAACACTTGGATTGCATGACTCGTGGTCTGCTCTCTTTAGAAATGAGGAACTCACATAACCCACCAGACTTCAAGTTACCGAATCTGGAACCCTATTATGGTCACAAGGATACGACCGCACACCTTATGAGATATATCCTACATATGGAAGTCCTTTCAGCTTCGGAAAATGTTATGGCGAAGTGCTTTTCTCTTTTATTAACGGATATAGCTGCAATGTGGTATAGGCAGCTGAGTCGGACTTCATCACTTCTTGGGACGCTTTGGCTACTCGATTCGTGGAACAATTCAGAATCAACATCGCCCGTTCAAAAAGCGTCATGACTCTCAATGGCATCAAGCAGAAGTCCGGCGAGACTCTGTGCAAATTCTTGAAATGGTTTAATGTTGCAGTAACTTCGGTCGACAGACCCGATCCATCTATGGTTTTAATGGCCGTAGTGTCTGGTATCTTGGATGAATCCGACTTTAAAACTTCGCTGTATCGGGACCCGCCGAGGGAACTCGGAGAATTCTATTTTTAAGCCGAAAGATTCCTTTGAGAAGAAGATGCGAAGGTCAATAATAGCAAAAAGACTGTCGACGTCAGTGCGGTAAAGGGCGTGGAACCGTCCGACCCTGGAAAGGCTAAGGTTCATGCTGCTGATCAGCAACCCCCTTCAAGAAATGGTCAGTCTTCGAGAAATTGTCTTAATGCACCTTGGAGACCAAGGTTTCTGACTTATTCAGAACTCGCTCATACACTCAAAGAAATCTATCTGGAGGTTCATTCCACATCTCCCTTCACAAAGACTTCCATTGGGGAGCCCACTCAAAGAGACAAAAATTCTGACCGACACTGCATATTCCACGACATTGATGGTCACAATACAAACGAGTGTCGTCTTCTGAGGAATGCTATAGAAGAACGCGTCAGAAATGGAGAGCTGGCACGGTTTTTTCGTATTCAGGATGGGAGGCCAGGACAGATCCGGACCCTTCAAAGAAATCAAGACGGGCCTGGGACTAGCAATTGTCCTGGCGGCATCATAATCAACTGAACCTCTCACTGGTTCTGGTGCTGAGGGTTCAAGCCCCTTTCACACCAGCATCTTGCGGCTTCCGGTCTCCTAGATTCCTGATTTTCCGGTCTTCTGGTTTTCTTATGGTGTACGACTCTCAAATAATGACCTCTCTCATTTACGACTTTCTCATTTCAAGGTTCCGGCCTTCGGATTTCTAAAGCCCAATGATATTTGCTCTCTTGGTTTTCTCAATTAAGGATATTAGGGCTCTGGCCCTATGATGTTTTATCTTTTGGTTTTCTGAAATGTAAATGGTGGAGTCAAGCTACCCATGCACGGGAGAAGCTATAATCCCTATGTAGACTCTTGGTTTGACAAAGCACCATCTGGTTATCAATAAAATGGATCTCCTGACATTTCTTAGTCGTTTTACCAATTTAATGCGGCCTCGAACCCATTTATAGCCTTTGGCTGATCTTGCCTCGTTTAAGATCGCCTAGTAAAAACTTAGTTGGCCTTGCCTCGTTCAAGGTCGCCTCGGTTGACCTTGCCTCGTTTAAGATCACCTAGGAAAAACTCGGTTGGCCTTGCCTCGTTCAAGGTCGCCTCGGTTGATCTTTCCTCGTTTAAACTCAGTTGGAAAAAAATCGGTTGGCTTTGCCTCGTTCAAAGTCGCCTCGGCTAATCTTGCCTCGTTTAAGAACGCCTCGGATAAACTCGGTTGGTCTTGCCTCGTTCAAGGTCACCTCGACCGATCTTGCCTCGTTTAAGATCGCCTCAAAAAAATTCGGTTGGCCTTGCCTCGTTCAAGGTCGCCTTGGATGATCTTGCCTCGTTTAAGATCGCCTCTGATAAACTTGGTTGGCCTTGCCTCGTTCTAGGTTGCCTCGGCTGATCTTGTCTTGTTTAAGATCGCCTCGAAAAAATTCAGTTGGCCATGCCTCATTCCAGGCCGCCTCAACTGATCTTGCCTCGTTTAAGATCGCCTCGGAAAAATTCGGTTGACCTTGCCTCGTTCAAGGTCACCTCGGCTGATCTTGCCTCGTTTAAGATCATCTCGGATAAACTCGGTTGGCCTTGCCTCATTCAAGGTTACCTCGACTGATCCTGCCTCGTTTAAGACCGCCTAGGGTAAATTCGGTTGGCCTTGCCTCCTTCAAGGTCACCTCGTTTGATCTTGCCCCGTTTAAGGTCACCTCGGCTTATCTTGCCTTGTTTAAGATTGCCTCAGATAAACTCGGTTGGCCTTCCCTCGTTCAAGGTCGCCTCGGCTTATCTTGCCTCATTTAAGATCAACTCAGATTAAATAAATATGATGACCTACAGCCACCTTATCAGTGACACGGCAAGACTGCTCACATATGGCTATGTGTATCCCTTTTCTATGTAGGCTACTGGGCTCCTCCAGTCTCTCGGATACTCTAGCTATTATGGCTTTTTATTAATACATCCCAAGCGATCGTCGGATTTCTCTCCTCAATACGATCCCAAGCGATTGTGGTCTTCCACTAATATGATTCGAAGCAATCTCGGATTTTCAACTTATCGACTTTGGTTTTCTGGATAGTACGACCCGACGAGGTCGTGGCTCTTCAGTCTCATGAATATAGAACCTCACTCCAGACTTCTGCAGACTTTGGTTTATGGATTTCTCCTTTCCTCACAAAACACACCTTCCTTGGACCAAGCGAGATATGTTTTGGAGGAAAATGTTGACACGCTTTTTCGTCGAAGCTGTCACACATCAAGTATTTAGTGAGTGACGCGCTCAAGCGTTAAAAAACACAAAGCAACCGGCTCGAAATTTTGGGTTCGAAATTCTGGGGTCGAAATTCCTGTGGTCGAAATTCCCGGGGTCGAAATTCCGGGGTCGAAACTGCTGGGGTCGAAATTCCTAGGGTCGAAATTCCCGCGGGCCAAATTCCTAGGGTCGAAATTCTTGTGGTCGAAATTCCTGTTACGAGGTTGCTTTTGAGGTACGAAAATTACTTCTTATGGGTCCCATTTCTCACCTACTCCCACCTAACCTTCCTCCTATAAATACCCCAAGCCTTGGACTTCATTGGGATCCTGGTCCCTTGGAATTTTTGGACTTTGAGAGCTCTAAACACTCATTAATGGCTTCCAACACCTCCACCATGGCCATGGGAGATGACATGAATAATTAAAACACGGCATGCATGTTTTCCTTCAACACTTGAACATTGACATGGATTATTATGCTATCTTCGAGCTTCATGGACATGAACACCAAACTTGGATATTGTTGACCAAGTAAGTCCTTTTCAACGAAGAAGAAGAAGGGCAATTTAGTCAAAGTGTAGACCAAGCATAAATTTTTCCATTTTATTGTAACACTTTGTACTTAGCTATTGTCCGAACTTGTAGAACCTTGTAATCAACCAAAGATATGATGAACAAGGATTATAAAGTGGATGTAGTCGTTAGTGCCGAACCACTATAAAAGTTGTGTCTCCCCGCATTTGCATACTTTAGTGCTTATTTGGATAATTGTTCACACATTCACATTAGGTGTTGGCGTGTGACAATTTTGCACGTCAACATTTAATTTTGTCAAAATTCCAATAGCTTCAGTTTCTGTTCTGGTCTGCTCCACTGCGAAGCTCTCATTTCTGTGACTCCAATGCAACTGATTTTGTCTGATTCCAATTTAATCTGACCAGGATATAGACATTCTGAATATTAATTACTTAATTAATATAATTCATACTATTAACAATAACCTGATCAATTTGATATGCCGTAATCCCTTTCTCTGTCGTTCAAAAGAATCAAAACTACTTCAGCCAACATCCGAAAATAGCACCCACGCTCAACCAAAAGTCAACCCCATCATGCCATCGTACGTTGATCAGAACCCCATCAGTCGTCGCTAGAACTTGCGACACCTCTCCCTCTGCCTGCGCCTTGAACGGCGCTCCATCATTGGTCCCCCCTGCTCGGAATCCCACTTCGAACGGCGCTCATTTAAGCATAGAAATGGAGCACAAAATCCCATGAAAACTGATCTCGTCCATTGATTATATCGATCTCTTAGTGCTCTACATTTTTCTAACTAATTTTTTTAATAATAATGTTTGGATTTAAAGAATTTAAGGATTGAATTTCTGATTATTTCGGCCTTTGATCGCAAGAGCGGCGGCTTCCTGATAGGAGAATGAATTAGGATTTTCCGGAATTTTAAAGAATATATATATAATTAAATTAATATTTAATTCATAATCTCTCCAATACGGCTCTGAACTCCCAACGAACCCAACGACTATCGCTCCTAAACAAATACCCCCATTTCGAACACAATGGGATATGTTTCGTAAGCCAATTCGACTGTTTTGATCAGTTTTTGTAGAAATTAAAATATGACTCAATATAATGTTCAATATTAAATTCCAACATACATTTTAATTTGCCACGACCACATACTGACTCCAAAAATTGTGAAATTTGAAATCTCGCTGTGTTTTGACAATGCGGTCCTAACAAAATTCATTTCGTCGAATTTGGAGACTACTTGGAAAATGGCCTTTTTAACTGGCTTATTTAATTTAACTGAATTTACCAAACATGTTTAAATTTACTATGCTCACATACTAATTCCAAATGACTTGAAATTTTAAACCTGACAATAATTTGATGTTCCGGATCCAATAAAAGTGGTTTCTTCGTAAACGGAGGTGGTTTGCAAAATGGCTATTTTTAAGGGCTATATATAAAATAATAAAATATTAAATAAATTCCATAGTGACTATTTTGAATTTTAATTTGATTATAACTTACAATTTATAATATGAAATCTCAATTTCTTACATTCGTTAGAAAGATATAATTAATTAGATCCCAACGTTTCTTGTTTTACTAAAATCCGATTTATTTTGAATTATGTATATTCATTTAAACTTCAAAACCAAAATTTCAAACTACCAAGCCATTTCGAATTCGTTTTAATTAAATTTATACGTTCTTACTTCGATTTAAATAAACTTTAAATTGCTAATTCTCAAAATAAATCATTTTAAATATTTAAAATCCATCAAAATCAATTAAAAATAAAATTTAGATTGGTTCCAAAAATACGGGTTGTTATAGTTATTTAATATTTAACCCAAACTGTGTGGCAATTTAGAATACTAGTAATCCAAGAAACACCTCACTCAGTGCTAACATGGCTTAAGTTCAACATGAACCAAGAAACGAAATAGACATAAATATAAGTCATAATCAAAATGGTATAGCTAGACCAAAACTCATTTAGGATGATAGATATCCTGATTCAAGGGTAACTCATTATACCACAAACAACTTTGACACTTGAATATTAAAACAAAGAATACAAGGAAAAGCAGTCAATAAGCATGAGAGATGGTAAGTGCGTTAAAGTTCCTCCTATTGGTAATGGGTATATCAATGGTAAAAGGAAATTATTTTACATAAATTACAAAGAGTAACCAAGACTAAAATGAATCTCATAAGTATATCATAATTTTCTAAAGATACTGGTGTACGTTTTGAATTCTATCCTAACTTTTTTAGTTAGAGACATATTGGCAAGAAATATTATGATGTATGGTTATTTAAGGGATTGTATAAAATTAACTTTGGAAATTGCAAAAGTAATGTAAAAAGGAATGATTAGTGTAATCTACTTGAGGTGAATCAAGTAAATGACAATGAGATTGTATTTGATCATTAGCACTTCAGACTTGGTCATCCTAGAATAAAGATTGTAAAATAAATTCTTACTAATAATATAATGGCTTAAAATGATATCTCTTTACCAAATGTATGTGCATTTTTCTTGATGGGTAAGAGTCACTAATTACCATTTCATTACTCAATTGAATACACTAGTCCATTAAAGTAGATTGCTACTGATTTTTTGAGTCCATCACCCATATGTTCTGTTTTGGATATAAATACCACATACCATTTGTTGATGTTTATTCCAGGTGCACATGGATTTATTTCTTAAAAGCAAAGTCAGAAACTTATAGTACTATCATAAATTTCATAAGACGGCAGAAAAGCAAACTAACTTTCAAGCCAAAATTATCCAGACCAATGATGGTGTCGAATATAAGGATCTTAACAATTATTTTCAGAAAAAGGGAAAAGTTCATAGAACTGCATGACCTTACACATTGAAGAAAACAACATAGCTCAAAGAAAGCGCAGACACATAATAGAATCAGGCTTAACTTTATAGCTCAAACCTCTGCACCATTAAGAACATGGCCATATTATTTAATATTATTATCTACTTAGGTTGCTAGTGAAAGTGATAAAAGTAATGTGTCCACTAGAAAAATTATATAGAGTCAAGCCAGACTACCACATCTTAAAAACATATGGGTGTTTAAGCTTTCCTTACTTAAGACAACATAATGCCAACAAGTTAAAATTTTAGATCTGAACCTTGTACATTTCTTGGGTATGCGATGAATCAATAGGGATACAAATGGCTAAACTATATATAAATTTTTTTTATTAGCTGATATATTGTCTTTGTTAAAAAGATTTTTCTTATTGGTAAATTAGACATAAGAAAACAACTTATACAATTCAAAAGTCTCCATAACAATTATACCCAAGATTTTAAAAGTGTGGCATCCAGAAGGAATTAGTGGAACCGCTGATGTTCATAATTCACAACACACAATGTCGCAAAGATCGATTCATGAATTTTCAGAATCGCTTATCTATGCAAATTGATTACTTAAACAATTAGTAGTATAAACATATTAAAGTGGGATAGAAACATGAATATTCAAGAGAACATCTTCAGAGGCAATGCAACCTAAATTAGCAGTGATGACTTACTTTCCAATCAACCACAAGTCCTAACTGGTCACCCTATGACTACTAGAGCCAAAAGTGAAATCTTCAAACCAAAAAATTTCATATAAACCCTTAATTTTGAATATCTTGCTACCTTTGATCAAGCTATAAAAGGGAAAACAGAAGAAAAAACCATGGATGAAGAGTGTAATGCTCTTTTTCAAATATAAAATGTGGGACTTGGTCTGTCCAGTAAACAAAAAAATTGTAGTTGATTGTAAGTAGACATACAAACTAAAGAAAAACTTGGATGTGTCCATCAATAGATACAAAGAAAAATTAGTTGCTAAAGAATTTACTCAATAGTATGGCTTTGACTTCAATGAGACATTCTCTCCAGTAGTCAAGCCAACTACGATTAGACTTATCCTCACTATATCATTAACAAAAACTAGAAAAATCATCCAGTTAGATGTGAACAATGTCTTTATCAATAGAGACCTTCAAGAAGGGATATATATAGATCAACCAACTAGGATATAATCAGAATCCCAATTATGTGTGCAAGCTAAGTAATCCATATATGGGCTTAAATATGACCTAAGAGTTTAAAAGATTGACAACCATTTTAAAACTCAACCTTTGAAATGCTCATTTGGCGTTGAGTCAGGTAAATTCTTGGGTTTCTCTGTCAACTCTCAAGGGGATGAAGTCATTGCTGAGGGAATATAAGCCATTCAGAACATTCATGAGCCTTAGAAGATTACAGATGTGCAGAGCCTGAATGGAAAGGTAGCCGCTTTGAGCCGATTATATCTAGAGCAATTGATAAGTGCATTCCTTTCTTTGACCTGATAAATAAGGGAAGCACAAATTTTCTTAGACCCCAAACTATGTTGAAGCATTCATGACCCTATTGAATCACTTGGAGATGCCTCATATACCATCAAAACTGATTGTCGCAAAGACCTATTTGTGTATCTGATGGTATCCTTGCATGCCATCAACTCAATATTCGTACGTGAAGACAGTCGGATTCAATGATCGGTGTACTATGCAAACAAAAGACTAATAAGGGTCGTGCTTAATTATCCCACCATGGAAGATACATCACTATTTTCAGGCTTATCCTATTAAAGTGTACATCGACCAACTGCTATAACAGGTCCTTTAGTGACTTAAGGCATCTGGGAGACTGCTTAGATCGAATATTATACCGAGTTATTTTGATATTGCATACATTCCATGAAGGGTCATCCAGGGACAAGCACTGGCGAATTTCATCATAAAGTTCATAGTTATAGAGGGCAATGCTGAAGACTTAAACCATCAACTTCTAGGTGGAAGTAATCCATATATGGAGCTCGTAAAAATTGACGTTTTGTCATCAGAGTTGTCTTGTTATCTTCTGAGGAACAATCGATTTGTATGTTATATTCTGTGAAACCATCAACTTAAGTTTTTTTCTTATTGCTTTGCAAACAACACTTGGATTTCGAACAAGGTAATAAGAAGCAACTCATCGATTGTCGTTACATAATAAATAAAATCTCTTTCCATGTTATGTGATTTTTTGTAATTATATGGCTATGTGATGTGATTCAACTAGCCTACGCTGACACTTGAATGAAGGGTGTGACTACTTCCCTAGCAACGTTCATTTTCTCACAATTTAATGAGGGTATTCAATTCTGCGACTAGCCGAACAAGAGTTAACCGAATTCGAGCATAACTCAAATGCTCAATTAGCGATCCTCATCCTAAGATTAGAGTGGAGGAATGACACCCAAGTAAGTTTGATATGACTATTCACATAATTAGCTCTAACTCTTAGTGACTTGAGAAAGAGCATAAAGCATTGGGTTATCGTGAATGGCGCATCGAGGCTTAAGACCCCTTAACTTATAACTCTACCTTGACTCACGAGAGGAGAGTATAAAATGTAAGTACTAAATATCCTATGTTGTAACTTATCTTTACCAAGAATGAGGGAATAAATGCAGACATAGAAATTAACTTTAACCACGCTCCTGACACAACATGTGACTCGAAGTCAATTAAGGGCATATAAATTTCCTCCTCACTAATGCTTACCCTAAGTGAGATATCTTATGTTCTAAGTGTAGATTAATAAACTCACAAGTTCATTGAATGAAAAGCGAAAACATTTATGGATTTGAATGCAAAACAGACTATGTTATTTACAGTTGTCGGTATGTACAAGCAACAAGACAAAAAGAGAAGGTCGTACTCGCATAAACTTTGACCAAAAAACAAAAGAAATCTAAAATTGTAATCGTGCATATTTGTCCTTAGGTCGATCACCAGCTTATGGCTTCTTTTTAAGCTTCTACAAGTCAAACTCCTTTACGTTTTTGCGTTTGGGAGATTTATCGCTCACCAACCCCTCGTTGACTTTCCCAGACTTATCAAATTTCTTCTTGGACCTTGGTTCCCTACCTTAGGGAGACTTGCTTCCTTAACAGATACATCTGCCTTAATTTTCTTCATCTTTTAACTGCCTGCTAGAGAAGAAGAAAACATTTGTAAAGGATCTAGAGTAATAACCACCCAACTCTATTTTTGTGGACAGGAGCTTACATTGGTGCAATGCCTCCATATCTCCCATGCTCATCTCACTAGTTTTCCTGGACTCCCCTATGTATATGGCATCTTCCTCATCATAAATCTGGGATCCCTTACCATCCAATCCTTTTAGAGTATCAATTATTTCCTTATCTTTCTCCGGATCTTCGACGGGGGGAAATTGGGGCATGTAAGAAATCATCGACTGCGTTTTAGGAGATGTCCTGACCTAGTGAGTACCTATAGTAGGAAAAATGACAATGTTTAGTCCCTTTTGAACTATGGGCATCTCTACTGCCGCCTCCATAGCTCGCCGACACGCGACTTGGACTCTCTCTAACTACGGAGAAGTTAGAGATATACATTCCATGGAGTTATTGCTAGTGAGTCCAAGAGTTTCGGGAACTTTATGATAGGATTTAAAGGTTAGAAATCTTAGTACCTAAAATGTAACACCCTATAAAATATACCCTAAATAGACATAGGCAATTAAATATAAATATAAATAATAATAATAATAATAACTTTATAAAATATTAATGGATGAATATAAGAATTTTGGATAATTGAGAATTGGACCATGAAACTATTACCATTGTATTCATAGTGAGATGCTAGTCCATTTTCCTATTTTATTTGCTCAAAACGCATTCTATATGGAGAAGTTATTAATAAAACAAGTTATACGTAAATTGTATACAAACAAGATTTGAAATTCAAACTGAATGAATATAAATTTGGAAAAAATATATTAATTGGCATAATGAAATTTTCCTAGAAAGCGTGAATTATTATGTAATTTTATATATACAAGAGGGGATAAGAATAAAAAGATATGGAATATAACCAATCAAATTAATTACTATTAATAAATAAGGTAAACGACTATGTGAATTAATCTCTTGGAATTCGACCTAAGGAGGGTCAACCTCTCCCTTTGTGGGAGGTCGACTTGGGGGTCGACCTCCCTCTAAGGGAGTGTGTCGACCGCCCTTAAGGATGATGGGTAGAGAAGGTTTTATTTTATTAGGGGTTTTTATATAGTTTTTCTTAAATGGACCGTCCATTTTACGTCTAACTAATCCTACGGCCCACATACACACTAGCAATTATAGAAGGACCCCCAGCCTCTCCCCTAAACCCTGCATTTTAGTCACTTCTATGCCTCAACTTTGTCTCTTCGCCATTATTCTTAATTCCTGAAACATGTTAGGTTTCTTCTGTTCATCTAAGCTATATTATATCTCTTCTAAATCTAAATTTTTATCTAGAATCTAAAATTAAATACAGTATATATATATGAGATTCTAAATCTGGTTCTAATATATATATATATATATATGTGTGTGTGTGTGTGTGTCTAGGGGGATTTGGAGTACACTGATTCGAAAGTCTCAATGTAAATTTGTTAGATCCTACACTGAATTCATTATTCTTCTCTTATTAACTCTATGAGTGGACATTACATGAGTTTTCTATTTTCTATTTTTGTAGTTAGCTTTGGATTGTTATACCTAAGGGGTTTGGATTTTCACGAAAACAAAATATAAAAAAATCCTCCAAATCCCTTATAGTTTGTAGAAACGGTCAACCAATCGGTGTAAACTGGTTTTTGATTATTGATGTAATAAAATATAAGCTTTTGGGTATGGTAAAGTTTTTGATAATGGTTTGATTCTCTTTCTAGTATAATTATAAATTATACATGTGCGTGTAAAGGAATAAAACATGAGTATTGTAGATTTAATAGGTTCATCTATTTTTAAAATAGAAAGTTTGAACGTATTATATACAAATCATTGAAGTCTTAAGTTTTTGTATATATATAAATCATATGAAAAAGTAAAGCAGTACCAAAATGGAGATTTTACATATATAATTGGAATATTGCATCTTGTCTCTCTTTTATTATAGAAATAACCTTTAAACCTTGGTTATAAGTTTTTATGTATATATTGTTATTTCCCAGTTGTTGATTTAATGCGGATATACATGTTTACGCCATGTTGATGAAAGTAGAGAAATAAGCTTATAAACCTTATTTTGGTTGTAGGATTGACATTTCAACGATTTAGGACGCTTCTTACATGCGCTTGATTTACGTTTTATTCATTACTATTTATAACATAATTAAAGTGTTATAAATGCGTATTAAATTCATATTAAATGCATTAATTAGAAAATTAGAATAATAAATGTTCCCACAAAAAATTTCTTGTATCCTTTAGAAAGCTCTTTTCGATACGAACCTAACAGTTTCGGTTTTAGGAGAACACGACGGTCGGATCTCCCATAATTATCATTCGAAGTCAATGGTAGAAATTTGCGAATCGCCGCAGCGCGGCGCGTTCTATTTGGGCCATTATATATATATATATTATATATTTCATCGATTTCCATTTAAAACGTATTTTATAAATCGTTTTAGATTCGTTTTCAAAACAATTTCAACTTCATATTCAATTTCAAATCAAAATTGAATATTCCATACCATTGATATATAAATGATAATATTTTCAAAACATTAGATTTTGAAATCAATTCCTTTTCGATATTCATTATAGAAATGAATAAAATCGATATAAATATCGTTTACGTCAAAATGGCGTTAATCTAATCTACACGGCTTTATATATCTAAATATTTTCGTGTCCATCCCAAATCGGACATCAAAATCAGATTTTGATCTTTTACTGAATATTATTTTAAAATATTCTCTATTTTAAAATATATAATATTTTTGAATTGGAATCAGACACAGTGAATTACCATATAATTTTATTTATATGGATTTCATACACACATGTATACAACAACAATCAAACACAGTCAACCATCATTCAAAGTGCATTCTACACTGCATAAGCATCAAATATAAATATTTAATGCTTGCACAGCTTGTCAATCGATCGATCGACATACAACTAAATATTGGGATTAGTGTATGCCCAATTTCATCCTAATACCCGCGTGCGGTTTCAGTCAACATATAGTGAATTTTATTTGTGCAGTTGGGCGATGTGTAAAATTTATCGTCCCAATCAATATCAGTCAAATAAGTGTACATAAACAAATCGTCCGATTTGTTTATGAATATTTATTTTATTCCTATACACATTAAAAATTATATTTGTAACTATAAAATATTTTTATTCCATTCCACATCACACAATCAACTTTCACAACAAAATCAAACAAACAAATAAGTCATCCATGGTCGGTGGACGACGGGTGTCGGGTGCTGCTAAGCACCGTCTGCATCCTAGTATATATTTTAACTAGAAAATAAATGAAAGTGAGGAGTTCTCACCTTTGGGATCCACTCCATCTTTCTTTATTTCTGAAATTAAGAAATGTTTGGATTTGCCCAAAATTCCAACGCAATCTTCTTCACGATGTTCATAGTAAAAATCAAATTTTTAATATGATGTTTGTATATTAAAAATCATATTTTTATCCCGCTACTTTCCATATAAAAGTCATATTTTTATATCTCTATTTTCTATTTAAAAATTATAATTTTAAACCGCTACCTTTAAAATAAAAATCATATTTTTATTTGTTCACTTTCAATATAAAAATCATATTTTTATAAGGCTACTGTATATACAAAAATCGTTTTCTTATTTCAACTCTATATATATAAAAATCGTGTTTTTTATTCTAATGATAACCATATAAAGATCGCCTCTTTATCATCATGAAAACATTATAAAAATCGTATTTTTATCATAATGAAAACATTAAACAAATCATATCTTTATCTATATAAAATATAATCTTTTCTATTATAAAAATATAATCCTTTCCTATATAAAAATATATCCTTTTCATTTATAAAAATCTATTCTTTTCTTTTCTAAAAATCTATTCTTTTCTTTTGCTATGATATATATAAAAACAAATTTTTATTTTCCTATCTCATAAAGAAAAAAAAAACTCATTGTTTTCATGTCTATTTGAAACTAATTTCACTAAATATATATATATATATATGTATATATAAGTAAATAAATAAACAGAAAACTCGCCGTCTTCGGTGTACTGGAGCTTCGAACTGCAATGGAGGGGGACCAGCGCATCGGAGTTTGCGCTGTGGTGGAATGGGACTAGCAGCGGTTAGGGTTTCAAGAGTTGGGGGCTCGGGGTTCTTCGATTGGGAGCGTTGCACTCTGGAGAAGAGGGGAAGGGGAGGCGTTGCCGGGGGAACGCCGGAGGTGGGCGGCGCGAGGAGGGGGCCGCGTTGATCGATGGCGATGAGGGATCGTGAGGGGCTACAGCGACTTGGGAGGCGGGTTTTATTTTATTTAATTTTTTTTCTAAACCTAAAACTAACGAGGGGGTGATAAGAGAGAGTGAGGATTTTATATTAATTTTATGTAATTTTTAATTCCTAAAAGTTGACTTTTTATTTGACCACTAAACGAGACCTAACGACTGTCACCCCTAACTGATTACCCCCATTCCGAATACAATGGGATATGTTTCGTAAGCCAATTCGGTTATTACGATCAGTTTTCATCAAATTCAAAATATAAACCAGTATATATTGAATTTGAACTTACATTCTAATTTATCGGGGGCACATACAGATCTAAAAAATTCCAGAAAAATTATTTCTAGCTTCATATTGACGATACGGTCCTAACAAAACTAATTTCGTCAAATTTGAAGACCGTTTGAAAAATGGCCATTTTCTGGTCGATCGAAATTGACTGAAACTGTTAAAACACGTTTTCTTTTGCCACGCTCACATATTAATTCCAAAAATTATGAATTTTGGAATCTAGCAATAACTTGACATCCCGGATCCAACAAAAGTGGTATCGTTGAAAAAAGGAGGTCATTTGCAAAATATCCATTTTTAAGGGCTAAAATTCCATAGCGACTATTCTGAATTTTCAACTAGGCATAACTTTTTATTCCCGCTATGAAATTTCAATTTTTCGGATTCGTTGGAAAGATAATTTCAAATAGATTCTAATATTTTTGGTTTCGCAAATTCGGTTTATTTTGAATCCTGTACATTCATTTGAAATTTAAAATCGAATTTTCAAACTACCGCGTTATTTCCAATTCCTTTTATAATTAAAATAAATATTTATATTCTAACTTTGATTCAGATAAATATCTAAGTTCAAATTATATTCCAAATAAATTTTTCATCATTATTATTTAAAATAAATCATTTTAAATACTCGAAATTCATTAAAATTGCCAAAATAAAAATTTTAAATTGGTTCAAATTTTCCGGGTTGTTACAATATCCCCCACTTAAAATATTTTCGTCCCCGAAAAGGAACGGAGTTGAAAGTTGTTTAACTAATCAACTCAACTTTCATTGTTTTCAATATGGCTTAAGTTCTTCAACTTTTCAGTTTCTAAGAACTTTTCAAAGATTTCAAAAATTTGGCTAACACCCTAAATTTTCGAAAAATTTCGCCATAACCTCCTTTGTATGGAAGAACCGGGAAAATCCCCAAATTGTCACACAGGCCCTCTCATCTCAAAAAGAAAAAGCCAATCAGCTCATAAAATCATCTAAACCCAAGAAATATAGTAAACATGTACCTATTTGTCGGGCATGCAATTTTATTCCTTTTCTCAAGCCTCCTTGCTATGACCTATTCAATATATATACATGTATATGCACGCAATTCCAAACAATTTCCAATACTGTTCAATATTTGATACAATTTGGTTATATGTACCGTTCTTTCACATAATGGTTTTATTGGTTAACAAATAATCATACAACACAACCATCAATCAATTAGTTGGTTAACGTTTCAAATTCATAATTTTGATAAATAATCAAAGATCATATTTTTGATGCCAAATCACAACAATAAACCCTATCTAGTTTTGGTTCTCACACGGTCAATAGGAAATATATAGAAATCCCACTTTCGATACTCGAACACAAGTGCTGATGATGACATGCCATCATCAAAACCATCTCCGGACGACAAGAGTGTGATTCTATATCCATTTAGTATGTTCGAGGCTTCAAATAAACGAGGATCAGACGTATATTAAAATCTTTATATACTTGATTGTCCAAATCAATATAAAAATAACATTCAAATACGAATAGTTGATTTAAATTTTCAAAACGAAATTTGTTTTCATTTTAAAATTTACACTCTTCTAACTCATTCTAGGATACTACTGATCCTATCTCTAATGAGTCACTCTCAATGGGTATTACTAATCCAATCGCTGATTAATCCTTTCGTTTGGCTCTAACGTGTCTTGTTCTCCGAGCTCTGTAAACCAAAGCCCTGATAGCAAACTATAACGACCCGAACTTCCCCATGAAGGAAAACCCGGATTGCTTTGAGAACACGACAAATCAGAACACAAACAAAAGAACATTTCATTGCTTATTACAACAATTCCATCATAATACAAGAATATATAGAGTATGAATAAATATTACACATTTACAAAATATCAGAGATTTAAATACATTACCGCAGCGGAAAATAATACAAAACACAACTGAAGGTGATATACGGATACAGAGCTTTCCGAATATCATTCCAACTGTAAACCAGGATCCTATGAATATAAATCTACAAAACCAAAACTATTAGCTACCTGTGTGGAAAATAGGGGCATCCACAGTTTAGGTTAAAACAATAAACTCCAGGTCAGTCATGTGACTGGTGTGAGAATTAAAACAGTTATTTAAAACTTTACTTTAAAATAAGGTAAATCAAGGGACCATGCCGTATAACATGGAACCGGTTTCCTCCCAAGAATACCAGTGCATATAATAAAACAGTGCAATGCTTTTTTGGAAAAATGAAGTTATTATAAGATCCGGGTCCTATCACACAATGCAACGCAGGACGGGGGATAGGGTTTTACCTTATAATAGCCCAAAATGCTTGGTACGTTTAAACAAATCATTTGATACTATTATAAGTGCATAGTGTATAAAACAACTTCAAATATAAATGTATTAATCCTAGGCAGCATGGGTACCATATATCATGTCTCCAATACTACGCTCTACAATCAAAACCGCAAATTCACGTATTGGAAATTGGATTTTCATCTGTGAACCTAGGCAAGGGACCGTCCTCACCGCTTTGAGACAATCTAGCCTACCATGTCTCAGGCAAGTACTCTGTCAAGCCTTTGGATCGTCAAGGCCGGTCCACTTGATGTAGATTAAATTGCCTGAACACTGCGTTTCCCCGCCCTACGGGGCGTAAACTGGTCATATCCGAATAAACCATTGACCCCGGAACGACTGATATAACCGAGCCACCTTGCTATCCATTATCCACATAAGTAAAATGCCAGGGCATGTAAAACCACTTATACCACTCCTAGCTAGAAGGATACGCATGTCCTCCCTAATGTCCTCTCCCCTTTCTGATTCAGATCGGGTGTGAGGCTCGCAAATTAACGCTACACAAAGCTATGCTATATTAAAGTCGTGCTTTGATAATCAACCACAATACTTTGCTTTTCAACAGAATCCTTGATCATTTGCATCTCAGCATGCCATACAGGCAATTCACGCTATGCAACCGACGTCTATCAATCACACAGAATGAAATCCGATGTCAGACACACATCCATTTACAAGTTCGTTCTAGGTTTGAACGAAACCGGAGGCACCTTATTCCTCGTCCCGTATGTCCAATACAGGAGAGAGGCCCTCACATATCCGGTTGACCTCCAAGTATGTCTGGACGATCACCACTTATTACCTTATCTTTGGTGTACATCCCAATCAAGACATCGGTAATCAGCCAAACGGTGTGAAGACCTCCGGTCTTCAACCACCGTCTTCATCCTCAACATATCGTCGAATCAGTTATTCATAATGGGATAAACCCGGTCTTTCTGAATAACCCGCGTATATAATAAACAAGTGCTACAAAACACAATATACGCCTTATTCCAATCCAGAATATTTCTTTATTCAAATATTCTCATACTTTGGGAAAGGTTCCTATTAATTTTATTAAAGATAAATTCTTTAAATTTATTCCTTAATCTTCTTTTGAACATCAATTCAAACCAAATTATGGTTTATCTAAAGTAGTCGGGATTAGAGAGCCTTACCGAAGTAATCATTTGTTTTAATTTCCCAATCCCAACCTATTCATCCCACGAAGCAAAACTGGTAATACTTCATAGCTAACACCACAGTGTTATTGGTAAAATTAATTACCATTTCACATTCAAATCTAATGAAAGATTTAACTATCGCTTGGAGCAAAACTGGTGATACTCCATTCCCGATCATTTCTTGAATTTGATAATTTTAGTAATCAAATTCACTTTTCAATCTATTTAAAGATTCATTAAAACTCTAATTCAGTTTTAACTTCCAAAAATCATTACTTAATGATTATTCAAATCCAGGAAATAAATCCTGTCTTTAACTAGGTTAAAGGACTAATGTCATTTAAAACACAGCTCACGATAAACCTAAAATCACATTCCATTAATTATGGAATCTTCACGGAAAACAGATCAATATATATAATCGATATAAACTTCCATATCTGACCAATAATATAAATGGAATAAGGCATAACCTTTTAAATTCCATATATATTAGTAGTCTTCCTCCACAGATATTCACTTTAATTATTACCAAATATAATTACATTATATTCCAATTTATTTTATTAAATTGGAAAACTTTACTTTGGAAAATCTCCTTTAAATCTTGACAAAGATTTATAAATTCCAAATCACATTCACTGTAAATCGGGTTAAAGAACGAATGTCGTTAAAACATAGTTCACGATAAACCCAATTCACATCCCATTTTATTCCAATTATTAAATATGATTGGAAAATCTAACAATCTTAATTAAAAGATTTATTCTCTTCACATGGGGTTCAAGAACGGTGTTACTGAAGACACCATTCACGACAAACCCAAAATCCCATTTGATATTAAATACAAGACCCTGAATAGAAAATATATCGACTTATATTCAATATCAAATACTACAACCAACAAATATCGTATTGGAAATAACGATATAACTATATCTTTCAAATTTCCATAACAATATCTATATAATCACGAAATCCAACATCGAAATATTCCAAAAACAATTTCGATTCAAATCCATTCCAATTTATATATTGGAAATTCTGGTTATTTTTAAAACCATTACAAATCCAATTTATTTATTTTAAAAATAATTGGATTATAATTCTAGTTCAAAACTAGTTCATTTTGATAAAAATCTATTTTTATGTTTTCAAATAGGCAATTTTTCATCCCAATTGTTTCCAAATCATTTCATATGATTTTACACTAATTATTGATATTTTTAATAATTTTATCAAGGCCCGTACAGTCAATTTCCATAAACGACCATCGAACTGCACTTATAACGACCATTTCCAAATTTGATTTGGACATAATTCCAAATCCAACCATTAGATTTCTAGTTTTTTTGTATTCGTTAGAAAGCTTTTTTCGATACGAACCCAATGGTTCCGGTTTTAGGAGAATTCGATGGTCGGATCCGCCATAATGTCCATTCGACTTCAATGGTCGAAATTCACGAACTGCCGCAACGCGGCGCATTCTATTCAGGCCATTATATATATATTATATATATTTCGTTGATTTCCATTTAAAACATATTTTATAAATCGTTTTAAATTCGTTTTCAAAACAGTTTCAACTTCATATTCAATTTCAAATCAAAATTGAATATTCCATATCATTAATATTTAAATGATAATATTTTCAAAACATTTAATTTTGAAATCAATTCCTTTTCGATATTCATTATAGAAATGAATAAAATCGATATAAACATCGCTCACGTCAAAATGGCGTTAATCTAATCAACACGACTTTATATATCTAAATATTTTCGTGTCCATCCAAAATCGAACATCAAAATCAGATTTTGATCTTTTACTGAATATTATTTTAAAATATTCATTATTTTAAAATATTTTTTATTTTAAAATATTTATTTTTCTGACCTAGAATCAGACATAGTCAATTACCGTATAATTTTATTTATATGGATTTCATACACATATGTATACAACAACAATCAAACACAGTCAACCATCATCCAAAGTGTATTCTACACTGCATAAGCATCAAATATAAATATTTAACGCTTACACAACTTGTCAATCAATCGATCGGCATACAACTAAATTTTGGGATTAGTGTATGTCCAATTTCGTCCCAATACCCGTGTGGGGTTTCAGTCAACAAATAATGAATTTTATTTGTGCAGTTGGGCGATGTGTAAAATTTATCATCCCAATCAATATCAGTCAAATCAATGTACATAAACAAATCGTCCGATTTGTTTATGAATAATTATTTTACTCCCATATATGTTAAAAATTATAGTTCAACTATAAAATATTTTTATTCCATTCTACATCACACAATCAACTTTCACAACAAAATCAAACAAACAAGTCGTCCATGGTCTGTGGACGACGGGTACCGTCTTCATCCTAGTATATATTTTAACTAGAAAATAAATTAAAGTGAGGAGTTCTCACCTTTGAGATCCACTCCATCATTCTTTATTTCTGAAATTCAGAACAGTTTGGATTTGCCCAAAATTCCAACGCAATCTTCTTCACGCTGATCATAGTAAAAATCATATTTTTAATATGATGTTTGTATATTAAAAATCATATTTTTATCCCGCTACTTTCCATATAAAAGTCATATTTTTATATCTCTATTTTCTATATAAAAATTATATTTTTAAATCGCTACATTTAAAATAAAAATCATATTTTTATTTGTTCACTTTCAATATAAAAATCATATTTTTATAACGCTACTGTATGTATAAAAATCTTATTTTTATTTCAAATCTATATATATATATAAATCGTTTTTTTTTATTCTAATGATAACATTATAAAGATCGCCTCTTTATCATCATGAAACCATTATAAAAATCGTATTTTTATCACAATGAAAACATTATACAAATCATATCTTTATCTCTATAAAAATATACTCTTTTCTATTATAAAAATATAATCCTTTCCTATATAAAAATATATCCTTTTAATTTATAAAAATCTATTCTTTTCTTTTGCTATAATATATATAAAAAAATATTTTTATTTTCCTATCTCATAAAGATAAAAAAAATGATTTTTTTTCTTGTCATTTTGAAACTGATTTCACTAAATAAAATACATATATATATATATAAGTAAATAAATAAAAAGAAAAATCACCGCCTTCGGTGTACTGGAGCTTCGAACTGCAATGGAGGGGGAGCGACGCATCGGAGTTCGCGCGGTCATGGAATGGGACTGGCGGCAGTTAGGGTTTCAGGCATTGGGGGCTCAAGGTTCTTCAATTGGGAGCGTTGCGCTCTGGAGAAGAGGGGAAGGGGAGGCACTGCCAAGGGGGGAACGCCGGTTGTGGGCGGCGCAAGGAGGCGGCCGCGTTGATCGATGGCGATAGGGGATCGTGAGGGACTGAAGCGATTTGGGCGGCGGGTTTTATTTTAATTAAATTTTTTTCTAAACCTAAAACTAACGGGAGGGGGATATGAGAGAGTGAGGTTTTTATATTATTTTTATATTATTTTTAGTTCCTAAAAGCTGACTTTTTATTCGACCACTAAACGAGACCCAACGAATGTCGCCTCTAGCTGATTACCCCCATTCCGAACACAATGGGATATGTTTCGTAAGCCAATTCGGCTGTTACGATCAATTTTCGTCAAATTAAAAATATAAATCAGTATATATTGAATTTGAACGTACATTCTAATTTATTGGGGCGACATTCGAATTCTAAAAATTCCAGAAAAATTATTTCCAGCTTCGTATTGACGATACAGTCCTAACAAAATTAATTTTGTCAAATTTGAAGACCATTTGAAAAATGGCCATTTTCTGGTCGATCGAAATTACTAAAACTGTTAAAACACGTTTTATTTTGCCACACTCGCATATTAATTCCAAAAATTATGAATTTTGGAATCTAGCAATAACTTGATATCCCGGATCCAACAAAAGTGGTCTCGTCGAAAATGGACGTCGTTTGCAAAATTTCCATTTTTAAGGGCTGAATTCCATAGCGACTATTCTGAATTTTCAACTGAGCATAACTTTTTATTCCCACTATGAAATTTCAATTTTTTGGATTCGTTGGAAAGATATTTTCAAATAGAATATAATATTTTTGGTTTCGCCAAAATCCGATTTATTTTGAATCCCGTACATTCATTTGAAATTTGAAATCGAATTTTTAAACTACCACGCCATTTCCAATTCCTTTTATAGTTAAAATTAATATTTATATTCTAACTTCGATTCAAATAAATATATACATTCTAATTTTATTCAAAATAAATTTCTCGTCGTTATTACTTAAAATAAATCATTTTGAATATTCAAAATTCATTAAAATTGCCAAAATAAAATTTTTAAATTGGTTCAGATTTTCCGGGTTGTTACACATCATTTATGCGAAGGTATACATATTTGACTTGGAATAAGAAATTAAATGTCCATAAGTATGAGCACTACATAAAAGGGTTAAAATAGACATAAAGGGCATTTCTAAGGAAGATATTAGGAGTGTTAAGAGATGGAATAATAGGCATACGGAAGAAAAGAGTTAAGATAAGAAACAGACTTTTATGAAAAATTGGACTTTAATCATTGTTGAAAAGATTGTAACTAGAATACGAATGTTTGAAGAAAAAGAATAAATATGTTTTTCCAACTTTGCTAGAAGCTTTGCTTGAAAAACTAAAAAAATGAATCTTGATATTCCATAAAATTATTTTGTTAAATGAAATACTGGAGTAACTTATAACATTTAATTGACTGGCTCAAGTTATGTAATAGTTCCATTTGGAAAGAAACTGAAAATATGATTTTTGAAAACATAAATGTTTATGATTTTTTTTTGAAAAGGTTACCATTTCTTCAGTTAGACAAACTATAAGTATAAATTTCTGAGAAAATAGAAGATGAATTATTTAAATGGATAAAAGGTTAATAGTAAGCCAATAAGTACAAAATTGTACATTTATCAGCTTTAATAGAAAGAAATGTAAGTTATTTAAAAAACATCAGATAATGAAAATCTTAAAAATTATTTTGTAATCGTTACAATTTCCATTTAAAACAACATCTAAATTTTAAATTTTTACAAGAATTTTTAGTTTTCTTCTTTTACTCATATTTTAAGTTTCACATAAAATAAATATATTCATAAAGTTCATTCCTTTAAGACTTGGTAGTACTTGTAATTATGAATGTGAAACTTATTTGAAAATTAATTGGGTATAAGAGGACATATAGGATTAATAGGCAAGGAATGCTCATTCGAAATAAGAAAGGAATTACAAGAATAGGTGAAATAATGGAATATGCAACATTTCCTTGTAATAATGAGAATTGTGCGAGGAATAGGAAAAGTATAATTTACCATTAATTACTCTAAATAAATAAATTTTGTAATTTATGGCTATTAAATGAATTTTAAAAAGCATATTCGGAAATGCAATGAATGGTTATGTTTTTTTTTAAAGAAACATTCATAAATAATAAAAACCTTTGAAATTTGAAACATAGATTAGTTTGAGGCTTGAAATATACATGACAATAAACGTTCATATATATATATATATATATATATATATATATATATATATAACGAAGTTATAAAGCTTGATTACTAAGAGGTGTATATAACTTGAATAATGTTTCTAAAAGTGTTTTTTTAGAAGTAACAACATATTTTGAAAATATAGCAATAAATATCATTAGACATTTTAGGAGACTTAATTATTTCCTAATTCAATTTTGGATATCTGATTAATATTCCAATTTTAAATAGAATAAGCATTTGTTTTACTAACCATTAAAATGTTTTATATAAAATGTTCTTGAAAAATGTTGATAAATATAAGTGTTTAAAAAAAAAAGTTATTTTGCCCTTATTTTAGAACATTTATCAAATGCTTCTAAAACTTCGAGAGAACAGTATAATGTAAGGAAATTGTTATTAAAGAATGTTTTATTTAAAAGATGAATAAGAAAGTTAGAAGCATTACACTCTCTGCAAAAGAGTTACATTTTGAAAGTGAAAATTTAATACTTCAGGTTTTAATAAGACAATAAATGCAAATTTTTGGAATTCATTGCATTTTGGTGAGTTCTTTGAGCATATGCATATATAATCTATACTATATTATAAAAACTGAGTTTGTTTTCCTGAGCCCTCAGGCCTTCTCCTTATTTGGAACCCAAGAGTCTCGCACTCATCCTCTCTAATTTTTCCCTACCTCTTCCTCTCACCGCTCTTTTTTATTTCCCTACGCGTAAGCGTTCTTTTTCCTTTTTTTGTTCTCAACCTAAACCTAAATCCTCTCTCACCTAGGTCGTCGCGCTTTTCTATTTTGCTACGCGTAAACTACTCAAGTCTCAACGGAAGACAATTTCTAAGTGACGTATGGATATCCCTTCATGCTATTGCAAAAGAGGACCATTCAGCTATTGGTATAGGGCCTTCCAACTCCATCGAATCGCTTCTTCTATCGTCCCTGATTCGTCTGAAATTGCGTGCCTTACATGCTTCCTCTGCTGAATTGGGAGGCTAGGGCTTCTCATGAATCCTATGTAAGTTCGAATTATGTAAGTTGATTTGTACGCTAAGTAGGACTTTCTACAGGATTTTCTGTCGGTTTGCTAAAATTGTGAGAAATACAACTGATTTCTAAAATTGAGAGTACATGCTGCCTATTTTATGCATTTATTCACTTTGATTTTACCATTTTATGATGAAGGGGACTGCTCTGGATCGTTTTTACGGGTAATCCAAAAGGCTAAAAATATATTATTCATAAATCTCAAACAATTTTGTTGCATAAAGTAAACTTTGTTAAAAAAAGGAGAAATTTTCCATAAAAATTGAACTGTTATGTTTTCATTTGCATACCTAATTTTTATAGAGCATTGAGTTGAAAAGGCATCTTTCTTCAGTCATATTGGTCTGGCCTTCCTACAACAAGGTGAAATCCAAAAGTAGCAAATTGAAAGGTTTTGTCAAAGGCCATAGGTATACTATTCATAAATCTCAAACAATTTTGATGCATAAAGTTAACTTCGTTAGAAAAGGAGGATTTTTCCATACATATTGTTCTGTTATGGTTTCATTTGTGTTACTACTTGATATAGGGCATTGAGTCGGAAAAGGATCTTCTTCAGTCATATTGGTCTGAGATACAAGGCTTTAAGAAGAACAAACTTCTCATAAAATTTTATAATTTGACTTTGGATTTAGGTAATTTTTGGTCTTCTATAGTACACTTCTACAATTTGTGCTCTATACCAATGTTTATTATTCACGCTTGAAGTTTTTGGTTATTTTATAAATGATTTAAATGGATATTCTTTAATTTTTTAAACTGGGTTGTTTATTTTGTGCTTTGCTACCATACATTTTGTTCTGTTTTTATGTGTTTAACCTTTTAAATTATAACTTTTATTTTTGTGATTTTTGAATCATTTAGCCTAAAATATTATCATCGTATGATATGGCCATACAAAATTATAATACTCGGATAATCTACATGTACGTCAGATGTAACAAGCTTCAATAGGTAATTTTGTTCTGATTTTTCTTTACTTTATTTTGTTCAAATCCCTCAAAATTATGGGTTTAATTGTAATCGCTAACAATTTTTCATTCATTTGTTGTTCATTCCTCTTCATTACTCTTCTTTTTTGGTTTTATCTTCATGGGATTTTCGTTTATTTCATTTTATGTCAGCAATTTTTTCAAAATTAATGGTAACATGTTTTGTCCCTATGCTTAAAAAATAGGGTCTTTTCTTTACAGTATTAAAATTTAGTTGTGGATTATTTTACTTCAAGATATAATCATTGTTATTCTAAATTGAATTAGAGAATTGAGAAGACAAAAACTTAGGAAATTAGTTTGAGTTTGCTTGCTAGACTATGCTTAGAAAATGAAGCGACCCGAACTTCCCCGGTCTCCGAAGAGATGAGAAAGAACGAATTACTGTGAGGACAAGACAAAACAGAACGTAGACGAAAGAACATTTCATTGTATATTACAACAATTCCATCAGAATACAAGAATATACAGAGTATGAATAAATATTACACAGAAATTATCAGAGATTTAAATTACATTTAAATACATCGCAGCGGAAATAATACAAAACACAACTAGAAGGAGATATACGGATACAAAGCTTTCCGGATATCGTTCCAACTGTAAGTCGGGATCCTGTGAATATAAATCTGCAAAACCAAAACTACTAGCTGCCCGTGTCAAAAAAAGGGCACCCAGAGTTTAGGTCAAAACAATAAACTCCAGGTCAGTCATGGGACTGGTGTGAGAACTAAAACAGTTATTTAAAACTTTACTTTAAATTATATATATCAAGGGACCACGCCGTATAACACGGAAAGGGTTTCCTCCCAAGAATACCAGTGCATATAACAAAACAGCGCAATGCTTTTTGGAAAAATGAAGCTATTATAAGACCCAGGTCCTATCACACAATGCAACGCTAGCCGGGGGATAGGGTTTTCCCGTATAATAGCCAAACATGCTTAGTACGTTTAAAACAAATCATTTGATACTGCTATAAGTGCATAGCGTCAAAACAATTTCAATCATAAATATCAATCCTAGGCGGCATGGGTACCATCTATCATGTCGTCATACTAGGCTCTACAAATAAAACCGCAATATTGTGTATTGGAAATTGGATTTCCATCATAGTGGCTCCTGATTCGAAAGATCGATCGCGTAATGCAATTCCCCACGGCTTACGCCCCAACAAGAGAAAACACCATCTGCACATCCGCACTTTTGGGACCAGAGTATCACCGCGGCTTACGTCCCAGCGAGAGAAAACACCGCTTACTCTATATATACCTTTCTTTTTCTGTTTTCTGGTGGGCTCTCCTTGTTTGTTTCGGAGTCATACAGAAGTCAGCATTAGATAAGCCATAGAGAACCATCACCTACATTATATTTGAGGATTTTATCAAGAGAGTTTGCATTACTTTTCATTAACAAATATCTTGATTTATGCTTTATATATCATTCCAGTATTTCTATTAGTTGAATTAATAATCATCACAACTAGCAATCAATGTGTTGGTTAACTTTCAAACGTATAAATTTTTTATACATATACTAAAAATCATGTTTTTTGATGCCAAATCACAACAATAAACCTATCTAGTTTGGTTCTCACACCAGTCGATTGGAAATATATAAATATCCCACTTTCGAAACTCGAACATAAACACTGATGATGAGATCTCAATCATCAGTATCATCTCCGGGCGACTAGAGTGTGATTCTATATCTATTCAATATATTAAAACTTCGAATACACGTTTGTAAGGCGTATATGAAAAATCTTTATATATTGGATTGTCCAAATTCAATATAAAACAAATATTCAAATACGTATAAAATTGTTTAAACTTTCAAAACAAAGTTTGTTTAAATGTTTATTTTAAGAATAACACTCTTTCGACTCGTTCTAGGATACTACTGATCCCATCTCTAACGAGTCATTCTTATTGGATATTACTAATCCAATCTGTGATGAATTCTTTTGTTTGGTTCTAACGTGTCTTGTTCTCGAGCTTTGTAAACCAAAGCTCTGATACCAAATGAAGCGACTCGAACTTCCCCGGTCTCCGAAGAGATGAGAAAGAACGAATTACTGTGAGGACAAGACAAATCAGAACGCAGACAAAAGAACATTTCATTGTATATTACAATAATTCCATCAGAATACAAGAATATACAGAGTATGAATAAATATTACACATAAATTATCAGAGATTAAATTACATTTAAATACATCGCAGCGGAAATAATACAAAACACAACTAGAAGGAGATATACGGATACAAAGCTTTCCGGATATCGTTCCAACCGTAAGTCAGGATCCTGTGAATATAAATCTGCAAAACCAAAACAACTAGCTGCCCGTGTCAAAATAAGGGCACCCAGAGTTTAGGTCAAAACAATAAACTCCAGGTCAGTCATGGGACTGGTGTGAGAACTAAAACAGTTATTTAAAACTTTACTTTAAATCAGATATATCAAGGGACCACGCCGTATAACACGGAACGGGTTTCCTCCCAAGAATACCAGTGCATATAACAAAACAGCGCAATGCTTTTTGAAAAAATGAAGCTATTATAAGACCCAGGTCCTATTACACAATGCAACGCAAGCCGGGGGATAGGGTTTTCCCTTATAATAGCCAAACATGCTTAGTACGTTTAAAACAAATCATTTGATACTACTATAAGTGCATAGCGTCAAAACAATTTCAATCATAAATATAAATCCTAGGCTGCATGGGTAACGTCTATCATGTCTCCATACTAGGCTCTACAAATAAAACCGCAATATTGCGTATTGGAAATTGGATTTCCGTCATGGTGGCTCCTAATTCGAAAGATCGATCGCGTAATGCAATTCCCTACGGCTTACGTCCCAACAAGGGAAAACACCGTCTGCACATCCGCACTTTTGGGACCAGAGTATCATCGCGGCTTACGTCCCAGCGAGAGAAAACACCGCTTACTCTATATATCCCTGAGCACTAAGCTCATCTCGGTCGACCGAATCTACGACACCACTAAGGTGCCCATCCACTAAAAAGCATACTGATCAAACCATCAGTTTACCACCATACCGGGGTGTGAGGCTCGCGAATCAACGCTATACACAAAGCCATGCTATATTAAAGCTGTGCTTTGATCATCATCCACCAAACTTTGCTTTTCAACAAAAGTCTGGATCACTGCATCTCAGCATGCCACACTATCAATCCATATCGTACCACGGATTTCTGCCAATATATAACCTCTGAGCTCGTATGTCTCAGAGAAGGGCGTTAAGCAAGAGAATAAATTCCCCGCCGCCAAACAGATATATATTTAGCAGAGATCAACGGATACAATATAAAGGAATACAATGTCAGACACATCATCCATTTACAAGTCTGTTCTAGATCTGAACGAAACCGGAGGCACTTTCCTCGCATATCCATCGATCTCCAAGTACGTCTGGATGACCACCAACTGATTCCCTCATCTTGGGTGTACAGCCCAATCAAGATCTTCAATAATCACCCAAACGATGTGAAGACTTTCGGTCTTCGACCACCGTCATCATCTTCGACTTATCGTCGAATCGGTTATTCAGAATGGGTATAAACCCGGCCTTTCCGAACAACCCACGTATATAGTAAACAAATGTTACCTAAACACAACATACGCCTCATCCCAATTCATTAGTCACTAACCGTAAATTAGCAAGAGAACAATTCCCCAAATATTAACCCCGAAGGCCGAAACCAACATCAGATCAATACCCAGGAAACCATCCTTCTTAGCTAACCTACAGTTAGTTTCTGAATTTCACGTTCTTAGGGAAAGGTTCCCATTAATTTTATCAAAGATAAATTCTTTAAAATTTATTCTTTAATCTTCCTTTGGATATCATTTCAAACCAAATTATGGTTTTCCAAACTAGTCGGGATTAGCGAACCACACCAAAGTAATTATTTATTTTATTTCCCAATCACAACTTATTCATCCCATGAAGCAAAACTGGTAATACTCCATATCTAATACCACGGTGTTATCGGTAAAATTAATTACTATTCCACGTCCAAATCTAATTAAAGATTTAACTATCGCTTTGGAGCAAAACTGGTGATACTCCATTCTCGTTCTTTTCAATCTAATTAAAGATTCATTAAAACTCCACTTAGTTTTGATCTTTAACTGGGTTAAAGAACCAGTGTCATTTAAAACACGGTTCACTATAAACCCAAAGTCACATTACATTTCAATCAGACACTAACCATAAATTAGCAAGTGAGCAATCACCTAAGTATTAACCCTGTAGTATCCAGCCGTCCCATGGCCGATACTACGAAAAACGGATAGCAGCCCATGAAAATGAAGATATTCGTCCTTAAGAACTTCATCAATAGTCAGGAACTTCTGGTCGCCATTGAGGAGCTGGTGCATCCGGTCAAAGAACACCTGGTCTGATATTTGTTTTGGATTGTCGACTGCAAACAAAAAGAAAAACGAGTTAAGGCGATGACTTGAATGTATAGAGCCAAGATGTAGATAATCAGTGCTTTACTTGATTTCGTCCATCTCCTGGCACACCCAGGTTGTCGCTTCACATAAAACCATTCCAGTCTGGAATCTCCAGCTTTACTACTGAATGGCGTTGAAATTATCTTTCTCTTAGGAACAGACTCAAAATAGCAGAAAGAAGGAGTCTCTCGAGTCCGATGCTTGAAGTTGTAGAAGAAATGAACGTCATCGAAAGTGGGCTCTATGCCTAAGATCTCACGGTATGCTATATATAAAGTGTGTAAGTAAGCATAAGAATTGGGATGCAGCTGCATGGGGGCAATCCACATTTGTCTTAGAAAATCTACGATGAAGGGAGAAAATGGAGGGATAGCACCGACCATGCACTTCAACCGAGTGATTTCCATATATCCTTCTGGAGGGTTGTGGGGACGGTCAGATCTCGAAGGCACTAGAGTGTCCTTTTTCATTATCCCGTATTTTAAACAAATTCGGATAAGTCGGTCGTTGTCGATTGTTGATTCAACAGAATCTTGGGGTGATTCCAATATGACAGCCGATTCAAATTCATCAGAACTATTCAACTTAACTAATCTCTAGTTAGTTTCTGATTTTCTTAACTCCTTTGGGTCTAAGAACAATATTATTGAAGATACCGTTCACGAAAACCCAAAATCACATTCTATTAATTATCGGGTTAAAGAACAAGTGTTATTTAAAACACTATTCACGATAAACCCAAAAATCAATATCAATTCAATTCCAATTAAATATTATTTAATTGGTACACTTCATTAAATCTAAATAAAAGATTTAATCTTTTCCTCAGCTGGGTTTAAGAACAGCGTTAATGAAGACGCCATTCACGACAAACCCAAAATCCCATTTGATATTAAATACAAGGCTCTGAATAGAAAATATATCGGCTTATATTCAATATCAAATTCCACGACCAACAAATATCGTATTGGAAATAACGATATAAATATATCTTTCAAATTTCCCATAACAATACCTGTATAATCACAAAATCCCACATCGAAATATTCCGAAGACAATTTCGATTCAAATACATTTCCAATCTATATACTGGAAATCCTGGTTATTTTCAAAACTATTTCAAATCAACTTTGTTTATTTTAAAAATAAATAAATTATTATTCTAGTTCAAAACTAGTTCATTTCGATAAAAATCTATTTTTATCCTTTCAAATATGGAGTTTTTCTTCCCAATTCTTCACAAATCATTTCTTATGATTTTACACAAATTATTATTATTTTTAATAATTTTATCAAGGCCTGTACAGTCGATTTCCATCAACGGCCATCGAACTGCACTTACAACGACCTTTTCCAAATTTGATTTGGACATAATTCCAAATCCAACCGTTAGATTTCAAATTTCTAGTATTCGTTAGAAAGCTCTTTTCGATACGAACCCAAGGTTCCAGTTTTAGGAGAATCCGACGGTCGGATCTCCCGCAATGTCCGTTCGAAGTCAATGGTCGAAATCCACGAACTGCCGCGGCGCGTTCTATTCAGGCCATTATATATATATAATATATATATATATTATATATATTTTTTCGATTTGCTTTTTAAAACGAATTTTATAAATCATTTCAAATTTGTTTCAAAAACGATTTAAACCTTTATTTCAAATTCAAATCAAAATTGAATTTACCCTTATAAATTCTTTTTACATTCACTTCTATTTTATTTCAATTCAAATCGATTTCAATTCTATTTCAATTCGTTTTCAATTGAATTCAATTCAATTCAGATTTGTTTTCTATTCCATTCAATTCAAATTCGGTTTCAATTAAATTCAATTCGAATTCGTTTTCTATTAAATTCAATTCGAATTCGTTTTCTATTAAATTCAATTCGAATTCGTTTTCTATTAAATTCAATTCGAATTCGTTTTCTATTCAATTCAATTCAAATTCAGTTTGAATTTCAATTCTTTTCAAAATATCAGATTTTGAAATCACTTTCGATATTCATTATAAAATGAATAAAATCGATATTCATAATAAAATGAATAAAATCGATATAAATATCGTTCACGTCAAAATGGCGTCAATCTAATCAACACGGCTTCATATATTTCTATTTTCAAATATTCTATTTCAAATATTTCTATTTCAAATATTTCTATTCAAATATTTCTTTTTCAAATATTTCTATTCAAATATTTCTATTTCAAATATTGAATGAAGCCCAATCAATTACCATATAATGTTAATTATATGGATTTTCTACAACACATGTATACAATAACAACGTTGAATAATCAACCATCATCCAAAGTGCACTCTACACTGTATAAGCAACGAATATAAATATTTAACGCTTATAACAGTTTGTCAATCAATCGATCGACATACAATTAAACAATCGGGATTAGTGTACGTCAAATATCATCCCAATACCCGTGTGGGATTTTCAAACAATCAAACTCAGATTTTATTTGTGTAGTTGGGCGATGTGTAAAATTTATCGTCCCAATCAATATCAGTCAAATGTGTGTATATAAACAAATCGTCCGATTTGTTTATTTCTATTTCCTTTCATATATATGTTAAAAATTCCATTTTTAACTATAAAATATTTTATTTCATTTCACATCACACGATCAACTACACATCAGAATCAAACAAACAAGCATATAAGCCGTCCATGGTCTGTGGACGACGGGTGTCGGGTGCTACTAAATACCGTCTACATCCTAGTATATATATTTCAACTAGAAAAATAAATTAAAGGTGAGAAGTTCTCACCCTTTCGCTAAACTGGATGACGCAATTCTTCATGGGTAGGAAATCTTCACCGTGCATTTGTTTTGTCTATCTCATCGTCCGTAGCCACTACATATATAAAAATCACATTTTTACATTGTTGCTATGTATAAAAAAATCATATTTTTATAATCACTCCATATGGATAAAAATTCTATTTTTACACTGCTACTATATGGATAAAAATTCTATTTTTACACCGCTACTGTATAGATAAAAATTCTATTTTTACACCGCTACTATATAGATAAAAATTCTATTTTCCAATATGAAGAATTCGCCTGTTCAAATATAAAGATTTCGCCTTTTCAAATATAATGATTTCGCCTTTTCATTTCATCACTTAAAAATCACATTTGATATTAAATACAAGGCTCCGAATAGAAAATATATCGGGTTATATTCAATATCAAATTCTACGACCAACAAATATCGTATTGGAAATAACGATATAAATATATCTTTCAACTTTCCATAACAATATCTGTATAATCACGAAATCCAACATCGAAATAATCCAAAGACAATTTCGACTCAAATCCATTCCAATTCAATTATTGGAAATCCTGGTTACTTCTAAAACCCTTTCAAATCAAATTTATTTATTTAAAAATAAATAGAATTTTAATTCTAGTTCAAAACTAGTTCATTTCGATAAAATTCTATTTTCATCTTTTCAAATATGAAGTTTTTCATCCCAATTTTTCCTAAATCATTTCTTATGATTTTACACAAATTATTACTATTTTTAATAATTTTATCAAGGCTCGTACAGTCGATTTCCATCAATGTCCATCGAACTGCACTTACAGCGACCTTTTCCAAATTTGATTTGGACATAATTCCAAATCCAACCGTTAGATTTCAAATTTCTAATATTCGTTAGAAAGCCCTTTTCGATACGAACCCAACGGTTCCGGTTTTAGTAGAATCTGATGGTCGGATCTCCCGCAATGTCCGTTCGAAGTCAATGGTCGAAATTCACGAACTGCCGCGGCGCGGCGCGTTCTGTTCAGACCATTTTATATATAATATATATATATATATATATATATATATATATTATATATTTCGTCGATTTCCTTTTTGAAACGAATTTTATAAATCATTTCAAATTTGTTTCAAAAACAATTTCAACCTTTATTTCAAATTCAAAGCAAAATTGAATTTACCCTTATAAATTCTTTTTACATTCACTTCTATTTGATTTCAATTCAAATCGATTTCAATTCCATTTCAATTCGTTTTCAATTGAATTCAATTGAATTCAATTCAATTCAGATTTGTTTTCTGTTCCATTCATTTCAAATTCATTTTCAATTCAGTTCGAATTCGTTTTCTATTCAATTCAATTCGAATTCGTTTTCTATTCAATTCAATTCGAATTCGTTTTCTATTCAATTCAATTCGAATTCGCTTTCTATTCAATTCAATTCGAATTCGTTTTCTATTCAATTCAATTCGAATTCGTTTTCTATTCAATTCATTTTGATTTCAGTTTGAATTTCAATTCTTTTCAAAATATCAGATTTTGAAATCACTTTCGATATTCATTATAAAATGAATAAAATCGATATAAATATCGTTCACATCAAAATGGCGTCAATCTAATCAACACGGCTTCATATATTTCTATTTTCAAATATTCTATTTCAAATATTTCTTTTTCAAATATTTCTATTCAAATATTTCTTTTTCAAATATTTCTATTCAAATATTTCTATTTCAAATATTGAATGATGCCCAATCAATTACCATATAATGTTAATTATATGGATTTTCTACAACACATGTATACAATAACAACGATGAATAATCAACCATCATCCAAAGTGCGCTCTATACTGTATAAGCATCGAATGTCAATATTTAACGCTTATAACAGTTTGTCAATCAATCGATCAATATACAACTAACTATTGGGATTAGTGTATGTCATATATCATCCCAATACATGTGTGGGGTTTCAAACAATCAAACACAGATTTTATTTGTGCAGTTGGGCGATGTGTAAAATTTATCGTCCCAATCAATATCAGTCAAATGTGTGTATATAAACAAATCATCCGATTTGTTTATTTTTAATTTATTTCATTTCATATACACGTTTAAAATTCTATTTTTAACTATAAAATATTTTCCACTATAAAATATTTTATTTCGTTTCACATCACATCACACAATTAACTACACATCAAAATCAAACAAACAAGCATACAAGCCGTCCATGGTCTGTGGACGACGGGTGTCGGGTGCTACTAAACACCGTCTGCATCCTAGTATATATTATTAACTATAAAACAAAATTAAAAGGTGAGAAGTTCTCACAGAGGGTTCCACTCCGTCGTGCTTTACTTCTAAATTGCTGAACCGTCTGGATCGGTTTGAAGTTCCAATGCAGTCCTTTTCACGCTGTTCAAATAAAAATTATATTTTTATCACTTCATTTCAATAAATAAAAATCGGATTTTTATTTCGCTACATATATAAAGATAATATTTTTATATTCTCTATTATATAAAAATCATATTTTCAATACTTCTACTTTATAAAAATTATATTTTTATATTTCACATACGATAAAAATCATATTTTTCCTATGTTGCAAATCAAATCTTTTTGTTGAACAAAATCTAATCTTTGTCCTATAAAAATCATAACCTTTTAAATATAAAAATCAAAGCTTTTCGTAGTTGAAGATTAAATCTTTTATTATTTAAAAATCTGATCTTTACTATATTCAAAATCATATATTTTCTATATTAAAAATCGTATATTTACCTCGCTAATACACATAAAAAGAAATCGCTATTTTTACTTTCACAAAAATCCTATTATTCTTAGAAAAATAGTTAGAAAACTTACAAGGGTTTTTCTAATGTTTCGATTCGGAGAGAGCTCCATCCATTCGACCATCGTTCGAGAGAGTTTTCGGCTTTGCGGTCGCGAGTTGTTGCTGCTGGAAAGGGCGAGGCGGACTGAGGAGGTCAGAAGAAGGGGTGGCAGCGCAGTTTTTGGTTGGAGGAAGGTTTGGAGAAGGAGGAGGGAGAGAAAGGGGGCGTCGGAGCAAGAGGGATTCGAAGGCGGAAGTGTGGCGATGGTTCAGATCGTCAGGGAGAGGCGGCGCGGCCTAGGGCTGGCCGGAGCGGATCAGTTCGTGGCGGATTGGGGTCCCGCGTTGGCATCGAGGGGGAGATCGAGAGGGGGGGAACCAGAGGCGGCTGCGCCTCACTGGCAGCCCGCGGCGGCGCGGAGGGGGCCCACGCCAAGAGTGGGGCGGCTATGGCAAGGGCGACGGATTTTGTGGGTTACGGGTTTTATTTTCTTCTTTGACTTCTGAATGAAAGAGAAAGGGGTTGAGGGAGTTTTATATATAATTATTCAATTATTTTATTCCCCCCCCCAAAAAGCAACTTTTATTTTCGACCTCCAAACGAGATCCACCGCCTATCGCCCATAGCTAATTATCCCTATTCCGAACACAATGGGATATGTATCGTAGGCTGATTCGATTGTTTCGATCATTTTTCGTCAAAATCAACATATAACTCTATATATTGAATTTGAACGCGCATTTCAATTTACCGGGGTCACATACTAACTCGAAAAATTACAGAAAAATATTTTCTAGCTTCGTATTGACGATACGGTCCTAACAAAACTAGTTTCTTCGAATTCTGAGACCGTTTGAAAAATGGCCATTTTCCAGTCGATTAAAATCAACTGAAACTGGTCAAACGCGTTTTCCTTTGCCACGCTCACATATTGATTCGAAAAATTATGAAATTTGAAACCTAGTAATAACTTGACATCACGGATCCAACAAAAGTGGTTTCGTCGAAAACCGAGGTGGTTTGCAAAATGGCTATTTTTAAGGGCCTGAATTCCATAGTGACTATTCAGAATTTTCAACCGGACGTATCTTTTGATTCTCGCTATGAAATTTTGATTTTTCGGATTCGCTGGAAAGATATTATCAAATAGATCCTATTATTTTTGGTTTCACTAAAATCCGGTTTATTTTGCACCCGGTATGTTGAATTGAAGTTTGAAATCGAATTATCGAACTACCACGCCATTTTCAATTCGTTTTATAATTTAAAATAAATATTTATATTCTAACGACGATCTATAAAAATATATACGTTCGAATTATATTCAGAATAAATTTCTCGTCGATATTATTTAAAATAATTCATTTTAAATAATTAAAATTCGCTAAAATTGCCAAAATAAAAATTTTAAACTGGCCCAGATTTCTGGGTTATTACAATCTCCCCCACTTAAAACTTTTCGTCCCCGAAAAGGAACGAAGCCGAAAGTTGTTTTAAATACCAACTCAACTTTCATTATTTTTATTATGGCTTAAGTTCTTCAACTTTCCAGTTTCTAAGAAGTTTTCAAAATTTTCAAAAATTTGGCTAACACCCTAAATTTTCGAAAAATTTCTCCCTAACCTCCCCTGCACCGGGAGCACGGGAAAATCCCAAAATTGCCATACAGGCCTTCTGATCTCAAAAAGAAAAAGAAAACGCCAAGCGGCTAGCCAATCGGCTCATAAAATCATCATCACCCAAACAAAACAGTAAATTATGGTAAACATGTACCTATTTGTCGGGCAAACAATTTTATTTCTCTGCTCTAGCCTCCTTGCTATGACCTGTTCAATGTAAGCACATGTATATGCAATCAAATGCGACCAAATTTCAATACAATTCATCTTTTTGGTCAATTTGACTAAATGGTTCAAATTTTAATTAATCCAACAATAATCAAACAACACAACCATCAATCAATTAGTTGATTAAATATTACACAGAAATTATCAGAGATTTAAATTACATTTAAATACATCGCAGTGGAAATAATACAAAACACAACTAGAAGGAGATATATGGATACAAAGCTTTCCGGATATCGTTCCAACTATAAGTCAGGATCCTGTGAATATAAATCTGCAAAACCAAAACTACTAGCTGCCCATGTCAAAATAAGGGCACCCAGAGTTTAGGTCAAAACAATAAACTCCAGGTCAGTCATGGGACTGGTGTGAGAACTAAAACAGTTATTTAAAACTTTACTTTAAATCAGATATATCAAGGGACCACGCCGTATAACACGGAACAGGTTTCCTCCCAAGAATACCAGTGCATATAACAAAACATCGCAATGCTTTTTGGAAAAATGAAGCTATTATAAGACCCAAGTCCTATCACACAATTTTAAGCAAGCCGGGGGATAGGGTTTTCCCTTATAATAGCCAAACATGCTTAGTACGTTTAAAACAAATCATTTGATACTACTATAAGTGCATAGCGTCAAAACAATTTCAATCATAAATATCAATCCTAGGCGGAATGGGTACCATCTATCATGTCGCCATACTAGGCTCTACAAATAAAACCGCAATATTGCGTATTGGAAATTGGATTTCCGTCATGGTGGCTCCTGATTCGAAAGATCGATCGCGTAATGCAATTCCCCACGGCTAACTCCCCAACAAGAGAAAACACCGTCTGCACATCCGCACTTTTGGGACCAGAGTATCACCGCGGCTTACGTCCCAGCGAGAGAAAACACCGCTTACTCTATATATCCCTTTCTTTTTCTGTTTTCTGGTGGGCTCTCCTTGTTTGTTTCGGAGTCATACAGAAGTCAGCATTAGATAAGCCATAGAGAACCATCTCCTACATTATATTTGAGGATTTTATCAAGAGAGTTTGCATTACTTTTCATTAACAAATATCTTGATTTATGCTTTATATATCATTCCAGTATTTCTATTAGTTGAATTAATAATCATCACAGCTAGCAATCAATGTGTTGGTTAACTTTCAGACGTATAATTTTTTTATACATATACTAAAAATCATGTTTTTGATGCCAAATCACAACAATAAACCTATCTAGTTTGGTTCTCACACCAGTCGATTGGAAATATATAAATATCCCACTTTCGAAACTCGAACATAAACACTGATGATGAGATCTCAATCATCAGTATCATCTCCGGGCGACTAGAGTGTGATTCTATATCTATTCAATATATTAAAACTTCTAATACACGTTTGTAAGGCGTATATGCAAAATCTTTATATATTGGATTGTCCAAAGTCAATATAAAACAAATATTCAAATACGTATAAAATGGTTTAAACTTTCAAAACAAAGTTTGTTTAAATGTTTATTTTAAGAATAACACTCTTTCGACTCGTTCTAGGATACTATAGATCCCATCTCTAACGAGTCATTCTTATTGGATATTACTAATCCAATCTTTGATGAATTCTTTTGTTTGGTTCTAACGTGTCTTGTTCTCGAGCTTTGTACGCTCTGATACCAAATGAAGCGACCCGAACTTCCCCGGTCTCCAAAGAGATGAGAAAGAACGAATTACTGTGAGGACAAGACAAATCAGAACGCAGACGAAAGAACATTTCATTGTATATTACAACAATTCCATCAGAATACAAGAATATACAGAGTATGAATAAATGTTACACAGAAATTATCAGAGATTTAAATTACATTTAAATACATCGCAGCGGAAATAATACAAAACACAACTAGAAGGAGATATACGGATACAAAGCTTTCCGGATATCGTTCCAACTGTAAGTCAGGATCCTGTGAATATAAATCTGCAAAACCAAAACTACTAGCTGCCCGTGTCAAAATAAGGGCACCCAGAGTTTAGGTCAAAACAATAAACTCTAGGTCAGTAATGGGACTGGTGTGAGAACTAAAACAGTTATTTAAAACCTTACTTTAAATCAGATATATCAAGGGACCACGCCGTATAACACGAAATGGGTTTCCTCCCAAGAATACCTGTGCATATAACAAAACAACGCAATGCTTTTTGGAAAAATGAAGCTAATATAAGACCCAGGTCCTATCACACAATGCAACGCAATCCGGGGGATAGGGTTTTCCCTTGTAATAGCCAAACATGCTTAGTACGTTTAAAACAAATCATTTGATACTACTATAAGTGCATAGCGTCAAAATAATTTCAATCATAAATATCAATCCTAGGCGGCATGGGTACCATCTATCATGTCGCTATACTAGGCTCTATGAATAAAACTGCAATATTGCGTATTGGAAATTGGATTTCCGTCATGGTGGCTCCTGATTCGAAAGATCGATCGCGTAATGCAATTCCCCACGGCTTACGTCCCAACAAGAGAAAACACCGTCTGCACATCCTCACTGTTGAGACCAGAGTATCACCGCGGATTACGTCCCAGCGAGGGAAAACACCGCTTACTCTATATATCCCTGAGCACTAAGCTCATCTCGGTCGACCGAATCCACGACACCACTAAGGTGCCCATCCACTAAAAAGCATACTGATCAAACCATCAGTTTACCACCATACCGGGGTGTGAGGCTCGCGAATCAACGCTATACACAAAGCCATGCTATATTAAAGCTGCGCTTTGATCATCATCCACCAAAATTTGCTTTTCAACAAAAGTCTGGATCACTACATCTCAGCATGCCACACTATCAATCCATATCGTACCACTGATTTCTGCCAATATATAACCTCTGAGCTCGTATGTCTCAGAGAAGGGCGTTAAGCAAGAGAATAAATTCCCCGCCACCAAACAGATATATATTTAGCAGAGATCAACGGATACAATATAAAGGAATACAATGTCAGACACACCATCCATTTACAAGTCCGTTCTAGGTCTGAACGAAACTGGAGGCACTTTCCTCGCATATCTGTCGATCTCCAAGTACGTCTGGACGACCACCAACTGAATCCCTCATCTTGGGTGTACAGCAGAATCAAGATCATCAGTAATCACCCAAATGATGTGAAGACTTTCGGTCTTCGACCACCGTCATCATCTTCGACTTATCGTCGAATTGGTTATTCAGAATGGGTATAAACCCGGCCTATCCGAACAACCCGCGTATATAGTAAACAAATGTTACCTAAACACAACATATGCCTCATCCCAATTCATCAGTCACTAACCGTAAATTAGCAAGAGAACAATTCCCCAATTATTAACCCCGAAGGCCGAAACCAACATCAGATCAATACCCAGGAAACCATCCTTCTTAGCTAACCTACAGTTAGTTTCTAAATTTCATGTTCTTAGGGAAAGGTTCCCATTAATTTTATCAAAGATAAATTCTTTAAAATTTATTCTTTAATCTTCCTTTGGATATCATTTCAAACCAAAATATGGTTTTCCAAACTAGTCGGGATTAGCAAACCACACCGAAGTAATTATTTATTTTATTTCCCAATCCCAACCTATTCATCCCATGAAGAAAAACTGGTAATACTCCATATCTAATACCACGGTGTTATCGGTAAAATTAATTACCATTCCACATCCAAATCTAATTAAAGATTTAACTATCGCTTTGGAGCAAAACTGGTGATACTCCATTCTCGATCTTTTCAATCTAATTAAAGATTCATTAAAACTCCACTTAGTTTTAATCTTTAACTGGGTTAAAGAATCAGTGTGATTTAAAACACGGTTCACTATAAACCCAAAGTCACATTACATTTCAATCAGACACTAACCATAAATTAGCAAGTGAGCAATCCCCTAAGTATTAAACCTGAAGGACGAAACCAACATCAGATCAATACCCAGAAACTATTCAACTTAACTAATCTCCAGTTAGTTTCTGATTTTCTTAACTCCTTTGGGTCTAAGAACAGTATTATTGAAGATACCGTTCACTACAACCCAAAATCACATTCTATTAATTATCGGGTTAAAGAACAAGTTATATTTAAAACACTATTCACGATAAACCCAAAAATCAATACCAATTCAATTCCAATTAAATATTATTTAATTGGTACACTTCATTAAATCTAAATAAAAGATTTAATCTTTTCCTCAGCTGGGTTTAAGAACAGTTAATGAAGACGCCATTCACGACAAACCCATAATCCCATTTGATATTAAATACAAGGCTCTGAATAGAAAATATATCCGCTTATATTCAATATCAAATTCTACGACCAACAAATATCGTATTGGAAATAACGATATAAATATATCTTTCAAATTTCCTATAACAATACCTGTATAATCATAAAATCCCACATCGAAATATTCCGAAGAAAATTTCGATTCAAATCCATTTCCAATCTATATATTGGAAATCCTGGTTATTTTCAAAACCATTTCAAATCCACTTTATTTATTTTAAAAATAAATAAATTATTATTCTAGTTCAAAACTAGTTCATTTCGATAAAAATCTATTTTTATCCTTTCAAATATGGAGTTTTTCATCCCAATTCTTCACAAATCCTTTCTTATGATTTTACACAAATTATTATTATTTTTAATAATTTATCAAGGCCTGTACAGTCGATTTCCATCAACGGCCATCGAACTGCACTTACAGCGACCTTTTCCAAATTTGATTCGGACATAATTCCAAATCCAACCGTTAGATTTCTAATTTATAATATTCGTTAGAAAGCTCTTTTTGATACGAACCCAACGGTTCCGGTTTTAGGAGAATACGACGGTCGGATCTCCCGCAATGTCCGTTCGAAGTCAATGGTCGAAATCCACACACTACCGCGGCGCGGCGCGTTCTATTCAGGCCGTTATATATATAATATATATAATATATATATATATATATATTATATATATTTCGTCGATTTCATTTTTAAAATGAATTTTATAAATCATTTCAAATTTGTTTCAAAAACGATTTCAACCTTTATTTCAAATTCAAATCAAAATTGAATTTACCCTTATAAATTCTTTTTACATTCACTTCTATTTGATTTCAATTCAAATCGATTTCAATTCTATTTCAATTTGTTTTCAATTGAATTCAATTCAATTCAGATTTGTTTTCTATTCCATTCAATTCAAATTCGGTTTCAATTCAATTCGAATTCGTTTTCTATTAAATTCAATTCGAATTCGTTTTCTATTTAATTCAATTCAAATTCGTTTTCTATTCAATTCAATTCAAATTCAGTTTGAATTTCAATTCTTTTCAAAATATCAGATTTTGAAATCACTTTCGATATTCATTATAAAATGAATAAAATCGATATTCATTATAAAATGAATAAAATCGATATAAATATCGTTCACGTTAGAATGGCGTCAATCTAATCAACACGGCTTCATATATTTCTATTTTCAAATATTCTATTTCAAATATTTCTTTTTCAAATATTTCTATTCAAATATTTCTTTTTCAAATATTTCTATTCAAATATTTCTATTTCAAATATTGAATGAAGCCCAATCAATTACCATATAATGTTAATTATATGGATTTTCTACAACACATGTATACAATAACAACGATGAATAACCAACCATCATCCAAAGTGCACTCTACACTGTATAAGCATCGAATATAAATATTTAACGCTTATAACAGTTTGTCAATCAATCGATCGACATACAACTAAACAATCGGGATTAGTGTACGTCAAATATCATCCCAATACCCGTGTGGGGTTTTCAAACAATCAAACTCAGATTTTATTTGTGCAGTTGGGCGATGTGTAAAATTTATCGTCCCAATCAATATCAGTCAAATGTGTGTATATAAACAAATCGTCCGATTTGTTTATTTCTATTTCCTTTCATATATACGTTAAAAATTCCATTTTTAACTATAAAATATTTTATTTCATTTCACATCACACAATCAACTACACATCAAAATCAAACAAACAAGCATACAAGCCGTCCATGGTCTGTGGACGACGGGTGTCGGGTGCTACTAAACACCGTCTGCATCCTAATATATATATATATTTCAACTAGAAAAATAAATTAAAGGTGAGAAGTTCTCACCCTTTCGTTAAACTGGATGACGCAATTCTTCATGGGTAGGAAATCTTCACCGTTCTTTTCTTTTGTCTATCTCGTCATCCGTAGCCACTACATATATAAAAATCACATTTTTACATTGTTGCTATGTATATAAAAATTATATTTTTATATTCACTCCATATGGATAAAAATTCTATTTTTACACTGCTACTATATAGATAAAAATTCTATTTTTACACCGCTACTATATAGATAAAAATTCTATTTTTACACCGCTACTATATAGATAAAAATTCTATTTTCCAATATGAAGAATTCGCCTGTTCAAATATAAAGATTTCGCCTTTTCAAATATAAAGATTTCGCCTTTTCAAAAATAAAGATTTCGCCTTTTCATTTCATCACTTAAAAAATCACTTTTTTATTTCAACGTATATATAATAAAAATCAGATTTTTATTTCGCTATATCTATAAAGATGATATTTTTATAACTTCAACTTCATAGTCAAAATCATATTTTTTATTCTTTGAAAAATCAAACCTTTCTACTTCGCAAAATCAAACCTTTCTAAATATAAAAATCGAATCTTTGTAAATATAAAAATCCCATTTTTCCATTTGATAAAACATACATAAAAATCTGATCTTTCCTTTGCTATAAAAAGTTTACCTTTCTAATTACATTTAACCAAATAAAAACAAAATAAAAATGAGTATTTAAAATAAATTAAAATCAATAATTAAAAATTACCTTTACTGTTGGAAAGAGGGGGGTCACGTGGCTGTCGCAAAAAGGGGGGGTTCTCGCCGGCGCTGGTGGTAGCAGGGCGCTGATGGGTTGAGGAGGTTTACTGGTGGTCGCGGTTCCAGGGGGTCTCCGTGGGCGTTGCGTCGATGGGTCCAGGGAGGGCTTCAAATTAGAGGAGAACGGAGGGGAGGGAGATGGCGTCGTTGACGGGGTGGGGCTCGCGCGCCGGGGTTGGCGGTGGCAAGGCGCGATGCACGGTGGCTGGAGGGAGGGTTGTCGATCGTCGATTTGGGGGGTTTTATTGTTTTTTTTATTTCTTCTTTTCTGTTTTGGTTTGGAAATGAAGGGGGCCAGGGGTTTGACTTCGAATAAAACAGTATGGGGGGTTTAAATTTTATATAATTAATTTATTTAGTTTAACCTCAAAAAGGTAACTTTAAATTTCGATCTCCAAACGAAACCCACCGCCTGTCGTCCTTAGCTAATTACCCCCATTCCGAACACAATGGGATATACATCGCAAGCTGATTCGATCGTTTCGATCAGTTTTCGTTAAAATCAAAATATAACTCCATATATTGAGTTTGAACGCGTATTTCAATTTACCAGGGCCACATACTGACTTGAAAAATTCTGATACGGTCCTAACAAAACTAGTTTCGTCGAATTTTGAGACCGTTTGAAAAATGGCCATTTTCCAGTCGATTAAAATCAACTGAAACTGGTCAAACGCATTTTCCTTTGCCACGCTCACATATTGATTCGAAAAATTACGAAAATTGAAATCTTGCAATAACTTTACATCACGGATCCAACAAAAGTGGTTTCGTCGAAATCCGAGGTCGTTTGCAAAATTTCCATATTTAAGGGCCTGAATTCCATAGCGACTATTCAGAATTTTCAACTGGACATGTCTTTTGATTCCCGCTATGAAATTTAAATTTTTCGGATTTGTTGGAAAGATATTCTCAAATAGATACTAATATTTTTGGTTTCACTAAAATCCGGTTTATTTTGCACCCGGTACATTCATTTGAAGTTTGAAATCGAATTATCGAACTACCGTGCCATTTTCAATTCCTTTTTTATATATAAATAATTATTTATATTCTAACGACGATCTATATAATATATACGTTTGAATTCTATTCAAAATAATTTTTTTTCGTTTTTATTTAAAATAATTCATTTTAAATAATCAAAATTCGCTAAAATTGCCAAAATAAAAATTTTAAATTGGCCCAGATTTCCGGGTTATTACAGAAAATATCCAAGCCTATCATTTTTCAGGAAGTATTTGACGATAAAATTTTATCATTGTCATATTTTTTTTTTTTAAGGTTATGTTATGTGGTCGTTTTTATCTAAGTAAATAACATGCAGTTCTAAAAAGAATCTGTCATTTATGTTTATGCTTATCTGTAAGTTCCATTGTAATATAATTGAATGTTAATCACATAATTCTGTTTCCATTGTACTTGGTTCCTTTATCAAATTTTTTTTGTCCTTCCTATACGTTGTTTTCCCTTTTCTGCTTTGACTCTTGGATATTTGCAGACTAAATTAAGGCAGTGACTGAAAAATTTAGAGTTATATAGATTATAAATTTGGAAAGATCATTTCATAACTTATCAAATGAAGTGAGATAATTTTGAGAATAGTCAGGACGTTTTTTAAGCAAAATTAGCATTTTTATCTTTTCCTGTGTAATTTACTTTTTATCCATTTTTATGGATACTGCAAGGGAACTATATTACATTCATTTACTATCGATTTATTATTTTTATCTGTCTCCTAGAACTGAAATAATTATATATTGGAAGCACGGTCAAATTTTATCCTTTTCTCCTAAAATTTTCCATACTATTGTATTTTGTTGAATTAATTATTAGTATTAATATTCATAAGTTTTGAATGTTTTCTATGGTTTTATCAACTTTATACATGGATTTAACGTGGTTTAGAATGTTCCCCTACATCATATGACATGCAAGCAGCTTTTCAAGAGGAGTTTTATTTGAGGCTTAAGATGACTATGACATTACTTTGCAAGTAAAAAAAACATAGATAGACAACTCTAACAAGGTTGTCTTAACATAATAATTATTACTTTTTAAATTTAATATTTGACTTTTAATGTTTGAATCTCCATCATGTCCTTATGTTCGTCATAGAGCTAATTTATCTTACAACATGTACTAGAATTCATTCACCTGTTTCTGTTTAAAGTGTAATAGCCAATGTTTATGTTAATATTTTTATTAGACCCAATTGTATGGATGAACAAGTTGGCCTTGGACTTTGAAGAACAACTTATGTTTAATGAAAATCTTGATTAGTGAGTGAAGCCAAAATCCATATAGTTGTGTTATATAATCTGAAACTTCTTTAGATCCATATTTTATTTTAAGTTTCAAATCAGGTCTATATGGCTCATATATGTGATCCGAATGACCAATTTTATAATTCAATTCGCGAGTGTATTTAATTCCAAAGTCAATCTATCATTGTATGTTACAAATGACTATCTGTAAGATTTTCGATTAAAGTTTGTAACTTTGTTGGTTTCAACTGTAGAGTGTAGATTGTAAAAACTTGAAAGTTATCACTATATACGTAACATAATGCATGTTTATTCATAATATACAATAACAATGTACAATAACATAATCTAAAATTAATGTAAATATGATTTTGTACAATATGATGGTTGCAAATATAATAACAGTTACACCATAGTGCAAAAACACATAACACTGACATTGAAAATATGGTGTAACTATCATTATGTTTAAGTATTAGTTATCATTTAATTATTTAATACTCCTTAAGTATTTTTCTACATTTGGTTTATAGGATATCTTTGGTTGCTATGCTACTGCTGACAACTAGGGAATTTTCAACCTTTTTTTTTGGTGACATTATTGAGTTTTAACGCTCTTCAATTCCATCGGAATTAGCATGTTTTGAAGAATTTCTATATAAAGGGATTAAATTTATTTATTTCTATTTATTTATTATGTATTTATTGGTACTTTTATTAAACTATGCCAATATTAAAAGTTACATCTTTTGCATTGACCTGCTTAATTTACTGTTGAACAAAGTGTTTGTTTTCGATTAACTTAAATATTCATTTTCCTTTAAGACATGAGAATAATTGATTATGACATCTGTTTGTTTCAGCAATTTTAATCTTATACGATGACTGAAATATATCACACCCATACAATTTATTAGCTTATAACAACGTTTATTCGAACTAAATAACCGAATATAATATTATTTATTTTGCTCTATGTTTTACTGCACACCCAGAAAAGTGGCATAAAAGACTGGAATATGTAAGTAAGAAAAATTAACATGACATCAGAAACTATGATTGTTAAGGTATGAATTCATGCACACACACAGATATATATATATATATATATATATCTGTGTGTGTGTGTTGCGTATTTCCAGAACCAGTTAATTTGAATGAAGCAGACTGTATCAAGAATGATAAATGATTATTGGTTAGGTTGTGTGAAGGAAAGAGATTGGCTACGGTTAGTTTGAATGGGGTTTGAAACGACCCGAAATCCCTCTTACGGGAAATCGCGGATTGAGTCGAGGACAAGCCATAATAGAACGCAGACAGAAGAACATTTCATTATATATTACAACAATTACATCAGAATACAAGAATATACAGAGTATAAATCAATATATATATTACACAGAAATATCAGAGATTACAATACATTACATAGCAGCGGAAAAATAATACAATACACAACTAGAAGAGATATGCGGATACAAAGCTTTCCGGATATCGTTCCAGCTGTAAACCAAGATCCTGTGAATATAAATCTGCAAAACCAAAACTACTAGCTGCCCATGTCAAAATAAGGGCACCCAGAGTTTAGGTTAAAACAATAAACTCCAGGTCAGTCATGGGACTGGTGTGAGAACTAAAACAGTTGTAAATCTTTATTTTAAAGTTAGGTAAATCAAGGGACCACGCCGCATAACACAGAACGGGTTTCCTCCCAAGAATACCAGTGCATAAAACAAACAGCGCAATGCTAAATAAAGAACAATGAAGCTATTATGAGACCCAGTTCCCATCTGTAACGGCTGGAAATTTCCGACTCCTCGAGAGTCGGAAATTCCGAGACGTTAGTGAAAGAAAGTAGAGGGTGAGGAAGAAAAGATAGAACTAATAGAATAGAAGAAGAAGAAGAACATCAGAATCATCAGAGTAACACGAATCTCACAGCGGAACGAATAACATATAATATATAACATAACTTTGAAGTAAACAGTTATATATATACAATAGCACTTATCAGAGTACAACACTTACAACACAGCGGAAATAACTATAGCTATAGAATCTTGAAGTCTCCTGCTCCAAGCTCTCCAAGTATATCTGTAAATCCCGACTACTTGACTGCCCGTACAAATTTAGGCACCCAAGAGTTTAGGGAAAACAACAAAGTAAACTCCGGGTCAGTCATGGGACTGGTATGAGTAAAACAGTTTAAAACAATTGAACAGGTATATGATATCTCATAAGACCACGCCGTGAATACGGAACGGGTTTTTCCTTATGAATATCTAAACAACTTTGACAAGCAATATCATTGTGATATTATAATAATGTCTAAGTACAAATAGGTATCAATCTAGCAGAAACGCTTGCATCTCACGTTCTACATACATAGTATAAAATCATAAACCGCAGGGCGCTTATCGGAGAATGGATTCCAACAGACAAGGTATGGGAGCACCTTCTGAATAGTGTACTCTAGAGGTGATACACTCAGGTTCAACAAGAACGTCTTGCAACCCGGCCACACATGACCGCTCACTCATTTAGCTTGAGTGTCGCGAATATATTGCCACCACGGTTATAGGCCATCAAACCGTCATCCGAAGATACAGAATCAAAAAGAAGTATAAATATGAATATTCCCTAGATCGGTGACAATACACCCTGCTTGGGGATGACCCAACTAGCCATGCTGCCTAGCCCAACTTTTGTTACTTCCCGGTGTGAGGCTAGAAGCTACGTCTATCTTCAGAACATCTGATCACCATTCACTTTGAATGCCACATCGTCATACCCGCCAAATCACAAATTGACTTCCAAAAATAACACGGGTATACAGCTAAGAGAAACGAATTCCTCTGCCACCAAACGTGAATACGTTTGAACAGATCAACTTACGCGATCCATTGGATATACTCTGTCAGACCTTCTTCCATATACGTCGTCCTGGGACTGGACAACCCGAAGGCACTATTCAGTATATCCATCTTAGTCACTGTTATCTAAGACTTATACAACAGCCCTTGCACTTTACTCTGTCTTCAATTTATCTTTGGCCGATGTTGCTCGCAACGCTTATGCCAATACAGAGTGGTTCTTCGGATAATAATCCAACCGGTCTCTCCATATTAACAACGTTAAAATGGTAAACACTTTGATAGTCTGTGATTCAACTATCAAATGAAAACATGTCGGTGTGCAAACAACGATCTTATTTCCAAATGGAAATTCGATCGATCAATCATCATATGCTCATAATCCCTTATTTCATATATTAGAAAATATATGTTATTAATCATTGGAAAACATTTCCATAGCTTATTTTCACATCACTATTATTTCGCAATTATCAGTCCCTAACTGTAACTAGTATGAGAACAATTCTCTAAGTATCAATTCGGAAGGTCGAAACCAACATCAGATCGTCACTTAGAAAACCGTTCAACTTACCCTCTCCAGTCAGTTTCTGAATTTGCTTAACTCTAGTTCTTAAATTCTTATAATGAAAACATTTCATTTTCTATGTTTAGAAAACATATCTGACTGTATTTGGAAAACGTTTCCAAAACTCATTTACGGATTTCCAATGAACGTTGTATAAAACATCGTTACGCTTAATCCATTAATCGCTTATTACTTAACTATATTTCAAATCAACCTTTTCTATCGAACCACAACTATTCCTTTGTCAATTCTGAAGTCAATCAAGTTGGGGTATAACTACCTCTCAGACCTTAATTGAACAACGTCCTTTACTGTGAAATAGATGAAGCTCGTCACTCACTTTTTCCCAATCATCTGTTTACACAAATTCTCGGATTCAGGTCACGAATCCACTTCTTATATGACAACGTTTGATTATAACTATAACGTTATAATTCCTACTTCTGCAATATCTAACCTAAATTATAACTTTATCTCCTAACTCAAATAATTTAACAGACACCTAATTTCTAAATCAATAACTGAATCTTGATTTAAACCCTGGAAAGTAAATAGTACTTTCCCGAATTCGCTATAATCGAATTCGACGTATAACTCTCTTTCGAGTAATCTCTGTTCGATTAACTCTTCTTCGAATAACCTATATTCGATTATCTCTCTTCGAATAACTCATATTCGAAATCTCTCTCTTTCGAATAAACAATATTCGATCTCTTTCTTTCGAATATGCTATATTCGAAAATCTCCTTTCGATTTACTAATCGATAACTCCTTTCGATCAAACTAAAATCGATAACTCCTTTAACTTTATTCGAATAACTAATATTCGACTAACTCCTTTGGATCAACTCATTTGATTAACTCCTTCGAATAATTAATTCGAATAACTTACCTTCGAATAACCAATATTCGATTTACTCTAACTCGATTAACTTAATTCTAATCGATTTACTCCATTTCGATTCAACTTAATTCAAATCGATTAACTTAACTCAAATTGATTAACTCCTTTCGAATAACTAAATTCGATTTAACTCTAATTGAATAACTAATATTCAATTAACTCTTACGTGTTTAACTCTATTTGAATAAGTAATTCGAATCACTCTAATGTGTTTAACTCTATTTGAATAAGTAATTCGAATAACTCATTTCGAATAACTAAATTCGATTAACTCTTTTAACTTTACTCGAATAACTATATTCGATTAACACCTTCTTTCGAATAACTATATTCGATTAACTCTTCGACTAACTCCTTTGGATTAACTAACTTCGAATAACTCCTTTGGATTAGCTAACTTCGAATAACTCCTTTGGATTAACTAACTTCGAATAACTCCTTTGGATTAACTAACTTCGAATAACCAATACTCGATAACTACTCTTCGAATAAATAATATTCGGTAACTCTTCTCAAATGAATAACATTTGATTTCTCCACTCGAATAAACTATATTCGATTACTCTTCCCTCGAATATACTATATTCGATAACTCTACTTCGAATAAGTGGTATTCGGCAACTCTACTTGATTAACTCCACTTGGATAACTCTAACTGTTCAACTCTAACTGGTCAACTCTAACTGAGTAACTCTGACTGATCAACTCTAACTGGTCAACTTTAACTGGTCAACTTTAACTGGTCAATTTTAACTGGTCAACTCTAACTGTTTATCTTTAACTGGTAAACTTTAACCGGTTAACTCAAATGGTTTAACCTAACTTGATTTACTTGTCTCGCTTAAACGAACTAATCCACTTAGTTTAACTTAGTTAATTCACTTTGATTAACTCTAACCGATTTACTTAGTTTAACTCAGCTAATTCACTTTGATTAACCCAACTAATTTACTTCGATTAACCAATTAGTTTAACTTGACTAATTCACTTAGTTTGACGCAACTAATTCACTTTGATTTACCAATTAGTTTAACTAATACACTTGGATTAACCGCTTAGTTTATCTTAACTAATTTACTTTGGTTAACTTAACCAATTACTTTGATTAACTCGACTAACTTGCTTTGGTTAACCTAACAAATTACTTGTTTAACTCTATTCGAATAAGTAATTCGAATCACTCTAATGTGTTTATTCATTTCAAAAGATTTCCTTTTTACAACGTTTATCCATTGATAAAGATTTCCTTTTAACAACGTTTATCCATTTATAAAGATTTACTTTTAGTAACGGTTCTTCACTTTATAAATGTCCTTTTAATAACGTTTCTACTTCTCTATATAAGTCCAGACTTATATATATTCCATTTATCAACGATAAATAATTTATTTAATTTATAAAACATTATTTATAAATTAATCTACTTCAATTTATCTGTTTAAAACAGATTTCCTATTTAATATCTCATTTAAATCTATATCGTGTTATACCGTGTGCGAAGCACGTGTTTAAATCTATCCTTGTATAATTCTATTTATTTTCCCAACAAGTGTTCCTTTATTTATTCCCTAAATAAATATTCCTTTATTCCATTTATTTATAATCTAAATAAATGTTCCTTTATTTATTTCCTAAATAAATAAATGTTTTCATTTTATAAAATCCTATCGATTTATAAATAAGATTTATTTTCAATATAAACATTGAAAATTCCCTTTTTAACATTCTAGTATCACCTACGGTGTTTAACGTGTCGTATAACAATGATCGGTATCATTCAAACATATGAAATCAATAACAGATTTCATAACACATCATATATCACAATATATGAAAACGGTAAAATAAATGTTGAGGAATCCAGTCGGATTCCTCCAACCTGTTTCCCTGCATCCACAGATGTTAGACAACACCAGTAACAGAATCAACATATAACTATTTGGTGGTTTATATATATAAATATATACGTAAATATATATATATATATATATATATATATATATATATAATTTCTACTAACTGACTAGCAGTTCAATCAACAGTCAACACACAGTCAAACAACAGATAATTAACAGTTCTAAGAACACGTTGTAAAAATAGAACTGTATAGAGTTGGTGAGTTTTACTCACATTGGACGCGTTAACCGTTAAATGTCGGTTTGCGTTATCTGATTCAGTCGGACAATTTATTTCGCCATAAATTGTAACGAGCTCGGATTGACTCGCGGTCAGTCCCATTGTATTGCTCCCATCCATACGATCCCAACGCAACTTACGGTTTTTTATTCTGATGTCGTATGACCAAGATACGTATGATACAAGTTAATAAACTATTTATTTAAATAAAACTTAATGGTTTACTTAAGAATGGGCCTCACCCATATAAATCTCGGCCCACTACATGCCTTAAAAGCCTGTACCCGACCCCTTTACTCCTTTCTTCCTCAAAATATCTCTCCACTCCAGAAAAAGAAAACCGAACCAATCCCAACGTTGACCCCCCCGTTTGACCGGCCGTGCTCCCTCCTCCGTCCATCAATCGTCGGCGCCGCCTCCACCCTTGGCCTCAGCACCAAAATCCGCACCCAACTATGCCCTCGCCTTCGAACTCGACGTCATGAAGCAAAGGCCGATGCCGCCACCTCCTGTACACCCATCGACGTCCATCTGAACCGAACCCCACCAATACACCCTAAATCGAAGCGCCACGACCTCCTGATCATCACGCTACCCTTCTCTCAACCCAATTCCGCTCCCATCAGCGATTTTCTGATGCCCTAGGTGTCGCTCCACTTCTTCCATCGACATAAAGAACTGTCGAACCCCACAATACTGATGTTAGGTCAGAGAGAAACATGCTGGGAATCCAAATGCACTAGTTTGATGATTTATAACATTTTGGATGAATTGTTTTGGATTTTTCTTTGTGGTAAAGTTCTTGCTGTGAATGGTTTATGCGGTTTATATAGGTTAATTGTGGTTGGTGGTACTTGTGGTTGAGAAAGGAGCCTGTGTGGCCTCTTGTGGATCCAAAGAAAATGGGGAGGATATTTTATTTGTTTATTTTCTATTTTATTTAAATGATTTTCTCCTCGTATTCGTCTTCTAAAAATCACAGTGGTTACATACGATACCTAAAAATCACCAAACTGGACATGTAGCTAGAGTTCAACATTACGGTCCCAACGAAACTGGTTTCGTCGAATTCCGACTCCGTATGTTCAAACTGCATATTTTTAAAGGTTGATTTCTCGTCTGTTTCTCAGTCAAAAATCACGTACGGCCATATATGATATCCAAAAATCACCAAACTGGTACTCTAACCAGTATTCGACATTCCGGATCCAACAAAATTAGTTTCGTCGAATTCTGACTTCGTCTGATCAAACTGCGTATTTTTAAAGCTCTGGATGACCCATTTAAATATATAAATATATTTAAATATTATTAAATTAAATATTAATAAATTAATATTATCGTATATATCCATATACAATGTCGTCAGGCTCCAGAATATCACCTCAGATTTTATGACTAGATTTCCAGACTCCAGATTATCCCGATATTTAGTTCGTATCGAAAAATCGATTTATAACGTATATAAAGCGTCGCAAATTATAAAGGAATTCCACAGCGACTTTTCTGAAATTTGATTTGGACATAACTCAAAATCTACACGATGAAATCCCGATTTTTCTCTTCCATTAGAAAGATATACTCCACCAGCTCCACACGTTTCTTGTTTCACAGAAATCCGACTTAAAACGAATCATGTACATTCAGTTGAAGTTCGAATCGCCAAATCGCGAACTGCAGCGCCATTTCAAGCTCGATTTTAATTATAATAAAATTATAATTATACGTTCAACTATCGTTTATAAAAATATTCGTTATTTAAATAACTAAATAACTTAATTATTATACCTTACAAAACGCGCCATTACAGACTTCCCCACTTAAAATAATTTCGTCCTCGAAATTGCTAAGCTAGGAAAATGCTACCAACTTTACTAACTAGATTCAAATATCTTTTAGTTTACTTCTCAACTCCAGTTTCAACTGAACCATTAAATTTTCAATTAAATTATTAATTCATTCTGGCTAACTGAATTTCCATAAATCATGAGAATGTTCTAACGCCTGGGATTTTCGAATTTTTTTGCCATAACCCCCTTTGTATTGGTCAATATGACAAACCACCTCTCGCCTCTCTAGGCCTTCTCCAACCCCAAAAGAAAATCAAACAGCCAAGCGGCTTGCCAATTCGGCTCAAAAAAATCCAAACTCATATATGATATAAACTTGTACCTTTTTATCGGGAATTTAACTCTATCCCTTTCGTCTGCTACCACTTCAACATATACCAATGTTATCCATTCCAATTGATCTCCAATCAGTTCATATTCTCAAATCCAAATCGAATTTCATTCGAACTCTAATATCAAATTCCAAATTATTGACTTATCAATTTGGTTCCATTCTAGATTATCTCTAATCCCAATTCAATTTTATTTAACTCGGTTCAAGTTAAATTTCAATTTATTTTTACCATCTCATTTTATTTTATTTAACTTCATTAGTTAAATTTTAATTCCAGAACTTAAGTTCCTGGGTTTCTTTCAAATCAATTTGAAATCATAATGCCAATACAAAACCTTTGAATTTCTAAACAACTTGTTTTCTCAAAACAATTCAAAAACAAAACCTTTGGTAGTAATCCGTCACTTAGAACTCGAAAATGAACACTGATGATGTCTAGATTCATCATCAGAATCTATTTTCCAGCTATCGAAGTGAGTTCAATACTATATCATTTTCAATTTGAAAAACATTTTCAAAATCTCCCAGGAACTTAAAATTTCCTTATTTTAAATTCCAAATTCTGATTTAAATTCATATTTAATTCAAACTATTTCATATATTACATTCATATGAATTCTGATTGGTCATTTATAACCATTTCACCCTTTTATAATATTATTCGATTATAATAACAACCAACACAATCAATATACTATAATAATTTCAAGATATATATTTCTTCTATAAACAAATATATTTTGGGAAAAATTATTTCATTTACCCTCTTTCAAAACATACCATGACGGTTCATCGTATTCGAGTGTTTAGTAACCCTTAACGATACAGTGGATCAACTGATCGACCAGAATTCATAAGCCACTCAACCAATGAGTCTTCATAATATAAAACCATTTTATATTGAATAACAATTACGCGCTCATATATATACACTCAAACTCAATCTAGGATATTACTAATCCCATCTCTATCGAGTTATGCCACAGAGCCAATGTAATCACTTAACTTAAGCTCTGATACCAACTGTAACGGCTGGAAATTTCCGACTCCTCGAGAGTCGGAAATTCCGAGACGTTAGTGAAAGAAAGTAGAGGGTGAGGAAGAAAAGATAGAACTAATAGAATAGAAGAAGAAGAAGAACATCAGAATCATCAGAGTAACACGAATCTCACAGCGGAACGAATAACATATAATATATAACATAACTTTGAAGTAAACAGTTATATATATACAATAGCACTTATCAGAGTACAACACTTACAACACAGCGGAAATAACTATAGCTATAGAATCTTGAAGTCTCCTGCTCCAAGCTCTCCAAGTATATCTGTAAATCCCGACTACTTGACTGCCCGTACAAATTTAGGCACCCAAGAGTTTAGGGAAAACAACAAAGTAAACTCCGGGTCAGTCATGGGACTGGTATGAGTAAAACAGTTTAAAACAATTGAACAGGTATATGATATCTCATAAGACCACGCCGTGAATACGGAACGGGTTTTTCCTTATGAATATCTAAACAACTTTGACAAGCAATATCATTGTGATATTATAATAATGTCTAAGTACAAATAGGTATCAATCTAGCAGAAACGCTTGCATCTCACGTTCTACATACATAGTATAAAATCATAAACCGCAGGGCGCTTATCGGAGAATGGATTCCAACAGACAAGGTATGGGAGCACCTTCTGAATAGTGTACTCTAGAGGTGATACACTCAGGTTCAACAAGAACGTCTTGCAACCCGGCCACACATGACCGCTCACTCATTTAGCTTGAGTGTCGCGAATATATTGCCACCACGGTTATAGGCCATCAAACCGTCATCCGAAGATACAGAATCAAAAAGAAGTATAAATATGAATATTCCCTAGATCGGTGACAATACACCCTGCTTGGGGATGACCCAACTAGCCATGCTGCCTAGCCCAACTTTTGTTACTTCCCGGTGTGAGGCTAGAAGCTACGTCTATCTTCAGAACATCTGATCACCATTCACTTTGAATGCCACATCGTCATACCCGCCAAATCACAAATTGACTTCCAAAAATAACACGGGTATACAGCTAAGAGAAACGAATTCCTCTGCCACCAAACGTGAATACGTTTGAACAGATCAACTTACGCGATCCATTGGATATACTCTGTCAGACCTTCTTCCATATACGTCGTCCTGGGACTGGACAACCCGAAGGCACTATTCAGTATATCCATCTTAGTCACTGTTATCTAAGACTTATACAACAGCCCTTGCACTTTACTCTGTCTTCAATTTATCTTTGGCCGATGTTGCTCGCAACGCTTATGCCAATACAGAGTGGTTCTTCGGATAATAATCCAACCGGTCTCTCCATATTAACAACGTTAAAATGGTAAACACTTTGATAGTCTGTGATTCAACTATCAAATGAAAACATGTCGGTGTGCAAACAACGATCTTATTTCCAAATGGAAATTCGATCGATCAATCATCATATGCTCATAATCCCTTATTTCATATATTAGAAAATATATGTTATTAATCATTGGAAAACATTTCCATAGCTTATTTTCACATCACTATTATTTCGCAATTATCAGTCCCTAACTGTAACTAGTATGAGAACAATTCTCTAAGTATCAATTCGGAAGGTCGAAACCAACATCAGATCGTCACTTAGAAAACCGTTCAACTTACCCTCTCCAGTCAGTTTCTGAATTTGCTTAACTCTAGTTCTTAAATTCTTATAATGAAAACATTTCATTTTCTATGTTTAGAAAACATATCTGACTGTATTTGGAAAACGTTTCCAAAACTCATTTACGGATTTCCAATGAACGTTGTATAAAACATCGTTACGCTTAATCCATTAATCGCTTATTACTTAACTATATTTCAAATCAACCTTTTCTATCGAACCACAACTATTCCTTTGTCAATTCTGAAGTCAATCAAGTTGGGGTATAACTACCTCTCAGACCTTAATTGAACAACGTCCTTTACTGTGAAATAGATGAAGCTCGTCACTCACTTTTTCCCAATCATCTGTTTACACAAATTCTCGGATTCAGGTCACGAATCCACTTCTTATATGACAACGTTTGATTATAACTATAACGTTATAATTCCTACTTCTGCAATATCTAACCTAAATTATAACTTTATCTCCTAACTCAAATAATTTAACAGACACCTAATTTCTAAATCAATAACTGAATCTTGATTTAAACCCTGGAAAGTAAATAGTACTTTCCCGAATTCGCTATAATCGAATTCGACGTATAACTCTCTTTCGAGTAATCTCTGTTCGATTAACTCTTCTTCGAATAACCTATATTCGATTATCTCTCTTCGAATAACTCATATTCGAAATCTCTCTCTTTCGAATAAACAATATTCGATCTCTTTCTTTCGAATATGCTATATTCGAAAATCTCCTTTCGATTTACTAATCGATAACTCCTTTCGATCAAACTAAAATCGATAACTCCTTTAACTTTATTCGAATAACTAATATTCGACTAACTCCTTTGGATCAACTCATTTGATTAACTCCTTCGAATAATTAATTCGAATAACTTACCTTCGAATAACCAATATTCGATTTACTCTAACTCGATTAACTTAATTCTAATCGATTTACTCCATTTCGATTCAACTTAATTCAAATCGATTAACTTAACTCAAATTGATTAACTCCTTTCGAATAACTAAATTCGATTTAACTCTAATTGAATAACTAATATTCAATTAACTCTTACGTGTTTAACTCTATTTGAATAAGTAATTCGAATCACTCTAATGTGTTTAACTCTATTTGAATAAGTAATTCGAATAACTCATTTCGAATAACTAAATTCGATTAACTCTTTTAACTTTACTCGAATAACTATATTCGATTAACACCTTCTTTCGAATAACTATATTCGATTAACTCTTCGACTAACTCCTTTGGATTAACTAACTTCGAATAACTCCTTTGGATTAGCTAACTTCGAATAACTCCTTTGGATTAACTAACTTCGAATAACTCCTTTGGATTAACTAACTTCGAATAACCAATACTCGATAACTACTCTTCGAATAAATAATATTCGGTAACTCTTCTCAAATGAATAACATTTGATTTCTCCACTCGAATAAACTATATTCGATTACTCTTCCCTCGAATATACTATATTCGATAACTCTACTTCGAATAAGTGGTATTCGGCAACTCTACTTGATTAACTCCACTTGGATAACTCTAACTGTTCAACTCTAACTGGTCAACTCTAACTGAGTAACTCTGACTGATCAACTCTAACTGGTCAACTTTAACTGGTCAACTTTAACTGGTCAATTTTAACTGGTCAACTCTAACTGTTTATCTTTAACTGGTAAACTTTAACCGGTTAACTCAAATGGTTTAACCTAACTTGATTTACTTGTCTCGCTTAAACGAACTAATCCACTTAGTTTAACTTAGTTAATTCACTTTGATTAACTCTAACCGATTTACTTAGTTTAACTCAGCTAATTCACTTTGATTAACCCAACTAATTTACTTCGATTAACCAATTAGTTTAACTTGACTAATTCACTTAGTTTGACGCAACTAATTCACTTTGATTTACCAATTAGTTTAACTAATACACTTGGATTAACCGCTTAGTTTATCTTAACTAATTTACTTTGGTTAACTTAACCAATTACTTTGATTAACTCGACTAACTTGCTTTGGTTAACCTAACAAATTACTTGTTTAACTCTATTCGAATAAGTAATTCGAATCACTCTAATGTGTTTATTCATTTCAAAAGATTTCCTTTTTACAACGTTTATCCATTGATAAAGATTTCCTTTTAACAACGTTTATCCATTTATAAAGATTTACTTTTAGTAACGGTTCTTCACTTTATAAATGTCCTTTTAATAACGTTTCTACTTCTCTATATAAGTCCAGACTTATATATATTCCATTTATCAACGATAAATAATTTATTTAATTTATAAAACATTATTTATAAATTAATCTACTTCAATTTATCTGTTTAAAACAGATTTCCTATTTAATATCTCATTTAAATCTATATCGTGTTATACCGTGTGCGAAGCACGTGTTTAAATCTATCCTTGTATAATTCTATTTATTTTCCCAACAAGTGTTCCTTTATTTATTCCCTAAATAAATATTCCTTTATTCCATTTATTTATAATCTAAATAAATGTTCCTTTATTTATTTCCTAAATAAATAAATGTTTTCATTTTATAAAATCCTATCGATTTATAAATAAGATTTATTTTCAATATAAACATTGAAAATTCCCTTTTTAACATTCTAGTATCACCTACGGTGTTTAACGTGTCGTATAACAATGATCGGTATCATTCAAACATATGAAATCAATAACAGATTTCATAACACATCATATATCACAATATATGAAAACGGTAAAATAAATGTTGAGGAATCCAGTCGGATTCCTCCAACCTGTTTCCCTGCATCCACAGATGTTAGACAACACCAGTAACAGAATCAACATATAACTATTTGGTGGTTTATATATATAAATATATACGTAAATATATATATATATATATATATATAATTTCTACTAACTGACTAGCAGTTCAATCAACAGTCAACACACAGTCAAACAACAGATAATTAACAGTTCTAAGAACACGTTGTAAAAATAGAACTGTATAGAGTTGGTGAGTTTTACTCACATTGGACGCGTTAACCGTTAAATGTCGGTTTGCGTTATCTGATTCAGTCGGACAATTTATTTCGCCATAAATTGTAACGAGCTCGGATTGACTCGCGGTCAGTCCCATTGTATTGCTCCCATCCATACGATCCCAACGCAACTTACGGTTTTTTATTCTGATGTCGTATGACCAAGATACGTATGATACAAGTTAATAAACTATTTATTTAAATAAAACTTAATGGTTTACTTAAGAATGGGCCTCACCCATATAAATCTCGGCCCACTACATGCCTTAAAAGCCTGTACCCGACCCCTTTACTCCTTTCTTCCTCAAAATATCTCTCCACTCCAGAAAAAGAAAACCGAACCAATCCCAACGTTGACCCCCCCGTTTGACCGGCCGTGCTCCCTCCTCCGTCCATCAATCGTCGGCGCCGCCTCCACCCTTGGCCTCAGCACCAAAATCCGCACCCAACTATGCCCTCGCCTTCGAACTCGACGTCATGAAGCAAAGGCCGATGCCGCCACCTCCTGTACACCCATCGACGTCCATCTGAACCGAACCCCACCAATACACCCTAAATCGAAGCGCCACGACCTCCTGATCATCACGCTACCCTTCTCTCAACCCAATTCCGCTCCCATCAGCGATTTTCTGATGCCCTAGGTGTCGCTCCACTTCTTCCATCGACATAAAGAACTGTCGAACCCCACAATACTGATGTTAGGTCAGAGAGAAACATGCTGGGAATCCAAATGCACTAGTTTGATGATTTATAACATTTTGGATGAATTGTTTTGGATTTTTCTTTGTGGTAAAGTTCTTGCTGTGAATGGTTTATGCGGTTTATATAGGTTAATTGTGGTTGGTGGTACTTGTGGTTGAGAAAGGAGCCTGTGTGGCCTCTTGTGGATCCAAAGAAAATGGGGAGGATATTTTATTTGTTTATTTTCTATTTTATTTAAATGATTTTCTCCTCGTATTCGTCTTCTAAAAATCACAGTGGTTACATACGATACCTAAAAATCACCAAACTGGACATGTAGCTAGAGTTCAACATTACGGTCCCAACGAAACTGGTTTCGTCGAATTCCGACTCCGTATGTTCAAACTGCATATTTTTAAAGGTTGATTTCTCGTCTGTTTCTCAGTCAAAAATCACGTACGGCCATATATGATATCCAAAAATCACCAAACTGGTACTCTAACCAGTATTCGACATTCCGGATCCAACAAAATTAGTTTCGTCGAATTCTGACTTCGTCTGATCAAACTGCGTATTTTTAAAGCTCTGGATGACCCATTTAAATATATAAATATATTTAAATATTATTAAATTAAATATTAATAAATTAATATTATCGTATATATCCATATACAATGTCGTCCGGCTCCAGAATATCACCTCAGATTTTATGACTAGATTTCCAGACTCCAGATTATCCCGATATTTAGTTCGTATCGAAAAATCGATTTATAACGTATATAAAGCGTCGCAAATTATAAAGGAATTCCACAGCGACTTTTCTGAAATTTGATTTGGACATAACTCAAAATCTACACGATGAAATCCCGATTTTTCTCTTCCATTAGAAAGATATACTCCACCAGCTCCACACGTTTCTTGTTTCACAGAAATCCGACTTAAAACGAATCATGTACATTCAGTTGAAGTTCGAATCGCCAAATCGCGAACTGCAGCGCCATTTCAAGCTCGATTTTAATTATAATAAAATTATAATTATACGTTCAACTATCGTTTATAAAAATATTCGTTATTTAAATAACTTAATTATTATACCTTACAAAACGCGCCATTACACCATCACACAATGCAATGCAAGCCGGAGGATAGGGTTTTTACCTTATAATAGCCAAGAATGCTTGATACGTTTAAAACAAATCATTTATTATTACTATAAGTGTATAGTGTATAAAACAACTTCAAATCATAAGTATCAATCATTCGTGTTTTGAATAAATTGTTTTAACAATAAAATAACCTTTTTATCTATATATATAAACTATAGAAAACCTTTATGTGTTGAATCGAAATTCATTCGTTGAATTGAAATTCATGTGTTGAATAGTATTCATATTTTGAAAGAAATTGTTTTATAATCAAAATCCTATTTTTATCATCAATATGAACTATATAAAATAATCATGTTTTGAAATAAATTGTTTTATAATAAAAATCCTATTTTGATCACCTATATTAACTATATAAAATAATCGTGTTTTGAAATGAATTGTTTTACAATAAAAATCACATTTTTATTATATACATGAATTGTTAAAAATAGTGAAGTGTTGAAATAGAAGACAGTTAGATAAAAATATCATTTTTATCAAATGTATGAAAATCATATAGTTTTGAAATCGAAGAATCGATATATATATAAATAGAATTGAAATATATCGAATAACGAAGCTGTAGTTCGTATTTTGAAACCGTGATTTCAAACGATTAGTGCCGGAGATCCGACAATCGGATTTTCCCAAAACCACCACCGTTGGGTTTGCTTTGGAGTACCACCGTTGGGATAATATTTGAGTACACTAATCCCAAATATTTAATTGTATGTCGATCGATTAGTCGACAGGCTGTGTAAGCGTTGATTATTTATATTTGATACTTATGCAGTTGTGTGGTGCACTTTGGATGATGGTTGATTGTTTATCGTTGCTATTATATACATGTGTTGGGTGGAATCCATATAATTAACGTTATATGGTGATTGATTGGGTCTCATTTCAATTGGGAAAATAATGAATATTGTAAAAGAAAATTCATGTGTTGAATATAAAAAAAGTCATGTTTTGACGATGTTCATGTATTGAAACTATTTATGTGTTGAGTAAAATATTTTAACAATAAAATTTACATCTTTGTCATATTTAAGATTAGAACCACTTTACGGTTGGAGTCTTATCAAAAATCAAATGATAGATACCATGATTTTATAAAATATTTTACATAACAAAAATAGTCATGTGTCGACAGTACTCACGTGTTGAATGGAATAAATATTCATTTGTTGAATAGAATAACGAAATTACTGAAATATATAAAGTCGTGTTGATTAGAGTTGCGCTATTTTGACGTGACTGATATTTATATTGATTATATTCATTTTTATAATGAATATAGAAAAGGTACTGATTTCAAAATATAACGTTTTGAAAATATTATCATTTATATAGTAATGATATGAAATATTCAATTGTGATTGAAAATTGAATATAGAGTTGAAATGGTTTTGAAAACGTATTTAAAACAATTTATAAAATACGTTTTAAAAAGGAAATCGACGAAATATATATAATATATATTATATATATAATGGCCTGAATAGAACGCGTCACGCCGCTGTAGTTCGTGGATTTCGACCATTGACTTCGAATTGACATTATGGGAGATCCGACCGTCGGATTCTCCTAAAAACGAAACCATTGGGTTCATATCGAAAAGATCTTTCCAATGAATATTAGAAATTTGAAATCTAACTATTGGATTTGGAATTATGTCCAAATCAAATTTGGAAAAGGTCGTTGTAAGTGCAGTTCGATGGCCGTTGATGGAAATCGACTGTACGGGCCTTGATAAAATTATTAGAAATATTATTAATTTGTGTAAAATCATAATATATGAATTGGAAAGGACTGGGATGAAAAACTCTATATTTGAAAAGATAAAAATAGATTTTTATCGAAATGAACTAGTTTTGAACTAGAATTAAAATCAATTTATTTTTGATATAAATAAATTGAATTTGAAAGTGATTTAAAAAATAATCAATATTCGCAATACGTGAATTGGACTGGAGTTGAATCGAAATTATCTTCGGAATATTTCGTTGTTGGATTGCGTGACTATACAGATATTGTTATGGGAATTTGAAAGAAATATTTTATATCGTTATTTCCAATATGATATTTGTTGGTTTCAGGATTTGATATTGAATATAAGCCGGTATATTTTCTATTCAGAGCCTTGTATTTAATATCAAATGTGATTTTGGGTTTATCGTGTGCGGTGTTTTGAACAACACCCGTTCTTTAACCCGATTAACAATAGAATGTGATTTTGGGTTTATTATGAATCGTGTTTTAGATGACATTGGTTCTTTAACCCAGTTAAAGACAGGATATTGATTTTTGAAAAGACTAAAACTAAGTGGAGTTTTAATGAATCTTTAATTAGATTGAAAGTGAATTGATTATTTAAATTATCAAATCTGAAAGGTGATAAAAAATGGAGTACCACCAGTTTTGCTCCAAAGCGATAGTTAAATCTTTAATTAGATTTGAACGTGAAATGGTAATTAATTTTACCGATAATACTGTGGTGTTAGATATGGAGTATTACCAGTTTTGCTCTATGGGATGAATAGGTTGGGATTGGGAAATAAAATAAATAATTACTTCGGTGTGGTTCGCTAATCCCGACTAGTTTGGAAAACCATAATTTGGTTCGAAATGATATCCAGAGGAAGATTAAAGAATAAATTTAGAAGAATTTATCTTTGATAAAATTAATGGGAACCTATTCCCTAAGAATGTGATTTGTGAATAAAAGAATATTCTGAATTGGAATGAGGCGTTTGTTGTGTTTGTGTAACATTTGTTTATCATATACGTGGGTTATTCAGAAAGGCCGGGTTTATACCCATTCTGAATAACCGATTCGACGAGATGTCGAAGATGAAGAAGGTGGTTGAAGACTGGAAATCTTCACATCGTTTGGGGGATTGCTGATGATCTTGATTGGGCTGTACACCCAAGATGAGGGAATCAGTTGGTGATCGTCCAGACGTACTTGGAGATGGATGGATATGCGAGGAAAGTGCCTTCGGTTTCGTTCAGACCCAGAGTGAACTTGTAAATGGATTGTGTGTCTGACATTGGATTTTATTCTGTGTTGATTGATCTCTATTAAATATACATCTGTTTGGCGGCAGAGAATTTATTCTCTTGCTTAACGCCCTTCTCTGAGACGTATGAGCTCAGAGGTTGTATATCGCTGGACATCAGTCGCATGGAGTGAATTGCCAGTGTGGCACGCGTAAGTGGCAATTGATCAAGGCTTCTGTTGAAAAGCAAAGTCTTGTGGTTGATGATCAAAGCACGGCCTGTGTGGCACAGCTTTGTGTATAACGTGAATTCGCGAGCCTCACACCTCGGTATGAGTCAAAAACGGGATAGTGACTGCAGGGAGAGCACGACGTTTCTTTATAGCTAGTGGTGGTGTCAGTGACCTACCAACCCTGACATTTATATACTTTTCACCCATATGGTTGATGGATACGAGGCGCCTCGGATATAGGTCTGTAAGGACCGGGAAACGTGTGTTCAGGAATTGCCAATCCTAAAAAGTAAGAGAGGACCAGCCCTGAAGAACCAAGGATCATAGTGGGGTCCTGAGACATTTGCTAGAGTGTCTCGAATCGGAGAGGAGCTTGCCCCTTGCCTCGGCTCATGATGAAAAATCCAATTTCCAATACGTGATATTGCGGTTTTGATTGTAGAACTAGTATGGCGACATGATATATGGTACCCATGCCGTCTATGATTGATATTTATGATTGAAATTGTTTTGACACTATACACCTATAATAGTATCAAATGATTTGTTTTAAACGTATCAAGCATTATTTGGCTATTATAAGGGAAAACCCTATCCTTCGGCTTGCGTTGCATTGTGTGATGGGACCTGGGTCTTATAATAGCTTCATTTTTCCAAAAAACATTGCGCTGTTTTGTTATGTGCTGTAACAGCCCGCACCTCCGTTCGCGCAAGATATTGTCCCCAACTTAGCCACCGTATAGGTATGGGGTTTTGTTCCTCAAAAGGCCTTGGCGTTAGTAAGAGATGGGCTCTACTATATAAGTACTCACTTCACACAGACTTCCATGATGTGGGACTTAGGGGTGTTACAGGCTGGACAAACAAGTAAGGCCCAAGTTCAAAAGGAATTAAAGTTTATTTGATTTAAATGTTTGTATAAACTTAGATTTTTGTTTTCACATGCACACATGATCAGAATTCGATGAAACAAAAAGCATCGGAACCGCTTCGACGAGTACTACGCGTTGAAAGAGAACCGGACACGGCAGGAAGCAGCTGGATTTTTCAGTTAAATTAAACGTCATTTAATTTAACTGAAACGAGCTGATTTAAACGGATTCAAGTCAAAGGTGAGTTAAACTCACTCAGTTTTCCCATTTATATTTTTATATAAATTGGGTTTCTATTTTGTGTGCTCTGCTTGCCAATGGTTAATTGTCTGCTAGTTAAATATTTAATTATTGATTTAACTGATGGAATTAAACCATCGTTTAATTTCAGTGAAATACCAAATCGTTTTTAATGATTGGACTCAATAAAGGAAATTTACCTTGTTGGTCACGTTAATAAAATAAACGTGTTTAATGGTTTGAATTGGTTGAATTGTTTTGTTTATTGGTTGATGTTAAATGGTCGTTATTTATTATCATCATATATGAAATGATCTGATGGGGTGATTGATTTGAGTATTGATTGTTGACTAAAATTTCAACATCTAGGTAGTTTAAACCAATAGATGGTATTGGTTGGGTATTTGGCAACATATGGCCTAGAAAATCAATCGTATTATAGATGTTGATTTATCGTCAGGCAAATCGACAGGGATGCGGTTATAAAATTTATTTTATAACTAGGGATAGACTTTGAAACATATGATTTGAAATAAAAGTTTATAAAAAGGGAAATTAAATAAATGTTTTATTTATTATTAATTAATTTTATAAACTCAACTTTGATGAGAATCAGATTTATAAGTACGAGGATGAGAAATAAATCGAATGGTATTGTTTAGTTATTATAAGATTTTAAAAAGGGAAATTTAATATTTATTTTAGTAAATAAAGGGATTAAATACGAAAGTAGTTAACGACCAAAGTAAGTTATTATTTTAATAATTTAGAGAAATACTTTTTAATTGAGATTCATTTAAAAGGTACCCGAAATTGAAGTGGGATCCAATTGAATGGTGAAAAGGAATTACGAACGGGTTTTATATTTAAAACCCGAATTGGCATAACAAGTGATGAAAAGGAAATTTAAGCAAAGAAAAGAGGAAGAGTTTAAAAGTGATGGTACTTAATTAGAATTAAGAACTAATGGTATATTTGAAAAAGAGATTTGCAAAAGAAAAGAAGGTTTATGAAACCGTACTTTGGAATAAAATATTTAAATGAGAATTGGTATTGGAATTAGGACGAGGTATTGGTTTTATATTACAACTCGTATTTATTTTCAGATATGAACGTTGTTGATCAATGTCTGAGAGGTAATTAAAATACCCCAACTTGAATGACATCAGGACTATATAAGGATGATATTAGTTGTAATGGTAAAAGAAGACTAGTGATAATTTATTTCCATTAGCGAAATAATGTAAAGGTGGGGTTTATCCAACTGGAATAAGCACTGGTTACTGTCAAGTAATAAATAAAGGATATTTCGTAATCTTGTTTACGAGTTGTTTTCGAAAGAAAGATATAGAGAATTGGATATGATATAGGATTTTACTAAGTATTAAAATGAATATGGTTTAAAGTATAATCTTATGATAAATAAAGAAGCGAGAAATTATATTTAAATATCGAGAGTTTTAAATTTACATTTGGTTTTAATCAAAAGGGCAAGTGGTGCTGAATACTGAACCAGCGAACTCATTGGGGTGTCATGGTTGAAACACTGTTTATTTTGATAGTTAAAACACCGACTATCTAACCTGTCCAATACGATTGTTGGTACGGAAAGGCCGGGATCGAATTTATATTCGAAAACCATTCTGACCAACAAATACGTGAAGGTACTAAAAGGTGATCGAGATGGAGCATTGAAGACCGTAGAATTTCGTAAATGGAAGGACTGCTAATAATCTCTGGTCTGCAGCCAGAGATGTACTGTGGTTCTATCGTGGTCGGAATCTACGGGTTGTAAGGACTTCTCGCTACTGATCCATGGGGTGATTCCTATATGAGATGTGTAACGAACCGGGATTTTCGACTCCGAAAATCAACATTAAACTATCATGTTGACCATTCAGACATCGAACATTCCAGATCATTAATAGAAAGAAGTTAGAGGGTGAGAATAGATAAGAAAGAAATATTAGAATAGAAGAAGAAGAAGAACACCACAACACAGAGTCTCACATCGCAGCGGAACAAAATTTAATACATAAGTAAATCTTTATTGAGAACTTTGAAAATACTTACAATATCAGAGTACATCAACATCTGGACAGTGATAATCTGTCCTCATACAACACACAGCGAAATACTAGTAATATCATACGTCTGGACTCTTCCAGCTCGTCTCTTCACAGCAGTCGATAACCTGAACCTGTACAACCCGGTCTAACCCGAGCATTTACAAAACACCGGGTCAGTCTGGTGAACCAGAGTGAGAAAAACTCGCACAGTAATAAGGGTGAACCATCCAATCATGATTTTAAAGTTCAAACATCCTTTCAAAAGAAAAGGATAATCGTAAGACCAAATCCACACATAAAAACGGACGGTTTTTCCCTTACGATAACCCAAAACCGTTTTGAAACCAATATCTTGTCTGATATTATAATAATGTCTAAATACAAGTAAATATCAATTTAGTGGAACGCTTGCATCTCACGCTCCACATATATAGTATACAATCAAAACCCGCAGGCGCTTATTGGGAATTGGATTCCGACTTGACAAGGTATGGGTCCACCTTCCGATCGTGTATCTCTAGAGACGAATACACTGGGTTCAACAAGAACTTCTTGCAACCCGGCCCTCACATGACCGACCCCTCATTTCGCTTGAGAGTATCGAATGTATATCACCGACGGTTGGGATCAGCAACCGTCTCCCGAAAAGGGACAGCATCGAAACATAGATTTAGGAAACAAATAAGACTTCCTCTAGATAGGTGATTATACACCCTAATGGGAGCGACCCACATAGCCATGCTGCCTGCCCGATTTTTGTCATTTCCCGGTTGATGAGGCTTGAGGCCAGAATTAACTCTTGAACATCTGGTCGTCATTCACTTTGAATGCCACATCGTCAAATCCATCAGATATCACTAATTTGACATCCACAAAAATACTCTAGCGGTTAAGCTAAGAGAACGGCGATTCTCCGCCAACAACTATCGTACGTTTGAAGAAATCAACGTACGTGACACTTTGGAAATACTCTGTCAGACATTCGTCCATATACGTCATCCAGGAACAGGATGAATGTGAAAACCCGTAACTTCCCCGTAAAGGAAAGCGTCGGATAGTTCGAGAACAAACCACAACAGAATCATACAGAAGAACATTTCATTGTATATACAACAATGCATCAGATTACAAGAATGTACAGAGTATAAATGAATAAATATTACACAGAAATATCAGAGTTTTAAATTACATTTAAATACATAGCAGCGGAAAATAATACAATACACAACTAGAATGAGATATACGGATACAAAGCTTTCCGGATATCGTTCCAGCTGTAAACCAGGATCCTGTGAATATAAATCTGCAAAACCGAAACTACTAGCTGCCCGTGTCAAAAATAGGGGCACCCAGAGTTTAGGTTAAAACAATAAACTCCAGGTCAGTCATGTGACTGGTGTGAGAACAAAAACAGTTATTAATCTTTATTTTCAAAGGTAAATCAAGGGACCACGCCGTATAACACGGAACGGGTTTCCTCCCAAGAATACCAGTGCATAAAACAACAGCGCAATGCTAAATGAAGAAAAATGAAGTTGTTATAAGACCCAGGTCCCATCACACAATGCAACGCAGTCGAGGATAGGGTTTTCCCTTATAACAGCCAAAGAATGCTTGATACGTTTAAAACAAATCATTTGATACTAATATAAGTGCATAGTGTATAAAACACTTCAAATCATAAGTATCAATCATAGGCGGCATGAATGCCCCATACCACTATGTCGCCATATATAGGTTATACAATCAAAATCGCAAAGTCACGTATTTGGAAATTGGATTTCCGTCTATGAACCGAGGCAAAAGATAGTCCTCCACCGATTCGAGACTGCCTAGCCCGAGTCTCAGGTCAGAGCTCGAGTGACCTTGGATCGTCAGGGCCGGTCCACCGATGTGGATTAAACTTAAACCCTGAACACTGCGTTTCGCCTCCCTTTGGGGCGTAAGCGAGCCAACGAATGACTCCATCGGACCCGGATCGTCCAATCTAACCGAGGCGCCTCGCAACAGCAACAACCACATAAGTCAAACTCGTCAGGGCGTGTAAAACCACTGACGCCACTTCTAGCTAGGAGGAAACGCAGGCCCTCCCTGAGGTCCGTCTCCCGTTTTTGGTTCATACCGGGTGTGAAACACGCGAGGTAAACGTTACACAAAGCTACGCCACAAAGGCCGTGCTTTGATCATCACCACAAGACTTTGCTTTTCAACAGAAGCCTTGATCTTTTGCATCTTAGCATGCTACATAGGCAAACCATCCTATGCAACCGATATCAGTCACACAGAATGAAATCCGATGTCAGACACACAGTCCATTTACAAGTCCGTCCTGGGTCTGAACGAAACCGGAGGCACCTAGTACCCCGCATATCCATCGATCTCCAAGTACGTCTGGACGATCACTAACTGTTTCCATCTTCTTGGGTGTACAGCCCAATCAAGATCATCAGTAATTACCCAAACGACGTGAAGACTTCCGGTCTTCGACCATCGTCTTCATCTTCGACTTATCGTCGTATCAGTTATTCAGAATGGGATAAACCCGGTCTTCCCGAATAACTCGCGTATATTTTATAAAAGTGTTACACAAACACAACATACACCTCATTCCAATTCATTAGTCACTAACCGTAAATTAATCAAGAGAATAATTCCCCAAATATTAACCCCGAAGGCCGAAACCAACATCAGATCAATATCCAGAAAACCATTCTGCTTGGCTAACCGACAGTTAGTTTCTAAATTTCACATTCATAGGGAAAGGTTCCCATTAATTTTATCAAAGATAAATTCTTGAATTTATTCTTTAATCTATTTTTGAATATCAATTCAAACTAGTCGGGATTAGCGAACCTTACCGAAGTAATCATTTGTTTTAATTTCCCAATCCCAACCTATTCATCCCATGAAGTAAAACTGGTAATACTTCATATCTAACACCACAGTGTTATCGGTAAATTCAATTACCATTTCACGTTCAAATCTAATTAAAGATTTAACTATCGCCTGGAGCAAAACTGGTGATACTCCATTTTCGATCATTTCAATCTAATTAAAGATTCATTAAAACTCCACTTAGTTTTAATCGTTAACTGGGTTAAAGAATCCGTGTCATTTAAAAACACGGTTCACGATAAACCCAAAGTCACATTCATTAATTATCGGGTTAAAGAATAAGTGTTATTTAAAACACTGTTCACGATAAACCCAAAAATCAATATCAATTCAATTCCAATTAAATATTATTTAATTGGTACACTTCATTAAATCTAAATAAAAAGATTTAATCTTTTCTCAACTGGGTTCAAGAACAGTGTTAGTGAAGACACCATTCACGACAAACCCAAATCACATTTGACATTCAATACAAGGCTCTGAATAGAAAAATATATCGGCTTATATTCAATATCAAATTCTACGACTAACAAATGTCGTATTGGAAATAACGATATAAATATATATCTTTCAAATTTCCATAACAACACCTGTATAATCACGAATTCCAACATCGAAATATTCCGAAGACAATTTCGATTCAAATCCACTCCAATGCAATCATTGGAATTTTGGTTATTTTTAAAACCCTTTTCGAATTCAATTTATTTATTTAAAAATAAATAGAATTATAATTCTAGTTCAAAACTAGTTCATTTCGATAAAAATCTATTTTTATCTTTTCAAATGTGGAGTTTTTCATCACAATTCTTCACAAATCATTTCTTATGATTTTACACAAATTATTACTATTTTTAATAATTTTATCAAGGCCCGTACAGTCGATTTCCATCAATGGCCATCGAACTGCACTTACAGCGACCTTTTTCAAATTTGATTTGGACATAATTCCAAATCCAACCGTTAGATTTCAAATTTCTAATATTCATTAGAAAGCTCTTTTCGATACGAACCCAACGGTTCCGGTTTTAGGAGAATCCGACGGTCGGATCTCCCGTAATGTCCGTTTGAAATAAATGGTCGAAATTCGCGAACTGCCGCGGCGCGGCGCGTTCTATTCAGGCCATTATATTATATATATAATATATATAATATATATTTCGTCGATTTCTATTTAAAACGAATTATATAAATAGTTTTAAATTCGATTCAAAAGCAATTTCAACTTCCGTTTCAGTTCAAATCAAAATTGAATTCTTCTCTATAAATTCGTTTTAAAATTCATTTCTATTCAATTCAAATTTCAATTCAATTTGAATTCATTTCAATTCGCTTTCAATTCAATTTGAATTCGTTTTCAATTCATTTCGAAATCGTTTTCAATTCAATTCATTTCGAAATCGTTTTCAATTCAATTCATTTCGACATCGTTTTCAATTCAATTCATTTCGAAATCGTTTTCAATTCAATTCATTTCGAAATCGTTTTCAATTCAATTCATTTCGAAATCGTTTTCAATTCAATTCATTTCGAAATCGTTTTCAATTCAATTCATTTCGAAATCGTTTTCAATTCAATTCATTTCGAAATCGTTTTCAATTCAATTCATTTCGAAATCGTTTTCAATTCAATTCATTTCGAAATCGTTTTCAATTCAATTCATTTCGAAATCGTTTTCAATTCAATTCATTTCGAAATCGTTTTCAATTCAATTCATTTCGAAATCGTTTTCAATTCAATTCATTTCGAAATCGTCGATTTCAAAATTACTTTTTAATATTCATTTTAAAATGAATAAAATCGATATAAATATCGTTCACGTCAAAATGGCGTCAATCTAATCAACACGGCTTCATATATTGATATTTTCAAATATTCCATTTCGAATATTTCTATTTTAAAACTGGAATGAGGCCCAATCAATTACCATATAAAGTTAATTATATGGATTTTCATACAACACATGTATAATAGCATTGAAAAATAATCAACCATCAACCAAAGTGCACTACACTGTATAAGCATCAAATATAGATATCTAACGCTTATAACAGCCTGTCAATCAATCGATCGACATATTTAATCAATCAGGATGAGTGAACTTCAAATTTCATCCCAACACCCGTGTGGGGTTTCAAACAATCAAACACAGATTTTATTTGTGCAGTTGGGCGATGTGTAAAATTTATCGACCCAATCAATATCAGTCAAATCAGTGTATATACAAACAAATCGGCCGATTTGTTTATAACTATTCATTTATTCACATTCACGTTAAAAATTATATTTTTAACGATAAAACATTTTATTTCAACCTATGAATTTCTATTCAATTCATTTACACAATAAAATGATATTTTTATTTTCTAACATATTTTAGAAAATTTCGGCGGCATAACGGCACGATACTAGAAACGGGACAAGGCCTAGCCTTATCCCCGGTCTAGTGAAGGCCCACGCCATTCACACATCAATCAAATCAATTTCATTATGCAAACCACAAAATTTGGAGTAAGAGTCTAACCTAGCCTTACTCCTTCGCCTTATAACGGCGCACGTCTAATCCTAACCAATTTATCGATTCGATTTTTCACACCACAAACCACATTCAAACCAATATCGCAATCAATCACCAAACAGTCAAACAAACAAGTCCATGGTCTGTGGACGATTGTGTCGGGTGCTACTAAGCACCGTCTGCATCCTAGTATATATATAACTAGAAAAGAAATTGAAAGGTGAGAAATTCTCACCTATAGCAATCCTAGCTCCACGGCACTTCATTGATAGAAATCTTTTTCATCCTAGCCTTTTTATCGTCTTCTTGTGCCCGTAGTCACTATATATATAAAAAATCACACATTTTTATATTTCGATGTCTTTAAAATAAAAATCACATTTTTATTTTTTTCCACTTTCAATTTAAAAGTCATATTTTTATAATCACTTCATATATTTGAAAATCGAATTTTTTTTACTTCGCTATTCAATATATAAAAATCGAATTTTTAGTTCAAAGTTCAATATATAAAAATCGAATTTTTAGTTCAAAGTTCAATATATAAAAATCGAATTTTTAGTTCAAAGTTCAATATATAAAAATCGAATTTTTAGTTCAAAGTTCAATATATAAAAATCGGATTTTTAGTTCAAAGTTGAATATATAAAAATCGGATTTTTAGTTCAAAGTTCAATATATAAAAATCGAATTTTTAGTTCAAAGTTCAATATATAAAAATCGGATTTTTAGTTCAAAGTTCAATATATAAAAATCGAATTTTTAGTTCAAAGTTCAATATATAAAAATCGGATTTTTAGTTCAAAGTTCAATATATAAAAATCGAATTTTTAGTTCAAAGTTCAATATATAAAAATCGGATTTTTAGTTCAAAGTTCAATATATAAAAATCCTATTTTCCTACTTCGATGTTTAATATATAAAAACTATATTTTTACTAATATAGATTCCGCCGCCATTTCAAAAATAAAGATTATATTTAATTTTCCCAAGTTCAAATCTTTCCTTTCTAAAGTTCTAATCTTTTTATTTTAAAGCTCAAACCTTTTCCTTTTAAAAATCATTTTTCAAATTCAGTTTTTAACATTAAACAAAAATCAGTTCTTATTCTTTTTCAAAAATCAGTTTTTATTCTTTTAAAAAATACAGTTTATATATAAAAAAAACAGTATTTAAAACCTTTAAAAAAACAATTTTTATCCTATTTTAAAATCAGTTTTAAAATTAAAACAGAAATTAGTTTTTAAATTAAAACAGAAATCAGTTTTTAAATTAAACCAGAAATCAGTTTTTAAATTAAAACAGAATATTAAAAACTCACCTTTTCTCGCTGAGCTAGGAGGGAGGGGTTCGCTACTGGAGGTGGCGGTTGGCTTTGGGGCGGCGGAGCTCGTCGGGGCTGGCGGCCTTCAGGGCTTCGGATTTCTCGATGGCTTGCTGTAATCGAGAGGAGGGAGGAGACGAGGGGAGGAAGTGGAGAGGGAGATCGAGTGGGGGAGAGGCAAGCGGGGGGCCGCGCCACCGCGACGGCGGCGAGCGGGCGGTGCTCGATTCCGTCGAGCTCCTTCGGGTTTTTTTTTCTTTATCTCTGAACTGGAATAGAAACGGGGGGGGGGGGGGGGGGGCCAGAAATATAAAGTAGGAAGAGATATTTTTTTTTTATTATTTAATTATTAAATTTTTGCAAAAGGGTTGACTTTTTCATACGACCTCTAAACGAGGTCCACCGCCTGTCGTCCATAGCGTTTTACCCCCATTCCGAACATAATGGGATATGTATCGCAAGCTGATTCGATAGTTACAATCAGTTTCTGTTGAATTTACCTTTAAATCACTATATTGAATTTTAAACGTACATTTCAAATTACTGGGGACACATACTAACCAGAAAAATTCCAGAAAAATATTTTCTAGCTTCGTATTGACGATACGGCCCTAACAAAACTAGTTTCGTCGAATTCTAAGACCGTTTGCAAAATGGCCAATTTCCAGTCGATTAAAATCAACGGAAACTGGTCAAACGCGTTTTCCTTTGCCACGCTCACATATTGATTCTAAAAATTATGAAATTTGGAATCTAGCAATAACTTTACATGCCGGACCCAACAAAACTGGTTTCGTCGAAATCCGAGGTCGTTTGCAAAATGTCCATTTTTAAGGGCCTGAATTCCATAGCGACTATTCAGAATTTTCAACTGGACATATCTTATCATTTCTAAGATGAAATCTCAGTTTGTTAACTTCATTACAAAGATATAGTTATACAGATTCAAATATTTCTTGTTTCGTTCAATTCTGACTTATATTGAATTCTGTATATTCACTTGAAATTAGAAATCGAATTTTCGAACTACCGTGCCATTTTCCATTCCTTTTATAATTATATTTAATTATTTATATTCTAACGACGACGTATATAATATATACGTTCGATTCTATTCAAAGTAAATTTCTCGTCGATATTATTTAAAATAATTTATTTTAAATAATATAAATTCGCTAAAATTGCCAAAATAAAAATTTTAAACTGGCCCAGATTTTACGGGTTGTTACAATGAACCGAAGGCACTCTCCTACTGCATCCAATATAGGAATCACCCCATGGATCAGTAGCGAGAAGTCCTTGCAACCCGTTGATTCCAGCCACGACAGAATCACAGCTTTCCTCTGCTTGCCAGGCAGAGAATATTAGTGGTTCTTCCGTTTATGGAAACCCACGGTCTTCGATGCTCCATCTCGATCAACTTCTGATCTCTTCACATATTTGTTGGACGGAATGGTTTTCGAATATAACTTCGATCCCGGTCTTTCCATACCAACAATCGTATTGGACAGATTTGATAGTCGGTGTTTTAACTATCAAAATAAACAGTGTTTCAATCATGACACTCAAATGAGTTCATTGGTTCAGTATTCAGCATCACCTGGCCTTTAACAAACTGATTTACTTTTTGTTAAATTGAAACTTCCAATTCTTTTAATATTCAACAATACGATATTTGAATAACTCTAATTGATTAATTAACATTCGTCTTAACTCCATTCGCTTGATTCTAGATCACAGCGATCACAATGGTTACGCCTGAATCCCTCAGGAAACATCCGACCGCCGTAGGCTATCTGCAGCCCTGCGAATTACGCTAGCAGTCGTACGAAATGGCAACTTAGCCGAATAATTATGTTTGGCTAATTCTATCTCGAATAAATATATTCAATTTCCCATTTTGAAATCTCATTTAAAATTCTCCTTTTTACTAGATCTCGTTTTCAAATAACGTTAATGTAAAATTAACGTTTTAACACTTTGAATCTCACTTAAAACCTCTGGTTTATAATAAACCCTTTTTATCGTAATCTCCTTTCACTTGATTCATATAATTGAGTACGTTTATTCCCTTTCACCATTCAATTGGCTTGCATCTCACATTCGGTAACTTTTTAAATGAATTCCCATTTAAAAATATATTCCTAACTTTATCATTAATTAAAATAATAACTTATTTCAAACATTAATTACTTTAGTAGTTAATCCCTTTATTAACTAAATTAAATATTTAATCCCACTTAAACCCTTATTTAAGTCCAAACAATATTCATTTAACTATTCTAGTCAAAACACATTAACTTGATAAACAATTCTAATTCCAAACGGTCGATTTAATTAACTCAAAAACTTGATTATCTCATTAACCGATTTCAACAATCCTCGCTTTAAATTAATCAAAAATATAATTAATTTAGATAGATTCTAATTATTTGTTTTCTTTACAAAACAATTTTTTTAAGGTTTAACCATTTAATTCATTTCTTATTCTTCCACTGGTAAATCTGATTAACATCAACATTTGCTTTGCAAAATAAATTCATAACAAATCAAAGTCTTAAACAAATAAAATATTTATTTATTTCTCTTAAATAACTTTTATTCAAATAATACAATTCAAATCTAACTCTGGTTATAAAATAAATTTTATAACCTCAACTCTATCGATTCACCTGTCGGTGAATCAATATCTATAACTCGATTGGTTTTAAAGGCCATACTCTGCCAAACACTTAACCAATATCGCCCATTGGTTTAAACCCAACAGATGTTGAATATCCAGTCAATAATCAACCATCAAATCAATCACACAAACAGATCAGTTCATATATGATAATATGAAAATAAATAATACATTTGAGGAATCCGGTTGGATCCCTCCAACCTGTCCTTCCCTGTATTCAAATGGTTATCTCAAATCAAACCATTCAGCTTTGTTTAACTGATAACACTAAATAACAACCATTCAACATCAACTATACGCAATTCAAACAATGCAACCATTTAAACACGTTTATAAATAAACGTGGCCAACCAAGGTGAGTCACCTTTATTGGAACCAATCGTTAAAAATAACGATTTGGTATTTTACTGAAATTAAACACGGTTTAATTCCATCGGTTAAATCAACAGATAAATAACTAGCAAAACAGTCAACCAATGGCAAGCAGAGCACACAAAATAAAAACCCCAATTTATATAAAATATAAAAAGGGTAACTGAGTGAGTTTAACTCACCGAATTTCCATTTGTTGAAATGGCTTGTTTTATTTGAGTCCAGTACCGTCCATTTCTGTTCCACGATGTTCTGTTTGCCATGACGACTCCAACTTCATTTGGTTCGTCGAGTTCTGATAACACGTGAATATGTTATTAACATTTTAATATATACTATTTTAAATTAAACGCTTAATTCCCTAATTAAATATTTTATTTCTTAATTACATAAGCAAAAGCTAATTACTTTTGTTTTTATTCCAGTTCGCAACGGTTTTTCCTTTAAACTTCGTTCCCGCTCCTGTTTTTCTCGAACTGAAATCCTGACATGAGTGTACAAATAATTAACTCCTCCTTATACGTTAGTTGAACTTTAATTATTTACTTAAACACTAGTTAACTAATTACCGCGTTAGCCTACTTCAGGCCGATCACTTCTACTCATTGAAAACTGCTCGGCCAACACTTTGTACTGCTACTCTTCGTCAGTCCCTAAGTGATAGTTAATTTCAGTAAGTCATATGTGTTTAAAAATAATAATATAATTAACCAAATATAGTTGATTAAATTTACTTCTGTTCTTCTTTGAAGTCACGGTACCAGGACCCAATTCGTTCAGCCTTTCCCTTTTCTCTCTTAAAACCCGTATCACTTACAGCACCTCACTAAAACAACAAGGCCCGTCCCTTTCTTCTTCACAACAGTTCACACATCAGCCCCCTTCCACCGTTTTTCATTAAAACTCCACTGCCTCTTTGCCAAACCGCACTACTCCCACTCCCCATGCGGTACGCTGCCCCCTCCCATACTTGCGCCCACCTCTCATCTCTCACCAGTACTTCTTTACTTCATCAATTTCCCAAACTACTTTGTGTTAATATCCCACTATCCCTTCCCCACTTCATCCTCATGTTTCCACTCACGCTCTTTTTTTTTTTCTTTTTAAAACATGCGGTCCGTTTGGTTTGTTAAGGAGGTTTCATTCGTTTTCCAGGAAGAAAATACAGGCATTGTATTTATAGTGGAAATTGAGACGTGGGTGCCAAGTTTTAGGTGTAGTAGCCACTAGGTCTCGTACGCTTAGAGTATGAAAATTTTTAGAACGCATGTGCATTCATTAATTAAAGATAGCTGTACGTGTGGTGTTGTCATGTGAAAGGTTGACAAGGCAAGAGTAGGAAGTAGATAGGTAGTTGGCACGTTTGCTTTGGTCGGCTGCAAGTTTGTTTAAATCATAGGGTACACAAAACTATTATATTATTGTTCAAAACTTCAGCGTGAAGTAATTAGTTAAACCTACTACGAACAATTCCTGTTTACTGATAAAAAGGCTAATCTTGGTGTAAAAAGGTATTCCAGATCCAATGGGACAAGTTTCGTCGAAATCCGATATCGTATGAAAAAATTTCCTTTATGAAACCGGAAATGAACACGCGTTTAATTTTCCCATGGTCACCAGATAAATCAAATCCACTCAAAACTGCGAAGTCTGATAATAACTTTTCGATACGAACCCAACGACACTAATTTCGTCGCATTCTGAGACCGTTTGCCCGATAGGCTGTTTTTACCCCGAACCGCCCTACCCTTTTTAACGCCAAATTTCTCGATCTCTAAAAATAACAAACTATATACATATCCTGACTCTAATCGACGATATGAACTCAACGGAACTGGTTTCATGGCCTAATTCGATCGTCTGCTCAAGTTACGCCCAGATATCCCTTTATTTATTTAAATACGCGCTATAGCAAATGAGCGGACATTTACTGCTACCGTGGTCACATACGATATCGGTTTGCCACGCCATTCAACACCGTACAATAATTTAACGATACGGTTCTAATGAAACTGATTTCGTCGAAATCTGAGTCCGTTTGCAAAACGGCTATTTTAAAGGCTTATAATTAAATAACGATTTCTATAGCGACTATTTCAAATTTTGTTTTGGCCATAACTCGCACTCTGTAACACGGAATCTGGATTTTCTCTTTCATATGAAAATTATCATTATTACGGTTCCAACGTGTCTTGTTTTACAGAAATCCGACTTATATCGAATCCTGTATTCTCAGTTGAAGTTCAAAACTCCAATTTACGAACTGCACGCCATTTTCAAGCTCGAATTTATATTATATATAAATTATAACGTTCAACTTCGTTTCAATAACGAATTAAATATTAAATTCCATTAATATTCCCAATATAATATTTAAAATAAATAAATTAAATTAAATATTTGACGGGCAAAAACACGGGTCGTTACATTCTTCCCCCCTTAAAATAATTTCGTCCTCGAAATTGCTAAGGTAAGAAAGAATGCTATAAACTCATTAATTTCAAATCTAATTTTATATTAAATTAGAAACCATTTCAATACTGTAAATAGATATTTTCAAAAATATCGAAAATTTTCTAACCCTTTAAATTTCCGAAAAATTTCGCCAGCACCTCCTCTGTACGGCTCAATCGGTACAACCACAACTCACCTCTCTGGGCCTTCTCCAATCCAAAAGAAAATAAAACAGCCAAGCGGCTTGCCAAATAGGCTCACAAATCACCAAACCCATATAAAAATAAACGTGTACCTTTTTGTCGGGCATACCATTATATCCTTTCCATCTGCTATCTTGTCAGCATATACAAATGCATTTCCAATCAAAATTCAAATTTCATCCTTCGAACTAAATTCTTCACGTGTCCAAGCCAAATTCCATTCTTAACTCAATCATCATCCATCATCAATTCCAACCAACACTATTTCAGATTCTTGTCTCACAAATTTCAAAATCTGATTCTACTCGATATATATCACGAATTAATTTCCGGTTAATCTATTTCAATTCAATTCATATCTGCTTTCACAAATTCTATTTAATTCTGCCTTTGTCCAAACAATTTCCGTGGGAGTTTTTAAACAGTTTAGCTCTTTCAAGAAAATCAAATATTCCTTTTTCAGGATTCAAAGCAATTCAAACAAAATCTTTGGTAGTAATCCGTCACTTACCACTCGAAAATGAACACCGATGATGTCCGGATCATCATCAGAATCTATTTTCCAGCTATCGAAGTGAGTTCAATACTATGTCACTTTCAAAACCAGTTCTAAACACTTCCATTTTGAAATCCATTTCAAAATATCCCTTTCAATGCTTGTAACAAATTTAACATCTCCCAGGATTTTAAAAATCTCATATATTAAGTCCAATTCCAATTTCAACCACTTGTTCGAATTTCAAAAGTTTAATTTCAATTCTGATTTAAATCCAGATTTAATTCATCTGATTTCATATATTTCACTTATATGAATTCTGATTGGTTATTTATATAACCATTCCAATTATAATGAACCAACATATCCAATATATTATAATACTTTAAATAATAATCATTCTTTTATATCAAAATATAATTTGGGTAAAATTATTTCATTTACCCCCTTTCAAAAACATACTGTGTCGAATTATTCTGTTCAAGAGTTTAGAAACACTTGTCGACACAGTTTGCATTACTGTATCGACCAGAATTCATAAACTACTCGACAAACCAATCAACACAATATAAGACAGTTTTTATAACAATTTACAAATATGCGCTCATATACATACACTCAAACTCAATCTAGGGTATTACTAACCCCATCTCTACTGAGTTACGCCACAGAGCCAAGGTAATTACTTAACCTTCAGCTCTGATACCACTGTAACGAACCGGGATTTTCGACTCCGAAAATCAACATTAAACTATCATGTTGACCATTCAGACATCGAACATTCTAGATCATTAATAGAAAGAAGTTAGAGGGTGAGAATAGATAAGAAAGAAATATTAGAATAGAAGAAGAAGAAGAACACCACAACACAGAGTCTCACATCGCAGCGGAACAAAATTTAATACAGAAGTAAATCTTTATTGAGAACTTTGAAAATACTTACAATATCAGAGTACATCAACATCTGGACAGTGATAATCTGTCCTCATACAACACACAGCGGAATACTAGTAATATCATACGTCTGGACTCTTCCAGCTCGTCTCTTCACAGCAGTCGATAACCTGAACCTGTACAACCCGGTCTAACCCGAGCATTTACAAAACACCGGGTCAGTCTGGTGAACCAGAGTGAGAAAAACTCGCACAGTAATAAGGGTGAACCATCCAATCATGATTTTAAAGTTCAAACATCCTTTCAAAAGAAAAGGATAATCGTAAGACCAAATCTACACATAAAAACGGACGGTTTTTCCCTTACGATAACCCAAAACCGTTTTGAAACCAATATCTTGTCTGATATTATAATAATGTCTAAATACAAGTAAATATCAATTTAGTGGAACGCTTGCATCTCACGCTCCACATATATAGTATACAATCAAAACCCGCAGGCGCTTATTGGGAATTGGATTCCGACTTGACAAGGTATGGGTCCACCTTCCGATCGTGTATCTCTAGAGACGAATACACTGGGTTCAACAAGAACTTCTTGCAACCCGGCCCTCACATGACCGAACCCTCATTTCGCTTGAGAGTATCGAATGTATATCACCGACGGTTGGGATCAGCAACCGTCTCCCGAAAAGGGACAGCATCGAAACATAGATTTAGGAAACAAATAAGACTTCCTCTAGATAGGTGATTATACACCCTAATGGGAGCGACCCACATAGCCATGCTGCCTGCCCGATTTTTGTCATTTCCCGGTTGATGAGGCTTGAGGCCAGAATTAACTCTTGAACATCTGGTCGTCATTCACTTTGAATGCCACATCGTCAAATCCATCAGATATCACTAATTTGACATCCACAAAAATACTCTAGCAGTTAAGCTAAGAGAACGGCGATTCTCCGCCAACAACTATCGTACGTTTGAAGAAATCAACGTACGTGACACTTTGGAAATACTCTGTCAGACATTCGTCCATATACGTCATCCAGGAACAGGATGAACCGAAGGCACTCTCCTACTGCATCCAATATAGGAATCACCCCATGGATCAGTAGCGAGAAGTCCTTGCAACCCGTTGATTCCAGCCACGACAGAATCACAGCTTTCCTCTGCTTGCCAGGAAGAGAATATTAGTGGTTCTTCCGTTTATGGAAACCCACGGTCTTCGATGCTCCATCTCGATCAACTTCTGATCTCTTCACGTATTTGTTGGACGGAATGGTTTTCGAATAAAACTTCGATCCCGGTCTTTCCATACCAATAATCGTATTGGACAGATTTGATAGTCGGTGTTTTAACTATCAAAATAAACAGTGTTTCAATCATGACACTCAAATGAGTTCATTGGTTCAGTATTCAGCATCACCTGGCCTTTAACAAACTGATTTACTTTTTGTTAAATTGAAACTTCCAATTCTTTTAATATTCAACAATACGATATTTGAATAACTCTAATTGATTAATTAACATTCGTCTTAACTCCATTCGCTTGATTCTAGATCACAGCGATCACAATGGTTACGCCTGAATCCCTCAGGAAACATCCGACCGCCGTAGGCTATCTGCAGCCCTGCGAATTACGCTAGCAGTCGTACGAAATGGCAACTTAGCCGAATAATTATGTTTGGCTAATTCTATCTCGAATAAATATATTCAATTTCCCATTTTGAAATCACATTTAAAATTCTCCTTTTTACTAGATCTCGTTTTCAAATAACGTTAATGTAAAATTAACGTTTTAACACTTTGAATCTCACTTAAAACCTCTGGTTTATAATAAACCCTTTTTATCGTAATCTCCTTTCACTTGATTCATATAATTGAGTACGTTTATTCCCTTTCACCATTCAATTGGCTTGCATCTCACATTCGGTAACTTTTTAAATGAATTCCCATTTAAAAATATATTCCTAACTTTATCATTAATTAAAATAATAACTTATTTCAAACATTAATTACTTTAGTAGTTAATCCCTTTATTAACTAAATTAAATATTTAATCCCACTTAAACCCTTATTTAAGTCCAAACAATATTCATTTAACTATTTTAGTCAAAACACATTAACTTGATAAACAATTCTAATTCCAAACGGTCGATTTAATTAACTCAAAAACTTGATTATCTCATTAACCGATTTCAACAATCCTCGCTTTAAATTAATCAAAAATATAATTAATTTAGATAGATTCTAATTATTTGTTTTCTTTACAAAACAATTTTTTTAAGGTTTAACCATTTAATTCATTTCTTATTCTTCCACTGGTAAATCTGATTAACATCAACATTTGCTTTGCAAAATAAATTCATAACAAATCAAAGACTTAAACAAATAAAATATTTATTTATTTCTCTTAAATAACTTTTATTCAAATAATACAATTCAAATCTAACTCTGGTTATAAAATAAATTTTATAACCTCAACTCTATCGATTCACCTGTCGGTGAATCAATATCTATAACTCGATTGGTTTTAAAGGCCATACTCTGCCAAACACTTAACCAATATCGCCCATTGGTTTAAACCCAACAGATGTTGAATATCCAGTCAATAATCAACCATCAAATCAATCACACAAACAGATCAGTTCATATATGATAATATGAAAATAAATAATACATTTGAGGAATCCGGTTGGATCCCTCCAACTTGTCCTTCCCTGTATTCAAATGGTTATCTCAAATCAAACCATTCAGCTTTGTTTAACTGATAACACTAAATAACAACCATTCAACATCAACTATACGCAATTCAAACAATGCAACCATTTAAACACGTTTATAAATAAACGTGGCCAACCAAGGTGAGTCACCTTTATTGGAACCAATCGTTAAAAATAACGATTTGGTATTTTACTGAAATTAAACACGGTTTAATTCCATCGGTTAAATCAACAGATAAATAACTAGCAAAACAGTCAACCATTGGCAAGCAGAGCACACAAAATAAAAACCCCAATTTATATAAAATATAAAAAGGGTAACTGAGTGAGTTTAACTCACCGAATTTCCATTTGTTGAAATGGCTTGTTTTAGTTGAGTCCAGTACCGTCCATTTCTGTTCCACGATGTTCTGTTTGCCATGACGACTCCAACTTCATTTGGTTCGTCGAGTTCTGATAACACGTGAATATGTTATTAACATTTTAATATACACTATTTTAAATTAAACGCTTAATTCCCTAATTAAATATTTTATTTCTTAATTACATAAGCAAAAGCTAATTACTTTTGTTTTTATTCCAGTTCGCAACGGTTTTTCCTTTAAACTTCGTTCCCGCTCCTGTTTTTCTCGAACTGAAATCCTGACATGAGTGTACAAATAATTAACTCCTCCTTATACGTTAGTTGAACTTTAATTATTTACTTAAACACTAGTTAACTAATTACCGCGTTAGCCTACTTCAGGCCGATCACTTCTACTCATTGAAAACTGCTCGGCCAACACTTTGTACTGCTACTCTTCGTCAGTCCCTAAGTGATAGTTAATTTCAGTAAGTCATATGTGTTTAAAAATAATAATATAATTAACCAAATATAGTTGATTAAATTTACTTCTGTTCTTCTTTGAAGTCACAGTACCAGGACCCAATTCGTTCAGCCTTTCCCTTTTCTCTCTTAAAACCCGTATCACTTACACCACCTCACTAAAACAACAAGGCCCGTCCCTTTCTTCTTCACAACAGTTCACGCATCAGCCCCCTTCCACCGTTTTTCATTAAAACTCCACTGCCTCTTTGCCAAACCGCACTACTCCCACTCCCCATGCGGTACGCTACCCCCTCCCATACTTGCGCCCACCTCTCATCTCTCACCAGTACTTCTTTACTTCATCAATTTCCCAAACTACTTTGTGTTAATATCCCACTATCCCTTCCCCACTTCATCCTCATGTTTCCACTCACGCTCTTTTTTTTTCTTTTTCTTTTTAAAACATGCGGTCCGTTTGGTTTGTTAAGGAGATCATTCGTTTTCCAGGAAGAAAATACAGGCATTGTATTTATAGTGGAAACTGAGACGTGGGTGCCAAGTTTTAGGTGTAGTAGCCACTAGGTCTCGTACGCTTAGAGTATGAAATTTTTTAGAACGCATGTGCATTCATTAATTAAAGATAGCTGTACGTGTGGTGTTGTCATGTGAAAGGTTGACAAGGCAAGAGTAGGAAGTAGATAGGTAGTTGGCACGTTTGCTTTGGTCGGCTGCAAGTTTGTTTAAATCATAGGGTACACAAAACTATTATATTATTGTTCAAAACTTCAGCGTGAAGTAATTAGTTAAACCTACTACGAACAATTCCTGTTTACTGATAAAAAGGCTAATCTTGGTGTAAAAAGGTATTCCAGATCCAATGGGACAAGTTTCGTCGAAATCCGATATCGTATGAAAAAATTTCCTTTATGAAACCGGAAATGAACACGCGTTTAATTTTCCCATGGTCACCAAATAAATCAAATCCACTCAAAACTGCGAAGTCTGATAATAACTTTTCGATACGAACCCAACGACACTAATTTCGTCGCATTCTGAGACCGTTTGCCCGATAGGCTGTTTTTACCCCGAACCGCCCTACCCTTTTTAACGCCAAATTTCTCGATCTCTAAAAATAACAAACTATATACATATCCTGACTCTAATCGACGATACGAACTCAACGGAACTGGTTTCGTGGCCTAATTCGATCGTCTGCTCAAGTTACGCCCAGATATCCCTTTATTTATTTAAATACGCGCTATAGCAAATGAGCGGACATTTACTGCTACCGTGGTCACATACGATATCGGTTTGCCACGCCATTCAACACCGTACAATAATTTAACGATACGGTTCTAATGAAACTGATTTCGTCGAAATCTGAGTCCGTTTGCAAAACGGCTATTTTAAAGGCTTATAATTAAATAACGATTTCTATAGCGACTATTTCAAATTTTGTTTTGGCCATAACTCGCACTCTGTAACACGGAATCTGGATTTTCTCTTTCATATGAAAATTATCATTATTACGGTTCCAACGTGTCTTGTTTTACAGAAATCCGACTTATATCGAATCCTGTATTCTCAGTTGAAGTTCAAAACTCCAATTTACGAACTGCACGCCATTTTCAAGCTCGAATTTATATTATATATAAATTATAACGTTCATCCTGTTCCTGGATGACTTGTATGGACGAGTGTCCGACAGAGTATTTCCAGATAGTCATGTACATTGATTTTTACAAACGTACTTCTGTCAGTTGTAGAGTATCTTTGTGAACGTCAATTAGTGATTTGACGGATCTGACGATGTGGCATTCAAATTGAGTGGTGGCCAGGTGTTGTAAAAGGAATTCAAACCTCAAGCCTCATCAACCGGGGAATGACAAAAATCGGGCAGACAACATGGCTATGTGGGTCGCTCCCATTAGGGTGTATAATCACATATCTAGTGAAAATCCTTTTGATTCTTAAATCTATTTCGATGTTGTCCCTTTTCGGGAAACGGTGGTTTGAGTCCAACCGTTGGTGATATACATTCGATACACTCAAGCGAAATGAGTGATCGGTCATGTGAGGGCCGGGTTGTAAGACGTTTTTGTTGAACCCAGTGTATTCGCCTCTAGAGATACACGATCGGCAGGTGGTCCTATACCTTGCCATAGTCGGAATCCAATCTCCAATAAGCGCCGTGGTTTTGATTGTATACTATATATGTGGAGCGTGAGATGCAAGCGTTCCACTAGATTGTTATTTACTTGTATTTAGACATTATTATAATATCAGAAAAGATATTGGTTTAAAACTGTTTTGGGTTATTGTAAGGTAAAAACTGTCCATGTTTATGTGTGGATTTGGTCTTAAGATTATCTTTTTTGGAAAGATTTTGAACTTTAAAATCCGGTTGGATGATATACTCTTAATACTGTGCGAGTTTTACTCACTCTGGTTCACCAGACTGACCCGGTGTTTTGTAAATGCTCGGGTTAGCCCGGGGTGTAGAGGTTCAGGTCATCGAATGCTGTAGAGTCCAGAGACGAGCTGGAGATGTTCAGACGTATGATATTATATTTCCACTATTCCGCTGTGTGGGAACAGGTTGTTATAACTGTCCCGCTGTGTGATGTACTCTGATATTGTAAGTATTTTAAAGCTCAGTAAAGATTTATTTCTATATTATATTTTGTTCCGCTGCGATGTGAGACTCTGATTGTGTTGGTTCTTCTTCTTCTTCTATTCTAATATTTATTTCCTTCTTATCTCACCCTCTAATTTCTTTCTAATAACGTTCCAGTGTTTTCGGGGTTTGGAAGGTCGACATGAGTTACGGTAAAGGTATTTATGTCGATTTTCAGGGTCGGAAACTGCTGGGTCGTTATAGTGGTATCAGAGCTATTGGTTTAGTAATAGCCTTGGCTCTGTGGCGTAACTTGATAGAGATGGGGCTAGTAATACCCTAGATCGAGTTAAGTATATATATGAGAGCGTATTTGTAGATTTTATATCATTGTTTTGTATTGTGTTGTTTGACTGGTTCAAGTGTTGAGAAATATTGAACTGGCAATGGATACAATATTGGTTTGTAAAGAGGGTAAATGAAATAATTTGCCTAAATTTTACTTTGAAATAATTTTTATCAAATTACTTATTGGTGTGCTTGATTGATTGAATGGAATTCATATGGAATTAAAAATCTAAATTGGGTTAATATAGCTGAAGAGATTTCAATGTGAAATTAATAACTGGAAATTCTAATTAGGATTTAAATTGAATCGGAATTTGGATTACGAAGCTGAATTATCTTTGGAAATAAATTCAGAAATTTGATTCCGAGATCGGAGTGAATTGATTAGAAAATCGATTAGTTATTGGAAATTAACTTGGGTAAGTGGCTTAAAATTAAGAATGGACATTAAAATGAAAATCAATTGGGTGATAATCGATTGATAATTAAAGTAAGTTAAATCTAAGTGGGCATTAATATTAAAATAAATTCAATTGATTTGGTTAAGTGGGGTACGCATAAATTGTTGACCGTGGCATTTTTCTTACCTTAGCAATTTCGAGGACGAAATTATTTGAAGGGGGAAAGAATGTAACAACCCGTATTTTGCCAATCAAATATTATATTATTTTGAATATTATATTTGATTTTAATATTGGATTCATTATTAAAAACGAAGTTTGAACATTATATATACATTTTAATAAATCATTTACTAAGAGATATCAGACTCACGTGTACAACAATAATTTTAAATCACAAATGTTCGGATGAAGGCGAATAACAAGTTCAATGAAGGTTCATGCATGTTCAGATAATGGCAACAGGCACAACAACCAATGATATTTAAAATCACTACCAATCTCAGTTTCAAATAAGTATCTTGGTCAATAAATGAATATTTAAGGCGACAATGAATCCTAACAGCAAGTACCAAGTTCATGAAAGATTTCAAATTTCCCAACAAAACAAGAATACATGTTGAAGGGCCAAAGTTTCACAGTAGAAATGAAAAGATAAAAAAAAGGGTACACAGACAATATAAACAGTAAGTATATATATATATATATACATAATTGTGACATCAAATCCATTGAGACAATGGAAACCAGCTAAATATATTTTCATACATAGTCGATTTCATGTACGATTTCAAACAAGGACCTTTGTCATACATATCAGAATCGAATACAAAATCAAATGGACAAAACAACTCAATTTAAATGCAAGAACAACAAGGACGTCTTATTCTTCTCAGTAGAACAGTGAAACGAACAGAAGAAAAAGAGAAAAGAAAAGGAATAAATAAATAAGAGACTTCATGAACAGAGACCACTTGAACAAGACAATTCAATACAAAAACTAAAAAGGGATTTGGCAAAATCTGTACAAGTGGAAGCTCATTTCAACGCACTCAAATTTCTTAGTAAAACAATACAGAATCTTTGTATAACTTTACAGTTTTATGTTCAAATCACATGCCACTAAATCTCATAGTTTCAACTCTTCAAAGAAAATAAGATAATCTATTTTAAGTATCAAGTTCTGCATGTCTCCTTTCATTCAAGTAACAGTGAGCCAAAGTGTATCCATAAGCAGAGATCTAAAACAGAAAAGAAAGAGGAAAGATCATGAACAAACTAAACAAATATATATATATATATCTACGAACAACTAAAAATATTCATAGAACCGCTAGGACAGCTAAGGAAAAATAGATATGTGTATATTCATATACATCAAGAAGAAAAGGAAAATATATATAGGTGCAGCAAATCTAAAACAGAATCTATAGTAACAACTAAATGAATAGATTTTGAACAGCTAAAATAAAATATATAAAATGCATATATAAGTATACATCAAATCTGCACAACTGAATATTTATATATAGGCAAAATCTTCTGTACAAACCTATAAAAGCATAAGAATCCAGATTTGTCACAAGAAAATCATACCAGCTAATTCTCTCTCTCTCTCTCTCTCTCTCTCTCTATATATATATATATATATATATATATATATATATATATAGTCGAAATCTTATGTGCAAATCCATTGTTCTGCTACACATCAAATATACAGTTCCAAATCTTCAAGATGAAAGGGAAAATTCAATAGTGATAGTTCACCTAATCTAACCTACAGTTCGACCCCTATCCTTTTTGAACTATATTGAAAATACTGTACTGAAATCCCAACACAAAACTATTCAAAATCCTCTTCAAAATATCATACAGCTATCAAGTCTCCATCACAGGGATCACAGTTCGATCATATGGTTGAAATGAACGAATAGAAAATCACCTAAGAACTAGCAACAACTAAAAGCAAAACCTATGATTTCACTGATTGAGTTTGACATTGAACTTATCAGGATTTCCGCAACTATAAATATAGATGTATCACACAGTATGTTTTCATCAAACTCAGAATCCAAACGAACACAACAGTAAAAATGAAACCATTCGAAACCCTCAAATAAATCAAAACAAATATATACAGCAATTCAGAGTCGGTTAGAATACTTATCTATATCCATGGTATACGCGCTTCAAGTCTATATGTTTTGATGGACTTCCTGGCGTAACTGTTCGAAGTAAAGACCTAGGGTTCAGCCAGTATACACGATGGTAGCTTCGGGTTAGTTGTCTAAGGCTTATAGTTGAGGTGGGAGGAAGCTCTTTAAAATTCTGGAAGGGTTGGTGTTAATCAGTAAAGCATAGAGGATGCTGAAGGGGGTCGACAAATTGGGATTTTTGTGGAGCGACAAAGCTTGAACGCGAGGGGGTGACGGAAGCAGAGTTACATAAAGGAGATACGGTGTACTTTCTTTCGATTTGTTGTGGAAGACGGAAAAGAGAAAAGGGATTTAATTTCGGCATGGAAGTGGGTTTCGGATTTTTTGTGGCGGCGGAATCTTGAAAACGGGAGGAGGGTTTTCTGATGGTTTTAAGTGGATAGGGGGGAGGGGTTTGATGCGGGCTTCTAATTGGTGATGGGCTGGACAAACAAGTAAGGCCCAAGTTCAAAAGGAATTAAAGTTTATTTGATTTAAATGTTTGTATAAACTTAGATTTTTATTTCTACATGCATACATGATCAGAATTCGATGAAACAAAAAGCATCGGAACCGCTTCGACGAGTACTACGCGTTGAAAGAGAACCGGACATGGCAGGAAGCAGCTGGATTTTTCAGTTAAATTAAACGTCATTTAATTTAACTGAAACGAGCTGATTTAAATAGATTCAAATCAAAGGTGAGTTAAACTCACTCAGTTTTCCCATTTATATTTTTATATAAATTGGGTTTCTATTTTGTGTGCTCTGCTTGCCAATGGTTAACTGTTTGCTAGTTAAATATTTAATTGTTGATTTAACTGATGGAATTAAACCATCGTTTAATTTCAGTGAAATACCAAATCGTTTTTAACGATTGGACCCAATAAAGGCAATTTACCTTGTTGGTCACGTTTATAAACTAAACGTGTTTAATGGTTTGAATTGGTTGAATTGTTTTGTTTATTGATTGATGTTAAATGGTCGTTATTTATTATCATCATATATGAAATGATCTGATGGGGTGATTGATTTGAGTATTGGTTGTTGACTAAAATTTCAACATCTAGGTATTTTAAACCAATAGACGGTATTGGTTGGGTATTTGGCAACATATGGCCTAGAAAATCAATCGTATTATAGATGTTGATTTACCGTCAGGCAAATCGACAGGGATGCGGTTATAAAATTTATTTTATAACTAGGGATAGACTTTGAAACATATGATTTGAAAATAAAATTTTATAAAAAGGGAAAATAAATAAATGTTTTATTTATTATTAATTAATTTTATAAAGTCAACTTTGATGAGAACCAAATTTATAAGTACGAGGATGAGAAATAAATCGAATGGTATTGTTTAGTTTTAATAAGATTTTAAAAAGGGAAATTTAATATTTATTTTAGTAAATAAAGGGATTAACTACGAAAGTAGCTAACGACCAAAGTAAGTTATTATTTTAATAATTTAGAGAAATACTTTTTAATTTAGATTCATTTAAAAGGTACCCGAAATTGAAGTGGGATCCAATTGAATGGTGAAAGGGAATTACGAACGGGTTTTATATTTAAAACCCGAATTGGTATAACAAGTGAAAAAGGAAATTTAAGCAAAGAAAAGAGGCAGAGTTTAAAAGTGATGGTACTTAATTAGAATTAAGAACTAATGGTATATTTGAAAAAGAGATTTGCAAAAGGAAAGAAGGTTTATGAAACCGTACTTTGGAATAAAAGATTTAAATGGGAATTGGTATTGGAATTAGGATGAGGTATTGGTTTTATATTACAACTCGTAGTTGTTTTTAGATATAAACGTTGTTGATCAAGGTCTGAGAGGTAATTAAAATACCCCAACTTGAACGACATCAGGACTATATAAGGATGATATTAGTTGCAATGGTAAAATAAGACTAGTGATAATTTATTTCCATTAGCGGAATAATGTAAAGGTGGGGTTTATCCAACTGGAATAAGCACTGGTTACTGTCAAGTAATAAATAAAGGATATTTCGTAATCTTGTTTACGAGTTGTTTTCGAAAGAAAGATATAGAGAATTGGATATGATATAGGATTTGACTAAGTATTAAAATGAATTTGGTTTAAAGTATAATCTTATGATAAATAAAGAAGCGAGAAATTATATTTAAAATATCGAGAGTTTTAAATTTACATTTGGTTTTAATCTAAAGGCCAAGTGGTGATGAATATTGAACTAGTGAACTCATTGGGGTGCCGTGGTTGAAACACTGTTTATTTTGATAGTTAAAACATCGATTATCAAACCTGTCCAATACGATTGTTGGTACGGAAAGGCCGGGATCGAATTTATATTCGAAAACCTTTCCGACCAACAAATACGAGAAGGTACCAAAAGGTGATCGAGATGGAGCATTGAAGACCGTAGAATTTCTTAAACGGAAGGACTGCTAATAATCTCTGGTCTGCAGCCAGAGATGTATTGTGGTTCTGTCGTGGTCGGAATCTTCGGGTTGTAGGACTTCTCGCTACTGATCCATGGGGTGCTTCCTATATGAGATGCAGTAGGAGAGTACCTTTGGTTCATCCTGTTCCTGGATGACTTGTATGGACGAGTGTCTGACAGAGTATTTCCAGATAGTCATGTACATTGATTTTTACAAACGTACTTCTGTCAGCTACAGAGTATCTTTGTGAACGTCAATTAGTGATTTGACGGATCTGACGATGCGGCATTCAAAGTGAGTGGTGGCCAGGTGTTGTAAAAGGAATTCAAACCTCAAGCCTCATCAAATGGGGAATGAAAAAAATCGGGCAGGCAGCATGACTATGTGTGTCGCTCCCATTAGGGTGTATAATCACCTATCTAGAGAAAATCCTTTTGATTCTTAAATCTATTTCGATGTTGTCCCTTTTCGGGGAACGGTGGTTTGAGTCCAACCGTTGGTGATATACATTCGATACACTCAAGCGAAATGAGTGGTCGGTCATGTGAGGGCCGGATTGCAAGACATTCTTGTTGAACCCAGTGTATTTTCCTCTAGAGATACACGATCAGCAGGTGGTCCCATACCTTGCCTTAGTCGGAATCCAATCTCCAATAAGCGCCGCGGTTTTGATTGTATACTATATATGTGGAGCATGAGATGCAAGCGTTCCACTAGATTGTTATTTACTTGTATTTAGACCTTATTATAATATCAGAAAAGATATTGGTTTCAAAACTATTTTGGGTTATCGTAAGGTAAAAACCGTCCATGTTTATGTGTGGATTTGGTCTTACGATTATCCTTTTTGGAAAGATTTTGAAGTTTAAAATCCGGTTGGATGATATACTCTTAATACTGTGCGAGTTTTACTCACTCTGGTTCACCAGACTGACCCGGTGTTTTGTAAATGCTCGGGTTAGCCCGGGGTGTACAGGTTCAGGTCATCGAATGTTGTAGAGTCCAGAGACGAGCTGGAGAAGTTCAAACGTTTGATATTATATAGCCACTATTCCACTGTATGGGAACAGGTTGTTATAACTGTCCCGTTGTGTGATGTACTCTGATATTGTAAGTATTTTAAAGCTCAGTAAAGATTTATTTCTATATTATATTTTATTCCGCTGCGATGTGAGACTCTGATTGTGTTGTGTTGGTTCTTCTTCTTCTTCTATTCTAATATTTATTTCCTTCTTATCTCACCCTCTAATTTCTTTCTAATAATGTTCCAGTGTTTTCAGGGTTTGGAAGGTCAACATGAGTTACGGTAAAGGTATTTATGTCGATTTTCAAGGCCGGAAACCGCTGGGTCGTTACACAGCGGCTAGGGTTTCAGGCATTGGGGGCTCCAGGTTCTTCGATTGGGAGCATTGCACTCTGGAGAAGAGGGGAAGGGGAGGCGCTGCCAGGGGGGAACGCCGGAGGTGGGCGGAGCGAGGAGGGGGTCGCGTTGATCAATGGCGATGGGAGATCGTGAGGGGCTAAAGTGATTTGGGCAGCGGGTTTTATTTTAATTAATTTTTTTTTCTAAACCTAAAACTAACAGGGGGGATAAGAAAGAGTGAGGATTTTATATTAATTTTATATTATTTTTAATTCCTAAAAGTTGACTTTTTATTTGACCACTAAACGAGACCTAGCGACTGTCACCTCTAGCTGATTACCCCCATTCCGAACACAATGGGTTATGTTTCATAAGCCAATTCGTCTATTACGATCAGTTTTCATCAAATTCAAAATATAAATCAGTATATATTGAATTTGAACTTACATTCTAATTTATCGGGGGCACATACAGATTCTAAAAATTCCAAAAAAATTATTTCTAGCTTCGTATTGACGATACGGTCCTAACAAAACTAATTTCATCAAATTTGAAGACCGTTTGAAAAATGACCATTTTCTGGTCCATCGAAATTGACTGAAACTGTTAAAACACGTTTTCTTTTGCCACGCTCACATATTAATTCCAAACATTATGAATTTTAGAATCTAGCAATAACTTGACATCCCGGATCCAACAAAAGTGGTACTGTCGAAAACGGAGGTCATTTGCAAAATTTCCATCTTTAAGGGCTAAAATTCCATAGCGACTATTCTGAATTTTCAACTGGGCATAACTTTTTATTCCCGCTATGAAATTTCAATTTTTCGGATTCGTTGGAAAGATATTTTCAAATAGATTCTAATATTTTTGGTTTCGCAAATCCGGTTTATTTTGAATCCTGTACATTCATTTGAAATTTAAATTCGAATTTTCAAACTACCGCGTCATTTCCAATTCCTTTTATAATTAAAATAAATACTTATATTTTAACTTCGATTCAGATAAATGTATACGTTCTATTTCTATTCCAAATAAATTTGTCTTCATTATTATTTAAAATAAATTATTTTAAATATTCAAAATTCATTAGAATTGTCAAAATAAAATTTTTTAATTGGTTCAAATTTTCCGGGTTATTACAATCTCCCCCACTTAAAATCTTTTCGTCCTCGAAAAGGAACGGAGCTAAAAGTTGTTTAACAAATCAACTCAACTTTCATTATTTTAAATATGGCTTAAGTTCTTCAACTTTCCAGTTTCTAAGAACTTTTCAAAATTTTCAAAAATTTGGCTAACACCCTAAATTTTCGAAAAATTTCGCCATAACCTCCTTTGTATGGGAGCACAGGGAAAATCCCCAAATTTCCACACAGGCCATCTCATCTCAAAAAGAAAAAGAAAAATCCAAGCGGCTAGCCAATCGGCTCATAAAATCATCTAGACCCAAGAAATATAGTCTATTTGTCGGGCATACAATTTTATTCCTCTTCTCTAGCCTCCTTGCTTTGACCTGTACAATGTATATACATGTATATGCATGCAATTCCAAATAATTTCCAATACAGTTCAATATTTGATACAATTTGGTTATATTTCTTTCATATAATTGTTTTATTGGTTAACAAATAATTATACAACACAAATATCAATCAATTAGTTGGTTAACGTTTCAAATTCATACTTTTAATATATAATCAAAGTTCATATTTTTTATGCCAAACCACAGCAATAAACCCTATCTAGTTTTGTTTCTCACACGGTCAATTGGAAATATATAGAAATCCCACTTTCGAAACTCGAACACAAGTGCTGATGATGACAAGCCATCATCAGAACCATCTCCGGGCGACTAGAGTGTGATTCATTATCCATCTAGTATATTCGAGGCTTCAAATACACGTGGATCAGACGTATATTAAAATCTCCATGTACTTGATTGTCCAAATCAATATAAAAATAATATTCAAATACGAATAATTGATTTAAATTTTCAAAACAAAATTTGTTTTCTGTGATAGCCTGTAACTTCCCTGCTATGAAATTTCAATTTTTATGATTCGTTGGAAAGATATTCTCAACTAGATTCTAATATTTTTGGTTTCGCTAAAATCCGGTTTATTTTGCACCCGGTATGTTCATTTGAACTTAGAAATCGAATTATCGAACTACCGCGCCATTTTCAATTCCTTTTATAATTATAAATAAATTATTTATATTCTAACGATGATCTATATAAATATATACGTTCTATTTCTATTCAAAATAAATTTCTCGTTGCTATTATTTAAAATAATTCATTTTAAGTATTCAAAATTCATCAAAATTGCCAAAATAAAAATTTTAAATTGGCTCAGAATTTCTAGGTTGTTACAATCTCCCCCACTTAAAACTTTTCGTCCCGAAAAAGGAACAAAGCCGAAAGTTGTTTCACAAATCAACTCAAATTTCGTTGTTTTCTCTACGGCTTAAGTTCTTCAACTTTTCAGTTTCCAAGAACTTATCAAATTTTCCAAAAATTTGGCTAACACCCTAAATTTTCGAAAAATTTCGCCATAACCACCCCTGCACCGGGGACTTCGGGATATTTCATATAGCCTCCCATTGCCCTTATCAATCCAAAAAAAAAAAGCCAATCGGCTCATAAAATCATCATCACCCAAAGAAATACAATAAATAGGTACCTATTTGTCGGGCAAACAATTTTATTCTTCTGCTCTAGCCTCCTTGCTATGACCTATTCAAAGTAAGTACATGTATATGCATGCATTTGTAATCATTTTTCAATACTGTTCAATATTTGGTTCCATTAGGCATAATGGTTAAAAATTATCAAACAAATAACCTAACAACACAATCATCAATCAATTAGTGAATTAGAGTTTCAACTTCATAATTTTGATATATATATATAAAAAAAATCATGTTTTTGATGCCAATTCACAACAATAAATCTATCTAGTTTTGGGTCTCACACCAGTCTAATGGAAATATATAGAAATCACACCTTCGAAACACGAACATAAATACTGATGATGTGGCCACATCACCAGAATTATCTCCGGGCGACTAGAGTGCGAATCTATTTCTATCCAGTATATTAAAACTTGGAATATACGTTCATGACGCATATATGCGAAATATTTATATACTCGATTGTCCAAATCAATATAAATAAAATATTCAAATACATTGAATAAGGTTTAAATTTTCAAAACAAAACTGTTTTCATTTGAAAAATATACTCTTCACACTCGTTCTAGGATACTACTGATCCTATCTCTAACGAGTCATTCTAATTGGATATTACTAATCCAATATCTGATGAATTCTTCCGTTCGATTCTAATGTGTCTTGTTCTCGAGCTCTGTAAACCAAAGCTCTGATACCAACTGTGATAGCCCGTAACTTCCCCGCTATGAAATTTCAATTTTTCAGATTCGTTGGAAAGATATTCTCAATTAGATTCTAACATTTTTGGTTTCGCTAAAATCCGGTTTTATTTGTAGAACCTAGTATGGCGACATAGTGGTTTGGGTCATTAATGCCGTCTATGATTGATATTTATGATTGAAATTGTTTTGACACTATACATTTATTATAGTATCAAATAATGTGTTTTTAACGTATCAAGCATGCTTTGGCTATTATAAGGTAAAAACCCTATCCTCCGGCTTGCGTTGCATTGTGTGATGGGACCCGGGTCTTATAATAGCTTCATTTTTCTTTATTTAGCATTGCGCTGTTTGTTTTATGCACTGGTATTCTTGGGAGGAAACCCGTTCCGTGTTATATGGCGTGGTCCCTTGAATTACTCTCTTTTAAAGTAAAGTTTTAAATAACTATTTTAGTTCTGACACTAGTCACATGACTGACCTAGAGTTTATTGTTTCAACCTAAACTCTGGATGTCCCTATTTTCGACACGGGCAGCTAGTAGTTTTGGTTTTGCAGATTTATATTCACAAGATCCTGATTTACAGCTGGAACGATGCTCGGAAAGCTCTGTATCCGTGTATTACTTTCAGTTGTGTTTTGTATTATTTTTATGTTGCTATGTAACTTATTGTAATCTCTGATATTTATCGAACGTATATTTATTCATACTCTGTATATTCTTGTATCTGATGGAATTGTTGTAATATTTTTTTTTTTGGAAATTGGTTAAACTTTTATTAGGCAACAAACTAGTGCCAAACAATATGTACAATACAGCTAATAGCTATCGTCCACGTGGCCCACTAACTTTACAAACTTAATAACACAAAGAAACACTCATTATCCCACTCCAGTGTCCTCTTGTCTACCTTTAGAGCTCATCAATGGACGCTCCACGCTTGTACAGCTGGTTCCGAGAGTTTCTCCCTCTGCCATTCGACGATCCTCTTCTCCATACTTATCTACTCTGTGTCTCAAGCTATCGGTGATCTTCCTATTCCTTTTGCTCATGATTTTAATTTCATATACCAGCAATTTACTCAAAGCTAACGCAATTCTCTCTTTCTTCTCAAAAATTCTGCGATTTCTCTCTCTCCATAACATCCACACAGTGCATGCAGCGATGGATCTCTTGAATTTGGTCTCCAGATCCACCACATGGTTACCGAGGGATAGGTAATCGGCTATCTCCTGAATTTGGTTGCTTTCAATTGTTACTGAGAAATAGCTACAGCAATAACGTAATACCGCTTTCGAATAATCACATGCAAAGAAAAGATGTTCGTGATTTTCATCATTATGTTGACATCGAACACATATCTTGTCATTAGTGATCCCCCAATTGTTTAGTCTATCTCTGGTAGGGAGACGCTGTAGTATAGCCTTATAAAGAGTAATAGACATTTTAGGACTGATTGTAGAATCCCAAACAGCTGAACTCCAATTCACCACGTTTTCTCTGTTTCGAGTATTTTCCCATGCTGTTTTGGTGGTGAAACCGTCTTTATTGTGCTTCCATCTCCATATATCAGTGTCCCTGTTTAAGTAAAGTGGGATTCCCTTGATTTTTCCTTTGGTCTCTGCATTACAAGGAAAATGCTCACATCTCCATTCGTTGTTAATTATCAATTCATTCACCTTGGATACAGGACAACCATAAGATAAGAATGTGTCCCATCCCAATTTATCTACCAAAGCTTCCCCATCTATCCATGGATCAAGCCATAAATCAGTTTCTATTCCTTTTGCCAATTCACGTTCACAATTTGTTGCTAATAAATTTCTGATTCTGAGTATCGCTTTCCAATTGGCCGATGCATTATTGTCTTTACTTGCATGCCAAAAATTTCCTTTTAAGTATCTCCCTCTCATCCATCTAGCCCATAAACCTTCAGATTGAATAATTTTCCAACCCTGTTTTATTATAAACACTCGTATCATGTCTCGAAAGTTTCTTAAACCAACTCCACCTTCCTTTTTCGGTCTGCACAAATAAGAGAATTTTATATAATGCATCCCCCTTTCCAAATGAAATCCGCACACACCTTTTCAATCTTTTTTATGGAGGCATCTGGAATTTGGGAAGACTACATCCAGAAATTAACTTTTGGATGGATGACAGTGTGAATCAGCTCAATTCTACCAGCAAACGATAGTAATTTTGAGCTCAATCCTTGCAATTTCTCTCTTATATTAGAAATCAGAACTGCACATTCTCTATCCGTGATTTTATTATTGGATAGTGGAACCCCAAGTATTTCACCGGTAACTCACCTTCTTCAACTCCCAAAATTCTTTTGATGGCATCTTTGCATTTACAAAATTTATTAAAATAACATTTGGATTTTTGTTCATTCATCTTCTGTCCCACATACTTATCCAGCTCACCAAAAATTCTAGTAATAGTTCCAGCAATTTTTCCTATAGCCTTAGTACAGATTATCAAATCATCCGCATAAAGCAAGTGTGTAAGTTTTGGATGAAAATTATATATAGGCTGTATGTTACCTTCAAATTCTGCTAGCTCCATTTGCAAGGAAAAGAACTCCATCGCAAATGTGAAAAGGTACGGAGATAGTGGATCTCCTTGCCTGATACCCCGATTAGAATTTATATGTCCTTTAGGAGCACCATTAATAAGTATAGAGTAAGTAGGGGATTCAATACATTCTTTGATGAGATTAACAAATTTCCTTGGAAACCCCATAGCCAAAAGCATATGTATGATGAAGTTACGGTTGATTTTATCATACGCTTTGTGGAGGTCCACTTTCAGGCAAAATTTATCAGCGCCTTGCTTATTGAAATTTCGTACCAACTCATGAGCCAGAAGTGAATTCTCTGAAATACTTCGCCCTTTGATAAATGCACTCTGAGACTCGGCAATTATGTCTGGTAATATTTTCTTCATTCTGTTGCACAGTACCTTGCTTAATATTTTATAATTAACATTACAGCAAGCAATAGGTCTGTAATCTTCAATTCTGGTGGGATTTTTGATTTTAGGAATGAGACAAATGAAAGTGTGATTGATTTCCTTCAGAATTTTCCCTGTGTCCAAAGCTTCTTGAATTGAATTGATTACATATTTTTTCAGGACTTCCCAGTGCCTTATGTAGAAGCTGGAACCCAAACCATTGGGTCCTGGGGATGCATCGATAGGGATGGACTTGATAGCCTCCCAAACTTCAATTTCACTGACCATGGAACTCAGCATCCTCCTCCCACTTTCATTGACCAACCATCTGCAATGGATACGGGGTAAGTTAGTTTCACAAAAACCATTATACAAGTTAGAATAATAGTTTAAAGCTGCAGATTCCATGATGTTCTTGTCATTAGACCAAGAACCATCTGGATTTATCAGCTGAAAATTATTATTCATTTGAGTACGTATAGCCATTTTAGTGTAGAAAAATTTTGTGCATTCATCCCCTTCTGTAAGCCAATGCTCTTTCGCTTTTTGTTTTAATTCAATGGCTTTGGCTTTGAGCAGCTCCTTTAGATTGTTCTGAGCATTATAGTACAACGTCCATGTTGAATCACTAACTTTGCCTTCATCAATTTGCTTTAGATAGTTTTCAATGCTGCTTTCCAACTTCAGAATTTGATCATTTTCTTTTGGTCTTTCTTTGTTCCACTTCTTCAGTCCGATATTTGCAAATTTTAACATTTGTAGTAGAATGTAAGAAGCGCAGCCTGGTTGTAACACACATTCATTGAAATCCATAGCTTCTTTATACCCCTCTTTCATAAACCAATCATTAACATATTTGAAAGGCTTGCCTTTTGCACTCTCCTCTTTTTCAATCAAGTTAATTAACAGAGGACTATGGTCACTCGTAGAATTGTGCAAGATTTTAATTTTGATTTCTGGAAATTTATTAATGCAGTTTGTATTAACAAGAACTCTGTCCAATTTACATGATATTTTCTTACTTTGCCCACTTCTCCAATTGAATTTTAGGCCTGTGTGGATGGGGTCCAACAATCCAGCACCAAAGACGCAAGTGTTGAATTCTTCTAGCTGTGAAACTCTCAATGTAAGTCCTCCACTCTTTTCATCAGCATTAAGAACAGCATTAAAATCTCCCATTATCAACCATGGTGTGTTAATTGCATTAGAAAGTTGTTTAATTTTCTCCCATAAGTTGGTTCTTCCTGCAGCTAAATTACTTGCGTAAACTGCAATGAAATGCATAATTAATCCTCCTGTATTGTTAGCAAGCATAGTAATTTGTTGAGTGTCTTTGTCAATTACTTGCATTTGCCAAATTGATTTTCTCCACATACATAAAATCCTGCCTTTGCAACCAGTGTCATTGTTATGTACAAATTGCCATTCATCTCCAAAGCTTGCAGTGAATAAATTAACACTATCGGCTTCAAGTTTGCTTTCAAGTATACTTAACATAGAAGGATTATAATTCCTTCTAATATAGTAGAGGTCTTATTGGCGAGTATCTCCATTTAAACCTCTCACATTCCAGCTAATTATTGTCATTTGGAGGTGGTGGAGTTGCTCCTCGTTACCGTAGGAGTAGGTCCACACGAGTTCATCGCCAAGTTTTTCTTTCCTTCACCTGTTCTGAATTGTTGTTCATAGTCCTTGTTTGGCTTTGTATACTTTCCAGAATTTTCATTGTTGTCTTCTATGTCATCATCCTCATTTGTCAAATTTATGTCCAAGTCTTTTAGTTGTTCAACATTAATAGGACTGTCTGACATATTTTGGTTTTCAACTTGTGCAGGAACCTCAGAATTCAGCTGTGCTGCCTCACCAGAACTCTCCCCTTCCATCAGCTGTGGAGAGTTCCCTCTTTCCATTCGGAATGCAGTAGAAGTGTCATCTGGGGTTACCTCGTTATGTAAATTATCTGCCTGTTTTGACGTGTAAATATTATTAGTGCTCGAATAAGACACGTTATTATCCTCTGTATTCTCGGTATGTGAATTAGCTTTGTCAGTATCATTGGCTGTGTCTCGTGTGGCCTTTTTTTTCAAACTTGTTTGATACAGCACTGTTCAGTTTCATGACCAAAACACTTGCAGTGTTTACAAACTGGAGGAACGTATTCATATTCTATCTTCTGAAGATAAACATGTCCATGTTTGTCCTTCGCTCTCACCTGTTTTTTAAACTCATCAGTAGCTTTCATATCCACTAGGACTCTAGCATATTTTAATCTCTTAATGTTTTTTGTGTAGTCATCCATCGCTAGGGGCGTACCAAGTAAACTAGCATGTTTACTGATACCACGTGCATTCCATAAAGCTAAATCTAGATTAGGCATCTTAACCCAAATCAGATGAGTTTCAAGCATGTCCCGTTCAAGTCTGAAATTTGGTTCCCATTTCTTGATGAATATTAGTTTGCTATCCATGAACCATGGACCTTCATCAAGCACTCGCTTACAATCAAATTCATTCGTAAATTTTACAAGGTAAAATCCATTTTCTCGCGCGAAAATCTCCCAATTACCTGTAGGTTTCCACTCCCTTTTGATGTATGCATTCAAATGAATGTAATAAGGTCGTTTTCCAGTCAAGTATATGTAAATCGAATTATTCCACATTTTATTAGCTTCATCAAAGACTGGATCATCCAGATCTGCGTAATTTCCTTCCTCATCTGTCTCAAAATTGCAAATCTCCACTCCTCCATTGATTATGGTATTGTCTGCTAACGCTTGAGCCCATGATCTAGTAGTATTGCCAATTTTTATGCCTTGTGAATTAGGTCCATTATCCGATCTTCTCCGGTGGGAGCCAGTGTCTTTCCTCTCAGTTGTTATAGGGTTCTTACCTTTCCTACGTCTAACCTCCTGCCAATGTTCTTCAGTCACATCTTCTTCATCAATAACTTTGTCAGATCCTGTTGAGGTTGTAATATACAATGAAATGTTCTTCTGTTTGCATTCTGATTTGTCATGTTCTCAAGATAATCCGGGCTTTCCGTACCGGGAAAGTTACGGGCTATCACAGTTGGTATCAGGGCTTTGGTTTACAGAGCTCGAGAACAAGACACATTAGAACCGAACGAAAGAATTCATCAGATATTGTATTAGTAATATCCAATTAGAATGACTCGTTAGAGATAGGATCAGTAGTATCCTAGAACGAGTGTGAAGAGTATATTTTTCAAATGAAAACAGTTTTGTTTTGAAAATTTAAACCTTATTCAATGTATTTGAATATATTTTTTATTGATTTGGACAATCAAGTATATAAAGATTTCGCATATACGCGTCATGAACGTATATTCCAAGTTTTAATATACTGGATAGATATAGATTCGCACTCTAGTCGCCCTGAGATAATTTTGGTGATGTGGCCACATCATCAGTATTTATTTTCATGTTTCGAAGGTGTGATTTCTATATATTTCCATTAGACCGGTGTGAGACCCAAAACTAGATAGATTTGTTGTTGTGAATTGGCATCAAAAACATGATTTCCTGTATATATATCAAAATTATGAAGTTGAAACTCTAATTCACTAATTGATTGTTGATTGTGTTGTTTGGTTATTTGTTTGATGATTTTTAACCAATATGCCTAATGGAACCGAATATTGGACAGTATTGAAAAATGATTACAAATGCATGCATATATATGTACTTACTTTGTCATAGCATGGAGGCTAGAGCAGAATAAAATTGTTTGCCCGACAAATAGGTACATATTTATTGTATTTCTTTGGGTGATGATGACTTTATAAGCCGATTGGCTTTTTTTTTGGATTGTAAGGGCTATGGGAGGCAATATGAAATATCCCGAAGTCCCCGGTGCAGAGGAGGTTATGGCGAAATTTTTCGAAAATTTAGGGTGTTAGCCAAATTTTTGGTAAATTTGAAAAGTTCTTAGAAACTGAAAAGTTGAAGAACTTAAGCCGTAGAGAAAATAATGAAAGTTGAGTTGATTTGTGAAACAACTTTCGGCTTCGTTCCTTTTCGGGGACGAAAAGTTTTAAGTGGTGGAGATTGTAACAACCCGGAAATTCTGAGCCAATTTAAAATTTTTATTTTGGCAATTTTGATGAATTTTGAATATTTATAATGAATTATTTTAAATAATAGCGACGAGAAATTTATTTTGAATAGAAATAGAACGTATATATTTATATAGATCATCGTTAGAATATAAATAATTTATTTATAATTATAAAAGGAATTGAAAATGGCGCGGTAGTTCGATAATTCGATTTCTAAGTTCAAATGAACATACCGGGTGCAAAATAAACCGGATTTTAGCGAAACCAAAAATATTAGAATCTAATTGAGAATATCTTTCCGACGAATTTGAAAAATTGAAATTTCATAGCGGGGAAGTTACGGGCTATCACATTTTCATTTTAAAAATTACACTCTTCTAACTCTTTCTAGGATACTACTGATCCTATCTCTAATTAGTCACTCTCATTGGGTATTACTAATCGAATCGCTGATGAATCCTTTCGTTTGGTTCTAACATGTCTTGTTCTCCGAGCTTTGTAAACCAAAGCTCTGATACCAAACTATAACGACCCGAACTTCCCCGTGAAGGAAAGCCCGGATTGCTTTGAGAACACGACAAATTAGAATACAAACAGAAGAACATTTCATTGCTTATTACAACAATTCCATCAGAATAAATATACAGAGTATGAATAAATATTACACATTTACAAAATATCAGAGATTTAAATACATTACTACAGCGGAAAATAATACGAAACACAATTGAAGGTGATATACGGATACAGAGCTTTCCGTATATCATTCCAGCTGTAAACCAGGACCCTGTGAATATAAATCTGCAAAACCAAAACTACTAGCTGTCCGTGTGGAAAATAGGGGCATCCACAGTTTAGGTTAAAATAATAAACTCCAGGTCAGTCATGTGACTGGTGTGAGAACTAAAACAGTTATTTAAAACTTTACTTTAAAATAAGGTAAATCAAGGGACCACGCCGTATAACACGGAACGGGTTTCCTCCCAAGAATACCAGTGCATATAATAAAACAGCGCAATGCTTTTTGAAAAATGAAGCTATTATAAGATCCGGGTCCTATCACACAATGCAACGCAGACAAGGGGATAGGGTTTTACCTTATAATAGCAAAAAATGCTTGGTATGTTTAAACAAATCATTTGATACTATTATAAGTGCATAGTGTATAAAACAACTTCAAATATAAATGTATCAATCCTAGGTGGCACGGGTACCATATATCATGTCGCCAATACTAGGCTCTACAATCAAAACCGCAAAGTCACGTATTGGAAGTTGGATTTCCATCTGTGAACCGAGGCAAGGGATCGTCCTCACCGCTTCGAGACAATCTAGCCTACCATTCTCAGGCAAATACTCTGTCAAGCCTTTGGATCGTCAGGGCTGGTCCACTCGATGTGGATTAAAATGCCTAAACACTGCGTTTCCCCGCCCTATGGGGCGTAAACTGGTCATATCCGACCAAACCATCGGCCCCGGAACGACCGATATAACCGAGTTGCCTTGCTATCCATTATCCACATAAGTAAAATGCAAGGGCGTGTAAAACCACTTACACCACTCCTAGCTAGAAGGAAACGCATGTCCTCCCTGATGTCCTCTCCCCTTTCTTTTTCAGATCGGGTGTGAGGCTCGCGAATTAACGCTACACAAAGCTATGCTATATTAAAGTCGTGCTTTGATCATCAACCACAAGATTTTGCTTTTCAACAGAAGCCTTGATCATTTGCATCTCAGCATGCCACACAGGCAATTCACGCTATGCAACCAACGTCTATCAATCACACAGAATGAAATCCAATGTCAGACACACATTCATTTACAAGTTCGTTCTGGGTCTGAACGAAACCGATGGCACCTTATTCCTCGTCCCGTATGTCCAATACAGGAGAGAGGCCCTCGGATATTCGGTCAATCACCAAGTACGTTTGGACGATCACCACTTATTACCTTATATTGGGTGTATAGCCCAATCAAGACATCAGTAATCATCCAAACGATATGAAGACCTCCGGTCTTCAACCACCATCTTCATCCTCAACATATCGTCGAATCAGTTATTCCTAATGGGATAAACCCGGTCTTTCTGAATAACTCACGTATATAATAAATAAGTGCTATAAAAACACAACATACGCCTTATTCCAATCCAGAATATTTCTTTATTCAAATATTCTCATACTTTGGGAAAGGTTCCCATTAATTTTATCAAAGATAAATTCTTTAAATTTATTCTTTAATCTTCTTTTGAATATCAATTCAAACCAAATTATGGTTTATCTAAACTAGTCGGGATTAGAGTGCCTTACCGAAGTAATCATTTGTTTTAATTTCCCAATCCCAACCTATTCATCCCATGAAGCAAAACTGGTAATACTTCATAGCTAACACCACGGTGTTATTGGTAAAATTAATTACCATTTCACATTCAAATCTAATTAAAGATTTAACTCTCGCTTGGAGCAAAACTGGTGATACTCCATTCTCGATCATTTCTTGAATTTGATAATTTTAGTGATCAAATTCACCTTTCAATCTATTTAAAGATTCATTAAAAATCTAATTCATTTTTAATTTCCAAAAATCATTACTTAATGATTATTCAAATCCAGGAAATAAATCCTGTCTTTAACTAGGTTAAAGGACTAATGTCAATTAAAACAAAGCTCACGATAAACCCAAAATCACATTACATTAATTATGGAATCTTCACGAAAAACATATCAATATATATAATCGATATAAACTTCCATATCTGACTAATAATATAAATGGAATAATGGCAAAGCCTTTTAAATTCCATATATATTAGCAGTCTTCCTCCATAGAAATTCACTTTAATTATTACCAAATCGAATTCCATTCCATTGCAATTTATTTTATTAAATTGGAAAACTTTACTTTGGAAAATATCCTTTAAATCTTAACAAAAGATTTATAAATTCCAAATCACATTTCACTGTAAATCGGGTTAAAGAACGAATGTCGTTAAAACACAGTTTACGATAAACCCAATTCACATCCCATTTTATTCCAATTATTAAATATGATTGGAAAATCTAACAATCTTAATTAAAAGATTTATTCTCTCCACATGGGGTTCAAGAATGGTGTTACTGAAGACACCATTCATGACAAACCCAAAATCCCATTTGATATTAAATACAAGACTCCGAATAGATAATATATCGGCTTATATTCAATATCAAATACTACAACCAACAAATATCGTATTGGAAATAACAATATAACTATATCTTTCAAATTTCCATAACAATATCTGTATAATCACAAAATCCAACATCGAAATATTCCAAAAACAATTTCAATTCAAATCCATTCCAATTTATATATTGGAAATTCTGGTTATTTTTAAAACCATAAATCCAATTTATTTATTTTAAAAATAATTGGACTATAATTCTTGTTCAAAACAAGTTCATTTTGATAAAAAACTATTTTTATCTTTTCAAATAGGGAATTTTTCATCCCAATTGTTTCCAAATCATTTCTTATGATTTTACACTAATTATTGATATTTTTAATAATTTTATCAAGGCCCGTACAGTCAAATTTCGTAAACGGCCATCGAACTGCACTTACAGTGACCTTTTCCAAATTTGATTTGGACATAATTCCAAATCCAACCATTAGATTTCTAGGTTTTTGTATTCGTTAGAAAGCTCTTTTCAATACAAACCGAACGGTTCCAGTTTTAGGAGAATTCGACGGTCGGATCTCCCATAATGTCCATTCGGATTCAATGGTCGAAATTCGCGAACTGCCGCCGCACGGCACATTCTGTTCAGGCCATTATATATATATTTCATTGATTTCCATTGAAAACGTATTTTGTAAATCGTTTTAAATTTGTTTTCAAAACAGTTTCAACTTCAAATTCAATTTCAAATCAAAATTGAATATTCCATCTCATTAATATATTAATGATAATATTTTCAAAACATTTGATTTTGAAATCAATTTCTTTTTGATATTCATTATAGAAATGAAAAAATCGATAAAAATATCGTTTACGTCAAAATAGCGTTAATCTAATCAACACGGCTTTATGTATCTAAGTATTTTCGTGTCCATCCAAAATCGGACATCAAAATCAGATTTTGATCTTTTACTGAATATTATTTTAAAATATTCATTATTTTAAAATATTTGTTATTTTAAAATATTTATTCTTTCTGACCTGGAATCAGACATAGTCAATTACCATATAATTTTATTTATATGGATTTCATACACATATGTATGCAACAATCAAACATAGTCGACTATCATCCAAAGTGCATTCTACACTGCATAAGCATCAAATATAAATATTTAACGCTTACACAGCTTGTCCATCAATTGATCGGCATACAACTAAATTTTGGGATCAGTGTATGTCCAATTTCACCCCAATACCCATGTGGGGTTTCAGTCAACAAATAATGAATTTTATTTATGCAGTTGGGCTATGTGTAAAATTTATCATCCCAATCAATATCAGTCAAATCAGTGTACATAAACAAATCTTCCGATTTGTTTATGAATATTTATTTTATTCCCATACACGTTAAAAAATTATAGTTTAACTATAAAATATTTTTATTCCATCCACATCACACAATCAACTTTCACAACAAAACCAAACAAACAAACAAGTCGTTCATGGTCTGTGGACGACGGGTGTCGGGTGCTTTTAAGCACCGTCTACATCCTAGTATATATTTTAACTAGAAAATAAATTAAAGTGAGGAGTTCTCACCTTTGGGATCCACTCCATCATTCTTTATTTCTGAAATTCATAACAGTTTGGATTTGCCTGAAATTCCAACGCAATCTTCTTCACGCTGTTCATAGTAAAAATCACATTTTTAATATGATGTTTGAATATTAAAAATCATATTTTTATCCAGCTACTTTCCATATAAAAGTCATATTTTTATATCTCTATTTTCTATATAAAAAATATATTTTTAAATCGCTACCTTTAAAATAAAAATCACATTTTTATTTGTTCACTTTCAATATAAAAATCATATTTTTATAATGCTACTGTATATATAAAAATCGTATTTTTATTTCAAATCTATATATATTAAAATCGTGTTTTTTATTCTAATGATAACCATATAAAGATCGCCTCTTTATCATCATGAAACCAATATAAAAATCGTATTTTTATCACAGTGAAAATATTATACAAATCATATCTCTATCTCTATAAAATATAATCTTTACTATTATAAAATATAATCCTTTCCTATATAAAAATATATCCTTTTCATTTATAAAAATCTATTCTTTTCTTTTGTAAAAATCTATTCTTTTATTTTGCTATAATATATATAAAAAAATATTTTTATTTTCCTATCTCATAAAGAAAAAAACTGATTTTTTTCTTGTCTATTTGAAACTGATTTCACTAAATAAATATAAATATATATATAGAAGTAAATAAATAAAAAGAAAACTCACCGCCTTCGGTGTACTAGAGCTTCGAACTGCAATGGAGGGGGAGCGGCGCATCGGAGTTCGCGCGTTCGGGGAATGGGACTGGCGGCAGTTAGTGTTTCAGGCGTTGAGGGCTCGGGGTTCTTCGTTTGGGAGCGTTGCGCTCTGGAGAAGAGGGGAAAGGAAGGCGCTGCCAAGGGGGGAACGCCGGAGGTAGGCGACGCAAGGAGGGGGCCGCGTTGATCGATGGCGATATGGGACCGTGAGGGGCTGAAGCGATTTGGGCGGCTTGTTTTATTTTAATTAATTTTTTTTTCTAAACCTAAAAATAACGAGGCGATGGATAAGAGAGAGTGAGGATTTTATATTATTTTTATATTATTTTTAATTCCTAAATGTTTACTTTTTATTCGACCACTAAACGAGACCCAATGACTGTCGCCTTTAACTGATTACCCCCATTCCGAACACAATGGGATATGTTTCGTAAGCCAATTCGGCTGTTATGATCAGTTTTCATCAAATTCAAAATATAAATCAGTATATATTAAATTTGAACGTACATTCTAATTTATTGGGGCCACAAACGAATTCTAAAAATTTCAGAAAAATTATTTCAAGCTTCGTATTGACGATATAGTCCTTAGAAAACTAATTTCTCCAAATTTGAAGAGCGTTTGAAAAATGGTCATTTTCTGGTCGATCGAAATTGACTTAAACTATTAAAAGACGTTTTCTTTTGCCACGCTCACATATTAATTCCAAAAATTATGAATTTTGGAATCTAGCAATAACTTGATATCTCGGATCCAAAAAAAGTCGTCTCGTTGAAAACGGACGTCGTTTGCAAAATTTCCATTTTTAAGGGCTGAAATTCCATAGCGACTATTCTGAATTTTCAACTGGGCATAACTTTTTATTCCCACAATGAAATTTCAATTTTTTGGATTCATTGGAAAGATATTTTCAAATAAATTCTATTATTTTTGGTTTTGCCAAAATCCGATTTATTTTGAATCTTGTACATTCATTTGAAATTTGGAATCGAATTTTTAAACTACCCTGCCATTTCCAATTCCTTTTATAATTAAAATAAATATTTGTATTCTAACTTTGATTCAAATAAACATATACATTATAATTTTATTCAAAATGAATTTCTCGTCATTATTATTTAAAATAAATCATTTTAAATATTCAAAATTCATTAAAATTGCCAAAAAAAAAAATTAAATTGGTTCAGATTTTCCGGGTTGTTACACATCATTTATGCGAAGGTATGAATATTTGAATTGGAATGAGAAATTAAATGTCCATAAGAATGAGCACTACATAAAAGGGTTAAAATAGACATAAAGGGCATTTCCAAGGAAGATATTAGGAGTGTTAGGAGACGGAATAATAGGCATACGGAAGAAAAGAGTTAAGATAAGAAACACACTTTTGTGAAAATTGGATTTCAATCTTTGTTGAAAAGAGAGTAGCTAGAATACGAAAGTTTGAAGAAAAAGAATAAATATGTTTTTCCAACTTTGCTAGAAGCTTGCTCGAAAAACTACAAAAATGAATCTTGACATACCATAAAATTATTTTGTTAAATGAAATACTGGAGTAACTTGTAACATTTAATTGACAGGCTCAAGTTATGTAATAGTTCCATTTGGAATGAAATTGAAAATATGATTTTTGAAAACATAAATGTTTAGAATTTTTTTTTGAAAAGGTTACCATTTCTTCTGTTAAGCAAACTATAAGTATAAATTTCAGATAAAATAGAAGATGGATTATTTAAATGGATAAAAGGTTAATAGTAAGCGAATAACTGCAAATTGTACATTTATGAGCTTTAATAGAAAGAAATGTAAGTTCTTTAAAAAGCATCAGATAATGAAAATCTTAAAAATTATTTTGTAATTGTTATAATTTCCATGTAACAACATCTAAATTTTAAATTTTTACAAGAATTTTTAGTTTTCTTGTTTTACTCATATTTTAAGTTTTACATAAAATAAATATATTCATAAAGTTCATTCCTTTAAGACTTGGTAGTACTTGTAATTATGAATGTGAAACTTATTTGACAATTAATTGGGTATAAGAGGACATATAGGAGTAATAGGCAAGGAATGCTCATTCGAAATAAGAAAGGAATTACAAGAATAGGTGAAATAATGGAATATGCAACATTTCCTTGTAATTATGAGTGCGAGGAATTAGAAAAGTAGAAGCTACCATTAATTACTCTAAATAAATAAATTTTGTAATTTATGGCTATTAAATGAATTTTGAAAAGCATATTCGGAAAGCAATGAATGGTTATGTTTTTTTAAAGAAACATTTATAGATAATAAAAATCTTTGAAATTCGAAACATAGATTAGTATGAGGCTTGAAATATACATGGCAATAAAAGTTCATATATATATATATATATATATATATATATATATATATATATATATATATATATATAACAAAGTTATAAAGCTTGATTACTAAGAGGTGTATATAACTTGAATAATGTTTCTAAAAGTGTTTTTTAGAAGTAACAACATATTTTCAAAATATAGCAATAAATGTCATTAGACATTTTAGGAGACTTAATTATTTCCTAATTCAATTTTGGATATCTGATTAATATTCCAATTTTAAATAGAATAAGCATTTGTTTTACTAACCATTAAAATGTTTTATGTAAAACGTTCTTGAAAAATGTTGATAAATATAAGTGTTTTTAAAAAAAGTTATTTTGCCCTTATTTTAGAACATTTATCAAATGCTTCCAAAACTTCGAGAGGTTTGAAAAGAAGCATCTATTTCCTTATTATAACAGTTTGATGTAAGGAAATTGTTATTAAAGAATGTTTTATTTAAAAGATAAATAAGAAAGTTAGAAGCATTACACTCTCTGTAAAAGAGTTACATTTTGAAAGTGAAAATTTAATACTTCAGGTTTTAATAAGACAATAAATGCAAATTTTTGGAATTCATTGCATTTTAGTGAGTTCTTTGAGCATATGCATATATAATAATGTAACACCGACAATAACATATAAATGCATTTGTTATGTGTCACTATAAAGATTATACATTTACAAAAGAAATAAATTCAAAGTAAATATTTTTCTTGAAACAAAGCATGTATTGATATTTAGTTCAGTAAGCATTAATCGCTTCATAAAAATTTATATTATAGAGGAAAAATGCAAAAATTTGTCCTTTCAGGTTTTTATGAAACATCAAGCACCTAATTTTAACTTTATGCAAGTTTGAATTTTGATAATGACATAAACAATGGTTTGAAAAATATATTATAACTATTGAAATTACACTTTATAAAAAGAGATAATACAGGAAGAAATACGAGCAACAAATTAAGTGAATCGAAATCAGGTTCTAAGACTAAGTAAGAGTAAGTTGTGCAACCTAATTTTAAAATTTTAGTGTTAGTCCCATAGGTTTATATTAGAAAAGTTGGTAAAGTGTAAGGGTTTCCAAAATCAAGTTTTGGTTGTAAACTAGGTTGCCCTAGATAGTTTAGTTTAGGAATTAGCATGATTATGAACGTATTTAGAGATTAACAATATATATAAATATATAGGTATAGTGTAAGCATGGATATTAATTGCAAGTTTAATTGGCAATCAATTTGTAATTAATAAGAGAATTTGTATGGACTGACCTGAAGAGAGTTTAATAATTGAATTTTATGGATTGATTTGAAGAGAGTTTGATTTGAGGAAATGGATGTATTTCCAAACGTGAAAGCACTTGAAAAATAATTTAATTTGGAGAAATTAATATTCCCTAGGAAGTTGAATAAATTGAGAAAGAATTGGATAAATGGTCCAAAATTCAACTATTATGGATATTAAATAAGATTATGAATGAAACACATCTTTAGGAAAAGGGAAATTTGAGGAGGATAAGAAGTATTGGAATGGCATATTAAATGCGGAATAAAGGATTGGGACATCGACACCATTTATATCACTGATTGTAAGTGATGACTCCAAAAATATTTTATTTTCTTAGGTGTTGAGATTTTAATCACTAGTAGTCTCCCGTGATGATTGAAAGATGATATAAAGTGATGAAAGTAATATATCCTTATTTGTGCCTATGTGATTTGGAATTTACAACAATTAGCGAATTTATTTTGAGCGATAATTTATTTTAGGACATCTGACTAGTGGATTAATTACATTTTGAATTTGGAAGTTAATAAGGGAATCGAATTTGCAGCTTGTGATGAGGAAATATTTTGAACTCAAGGTTTTTCGATATTGAGTAAATAAGTTTAGCTTTCAATAATGTCATCCTCAAGAATAAGAACTTAAAGTGTGAGATTAAGGAATATGCCTAAATATTGGATTTGCGTATATTAGCCTTTATAGTTTGAATATAACTATGTTTTGGTTTGCTTATGGATATTTGTTTCATTTTTATAAATTAGTCTTTTAATCATTTAAAAAAGATTATATTTGGAATTATAAGGAATATACATTAAATGTAAAGGGTTTGATGTGTGATTTTGCGTTTTTGCATGTAGATTACACTATCCATTCAAAGTAAAACAATATCCATTCCAAGTAATGTTAAATATGTCAACATTATTCTTTAGGTAGATTTATGGAAATTATAGGAAAAAAATCATTTATTGGAATATATATTCCATCAAATTGAAGCATAGGAAAATATATTTGGTACAGACTAGGACATTAGTTAGTTAAATTTGGAGAATTTAGTTTAGAAAATTATTGATTTTTTGGGTCATACCTCATTTGAAGATCAGATGGCAGACAAGAAATATAGCCAGAGCTTTAAGGATAAAGGGAAAAGTTTGCATATTGAATCTCTTAAACAATAGGAAAACCATCAATGAATATTACTCGAATCAAATTTGTGATTAAACTTTGAAAAAAGTCTAATTTGGTTAGGCAGACTGTGAAGGTTAGAAAGTCGACACTATATTTTGGGCTTTTCCAATATTTGGGAAATGAAAGATATTTTGTTAATAGGAGCCCATGATGTTTTATACTTTTATGATAAGATACCTTCACACTATAGAAAATTCTGGTAGGGTCTAATTAAGAAATGGGGACGACAGAACCCTTGGTGTCTCATTCCACCACAGGTATTGTGGAGCACGAGATTACAAGTATCTGGAACATTTAGTTATATTGGTTCGAGTACATGAGGGAGAAAAATCGATGGAAGGGATGGAAAATTTAAATTTTATAGCCTTTCACGACATCTAAGGATTATATGGTTCCATTATTGATGCTAGATTGAATGGTAAGACTTGTCTACAACACAAATGCACTGCGCACTTATGTAGGAATTACGTTATGGTGCTTTGCATACATACAACATCCCATGTTAAACCCGTAAAATATACCCTAAATAGACATAGGCAGTTAAATTTAAGTAACAATAATAATAAACAATAATAAATTTATAAAATATTAATGGGATGAAAATAAGAATTTTGGATAATTTAGAATTAGACAATGAAAATATTACTATTGTATCCGTAGCAAAATTCTAGTTCGTTTCTATATTTTATTTGCTGAAAACGGAGTATTTATGATGAAGTTATTAATAAAACAAGTTATACGTAAATTGTACACACATAAGATTTGAAATTCAAACTGAATGAATATAAATCTAGAATAAATTTATATATTGATTGGCATAATGGAATATTTCTTGAACGTTTTAATTTGTGTGTGTATATATACACAAGATCGGACAAGAATGAAAAGAAATGGAATATAATCAGTCACATTAATCACTATTAAATAAATAAGGTAAACGATCAGGAGAATTAATCTCCTAGGATTCGACCCTTAGGGGGGGTCAACCTCTCCCTTTGAAGGAGGTCGATTGCCCTCCTAGGGAGAGTGTCGATAGCTCGTGAGGATGATTGGTGGGGAAGGTTTTATTTTATTAGGGGTTTTTATATAGTTTTTCTTAAAGGGACCATCCAGATTTTATATACCTAATCGTATGATCCACATAAAAACTAGCAACTATAAAAATACCTCATCCATACATTTCACTTTCTTCTAAGTTCTACTTCACCACTTTGTCTCTTTACCATTTTTCTTAATTCCAGAAAAAAGTTAGGTTTCTTCTAACCTATATTCTGTCTTTTAATTCTTATCTAGATTCTAGAATTAAGTATAGTGTGTGTGTGTGTCTATATATATATATATATATATATATATATATATATATTAGGTTCTAGATATGATTCTTGTGTGTGTGTGTATATATATATATATGAGGATTTGGAGTATACTGATTTGAAAGGCTCAATCCAGATTTGTTAGATTCTACATTGAATTCACTATTCTTCTCTTCCTATCTCTGTAAGTGGAAATTATACGAATTTTTTATTTTCTATATTTTGTAGTGTAGATTTGGATTGTTATCCTAAAGGGGTTAGGATTTTCATGAAAACAAAATATAAACAAATCCTCCAAATCCCTTATGATTTGCAGAAATGGTTAATCAATTGGTGTAAACTGGGTTTTGGTTATAATGTAATAAAAGATAGGATACTGGGTGTTGTACAATTTCTGATAATGGTCTGATTCACTTCTTTTGAAATTATAAAATTATGTATGAATATGCAAAGGAATATGAATTGAGTATTGTAGATTTAATAAGTTTAAGCATCTATTTTAAAAATATAAAGTTCGAACATATTATATATCTCTAAAGTCTTAAGTTTTTGTAACAACCCACACCCGCTACGGACACTCACTAAGGGAATGCCATAGCATCGGTGGAGTATTTTAAGTGAATATAGAACAGAAAAATTACAACAAGACAGATATAAATAATACTTGAAAATTTAAAACATCATTTCATTGCAGCAGAAGATAAACATGTCTGGTTACAATACCAAAACCAACTAGAGTCAAGTACAAAATATCCATCCTGATAAAAACATAAGTACATAATCCCACTACATAACTAATAGCCATAATAGAAAAGATAACCGAGCTTTACTTCAAGAGTCCAAGCTCCAAGATAGATAAAGCAGTCTGAATCAAACTCCACTAGAACTAGGCCCAACCTGAGGACCTGAGTGGGGAAAAAGATAAAAACAACGGGGTCAGACATAAGTCTGAGTGAGCCCTATAACTTTAACAATACAATCATTAAAGTAATTAGGGTATGATATAAACTTGGTACGGTGACGACTGGGGATAAATGACTACACTAAGCAGCCAACTAGACATAGGAAGAACTAAGGTATCGATAAAGACGCATCTACCCACCCAAGGGTAATTACTACACTGCACCACACCAGTCATTCCTACTTAAAGGTTGATCCCACCCATGGACTTAGAAAATATAACTAGTAGTTTCGTGTACCCCTAGCTGACCACATAGGTGCCGTCTGCTCCTATCTCCACTAGGTGTACCCACTACTCCCCAAGCGATCGGCTCCCTAACGTAGATACCCGTGCTAGCCCCACAGTGGGGTGTATCACTCCCCAAAGTGGCAACCCGATACAACTTAAGAGTGCACGGCTTATACCTACACGATGCAAAAACGTCTTACTACCAGCCCGGGCCCACACACGCATATGAAACCCGTTGGACTTGCGTTGCCACCGCTAACCCGTTTTTGGCCTCTTATTATCAAGCCCAGTATGCATGTCCCGTCCTCGACTTGGGTCGAGCCCACAAAGATACGTTTTGGGTTACTGGTTGAAATGGGCCCCCACAAGCTACCCACCTGAGCTTGCCCCTTTTTCTAGTGCATCCCACTTAACCCTTTAATCATGTTTAATTACATGTTTCCACTTGGTTAAGTATTCTAATCGTATTTTCTATTGCCACCCAAGGCAACCCACTAGATTTCCACATACCACCCAAGGCACTTACTTGATTTCCACATGCCACCCAAGGCACCCACTTAACCCCTCATGCCCCACTACATGCTTATCTGGTTAAGTGTTTCTTAATTGATTAAGACCGTAACCTTTGCAAAGACCTCTCACATTAGACTATCTTTTATGGCAGCTGGATTTGCTGGTCGGGTCCGGACAGCCTTATGCCATAACCGAATCTAACCTCGTGTCTTTACACTTGTCACGTATTTAGTTTATTCCTAAGACCTCTCACATTGGGCCAATCGTTTGTAGCCGCTGGATTTGCCTGTCGGGTCCGGGCAGTCTTATGCTACAAAAGGGTCCAACCTCGTGTCTTAGTCGATTAATTACACCTAATTAATCACCCCCATATTTTGAATTAATTTTCCCTAATTAATTCCAATTTAATGATGTACATAATTGACTCAATTATGTCCATCCACCCATGGTATGCAACATCATACCAATTTCACCACAATTTTGTCAACATGAATATTAACCCCATCGTTCCCCACGTAACACGCTAACATGACATACTTAAAAGGGAAGATTCATCACAAATACAATGGGTGCTACTTTGCATAACATTAGCATCAACATGGGTTTTAAAGGTGTCAACTTGCATATATGACCATGGCATCAAACCCAACTAGCATAAATAATCAACCCAAACTTGCACGAATCACATATGTCATAAAGAGGGTAACTTGCATAGATGTTCATGTCATAGACCTATCATAAAGGGATAAACTTGCATACATGTCATAGGTATAAAAAGGGATGAACTTGCATATGTTACTCATATCATGAAAAGGGGTAAACATGCATATGTATGCATGACATACAAAGGGGTAAACTTGCATATGTATGCATATCATACAAAGGTGTAAACTTGCACATGTTACTTGCATATAATCAAACACCAAACTTGCATAACATGTCATATATGAACTTGCATATAATCAAACACCAAACTTGCATAACATGTCATATATGAACTTGCATATAATCAAACACCAAACTTGCATAACATGGTGTCATAATGGATCAATGTTTATCATAGTGATTTGCATAACTAGCATCATGAACACATAGCATAAAACTTGCATAACTAGCATCATGAACATATAGCATAAAACTTGCATAACTAGCATCATGAACACATAGCATACGATAACATAACTTGCATTGATCCACATACATAACCATAACCTCATTATATCCTATCATAATTAGTTTAGCAATTGCTTGCTAAAGACATAGAAACTCACAACTTGTTGATTAGCACTTCTATGAAGAAGATTAAGTTGCTAGAGTTGATTAGAAGTTGATTTGAGAAGCTATCTTCCTCTTTAATTTGTTGGTGGCTCCTTCTAGTTGCATTTTGACGGCATAACGACGTTGTCTCCAATTTTAGTATGAATTAGGGTAGTCTTAGGGTGTATTTATAGATTAGTTAAGTGTTTTAGGCCATTAGATTAACCCTAAATCAGATTAGAGCCGTCAGATCTCGTCACTAGCCACCAAAACACAACCCAAATCCCAAATCAGTGCACCCAGGTCACCTGGGCTCGACCAGGGAGGTCGACCCCCAGGTCAACACTAGGGTCGACACCCATGTCGACCTGGTGGGCAGGTCGACTCCCAGGTCGACCCCCAGGTCGACTCCCAGGTCGACTCCCAGGTCGACCTGGTCTGGGCGGGAATTTTCCCGCCTAGCCCATATTTTATATTTTTGAAATCTGTTTCGTTTTCTGATTTTTCGTGAAACTTCTAAAGGCCATATCTCAGTCATACGGACTCCGATTCACGAAATTTCGGACTCTATTTCGCGTATTTTTCCGAGACGAACGCAACCGCGAAACCCGTTTCCCTTAATTCTCACGTCTGAGATTAATTATTCATTAATTTATGAACATCACTGTTGTTAGAAATACAGGGTGTTACATTCTCTCCTACTTAAAGGATTTCGTCCCCGAAATCTCTAAGTCAAGAAGAACGTATCCTACCAACCAAACAACCATCTACTAAACCATCAAACACGGGCATCCATTGTCCTTAAAGTTTCTAATGCTGTATGAACATATGCAAGAAATGTGTGTATATGTTCCCTATCTAATGCAAAATCAGGCGGTCTACTGATTCAGTTGACCTCCTTAATGCAAACCATGATAGTGCCATGCATCTAATATGTATGCGAAAGAACCCTATCGACACATACTATTTCTACATGTGTGCACAACCATACACCAAAATGCATCATCCATATGATAACACAACCATTATACATCCATTAATAAAGCTACCTACACACAATTATATGCAATATGCAATATGAAGTAACTGAGCCGATCTAGTGTCTAAAGTGTGTGTATATGCATCCACGAGCAACCACTAGCAAACACTTGCATCCACACGCATCCATCAATTATAACATGTCTCAAACACATGTTTCAACCATAGGTTTACCCTATCTAAAGGTCAAAGGTACTAACGAGAGGACATACTAAAGATAAGATAAGTACTAGACAAATGATAAAGGAGAAGTTAAAAGACATACCCTCAAAAAGAAATGGGTATAGTGAACGCATCTTCGCTTCTGTCTCCCAAGTAGCGTTGCTTTCATCATCTTCCCATTGCACTTTGACTAGTTGAACCTCTCTGTTTCTCAACTTCCTAATCTCTGACCCAAGGATGCGAGTAGGAGCTCGTCGAATCGTCGCATCACGCTCTACCTCCACTTCTCTAAGCAAGCTCGGCTCTACCACCTCTGCGGTCTCATGTAGGCACTTCCTCAAATGTGACACATGGAATACATCATGTACTCCACTAAGTCTCTCGGGCAAATCCACTCTATATGCCATCTGTCCAATCCTTTCCTTAGTAGGAAACGGTCCTACAAACCTTGGTGCTAACTTCCCAACGGACCCAAAGCGAACAACATTCCGTAACGGAGATACTTTGACAAAGACCATGTCCCCAACATTAAATTCAAGATCCGTCCTCCTCTTATCCGCGTAAGATTTCTGTCTGTCCTGCGTCGCTTTCATCCTTCTTCTAGTCAAATCAATCTTTTCCGAAGTTTCTCTTACCATTTCAGGCCCAAGCAAGATCTTATCCGTAGATTCCCACCAACATGTAGGTGATCGACAAGGCCTTCCATAAAGAGCTTCAAAAGGAGCCATACCAATACTAGACTGAAAGCTGTTATTATACGCGAACTCCACCAATGGAAGATGCTCTTCCCATGTACCTCCAAAATCTAAGATACATAGCCTCAAAAGGTCTTCTAGAACACGATTCACCCTCTCGGTCTGGCCGTCCGTCTGAGGATGATATGCGGTGCTCAAACACAACTGAGTCCCTACCGCCTCTTGCAAACTCTTCCAAAACTCGCTAGTGAAGATAGGATCTCGATCGCTCACTATGCTAGAAGGTACACCATGCAACCGAACTATCTCTCGAAGGTAAACTGAAGCTAGCCATGGAGCAGTCCTCTTACTCTTCACGCGTATGAAATGGGCGCTCTTGGTAAGTCTGTCCACCACAACCCAAATTCCCGTATTACCCTTCCTTGATCTCGGTAACCCATCAACAATGTCCATCGAGACGCTATCCCATTTCCATTGCGAAACCTCCAATGGGTGAAGCAGCCCACTGGCTTTCTTTTGCTCCGCTTTCACTTGTTTGCACACCAAGCATCTAGCGACATACTCGGCCACATCTTTCTTCATAGCGGGCCAAAAGAAAACTCGCTTCATGTCTTGGTACATTTTGTCCCCACCGGGATGAATGGTCATCTTTGAACGATGTGAATCGTCGGGAACAGCCTTCTTCAAACCCTCGTCTTGCAGTACACAAAGTCTACCGTCTCTACGCAACCACCCCTTACCATCTAGGGTGTACCTACTCAAATGGCTGGACGACTCCCCTCTTATGAGCTTCTCTACCAACTCAACCAACTGTGGGTCGTCCCGCTGTGCTTCACCAATCCGTCCCAAAAGAGTAGGTCTAACTTCTAAGGATGCTAGCAAACCGGGTACAAAGTCAACGGAGGGTCTGAAGTCAAACATCGAGATAAATTCCAAGCTTCGTCGTTCAACGAACAATGGACTCAAAGACAACCTTTTTCTGCTTAAGGCGTCCGCCACCACGTTACCCTTGCCAGGGGTATATGCTATCTCGAAATCATAGGATGCTAAGAACTCCATCCACCTTTGCTGTCTTAAGTTCAAATCCTTCTGAGAAAATAAGTACTTCAATGATTTGTGGTCAGTGAACAATTCGAACCTCTCGCCAAGAAGATAATGGAGCCAAGACTTAAGCGCAAAAACAATAGCGGCCAACTCTAGGTCATGTGTAGGGTAATTTTTCTCATGCGCTCTGAACTGCCTTCCCCCATAGGCTATTACCCTTCCCTCTTGCATTAAGACTGCGCCTAGTCCTGTCCCACAAGCATCGGTGTAAACAACAAATGGCTTGCTCCCATCTGGCAACACTAAGACTGGAGCTGTGGTTAAAGCTCTCTTTAACCGTTGGAACGCATCATCACAATCTACGTCCCATGTGAAGACTAGATTCTTCTTTGTCAAGCGAGTTAATGGGGCTGATATCTTCGCGAAGTCCTTGATAAACTTCCTATAGTAGCCAGCCAACCCCAAGAAACTCCTCACCTCGGTAGCATTCTTCAGAACCTTCCAATCTTGGATGGACACTACCTTCGCGGGATCCACAGCTATCCCTTCTTTGGAGACCACGTGCCCCAAAAACCGCACTTCCTTCCTCCAAAAGTGACATTTAGAGAATTTAGCCTTAAGGCTATGCGCTCGAAGAGTCTCTAACACTTCCCTAAGATGTAGGGCTTGCTCTTCTTCACTCTTAGAAAAGACTAAGATGTCATCCACAAAGACCACCACGAACTTATTAAGGTACTCCCTGAACACCCTACTCATCAAATCAACAAAGTATGCGGGGGCGTTCGTCAAACCAAATGGCATCACAAGCCACTCATAGAAACCATCCGGAGTCCTAAAGGCAGTCTTGTCTATGCTATCCTCAGCCACTCTCAACTGATGAAACCCCATGGCTAAGTCCAACTGCGAAAACACTGAGGCGCCAACCAACTGATCAAAGAGATCGTCAATCCTCGGCAATGGGTGTCTATTCTTCTTTGTGAGCTTGTTGAGTTCTCTATAGTCTACACAAAGTCTGAGGGACCCATCCGCCTTCGTGGCAAAAACTACTGGAGCACCCCACTCCGATATACTTCGTCTTATGAACCCCTTCTCAAGAAACTCCCCTACTTGCTTATGGAGTTCCCTCCTCTCACGAGGAGCCATGTGGCGCACCGGCAAAGATACCGGTTTAGCATTGTCTACCACATATATTCGGAAGTCAATCTCCCGCTTCGGAGGTAAGCCCTTCACCTCCTCAAACACATCCGAGTATTCCCGGACCACTCTAACAGATCGCAAACTCTCGACCGAAGCTTCAAGCGATTCAAGATAACTTAGCATAACAGAATCCATGGGATTACAAGAGATCTCGAGAGTGTTACCCAAGCGGGTCATGAGCCTAACAACTTTCCTTTCGCAATCAAGAACGGCACCATTACTGGATAACCAGTCCATGCCCAAAATTAACCCATAGCCCGTGAAGCCCAAAACAAAAGCATCACATCTAAACTCAACGCTAAGTATAGAAATCTTCAAACCCAAACATATCATGGACAAATAAGTGGAGCCCCCAATTGGGTTTGAAACAACCAAGGGATCATCTACTAGACTGGTGTCTAAGTGCAGTGACTCAACTAATGATGATGAGATAAACGAATGCGATGCGCCAGAGTCAAACAAAGTACGGACAGGATGATCAAACAGAAAAACCAGACTTTCAACGGAAATAGTTCTACCTCTTTCCTGAATTGGTGGAACCGCGAGAGCCTGAACTTGCCCCCTTGCCAGACCTGGTGCCATAAGAGCTTGCACCTGTCCTCCTGAGGTAGATCCCGTCCTCTGCCCCTTCTTAGGGCAGTCCTTCACTAGATGCCCTGCTTCGCCACAGTGGAAGCAGTCAGTCTTCTTCTTCTTCCGACAATCTTTGCTTAGGTGGCCTGGTGTCCCACAATTGAAGCACTTCTTCTTTCCCTTGCCACCGTTGCCTTTCCCACCCTTGTTTTGCTGTTGCTGTTGAGGTCTCTTCTGATCTCCTTTCTTCTCGGGTGCCTTATTAACATTGGGACCCTTTTCTTCCTCATGCATGAGTGCCATGTCTACTAGCTTCTCAAAGGTGACCCCCATAGGGATGTGAGTCATAGCCAATCCATGCATCGGTTCATTCAAGCCTTTAACGAACCTCAAAGCCTTCTTCTCCGGTGTATTCACCATGTCTATGCCAAACCTTGCCAATTGATTAAACTTGTTGACATATTCCTTCACTGATAGGTTTCCTTGCTTTAGAGTCAAGAACCTTTCCATATACAGGTTTTCTTCTGCCCTTGAGAGAAATTTTGCCACAAACCTTTGCCTGAAATCCGCCCAAGAGTCAACAGGGCGCTCTCCATTAGTGACCTCCCACCAGAACGAGGCCTCTCCCTTCATTAACCAAGCAGCTAACTTGACTTTCTTTCCTTCTTCCATCTCAAAGATATCTATCAACTCTTCCACCTCCTTAAGCCAATCCCTAGCTTCCACAAAAGTTTCTGATCCCTGAAAAGGTTTCCCTCCCATAGCCTTAAATTCCTTGCAAGTCTTAGCAAAAGTATCCGCGCGAGGAGGAGGAGGAAGATCGGGTGCAACTGGTAGTGGAGGAACATCTGCTGGACCCGCAGTGGCGGCCCTAGCCTCCATCAACCTCCTATACCATACTGGTATCGCTACACCCTCCGGAAAGTTAAGATCTTCAGCCATGCTGAAACGAAAGAGGAAAGATTCAAAACGGAGAATTCGAAAGATAAAGATATGGCTAATGGGGATTATGCTTTTCTTTCAAAAACTTTTCTCTTAAAAGACATGTTTTTGAAAATACTCCTTCAAAAATGTTCTTAGAAAAATAGTTTTTCTAAAAAAATTATCTGTTCTGATAACCTTCAGCTCTGATACCACTTGTAACACCCCACACCCGCTACGGAAACTCACTAAGGGAATGCCATAGCATCGGTGGAGTATTTTAAGTGAATATAGAACAGAAAAATTACAACAAGACAGATATAAATAATACTTGAAAATTTAAAACATCATTTCATTGCAGCAGAAGATAAACATGTCTGGTTACAATACCAAAACCAACTAGAGTCAAGTACAAAATATCCATCCTGATAAAAACATAAGTACATAATACCACTACATAACTAATAGCCATAATAGAAAAGATAGCCGAGCTTTACTTCAAGAGTCCAAGCTCCAAGATAGATAAAGCAGTCTGAATCAAACTCCACTAGAACTAGGCCAAACCTGAGGACCTGAGTGGGGAAAAAGATAAAAACAACGGGGTCAGACATAAGTCTGAGTGAGCCCTATAACTTTAACAATACAATCATTAAAGTAATTAGGGTATGATATAAACTTGGTACGGTGACGACTGGGGATAAATGACTACACTAAGCAGCCAACTAGACATAGGAAGAACTAAGGTATCGATAAAGACGCATCTACCCACCCAAGGGTAATTACTACACTGCACCACACCAGTCATTCCTACTTAAAGGTTGATCCCACCCATGGACTTAGAAAATATAACTAGTAGTTTCGTGTACCCCTAGCTGACCACATAGGTGCCATCTGCCCCTATCTCCACTAGGTGTACCCACTACTCCCCAAGCGATCGGCTCCCTAACGTAGATACCCGTGCCGGCCCCACAGTGGGGTGTATCACTCCCCAAAGTGGCAACCAGATACAACTTAAGAGTGCACGGCTTATACCTACACGATGCAACAACGTCTTACCTACCAGCCCGGGCCCACACACGCATATGAAACCCGTTGGACTTGCGTTGCCACCGCTAACCCGTTTTTGGCCTCTTATAGTCAAGCCCAGTATGCGTGTCCCGTCCTCGACTTGGGTCGAGCCCATAAAGATACGTTTTGGGTTACTGGTTGAAATGGGCCCCCACAAGCTACCCACCTAAGCTTTCCCCTTTTTCTAGTGCATCCCACTTAACCCTTTAATCATGTTTAATTACATGTTTCCACTTGGTTAAGTATTCTAATCGTATTTTCTATTGCCACCCAAGACAACCCACTAGATTTCCACATGCCACCCAAGGCACTTACTTGATTTCCACATGCCACCCAAGGCACCCACTTAACCCCTCATGCCCCACTACATGCTTATCTGGTTAAGTGTTTCTTAATTGATTAAGACCGTAATCTTTGAAAAGACCTCTCCCATTAGACTATCTTGTATGGCAGCTGGATTTGCCGGTCGGGTCCGGGCAGCCTTACGCCATAACCAAGTCTAACCTCGTGTCTTTACACTTGTCACGTATTTAGTTTATGCCTAAGACCTCTCACATTGGGCCAATCGTTTGTAGCCGCTGGATTTGCCGGTCGGGTCCGGGCAGTCTTATGCTACAAAAGGGTCCAACCTCGTGTCTTAGTCGATTAATTACACCTAATTAATCACCCCCATATTTTGAATTAATTTTCCCTAATTAATTCCAATTTAATGATGTACATAATTGACTCAATTATGTCCATCCACTCATGGTATGCAACATCATACCAATTTCACCACAATTTTGTTAACATGAATATTAACCCCATCGTTCCCCACGTAACACGCTAACATGACATACTTAAAAGGGAAGATTCATCACAAATACAATGGGTTCTACTTTGCATAACATTAGCATCAACATGGGTTTTAAAGGTGTCAACTTGCATATATGACCATGGCATCAAACCCAACTAGCATAAATAATCAACCCAAACTTGCATGAATCACATATGTCATAAAGAGGGTAACTTGCATAGATGTTCATGTCATAGACCTATCATAAAGGGATAAACTTGCATACATGTCATAGGTCTAAAAAGGGATGAACTTGCATATGTTACTCATATCATGAAAAGGGGTAAACATGCATATGTATGCATGACATACAAAGGGGTAAACTTGCATATGTATGCATATCATACAAAGGTGTAAACTTGCACATGTTACTTGCATATAATCAAACACCAAACTTGCATAACATGTCATATATGAACTTGCATATAATCAAACACCAAACTTGCATAACATGTCATATATGAACTTGCATATAATCAAACACCAAACTTGCATAACATGTCATATATGAACTTGCATATAATCAAACACCAAACTTGCATAACATGGTGTCATAATGGATCAATGTTTATCATAGTGATTTGCATAACTAGCATCATGAACACATAGCATAAAACTTGCGTAACTAGCATCATGAACATATAGCATAAAACTTGCATAACTAGCATCATGAACACATAGCATATGATAACATAACTTGCATTGATCCACATACATAACCATAACCTCATTATATCCTATCATAATTAGTTTAGCAATTGCTTGCTAAAGACATAGAAACTCACAACTTGTTGATTAGCACTTCTATGAAGAAGATTAAGTTGCTAGAGTTGATTAGAAGTTGATTTGAGAAGCTATCTTCCTCTTTAATTTGTTGGTGGCTCCTTATAGTTGCATTTTGACGGCATAACGACGTTGTCTCCAATTTTAGTATGAATTAGGGTAGTCTTAGGGTGTATTTATAGATTAGTTAAGTGTTTTAGGCCATTAGATTAACCCTAAATCAGATTAGAGCCGTCAGATCTCGTCACTAGCCACCAAAACACAACCCAAATCCCAAATCAGTGCACCCAGGTCACCTGGGCTCGACCAGGGAGGTCGACCCCCAGGTCGACACTAGGGTCGACACCCATGTCGACCTGGTGGGCAGGTCAACTCCCAGGTCGACCTGGTCTGGGAGGGAATTTTCCCGCCTAGCCCATATTCTGTATTTTTGAAATCTGTTTCGTTTTCTGATTTTTCGTGAAACTTCTAAAGGCCATATCTCAGTCATACGGACTCCGATCCACGAAATTTCGGACTCTATTTCGCGTATTTTTCCGAGGCGAACGCAACCGCGAAACCCGTTTCCCTTAATTCTCACGTCTGAGATTAATTATTCATTAATTTATGAACATCACTTTTGTTAGAAATACGGGGTGTTACAGTTTTTGTATATATAAATCATATGAAAAAATGTACCAAAAATGAGATTTTACATATCTATTATATTATATGAAAGCACAATCTTCCTTCGAAGACCTTTCAGATCCAGATTCTCCAGAAAAATCATAGATCGACACGTGTATAGTGTTTCAATCCTCACCATTCAGTACAATAACCGTCCAACTATTCAGCGACCGCTCATACCTTTTAAATTGAATTATGCCATACCTCCGAACATACCACATCCGCCGCCCTATGTCTATTTTCTTCGAATTAGACCTGGTACATACGTCAGATTGAAAAACGTTTCATTCCTCACTCTTGAACCCTCTTCCACAGCCGCCATTATCGAAGCAGCAGAATTCTCAGGATTCGAGCGGCCATTCTACGCAGCTCACACGTGATTCAGAAACGACCAAGATATCGACTTCAGGTAAGTACTTACGTTAATCCAAGCCGTAATTTTTTTGATTCAGTTGAACCTCTGATCTGAAAATGGTTGACCGACCGACGTATTTACCCTAGAAGGCTAGAATATCGTTATCCTGGACGGCTACACTTCTGCCCTAAATTATGTACCCGTGGTTGTCAACAATCGAATACTTTTTATTTAGTTCGAACTGACCGTATATGCTGCTAAGCCTTAGCTCGTGCAGCTGCGTTCGTTTACAATCGACCTTCGAATTTTTACTCGGCTACCAACGGCCGTTTACTTCCTGTGCAAAATATTTCCTGTTATTTTCCTGGTGCAGTTAAATTGCAAAATTACTATGAAGTGGAGTAGTGTAATGATTATCAGTACTGTCATGTTTGTTATGGATACAAAAGTATCCATGCTACTGGATTTGGTTTCAAAATAAACTAGTGCGCCCTTTGCTGATTATAAGCTACACCTTAACTTCCTGAATCCAATAGTAGGTATACTTATCCATTTAGAATTAGGCAATACGTACATCAAATAAAATTAGTTCAGAATCTTTCAAAGTATAGGACATGTTGAAATTCAAGCTGTAAAAAAGTTTTGCAACATAGACGTAAATTTAAGCACCACAAACCGATTTCAGATACTCAAAACGGATACTGGAAACCGACAATGACAGCAAATAGGTTGATCCTCACTGAAGGAAAACTGAATTTATATAAATTGACACTGAAAATGTCGGGTGTTCCAAGTAATTATCTTCGCATAATGCAAAATATACCATAGCTCCAAACCAAAGATCAATATACATCTCCTGATTGTCTACGTTGCATTACATGTAACATAAATTTATTTGACAAAATAACCAGTGTAATGATTAGTAATGCTGATGGTTGTATCAACAATGGCTACATGCGCTATTCAGTTCAGCAATTATAGCAACTCTCAAGCATACAGTCACATAAATTAATAAATAAACTGTTAATCACTATTTGCTTTAACAGTAGAAATACGCTTCTACTTAGCACTATTAGAAATACAATTTTCAACCTCATATAATATAGTAAGACATCCAAAATATACAGATATGAAAAATATTGCAATTTAACTAATATATAAACTTCTGTCTAATTCATTAATCTTCTTACTCACATGTAATGTTAATGTTTATTTTGGAAACTTGCGGTAACAATTTTCATACGACTGGTATAATTTATTTAATAGTGTTCGAACATTTTTATGATTTTTTTCCCACTATGACTAAATTTGATAAGAAATCAAAACGATAACCAATGCTTTTTTTCCTTTCCCTTTAATTCCTTTCTTGAACAATAAAACAATTCTAAAGGCTTAAGTGTTGTAAGTAATGGTATTAAGAAATGTGTATGTAATGTTCAATCACTGATGTCTTTTCTTACAGTTCTGCATGACTTCATGGCTTCATTTTCATATAATTTTATGTTTGTTTTTCACCAAATTTCCATAACCGTAATTTATTTGATCTCATTTTTACTTGACTTTACAAGAAGTATATTTTAAGAATGGTTATTCGCAAATCATGTTTCTTTTTCTTAGTCAATGTTACTACTTTTAATTTCTTTCTCCTCAATCACCTTCTTCGAAATGTGTTTTAATATTTGGCTTTTCTAGCGATTAATGTAAACTTATATACACACACACACACACGCACTATTTTCTGCTATTATTCAACCTCTCAGTCCGTTGGTGATGATCCTTTTATCCCTCTCAAGTTATCATTTTTCTCAAATCTTTCATGCCACCAATCTTTCATTTTAAAGGTCTGCTATTATTCTATAAAAATGAGAGCAAGATCCTTTTTTTACAAGCATCAACCATGATGCCAGCTCATGTCGTCTAAATTATTCATGATTGCAACCTTTAATTGTGTTTTACTAAAAAATGCATGCTTTTTTATTGTACTGTTTATGAAATAGTATTAGCTTCATGAAACGAATCGTTATTGAAAATGTGTTTGACGCTCAATATGAATGTGGATACCCATGAGACTACACACTCTAATTTATAATATGAGATTGTAAAGGTAATTTATTTTATAAATTAATGATTAAAATGCTTGATATATTAATTAATTTTAAATAACGTATAACCTTGATGATACTTTTATTTGGACGAGGCTATTATGATTAAAGTCAATTTTTGACCTACAATAAACGATCACCTTTGATTTATTGTAGGAAATCTTCGAAAATACAATGAATATTGTGAAATCTTACATTGAGATAATTTAGTTCACTTCGTAAACTTGCAATTAATTTTTTTGTACCGTTATCCTACCTTTTGATTATTATTTTTAATTGTGCATTTTGAGCATTTGATTAGGTGCCAGGTTTATTCCCTTTTCACAATGCTGCCAGCTTTTGTTAGCATTTATAGTTGATATGAATTTAGCAAATATAATAATGAGAATAATGATATTCGATCAATTTAATCTACGAGATGGTTTCGGCTTATATTTTATGTCAATGTATATTTTTGTACTGTAATCAAGTTAACAATCTTTTTTACTATCACTCTTTGTGTGTCGTCCATAATTATGTTCCCAATACAAGCAAAGGAAGTTGTAGTAAGGCAGTGTATCCAACCATCTTCCTCTCTTCACGTAGTTTATTTATTCAGCTGGTATTTGTTTGCTTTCGATTACTGATTTGACTTTTATGACTAGGAACATTTATTGTTATCATGCTCTTTAAACTTATATTTTTGTTGCAATTAGGTTGTTGCTAAATGGTGGTCCTAAGAGTTAAGATAATGGAAATATGATGGTAGCGATAGCAATCGCTTCATCATCATGAATGTATGTGTATTACAGTTTCACATTAGGACTTTCATTTTGCCCATACATCACTGATACTAAATAGAGAAACATAATTTACAAGCATTAGTACAATGTATGTGATGATCCTTTTATCCCTCTCAAGTTATCATTTTTCTCACGTCTTTCATGCCACCAATCTTTCATTGTAAAGGTCTGCAATTATTTTATAAAAATGAGAGCAAGATCATTTTTAATTTTATTTTACAAGCATCAACCATGATGCCAGCTCATGTCGTCCAAATTATTCATGATTGCAACCTTTAATTGTGTTTTACTACAAAATGCATGCTTTTTTATTGTACTGTTTATGAAACAGTATTAGCTTCATGAAACGAATCGTTATTGAAAATGTGTTTGACGCTCAATATGGATGTGGACACCCATGAGACTACACACTCTAATTTGTAATATGAGATTGTAAAGGTAATTTATTTTATAAATTAACGATCAAAATGGTTGATATATTAATTAATTTTAAATAACGTACAACCTTGATGACACTTTTAGTTGGACGATGCTATTATGATTAAAGTCAATTTTCGACCTACAATAAACGATCACCTTTGATTTATTGTAGGAAATCTTTGAAAATACAATGAATATTGTAAAATCTTACATTGAGATAATTTAGTTCACTTCGTAAATTTGCAATTAATTTTTTTGTATCGTTATCCTACCTTTTAATTATTATTTTTATATTATGCATTTTGAGCATTAGATTAGGCGCCAAGTTTATTCCCTTTTCACAATGTTGCCAGCTTTTGTTAGCATTTATAGTTGATATGAATTTAGCAAATATAATAATGAGAATAATGATATTCGATTAATTTAATCTACGAGATGGTTCCGGTTTATAATTTTTGTCAATGTATATTTTTGTACTGTAATCAAGTTAACAATCTTTTTTCTATCACTCTTTGTGTGTCGTCCATCATTATGTTCCCAAGACAAGCAAAGGAAGTTGTTGTTAGGCAGTGTATCCAACCATCTTCTTCTCTTCGTGTAGTTTATTTATTCAGCTGATATTTGTTTGCTTTCGATTACAGATTTGACTTTTATGACTAGGAACATTTATTGTTATCATGCTCTTTAAACTGATATTTTTTTTGTAATTAGGTTGCTATTAACTGGTGGTCCTAAGAGTTAAGATAATGGAAATATGATGGCAGCGATAGCAATTTCTTCGTCATAATGAATGTATGTGTATTACAGTTTCACGTTAGGACTATCATTTTGACCATACATCACTAATACTAAAAAGAGCAACATAATTTACAAGCATTAGTACAATGTATGTGATGATCTTTTTATCCCTCTCAAGTTATCATTTTTCTCAAATCTTTCATGCCACTAATCTTTCATTGTAAAGGTCTGCTATTATTCTATAAAAATGATAGCAAGATCTTTTTTTTACAAGCATCAACCATGATGCCAGCTCATGTCGTCCAAATTATTCATGATTGCAACCTTTAATTGTGTTTTACTACAAAATGCATGCTTTTTTATTGTACTGTTTATGAAATAGTATTAGCTTCATGAAACGAATCGTTATTGAAAATGTGTTTGACGCTCAATATGGATGTGGACAACCATGAGACTACACACTCTAATTTATAATATGAGATTGTAAAGGTAATTTATTTTATAAATTAACGATCAAAATGCTTGATATATTAATTAATTTTAAATAACGTACAACCTTGATGACACTTTTATTTGGACGATGCTATTATGATTAAAGTCAAATTTTGACCTACAATAAACGATCCCCTTTGATTTATTGTAGTAAATCTTCGAAAATACAATGAATATTGTAAAATCTTACATTGAGATAATTTAGTTCACTTTGTAAACTTGCAATTAATTTTTTTGTACCGTTATCCTACCTTTTAATTATTATTTTTAACTATGCATTTTGAGCATTTGAGTAGGTGCCAGGTTTATTCCCTTTTCACAATGCTACCAGCTTTTGTTAGCATTTATAGTTGACATGAATTTAGCAAATATAATAATGAGAATAATGATATTCGATCAATTTAATCTACGAGAAGGTTCCGTCTTATATTTTATGTCAATGTATATTTTTGTACTGTAATCAAGTTAACAATCTTTTTTTCTATCACTCTTTGCGTGCCGTCCGTCATTATGTTCCCAAGACAAGCAAAGGAAGTTGTAGTTAGGCAGTGTATCCAACCATCTTCCTTTCTTCACGTAGTTTATTTATTTAGCTGGTATTTGTTTGCTTTCGATTACTGATTTGACTTTGATGACTAGGAACATTTATTGTTATCACGCTCTTTAAACTGATATTTTTGTTGCAATTGGGTTGCTGCTAACTGGTGGTCCTAAGAGTTAAGATAATGGAAATATGACGGCAGCGATAACAATGGCTTCATCATCATGAATGTATGTGTATTACAGTTTAACATGAGGACTTTCATTTTGACCATACATCACTGATACTAAAAAGAGCAACATAATTTACAATATGAATGAGTTTTCATGTAATCAAGGATGAGTAGTTGTTAGATGAATTTTCATTATTATTAATAATAATCAGGTTCTATTTCTACAGCACAGTCATTAAAAATATTTATTCCCTGAACTCTTAAAAAAAATAACCTTTGTTGTGCATGTATTCAGTTTTCCTATGATTACTCTACTTTTTTTTGTAACTATTAATTGATTACTGATCTGCAGTATATTTTCCTTGATAATAGCTACAATTACCACCATCTTTCCATATATGAATGATACACATTAATCGAATCATGAAGTTTTGTAATACATAGATAAGTATTGAAGATGTTGATTTTTTTTCCTCCTTGAATATTGAAAGAATTTTTGCTTAACATGGCCATCCTGGCTATTAAATTCAGTTCTATTTCCATTAAGCTAATGTGACAATCATCTGCTAACACCTAAAAAAATACTCGATATTCGCACACTATACTGTTAGTGCCACAGGCAGATGAAGTCATATAAACTCTAAGAACACAACTAGGATTTCTGTAATGAAACTATCACCGCATAAATAACAAACGACTTTGTTTTGCCTTTTAAGGTTTTCGGTTTATCATTATGATAAATGTTGCAAAATTATCAAATTGCATTTGGGCTAATTTAGCAATCATGTTTTATTCATGTGGTTTTTTATACACCATGTGTAGTGTAACGACCTAGCATTTTGACCACTTCAAGTCGATAATTAAACCAACTCGAATCGTTCAAAATAATAAATTGTTATTGCTTATGAAGTTAAAATATAATCACCACAGAATCACAGACACAGAGTATATCACAGCGGAAGTAAAATTTATACAACAAGATTTAAAAATTTACATATCAGAATACAGAAGTGAATACAGATATAGCGGAAGACTTAATGCAGAATCATACTGATATATGAATACACTGACAGGAGTGCGGGTAACTGCATAACAATAGATGGATGACTGGATCTCCAACAAATCTCAGGCTCTAACAGATATATCTCCAGGCTGAAATACTCGGTCTGACCCGGGCATTTTGCAAGAAATAAAACAAACAAAATACACGAGTCAGGACTAACAGTCTTATATAAGTGAATTAACTCAAATGAAGTGTTCACTAAAATGTACAGTAACTTAAAGGATGTTTAGGATTCCCATCCTCTAAGGATCCGTGGAAATAATATCTATATAATAATAAACTATTATTATAATGTCTATTCAGTAAAGTAAACGTAATGAAAATAGCGTAAGAGGGATTACATTTTTACCCTTACACCGTTATAATACCGTAGTCTATACAGTACCGTAAACCCAACCTAACACGGATGGCATCAGAGGGCACTCCATAGGTACGATACAAATCAAAATCGTAGGGGCTCGATAAGTATAAATATGACAAGGCACTCGAGGCAATACCCAAGGTAGGATTCTACCAATTGCACTCCCGGACCGGTGGTAACGCATAACAGCCACTACCGCCCACCTCGGAATACACTCCCAAAATCAAAAAAGGACACCAAATCATCAACATAGTCATAGAAATGGTATCGAAGAAGTGCTTCCGATCAAAGGTGCTACCTCAATTAGTCACGGTATAGCTCCTGTTTTAGTCATTTCAATTATGACCCGAAGGTCAAGGCCATTTCGTTATCGTTCGCCTTCTTCAATCCAGTAATCACCTCCAAGTCATCATGTTTCGTTCTGAATAATTCATCACATACACAGTTGTTAAAGTGGTATCGGCACTGACAGAGAGTATGCCACTTACCGACTCCGGTCTCTTTAACAACTGAACGCTTACATTTTCCCAAACCGTGGCCATTAGATTTGAATTCATATTTCGAGTACCACAAATCAATTTTTTTCAAATATTGCCCCAAAATCAATTCCTCTATTAGTTGGTTCGATTAAGGTTGCAAATCTACTATTCAAAATTCCTTTCTCAACCATTGCTTTCAAAATTTCAACTTCCTCGAAATATCGCTATTGCTCGAATTTCTTTATTTCACCCTTTGGATTACTAGACTGGATTGGACATAGCTTTTATTAGGATTATAAAATAATTTTAGAAAAACTAAGTTTTGAAAAACAGTATAGGTATATTTAATTTGAAATATGTATATGCATATATATATATATACATATGTAGTAGAAAACTATTATAAAGTGTATATAGCTAAAGTAATCAAATTTATTTTATAAAAGAATACTTACAAAAAATCAAGTAATGCGGAAAAATTGCCTTTATAAAATTTATCGTACTATTTAAAGTATTAATCCAATCCAACCTAAATCCAAGTTTCACAATTCTTTTCTCATCAAAATTTCACCTTTAGGTCAAATTCCCTTTTTGTTTAGTTCAAATTCAATGCTTCACGATTAACGATTTCCAAATCATTGTTTGCCTTGGATTTTACATATCCATTTTTTTTAATAAACCCCAAACAACTTTAACATTAGTTGTAAATCAAAATATGATCCATTAAATTCTAATTTTTTAACTAAACCCGTATTCACCATGATTTAGATAATCAAATTCTTTCATACTTGAACTTGAACACTTTCATTCCGACAAAATTCGTCTTACATTCACGTGGCGAAAATTCATTTGACAAATCATATATTAAAATAAGCTTTGAAACATTTCCCAAGTCTTTGCAAATCTTTACATTAAAATTATTCCATTCAAAATTTATCATATCATAAACATAAAGTTATGAAAAATTCATCTAGATATATAAAAGTTTAAGTGTTAACTTGAAACCCTCTTTACAACTTATTTTCATACAAATTTGGATCCCTTAATAAACATTCAAGAAAAATTTGCACAAAACTTCTTTTAACTTTCTTTATGATATATAGAAAATTTCCTTAAAACTTCAACTTGCCAGAATCGATAAATTATTTAAAATAATTTTTTTGACCACAGTGTCCGTATAAAATTTTCTATCCTATGGTCAAGTGATACGGATATTTATCATTTCAATCCATTCTTTAAAATATTCGAATCCCGGGTATGTATCATTTCAACCCGCATCCCAACTCGATTTGAATACGCAAGGGGTTCGGGTATGTATCATTTCAACCCGTAATGTTTTTTTTTTCTAATCTAAGGGGGGAACTTGCATGATGATAAAATAACATAGCATATCAAATATACATCCATATTGTGTCATATGAAAGAACGTTGTGTGTCGCAGTGCACAATCACGAAGCAAACATTTCTAGAGCAACTAACATTTCATTCAACATTTCAATCTTTAATTCACTTAATAAAAATATTAGTCTGTGAGTGAGTAGAAACTCTCCTTTTGAGGCCCGAAGGTGAAAATGAGACCGACACAGGACTAAAGAGAACTTGATATCCAATATGACGAATCCACATCCAAATCCATTTACGTACACATATGTATATGCATGTATACATGTACATAAATAACATCGAACATTTCCAAACCCGTTCATACTTGACAAAATCTCAACTACAATTCCTAGACAGCGATGATTTCTCGAATTAACACAACTGGAAATATACGTATAAAATATATGGTTTTATTTATATATATAAAAGAGAAAAATGTACCAAATGGTGTCCCAAATGAGGCAAGCCTGCTATCCCAACGAGTTGACAAAGATTCAAAAACCTTCGACTCAAATACTAGTGCCATCGACATCCTGCTGACCTCGGTTCATCATATCGATGGCAGCAACCTTCACACCGGCCTTCCATCAAACACTTAAAGTGCTAAATGTAAACGTTAATGGATAGTTAGGTTTAGCGAATGCTAGACTTAAGCATAGGAGATGAGGTGCTCGAAAATGATGCCAAAGAGGAGAAGAGAAGGCACACAATTCATCGGAGGTGGATTAAGGAGGTAATGGGTCCTGCTGTTGAAATGTTACTCGGTTAGGCTCGATTTGCAAAACGCAGAAAAAGGGAAAATTGGATTACACAGATCTCGATGTAGGAGGGTCGGAGTCGCGCCAGTTCATCAACATCGGCTGAGCCAAGGTGGCCGCTGCTCGCGATTGTTGCCAGGGTGCGCGCGTAAAATGAAGGGAAAGTCGATGTTGGTTATTGACACCCAATTCAAACCGAAGACGAAGGAGGCGATGTCGGTCTTGGAGGAGGAGATTTAGTGTATTTTTTCTTCTGAGATTTGAGATAGAAAAGGAAAAAGGAAGGAGACGTTTTCTAAAAGGAAGGGACGCGTGGTGATCCTTGGTAACTTTTCAACACACGTGGCGAATGAATTTACACCAACCGGGACAAGTGTAAAGTCTCCATATATATTTACACAAGTATAAATAAATTTTCTTACTTACTATTTTTATTTTCTTCTAACATCCAACGTAAAGGACGCGTGGAAGACCCAAGGACGGAAAGAGGTAACGTGTTAATACAAATGTTTTTAGTTCTGTTTATTTATTTAGAGATGAAAACATTTACCCAGGAAAATCGAAATACATGAACAAACGATGGGAAAAGATGCACCAACAAATATTAAATGTAAGTTATTATTTACAAATTTTTTTTTTCATGACAACATACAAGTTCAAGCGTTCAAATACATGTTCACAACGTAATTTCAAGATTTTAAGTTTCAAATTCGAACTTTAAATTATGAATGTTCACTTAAGACCTTAACTCTGTAAATAAATTTTATATTTAAATATGTCAAAATTACTGGTTCGTTATATTCTCCCCCACTTAGCACTTTTCGTCCTCGAAAAGGAACGTCGCCAAAATCTTACCTAACTTATCAAAAATTTCTAAGGCTATAACTCATTAGAAAGAATGTTAAGTTCTAGATTTTTTTTTAAGTTCAAAATTTTTCTAACACCCGAATTTACGAAAATTTCGGCAATACCTCCTTTGTACGGAGTGCCCGGAAAATTTTCAAATACAATATACATCTTATCTACACGATGATGCATCCCAATTTAGGGGAACCAAAACAAATCAACCCAAAAGCGACACATAATGCGAGATACGTACCTTTTATAGCGTTTTAAAGCGTAATTAGCTTATTTTATTAGCATTTTGGCACAAAGCAAGCTCCATAGCGAAGCGCGCCATTGTACCTACTAATAATCTCAACAACAAATGAGAATCATAGGAATATAATATTCATAACAATAGGCAACCTATAACATAAATAGCATTGCATACCAATTAGCAATGAAAAGGAAACAATACAATTGCAAAGTCAATTTTCTTTAGCTTTCCAGTACATAAGTTTTTCATCTTATCTCCATTCCATTCATTGTTATTCACATTGTTTACATTAAGCTTACTATTTTAAATAGTTATCATTCTAATTACAAAATCTATCGCCGATATCCATATTCAATCTAAAATTTTCTCCTCAACACTTGCAGCGGGCTTTGCTGCTGCGATTGCGGGCTATAGCAGCCCATCGCTGCTGCTGCAGGGCTGCAGCAGCCCCCTGGTGCTGTTGCGCAGCAGCAGTCCCACCCTTTTTTTTAGTTTTTTTTTCTCTAATGAGTTTGTTGCAGTTGCCGCAGCTGGTACTATCGGTGCAGCTGCTGGTGCTGGCAGTATGGCTAATATTTGGGGTTCAAATTGAAAAAAAAAAGAAGAATAAGGAACAAGAGGACCGTCATTGGTCTAGCCAACATGGACTGACTCCTTTTTTTTTAAGCCATGCAAATTTACAAAAAGGCAAGGTATACAAGCTAGCGATTTATGAGTAACTCATGAAACAACTTGTATAGTATGGGTCCGTCCTTTTACTAAAAGGTAGTAGGTTTTAAGGGAATAAAACATTAAATAATGACCTACGGAACAAATGCCTGAAGCATGCTACCAAAGGAACTCCAATCAAAGAGAGGAATCATTGAGTGGCTTAAGTACATTCGAATCAAGGCAGCAAAATAAAATATGCTAAATATCAAAGGTATGCATGAGCAGGTATAGACTGTATATGGGCGAAACTCGCTATATTCCAAACATTAATGCAAAGTAACTTCCCTTCTATATTTCATGCACCTTAAATTATTATGTAAAGCTAAAAAAATGGGTATTGAGTAACCTGATAAAGGTGAACAGCCTGTGAAAATGCCTTAAATGGTACCATAAAGACTGAATTACTTGCATGTATCAACACAAGAATGAGTGGCAGGTTACGAGTAGATATAAGGGACATACATAAGCTTATAGCAAGGTAACCATACAGTGGTACCGACATGCGCACATAAAAGGAAAGCAAGAAGTACAGGATTAAGCCCAAGTACGCATGCAGCCACTAAATCTATGGTTCTGATGGGACAAATTGTAGTGCAAATGGTGGAAATAGTGCCAATGGTGGAAATAGTGCCAGCAAACATACAAGAGTTTCCATTTAGTACTAGATTCATAAATAGGTTCAATTTGCCCAACTCCACTATGTGTCATGTCATAGATCACTTGATAGTTCCGACTACATACAGCCATTTTGATTTTTCCCAAGTGTGATTTTAAATCAGTAACAGTTAGATGAAAGCCTGATAATACCAAAATAATGGCATCATTCATGCCGCAGGTGGTTTTTTTTTTCCCCGACTTCCATTTGGCAAAGATTTTATTTCAAAACTCATTTTACTTAAGTTTATACCCAGATTAACTAAATTCATATCATCTTAAGTTTCAAACACACGTACTTACCGGTGATCAAAGTCAACTTATGTTACTCTTATAATTCAGTTAATTCCATAAGCTTAAGATACATACATCTGCACACAACACTAATTCAGATTTTATATTCATACAAGGAAAATTTAAGGATTCTATACACTTATCTAACTAACATTTCTTAAATTAAATTACCACCAAATACCCTTTTAGTATTACTATTTATCTTAATAATCTTTTACAAATTTTTCCTCAAATTGAAATAAGATTAAAAGTTATTAAATTATTACTTACATACTCACTAACAAAACCTTAACTATTTGAATTCTCAGAGTTTTTCTCTTCCCAAGTTCAAATCCGTGAATTTAATGAATTCATACATATGTCATTTGTTTATCTTTCCCCTTTTTAACATCATTGAAATTACAATCTATTTACCCTACTTTTGCAAATCCATTTTAATTCCATATGTCAAAATAGATTTTAATGTGGTCCTATATTCATACAGGTTAAATTTATGGTCTTCCGATTGCCCAACATCCAAACAATATAAATTTCTCATTCTTTCTTGAATAGGGTTTAAGTATTAATTTGACATCTCAACTTATACGTCTTCGTCACTTTCGAAACATGAAAATAATAACTGGTGATACTGCAGCAATCACCAGGATCATTTTCAAGAAACTTCAGTGTGAATCCATATTTATCTGGTATGCGAAGAATCTAATACATACGTTAGCTAGGCGTATGTCCTAAAATCTTCACGTACCCGATAATCAGTCTTTAATGGCAAATAGAATACCCAAGACTCATTCACATTTATTTTTATTTGCTTACTTGCAAATCATTTATTACATCATTGCTTCATCAAGATTTCACTCACTCGAATTTTTCTTCTTCTTCATGTCGACTCGTCTTAGCTTAGTTGACAAATCCCATTAACTTATTCGCAATAATCCTTTCATTAAATTTCATTCAAGTTATACTTACATACTTTATTTTATTTCGGGTTTGCGTCGTCATTTCCTTAAACCTTCGGATTCAAGATTCATTTCACCATGTAATGTATGATAATTTTATTAAGTCCACTTTAGTTTACGAGAATATTTCACTTAACTTCATCCAACCATTTATCAAATCGTTTCAAGTTTTTAGCGACGTTTCAACCGGAATTATAGTCGCCCAAAATAATTTATTTTCCAACATTTCAATTTTTTTTTTCAAGTTCTATTACTTAAATAGTTTATGAGTTCACCTATAGCATTAAAATTCAAATATATAATTCGTTTCTATGGGCTTTTCAATTTATTTGATACAACCAGGTGTTTAATACTCAGTCGTTATTTAAGTTTTATTTTCGTGCACCTTATTTATTTAGATTCGATTCCGGTTGGAATATAAGATGGGGCCGAACGAACAATGAACCAAACGGATGTATCAAGATAGATTGACTTAGGCTGGAGAATTCAAAATTCAAAAAGTGACAATTCCATATTTCCTAAGACAAGACAAAGCACGATCAAGTCTCAGATTTGGAGAATCTTGATTTAGGAAAGATCCGGCCGAGGGATGAGTTCAAAGGAACGAGATTTAAACAAGGATATTTTTATAAACAAGGCAAAAATTTCAAATTATTTATATATATATAATCCTTTAAAATCCCTTAAAATATTTAATTTTTTTTCTTTCAAAATACGCTCTCTCGGATATGATTCAAAGATGATTTCACTCATTCTAGAGGATTTCTACTCCATCTCTAATGAGTGTTTCAACCTCATAAGCTAAGCTTTGTTTAACCAAAGCTCTGATACCACTTATAACGACCTAGCATTTTGACTGCTTCAAGTCGATAATTAAACCAACTCGAATCGTTTAAACCAATAGATTGTTATTGCTTATGAAGTTAAAATATAACCACCACAGAATCACAGACACAGAACAGAGAGTATATCACAGCGGAAGTAAAATTTATACAACAAGATTTAAAAATTTACATATCAGAATATAGAAGTGAATACAGATATAGCGGAAGACTGAATGCAGAATCATACTGATATATGAATACACTGATAGGAGTGCGGGTAACTGCATAACAATAGATGGATGACTGGATCTCCAACAAATCTCAGGCTCTAACAGATATATCTCTAGGCTGAAATACTCGGTCTGACCCAGGCATTTCGCAAGAAATAAAACAAACAAAATACACGAATCAGGACTAACAGTCTTATATAAGTGAATTAACTCAAATGAAGTGTTCACTGAAATGTACAGTAACTTAAAGGATGTTTAGGATTCCCATCCTCTAAGGAACCGTGGAACTAATATCTATATAATAATCCTCTATTATTGTAATGTCTATTCAGTAAAGTAAACGTATTGAAAATAGCGTAAGCGGGATTACATTTTTACCCTTACACCGTTATAATACCGTAGTCTATACTGTACCGTAAACCCAACATAACACGGATGGCATCAGAGGGCACTCCATAGGTACGATAAAAATCAAAATCGTAGGGGCTCGATAAGGATAAATATGACAAGGCACTCGAGGCAATAACCAAGGTAGGATTCTACCAATTGCACTCCCGGACCGGTGGTAACGCATAGCAGCCACTACCGCCCACCTCGGAATACACTCCCAAAATCAAAAAAGGACACCCAAATCATCAACATAGTCATAGAAATGGTATCGATGAAGTGCTTCCGATCAAAGGTGCTACCTCAATTAGTCACGGTATAGCTCATGTTTTAGTCATTTCAATTATGACCCGAAGGTCAAGGCCATTTCGTTATCGTTCGCCTTCTTCAATCCAGTAATCACCTTCAAGTCATCATGATTCGTTCTGGATAATTCATCACATACACAGTTGTTAAAGTGGTATCGGCACTGACAGAGAGTATGCCACTTACCGACTCCGGTCTCTTTAACAATTGAACGCTTACATTTTCCCACACCGTGGCCATTAGATTTGAATTCATATTTCGAGTACCACAAATCAATTTTTTTCAAATATTGCCCCAAAATCAATTCCTCTATTAGTTGGTTCGATTAAGGTTGCAAATCTACTATTCAAAATTCCTTTGTCAACCATTGCTTTCAAAATTTCAACTTCCTCGAAATATCGCTATTGCTCGAATTTCTTTATTTCACCCTTTGGATTACTAGACTGGATTGGACATAGCTTTTATTAGGATTATAAAATAATTTTAGAAAAACTAAGTTTTGAAAAACAGTATAGGTATATTTAATTTGAAATATGTATATGCATATATATATATATATACATATGCAGTAGAAAACTATTATAAAGTGTATATAGCTAAAGTAATCAAATTTATTTTATAAAAGAATACTTACAAAAAATCAAGTAATGCGGAAAAATTGCCTTTATAAAATTTATCGTACTATTTAAAGTATTAATCCAATCCAACCTAAATCCAAGTTTCACAATTCTTTTCTCATCAAAATTTCACCTTTAGGTCAAATTCCCTTTTTGTTTAGTTCAAATTCAATGCTTCACGATTAACGATTTCCAAATCATTGTTTGCCTTGGATTTTACATATCCATTTTTTTTTAATAAACCCCAAACAACTTTAACATTAGTTGTAAATCAGAATATGATCCATTAAATTCTAATTTGTTAACTAAACCCGTATTCACCATGATTTAGATAATCAAATTCTTTCGTACTTGAACTTGAACACTTTCATTTCAACAAAATTCGTCTTACATTCACGTGGCGAAAATTCATTTGACAAATCATATATTAAAATAAGCTTTGAAACATTTCCCAAGTCTTTGCAAATCTTTACGTTAAAATTATTCCATTCAAAATTTATCATATCATAAACATAAAGTTATGAAAAATTCGTCTAGATATATAAAAGTTTAAGTGTTAACTTGAAACCCTTTTTACAACTTATTTTCATACAAATTTGGATCCCTAATAAACATTCAAGAAAAATTTGCACAAAACTTCTTTTAACTTTCTTTATGATATATAGAAAATTTCCTTAAAACTTCAACTTGCCAGAATCGATAAATTATTTAAAATAATTTTTTTGACCATAGTGTCCGTATAAAATTTTCTATCCTATGGTCAAGTGATACGGATATTTATCATTTCAATCCATTTTTTAAAATATTCGAATCCCGGGTATGTATCATTTCAACCCGCATCCCAACTCGATTCGAATACGCAAGGGGTTCGGGTATGTATCATTTCAACCCGTAATGTTTTTTTTTTCTAATCTAAGGGGGGAACTTGCATGATGATAAAATAACATAACATATCAAATATACATCCATATTGTGTCATTTGAAAGAACAGTGTGTGTCGCGGTGCACAATCACGAAGCAAACAATTCTAGAGCAACTAACATTTCAATCTTTAATTCACTTAATAAAAATATTAGTCTGTGAGTGAGTAGAAACTTACCTTTTGAGGCTCGAAGGTGAAAATGAGACCGACACAGGACTAAAGCGAACTTGATATCCAATATGACGAATCCACATCCAAATCCATTTATGTACACGTATGTATATGCATGTGTACATGTACATAAATAACATCGAACATTTCCAAACCCGTTCATACTTGACAAAATCTCAACTACAATTCCTAGACAGCGATGATTTCTCGAATTAACACAACTGGAAATATACGTATAAAATATATGGTTTTATTTATATAAATAAAAGAGAAAAATTACCAAATGGTGTCCCGAATGAGGCAAGCCTGCTATCCCACCGAGTTGACAAAGATTCAAAAACCTTCGACTCAAATACTAGTGCCATCGACATCCTGCTGACCTCGGTTCATCATATCGATGGCAGCAACCTTCACACCGGCCTTTCATCAAACACTTAAAGTGCTAAATGTAAACGTTAATAGATAGTTGGGTTTAGCGAATGCTAGACTTAAGCATAGGAGATGAGGTGCTCGGAAATGATGCCAAAGAGGAGAAGAGAAGGCACACAATTCATCGGAGGTGGGTTAAGGAGGTAATGGGTCCTGCTGTTGAAATGTTACTCGGTTAGGCTCGATTTGCAAAACGCAGAAAAAGGGAAAATTGGATTACACAGATCTCGATGTAGGAGGGTCGGAGTCGCGCCAGTTCATCAACATCGGCTGAGCAAAGGTGGCCGCTGCTCGCGATTGTTGCCAGGGTGCGCGCGTAAAATGAAGGGAAAGTCGATGTTGGTTATTGACACCCAATTCAAACCGAAGAGGAAGGAGGCGATATTGGTCTTGGAGGAGGAGATTCAGTGTATTTTTTCTTCTGAGATTTGAGATAGAAAAGGAAAAAGGAAGGAGACGTTTTCTAAAAGGAAGGGACGCGTGGTGATCCTTGGTAACTTTTCAACACACGTGGCGAATGAATTTACACCAACCGGGACAAGTGTAAAGTCTCCATATATATTTACACAAGTATAAATAAATTTTCTTACTTACTATTTTTATTTTCTTCTAAAATCCAACGTAAAGGACGCGTGGATGACCCAAGGACGGAAAGAGGTAACGTGTTAATACAAATGTTTTTAGTTCTGTTTATTTATTTAGAGATGAAAACATTTACCCAGGAAAATCAAAATACATGAACAAACGATGGGAAAAGATGCACCAACAAATATTAAATGTAAGTTATTATTTACAATTATTTTTTTCAAGACAACATACAAGTTCAAGCGTTCAAATACATGTTCACAACGTAATTTCAAGATTTTAAGTTTCAAATTCGAACTTTAAATTAAGAATGTTCACTTAAGACCTTAACTCTGTAAATAAATTTTATATTTAAATATGTCAAAATTACTGGTTCGTTATATGTAGTCTTTGTTTTGAAAATATTTTTCAAAACATTTATGCAGACCCCTATGTCCTCACAGAGGTTTCAAAACACACTGTTTTTTTAATGAAAAAATGATAAATGCTTTATGCAAAACAAGATGCAAATGAAAAACGTTGGAAATTTTGATTGACATCGATGGATATCATATCATGCATATTAGTCGTGTGTACTCACATATACATACATACACATGTATGCATGGATACATGCATACGAACATACATGTATGTTTGTGTGGGTAAACATATCATTTCAACAACGTGAAGGCTTGCTCTTTGTTTACTTTTAAGTTATTATTATATATTGATTTAACTTTGGATTAAAACCATGTTACATTTTCATAATTCATGTCTTTGTTAATCCCGTGGATTTTTATAATTTTGTGGATCTTTTCTTAAAGCAACCTTCTTCCAAACAAACATTAAAAGATTTTAATCCCATGAGCTGATAAGAGGACTACAACACTGAGATAAAAGAAATTTGCTGAATTCTGGGTCGTTGTATCAATATTGCATTAATGTAATGATGAAATCCCATACGTGCGACATGGACTCAAAGGTATGCATATATAAGACACTAGACTTTTATTATAGCTTTAACTGTATGACTAGCCTACTTACTGGTTTATTTAATAATTATATTTTGTTTAGATTTCTACTACAGCCTTCATTCTAAATCCTTTATAATAATTTACATTAGAGACGCATCATGTTGGTAGGAAAATACTGGTTTGATGACCATGAACACAATGTCATATTCAATATTAGAAGAGTTTGAACTTAGAATATGACTGCCAATCTCATGATCTTCACATATTCAATTCATTGACTTAAAATGCCTTCACTTATGTTTGGTGGTTCTATTTTTCAGAATTTGTAGCTGAAAGAAGCATTTGATCTTTTCATGTTTTGTGAATCTATAAGTGCACATGAATGTTTATTACAGTTAGGTATGAACATGTAAACTTAAATCTTTATGGATATGTAATAATATATATAATATTGCACCTAGGTGACGACCTACCTATGACAATAATATAAAAAAATTCCATCTGAAATCATGAGCAAATTGAGATTTGTTTCTAGGCTCTACTATATGACAAACAGTTCCAATTATTTTTCTAGAGCAGCTGAAACAAGTAATATTTTAATATTTTAAAATTTGAATGATGGGTTCGATAAAAACATTATAAAATATTTAGACTATACGCACAGCAAAACTGGGTTTGCAAAGAGAATAGATTGGCATATTGACTCAAGTTTTAAATAAAATCTATTTGGCAATTACATATTTTTTCACACACGGCCAAACATTGTCTGGGATTCCATGAATATTTGTTTACTAAGGGTCGAGAAGAGAAAACAGACAATAATTTTATGAACTTATATAGCATTCCAGAACAATTCAACTGGAATTGGTGGATTTCTTTTTACATATTATATATCAAACAATATGTTTTGTAAATAATATGTAAAGTTATGTATGGAAGACGGAGAAAGACACAATATTAAGAAATTTCAGAATAGTATAGAATGTTCTTCCTCTGTATTCACAATACTGCATATTCCTTGAAGGATGTAGCAAAGTATGGAACTTTGCTACAGATAATTTAACATTCATGGACTTAAAATGCTACTGACGTAAAATATATGGTAACAAGTATTCCTCACATTACAGCTTATGAAATCTATGAATAATCAGTATTTTTAGCAAATAAAAGGTGAAATATTTTTTTATCTAGAAAAAAAACTAAAGAGGAGAAAAAGAATTAGATTTTGTTCCATTGTCCAAAATTCCTATTTTCAAATACATTCCCATCAAATTAGTATTTTTTGGATTTCAGTTCTGTTCTGAAATTTTCCAGCATTGCGTTTACATTTTTATTTCAGATTTATGATATTTTATATAAGTTACTTTTCTGCCCACAATCTAAATAGCTTTTCGTCTTAATGGACAAAATCACGGTAAAATTGGATCTTTAATTCCTCATGTTGGGGCAACTTAATTTGCTCAGTGTATGTATATGACACTGTTAACGAGATTGACAATAGAATTCAGTCTAATAACACAACTGCAAGCAAATTCTAGATCCTGAAACTATGAGCCATCTACTTGAAATGTTTGATCAAACTAATGAACTAACGAAGGTTTTCCGTATGGAAAGGGATCAATTCAATGATGTAAATCTTATAGATGCTCGCGTTTGAATTATAAATTATTGAGAAAAGGATGGTAGACATTACAACTTACTTCGTCTGAAGTGGCTTATATATCGCTGCATATATCCTTGTAGCTACTGTGAGGGATATTTCTATAGAAGAAAAGACGGGCTTTATTACAATGTATTAGGGAGCACCACACTTCTTTTATGGCTATGCAGTAACCACCCTCTAATTTAGGAGCTGCAGGATTTCCGTATGGCAAGGGCTTTATTACAATGTATTAGGAGCCTCTGTTGATTTTTCACCTTTAATTTAATTTTTAATTCTCTGCATCTATCTGATACAAATGGATGAGATTAGATATTACCAGTTATACGTACTTCAATCAAATCGAAAACCCCCTAAGCATATAATTTGAGTTTTTCCTTCGTCCAATTTCAGGTTTTTCTTTGTCTGTTACGGTTTATGAATATCCATGTATAAAAGAATCTTTTATCCATCACTTAAATACCTTAATTTTTTCTCCGTACTTTCAAAATGCTATGTTATCATCTTACTTTTTTGCTTTCTTTGACTGGTTTATGTAGAAAATACTAACAACATTTCTTAGTCATGCTTATTTACATTTTAATCCCTCTTCCACCATATTTCACCCGTCCATACATTGCAAATCAAATTTAAGTTTTTTTTCGTGCAAGTCGCTAACAAAGAGTTAATTAAACCTTAAAGAAATATTAAATTGTAGGTTATATTTCAGAACACCCGATAATGGAGATAGTCAAGTGCAGCCTACCTTTAAGTAATTTTTTGACAGCAGCTACCTTTGAAAATGCTATGATCTTTGGCTACATTATTTTTATTTAGTGTAGTATGCTCCTCATTTCTGCTGTACTTTAACTACTTGGCCACATAATATTATCACATAATGTGTCTTTTCCTGTTTTAGGTATAAAATTAACTTCACTTGGTCAAATGTGTAGCATTAAATGATATTCAAAACTTATTTTACTTATTCAGACCTACAATATGTACTATATATGAATACAAACGATAACTATTACCAGTTTCTATGTTAAATAAATCATATTGTTCAAACTTAATAGCATCTGTAGCAGTCTCCTAAAAAATGGAGTAAGGAGCAAAAAAAGGGAGAATGCACCACTTCTCCAACAACAAGCGGCGGAAATCAAATTTTTTTAAACCTATAAACGGGTATCGTATTCCCTTTTGTAGACTATTAGTATTTTTTTTGCCATTTAGAGACTAAACGGGAATTTGATTTCTATTTAGAACTGCTGCACAAAAAATAAAATGGGGACGGTCATTTTTTGATAATCCTCATTTTTTGATCTTCTAACAATGCTATAGATGCACTAACAAAGAATAAGTTCCCATTTTAACTAATTAAAGGTCATATAATACCTGCACTTTGTTGTAAATGACTTATTTAATTCATGATCAGTTCATTAATGGTTGTGTCAACATTCGTACAATGTTAAGTTCGCTAATGACTAATGATGATTGTATATCTTCCACTACTACATGCTAACTTATGCTTTTCTTTATAGAATGAAATAAAGCCACGGAGCTGATAATGCTGAAGGCCAACGGTTTCCCCAGATCCACATACATATATTGTAGAAAGTTGGAATTATGTTGTTTTAATCTTTTTGCTAAGTTGTGTTTGGGTTTCAAGATTACTTTTATACTTGCTGTTATAGATATTTGTTACATTGTTATGTTGAAATGTGCAACTTGTAGTGAACCATGCAACATAGTTAATTAGGCATTACCTTTTCTTTTAGAATGAATGCTCCTTGAATAACTAATTGATGTCGTAGTATGTTTCTCTATACCTATTTATTGTCCTTTAGATTATGATATTCTCAGTCAATCTTTAGTATATATTTTTTCAGCTATTTATAATATGTATTGTATAAGATATTCTGCTTCATGAAAATTATATCTCAAATTTATTTGTTCTTCAACATTACAATGCAATGTTTTCCATATTTTTAATAAAAAAGTCAACATAAAAATCATTCTGTACGTAATTTTTTTTTCATCGGCCAGGATTTGGCCAATTAACAAACATTTGGAACTACAATCTGATAATAAATGTATATGTTCAGTTGGGTAGTAGATGATTTCATGAGACATTCATTTGGCTTTATATGGTGTATTGATGAAACTGGTGTTGTGTCATCCAATCATACTCAAATTTTGAAATAATTCATTTTGATTTTAAATATCTAAATTGACCCAAAGCAAAAGATTGCTTATGAGAATATTATAGTATAGCATGTCCTTATAACGTAAATAAAACTGCAGTCCGTGTGCGTAGCACGGGTTCGCACTAGTATAATTGGAATATTGCATCTTGTCTTTCTTTTATTGTTGAAACAATCTTTTAAACCTTTGAAACGACCCAAACTTCCCCATAAAGGAAAGTCCAGATTGAATTGAGAACACGACAAGACAGAACACAAACAGAAGAACATTTCATTGCTTATTACAACAATTACATCAGAGTACAAGAATATATCGGAGTACGAATAAATATTACACATCAGAAAAATATCAGAGATTAATTACATTTAAAATATATAGCAGCGGAAAAATAATACATAACACAACTAGAAGAAATACACGGATATAGAGCGTTCCGAATATAGCTCCAGCTGTAAACAGGATCCTATGAATATAATATCTGCAAAACCAAAACTACTAGCTTCCCGTGTGGAAACTAGGGGCACCCAGAGTTTAGGTTAAAAACAATAAACTTCAGGTCAGTCATGGGACTGGTGTGAGAACTAAAACAGTTATTAATCTTAAATTTTAAAGTGGGGATATCATGGGACCACGCCGTATAACACGGAATGGGTTTACTCCACATGAATCTTAGTTTAGAATAAAACAACGCAATGCTTTTTAGAAAACCGAGGCTATTATAAGACTTAGGTCCCATCCCACAATAAATGCAGTCGAGGATAGAGTTTTCCCTTATAATAGCCAAATATGCTTGATACGCGAAATTTCATATTTTATTATTACTATAAGCGAAGAAATCAACTTCAAATATAAATGTATCAATCATAGGCGGCGTAGGTACCATTATATTAAGTTGCCATATATATATATTTACAACTAAAACCGAATATCGTGTATTGGAAATTGGATTTCCATCTATGAACCGAGGCAAGGGATTATCCTCACCGATTTGGAGTCATGCTAGAAAGTGCCTTAGGATCACACCTATGGGCAACCCTTAGATCTACATGGTCGGTCATCCGTCGATGATTGGCAATACCATAAACTATACGTTAATCGGTTCTATCGAACCTCTAAAATGGGTCAGTAATGTCAACCACTCTAGAGCCACTGGGGACTCAAATCATATCCGAGGCACCTCGCTTTCCATCAAATAATAAGGGATTTCCACATAAGTAAGCAGTCTGGGCTCCATACCATGACGTTACTCGTATGTAGAACTAACATGTGTCCATTTCCATGCAATCACTATCCCATTTTTGGTTCATACCGGGGTGTGAGGCTCGCGAAGTAACGTTACACAAAGCTATGCTAATTAAAGTTGTGCTTTGATCATCAACCACAAGGCTTTTGTAACGACCAGGAATCTCGCTCGATCCAAATCAGTCGCTAAACCGACACAGACCGTTCGAAACGCCTGATTGTTTTGAGAACACGACAAATTAGAACGCAAACAGAAGAACATTTCATTGTATATTACAACAATTCAGTCAGAATACAAGAATATACAGAGTATAAATCAACATTACACATACAGAAAAATATCAGAGATTACAATACATTACATAGCAGCGGAAAATAATACAATACACAACTAGAAGTAATACACGGATACAGAGCTTTCCGAGTATCGTTCCAGGTGTAAATCAGGATCCTGTGAACATAAATCTGCAAAACCAAAACTACTAGCTACCCGTGCGGAAAATAGGGGCACCCAGAGTTTAGGTTAAAACAATAAACTCCAGGTCAATCATGGGACTGGTGTGATAACTAAAACAGTTATTAATATTTATTTTCAAAGTTAGGTAAATCGAGGGACCACGCCGTATAACATGGAACGGGTTTCCTCCCAGGAATACCAGTGCATAAAACAAACATCGCAATGCTAAATAAAGAAAATTGAAGCTATTATAAGACCCAGGTCCCATCACACAATGCAACACAAACCAGAGGATCGGGTTTTCCCTTATAATAGCCAAAGCATGCTTGATACGTTTAAAACAAATCATTTGATACTATAATAGGTGTATAGTGTCAAAACAACTTCAAATATAAATGTATCAATCCTAGACGGCATGGGTACCATATATCATGTCGCCATACTAGGCTCTACAATCAAAACCGCAAATGTCACGTATTTGAAAATTGGATTTCCATCTGTGAACCGAGGCAAAAGATAGTCCTCTACCGATTCGAGACGCTCTAGCCCGCCCCTCAGGAACAGAACACATCGTCCCTTGGATCTTCAGGGCCGGTCCACCGATGTGGATTAAAATGCCTGAACACTGCATTTCCCCACCCTTTGGGGGTGTCAATGAGTCAACAAATGACTCCATCATCTTCACATAGTCACCGATATATCCAAGGCGCCTCGCAACAGCAACAACCACATAAGTAAAACTCGTCAGGGCGTGTAAAACCACTGACGCCACTTCTAGCTAGAAGGAAACGCATTCCCTTCCTGAAGTCCTTCTCCCATTTTTGGTTCACAACCGGTGTGTGAGGCTCGCGAATTAACGCTACACAAAGGTACGCCACAAAGGTCGTGCTTTGATCATCAACCACAAGACTCTGCTTTTCAATAGAAGCCTTGATCATTTGCATCTTAGCATGCCACACAGGCAAACCACTCTATGCAACTGATATCAGTCACACAGAATGAAATCCAATGTCAGACACACAGTCCATTTATAAGTCCGTTCTGGGTCTGAATGAAACCGGAGGCACCTAGTACCTCGCATATCCATCGATCTCCAAGTACGTCTGGACAACCACTAACTGATTCCCACCTCTTGGGTGTACGGCCCAATCAAGATCATCAGTAATCACCCAAACGACGTGAGGACCTCCGGTCTTCGACCACCGTCTTCATCTTCGACTTATCGTCGTATCAGTTATTCAGAATGGGATAAACCCGGTCTTTCCGAATAACTCGCGTATATAATAAACAAGTGTTACACAAACACAACATACGCCTCATTCAAATTCATCAGTCACTAACCGTAAATTAACAAGAGAATAATTCCACAAATATTAACCCTGAAGGCCGAAACCAACATCAGATCAATATCCAGAAAACCATTCTGCTTAGCTAACCGACAGTTAGTTTCTAAATTTCACATTCTTAGGGAAAGGTTCCCATTAATTTTATCAAAGATAAATTCTTTTTAATTTATTCTTTAATCTTCTTTTGAATATCAATTCAAACCAATCGGGATCAACGAACCTTACCGAAGTAATCATTTGTTTTAATTTCCCAACCCCAACCTATTCATCCCATGAAGTAAAACTGGTCATACTTCATATCTAACACCACGGTGTTATCGGTAAATTCAATTACCATTTCACGTTCAAATCTAATTAAAGATTTAACTATCGCCTGGAGCAAAACTGGTGATACTCCATTCTCGATCATTTCAATCTAATTAAAGATTCATTAAAAATCCACTTAGTTTTAATCTTTAACTGGGTTAAAGAATCCGTGTCATTTAAAACACGGTTCACGATAAACCCCAAAATCACATCACAATTCAATCAGCCCCTAACCGTAAATTAGCAAGTGAGCAATTCCCTAAATATTAACCCCGAAGGCCGAAACCAACATCAGATCAATACCCAAGAAACAATTCAACTTAACTAATCACCTATTAATTTCTGATTTTCTTAACTTCGTTGGGTCTAAGAACAGTATTATTGAAGATACCGTTCACGACGACCCAAAATCACATTCTATTAATTATCGGGTTAATGAACGAGTGTTATTTAAAACACCGTTCACGATAAACCCAAGAATCAATTCGAATTCAATTCCAATTAAATATTATTTAATTGGTACACTTCATTAAATCTAAATAAAATATTTAATCTTTTTCACAACTGGGCTTAAGAACAGTGTTAATGAAGACACCATTCACGAAAAACCCAAATCCCATCTGATATTAAATACAAGGCTCTGAATAGAAAATATACCGGCTTATATTCAATATCAAATTCTACGACCAACAAATATCGTATTAGAAATAACGATATTAATATATCTTTCAAATTCCCATAACAATATCTGTGTCATCACGAAATCCAACATCGAAATATTCCGAAGACAATTTCGATTCAAATCCATTCCAATTCAATTATTGGAAATCCTGGTTATTTTCTAATCCATTTCAAATCCACTTTATTTATTTAAAAATAAATAGAATTATAATTCTAGTTCAAAACTAGTTCATTTCGATAAAAATCTATTTTTATCTTTTCAAATATGGAGTTTTTCATCCCAATTCTTCCCAAATCATTTCTTATGATTTTACACAAATTATTACTATTTTTAATAATTTTATCAAGGCCCGTACAGTCGATTTCCATCAACGGCCATCGAACTGCACTTACAGCGACCTTTTCCAAATTTGATTTGGACATAATTCCAAATCCAACAGTTAGATTTCTAATTTATAATATTCGTTAGAAATCTCTTTTCGATACGAAACCAACGGTTCCGGTTTCAGGAGAATCCAACGGTCGGATCTCCCGCAATATCCATTCGAAGTCAATGGTCGAAATTCACGAACTGCCGTGGCGTGGCGCGTTCTATTCAGGCCATTATATATATATAATATATATTATATATATTTCGTCGATTTCCTTTTAAAACGTATTTTAAAAACTGTTTTAAATTCGTTTTCAAAACGATTTCAACTTCCATCTCAAATTCAAATCAAAATTGAATTTTCCAATATAAATTCGTTTTAAATTCATTTCAAATTGATTTCAATTCAAATCGATTTTAATTCGATTTGAATTCATTTTCTTTTCAATTCAATTCAATTCGAATTCATTTTATATCCAATTCCATTCGAATTCACTTTATATTCAATTCGAGTTCATTTTATATTCAATTCAATTCGAATTCGCTTTATATTCAATTCAATTCGAATTCATTTTATATTCAATTCAATTCGAATTCGCTTTATATTCAATTCAATTCGAATTCATTTTATATACAATTCAATTCAACCTAATTCGAATTTCAATTCTTTTCAATATAACTCGAATTTCAATTCTTTTCAATATAATTCGAATTTCAATTGTTGTCAATATTCATTGAAAAAAATGAATAAAATCTATATAAATATCGTTCCCGTCAAAATGGCGTCAATCTAATCAACACGGCTTCATATATTTCTATTTTCAAATATTCTATTTCAAATATTTCTTTTTTAAATATCTCTATTTCAAATATTTCTTTTTCAAATATTTCTATTTCAAATATTTCTTTTTCAAAACTGGAATGAGGCCCAATCAATTACCATATAATGTTAATTATATGGATTTTCTACAACACATGTATATAACAGCAACGATAAATCATCAACCATCATCCAAAGTGCGTTCTACACTGTATAAGCATCAAATATAAATATTTAACGCTTATAACAGTCTGTCAATCAATCGATCGACATACAACTAATTATTGGGATTAGTGTATGTCATATATCATCCCAATACCCGTGTGGGGTTTCAAACAATCAAACACAGATTTTATTTGTGCAGTTGGGCGATGTGTAAAATTTTATCGTCCTAATTAATATCAATCAAATCAGTGTATATAAACAAATCTCCGATTTGTTTATAAATATTTATTTTATATACACGTTAAAAATTCTATTTTCAACTATAAAATATTTTTAACTATATAAATATTTTATTTCATTACACATCACATTACACAATCAACTACACATCAAATTCAAACAAACAAGCATACAAGTCGTCCATGGTCTGTGGACGACGGGTGTCGGGTGCTACTAAACACCATCTGCATCCTAGTATATATTATTAACTAAAAAAAGAAAATTAAAGGTGAGAAGTTCTCACAGAGGGTTCCACTCCGCCGTGCTTTGCTTTGGACTGTTGAATCGTCTGGATTTGTTTGAAATACCAATTGCAGTCCTTTTCACGCTGTTCATAATAAAAATTATATATTTATTACTTCATTTCAATAAATAAAAATCATATTTTTATTTCTACTTCATATATTTTTACAATGCTTCTTTCTATATAAAAATTCGATTTTTATAATCGCTATAAAAATTACATTTTTATTTCAACATATATATAATAAAAATCAAATTTTTATTTCTCTACATATATAAAGATAATATTTTTATATTCTCTATTATATAAAAATTATATTTTTAATAATTCTACTTTATAAAAATTATATTTTTAATCTCTACATCATATAAAAATTATATTTTTCTTTTAAATTCTTTTATATAAAAATTATACCTTTCTTATATATTCTTTCATATAAAAATTATAACTTTCTTATGTATTCGTTCATATAAAAAATTATACCTTTCTTTTATATTCATACTGAAAATAAAATCCAACCCTTCTCATGTTAAAAATCTTATTTTTATAAACTAAAAAGAAAAGAAAAACAGAATTCCTATTAAGCTAAATAAATAAATAAAAACGGATTTAAAATAAAATAAAAATAAGAATCACTTTTTTGGGTTGGACGTTGAACAGCGTTTGAGGGGGGAGGAAAATGGCATGCCGGAGCAGCGATGGCGCGGAGGGGCTTGGGGATCTCGATTCTTGAGCTCCCGAGGTTACAGGCTCAACAGGTCACGGATGTAAGAGGAGACGAGGGGGGGTTGCTGAGGCGCGTCACTCAAGTGGTCCGCGCCAGTCTGTGGCGGCGCACACGCGATGACGGGGGTGGGTAGGGCTAGGGCAGTCTCGATTGGGGCATTGGGGTTGTGAAGGGGCTGGAGGAGAAAGAGGGCACGCTGGAGGGGGATCGGAGGTTGGGGAGGAGGCGCGCCATACGGCGGCTAGGACGGTGGAGCGACGATCCGCTGAGGGCGAGGGTGGAATCGGGATCCGCCCTTTTTCTTTTTCTTTTTTTTCCTTTTTTTTATTCCGTTGACTTTGAATGAAGGGAAGAGGAGAGTAGGAATATATATATATATTTAATTTTGAGTCCATAAAGTTCAATTTTCGTTCGAACCCCAAATTGAGCCCAACGACTGTCACCCCTATCTAATTACCCCCATTCTGAACATAATGGGATATGTATCGTAGGCCAATTCGATCGTTACGATCATTTTCTGTTCAAATTAAAATATAAATCCTTTTATTTTAAATTCAGACGCACATTTCGAATTACCGGGGCCACATACAGTCTCTAAAAATTCCAGAAAAATTATTTCTAGCTTCGTATTGACGATACGGTCCTAACAAAACTAATTTCGTCAAATTCTGAGACCGTTTGAAAATTTTCCATTTTTAAGGGGCCAAATTCCATAGCGACTATTCTGAATTTTCAACTGGGCATATCTTTTGATTCCCGCTATGAAATTTTGATTTTTCGGATTCGTTGGAAAGATATTCTCAAATAGATTCTAATATTTTTGGTTTTTCTAAAATCCGGTTCATTTTGAATCCTGTACATTCATTTGAACTTTGAAATCGAATTATCGAACTACGGCGCCATTTTCAATTCCTTTTATAATTATAAATAAATATTTATATTCTAACGACGATCTATATAAATATATACGTTCTAATTCTATTCAAAATAAATTTCTCATCGTTATTATTTAAAATAAATCTTTTAAATATTCAAAATCCATCAAAATTGCCAAAATAAAAATTTTAAATTGGCCCTTAATTTCCGGGTTGTTACAGCTTCGCTTTTCAACAAAAGCCTTGATCATTTGCAACTCGGCATGCCACATTGTCAATCCATACCATACCACTGGTTTCTGCCAATATATAACCTCTAAGCTCGTACATCTCAGAGAAGGGTGTTAAGCAAGAGAATAAATCCTCCATCACCGAACAGATATATATTTAGCAGAGATCAATGAATACAGCATAAAGGAATACAACGTCATACATACTATCCATTTCCAAGTCCGTTCTGGGTCTGAACAAAACTGGAGGCACCTTATTCCTCGCCCCATATGTCCAATACAGGAGAGAGGTCCCCGCATATCCATCGATCTCCACGTACGTTTGGACGATTACCACTAATTACCTTGTCTTGGGTGTACGGCCCAATCAAGACATCAGTAATCATCCAAACGATGTGAAGATCTCCGGTCTTCTACCACCGTATTCATCTTCGACTCTTAGTCATCTTATTAATTATTCAGAATGGGTTAAACCCAGTCTTTCCGAATAATTCGCGTATTTTATAATCAATTGCTATAAAAACACAACGTACGCCTCATTCAAAATCAGAATATTCTTTTAATAAAATATTCACATTTTTAGAGGAAGGTTCCCATAAATTTTATCAAATATAAATTCTTTTAAATTTATTCCTTAATCTTCCATTGGATATTCATTTCAAAAGAATTATTTTGTCTTTTCACAATTCTAAACCAAATTAAGGTTTATTAACTAGTCGGGATTGGCGAACCTTACCGAAGTAATCATTCATTTATATTTTTCACATCCCAACCATTTATCCTATTCTCATTTTAATCAAATTAAAGATTCATTTAAAAATCTAGTTTAGTTTTAATCTCAAAAATCATTACTTAATGATTATCCAAATTTCAGGAAATAAATCTTGTTTTTACTTGGGTTAAAGAACCAGTGTCCTTTAAAACACAGTTCACGATAAACCCAAATCATTTTCCATAAAAGTGGAATCTACATGGAAAACAGATCAGTATATATTTGATATAAATTTCTGTATCAGACTAATAATATAAATGGAATAGCGGAAAAGCCTTTTAAATTCCATATATAGTAACAGTCTTCTTTTACAAAAGCTCATCTCGATTATCATCAAATTGAATTACCTTCAATTTCAATTTATTCTATTAAATTGGAAAACTTTACTTTGGAAAAATTTCCATTTAGATCTTAATAAAAGATTTATAAATTTCATTTAAGTCTTAATAAAAGATTTATATATTCCATTTAAACCTTAATAAAAGTTTTATAAATTCCATTTAAATCTTAATAAAAGATTTAAAAATTCCATATTATATCTTAATAAATGATTTATAAATTCCATATTATATTTTAATAAAAGATTTATAAATTGCATATTATATTTTAATAAAAGACTTATAAATTCCATATTATATTTTTCATTGTTAATTGGGATTAAAGAACAAATGTCGTTTAAAACATAGTTCATGATAAACCTACAATCAACTCTCATTTCAGTTCTAATTAAGCATTAATTAATTAGTAAACTTCTCTAAATCTTAATTAAAAGATTTATTCTATTTAGGCCATTAAATATATAATATATACATTATATATATTCCGTTGATTTCCAATTAAAACGTATTTTATTAATCGTTTATAAATTCGTTTTAAAACGATTCCAACTTTATTTTCAATTTTAAATCAAAATAAAATATTCTATATTTTAATCATATTAAAATGATAATATTTTAAAAATATTAAATTTTGAAATCACTACTTTTCAATATTCATTATAAAATGAATAAAATCGATCGATAAACTCGTTCGAGTTAAAATGACGTTTCTATACTTGACCCGGCTTCATATTTTTATATTTTTGTGTCCATTCAAAGTAAGACATCAAATCATAATTTTATTCTTCACTGAATATTATTTCAAAATATTCGTTATTTAAAATATTCTTTATTTTAAAAGATTTTTTATTTCAAAATATTCTTTATTTAAAATATTCTTTATTTAAAATATTCTGTTACATTATAAATGTTACATTAAAAATGTTCTTTTATATTGATTACATTATAAATGTTCTTTTATATTAAAAATAGTTTTTTTTATTTACATTATAAATGTTCTTTTATATAAAAAATGTTCTTTTACATTATTTACATTATATATGTTCTTTTATACGAAAAATGTTTTTTTACATTATTTACATTATAAATGTTGTTTTATAAAAAAATTGTTCTTTAACATTATTTACATTATAAATGTTCTTTTATATAAAAAATGTTCTTTTATTTTAAAATGTCCTTTATTTCTGAATCGGAATGCGACCCAATCAATTACCATATAATTTCAGTTATATGGATTTCATACATCGCATGTAATGCAATAATAATGATAAATAATAAACAAGCAGTCCCTTCACATCCAAAGTGAAATTTACAACTGTATAAGCATTAAAATAAATAAATAACGCTCATCACAGTCTGTCAATCCATCGATTGACATATATTTAAATATTGAGACTAGTGTATGCCAGATATCATCCCAATACCCGTGTGGAGTTTTCAAACAACAACAGTTTATTTAAATAAATTATTGGTTAATAAATTTAACCAATTCTAATTCAGATTGAATTATTTTTAAACTTAACCAATTTTCACTAATTTAATTTATAAATAAGTATTTTTAATTTAATTCCAACTGCCACATAAATGTTAACATTATTTTTAATATGTTCAACATTACAACATCACAAACAACATACAATACAGTCAATTTAAATCGTCCATGTTTTATGGCCGAGGGAAGTGATCTAACAAGCACCGTATACAGTTTCTAATGATTAAACTGATAAAAATCTAAATTGGCAATTCTATATATTTTCCACTTATGAAAATAAATAAATAACTGCGCAGATTTTTTAGTGAGGAGATCTCACCTTTGGTTTCTACTCCTTCAGTGTGTATTTCCTGAATTTCTGGTACGGTTTGGATTTACCCGAAATTCCAACATAATCTTTTTCATATCGTTCATCGTAAAAATCATATTTTTAATACGATGTTATTTAAATAAAAATAATATTTTTATTTCAACTCCATATATATAAAGCATATTTTTCTATACAGTGAAAGATCATATTTTCTATACAATGAAAAATCATTTTCTTCTATACAATGAAAAATCATATTTTCTATACAATGAAATCATTTTTTATATACAATGAAATCATATTTTTATATTTTAAAATCATGTTATTTTCATTTTTAAAACAATGGAATTTTCATTTTTAAAACGATGTCATTTTTAGCTTTTTAAAATAAAAACATTTTTATTTTTAAAACAATGCTTTATTTTTCTTTTCAAAACAATGTATATTTTATTTTGAAAAACAATTCTATTGTCATTTAAAACTGATTTTAATCTATGGCACTTTATAAAAAAAAGAATTACATTTTTAACACAAAGTTATATGTTTTTAAAAACCAATTCTGATTAATTACATAAATAAAAAAAAGGAAAAGCTCACTGTTTTTCAGTTTTGGACAATCCCATTGTGTAGTGTTCTTCATCACGGTTCTAACGATACCTAGTTTGTGAAATTCTGAGGATATACGAGTGAGTTACAATCATTTTTACATAAACTCCTTTTATAATTAATTAATTAATTAATTTAATTAATTCACTTAACCAATTTTCAATCCCTCTTCTTCCCGTCCATTTGTCTGTACCTCGCCGAACCCATCTCGATGTCAAAGAAGCTGGCGCCGCCCCTCACTCCAATGATCAGAGTCACATCCAAGGACGTCGACCGCTGCTCCACAACGTCCTCTGCCTGTGCCACCATGTCCTTAGAATTCCGGTCCTCCCTAGGTGTTGAAAATTGAACCCAAACTGATTGTCTTTGAGTAGTAAAATCGAACATCATACAACACCGATTCCAATCATAACCGTTGGTCCTACAGATATCGCAGCCTTTATCATTTTCCAATTGTGTAATTTTCATTTCGTTTCATGGATCTTGAGATTAAGAAGGGGAAAATGGATCGTTCCTGGCCTTCCTTGAAGAAACGACGACAGCTTAGTATAAGGAATTAGGGTTTTCTGAATTGTGGGTATTTATAGATTATATTTTATTATATTTAATTCAATTGTTTGTCTACATTAAAATTTAACGCTCCTAACTTCAAGCAAATGCCAACAACTGATGCCTCGAACTAAATACCCCCATTCCGGACACAATGGAATATGTTTCGTTAGCCAATTCGACTGTTTCGATTAGTTTTTATTTAAATTAAAATACAAATCAATATATATTGAATTTAAACGTACATTCTAATTTACCGGGGCCACATACTGACTCCAAAAATTACAGAAAAATAAATCTAGCTATGTTTTGATGATACGATCCAAACAAAATTAATTTTGTCGAATTTGGAGACCGTTTGGAAAATGGTCGTTTTCTGGTCGATCCAATTTAATAAATTTGACAAAACACGTTTTCTTTTGTCACGCTCACATATTAATTCCAAAAATTATGAAAACTAGAATCTAGCAATATTTTGACATTCCAGATCCAACAAAAAAGATTTCATCGAAAACGGAGGTCGTTCGCAAAATGGGTTTTTTTAAGGGCCATATATATATTAAAAATATATAAAAAATCTGTAGCGACTATTCTAAATTTTAAACTGGACATAACTTACAATTTATAAAGTGAAATCTCAGTTTCTTACATTCGTTAGAAAGATATTATTAAACAGATTCAAATATTTCTGGTTTCGTCCAATTCTAATTTAAAATGAATTCTGTGTGCTCAATTGAAATTAGAAATCGAATTTTCAAACTGTCGCGCCATTTCATGCTCGTTTTATAATTAAAATAAATGTATTCGTTCTAACTTCGATTAAAATAAATTTTTTGTTGTTATTACTTAAAATAAATCATTTTTAATATTCAAAATTCATCAAAATTTCTAAAATAAATTTTTTAAATTGGTTTAGAATTTCCGGGTTGTTACAACCTTGGTTACAAGTTTTTATGTATATAATGTTATTTCCTTGTTGTTGACTGAATGTGAATATACATGTTTATGCCATGCTGATGAAGTTAGCGAAACAAACTTGTAAACCTTATTTTGATGTTAAGATATACATTTCAATGATTTTGGACCTTTATTATGTGTGCTTGATTTACGTTATTTATTACTATCTATAACGTAATTAACGTATTATGAATGTGTATTAAGTTCGTACTAAATGCGATAAATAGGATATTAGAATTATAAAAGTCCCCGTAGGAAATTTGTATGCATGTGAGTATTAATGGCTATTAATTAATATTAATGACACAAAGACACGAGGTTAACACTTATTTGTGGTAGAAGCCTTCCCGAAACCGATAGGCATATCTAACATCTATAAGTTTTCTAGGTTAAGGTGAGAGGTATAGGTGCCATTGGCTATTATAATGAGTACACAAAGATGCGAGGTTAACCCAACTTATAGTAGAAGTATACCTAGAACCTCACGGCAAATCCAACATCTACAAGTAGTTAGTTTAACGTAGGACGTCTAGTGTATATATATATGTGTGTGTGTGTGTGATGTAGGCTTACCTCAAAAGGGTATTAAGTGGCTTACCTACCCTGGTTTGGGTATTAAGTGGTTAAGACTAGGTTCGTCCCTAAGGTTCACTCCTTGGTTTAGGTCCAAAGTCATGAGACCCACCCTAATTAAGTTCTTAAGTGGTCATCGAATCCGCTTTTCTCTTATAAAGTATTAAATGGTCCTAATTTAAAAATAGACATATGAGTAAGGTAGTTCTCCAGAAGTTGTCCCCTTCTTATCTAGAGGCTATGTGAGGGCATACCTAGGGATGGACAGTATGAAAATTCTAAGGGACTTCCTGTCTAAGGGAAGTATTAAGTGACTAGTAGATCACCTATAATGGTAGCTAGATAGTAACGCATGGGTCCTCCAGGAGGGTCATAAATGGCGATGAATGTCAATCTAAACCTGGTATTAGGTGACATATTACTATCTCTCGATTTATATTGAGAGTATATTTAATAGTGATGAGGATTATAAGACAAGGTCTTAAGTGACATTTGAGTAGTCCGCCTAACTAATACATATTAATTATGTGTTGAATTTGTGTAGACATAATTTAATGAATTTATACTGCCAAGTAGAGTAAATAAACATTCCTTAAACTTAAGTGATTTTTATTCACAAGAACTTATTTTTCTGACCTCCTTCCTCGTAACAATTAAATAGGTTAGTAGGTGAGAATGCTTATTGATGGAATCACAGAAACTAGAGCCTAGCGAAGGAGATTCTATAGTTTATCATTATTTTCAGTTATTATCATGTTTGGAAGTTTATTGTAATCACGGGATATTATTATTGATGTACCTAGATAGTGAGGTTGAGATTTTATGTATTGATATTATCGTGGTTTTATTTAATGGTACATCAATTTTTAGTTATTATATTTTATTTCTTCCGTCGTGAGATTCTGATTTCGTTTTTAGTTTGGTTTTGCTTATGTATCCTTTATATGAACCAACGACCTATTTAGAATGACTTTAAGTTCCGATGTGACTTTTTTGGATCAGAATTTAGGCCTATTCCGAAAAGGTTGTTACATGGAAAGTCAATATTGTAACCCTCAACGGTTTTATATTCATGGATCGTAAAAGAAGACCCAGAAATTCCTTTAATACTAGACTTCCCTTTAGTCTGAACCATAGCATCATCCTTCGCTTCTTTCATAAACCTCATCCGTTCCACTAGAACTTTAGGCTCATTACCCTCTTAGAAATGTATTAATAAGCTCCCCCTCATCTACAAACCTATCTTCTGAGGCATGCATCTCCTCTTCAAATAGTTTTCTCCAGGTTTCGAACAAAGTTTATGGATAGTCCTCGATATATGATAAGTCACGATACCTGAGGACTTAGGCAAAGAAACCCATAACTAATGGACCGAGCTCCTCCTCTGCCTTCTAATCCTCACTCAACTGATCTCCTAAATCCTTTAAATATATATCATATTGAATTTTGGAGTTGGAAGCTGACTCAAGTGTTGTGTTAGCAATTTCTTCCGCCTTCTTAGCTCGTGTCTTGACATCGAGAAGCTTATCCCTTACTTCTCAGTCTCCATTTCAAGAGTACTTTTCTATGCATTCAGGATTTTGGAGCTAAGCTTAATTCCAAGTTTTCTTGGTCACGACTTTCAGATCATCCTCTATTGAATTCGTTCTCAAGCTAGCCGTGTCAAATTTCTTATGGAAGCAGTCCATGAAATCATAATACTGCTTCTTATTTTTTTAAAATCTTGCTTAACAGCCTTTAGTTTAGTCTAAGTTTCAACAAGCTCTTTATCCACGTTGGAAAGGGAATTTTTATCTCAATCCCTTTCTTGATTCATGTTAGTGGTATCCAGCTCAATGGATCGAATAATCTCAGATAATTTCTGAGCATACTTTCATGTCTCCTTATATTTCCCTCATATGTCTTCAACTTCCTTCTTGAGTCGTTCTTCAGTGCTTTCAAGCATGGATGAAGAGGAAGGAAGTGCACGCGTTCGAAATAGTACTGTGGGAATTGAATGCCTAGTTCCTTTTCCGCTCTATCACTAAAGGCTTAAGCACGATAGGCTCTGTAACAGTGATATTTTTTGACTTTTTCTTGATATAGATCACTATTGGCTTCTCCTTGCCCTTGTCTTTTGGCTCTGAATTATTCTTCAGACGAGGCCCATAATAGGAATCTTTTGGAGGGATTTAGGCCTTGACAACTGAATTCTTGCATTTGCGAATATCCTTCTAACTTTTAGGCCTATCGGTCTCGCGATGGACCAAAGAAAGAGAACGGGTGTGGTTCTTATAGTCATTGTGATGCCTTTCTCTCTCTAGTTCCTCTCTTTTTAGATCCTCTCTGTACTTCCGCTCCTGATCAAGAATGGTACTTCGGTGGGACACCACTCTTAGACATGCTATTACTAAGTCACCTATAATCATATGATCTTGACAATGTACCTACAAACCAGATTAAGCGCACGTCGGAACTAGTAAATTATATAGTGGACAAATGCAATGCGTGTGCTATGTATGCCCTAGTGATCCTCCTGATAGACCCAATCCAAATGTTTAGCTCGCCGACGAAATCTCCCCAACTCTGGCGTAGATATTTTCCCTTTAGAAGTGGAAAAGAATGTCTATATATTTAGATTGGTAAATCCATGCTATTTAGGCAGCAGTGCTCGATCGCCAAAACTATAGAAAGGTTCATTTGTTATAGAAGATCCCGTGTCTTAGGTCGGACACTTTGGCTACGGAGTGTGTTCTAATGTAGATTTCTTAGCTGCTTATTTCTCAATAGTAGGAGTTGAGCTCTCCTTCTCTTTCTCAGGCGCAGCCACCTGACATGCTCCGTTATCACCCACTTCCTCAGTGGCACCCCTAACATGGACTTTGTCATGGGGTTCATCAAGCAAGGCCCCCTCGACTGGGGGAATGACTCCTTTATAGCTGTGCCTCCGCCCCTGCCTGGAGCACCGCTCAAACCAATACTTCTATCAACACTTAGCAAATTAAATCGGCGTATAAACTCCTCATGTATAAATCTTCGCACCTGCCTCTGTTCCTTAGGAACCGCTTGCAAGGTGGCTAACCTCGACGTATACATTCGTCGCTAAGCCTATCTATTATCCCTACCAAATGAAAACATAAAGTTTTAGATGAATTCAAAGCCAAATTAGAAGTAAATGACTTCTGAAGACGCTTACATCCTTCAAGCCATCGGCTGACAAAGCCTTCTTGATGAGGAACGTAAAACTAATCTAATTTTAATCCACTTGTTTTACTCCACCCATCCATGATGACTCGGCTGTTCAATGTTGCTTTAAAATAAGTAAATGATGGAGTATCTTTACGGTGCTTGAAGTTGAAGAAAATCACACATCATCGATGGTAAGCTTCCAATAGAGATGCTCAGGGTATAGAATATGAAGAGCATGAGGGTAAACATAAGTTGTCGGGTGTAGCTTCATCAGTGCCAAGCCCATAAGGGAAAGAATGGTCAGGAAAAATACACTGAACGAAGGGACGGAACTGACTTTGCACATATGGCGAGAGTGAGCTCTTACACTTCTAGAGGACAGTGTGGTGTTTGTAGAACAGCATGCACCCAAACCCGATTGAATGAAAAGTATCATTTTAGTTTAGGTCATTCAATGCTGAAAGGTAGCTCTTGGAAGAGTATCTAGTGTAGGAGTGACTCCTGCAACACTAGCTCCACCTGTAACTTCGACCTGCCTTTCGACTAGCGAGACTGTTGATGACTCGCCACGTGCTTGAATTTGATATCGAGACTCATCATGTTAAGACCCAGCTGTAGAGCTAGATCCTGTTTTTTGATTTTTATAAATCATATCCTTCTTAGCTCCAGCCTCGGATGCTCTAGTAGAATATCTTTGACTCATAACAACTGTACTACTCAAGAAACATCGCTAATTAAACTGATTAACCCGTAACCCTCCCACCCCCCTGTGTATGAATGGTGCGGTGTGTGTAGTGTGACTTGAATACATGTGCATCAACAGAAAATAAAACACCCGTGACATATCATTGAAGATAACTTGATCTTTTATCGTTTCCGACCATCAAATCATGTTTAGATCACAAGCAATTGCAGATTGTGGCACCCTACGTCTGTTAATGTCACTTGTAAGAGAATGCATTAAGTTTCGAGATGCGTAATAGGTAAACAGTACATAAAATTTACAAGACAGATATAAATATGCAGCGGAAAATTTCAACTTCATTATTAAAACCAAAATGTAGTCTCAAACAGGTTACAACAAAACCAGTTACATCAATTCTATCTCATGAAACATCTCATAAAACAAAGCATCAGAGTACATAAAGTCATATGCCTTACCATAAGCCATAATAGAATAGTGAGCAGGTCAAACGGTACATCTCAAGAAATCAAAGTCCAAGTTGTAAAAGAAGTCCTAGTCACTATTGAGTGCTTCCACTCTGAGGACCAGGGATGAAGGAAGAAAGAGGCAAAAGAAAAAGGGTTAGACGTAAAGTCTAGCGAGTTCCAGTGATTTTCAAATGTGCATAAAATAGAAATGCCAAGACAGGTAAATAAGACTGGATGAGGAAGTTACAGTGTCGTATAACGTATTAGATAAACTAAATAGAACAGCATGACAAACAGGATTAATAGGAATAAACTATGATCGAGTATTGCTTCACATTAGTATCCTAAAACAGGTATGTCTGCACCAATACTAGTATAACAAGATTAACATGATTAAGTGTTTAACCTAATTACACAATAGCAGAATTAACAGCAGGATTAGGCGTACCCTAATTACATAACATGATTGGGTGTTAACCTAATTACATAACTGCAGGAATAGGTTTACCCTAATTACTACCTTAGCGATCGGCTCCCTACTACGTAAATACCATGTGTCAGCCCCGATAGTAGGGTATATCACTCCATAACGCAGCAACTATATAACACAGACCTATTTACTGGTGTTACAACGGCTTAGTTTCCTTAATCGGACTCACGCACGCTCAAGAATCCACCAGAATGCACCCATACCTACCATCCCCATGTGAACCTCTTACTATCCAGTTCAGTAAAGTGTGCCCTGGCCCCTACCTAGTGCGAGGCCCCCTCTAACATAATACCAACAAGGGTACTGACTTACATGGGTTCCAAACAGCAGATTGATACAAGCCAAACCCCCTAAGCTTGTGCCCCTAAAACTAGGATTTAAGAGTCCCCAAAACTCGATACAACAGCTGAACGAGGGACCACTTAGCTTATTAATAATCATGTTTAACCTCGCAGGTTTAGGTTTAATAATAAGGGTGGTTGTAATATTACATGTCATTATGTGTGTACAACCCTTCCCCAAAACACCTGCCCAGATGTATACAATTTCTACATCATTTTAGTTTATTAACCTACATCTGGTACTCACAATATTCTAACATGTCATTTACTTAATGTCTGTATTAAGTCAAATCTAACATGTCCAATATATGCATACTATTCATCAATTTTGTTTCCAATTTACAACATGTATAGGTTTATGCATATTATCCATTTACAGCAAGTATATACACATTATCTCTTTCTATTAGTTTACAGTAAGTCTAAACATGAGTATATTATCCCTTTTCCCAAATTATGGTTAAACAGTCCCAATTTAACAATATGCCTACATTCCTCTTTTTATGTTATTCATTATTCCCCCAATTATACGCACACTCTTATTGGTTATAGCCCAGGCTTCCAAAGGCCTAGGCTTAGCGTAAAATAAAAAGGGAAAACAAATGAAGAAGAATAGAATCAAATGAAATAGGCTTATAGGCAAGACTGGAAATAAACATAATAAATAGAAACAGGGAAAAGGAAGATAGATACATAATACTTGTTAGTTATCCAACATTAATGGCACATGTTTAACTTATCATAACGACATAGGTGACTAATGGTGAAAAATATGTATAACATTTATCTTACAAACACTGTATATCCTAACCCAATTTTATATAACTGTCATCTTGTAATCTAAGAAATGAAATCTGAAAATGATAGGGAACTCATAGTGGGTCTTGGTGAAGAAGAGATTAAATCTCTTATATATATAACAATATGCCATAGAAAAGTCCAATCCAATCCTTTTAGTTATTGTATGTACGCAAGTCCTAAATGTTGCCTCTGTAGATCTGAATCTCAGCAGCATTATCCCATTATATGTTTATATTTTTAGAATAATTTCATAGAGGTAGAAGTTATGAAGAAATGGTATAAACTGGAATGGGAGAAGCCACCGATTTATAGATTCATAGAGTCAACCTCGGCCTTTAGATTCTAGGGTTTTAATCTCAGCCGTACATGTAGTGCAGATTCAACAATGAATTTAGTCCAAAAAAAGTTAAGATTCACATAATGAATATGCCAGATTGGCAGCGGGTCGACGCACCAACTCATGGGGTCGACCCAACCGACTTTGGTCGACCTATGAGTCGACCCAGGCCGGTTGTGGGTCGTCTAACAACGGTCTGGTTTTGCAGTCAATTTCCCGCTCCTCGTTTGAACTGACTTGAAAATTTTGGAACTACTTTTATATTATATTCATACATAAGCTCCTTATATGTATAGAAGCTTCTAATGCCCATAACTTCATCACACGTTATCCGTTTTACACAAACTTGGGGTCTATCAGAACCAGAATTCCGAGACGAACGCAACGATAATGCTGGTTTCAGTTAATTCCGAATATTTTAATTAAGTAAACTCAATTTATCATCTTTAAGGTATGGTTATCGTGTATTAAATTTAAGGGTGTTACATTCTCCCCTACTTAAAGGATTTCGTTCCTGAAATCTCCAAGTTAAGAAGATTGTTACAATCCTAACAACCTCCTACAATCGTCTACTCATCCATCATCCACAAGCATCCATTGTCCTTAAGAAATTTCTAATTCTTGTATGAACATATGCAAACGTTTTGTGTGTAAATGTCCTTACACTAATGCAAAATCAGGCAGTCGATTAATTCAGTTGACCTCCTTAATGCAATATATGTTTGTGCCATGAATCCAAAATGTAAGCAAATAATCCTAGTATAACGTATAAACTCTATATGTGCAGAATCATTCATCAAAATGCAACATCCATAAGACGATACACCAAGTTCCATCTGTAGAAAAAATAAAAAATGTGCACACATTCATATGCAATATGTAAGTGATTGAGCCAATCTAGTGCCTAGAGTGTGTATATGCATCCATGAGCAACTACTAGCAAAAACTTGCATCCACGTACAACCATAATTCATAACATGTCTCAAACAAAAGTTTCCAACCATTGGGTTCAACCTAAGGATCGACAGTTCGAAAGATAGGATAAATATACTTGAATGATATAAGCAAACAAAAAGTAAAAGCTTGGAAAAGAAGTCAAGAATGTACTTTCAAAATGAAAAGGATAAGAAGCGCAAATCCTATCTTCAGGTTCCTACGTCGAATCTTCATGATCTTCTCCCCATTGCACTAACCAATCTGATTTCCTTGTTACGTAGCTTCTTAATTTCTGATCCAAGAATATGAGTAGGAATTCTCCTCACCGATGCTTCCTTCTCAACTTCCACGCCTTCAAGTGTGCTTGGCTCTATTATCTCTACCGTATCATGAAGACATTTCCTCAAATGGGAAACATGAAACACATCGTGTATGCCTGCCAGTCTATCCGGTAGCTTAATCTTATAAGCCATCCTGCCTATCCTCTCCACTACAGGGAATGGCACTTCAAATATCAATGCCAACTTCCCAACTGAACTAAAGCGAATTACGTTCCTTAGCGGTGATACTTCAATGAAGACCATATCTCCCACTTTAAATTCCAAATCGGTCCTCCTTTTGTCAGCGTATGATTTATTCCTATCTTTCATTCTTCAGAGAATAAGATCAATCTTCTTGGAAGTATCTTGAATCATTTTAGGTCCAAGTAGAAGTTTGTCCGTAGACTCTAACCAACAAGTCAGGTCGTCCACATAGCGCTTCGAAGGGTGCTACGTCTATGCTTGATTAATAACGGTTGTTGTAGGCAAACTCCACAAAAGGGATATTCTCCTCCCAAGTCCCTCGAAAGTCTAGGATACACAATCTTAGAAGATCATCAAGAACTCTATTCACCCTCTCAGTCTTCCAATCTGTCAGAAGGTGGTATGTTTCGCTCAAATGTAGTTGTTTACCTAACGCCTCTTGTAAGCTCTTCCAAAACTCACTAGTAAAGATGGCATCGCGGTCACTTACTATGCTTGAAGATATCCCATGCAATTGAACTATCTCTCGAAGATATACTGATGCTAGCCAAGCTGTCGTCCTCTTATTCTTAACAGGAACAAAATGAGCGCTCTTCGTAAGTTTATCTACTATCTCCCAAATGCTCGTATTTCCCTTCCTTTATTGGGGAAATTCATCGATGAAATCCATAGAGACGCTCTCCCACTTCCATTGTGGGATATCTAGGGGCTAAAACAATTTACCTATTTCTTTTATTCAGCCTTTACTCGCTGGCAAGTCAAGCATTGAGCTACAAATTCCGCCACGTCCATCTTCATGCCAGTCCAAAAGAAAACCCTCTTCATGCCTCGATACATTTTGTCTCCACCTAGATGAAAAGTCATCCAATAAAGATGAGCTTCATCAAGCACTGACTTTAGAACTTCCCCAATTTCACAGACACATAGCATTCCGTCTCCTCTTAGCCACCCTTTCTCGTCTACGGTATATCTAGCAAGATGACTAGAAGTATCTCTCCCACAAAGCTTGTCCAAGATGTCAGAAATCTATGGGTCCTCCGGTTGCATAAATCCAACTTGCTCCAACAGAGTAGGTCACACCTCCAACGATGCTAACAATCCCAAAGTGAAATATGTAGATGGCTTAAAATCAAAGGCCAAGACGTACTCCAAGCTCCATCTTTCTACGAATAGAGGACTCAAAGTCATCCTCTACCTACTCAATGCGTCTGCCACCACATTACCCTTGCCCGGGGTATCAGTTACCTTGAAGTCGTAGGACGCTAGGAAATCCATCTACCGTTGATGCCTTAGGTTGAGATCCCTTTGTGAGAACAAGTATTTGAGCGACTTATGATCTTTATATAGCTCAAATCTTTCTCCACGTAGATGTGCTGCCAAGACTTTAATGTGAACACTATTACTGCCAACTCTAGATCATGGGAAGGGCAGTTCTTCTCATGAACCCTCAACCGTCGGCTACCACTGCATACTACCCTTCCATCCTGCATCAAAATGGCACTAAGCCCTGTGCCGCATGCATTTGTGTAGACGGTGAACATCTGTAACGACCCGGATTTTTCAGCCGTTGAATTCTGAATATTTAAATTGGTTTAAATATTTTATTTGAATTATATATAGGAATATATAGGGAATTTATTTATAAAACGAAGTTTGAACGTATAATATATAATATAATATAAAACGAGCTCGAAATCACGCGGCAGTTCGTAATATAGAGTTTTGAACTTCAACTAAGTATACAGAACTCGTTATAAATCGGATTTCTGTGAAACAAGATACGTTGGAGTCATATTTATTATAATTTTCATATGAAAGAGAAAAATCCAGATTTCATGTTATAAATAGAAAGTTATGGCCAAATCAAATTTTGAAATAATCGCTATGGAAAATCGTTATATAAATATATGCGTTAAAATAGCCGTTTTGGAAACGGACTCTGTTTTCGACGAAATCAGTTTCATTGGGACCGTATCGTTAAATTATTGTACGGTGGTGAGTGGCATGGAAAACCGATGTCGTATGTGACCACGGTAGCCGTAAACGCTCGTTCAGTGCAATTAAATTAATTCAACTAAATAAAGGGATATTAGAGTGTAATTTGAACAGACGATCGAATCAGGCCACGAAACCAGTTCCGGTGAGTTCGTAGCGTCGAATATAGTCAGGGTAGATATATAGTTTGTTATTTTTAGAGATCGGCAAATTTGGTGTCGAAAATGGCATTGCGGTACGTGTAAAAATAGCCTACCGGGGAAACAGTCTCAGAATGCGACGAAACTAGTGCCGTTGAGTTCGTATTGATTAATTATTGTAGGATATCAGAGTTTCAAGTTGATTTGTTTTATCTGGTGAGCGTGGAAAAATTAAACGCGTGTTTATTTCTGGTTTTATAAAGGATTTTTTTTCAAACGATGTTGGAATTCAACGAAACTTGTCCCATTGGGTTCAGAATACTTTTTTACACCAAGATTAGCTTTTTCATCAGTAAACAAAAGTCAACTATGGTTAGTTTTACTTGATACTTCACCGTGAAGTTTCGTTATAATATAAAATAATAATAGAAGAAGCTTTCACCCTAAGTTAAAGTTTTTGCACTAGCCTATCCTATCAGCATTAAACGTGCTGCCACCCTAAGTAATAGTGTACATGCTATGACTGCTCGCTGCCCTTTCTTTCTTCTTTTAAGTCCCATTCGAATTAAAATATATATTCGTTGTAGCTTCACGAATGAGACATCACTGCTTTCTTTTGCTGGTGGGCCCAAACAATGCATTTCTTTGTCTACCTCTCTAGAAACACCGTGCCGACCAAGGTTTATCTCGATAATCCCTCAACAGCAGCTAACCTATATTACTCCAGACCTATACTCTAGAATTACTTGGCAACCACGGTCCTTCTTCACTATTTAAACATGCTGCTCCATCATTTTTTTTTCTTCCTCGCGTTGGTACTGAAAATGACTCCACTCTTCCATTTTAAAAACTCGTTACTTCTTCTACCTCGAACACCATTGGAGCTGATGCATGTCCGCTAGTAACGACCCCCATCTCTTCCTATTTACATCAAACAACTTCTCCATTTTCCATGCAAAAAGCTCAGCAGACATTATCATCAGCTATGTTGTACAATGGAAAACGCCTACCCACATGCTCTACGGCTTCGGACTTCACTCTGGTAATCTCGACATGGTACGGTTGTTGATGTCCATTGCCGGTGAAGGCAGGTGCTTTGTGGAAAGATCCAAGGTGGTGCGTGATGACTGTGTGGGTGTTTTGGCGAGGGTAATTAAAACATACTGGTGAAGTAATGCTACGGGGTAGGCGCAACATCTGGATGGTTGGTTTCGGTGGATATACTTGGTACGAAGAGGAAAGTGGCGTGAGAACTGTGAGGTGATGTTGACTGTGTGAGGCGTGGGGGCTTTTCCTTTCTTTGTTTGATGAAAGCAAGGTAGCTAAATTGGGAAAAACGTGAAAAAGGGGATGTTACGGTTCTGCGATGGTCAGAGGGTGTCTTCGAGTAGCCAACGATCGAAGTACTGTGTGGTTGGATGGAGTAGATCTGGTCCGAGTTTTGGGCTAGAGTTTACTCGCAAATTTGTTTTGATGCTGAAAGTTGATGCGGTGTTACTGTGTGATGGGGGACGCGATCTGTAGTGGACTGGTGGTTGGAGGATGGTGGTGACGCGATGTGTACAGTCGCTGATTGGAACTTGTTTTCCTCCAAGTTGAAGCAGGGTGCGAAGTATGGCGCTGAGAAGTTGGTTAGTGGAAGTAGTGTGATTAAAGGAGGAACTGAGAAAGGTTGTTGTTTTAAATGGGGGTCAGTGTGGGTTGGCAAATACACGGTGCAGTCTTGTATTTTGTTTGGAAATTCTGGAAAGAAAGGGAAGGGGACAAAGTGAAGGTCGGGTTTATTTTGTAGTATAGATGAATGAGGAGCAAGTTTTCTGTGTTTTAATCCAAGGAAGAACAGGCATAAATGTTATTAAGGTTGGTGAGTTCGTAAACCTGGAACCATAGAGGTGGTAAACTGGAAATTTACAGTAAGGTGTTCGTAAAGAAATGAAGAAGAAAAAAACAAAGTATATAAGAAATGGATGAACTGATCTGTTCATATGAAATAAGGATCCTTATGAAATGCAAAAAAAAAGGAAAATCGGTTGCAGCACGTCCAAGCAAGAAATGAATGACCGCGTATTGTGGTATGAATAGTTTTGTTAATTCTAGTAAATTAAATTATTTAATTCAATCTATTGTAGGTTTAAAATAATTTATATATAAACATGTTTATTTATTTCATTAAGGGTATAACGAGTTGAGATCATTGGATTTATCTGGAGACCAAGACGACTGCGGTTGCTGACAAGGAGAGGCTGCTTTAGGACACCGGTAAGTACTTGGTCACCTTGAACCTAATCAACACAGTTTTGATGGAGAAAATGGTTAGGATCTTTTATGGAAATGTCGACATTTCGGGCGGAAGGAATAAATTAACACGGGAGTTAATTAAAACTAATATGTCCTTAAGTCAAATGAGGGTAATTAAAAGTTAAATAATTTTATTAGTTAATTTAGTAAAATTTAAACGTATCGCATATAACTTTATCGTATGATAACAGAATCAGACGGAAATGAACACGTTGGGATCGTAGTGACGAAGTCTACATTGAGGAACCAGTTTCGCTAAGAACGGATCTATCGGAAGTTCATGGAAAAATTTAACGTCTGTTTCATTTTTAGTGAAACAGAAGCAGATTCGTCAACTGCAAAACAAGGTGAGTAAAGCTCACTAACTTTGACTCGTTTAAATTTTATATAAACGAGTTTTAAATTTTATTATAGTATATTATACTATGTGATGATTGTTTGGTTGAAATGGTTGATGGTTGATCGATTATTAGTTCTGTTACCAGGATATTTCATATTGATGGGATTAACATCTGTGGATGCAGGGAAACAGGTTGGAGGGACCCAACTGGGTTCCTCAATATTGATATTACTATTTTTCCTTGATTTTGATGTGTGGTGTGATTTATTCAATCAGTGATTGACTTTGTGTGTTGGTTTACCCTGGCCCTAGAAACTTGGTATTTTACATACCGTAAATATTTTCGAATATAGAAAAGGAATTCGAGATGTAAAAAGGAAATTATTTTTCAAAATAGGAATTTAATTTTGAATAGACTTGAAAATAGAAAACTTGTTTTAATAAATAAAACAAGAAGTTATTTATAAACAATGTTTATAAATCCAAGTTCGAATTTATGTTGAAAAGTGGAAAGCGGTTTTAGACCGATATTTGTAATGGGAATTGAATGTAGCAAAAGGAAATTTTAAGTGCGATTATAAATGGATGACATATAAATAAGACTTTTCCATGGAAAATTCTAAATGGACGTTATGAATGGAAATCGGATTTGAGATATTATATAAAGTATGAAAATCAAACTGATTTGATTTTATATAAAAGGAATATATTTACGATTAAAGTGAATAATGGGTCAAAGAAAGTATTTTGTAAATGAATTATCTACAAGGGAAATTTAGATTGGAAATATAAATATAAATTGGAACTTGAATGAGAAAGGGGGAAATGAGTAATCGTTTTAAAAGAAAGTGACGTGTTTTATCTCAAAATTGGGATTAGAAATCGAATATAGATTGTTCGAGAGAAAGTTGTTTATTGGAATTCGATTATATCGAATTAAGGGAAGTAGTTACTTTTACTTTCTGTTTCGAATCAAATTTAATTATTTGATTATTTACTTATTAATTGAATTAATAAGTACAAGTATATTTTTATATAAATCACATATTTGGAAACACAGTGATTACAATGCTGCTATAATAAATGTTTTGAAAATTCTAGATAGTGATTTTAACGCTACCGCTATAATAAGTGTTGGTAAATTCTAGACATCGATTTTAGCGCTGCTGTTATAAAAGATGTTTTGAAAATTTTAACCGCGATCTTAACGCTATTGCTATAATAGATGTTCTAAAATTTTAGATAGCGGTTGTAACGCTGTTGTTAAAAGCAATGTTTTATAAATCAAATATTTGGAGACAGCGATTATAACGCTACTGTTATAATCAACATTTTTCTGTAAAGGAAGTGTGTTCTTAGATTAGAATCCGAGAGTTACATAAGAAGTTGTTAAAGATTTAAAAGATAAACTTTGACCATTTCAAAGTTAAAAACGTTGTTCAATTAAGGTCTGAGAGGTAATTATACCCCAACTTGATTGACTTCCTTTTTAGCTAAGGAATGGTAAGGTTTGATCGTGAAGGGGTTTTGAAAATGTTTTCTAAACGAGAATCAGAAATGTTTTCTGATAATAAAAAAATAAGAATTTAGAATATATAGAAACACGAGATAAGTAAATTTATGAACTAAAGAGATAAATGTTGAATGATGATTGATCGATATAATATCCATTTGGAAATGATATCGTTGTTTGCTCACTTGTTTTTCTTTGATAGTTAACTCACCGACTATCGAAGTTTTTGACTATTTTAACGTTGTTAATATGGAGAGACCGGTTGGATTATTATCCAAAGAACCACTCTGTATTGGCATAAGCGTCGCGAATCATATATGTCAAAGATAATTGAAGACGGAGTGAAGTGCAAGGGCTATTGTATAAGTCTTAGATAACAATGCCTAAGATGGATGTACGGGATAGTGCCTTCGGTTTGTCCAGACCCAGAACAACTTGTATGGATGAGTGTCTGACAGAGTATTTCCAAAGGGGATTACGTACGTTGATTCCTTCAAACGTACGAAGTTGGTGGCATAGAAGGGAAGCTTCTTTAGCCTAACAATCTGAGTATTTTTGTGGGAATCAATTAGTGATTTCCGATGGATCTGATGATGTGGCATTCAAAGTGAATAATGGCCAGATGTTCTGGAAGATAATTCAAACCTCAAGCCTCATCAACCCGGAATTGGACAAAAATCGGGCAGGCAGCATGGCTATGTGGGTCGCACCCATTAGGATGTATAACCACCTATCTAGAGAAATTCCTTTTGCTTCTTAAATCTATCGATGCTGTCCCTTTTCGGGAGGCGGTTGCTGATCCCAACCGTCGGTGGTATACATTCGATACACTCAAGCGAAATGAGTGGTCGGTCATGTGTGGGCCGGGTTGCAAGATGTTCTTGTTGAACCCAGTGTATTCGTCTCTAGAGATACACTATCGGAAGGTGGTCCCATACCTTGTCATGTTGGAAATCCAATCCCCAAATAAGCGCCCTGCGGTTTTTGATTTTATATTATATATGGAACGTGAGATGCAAGCGTTCTGCTAGATTTATATTTATTTGATGTAGACACTATTATAATATCACCAGATTTTGATATCAAAATGTTTTGGGTTATCGTAAGGTAAAAACCATCCGTGTTTATGTGTGGATTGGTCTTACGATTATCATTTCTTTCGAAAAGATGTTGAAAGTTAAACAAATGGTTGGAGTTTACTCACACCAGTCCTATGACTGACCCAGAGTTTATTTGTTTGTTTTTCCTAAACTCTTGGGTGCCCAAATTTGTATGGGCAGTCAAGTAGTTGGGATTTTTCAGATTCACTTGGAGGAGCTTGAAGCAAGAGGCTTCACCAGTTAGCTATAGACTATCATATTTTCCGCTGTGTACTACGTTGTATCTGGAAACAGGTGTTTATAACTGTTCCAGGGATAATCGTTGTGCTCTGATAATGGTATGTATAAACAAATACTGATTTGTGCTTCAAAGTTATATTATCTAATATATTTTATTCGTTCCGCTGTGAGTTTGTGATCTTCGTTTTCTTCTATTCTAATATTTCTTTCTTTCTATTTCTCACCCTCTAACCTCTTTCTAATAATGATTCGTATTTCTGTGCAATTTGAGTTGGACGTGTGGTGTTATCAGTCTACTCAAAGAGTACGGAAATTCGGGTCGTTTCATTTGGTATCAGAGCTGAAGGTTGAGTGATAACCTTGGCTCTGTGGCGTGACTCAATAGAGATGGGGTTAGTAACACCCTAGATTGAGTTTAAGTGTATATATATATATGAGCGCGTATTTGTAGATTTGATATAAAAATTGTTTTATATTGTGTTGACTGGTTTGTTGAGTGGTTTATGAATTCTGGTCGATATAGGAAGTACAACTGTATCGATAGGGGTTTCTAAATTCTCGAACAAAACAATTCGACATGGTATTGTTTTAAAGATGGGTAAGCAATATAATTTTGCCCAAAGGATATTTTGATATAAAAGTGATAATTTTCTGAAATTATCGAATGTGTTGATTGTTGTTACAATCAAACGGAATTATTAAATATTGAAATGGTTGTATAACCAAGATAAACTAGAATTAAATTCAAACCATAAATTGGAATATAAATCCCGGATATTTTGAAAATATTCCTTGAAGTATTTTAAAGGTAATATAGCATTGGTTTGAAGAGATTTTTGAATTAGAATGATTTTAAATGTATTTTAAAGGTAATTAAGCACTGAAATCACTTCAGTGGCGAGAAAATAATTCTGATAATGGGTCGCGACATTATCGGTATTCATTTTCAAGTTTCTGAGTGACGGATTGCTACCATAGTAATTTGGGAATGAAAATTTATTTGAAAATGACAGGATGTTTTAGAGATTCGAATGTTTTGAATGGAGTTGATTATAAATATATGTGATTTCAAACTCATTTGAAATAAAACCCAGGAGTTTGAATTCTGAAATTGTTTAACTTGTATAAGTTGAATAAATTGGTGGAAATAAATCAAATGGATCGAAATCTAAGTTAAATGGAAATTGAAACTCAAATGGAATAAGTGGATTGATTCCTGAAGTAGAGATCAGATTTGACTTGATAGAATTGGAATGGACTAATCAGAAGTTGATTAGAGAGTTAAAGACTGGAAGTTGGACTGATTGGAAATCAGTTGGAATGGATATGCTGAGCAAATATTGAATGAAAGCAAATGCAAGAGATAGAAATATGCCCGATCAAAAGGTACATGTTTACAATATTACTTGGGTTTGACGATTTTGTGAGCCTATGGGCAAGCCGCTTGGCTTTTTGATTTTCTTTTGGATTGGAGAAGGCCTAGAAAGGCGAGTTGTGATTATGCCGATTGAGCCGTGCAGAGGAGATGCTGCTGAAATTTTTCAGAATTTAAAGTGTTAGAAAATTTTCAGAATTTTTTCGTTAGTAAGAATAAATGAATATTTTAATTGAAATAAATTGGTCCAGTTAAACTGGAATTAAGAGGTGAAAAAAAACAAAAAGGATTATTGGACCTATTTAACAGGGTACGTAGCATCTTTTCCTACCTTAGCAATTTCGAGGACGAAATTATTTTAAGGGGGAAGGAATGTAATGACCCGGATTTTTCAGCCGTTGAATTCTGAATATTTAAATTGGTTTAAATATTTTATTTGAATTATATATAGGAATATATATAGGGAATTTATTTATAAAACGAAGTTTGAACGTATAATATATAATATAATATAAAACGAGCTCGAAATAACGCGGCAGTTCGTAATATAGAGTTTTGAACTTCAACTAAGTATACAGAACTCGTTATAAATCGGATTTCTATGAAACAAGATACGTTGGAGTCATATTTATTATAATTTTCATATGAAAGAGAAAAATCCAGATTTCATGTTATAAATAGAAAGTTATGGCCAAATCAAATTTTGAAATAATCGCTATGGAAAATCGTTATATAAATATATGCGTTAAAATAGCCGTTTTGCAAACGGACTCTGTTTTCGACGAAATCAGTTTCATTGGGACCGTATCGTTAAATTATTGTACGGTGGTGAGTGGCATGGAAAACCGATGTCGTATGTGACCACGGTAGCCGTAAACGCTCGTTCAGTGCAATTAAATTAATTCAACTAAATAAAGGGATATTAGAGTGTAATTTGAACAGACGATCGATTCAGGCCACGAAACCAGTTCCGGTGAGTTCGTAGCGTCGAATATAGTCAGGGTAGATATATAGTTTGTTATTTTTAGAGATCGGCAAATTTGGTGTCGAAAATGGCATTGCGGTACATGTAAAAATAGCCTACCGGGGAAACAGTCTCAGAATGCGACGAAACTAGTGCCGTTGAGTTCGTATTGATTAATTATTGTAGGATATCAGAGTTTCAAGTTGATTTGTTTTATCTGGTGAGCGTGGAAAAATTAAACGCGTGTTTATTTCTGGTTTTATAAAGGGTTTTTTTTCAAACGATGTTGGAATTCAACGAAACTTGTCCCATTGGGTTCAGAATACTTTTTTACACCAAGATTAGCTTTTTCATCAGTAAACAAAAGTCAACTATGGTTAGTTTTACTTGATACTTCACCGTGAAGTTTCGTTATAATATAAAATAATAATAGAAGAAGCTTTCACCCTAAGTTAAAGTTTTTGCACTAGCCTATCCTATCAGCATTAAACGTGCTGCCACCCTAAGTAATAGTGTACATGCTATGACTGCTCGCTGCCCTTTCTTTCTTCTTTTAAGTCCCATTCGAATTAAAATATATATTCGTTGTAGCTTCACGAATGAGACATCACTGCTTTCTTTTGCTGGTGGGCCCAAACAATGCATTTCTTTGTCTACCTCTCTAGAAACACCGTGCCGACCAAGGTTTATCTCGATAATCCCTCAACAGCAGCTAACCTATATTACTCCAGACCTATACTCTAGAATTACTTGGCAACCACGGTCCTTCTTCACTATTTAAACATGCTGCTCCATCATTTTTTCTTCTTCCTCGCGTTGGTACTGAAAATGACTCCACTCTTCCATTTTAAAAACTCGTTACTTCTTCTACCTCGAACACCATTGGAGCTGATGCATGTCCGCTAGTAACGACCCCCATCTCTTCCTATTTACATCAAACAACTTCTCCATTTTCCATGCAAAAAGCTCAGCAGACATTATCATCAGCTATGTTGTACAATGGAAAACGCCTACCCATATGCTCTACGGCTTCGGACTTCACTCTGGTAATCTCGACACGGTACGGTTGTTGATGTCCATTGCCGGTGAAGGCAGGTGCTTTGTGCAAAGATCCAAGGTGGTGCGTGATGACTGTGTGGGTGTTTTGGCGAGGGTAATTAAAACATACTAGTGAAGTAATGCTACGGGGTAGGCGCAACATCTGGATGGTTGGTTTCGGTGGATATACTTGGTACGAAGAGGAAAGTGGCGTGAGAACTGTGAGGTGATGTTGACTGTGTGAGGCGTGGGGGCTTTTCCTTTCTTTGTTTGATGAAAGCAAGGTAGCTAAATTGGGAAAAACGTGAAAAAGGGGATGTTACGGTTCTGCGATGGTCAGAGGGTGTCTTCGAGTAGCCAACGATCGAAGTACTGTGTGGTTGGATGGAGTAGATCTGGTCCGAGTTTTGGGCTAGAGTTTACTCGCAAATTTGTTTTGATGCTGAAAGTTGATGCGGTGTTACTGTGTGATGGGGGACGCGATCTGTAGTGGACTGGTGGTTGGAGGATGGTGGTGACGCGATGTGTACAGTCGCTGATTGGAACTTGTTTTCCTCCAAGTTGAAGCAGGGTGCGAAGTATGGCGCTGAGAAGTTGGTTAGTGGAAGTAGTGTGATTAAAGGAGGAACTGAGAAAGGTTGTTGTTTTGAATGGGGGTCAGTGTGGGTTGGCAAATACACGGTGCAGTCTTGTATTTTGTTTGGAAATTCTGGAAAGAAAGGGAAGGGGACAAAGTGAAGGTCGGGTTTATTTTGTAGTATAGATGAATGAGGAGCAAGTTTTCTGTGTTTTAATCCAAGGAAGAACAGGCATAAATGTTATTAAGGTTGGTGAGTTCGTAAACCTGGAACCATAGAGGTGGTAAACTGGAAATTTACAGTAAGGTGTTCGTAAAGAAATGAAGAAGAAAAAAACAAAGTATATAAGAAATGGATGAACTGATCTGTTCATATGAAATAAGGATCCTTATGAAATGCAAAAAAAAAAGGAAAATCGGTTGCAGCACGTCCAAGCAAGAAATGAATGACCGCGTATTGTGGTATGAATAGTTTTGTTAATTCTAGTGAATTAAATTATTTAATTCAATCTATTGTAGGTTTAAAATAATTTATATATAAACATGTTTATTTATTTCATTAAGGGTATAACGAGTTGAGATCATTGGATTTATCTGGAGACCAAGACGACTGCGGTTGCTGACAAGGAGAGGCTGCTTTGGGACACCGGTAAGTACTTGGTCACCTTGAACCTAATCAACACAGTTTTGATGGAGAAAATGGTTAGGATCTTTTATGGAAATGTCGACATTTCGGGCGGAAGGAATAAATTAACACGGGAGTTAATTAAAACTAATATGTCCTTAAGTCAAATGAGGGTAATTAAAAGTTAAATAATTTTATTAGTTAATTTAGTAAAATTTAAACGTATCGCATATAACTTTATCATATGATAACAGAATCAGACGGAAATGAACACGTTGGGATCGTAGTGACGAAGTCTACATCGAGGAACCAGTTTCGCTAAGAACGGATCTATTGGAAGTTCATGGAAAAATTTAACGTCTGTTTCATTTTTAGTGAAACAGAAGCAGATTCGTCAACTGCAAAACAAGGTGAGTAAAACTCACTAACTTTGACTCGTTTATATTTTATATAAACGAGTTTTAAATTTTATTATAGTATATTATACTATGTGATGATTGTTTGGTTGAAATGGTTTATGGTTGATCGATTATTAGTTCTGTTACCAGGATATTTCATATTGATGGGATTAACATCTGTGGATGCAGGGAAACAGGTTGGAGGGACCCAACTGGGTTCCTCAATATTGATATTACTATTTTTCCTTGATTTTGATGTGTGGTGTGATTTATTCAATCAGTGATTGACTTTGTGTGTTGGTTTACCCTGGCCCTAGAAACTTGGTATTTTACATACCGTAAATATTTTCGAATATAGAAAAGGAATTCGAGATGTAAAAAGGAAATTATTTTTCAAAATAGGAATTTAATTTTGAATAGACTTGAAAATAGAAAACTTGTTTTAATAAATAAAACAAGAAGTTATTTATAAACAATGTTTATAAATCCAAGTTCGAATTTATGTTGAAAAGTGGAAAGCGGTTTTAGACCGATATTTGTAATGGGAATTGAATGTAGCAAAAGGAAATTTTAAGTGCGATTATAAATGGATGACATATAAATAAGACTTTTCCATGGAAAATTCTAAATGGACGTTATGAATGGAAATCGGATTTGAGATATTATATAAAGTATGAAAATCAAACTGATTTGATTTTATATAAAAGGAATATATTTACGATTAAAGTGAATAATGGGTCAAAGAAAGTATTTTGTAAATGAATTATCTACAAGGGAAATTTAGATTGGAAATATAAATATAAATTGGAACTTGAATGAGAAAGGGGGAAATGAGTAATCGTTTTAAAAGAAAGTGACGTGTTTTATCTCAAAATTGGGATTAGAAATCGAATATAGATTGTTCGAGAGAAAGTTGTTTATTGGAATTCGATTATATCGAATTAAGGGAAGTAGTTACTTTTACTTTCTGTTTCGAATCAAATTTAATTATTTGATTATTTACTTATTAATTGAATTAATAAGTACAAGTATATTTTTATATAAATCACATATTTGGAAACACAGTGATTACAATGTTGCTATAATAAATGTTTTGAAAATTCTAGATAGTGATTTTAACGCTACCGCTATAATAAGTGTTGGTAAATTCTAGACATCGATTTTAGCGCTGCTGTTATAAAAGATGTTTTGAAAATTTTAACCGCGATCTTAACGCTATTGCTATAATAGATGTTCTAAAATTTTAGATAGCGGTTGTAACGCTATTGTTAAAAGCAATGTTTTATAAATCAAATATTTGGAGACAGCGATTATAACGCTACTGTTATAATCAACATTTTTCTGTAAAGGAAGTGTGTTCTTAGATTAGAATCCGAGAGTTACATAAGAAGTTGTTAAAGATTTAAAAGATAAACTTTGACCATTTCAAAGTTAAAAACGTTGTTCAATTAAGGTCTGAGAGGTAATTATACCCCAACTTGATTGACTTCCTTTTTAGCTAAGGAATGGTAAGGTTTGATCGTGAAGGGGTTTTGGAAATGTTTTCTAAACGAGAATCAGAAATGTTTTCTGATAATAAAAAAATAAGAATTTAGAATATATAGAAACACGAGATAAGTAAATTTATGAACTAAAGAGATAAATGTTGAATGATGATTGATCGATATAATTTCCATTTGGAAATGATATCGTTGTTTGCTCACTTGTTTTTCTTTGATAGTTAACTCACCGACTATCGAAGTTTTTGACTATTTTAACGTTGTTAATATGGAGAGACTGGTTGGATTATTATCCAAAGAACCACTCTGTATTGGCATAAGCGTTGCGAATCATATATGTCAAAGACAATTGAAGACGGAGTGAAGTGCAAGGGCTATTGTATAAGTCTTAGATAACAGTGCCTAAGATGGATGTACGGGATAGTGCCTTCGGTTTGTCCAGACCCAGGACAACTTGTATGGACGAGTGTCTGACAGAGTATTTCCAAAGGGGATTACGTACGTTGATTCCTTCAAACGTACGAAGTTGGTGGCATAGAAGGGAAGCTTCTTTAGCCTAACAATCTGAGTATTTTTGTGGGAATCAATTAGTGATTTTCGATGGATCTGACGATGTGGCATTCAAAGTGAATAATGGCCAGATGTTCTGGAAGATAATTCAAACCTCAAGCCTCATCAACCCGGAATTGGACAAAAATCGGGCAGGCAGCATGGCTATGTGGGTCGCACCCATTAGGATGTATAACCACCTATCTAGAGAAATTCCTTTTACTTCTTAAATCTATCGATGCTGTCCCTTTTCGGGAGGCGGTTGCTGATCCCAACCGTCGGTGGTATACATTCGATACACTCAAGCGAAATGAGTGGTCGGTCACGTGTGGGCCGGGTTGCAAGATGTTCTTGTTGAACCCAGTGTATTCGTCTCTAGAGATACACTATCGGAAGGTGGTCCCATATCTTGTCATGTTGGAAATCCAATCCCCAAATAAGCGCCCTGCGGTTTTTGATTTTATATTATATATGGAACGTGAGATGCAAGCGTTCCGCTAGATTTATATTTATTTGATGTAGACACTATTATAATATCACCAGATTTTGATATCAAAATGTTTTGGGTTATCGTAAGGTAAAAACCATCCGTGTTTATGTGTGGATTGGTCTTACGATTATCATTTCTTTCGAAAAGATGTTGAAAGTTAAACAAATGGTTGGAGTTTACTCACACCAGTCCCATGACTGACCCAGAGTTTATTTGTTTGTTTTTCCTAAACTCTTGGGTGCCCAAATTTGTACGGGCAGTAAAGTAGTTGGGATTTTTCAGATTCACTTGGAGGAGCTTGAAGCAGGAGGCTTCACCAGTTAGCTATAGACTATCATATTTTCCGCTGTGTACTATGTTGTATCTGGAAACAGGTGTTTATAACTGTTCCAGGGATAATCGTTGTGCTCTGATAATGGTATGTATATACAAATACTGATTTGTGCTTCAAAGTTATATTATTTAATATATTTTATTCGTTCCGCTGTGAGTTTGTGATCTTCGTTTTCTTCTATTCTAATATTTCTTTCTTTCTATTTCTCACCCTCTAACCTCTTTCTAATAATGATTCGTATTTCTGGGCAATTTGAGTTGGACGTGTAGTGTTATCAGTCTACTCAAAGAGTACGGAAATTCGGGTCGTTTCAACATCTTTCTTCCATCTGGGTGAGTTAGAACTAGGGTTGTTGTCAGAGCCCTCTTCAATCTTTGAAAGACATCCTCACAATCAATACTCCACGAAAAAGCCAAGTTCTTCTTCGTCAATTGGGTAAGCGGGGATGGGACTCTTGCAAAGTCCTTGATAAACTATTTATAATATCCCGCTAACCCTAGAAAACTTCTCACTCCATTGCATTCTTTGGATCCCTCCAATTTTGAGCAGCAAGGGCTTTAACGGGGTCCACTGTTATCCCGTCCTTGGAGACCACATGCCCTAGGAATCTCACTTCCTTTCTCCAAAAGTGACACTTAGAAAATTTTGCCTTGAGCTGATATGATCTGAAAGTGCTTAGAACCTATCCTAAGTGTTGGATACACTCTTCCTCATTCTTTGAGAAGATCATAATGTCGTCCACAAAGACCACCACAAAGTTGTTCAGAAACTCCCTGAACACCCTGCTTATCAAGTCCACAAGACAGGTAGATGCGTTGGTTAGCCCAAAAGGCATAACTAGCCATACAAAGAAACTGTCTGGAGTTCTGAATGTAGTCTTATCAGTGTTATCCTCTGCCACTCTCAGCTGATAAAATCTCGTGGCCAAATCCATCTGCGAGAAAACTAATGCTCCTACTAGCTAATTAAACAGGTCTGCAATTCTCGGTAGCGGGTGCCTATTCTTCTTAGTGATCTTATTCAGATCCCTATAATCCACACATAGACGAAGTAAGCCATCCGCCTTAGTTGCGAAGACGACTGGAGCTCCCCACTCTGAGATGTTTCGCCTAATAAAACCTTTCTTGGATAGATCCCCTACTTGCTTGCTAGGCTCCCTCCTCTCTCCAGAAGCCATATAGAGCACTCATAGAGCAACTGGCTTCGCATTCTCTAATAAGCAAATCCGTAAATTTATCTCACGCCTTGGAGGTAACCCCCCTTAAACTCCTCAAACACATCAGGATAATCTCTGGCTATGGGTACAGATCGCAAATCTTCAACAAAAGTATCAAGTGATTCTATAAAACTGAGCATCACTGACCCCCGTGGGTCATAGGAAATCTCGAGAGTTCTACAATGACGAGTAAAAATTCTAACTACTCTATTTTCACAATAAAGAATGGCACCATACATGGCTAGCCAATCAATGCCTAGAATCAAACCATAGCCCATAATGCCCAGTACGTATGCATCGCATTCAAACTCGATGCCCAAGATAGAAATTCTCAAACCCCTACACATCATGGATAAATGAGTCGATCCTCCTATGGGGTTTGAGACTACTACAGGAATAGAGATTATACAAGTATTAAGGTGTAGACTATCTACTACAGAACCGTGTCTGATTTCTGGTAGACCAAATCAAGACTCATTGCTATGTCACTGTATGAATATTTTACCATATAATGTTGTATTTATGGATAAGTTGAAAAGCTCAGGTTTTAGAAGCAGTACTTCTGATTATAGTATTCACGAAGCAGACACTTTATCAATGATCCAGAGAAGTTTTCATTAGTTTATCATTTCATTTAACCACCACTAATTTTCTATGATTGTTCCCCTTAATTATCTGTAGCATACAAGTAAGCAAATGTTGCATAACAGCTATGGTTTTTGCTTTAAAAGCACATTATCATTGTGTTCCTCAAAAGTGTTTGTATGTATAGCTCAAGATTTTCATTTCATGTTTCACAATTCACAGCTCGACATGATTTATTAAGAGGAATGTTAAAGGGACTCCATATTTGGTTAAGGAGGTATAAGTTTATGGGGATTCCAACTTAATATTTTTTGTTAAGGGAGGTTTGGATTATTTTTTAAAAAAAAAGAGACCTAACTACCCCTGGTTTTTGACTTATGTTAAACCTTAACTTCCTAAATTCAGCACAAATGGAATGAAACAAATGCACATTTCCCAAAAAAGACACTACTTTCAAAATTTTCGTTTATGCATTTATTTTAAATTAACCATACCAATTCTAATATGAAATTACAATTAATTACCCGATTCGATGCCTTCTGATAATCCACTAAACTTTCTTGTGTCCCCATTACATTAACTAAATCCAATTTTTTTATTTTTGTGTGCAACATTAAATTGTAAGAATTAATTAGGATTTATGCTTTATGGTTTATCCTAGTGTGGATTATATGGGGGTTAATTTCGGAATTTTAATTTATATGTTTAAGGCAAGACTAATTTATTTTGTCCTCCCCATAACAATTATACAATAAATTAAAATGGTTATTCCCCTTAACCAAATGTGGAGTCCCTTTAACAATCCCCTTTATAAATTAAGGCTGCGAACAATTTTTCCATGACTTAATCCAATGTTAGCTTATACATATAACACTACTGCACATTTAAAATCCAGGCTTTCTGCTATCAATCTACTTTAAAATTTGTACGTGCAATTTAGTGGATTGAGACGTATGTGATCTAAGCATGAATTAGCCTGAATAATCTATATTATTTTTGTATGTGCTCTAATGGTAAGTAGTAATGGTTGTTTAAGGATTATTCATACAACTATGTCACTTTAAACAATGAATTTGTACAACCAAATATGGAAATGACCCATTAGCCATTTAGTCAGCTTGTTAATAGTTTATTTGGCAATTGCAAACGATTGAATTGGTCAATACTTAAAGTTTTTATGCTGAGTACTGGGTTAAGTTTTCTACAAAGCAAATTTTGAACCTTAAAACTCTTGTTATATATGCACTGCATCAAAAGATCATTATGTATTGTATGTATGATAAATATTTATGATTATGATATGTTATTATGCACAATGCAAATATCATCAAGAAGATTATTAGTCATTACTATGCATGAAGATATAACTAGATAGGAGTCCTCATTTAGTATTAGTGCAAGAGCATGTACATTAATGAGATCTAATACATTAAAAAAGCAACCCAAATATATTGCAAGTCAAATGTTAATATTAAGTTCATTAATGTGTTGCTACTTGGGACAGTGCTATTATGTATAAGAAAGAGAAGCAATGGAAAATGAAAAGGAAGGTGAAGAGATTTCGTCGGTGGTTCTGTACGGGCGTACTTGAAGTGGAACCTTCTTAGCATGTATGGTATTATTATTATTATTATTGTTATTATTATTTTCCACTGCGATTGGAACTTATAACTGCTTGGACACCTACAATTGATACATGCATATGTCAAATACGAACTTTGGACTCTTTCAAAATGCTTGGTATGCTCCAATGACTGTAGCAGCTTGTATATATGCTGTAGGGTATAAAGTAAAATGCACAGTGTAATCCTGAGCACTAGTACGGTTCAGTTTGTGTGGATTTATTTACTTCTGACTTCTGAAAATTTTGCTATTCACATGCAAGGCCGTTTTCACAGAATAAACACAGTTGTTTTGGAATCGGGATGGCACAGAATTGAATGCCCTACTTTATTGGCCATAATTTCACGTTTGATGAACTGGAAAAACGACATACTAGATTTCAACACAAAGCAGTAGGCAATGCTAAAGTTGGTGATAAATTTCATCACTCATGTGATGGACAAAGTAAATTTCTTGCTCTCTCTTCCATTATGTTGCAAATTAACTGTGGAGTCCCTTTAACAATCCACTTTATTAATTAACGCTGCTAACAATTTTTCCACGACTTAAGTCCAACGTTATCTTATATATATATATATATATACACACACACACACACACACACACACACTCCAGGCTTTCTGTTATCAATCTGCTTTAAAATTTGTACGTGCAATTTAGTGGATTGAGACGTGTATGTGATTTAAGCATGATTTAGCCTGAATAATCTATATTATTTTTGTATGCGCTCGATCTAATATAATGGTAAGTAGTAATGGTTGTTTAAGGATTATTCGTACAGCTATGTCACTTTAAACAAAGAATTTGTACAACCGAATATGGAAATGATCCATTAGCCATTTAGTCAGCTTGTTAATTGTTTATTTGGCAAATGCAAAGGATTGAATTGGTCAATACTTAAATTTTTTATCCTGTGTACTGGATTAACTTTTCTGCAAGCAATATTTGAACCTCGATAGTCCTATTATATATACACTGCATCAAAAAGATCATTATGTATTGCCACTATATTGTATGTATGATAAATATTTATGATTAAGATATGTTATTATACACAATGCAAATATCATCAACAAGATAATTAGTCATTACTATGCATGAAAATATAACTAGATAGGAGTCCTCGTTTAGTATTAGTGCAAGAGCGCACCAATTGTTCTATCCCCAATTTCAGTGTCCTCCCATGTCTCACCCAATCAGAACCCCTGATTTTCACCTTTTGCACTTAAACCCCTGAATTGTTAGGGGACTTAAATGTAAAACAGTGGAAATTAGTGGACCTGATTGGAGGGACACAGGGGGATAGTAGGAATGGGTACAGATGAATTGGTCTCATGCAAGAGCATGTACATTAATGAGTTCTAATACATTACAAAAGAAACCCAAATATATAGCAAGTCAAATGTTAATATTAAGTTCATTAATGTGTTGCTACCTAGGACAGTGCTATTATGTATAAGAAAGAGAAGCAATGAAAAATGAAAAGGAAGGTGAAGAGATGTGGTCTGTGGTTCTGTACCGTCGTACTTGAAGTGGAACCTTCTTAGCATGTACATTATTATTATTATTACTATTACGTTCCACTGTGATTGGAACTTATAACTGCTTGGACACCTACAACTGATACATGTACTTTATGTAATTGGCAGTCATCCGATTTAAAAACAATATGTGGAATATGTTCAGTAAGTATCTTCTCTTCATCTCAACTTCTTCAAATTGTATTCTCTTATAATTGCCCTATACAATGAACTAGATTAATATGTTAGTAACTGTTACCTACTCCATTAGCACCTCAAGTAACTAGAGCAGACATACCAAGAGTTAGTGTTGAATGGGTAATTTGTATCCAAAGTGACTTTCAAGCCACTCCTTTGGAAATAACAAATCTGCATGGATGCATGAGTTTCATGAATGCATAAATGTAGTCAATGTGTCTCTTTGTTATTCGTAGAAACAATCCTATATATAACTGTTGTAATCATCATTTGAAGCTAAGAAAAGAAAACAAGTAAATTATCTATCCAAGTTTTATCATATTCATCTCAATGTTGTTTTTCTTATCATCAACCTCCAACATATTTGTGGTATCAGAGCCCCCCTTTGGTTTCTTTCTCTCTTACAATGGCTTCCTCCAATAACAATGATCTAACATTCACATATATACAACAAGGTGTTCCTATCTTTAATGGTCAAGATTATGAGCAGTGGAGTGTTCTTTTGCAAACGATATTCATGTCTCATGAGCTATGGGATATTGTTGAAGAGGGATTCACGCTTCATACTACAGAAAAGGTGGCTGCATTCACGAATGCACAAAAGAAGGAGCACAAGGAGAACAACACCAAAGATGCAAAAGCTTTGGCTTTTATGCACCAAGGAGTAAATCGATCCATTATTCCGTGAATTACTACGGCTAAGACTTCAAAAGATGCTTGGAAAATATTGAAAAGTCAGTTTGGAGGACATGAAAAAGTTATCACAATCAAGCTACAAAATACATGGCGTGATTTTGATAATTTTATGATGAATGAAAATGAGGGAGTGTAAGATTTTCTTGCTAGAGTCTCTCTTACTGCAAATCAAATCAGAAGCTACGGAGACACTATAGAGGAGAAGAAGATCATCGAGAAAGTACTTCGTTGTTTACCAATGAAGTTCGAACATGCTGTCGCCGCAATCGAAGAATCTAAGGATTTATCAAAGTTATACTTAGATGAACTCATGGGGTCTCTCGAAGCACATGAAAAGAGAATGAGCAGATTTTCAAATCTGATCTTTGAGCAAGCTTTTCAAGGAAAATTTAATCTCTCGCAGAAAGATCACAACAAAGATGACAAACAAGAGAATAAAAAACAACCACCAAATTTCTCTCAAGGGAGAGGTCGTGGTAGACATCAAAATTTCCGAGGAAGAGGATGCAGAGGTATTAACACTCCAAAACCTAATCATCAAAATTTTGAAGAATGTTGCCACATCTGTAAGAAGAACAACCACGACACAAAAATTGTCGATATAAGTGCGAAAGATGCAAAAATGCAACCCACTCTCATAGAGATTGCTGGTATCAAGACGATGGTGATAGAAAAGAAGAAAATTTCACAGAAAAAGAAGAGGTAGAGCAGTTATTTTATTCCTGCTTGAATTCTCAACAACATGGAGAAAATACTTGGTATGTGGATAGTGGCTGTAGCAACCACGTGACAGGAAATAAAAAGATGTTCATCGATCTTGATGAGTCATATTCCTCTGAAGTAAGGCTCGGTGATGACAAAGGGCATAAGATCACTGGAAAAGGAGTAATTGCAGTGAAGTTCAAAGAAGGAAAAATCAATGTCATCTAGGATGTCTATTTCGTGCCCAGTCTTGCTCAAAATTTATTGAGTGTGGGATAGTTGCTGCAAAAAGATTACAAAGTTGAAATTAATAATGGTTTTTGCACCATTATTAACAAGGAAAAGAATCTCACTATGTAAAAAATCAAAATGACTCCAACAAGATCTTTCCCCTTAGTTTGCCATCAACTAAGGAATGTGCGCTTCAAAGCACCGTCGTCGGCGATGACCAGAAAATTTGGTATCTGAGGTATGGTCATTTGAACTACAAAAAATTAAATTTGTTAAAGAAAAAAAATATGGTTTTTGGTCTCCCACACATTGTCGAGCACAAAAGGCCATGTGAAGGATGTATTTTTGGAAAAATGCATCGTCGACCATTTCCAAAAATTTCATATAGGGTCAAGGATCCTCTTGAGCTAGTGCATGCTGATATTTGTGGGCCGATGCAAACTTCTTCTCTTAACGGCAACAGATATTTTCTACTCTTCGTCGATGATTACACCAGGATGATGTGGGTATAAATCATAAAGCAAAAATCTGATTCTTTCCTAAAATTCAATAAATTCAAAAAATTGGTGGAGAACCAAAGTGGGAGGAAAATCAAAATTCTTCGCACAGATCATGGTGGAGAATTTATCGGAAACTCATTCAAAGAATATTGCAAATAAAAAGGGATTCATAGGCAACTTACAGTTCGGTACAGTCCACAGCAAAATGGTGTTGCCGAGCGCAAGACTCGAACGATTGTGGAAATGGCTCGTAGCATGATTGTGGAGAAAGGACTTCCAAAGAGTTTCTGGGCTGAAGCTGTGGTCACAACAGTCTACATCATAAATCGATCTCCGATGAAGGCGGTTCCCGATCGAACTCCATATGAATCTTGGTTTCAAAGGAAACAACAGGTACAATATCTCAAAGTTTTTGGTTCGGTTGCATATTCTCATATTCCATCTCAGAAAAGAGAGAATTTCATGAAAAAGTGAGAAGCTTATTTTCATTGGCTATAGTGATGAGTCGAAAGGCTATCGGTTGCTAAATCCTAAAAATAATAACGTTGTTATCTCTCGAGATGTGTTTTTTGATGAGAAACAGTCATGGAGTTGGGAAGAAGATCAACAAACGAAGTCAAATCCTATGCACTCATCTTCTCCAATATTTCCAGAACCAACGGTTACTGAAGAAGCTCCAATTTTTCCCACTGATCCGGATTCGACCTCATTAGAATCCATTGAAGATTCATCTCAAAGTCCAGCAAGAAAATATCGTAGCTTAGCAGACATTTATGCAACAGCAAATGTGGCTTTTTATGTAGGGGAACCTGGAACTTTTATAGAAGTATTAAAAGAAGATGTTTGACAAAAGGCTATGGACAAAGAAATAGCAAGCATCGAGAAGAACAAAACACGGGAGCTCGTTGATCTACCTAAAGGAAAAAAAGTGATCGGAGTAAAATGGGTCTATATGACCAAATTGAATGAATATGGCTCAATACAAAAGCACAAAGCCTGTTTAATCGCAAAAGGATACTCTCAACAGCCCGATACTGATTTCAATGAGACATTTGCGCCGGTTGTTCGAATGGAGACCAATCGAATTGTTCTTGCTCTTGCAGCTGACATGGAGCTACCCGTTTATCAACTGGACGTAATGTCGGCATTTTTAAATGGCGATTTACAAGAGGAGGTATATATCCAACAGCCTGATGGGTATATTGTTGATGGAGAAGAAAAGAAAGTTTATCGTCTCAAGAAAGCCTTATATAGGCTGGAGCAAGCACCGCATGCTTGAAACACTAAGATTGATGGCTATTTTAAGAAGGTTGGTTTCCACCAAAGTCCAAGTGAAGCATCGTTATACATAAAGAAAGGTGCACCTGGTTTTCTTATAGTTTGCATTTATGTTGATGACTTAATCTACATGGGAAATAATCCTGTTATGGTAAAAGAGTTTAAGGAAGACATGATGAAAAAATTTGAAATTACTGATTTGGGTTTGATGAAGTTTTTTCTTGGAATTCAAGTTCGTCAATCAAAAGGAGAAATCTTTGTTTCTCAAGAAAAATAACTTGGAGAATTGCCGAGGAAATTTCAAATGGATAATCGCAAGCTATCTCCACTCCTCTTGCTATTAATGAAAAATTGAAGTTTGATGATGGCGCAGCCAAGGTCGATGCAAGCACATATCGAAGCTTAGTCAGGTCACTGATTTACTTGACAAACACCAGACCTGACATTGTTTATGCAGTCAGTTTGGTCTCAAGATTCATACATAACCCAAGAAAGTTACTTCTTGTTGTTGCGAAGAGAATTCTGCGCTATCTTCAAGGAACGAGAAAGTTTGGGATTAAGTATATCAAAGAAGAAGAAAATGAGCTTATCGGTTACACCGATAGTGATTGGGCTGGATCACTTGATGATCGCAAAAGTACATCCGGATTTGTTTTCTCTTTGGGATCAAATATCATTTCTTGGTCATCAAAAATGCAATCAACGGTCTCACTTTCATCAGCCGAAGCAGAGTATATTGCCGCGAATGAAGCAGCTTGTGAAGCAGTATGGTTAAGAAAAATTCTTGCTGATGTTGAGAAGCATCAAGACAGTGGAACTTCGATCTTTTGCGATAACATGTCTGCCATTGCAACGAAAAGGATCCCAGTTTTCATGCAAGGTCGAAACATATCGAAATTCGTCATCACTACATGAGGCAACTTGTGGCCAAACAAGAAATCCAGTTGAAGTTTGTGGACACCAAGAAGCAACTTACAGATAGCCTTACAAAAGCTGTGAATTCTGAGACACTTGCACGGTTTAAAGATCACTTTCGGATTACAAATTAAGAAGAGGTGTTGAATGGGTAATTTGTATCCAAAGTGACTTTCAAACTACTCCTTTGGAAATAACAAATCTGCATGGATGCATGAGTTTCATGAATGCATAAATGTAGTCAATGTGTCTCTTTGTTATTCGTAGAAACAATCCTATATATAACTGTTGTAATCATCATTTGAAGCTATGAAAAGAAAACAAGTAAATTATCTATCCAAGTTTTATCATATTCATCTCAGTCTTTTTTTCTTATCATCAAACTCCAACAGTTAGTTCCATTTTTCTTGCTAAGTTTTAATTAGAGATTATTAGAGAGGATTACTTAGTGATTTGGAAATGTAGTAAGACTAGAATGATATGGGAGAGGCATGCATGTTATATTGTATTTATAGGTGCTGGTATATAATATTTAATCATTGAACATGATCGGTATTGGTGTGCCGGATGCACAAGCATGAAACATATAGTTCAAAGATTTTCAAACACAAATATCTTTGTATAATATCATATAGTTAAATTAGCATGTGCATTGTTTTGTTCGTTTACCATATTCCTTATTCAAAGATGTGATACCTAGCTGGACGAAAGAAGGCAAGCATGCTTTCATGATGTGTCAATAAATATACACATTTTTGTCAGCTTCCGCTGCCCAGACTTCAAATACATTTACAAATGGTTTTATGTTAACTGTGTTATGCGTCATACGTATGGATAGTGCTAAATGGTTAAGGTTCAGACATGATTTTAACCATCCGAATAACCTTATCCACAGGAATGGAGCAACCTTCTCCACTCATCTGAGAATAACCTTATCAATTTGGAATCAGTTGGAAGTCATGGACAAAATTTGCAGTTATGGAGAGTGGTTAAAAGTGGACTATTAACCATAAGTAAGTTAGTAGCAATGGATATGAACATTAATATAACTTGAAGTGTCTATCAATAAAATATAGAAACAAATTTAAGTATCTTTTTCCATTGCAATTTTTTTCACAAAATTTAGACTAAAATTCCTTGTGATTTTTTTTTCCACAAGAATTGGACATTTTTGCTTTCTGAGAACTGAAATAAACGGTGGAACCGGAAGTATATGCGGTAAAAAATAATAATAACAAGCACTGGCATTTCTCCACTATGAGGCAATGCGGAGGTTCTGGACAACTTATCCTATTTTGGTCCTGTGTTTGTGATGGAGAGGACGAGAGGAGGCTTCTAAGGGACTCCCAGTGTAATTGGATTTGATCAAAGACACTAAATCACCACAAGAGGTAATTCTGGATTGGGGTAAGTAAAATATTTTCATATCCGGCTTCCCGTATTACAACATCATTCTTTCTTTCTTTTTTTGGGTTCGGGTTATAAAGGAATTCTTTGATATGCTTACAATTGTATGCTTTTAGCCTTGATGCCACCTAAAATTGAAATTGTAATATGTTTATATTATTAAAACGTGGGTACTAATGATTTATTATCCTTATATAAATGTTTATGATGCTTGGCTGAAACTGGCCTAGAAATTGTTGGAGAACATTTTCAGATGTCGGAAATAAATTTCCGACGTCTGAAATTATCTCAGGGTGTTGGCCGAAATCCATTTCAAACACCTGAAACCTATTTTCAGACGTCTGAACCAGGTCAGATGTCTAAAAATAGGTTCAGACATCTGAAATTTGCTATTGTTTCTAGTTTTCCTTCAATCGACTGGTGAAGACTTCGGTCGATAGTTTAGGTTGTTTCAGTTTAGAACTAACACTTGAAATGTGCACTTTATAATAAAAACTATTGTTTATTTTCAAGGATTTTTCAAACTATTTTGTCAGAGACCATGAAAGCATCGATCTTGAGTGATTTTTGGTTAACCAGGTTGCTTCATTTCTTCAGAGAAACCAATATATCTGTCATATTATATTTTAGGTTAACCAGGTTGCTTCTTTTTCAAGTTAATCCAGAAGTAGACTCTCCGATGAAGGAGTACATAGCTGAAAAAAGTGGAAAGTCTATTGCCACCAAACCCCTTCTATAAGTTCCTTATTTATAATACGGTGTATCAACATATAAAGAATATCAACATAGTAGGATGTAATACTCATACTGTCTCATATAAAGATAGAAAATTATGATCGTTTTTAGTGTACAAACACGGTAGAGTATAACCATTTCCGTTGTTTTTGTTACATTTGTTATAGAGATTGAAAAGATGTTCTAATGCTACCGTTTTTATTAAATAAAAATGGTATACTCTTACCTTTTTTTCTGGTTCGAGCGCGAGCATTGAAATACAACAGGGTTAATTTTGTCTCTTAAAAGTATAACTAGTGTTTCCCCTTAACAATTTTTTTATAGACCGGTGTCCCCTTAAAATATGACACCCCTTAACCAAAAAGGGAGTGTCATTAACAACACCCAAAATAAAACAGGCCTGGATTACTAATTCTGAGCGTTGGATTTATATATTGAATGGTTCATATGAAAAGTAAACTAGAGGTGCTGATTGGTAAAGTTCAAAGGCATCATAAACGCACAGATAAATATCGCTACTATGACATCACTAAATTTCATTTCTTCGCAACTGCATAGGTAATTTCTAATGCATTTGAGATGTCAAATTAAAAATATTGTAATATTCATTGCATCAGTAAGGCGTATGTAATTAAAGACTCCATTGTGACATTTTAGTGATGTTTTACTGATGAAATTTTGTTTAGCAACGCTGATGTCGGGTCACTATGACATCGCTAATCTACGTCAGAAATTAGCAATTCATCTTGTAGTGGGATCACTCTATTTTATGCGATCGTCATGAGATTTTTCACTAAAAACTATTGATTTGAGGAATGATGGGATACGAAAAAATGCAAAGGTGGGATACAAAATGGAAAAATACTGATCCCTCTGACTGAGGGATCAAATCTGAAAATTTCAATGTGCGGTCCTATTTTCGTTCTTAACTATTGGGAGGAAGCTATATCTTCCACAGCTACAAACATACATAATTTAGCCATTTTTGAGGATCTCCGCTTGGCTTTGGCACTCCATTACGTAAGGATATTGCTGAGGACTAATTACAACAATCGTTCTCTACATTCTTAATTTCTTACAGGCAAATTATATTGAACTTGTAATCAAAAGTATAATCAATCGATTTGAACAAGTGGACGTAGGCGTGATTTGCCGAACCACTATAAAACTTGTGTCTCCTTTTACTTCTATGCACTCCGTGATTGCTCTGTGACTGATTGCTACGATTAATATCCGAGTCACACATGAATTAAGTGTTGGCGTGCGATTGACCAAAATCGAGCGTCCACAATTTGTAAGTCCAAAGTATAAATATTTTACATTAGTACTAAAACATTTTTCGCATTACAAAATCTTACAACATTAAGTTGAAGTTGTTAAATTTATTATTATTTTATAATATTTGGATATGTTGTTTTTACGACCTTTAGTAATAACATATAAACACTACAGTACATATTCGTTACAGTGTTAATAATACATTGTTAATATATGAGAATTAACCAAACAAACTAAAGTTGTTAAATTTACTGTTAACGATGGTATAAAATAATCGTTGTTCTAGGAAAATTGTGATAACTTAAGCACATGCTGTAAAACAGAAATTAAATAAAATTTGTAATCGTTTCTTAATCTTGATATCACAACGTTTTGATAGACATTGTTGAATATTATTAAAATACTACGATAAAAAAGGTGGTTCTATTTACACATTTAATGACATTACATATTTGTTATGAAAAAAATATTAATACAGTGTAATAAAATCATTATTGAAAATAGTTTTCTATAACATTTTCAACAAATATTGTAAATACCTTTAGTTTTACAACTTTAGTACAAAGAATGTTGTATGGAAAAGCCTATTACAACATTTCTTTTAATAAATTTTATTAAAGATCTAACATTTTTATAACACTTTGGAGAATTGTTGCACAATCAGTGTTGTAAAATTGTATTTTTCTTGTAGTGGATGCACAAGCATGCAAATGTACGATAGTTCTAAGATTTTCAGACACAAATATCATTGTATAATATCATATAGTGAAATTAACATGTGCATTGTTTTGTTCGTTTACCATATTCCTTATTCAAAGATGTGATACCTAGCTGGACGAAAGAAGGCAAGCATGCTTTCATGATGTGTCAATAAATATACACATTTTTGTCAGCTTCCGCTGCCCAGACTTCATATACATTTACAAACGGTTTTACGTCAACTGTGTGATCCGTCATATGTATGGATAATGCTAAATGGTTAAGGCTCGGACATGATTTTAACCATCTGAATAACCTTATCCACATAAATGGAGCAGCCTTCTCCACTCATATGAGAATAACCTTATCAATTTGGAATCAGTTGGAAGTCATAGACAAAATTTGCTATTATGGAGAGTGATTAAAAGTGGACTATTAACCATAAGTAAGTTAGTAGGAATGGATATGAACATTAATATAACTTGAAGTGTCTATCAATAAGATATAGAAAAAAATTTTAAGTATCTTTTTCCATTGCAATTTTTTTCCACAAAATCTGGACTAAAATTCCTTGTGATTTTTGTTTTTTTCACAAGAATTGAACATTTTTGCTTTCTGAAAACTGAAATAAATGGTGGAACTGGAAGTGTATGCAGTAAAAAATAACAATAACAAACACTAGCATTTCTCCATTATGAGGCATTGCGGAGGTTCTGGCCAACTTCTCCCATTTTCGTCCTGTGTTTGTGATGAAGAGGACGAGAGCAGGCTTCTAAGGGACTCCTAATGTAATTGGATTTGATCAAAGACACTAACTCACCACAAGAGGTAATTCTGGATTGGGGTAAGTAAAATATTTTGATATCTGGCTTCCCGTATTACAACATCATTCTTATTATTATTTTTCTCGGGTTTGGGTTATAAAGGAATTCTTTGATATGCTTACAACTTTATTTTTTTAGCCTTGATGCCACTTAAAATTGCAATTGTAATATGTTTGTATTATTAAAACGTGGGTACTAATGATTTATTATCCTTATATAAATGTTTATGATGCTTGGCTGAAACTGGCCTAGAAATTGCCGGAGAACATTTTCAGACGTCTGAAATAAATTTCAGACGTCAGAAATTATCTCAGGGTGTTGGCCGAAATACATTTCAAACGCCTGAAACCATTTTTCACGGTGTTGGCCAAATTCCATTTCAAACACCTGAAACCTATTTTCAGACGTCTGAAGACGTCTGACAATAGGATCAGACATCTGGAATTTGTTGTTGTTTCTAGTTTTCCTTCAATCGACCGGTGAAGACTACGGTCAATAGTTTAGGTGGTTTCAGTTTAAAACTGACATTTGAAATGCGCACTTTATAATAATAACTATTGTTTATTTTCAAGGATTTTTCAAACTATTTTCTCGGGGACCATGAAAGCCTCGATCTTGAGTGATTTTGGGTTAACCAGGTTGCTTCATTTCTTCAGAGAAACCAATATATCTGTCGTATTATATTTTAGGTTAACCAAGTTGCTTCTTTTTCAGGTTAATCCAGAAGTAGACTCTCCGATGAAGGAGTACATAGCTGAAAAAAGTAAAACGCCTATTGCCACCATACCCTCTTCTGTAAGTTCCTTATTTATAATACGGTGTATCAACATATAAAGAATATCAACATAGTAGGATGTAATACTCATACTGTCTCATATAAAGAATGTCCGGATTAACGAAGTACATAAAAATAGAAACCATAACTAAACTTCTATAATAATAATAACAATAAGATTTATAATAGTAGTAAGTTAAATAAGATTTATAAATTATTAAATAAACTTATAAAAATTAACTAAGTATTATAAAAATTCACTAACTAATGTAAAAGTACTAAGTTTACTAATCTTATAAAAAATAAGAAGTTTAGTTTATCAAAGTTAACTAAGTATATAAAAATATAAAATATTACCAAGTATTCTATAATAACAATAGCAATAATTAAAAAATAACTAAGTATTTTAAAAAATTAACTAAGTTTACTAATCTTATAAAAATTAAGAAGTTTAGTTTATAAATGTTAACTAAGTATATAAAAATATAAAATATTACCAAATATTTTATAATAATAATAAAAAATTAACTAAGTATTAAAAAAATTAATAAACTATTATAAAAAATTAACGAAGTTTACTAATCTTATAAAAATTAAGAAGTTTAGTTTATAAAATTTAACTAAGTGTATAAAAATATAAAATATTACCAAATATTTTATAATAATAATAGCAACAATTAAAAATTAACTAAGTATTATAAAAATTAGCTAACTATTATAAAAAAATTAACTAAGTTTACTAATATTGTAAAAATTAAGAAGTTTAGTTTATAAATGTTAACTAAGTATATAAAAATATAAAATATTATCAAGTATTCTATAATAATAATAATAACAATAATTAAAAATTAACTAAGTATTATAAAAATAAACTAATGATTATAAAAAATTAACTAAGTTTACTAATTTTATAAAAATTAAGAAGTTTAGTTTATAAAAGTTAACTAAGTATATAAAAATATAAATATTACCAAGTATTCTACAATAATATAGCAATAACTAAAAGTTAACTAAATATTACAAAAATTAACTAACTATTATAAAAAAAACTAAGTTTAATAATTTTATAAAAATTAAGAAGTTTAGTTTATAAAAGTAAACTAAGTATACAAAAATATGAAATATTACAAAGTATTTTATAATAATAATAGCAATAATTAAAAATTAACTAAGTATTATAAAGATTAACCAAATATTACAAAAAATTATCTGTTTATTAATTTTATAAAAATTAAGAATTTTAGTTTATAGAAGTTAATTAAGTATATAAAAATATAAAATGTTACCAAGTATTCTATAATAGTAATAACAATAATTAAAAGTGGAAAATTGGCTAGAGGACAAAGTTTTAAATTTTTTTGGCCCAAAAAATGTGGCTCTAATAATTTCTCGTAAAGGCCAAACTTCGGTTTATTTTTAGGCCTAAGTAAATAATGTCGTCTTTTTTATTTTCTCCTTCCCTCTTTTGTTTTTTTCTTTCAATTCTAATTGAAATTCGAATCATCTATTGATTACATCCATTTTATATCGTTAATTGGATTATTTGGATTCTGAATGGATCTCAACAGATAATTTTAGCCTAATTTACTTTTGAATTTTCGATCGATTCGATTTATTTTCTACTGTGATTTTGTTATATTTTGCCGATCTTATTTCCTTATGAATTTACAAGTTATTTGCGTTAATATGTCTAATTTGGTTTCAGTCAGTAGAGAAGAACAAAGGTATGTTTTTGGATACGCTGTTATGATTTTTTTTAGATTTTAATGCTATGTGCATTTATCATTTTCTTGTTGTTTAATATATACTCATACAAATAGCTATTATTTTTTCCTTTAATAACTACTAGTGCTTTTCTTTCTACTTTATATCTGAATTTATTTAAGTTTGACTGTACATGTTTTTTTGACATCTCATAGTATCATTTGTGATTTATATCTGAATCTGTTTATAATTTTTCTTTGGCAGGAGCAGTCTTGGGAATAGTATTTTGGTTTTGTTTTTACTTGATGAGTGTAGCTACTCTATTCGATTGGACATGAGTTGTTTTTTAATTGTTGTTAAGAATAGCATATGTGATTATTGGACACATCTTACTCCTTGTTCTATTGAAATATCATATACTTTGGAAAGTAAGATTATCAAAGTTGATATTGATTCAGTTTTTCATACAATATTGTGCTTTCAAATTTACAAGAAGTGTCCTTTTTTTCACTGTTAAGTCATTCCATCATGCATGCTCTGGAGCTCAATGCTGACAGTAGTTTTTCAGTTAATTCTAATCGGCAGAGCATTTCAGTTTGTTCTTATTTTATAGTATCAAGTCTTGTGGCGAATCAAGTACTTATTTGAAAGATATTATGAAGAAAGGGTGTCAAATGAATCTTATTGATTTTATTCGTTATTGTTTTAGTGGTGCTAAAGATTTTAGGGAGTTTCTAATGGCTTATCAAAAAAAAGAAGGACATGAATTGATTTTTGTCAAAAACTATCCTAAAAGAACATCTGTCATTTTCTCTTGGAATAAGGAAGGTTGTAAATTCAATTTAAATGCTTGTTCGGACCCTAGACAGCCTCTTCGATTCTTTATTAGAACTTATAACTTAGAACATTCGTGTGGTGCGGGATTAAGGAATGTTAAGAATGTTCATATTTCTAGTAGATTTATTAAATCTTTGATTATTAATCAAATTAGAGATGTCCCTATTAAGAAACCTAAAGATATTATGACTGAATTTAGAAGAGGGAGTTTAATTTTAATCTTTCTTATTATTATGCATACTCCGGAAAACAATTGGCTAAAGAAATTTATGGAATTGATGCTATGTCATATAATGAATTAAATTGGTATTTGGAGACTTTGAAGAAAACAAATCCTGGAAGTTATGTGTTTGCTCCAAATTTGGAATCAAACACCAAAGGTGTAAAAGCTACACTTCACCTATTCGGTAAGAATATGGAACCGCGAAATCGCAAAAATAAACGAATAAAAGCAAGTAAGAACACAAAGGAGTTTTTATAGTGGTTCGATTCTCTATGAATCTACATCCACTTTCAATCCATTTTTATTATGATATTCAAGCTTACAACATATGAATTTTCCCTCATTACAATCATTTCTCTCTTTTAAACTTCCTTATGATCTAATTTCACGTGAATTTGGTGAAGAAAACGAAGAGATCTTTTAGCTTTGTGATGAATCTTCAACCACTTGTGTGCTTTGATCCTTCTCCATGATCTTTATAGATTTCATTGTGAATTAGCATTCGATTTTGGCTTTGAAGCGGAGAAGAGATTTGTTGAATGATGCTTGAGAGATTTATTGTGTAGCTTGAATGAGATTGAGGGAGTTTAGATTCAATTGTGGAGAGCTCTAATGATCATTGATTTGGATTTGATCTTCATGAAGTTAGAAGAGTGTTGTTGAATCCATGGAAGCCATTAGAGAATTTTCGATGAGCTTTGAATTTGACAGGGTCTCCTCCTCAGAATGAATTTTCGGTCCCCCTTCAATGAAGAAGTGAGGGAGTATTTATAGGTGATTTTAGCACGGGTGGCAATTCTGTAATTATGCCGAAAACGCCATGACTCAATTTCGACATGACTTCATCTCGCCATGACTCATGTCGCCCTGACTTGAGTCTGATATGGCTCAAACACGCCATGAATTGCTTGCGGGTTGAACTAGTTCGCGACATGGAAACTCTACAATGATTTGCGACATGAAATTATATGTCATGAACCTTGCGTCATGCTCTTTCTTACTCCCACACGCGTCTTGAGTTCATTAATGTAGTAGTGGACAGTCCGAACATGACGGAGCGACATAACTCCAATTATTTAAATGTTTACTTCAGTAATTGATGCATGTGGGGACCAATTGTCACACCGTATATGCGACATGCGGTATGATTTTAAGGTCGCTAATGAATCGATTAAAGTAGCGACGACTTGGATGTGTGAATCTCCTTTCTAACGGTGCGACTCAGTCCCTAGGTATTCAATGACTTGCTTTATGCGACATGACTTTCCCTTATTGGGTACAGCTGTCATCAGCTCATATATCTTGGTACGCTGTTTGTATAAAGCCGTGACTTGATGACATGCGATATATGTACGTCATGACTTTGTCTTGGCAACGCTGCATGGGTTCACCGTATGGACCGCTCCACTTATGTATAAATAAACCGTAACACGTATGTATCCATGCAACGCCACTTAAGCCATTATGCTGGAACAACTTGGTGAGAGTGTGAGCGACATGAATCTCAAGCGGTATGAATGAACTGCTCGTGTTTTACTTTAACGACATGAAGACCAGCCCACGTCATGAATGGAATCATCGACTTAGTTATAAAATGTCCCAATGTTGTAAATGCGACATGATAAGTCATGCCGCATGCGCTCGGTCCAGATACATGGGATTGTTGTTCATCATTGAAGGACCTTCTCATGTCGGTCATAGCAATTTGATGGAGAGCCTACAGTGCAAAGCTTACGGTATGAAGCATTTCTATCGTGTCGACGACTTGGTTCGGACGACTCGACTTGTGTCGTGTCGACAACTTGTTGAGCATGAACGACTTTAATCGGGCGGGCGACATGCTTTGCAGCGACTTGTCGTATGTGCATGCTGCCTGTGCCTTATGTTGTATGTGCGGCTTATGACCATGTCGTAAAAACGACTTGGGTCAGTCATGTCGTGTGTCTATGTTCGCACACACTTCTTAGTTCTGAACCGCGTTCTAAGAACGGAGTTAACAGTTGCCCCTCGAAGCCTGCATTTTTTGCTTGCGAGAAATGCAGGCTTCGAAATAAACATAATTTGCAATGATATTCTATTGTAGCTTTTTGTTATTTGATCTGGTACCATATATCCCAGTGTATTTTTGTACTGCTGATGATTTTCCAGAATCTCGTCTTAGTCTGTCGCCTTCTGACAATGCGTTGGATCGTAAATTATTTTACTTCACCTGTTCTGTAATAAAAACAAGTGTTAGCATGATTTGTGGGCTTATACTTTGTTATTTATTGCCTACATCAATAACAGATCAGTTTAATCAGTAGAAAATGATTTATAGAGAACTTTTACTTTGAATTGAATAATGTGTTTGCATAGAATTATTTTATCCAACGATTTATAACTCGTCGAATATTATCTGCACAAATGCGATATTCTAATTCGAATTCACGTTAATGATTGAAATCAACTAACCGACCGTGCCGACTGTGGATTTCAAACATTATTGCTTTAATGGCTTATATGACGGTGTATGGTATTTCACATTTGAGAAATACGTATCTGTGATTATTTTCCATTTCTCTTTTGGAGAATCTTCGATTGTCTGTGCCCCAACTCTGGAGGCCATTGTTTGCATTCATTATGCGAAGAATTCTTCTGCTTAATGTTTTTCGTGATCAGATCAGGTGCTTCCTGATTCTGACGATCAACTGGGTGCCCCTAGGAAGGACTTTACGTGTTATGCCCCCGCTAAGGGTGGACTTCGGGTTTTAATGCCCAATAATTCTGTCGTGTCTGAAATGATCAGATGTCACAAGAACGGATCAGAAGTCCGACATTCCTCATATCTAAATTAATCAGATGTTACGCAAATGGATTTTTATTCTTCACGTTTGATCATATCAAATGCAATGCAAATGGATTTTCATTCTTCACGTTTGATCATATCGAACGCTACGCAAATGGTTTTTCATTCTTCACGTTTGATCATATCAAACGCTAAACAAATGGATTTTCATTCTTCACGTTTGATCATATCAAACGCTAAACAAATGGATTTTCATTCTTCACGTTTGATCATATCAAACGCTACGCAAATGGTTTTTCATTCTTCACGTTTGATCATATCAAACGCCACGCAAATGGATTTTCATTCTTCATGTTTGATCATATCAAACGTTACACAGATGAATTTTCATTCTTCACGTTTGATCATATCAAACGCTACGCAGATGGTTTTTCATTCTTCACGTTTGTTAATATCAAACGCTACGCAAATGGATTTTCATTCTTCATGTTTGAACATATCAAACGCTACGCAAATGGTTTTTCATTCTTCACGTTTGATCATATCAAACGCAACGCAAATGGATTTTCATTCTTCACGTTTGATCATATCAAACGTTACGCAAATGGATTTTCATTCTTCACGTTTGATCATATCAAACGGTACGCAAATGAATTTTCATTCTTCACGTTTGATCATATCAAACGCTATGCGAATGATTTTCGTTCTTCACATCTAGGGATTCCAGATGCTACGCAAACGGTCTCGATGGCTGTTATATTGTTTCGTGGGGCGGCCATCAGTTCCTTTTTCGGATGCTCGACTTAGCATGCTTTTCTGGTTTAGGAACTGAAGCTCTGAACCTCCCACTTAGGGAAGTGCCCCTTCGATAAAAATTTCAGCTCTCGTGCTTGTTTGTCGTGGCGCTTGCTCGCTGTTTGAATCTTTGCGACTTTCCAATTCACTTTTCAAGGCAGTGTTTTTCCTATTTTGCATTTGTACATGTTAATATTTACAATATTCGGCTCTTGAGCTAGCGTTGTTGTGGTCGCGATGTTTCAGGAACAAGCGCACGACAAATGGCCTGTAATATGAAACCATCTTTTAAGAAAGTTTCGATTTGACAGATAACTTTGCAAGTAGGAAATTCATTTAAACAGACATGCTCTTAGTCATAGAGCTAATGTTCAGTGCATCACTTGCAGATTATTACAGAATGGAATATAACGGAAAGTAAACGCGAAGTAAAGCATGAACTAAAGCAAGAAATAGAGCATGAAGTAAAGATGTAGCGACGTTGATCGCTTATTCCGAGTCATTGAAACCGGAGCACCGTTAGCGGTTATTAATTGATGATCAACTTTGGCTTGATTTGAGCAGAGGCTACATTGCTTGGACCAGACTGATCATTCGATGCCCCTTGCCCCTGGGGAGTAGCAGAAGGATTCATGGCTTGTGGATTCTTCACATACTGCTGTAACCTGTTTTTCCTGATCAATTCCTCAATGAGGTTCTTCAGGTGTCGGCACTCGTCAGTGTTATGACCAGGTTGGTTATGAAATCTGCAGAATTTCCTGGAGTTTGATGCTTTGTTATTTATCCTTATCGGATTTGGCTCTACGTACTCTTCAGAATCCTTTGTTGCAAGATAGATATTTTCAGGGGTGTCATTCAAAGGCGTTAGCTCTGATGAGTTGAAAAGGCGAGACTTCTTATTAGTCTTGTTGTCGTTCCCATCATTGGTTCGCTTTTGTCCCTGACTATTCTTCTAGTTAGATTGGACAGCCATATTTTTAGGATCTTCAAGGAGTTGGTTGCCATCAATGACCTAAAGGGGTATAGGATTATCGTCCACTCTCATGTACTCCTCCGCCTTCTAATAGAACTTGTCAAGCATAGTCGGTTCCTTCATCTTTATCCATCTTCCGAATTCGCTTGTTTTGTCTACAACGTCGAGTAAAGCCATGACAATTATGCGTGGCTATGGATTCCTCACTTCAGACAAAGCAACATTGAATCGACTAAGGAAGGCTTTGACAGTTTCCCATGGATTCTGCTTCATTGCTGAAAGTGTTATAGCATCCTTGGCTTTAGTAGCGTAGAGGCGGATAGTTCGAGAACAAGCCACAACAGAACGCAGACGGAAGAACATTTCATTGTATATTACAACAATGCATCAGATTACAAGAATATACAGAGTATAAATGAATAAATAATATACATCACAAATTATCAGAGATTACAATAAATTACATAGCAGCGGAAAATAATAAAAAATACAACTGAAGGAGATATACGGATACAAAGCTTTCCGGATATCGTTCCAGCTGTAAACCAGGATCCTGTGAATATATATCTGCAAAACCAAAACTACTAGCTGCCTGTGTCAAAATAGGGGCACCCAGAGTTTAGGTTAAAACAATAAACTCCATGTCAGTCATGGGACTGGTGTGAGAACTAAAACAGTTATTAATCTTTATTTTAAAATTAGGTAAATCAAGGGACCACGCCGTATAACACGGAACGGGTTTCCTCCCAAGAACACCAGTGCATAAAACAAACAACGCAATGCTAAATAACGAAAAATGAAGCTATTATAAGACCCAGTTCCCATCACACAATGCAACGCAAGCCGGAGGATAGGGTTTTTACCTTATAATAGCCAAGAATGCTTGATACGTTTAAAACAATCATTTGATACTATTATAAGTGCATAGTGTATAAAACATCTTCAAATCATAAGTATCAATCATAGAAGGCATAAGCGCCCCAACCCACTATGTCGCCATACTAGGCTCTACAAATAAAACCGCAGAATCACGTATTTGGAAATTGGATTTCCATCTATGAACCGAGACAAAAGATAGTCCTCAACCGATTCGAGACGCTCTAGCCCGTGTCTCAGGATCAGAGCTCGAGTGACCCTTGGATCGTCAGGGCCGGTCCACCGATGTGGATTAAAATTCCTGAACACTGTGTTTCCCCACCCTTTGGGGTGTCAGCCAACAAATGACTCCATCGGACCCGGATCGTCCGATCAAACCGAGGCGCCTCGCAACAGAAACAACCACACAGGTGAAAAGTATATAAATGTCAGGGCTGGTAGGTCACTGACACCACCCTAGCTAGAAGGAAACGCATGCCCTCCCTGAGGTCCTCTCCCAATTTTGGTTCACAACCGGGGTGCGAGGCTCGCGAATTCATGTTACACAAAGCTGTTCCACCTAGGCTGTGCTTTGATCATCACCACAAGACTTTGCTTTTCAACAGAAGCCTTGATCAATTGCCACTTAGGCATGCCACACAGGCAATTCACTCCATGCTATTGATATCCATCAATATATAACCCCTGAGCTCGTACGTCTCAGAGAAGGGCGTTAAGCAAGAGAATAAATTCTCCGCCGCCAAACAGATATATATTTAATAGAAATCAATCACACAGACTAAAATCCAATGTCAGACACACAATCCATTTACAAGTCCGTTCTGGGTCTGAACGAAACCGGAGGCACCTAGTACCCCGCATATCCATCGATCTCCAAGTACATCTGGACGATCACCAACTGTTTCCATCTTCTTGGGTGTACAGCCCAATCAAGATCATCAGTAAATATCCAAACGACGTGAAGACCTCCGGTCTTCAACCACCGTCTTCATCTTCGACACCACGTCGAATCAGTTATTCAGAATGGGATAAACCCGGTCTTTCTGAATAACTCGCGTATATATTATAAAAGTGTTACACAAACACAACATACGCCTCATTCCACTTCAAAATATTCTTTTTATTCAAATATTCTTATATTTTGGGAAAGGTTCCCATTAATTTTATCAAAGGTAAATTCTTTAAATTTATTCTTTAATCTCCCTTGAATATCTATTCAAACTAGTCGGGATTAGCGAACCACACCGAAGTAATCATTTATTTTTATTTCCCAATCCCAACCTATTCATCCCATGAAATAAAACTGGTCATACTTCCTATCTAACACCACAGTGTTATCGGTAAATTCAATTACCATTTCACGTTCAAATCTAATTAAAGATTTAACTATCGCCAGGAGCAAAACTGGTGATACTCCATTCTCGATCTTTTCAATCTAATTAAAGATTCATTAAAACTCCACTTAGTTTTAATCGTTAACTGGGTTAGAGAATCAGTGTCATTTTAAACACGGTTCACGATAAACCCAAAATCACATTCCATTAATTATCGGGTTAAAGAACGAGTATTATTTAAAACACTGTTTACGATAAACCCAAAAATCAATATCAATTCAATTCCAATTAAATATCATTTAATTGGTACACTTCATTAAATCTAAATAAAAAGATTTAATCTTTTCTCGACTGGGTTCAAAAACAGTGTTAGTCAAGACACCATTCACGACAAACCCAAATCACATTTGATATTAAATACAAGGCTCTGAATAGAAAATATATCGGCTTATATTCAATATCAAATTCTACGACCAACAGATATCGTATTGGAAATAACGATATATATATCTATATCTTTCAAATTTCCATAACAACATCTTTATAATCACGAAATCCAACATCGAAATATTCCGAAGACAATTTCGATTCAAATCCATTCCAACGCAATCATTGGAAATTCTGGTTATTTTCAAAACCATTTCAAATTCAATTTATTTATTTAAAAATAAATAGAATTATAATTCTAGTTCAAAACTAGTTCATTTCGATAAAAATCTATTTTTATCTTTTCAAATATGGAGTTTTTCATCCCAATTCTTCCTAAGTCATTTCTTATGATTTTACACAAATTATTACTATTTTTAATAATTTTATTAAGGCCCGTACAGTCGATTTCCATCAACGGCCATCGAACTGCACTTACAGCGGCCTTTTTCAAATTTGATTTGAACATAATTCCAAATCCAACCGTTAGATTTCTAATTTCCAATATTCGTTAGAAATCTCTTTTCGATACGAACCCAACTGTTCCGGTTTTAGGAGAATCCGACGGTCGGATCTCCCGTAATATCCGTTCGAAGTCAATGGTCGAAATTCGCGAACTGCCGCGGCGCAGCGCGTTCTATTCAGGCCGTTATATTATATATATAATATATATAATATATACTTCGTCGATTTCAATTCAAAACGTGCTTTATAAATCGTTTTAAATTCATTTTCAAAACGGTTTCAACATCATATTCAATTTCAAATCAAAATTGAATATTCCAATATAAATTCGTTTTAAATTCATTTTAAATTCATTTTAAATTGATTTCAATTCAATTTAATTCGTATGCAATTCCTTTCGATTTCAATTCGAATTCAATTCTATTCAATTTCAATTTGAATTCATTTCTATTCAATTTTAATTAGAATTCACTTCTATACAATTTCAATTTGAATTCATTTCTATACAATTTCAATTAGAATTCACTTCTATTCAATTTCAATTTGAATTCATTTCTATTCAATTTAATTCGAATTTCAATTCTCTTCAAAATTTCAGATTTTGAAATCACTTTCGATATTCATTATAAAATGAATAAAATCGATATAAATATCGTTCACATCAAAATGGCGTCAATCTAATCAACACGGCTTCATATATTTTTATTTTCAAATATCCTATTTAAAATATTTCTATTTCAAATATTTCTTTTTCTAAACTGGAATGAGGCCCAATCACTTACCATATAATGTTAATTATATGGATTTTCTACAACACATGTATACAATGACTACGATGAATAATCAACCATCATCCAAAGTGCATTCTACACTGTATAAGCATCAAATATAAATATTCAACGCTTATAGCAGCCTATCAATCAATCGATCGACATACAACTAATTATTGGGATTAGTGTACGTCAAATATCATCCCAATACCCGTGTGGGGTTTCAAACAATCGAACACAGATTTTATTTGTGCAGTTGGGCGATGTGTAAAATTTATCGTCCCAATCAATATCAGTCAAAAGTGTGTATATAAACAAATCGTCCGATTTGTTTATTTTTATTTCATTTCATATACACGTTAAAAATTCTATTTTTAACTATAAAATATTTTTAACTATATAAATATTTTATTTCATTTCACATCACGTCACACAATCAACCACACATCAAAATCAAACAAACAAGCATACAAGCCGTCCATGGTCTGTGGACGATGGGTGTCGGGTGCTACTAAACACCGTCTGCATCCTAGTATATATTTTAACTAGAAATAAATTAAAGAGTGAGAAGTTCTCACAGATTTGCTAAACCAGACGCCTCGGCTCTTCTTTGTAGAAATCTTCGCCGTTTCTTCCTTCATCACTTTCGTTGACCGTATTCACTACATATATATATATATATAAATCACATTTTTACTTCTCTATTCTATATATAAAAATCGAATTTTTACTTTCTCTATAATATAAAAATCATATCTTTTATCCACATTAAAAATCATGTCTTTATTTAATAAAAGATTATATTTTTATACTTCTACAATATAAAAGATTATATTTTTATACCTCTACAATATAAAAGATTATATTTTTATACCTCTACAATATAAAAGATTATATTTTTAACCTTTTCTTCATATAAAAATTATATTTCTATATTCCACATATGATAAAAATCGAATTTTTATTCTTTCTATCATGTAAAAATTATATTTTTCCTACGCCTATCATATAAAAATTATATTTTTAATTGTCTACTAATATCAAAATCATATTTTTACCTCTAACAAACTAGTTACTTTATAAATAAATAACCTAGACAATAAAATAAACCAAAATAAAAATAAAAATAAAAGAAACTTACATTGTATCGGATTTTTCCGAGGGGGGGTCTTCGGTCTGCAGCAGGAGGAAGGGGGGTCTTCGGTCGCAGCAGAGGATGGGGGGGGGGGGGTCTTTGATCGCGGCAGAGGATGGGGGGGTCTTCGCTCGGGGAAGAGGATGGGGGGTCGATCGCGGCAGAGGATAGGGGGGTCGATCGCGGCAGAGGATATGGAGGGTCTTCGATCGCGGCAGAGGATAGGGGAGGTCTTCGATCGTAGCAGAGGATGGGGGGGTCGATCGCCGCAGAGGGTAGGGGGTTCGATCGATGGCGGCAGAGGATGGGGGGGTGGGGTCGATCGCCGTAGAGGGTAGGGGGTATCGCGGTGGCGCGCCGCCTGGGGGGGCTCGGCGGTAGTTTAGGTTTTTTTTATTATTTCATTTTCTAAAATGAAAACTAACGGGGGGTCTGAGTAAATAAAGGAGAAGGGGGGTTTATTTTTTATTATAGTTTTATTTTATTTTAATCCCAAAAGGTAACTTTTTCTTTCGACCTCGAAACAAGGCCCACCGCCTGTCGTCCATAGCTAATTACCCCCATTCCGAACACAATGGGATATGTACCGCAAGCTGATTCGATCTTTTCGATCAGTTTTCGTTAAAATCAACATATAACTCTATATATTGAATTTGAACGCGCATTTCAATTTACCGGGGTCACATACTAACTCTAAAAATTCCAGAAAAATATTTTCTAGCTTCGTATTGACGATACGGTCCTAACAAAAGTGGTTTCGTCGAATTCTGAGAACGTTTGAAAAATGGCCATTTTCCAGTCGATTAAAATCAACTGAAACTGGTCAAACACGTTTTCCTTTGCCACGCTCACATATTGATTCGAAAAATTAAAAAATTTGGAATTTAGCAATAACTTGACATCACGGATCCAACAAAAGTGGTTTCGTCGAAATCCGAGGTCGTTTGCAAAATTTCCATTTTTAAGGGCCTGAATTCTATAACGACTATTCAGAATTTTCAACTGGACATATCTTTTGATTCCCGCTATGAAATTTCAATTTTTCGGATTTGTTGGAAAGTTATTATCAATTCGATTCAAATATTTTTGGTTTCACTAAAATCTGGTTTATTTTGCACCTGGTACATTCATTTGAAGTTTGAAATCGAATTATCGAACTACCGCGCCATTTTCAATTCCTTTTATAATTATATATAATTATTTATATTCTATCGACGATCTATATAATATATACGTTCGATTTATATTCAAAATAAATTTCTTGTCGATTTTATTTAAAATAATTCATTTTAAATAATCTAAATTCATTAAAATTTCCAAAATAAAATTTTTAAACTGGCCCAGATTTCCGGGTTATTACAATCTCCCCCACTTAAAACTTTTCGTCCCCAAAAAGGAACGAAGCCGAAAGTTGTTTCACAAATCAACTCAACTTTCATTGTTTTGACTACGTCTTAAGTTCTTCAACTTTTGAGTTTCTAAGAACTTTTCAAATTTTTCAAAAATTTGGCTAACACCCTAAATTTTCGAAAAATTTCGCCATAACCTCCCCTGCACCGGGAGCACGGGAAAATCCCGAAATTGCCATACAGGCCTTTTGATCTGAAAAAGAAAAAGAAAAAGCCAAGCGGCTAGCCAATATGCTCATAAAATCATCATCACCCAAACAAAACAGTAAATTATTAGTAAACATGTACCTATTTGTCGGGCAAACAAATTTTATTCTCTGCTCTAGCCTCTTTGCTATGACCTGCTCAATGTAAGTACAAGTATATGCCAGAAAATGCGATAAATTTTCAATACAACTCACTTTTTGGTTCAATTTGACTAAATGGTTCAAATTATCAAACAAATAAACAAACAACACAAACATCAATCAATTAGTGGATTAACGTTTCAAATTCATAATTTTGATACATATACATATACAGAAAATCATGTTTTTGATGCCAATTCACAACGATAAGCCCTATCTAATTTCGGTTCTCACACCAGTCTAATGGAAATATATAGAAATCTCACTTTCGAAACTCGAAAATAAATACTGGCGATGGTGCCCCGTCACTAGAATTATCCCCGGGCACTAGAGTGCGATTCTATAACCATCCAGTATATTAAAACTTCGAATACACGTTTGCAAGACATATATGCAAAATCTTTATATATTGCATTGTCCCAATTCAATTTAAATAAATAATCAAATACGAATAATTGATTTAAATTTCAAAACAAAATTGGTTTTCAATTTTAAAAATATACTCTTCACACTTGTTCTAGGATACTACTGATCCCATCTCTAACGAGTCATTCCCATTGGATATTACTAATCCAATATCTGATGAATTCTTTCGTAAGGTTCTAATGTGTCTTGTTCTCTGAGCTTTGTAAACCAAAGCTCTGATAGCAACTGTGAAAACCCGTAACTTCCCCATGAAGGAAAGCGCGGATAGTTCGAGAACAAGCCACAACAGAACGCAGACGGAAGAACATTTCATTGTATATTACAACAATGCATCAGATTACAAGAATATACAGAGTATAAATGAATAAATAATATACATCACAAATTATCAGAGATTACAATAAATTACATAGCAGCAGAAAATAATACAAAATACAACTGAAGGAGATATACGGATACAAAGTTTTCCGGATATCGTTCCAGCTATAAACCAGGATCCTGTGAATATAAATCTGCAAAACCAAAACTACTAGCTGCCCGTGTCAAAATAGGGGCACCCAGAGTTTAGGTTGAAACAATAAACTCCAGGTCAGTCATGGGATTGGTGTGAGAACTAAAACAGTTATTAATCTTTATTTTAAAATTAGGTAAATCAAGGGACCACGCCGTATAACACGAAATGGGTTTCCTCCCATGAACACCAGTGCATAAAACAAACAACGCAATGCTAAATAAGGAAAAATGAAGCTATTATAAGACACAGTTCCCATCACACAATGCAACGCAAGTCGGAGGATAGGGTTTTTACCTTATAATAGCCAAGAATGCTTGATACGTTTAAAACAATCATTTGATACTATTATAAGTGCATAGTGTATAAAACATCTTCAAATCATAAGTATCAATCATAGACGGCATAAGCGCCCCATCCCACTATGTCGCCATACTAGTCTCTACAAATAAAACCATAGAATCACGTATTTGGAAATTGGATTTCCATCTATGAACCGAGGCAAAAGATAGTCCTCAACCGATTCGACACGCTCTAGCCCGTGTCTCAGGATCAGAGCTCGAGTGACCCTTGGATCATCAGGGCCGGTCCACCGATGTGGATTAAAATTCCTGAACACTGCGTTTCCCCACCCTTTGGGGTGTCAATGAGCCAACAAATGACTCCATCGGACCCGGATCGTCCGATCAAACCGAGGCGCCTCGCAACAGCAACAACCACACAGGTGAAAAGTATATAAATGTCAGGGCTGGTAGGTCACTAACACCACCCTAGCGAGAAGGAAACACATGCCCTCCCTGAGGTCCTCTCCCGTTTTTAGTTCACAACCGGGGTGCGAGGCTCGCGAATTCACGTTAAACAAAGCTGTGCCACACAGGCTGTGCTTTGATAATCACCACAAGACTTTGCTTTTCAACAGAAGCCTTGATCAATTGCCACTTAGGAATGCCACACAGGAAATTCACTCCATGCTATTGATATCCATCAATATATAACCCCTGAGCTCGTACGTCTCAGAGAAGGGCGTTAAGCCAGAGAATAAATTCTCCGCCGCCAAACATATATATATTTAATAGAAATCAATCACACAGACTAAAATCCAATGTCAGAAACACAGTCCATTTACAAGTCCGTTCTGGGTCTGAACGAAACCGGAGGCACCTAGTACCCCGCATATCCATCGATCTCCAAGTACATCTGGACGATCACCAACTGTTTCCATCTTCTTGGGTGTACAGCCCAATCAAGATCATCAGTAAATATCCAAACGACGTGAAGACCTCCGGTCTTCAACCACCGTCTTCATCTTCGACACCACGTCGAATCAGTTATTCGGAATGGGATAAACCCGGTCTTTCTGAATAACTCGCGTATATATTATAAAAGTGTTACACAAACACAACATACGCCTCATTCCACTTCAAACTAGTCGGGATTAGCGAACCACACCGAAGTAATTGTAACGACTTACCTTTTTGCCCGTCTTTCGCCGGTAATTAAACCAACTCAGAACGTTCAAAACGTCAGATTGTTTGGCTTACCCAATTTAAAACAGAACAGACACAGAATCACAGAGTACAATAAATTACAGCGGAATAAAAAATTTATAAAAATTATCAGAGTTTTACAAAACTTTGCAGAGGAAGATAATAAGTGAAAACATAATCTTTTTAAACAAATTTACTCTTTTATTTTCCGAACTTAGCGCGCGCATGCGTTCCCACGTCTTCATTTCCCCTCTAGTTCGTTGCGAGCTGAAAATCTTCTAAAATCTGCGACGCTCGTATCTGACCCGAAAGTATTGTTTCTTTGACTGTATGCTTGGGTCAGCTTGAGCACCTCAGTTGTTCATGACGCATTTGGGAGATTTGCATCTTTTGGACCATCTGCAGTTATCAGCTTCTAGTTATCTAAGTTATCCAGGTTACTACTAGTTATCTATATGTACTCTATTTTGTATGAGCTTATGACTCATTATGTACTTATATGTATCATGTATCGCGTATGAACCTATGTACTACTTTGTTCCGCTGCAAGTTACTCTGTTTCTATATCTTTGGTTCTGTGTTCTGATTTGCATTTTACCTCAATAGTTAAAATAACAATTCACGGTTTTGAGCAATTCAGATCTGACATGAGTGGTTTATTGTTGATTTGAATGGTTCGAAGCTGTGGGTCGTTACAGTTGGTATCGGAGCTGAGGTTCAACCTAAGCTGTTGAGGTAAATAACTCATTAGAGATAGGGTGGAAACACCCTAGAATGAGTAAGATCAGTATCAGGATCCAATCTTTGTGAGAGAGCGTATTTTAAAAGTACAAGTATTTCAAGAAAATAAAAGTTTTCAAAGTATTTTAATTATAAAACTTCGACTTGAGTCAAATTCTTAGCCTCGTTCTCGATGTTCCAGATGGCTACTAGATGTAATACTGCTAGAGGCCGAGGTAGGGGTCGTGGAGGCCACCAAGGAGGCCACCCTGTCGAGCCTGAGCCACCAGTCAGGCCAGCCCAGCCTGCTCAACCTGTTAGGTTTACCAAGCTTTGTAAGGAGTACACTCATCTGGGAGGCGTTAAGTTTTCGGGTTCCGAATCGATCGTCGAATCCCAGAAATGGTTGGATGAATTGGAAAGAATATTTTCTGGCTTAGAGATTACCGATGCACAGAAGCTTCAGATGGCCGCTTGGCAGCTTAAGGATACTGCAAGGAATTGGTGGGAATCTTTTGTTACACATTCAACTGAGACTGACCTTACATGGCCGCATTTTAGGGATGCTTTTGTAACCAAATGGATGCCTGAGTCCGGAAAATCCAAATTGTATCGAGAATTTATGGATCTTAAGCAAGGCAACATGACTTTTGCCGAATATGAAAGGAAATTTGATGAGCTTTCCAAGTTTGGTCCAAACTTGATTGGAACACCATTTTAGAAAAATGAGAAGTTTATACTTGGTGCACGTCCGGAATTCTACGAACATTTAATGAATTATCTTAACCAACCTTTTTCAGAGCTCATGAACTATGCCACTAGACTTGAAAATTTTCCGAACCTCAAAGGAAAACAAGTTGCTCAGGTGCCACCATCTCAGGGATCAACAAGCAATTCAAAGAAGAGGAAGGCAAAGTATTGGGCACAGAGGAAGCAACAAAACGTGCAAGGAGTAGGATATCATGCTCAGAGACCTCCCTCTGATCTCTCGAATGTTCGTTGTTACAACTACAAGCAATTGGGTCACTACTCCAACAACTGTCCTAACCCTCCTAAAGCTCGTGTCCCGCCAACTCATGCACCTCGCAATGATCTTTGCCATTCTTGTCTTCAGCCTGGACATATTAGCAGAGACTGTCCCACTCAGAACAAAGGAACCACATCCGGAGTTTTCGCTATGACATCTCCCACTCCTCCCACCGGTGATGACACTAAAGGTACGCTTTTAAGTGCATTCACTTTATTTTCTCATCCTGTTCGTGTGCTATTCGACACTGGTGCTTCACATAGTTTTATCTCTATAGATCTTTGTAATGAATTTGAAAAAGCTTTAGAACCCACATTAGCATCTGAATCGTTGTGTGTATCCAATCCGATTGGAGGCCCAACCTATGTCAGTAGGATTTGTAAAGGGGTTAAACTTCTTTTTGACCTTCATCGTTTCACTGGCGACTTCTATGTTCTTGGTTTTGATGCTTTTGATATTCTTCTTGGCGACGATTGGTTAAAGAAATATAAAGCAGAAATCTCATACAGATCTCGAGTTGTTTCTTTAATAGATGATCAAGGCAAAAAACTGAGGATCAGGTGTCGTATGCCTATAAAGTACGCTGGAAGCTTTGTCTTCTCACTTGATTCTCATCTCGGCGATCTTAGTTCTACTCCAGTCGTTCAACATTATCCCGACGTGTTTCGTGAAGTAATGGGCCTTCCGCCAAAACGAGAAATTGAATTCCGTATAGACCTTGTCCCTGGAGCACGTCCTGTAGTCCTTCCTCCACGAAGAATGGCGCCAAAGGAAAAAACTGAATTAAGGGCGCAAGTTGAGGATTTACTTTCGAAAGGACACATTCGACCAAGTTTTTCCGAATGGGGAGCCGCTATGGTGTTTGTAACCAAATCAGATGGATCGCTAAGAATGTGTGTCGATTATCGAGAACTAAACAAACTAACCTTAAAGAATAGATACCCGATGCCTCGAATTAACGATATGTTCGACCAGCTCTATGGAGCTAAAGTTTTCTCTTAACTCGATCTTGCCTCTGGTTTCCATCAGCTTAGAGTAGCCGAGGAGAGCATTCCTAAGACAGCCTTCCGTATGGAGAATGGTTTCTACGAGTGGTTGGTTATGCCATTCGGTTTAACTAACGCTCCAGCTTATTTTGTTGACCTTATGAATCGAGTTTTCCGCGAAGTTCTTAACAGATTTGTCCTTGTTTTCGTTGATGACATTTTAGTCTTTTCGAAGTCCAAAAAGGAACATATTGCTCACTTGGAGTATGTACTTGGAACCTTAAGAGAACACCAATTAAAAGCCAAATTTACGAAATGCCATTTCTGGCAAAATAAAGTTCGCTATCTTGGCCATATAGTTTCCGAAAATGGAATTTCAGTTGATCCAGCCAAGGTTGCTGCGATCAATGATTGGAAAGAACCCAAGAATCCAACCGAAGTTCGTAGTTTCTTAGGACTCACTGGATACTATCGAAGATTCATAGAGAATTTCGCTCGTATTGCCGCGCCGTTGACCGCTTTGACAAGAAAGAATGTTAAGTTTGTTTGGAGTGACAAGTGAAGAGCTGCATTTGTACAGTTGAAGGAAAAACTTACTTCTGCACCTGTTCTTACCGTCCCTAATGGAAATGAAGGATTTGCAGTCTATACCGATGCTAGTAAAGAAGGTTTGGGGGCCGTTCTAATGCAGAATGGAAGGGTGATCGCATATGCTAGTCGACAACTTAAGAATCATGATGTCAATTATGTGACACACGATCGGGAGTTGCTTGCGGTAATGTTTGCTTTGAAGTTATGGAGACATCATCTTTTAGGAACCAAGTTTGAAGTATTTACCGATCATCAATCTCTTAAGCATATATTCTTCCAAAAAGACCTAAATCAAAGACAAGTTAGATGGCTTGAGTTTCTCGCTTCCTATGATGTTGACATTAAATACACTCCGGGAAAGGCAAATGTAGTAGCTGATACACTAAGTCGGAAGAAGGCTATGTTATGTCAAATTTCAGTGTCACTACCCCTTATGGATCACATTGCAGCCAAGTAGGATGAAGATCGGATAATTAGACTCATCAAGGAGAAAGTTCGAAAAAGAGAAGTGGGTGATCATAGCAAGATGGATGCTCAGATTGATAAGAAAGGAGTCCTACGAATTAGAAACCGAATATGCGTTCCAAATGTTGACGGTCTAAGGCAAGAAGTATTAAGGGAATGTCATCAGTCTAAACTCTCTATCCATCCAGGTATAAATAAGATGTTCCAAAATATGAAGAAATTATTTTGGTGGAGAGGTATGAAGCGAGATGTTTGTCGTCACGTTAATAGATGCATGACCTGCCAGCAGATAAAAGCAGATCATCAAAAGGTCGCTGGATTATTACAACCTCTCGAAATTCCTAGTTGGAAATGGGATCAAATTTCCATGGATTTTATCGACGGTCTCCCTAAGACGAGAAAAGGGAATGAGGGCATTTGGGTAATTGTGGACAGATTGACCAAGTCAGCCCATTTCCTTCCCGTTAAAGCTAGCCGTACCGCATCGAGCCTAGCGGAATTATATATGAAAGAAATCGTTAGATTGCACAGCGTTCCCTCTAGCATCGTCTGTGACCGAGACCTGATCTTCACGAGTAGATTTTGGAAAGCATTTCAGGAAGCCTTGGGTACTAGATTAAATCTTAGTACTGCCTATCATCCACAAACAAATGGTCAAACGGAAAGATTAAACCAAGTATTGGAAGATCTCCTTCGCGCCTGTATCCTTGACTATGGAGGATCTTGGGAAGATCACCTTCATCTCGTTGAATTCACGTACAATAATAGCTACCAGGCTAGCATCAGATGTTCTCCCTTCGAGGCCTTATATGGGAAACCGTGTAGATCGCCTGCTAGTTGGATTGAACAAGGAGATCGTTTGCTTCTTGGGCCGGATATGATCATGGAAGCAACGCAAAAAGTCGCTGATATCAGGAATAAGATGAGAATTGCTCAAGACCGTCAAAGGAAATACGCAGATAGAAGAAGAAAGAATTTAGAATTCGAGGTTGGAGATCAAGTCTTTTTGAAGATCTCACCATTTAAAAATGTCATTCGTTTTGGACGGAAAGGAAAACTAGCTCCCAGATTCATTGGCCCGTTCCGTATTTTAGAGAAGATTGGTCCTTTGGCTTATCGCATCGAGTTACCTGAGAAACTTTCAGGAGTACATAATGTGTTTCATATATCCTATCTTCGGAAATGTCTGCATGATCCTTCTTCTTATGTTCAGCTAACAACACTTGACAATCTGGATATCGAACCTAACTTGACCATTGAGAAGAGACCTCTTCGTATAGTCGATAGAGGCACGAAGCAGCTTAGAAACAAATCGGTGAACTTAGTTAAAGTACAGTGGAGTGACGATGATCGGGACTGTACTTGGGAGACGGAGGAGAGCGTGCGTTCTTCAAATCCGGAATAATTTATTCCAGGTATTATTCATTGAATCCATCTATCTTCTCTATATCTGTCGTTGCTATTCATGATTCACCTAGTTCTTTTCGAGGACGAAAAGCTTTTAAGTGGGGGAGGATGTAACGATCTTGAAATTTAAAGAATTGAAAATGAATTTATGAAAAAAAAAATCAAAAAAAATTATTTTATTTAATTTCAAATTTTTAGTGTTCGAGTATTCAGTGTTGCTTATCGGTAGCGCGCAAAGCTGAAAACGCGCGTTAAACAGATATTGTCATTAGCGCGTCCGTTGCACAAATCGACGTTACCTTAGATTTCCATATATATATATATGAACGTAAGTCCATATGCGAAAAAAAAATGATGAAATAATAATTTAACAAAAATTTAACGTCCGAGCATTCAGCATTGTCTAACCGTAGCGTGCACAGCTAGAAACGCGCGTTAAACAGATATCGTCTGTTGTATGGCGTTGCGCTAACCGTTCATGTTTTGGTAAATGAGTAAAAAAAAAAGGTTGTAAATGCATGGAAGGAGTAACGCTGTGCTACTCACGGTTGGAACCGCCATGCACCCAGGTTCAAATGTGAAAGGGTTAAAACAATTCTCTTTTAAACAAATTTTAGTGGACACCTGTAGCAATGTTTTGCCTAAGGTTTACACATGCCCATTTGTTCCTGCAAACACACCACGTTGCCTCCTTCTCTTTTACATACTCTCATTCCGTCCCGTCTTCTCCACATTTTGCTCCTCCCTTCTTTGCTTCAGCAAGAATTTCGACAGAAAAAAAAAGAGAATCCGCACATCATTTTTTTCCAGCAAAAGTCACCGAGTTCCGCACCTCACCTCCATCCAACATTAGCTCCGCCTTGTCGCCATCTTGTCCGAGCTCAAACACTGTCCGTAAGCAAACCACTCAACTGTCGTGAGTTCTCTTCCCTCATTTTTGCATGCATGAACATCTAAGCCAACATATATAAGTTGCATTAAAAAGTGTGTAAGTGCCTTGCGTGTGTCATATATATATGTGTTAGCGTTCATGGGTGTGTGTGTATTATGTGTTTGCATGGAGTTTGCATAGTGCATGCGCATGTACATTAAAGAGGGAAAAAAAGCATGGGGATGGTTTGCAAATACATGCTGTAGATGGAAATGCATATAACGTTGGTTTCCTGAAGGATGAGAGGAAATGGTAGGGACATGCGTAGGATAGGCTTAGAAACATAAGCTTTTGTGGGAGTGAGAATAAATGAGTCTGCATGCATGCGGTTGCATGCAAATAGATTTGCTTTGTTGAGTTTTTGGCCTCCTTGCCTATAGAAGTCTAACGCAAGTTCTTAAAAAAAAAACAGAAGGGAAAATGCGTTGGTTTCATGCATGCTACATGCAGCATGCATTTTGGGTACAAAAGGGTACCCCTTGTACATGCGTTACCTTGTTTGCATGTTTACATGCATTACTTTGTATAAAAAAAAATTGTTTTCTGCTAAAAAAAATAAATAAATAAATAAATAAAACGAAATTTAGTGCATGTAAACTAAAGCGGTATAACCGAAATCTTTTGCATAAGCGTCGCATGAAAATTGATCCGCCAGTCTAAATAAAGATCGTGCCTTTGTTTTAGGTAACGAAGTTCCGCCTTGCAGCCGTTAGCGTCTTCCTGCTCATAACGTGTCTTCTCGCTTTCGCCACGAAAGGTGAGTTTTCTCATGCACGACTAATTTATTATTAAGTGAATTAGAAACTTGAGATGTTGATTGAAATGTTAGGGTGCTCTAGATTTGTTTGTTTTATGGTTGTGAACATGCTACACGCGCACCGTTCTTACATGACACGATGAATGTTTGTATGATATGTTATGTTATTATTCTCACCATGCAAGTCCCTAGTTTAGAAAAAAAAACATCATGGGTTGAAATGATAAATACCCGAACCCCTGCATATTCGAATCGGTTTGGGATATGGGTTGAAATGATACACACCTGTGATTCGAATATTTTTAAGAACGGATTGAAATGATAAATATACGTACCACTTGACCATAGGTTAGAAAATAATATATAGACACCGTGGTAATAAAGTTATTTAAACATTATGTTGATTTTTGGGTAAATGGATTTTTAACGTAATTTTCATATAGCGTAAGAATATTTAAAGAAAATTGTTTCAAATTCAACTTGTGTTTTATAGGATTCAATTTGCACGTAAATTAGTTTGAGAATGATCATATGAGTTTTATTAACGAGTTGGGTTTTAACAATTCATCATTTTATTTTCAACTAACGATGAAGTGTTTGGAAATTTATCAATGAAGAAGGATATGTTAAATGCAAGTTAAATAGTCTCGGGGAGATCGTTTGTCAATGAGAATATTGAATTGAATCAAATAAAAGAAAATTTGGTTTAAATATGGAAATAGTGACGGGACAGGGACTGAGATTGGAACTGGACTAATATTATTTAATAAAACCAGAATTTCATAAAGACTATTTTTCCGCCTTACTTGATTTTTGTAAAATCTTTCCTTATAAATAATTTGATTTCTTCAACTATATCGATTTATAATAGTTTTCGTCTATATATATATGTATACATTTTCCCACTTAATATATATATATATATATATTTCAACTTAATTATTTAAATATATACTTATTATTATTATTTCAACTTAATTAGTTAAATATATAATTGTTATTATTATTATTTTTAAAACAAAAGCTTTGTCCAATCCAATCTCGCGAATTTTGAAGGTTCAAGTGTAGGATTTCAAGTATATTGACATTCTTTGGAAGAGAAAACTCCGAACCCAAATGATTGGCAAATTTGTGAATATGAATTTTTTTTGACATCTTAATCAAACTACTAGTAATTGATTTGAGGGAGCGATTTTGGGAATATTTGAATAAATGGTCTTGCAATACTTGAAAATGATATTTAAACCGATGGCCACGGTGTGTAAATGGTAAACGTTGGTTGTTAAAGAGACCGGAGTCGGTAAGTGGCATACTCTCTGCCAGTGCCGATACCACTCTAACAACTGTATACGTGGTGACGTATCCAGAATGAAGCATGATGGCTTGGGCGATTCCTGGATTGAAGATGGTGAACGATAACGATATGGCCTTGACCTTCGGGTCATAATTAAATGACTAAAACAGGAGTTATACCGTGACTAATTGAGGTAGCACCTTTGATCGGACACGTTTCTTCGATAGCATTTCTATGACTATGTTATGATTTGGGGTACCCCTTTGATTTGGGAATGTGTTCCGAGGTGGGCGGTAGTGGCTGCTATGCGTTACCACCGGTCCGGGAGTGCAATTGGTAGAATCCTACCCTGGTATTGCCTCGAGTGCCATGTCATTTACCCTAGCGAGCCCCATACGATTTTGATTTGTATCGTACCTATGGAGTGCCCTCTGATGCCATCCGTGTTAGGTTGGGTTTACGGTACTGTATAGAATACGATATTATAAACGGTGTAAGGGTAAAAATGTAATCCCGCTTACGCTATTTTCATTATTTATACTTTACTGAATAGACATTATCATAATAGCGTACTATTATATGTATTAGTTTCACGGATCTTTAGAGGATGTAGATCCCAACATCCTTTAAGTTACTGTACATTTTTATAAACATGTCATTTGTGTTGATTCACTTATATAAGACTATTAGTCCTGACTCGAGTGTATTGTTTCTTTGACTGTATGCTTGGGTCAGCTTGAGCACCTCAGTTGTTCGTGGCGCATTTGGGAGATTTGCATCTTTTGGACCATCTGTAGTTATCAGCTTCTAGTTATCTAAGTTATCCAGGTTACTACTAGTTATCTATATGTACTCTATTTTGTATGAGCTTATGACTCATTATGTACTTATATGTATCATGTATCGCGTATGAACCTATGTACTACTTTGTTCCGCTGCAAGTTACTCTGTTTCTATATCTGTGGTTCTGTGTTCTGATTTGCATTTTACCTCATTAGTTAAAATAACAATTCACAGTTTTGAGCAATTCAGATCTGACATGAGTGGTTTATTGTTGATTTGAATGGTTCGAAGCTGTGGGTCGTTACAGTAATCATTTATTTTTATTTCCCAATCCCAACCTATTCATCCCATGAAGTAAAACTGGTCATACTTCCTATCTAACACCACAGTGTTATCGGTAAATTCAATTACCATTTCACGTTCAAATCTAATTAAAGATTTAACTATCGCCAGGAGCAAAACTGGTGATACTCCATTCTCGATCTTTTCAATCTAATTAAAGATTCATTAAAACTCCACTTAGTTTTAATCGTTAACTGGGTTAAAGAATCAGTGTCATTTTAAACACGGTTCACGATAAACCCAAAATCACATTCCATTAATTATCGGGTTAAAGAACGAGTATTATTTAAAACACTGTTTACGATAAACCCAAAAATCAATATCAATTCAATTCCAATTAAATATCATTTAATTGGTACACTTCATTAAATCTAATTAAAAAGATTTAATCTTTTCTCAACTGGGTTCAAGAACAGTGTTAGTCAAGACACCATTCACGACAAACCCAAATCACATTTGATATTAAATACAAGGCTCTGAATAGAAAATATATCGGCTTATATTCAATATCAAATTCTACGACCAACAGATATCGTATTGGAAATAACGATATATATATATCTATCTTTCAGATTTCCATAACAACATCTGTATAATCACGAAATCCAACATCGAAATATTCCAAAGACAATTTCGATTCAAATCCATTCCAACGCAATCATTGGAAATTCTGGTTATTTTCAAAAACCATTTCAAATTCAATTTATTTATTTAAAAATAAATAGAATTATAATTCTAGTTCAAAACTAGTTCATTTCGATAAAAATCTATTTTTATCTTTGCAAATATGGAGTTTTTCATCCCAATTCTTCCCAAATCATTTCTTATGATTTTACACAAATTATTACTATTTTTAATAATTTTATCAAGGTCCGTACAGTCGATTTCCATCAACGGCCATCGAACTGCACTTACAAAGACCTTTTTCAAATTTGATTTGAACATAATTCCAAATCCAACCGTTAGATTTCAAATTTCCAATATTCGTTAGAAAGCTCTTTTCGAAATGAACCCAACGGTTCCGGTTTTAGGAGAATCCAACGGTCGGATCTCCCGTAATATCCGTTCGAAGTCAATGGTCGAAATTCGCGAACTGCAGCGGCGTGGCGCGTTCTATTCAGGCCGTTATATTATATATATAATATATATAATATATACTTCGTCGATTTCAATTCAAAACGTGCTTTATAAATCGTTTTAAATTCATTTTCAAAACGGTTTCAACTTCATATTCAATTTCAAATCAAAATTGAATATTCCAATATAAATTCGTTTTAAATTCATTTTAAATTGATTTCAATTCAATTTCAATTTAATTCGAATGCAATTCCTTTCGATTTCAATTCGAATTCAATTCTATTCAATTTCAATTTGAATTCATTTTTATTCAATTTCAATTAGAATTCTATAATGACCCGCACTGTCAGGGGTATTATAATTAATTTATTTAATTATATATATCGTAATGTAGTGAATTAAATAGAGGTTTAATTAAATAATATGGAATAATTAATTTAATTAAATAATTAAATAATACATTTAATTCAGAAATAATCAAAAATATTGGAAATCACAATATTCTGTGAACGGGGTCGTCCCTTAGATTTAATTCAGCTTAGAGTTGAATTCTATTGACGAATATATTCAATCAACGACAGTTTGAACGTATAATTATATAATAATTAAAATCGAGCTTGAAATGGCGCTGCAGTTCACGATTTGGCGATTCGAACTTCAACTAAATGTATAGGATTCGTTTTAAGCCGGATTTCTGTGAAACAAGAAACGTGTGGAGCGGGTGGAGTATATATTTCTAGTGGAAGAGAAAAATCCGGAATTCATCGTGTAGATTTTGATTCACGTCCAAATCAAATTTCAGAAAAGTCGTTGTAGAATTCCTTTATAATTTGCGACGCTTTATATACGTTATAAAAGGATTTTTGATATAAACTGAATACCGAGATAATCTGAAATCTGAAATATCAAACTGTATATTCTGATATGATATTCTGGAGCTGTACAATATCATATGTGAAGATATACGATAATATTTATTTATAAATATTTAATTTAATTATATTTAAATATATTTATATATTTAAATGGGTCATCCAGAGCTTTAAAAATAGCCACTTTTGCAAACGAAGTCGGAATTCGATGAAACTAATTTTGTTGGATCCGCAATGTCAAATAGTTGTTAGATTTCCAGTTTCGTGATTTTTAGAGGCACTGTGTGGCCGTACGGATTTTTAGAGTGTAAAACAGTCAGTATTTTAACGGTTAAAAATACACTGTGTGAGCATACAAAGTCGGAATTCGACGAAACTAGTTTCGTTGGGACCGAAATGTCGAACTCTAGCTACACGTCCAGTTTCGTGATTTTTGGGCATCATGTGTGATCACACGAATTTTTAGAAGTCAGAAATGAATATATAAATGAGCATATACCGGGAATATTCCCTTTTTAAAAAATATCTAGATATTTTATTTGCCTATAAATAGCACCACTATATCTCTAAACCTAAATTTCACTTCCTCAGATCCGCCGCCACAAATTTCATTTACACAACAAAATGGCGATGGAAGAAAAATCCAAAGAAAATACAAAAGAAATCCTATAAATCGAAATGAATACATATTTGAGCTCGCATCAACCTATACTTCGATCTAGTAGCAATGTTAGGGAGTCTGATCACTGTTTTTATCCGCTGGTTTTGCAACAGCAAGACTAGGGTTGCTGTTCATCTTCGATTGGTCGAGTTTTGGGGCAAATGGAGTTCGGATTTATGTTTGCGGCGTCGAGTAGCATATGTTGTGATTTTCTTGTGGGATTCGATGCTAAAAACCGTCGGACGTTGACTGGTGGTAGGGGTCGACGGGATTGGTAAGGGGCAGTCGAGTTCTTCGTCTCTAGTATGAAGTTGGGGAGGCCGAAAAGAGGAGCAGTATGGTGATCTTACTTTTAGAGTTCGGTGTTGAATAGAGAGAGAACGAGGGCTGAGATGTTGTTGAAATGGTGGAGGAGTATACTGGGAAGTTACGGCCGATTTTGGGAAGAAGAAGTGAGGTGTTGGGCTGGGTTTGGATGTAAATGGGCCGACAATTTTATAGAAGGGGTATGGCCCAATTGGGAATTTAATTCAAGTTGATTAATTTTAATGTTGTACTAACTTGTCAATGCGATAACTTCGTCATACGAAATCAGATTGACGAACCGTAAGTTGCGTTGGGATCGTATGGACGGACACTACACAATGGAACTGACTGCGAGTCGATTGGAGTCCGTCACAATTTATAGCAAAATAAATTGTCTGAATCAAGCGATGGTTATCGTCATTGACGATGATCGTCCAAATGTGAGTAAAATCTCTCCAACTTTGAATAGTTTATAATTTCATGTTGTATTTTTAGAACTGTTAGAAACTGTCTGTTTGACTGTGTGTTGATTGTTTGATTGAACTGCTAGTCAGTTAATGAAAATTATATATATATATATATATATATGTAATTATATATATATATATAAACCGTTAAATATTTATATATTGATTCTGCTATCAGAATAATTTATATTGAACTGAAAGTGATGATAATCATATTGTGTAACATCTGTGGATGCAGGGAGACAGGTTGGAGGAATCCGACTGGATTCATCAATAGTTATTTTATTGTTTTTCATATATTGTTATATGATGTGATATAAAATCTGTGGGCGATTATATGTGCTTGGACGATATTGAACATCGTGATTTGATATGATTGAATACCATAACATACCGGAATGTTGATAAGGGAATTTTCAAAGTGATAGTGAAAATCTAATATTTATAAATGGAATATTTATAAATAAGAGATATTTATAAATAAGAAATGTTTATAAATTGGAATATTTATAAATAGGAGATATTCAAAAAGGAAATAATTACAAACCATTTTCTTTTTGAATGGAAAGGCCTGTGTGGCGGGTTTGGGGATTTTCCCGATGCTCCCGATACAAAGGAGGTTATGGCGAATTTTTCCAGGAATTTAAGGAGTTAGAATATTTCAAGAATAAATTTGAAAAGGAAATATTTGTAAACCATTTACAAATAGAATTGAAAGGGAAAACGTTATAAAGCAGAAACCGTTATAAAGAGGGAAACGTTATAAAAGGAAATCATTTTTAAAGTGTAGAACCGTTATTTAAAAGTAAACCTTTTCAAATAAATAAAACGTTGTTAAAAGGAAATCTTTATAAAGTGAATAAAGTAAATCGAATATGGTATTCGAAAGTTAGTAAATCGAATATGGTATTCGAAAGTTAGTAAAACAAATATGCTATTCGAAAGGGGTTAGTCGAGTCGAGTTAGTTGAATAGAGTTAACTAGTTCAGTAGAGTTAACCAGTTCAGTAGAGTTAACCAGTTCAGTAGAGTTAACCAGTTCAATAGAGTTAACCAGTTCAATAGAGTTAACCAGTTGGGTTAAGTTAGTCGAGTTAATCAAGTCGAGTTGATCGAGTTAGAGTTACTCAGTTAGAGTTAATCAATTAGAGTTAAAACGAACTAGAGTTAATCAAATATAGTTAATTGAGACAGAGTTAGTCAAACATAGTATTCAGGGTAAGTTGCCATCTCGTACGACTGCTAGCGTAATTCGCAGGACTATAAATAGCCTAAGGCAGTCGGATGTTTCCTGAGGGAGTCAGGCGTAACCATTGTGATCGCTGCGATCTAGAGTCAAGCGAATGGAGTTAAATCGAATATTAGTTATTCTATAGGGGTTAATCAACTTGAGTTAGATTACCGAGATAAGTTAATCGAGTTAAGTTCTTGAGTTAGATTATCGAGATAAGTTAATCGAGTTATGTTCTTGAGTTAGATTATCGAGATAAGTTAATCGAGTTAAGTTCTTGAGTTAGATTATCGAGATAAGTTCGTCGAGTTAAGTTCGTCGAGTTAAATTAATCGATGTTAGTTTCATCGAAAGGAGTTAATCGATGTTAGTTTCATCGAGAGGAGTTAATCGATGTTAATTTCATCGAAGGGAGTTATCGATTATAGTTTAATCGAAAGGAGTTATCGATTAGTTAAATCGAAAGGAGTTGTCAAATTTGGTTATTCGAAAAGGGGAGTTATCAAATCGAATAGATTAAAGGAGTTAATCGAATATAGTTTATTCGAGTAGAGTTAGAGGAGTTATCGAATATAGTTTATTCGACAGGAGTTAAGTGAATAGTTAGATTTATCAAAGTGAATTAGTTAAGTTAAACTAAGTGAATTAGTTAAGTGAATTGGTTAAGTTAACCAAAGTGAATTAGTCGAGTTAATCAAAGTGATTAGTTCAGTTAATCGAGATAAGTAAATCAAGTTAGGTTAATCGAGTTGAATTAGTCAGTCGAGTTAATAAACTGAGTTAGTCAAACCAAGTAAAACCAGTTAGAGTTGATCGGTTAGAATTAACCAGTTAGAGTTAATCAATCAGAGTTAATCAAATAGAGTTAAGTAAGATTAGAACTGACTAGAGATTAGTAAATTGAATGGTTTTCTAAGTGCCTATCCGATGTTGGTTTCGGCCTTCGGGATTTATACTTAGGGGATTGTTCTCATACTAGTTTACAGTCAGGGACTGATTGTTGGGGAAGAGTAGTGATTTGTAAATAAGAAGATGGAAACGTTTTCCAGTGTTAATAACATATATTTTCTAAACATAGAAAATAAGGCAATGTGAATATATATATATATAGATATATGTTGATGATTGATCGATATAATTTCCATCTGGAAATAATATCGTTGTTTGCACACTTGTTTTTCTTTGATAGTTAACTCACAGACTATCAGAGTTTTGACCATTTTAACGTTGTTAATATGGAGAGACCGGTTGGATTATTATCGAAAGAACCACTCTGTATTGGCATAAGCGTTGCGAATCATATATGCCAAAGATAATTGAAGACGGAGTAAAATGCAAGGGCTGTTGTATAAGTCTTAGATAACAGTGACTAAGATGGATATACTGAATAGTACCTTCGGTTTGTCCAGTCCCAGGACAACTTGTATGGACGAAGGTCTGACAGAGTATATCCAATAGATCGCGTAAGTTGATCTGTTCAAACGTATTCACGTTTGGTGGCGGAGGAATTCGTTTCTCTTAGCTGTATACCCGTGTTATTTTTGGATAAGTCAATTTGTGATTTGGCGGGTATGACGATGTGACATTTTAAGTGAATGAAGATGGATGTCTGACAGAGTATTTCCAGAAAGGTCACGTACATTGATTTCTTCAACCGTACCAAGAGTGGAAGCGTAGAAGGAAACTTCTTTTAGCTGACACGTAATGTACTGTTGTAAACGTCAATTAGTGATTTTGATGGATTTGAAAATGTAGCATTCGAAGTGAATCTGAGGTAATGATAAAGCGTAGCTTCTAGCCTCATCAACCGGTAAATGACAGAAATCGGGCAGGCAGCATGGCTAAGTCGGTCGCACTGAAGTAGGGTGTATAATCACCTATCTAGAGAATATTCATTTGTTTCTTAAATCTATCAATGCTGTCCCATATATATACGGGAACGGTTGCTGATCCCAACCGTTGGTGATATACATTCGATACACTCAAGCGAAATGAGTGGTCGGTCATGTGTGGCTGAGTTGCAAGATGTTCTTGTTGAACTCCAGTGTATCGTTCCTAGAGTACACTGATTGGAAGGTGGTTCCATACCTTGTCATAGTTGGAAACCCATTTACCAATACGTGCTTGCGGTTTTGATTGTATACTATATATGTAGAACGTGAGATGAAAGCGTTTCTACTAGATGATTATTATATTGTGGTTGATAGGCATTATTATAATATCAAAATGTTTTTGATATAAAGATATTTTGGATTCTCATAAGGGAAAAACCCGTTCCGTTATACGGCGTGTTCTTATGAGATATCGTTTACTTGTTCAAACTGTTTTTAAACTGTTTTACTCATACCAGTCCCATGACTGACCCGGAGTATACTTTGTTGTTTTCCCTAAACTCTTGGGTGCCTAATTTTGTGCGGGCAGTCAAGTAGCCGGGGTTTTACAGATACACTTGGAGAGCTTAGAGCAGGAGGCTTCAGGATTCTATAGCTATTATTATTTCCGCTGTTGTTGTAAGTGTTGTACTCTGATAAGTGCTATTGTATATATAACTGTTTGTATTTCAAAAGTTATGTTATATTTTATTCGTTCCGCTGTGAGATTCGTGTTACTCTGATGATGATGTTCTTCTTCTATTCTATAAGTTCTATCTTATCTTTCCTCACCCTCTATCTTCTTTCTATAAGTTTTCCTGGTTTCCAGTGCAATTTGGGGTTGGACTTGTGTTATTTGGTCAGCTCAAATTGGACCGGATTTTCGGGTCACTACAGTTGGTATCAGAGCTTAAGTTAAGAATTATCTTGGCTCTGTGGCGTGACTCGGTAGAGATAGGGTTAGTAATGCCCTAGATTGAGTTGAGTGTATATATACGAGTGCGTATTTGTATTTGATATAAAAATGGTTTAATATTGTGGAGATTCATTGGTTGAGTTGTTTATGAGTTCTGGTCGATCAGTTTGATCCACTGTATCGGTAGGAGTAAATAAATACTTGAATACGATGGACCGACACAGTGTGGATATGTAATATATTATCATATATTAGATATATTGGTTGTAATTATAATCGAATGAGATTATAAAGTGAAATGGTTATATATACCCAATCAGAATCATATAAGTAAAGTATATGAAATAAGATGAATTAAATATGAGTTCAAATCAGATTTGGAATTAAAATAAGGAAATTTTAAGTTCCTGGGAGATTTTGAAATGTTTTCAAAATGGAAGTATTTAGTAATGGTATTGAAAATGATATAGTATTGAAATCTCTTGGGTCGCTGGAAAATAATTCCGATGATGACTGCGCAGTATCATCGGTGTGATTTTCGAGTTTCTAAGTGGTGGATTACTACCAAAGATTTTAATTTGAATTGTTTTGAGAAAACAAGTTGTTTAGAAATTCAAAGGTTTTGAATTGGTATTATGATTTCAAATTTGATTTGAAATAAAACCGGGAATTTAAGTTCTAGAAATTAAAATTTAACTTGTGAAGTTAATTCGAATGGGATGGTAAAAGTAAATAATAAACCAGAATTTAACTTGAGATGATAGGTTAAGAAAAACTGGAAGTGATTAGAGAATAATCTGGATTTGGATTTGAAATGATAAGTTGAGAGTTTGGAATTTGAAACTCGAATTTGAAATTTAATTCGACTTGAATAAGCGAATAGTTGTGTTAAGAATAACTTGGTTGGAGTGGATTAGGATGGCATTTGTATATGCCGAGTTGATAACAGATGGTAGGGATATAATGATATGACCAACAAAAAGGTACAAGTTTATATTTTATATGAGTTTGGCATTTATGAGCCGAATTGGCAAGCCGTTTGGCGTTTTGATTTTCTTTTGGGTTGAAGAAGGCCCAGAGAGGCGTGTTGGAGTTTGAGCTATTGACCAGTACAAAGGAGGCGCTGGCAAAAAATTTCGAAAATTTAAAGTGTTAGAAAATTTTCAGAATTTTTGAAAATTTTAGTTAGTCGGAAGAATTAATATTTTAGTCGATATTAATTGGTTCTGTAGAACTCAGAAATAAGGGGTAAACAAATCTTAGGAGTTCCAATATATAGGGTCGTCCTCTAACTTAGCAATTTCGAGGACGAAATTATTTTAAGTGGGGAAGAATGTAATGACCCGCACTGTCAGGGGTATTATAATTAATTAATTTAATTATATATATCGTGATGTAGTGAATTAAAAAGAGGTTTAATTAAATAATATGGAATAATTAATTTAATTAAATAATTAAATAATACATTTAATTCAGAAATAATCAAAAATATTGGAAATCACAATATTCTATGAACGGGGTCGTCCCTTAGATTTAATTCAGCTTAGAGTTGAATTCTATTGACGAATATATTCAATCAACGACAGTTTGAACGTATAATTATATAATAATTAAAATCGAGCTTGAAATGGCGCTGCAGTTCACGATTTGGCGATTCGAACTTCAACTGAATGTACAGGATTCGTTTCGAGCCAGATTTCTGTGAAACAAGAAACGTGTGGAGCGGGTGGAGTATATCTTTCTAGTGGAAGAGAAAAATCGGGATTTCGTCGTGTAGATTTTGATTCATGTCCAAATCAAATTTCAGAAAAGTCGCTGTAGAATTCCTTTATAATTTGCGATGCTTTATATACGTTATAAAAGGATTTTTGATATAAACTGAATACCGAGATAATCTGAAATCTGAAATATCAAACTGTATATTCTGATATGATATTCTGGAGCTGTACGATATCATATGTGAAGATATACGATAATATTTATTTATAAATATTTAATTTAATTATATTTAAATATATTTATATATTTAAATGGGTCATCCAGAGCTTTAAAAATAGCCACTTTTGCAAACGAAGTCGGAATTCGACGAAACTAATTTTGTTGGATCCGCAATGTCAAATAGTTGTTAGATTTCCAGTTTCGTGATTTTTAGAGGCACTGTGTTGCCGTATGGATTTTTAGAGTGTAAAACAGTCAGTATTTTGACGGTTAAAAATACACTGTGTGAGCATACGAAGTCGGAATTCGACGAAACCAGTTTCGTTGGGACCGAAATGTCGAACTCTAGCTACACGTCCAGTTTCGTGATTTTTGGGCATCATGTGTGATCACACGAATTTTTAGAAGTCAGAAATGAATATATAAATGAGCATATACCGGGAATATTCCCTTTTTAAAAAATATCTAGATATTTTATTTGCCTATAAATAGCACCGCTATATCTCTAAACCTAAATTTCACTACCTCAGATCCGCCGCCACAAATTTCATTTACACAGCAAAATGGCGATGGAAGAAAAATCGAAAGAAAATACAAAAGAAATCCTATAAATCGAAATGAATACATATTTGAGCTCGCATCAACCTATACTTCGATCTAGTAGCAATGTTAGGGAGTCCGATCACTGTTTTTATCCGCTGGTTTTGCAACAGCGAGACTAGGGTTGTTGTTCATCTTCGATTGGTCGAGTTTTGGGGCAAATGGAGTTCGGATTTATGTTCGCGGCGTCGAGTAGCATATGTTGTGATTTTCTTGTGGGATTCGATGCTAAAAACCGTCGGACTTTGACTGGTGGTAGGGGTCGACGGGATTGGTAAGGGGCAGTCGAGTTCTTCGTCTCTAGTATGAAGTTGGGGAGGTCGAAAAGAGCAGTATGGTGATCTTACTTTTAGAGTTCGGTGTTGAATAGAGAGAGAACGAGGGCTAAGATGTTGTTGAAATGGTGGAGGAGTATAATGGGAAGTTATGGCCGATTTTGGGAAGAAGAAGTGAGGTGTTGGGCTGGGTTTGGATGTAAATGGGCCGTCAATTTTATAGAAGGGGTATGGCCCAATTGGGAATTTAATTCAAGTTGATTAATTTTAATGTTGTACTAACTTGTCAATGCGATAAATTCGTCATACGAAATCAGATTGACGAACCGTAAGTTGCGTTGGGATCGTATGGACGGACACTACACAATGGAGCTGACCGCGAGTCGATTGGAGTCCGTCACAATTTATAGAAAAATAAATTGTCTGAATCAAGCGATGGTTATCGTCATTGACGATGATCGTCCAAATGTGAGTAAAATCTCACCAATTCTGAACAGTTTATAATTTCATGTTGTATTTTTAGAACTATTAGAAATTGTCTGTTTGACTGTGTGTTGATTGTTTGATTGAACTGCTAGTCAGTTAGTGAAAATTATATATATATATATATATGTAATTATATATATATATAAACCGTTAAATATTTATATATTGATTCTGCTATCAGAATAATTTATATTGAACTGAAAGTGATGATAATCATATTGTGTAACATCTGTGGATGCAGGGAGACAGGTTGGAGGAATCCGACTGGATTCCTCAACAGTTATTTTATTGTTTTTCATATATTGTTATATGATGTGATATAAAATCTGTGGGCGATTATATGTGCTTGGACGATATTGAACATCGTGATTTGATATGATTGAATACCATAACATACCGGAATGTTGATAAGGGAATTTTCAAAGTGATAGTGAAAATCTAATATTTATAAATGGAATATTTATAAATAAGAGATATTTATAAATAAGAAATGTTTATAAATTGGAATATTTATAAATAGGAGATATTCAAAAAGGAAATAATTACAAACCATTTTCTTTTTGAATGGAAAGGCCTGTGTGGCGGGTTTGGGGATTTTCCCGATGCTCCCGATACAAAGGAGGTTATGGCGAATTTTTCCAGGAATTTAAGGAGTTAGAATATTTCAAGAATAAATTTGAAAAGGAAATATTTGTAAACCATTTACAAATAGAATTGAAAGGGAAAACGTTATAAAGCAGAAACCGTTATAAAGAGGGAAACGTTATAAAAGGAAATCATTTTTAAAGTGTAGAACCGTTATTTAAAAGTAAACCTTTTCAAATGAATAAAACGTTGTTAAAAGGAAATCTTTATAAAGTGAATAAAGTAAATCGAATATGGTATTCGAAAGTTAGTAAATGGAATATGGTATTCGAAAGTTAGTAAAACAAATATGCTATTCGAAAGGGGTTAGACGAGTCGAGTTAGTTGAATAGAGTTAACTAGTTCAGTAGAGTTAACCAGTTCAGCAGAGTTAACCAGTTCAGTAGAGTTAACCAGTTCAATAGAGTTAACCAGTTCAATAGAGTTAACTAGTTGGGTTAAGTAAGTCGAGTTAATCAAGTCGAGGTGATCGAGTTAGGGTTACTCAGTTAGAGTTAATCAATTAGAGTTAAAACGAACTAGAGTTAATCAAATATAGTTAATTGAGACAGAGTTAGTCAAACATAGTATTCAGGGTAAGTTGCCATCTCGTACGACTGCTAGCGTAATTCGCAGGGCTGTAAATAGCCTAAGGCGGTCGGATGTTTCCTGAGGGAGTCAGGCGTAACCATTGTGATCGCTGCGATCTAGAGTCAAGCGAATGGAGTTAAATCGAATATTAGTTATTCAATAGTGGTTAATCAACTTGAGTTAGATTATCGAGATAAGTTAATCGAGTTAAGTTCTTGAGTTAGCTTATCGAGATAAGTTAATCGAGTTAAGTTCTTGAGTTAGATTATCGAGATAAGTTAATCGAGTTAAGTTCTTGAGTTACATTATCGAGATAAGTGAGTCGAGTTAAGTTCGTCGAGTTAAATTAATCGATGTTAGTTTCATCGAAAGGAGTTAATCGATGTTAGTTTCATCGAGAGGAGTTAATCGATGTTAATTTCATCGAAGGGAGTTATCGATTATAGTTTAATCGAAAGGAGTTATCGATTAGTTAAATCGAAAGTAGTTGTCAAATTTGGTTATTCGAAAAGGGGAGTTATCAAATCGAATAGATTAAAGGAGTTAATCGAATATAGTTTATTCGAGTAGAGTTAGAGGAGTTATCGAATATAGTTTATTCGACAGGAGTTAAGTGAATAGTTAGATTTATCAAAGTGAATTAGTTAAGTTAAACTAAGTGAATTAGTTAAGTGAATTGGTTAAGTTAACCAAAGTGAATTAGTCGAGTTAATCAAAGTGATTAGTTCAGTTAATCGAGATAAGTAAATCAAGTTAGGTTAATCGAGTTGAATTAGTCAGTCGAGTTAATAAATTGAGTTAGTCAACCAAGTAAAACCAGTTAGAGTTGATCGGTTAGAATTAACCAGTTAGAGTTAATCAATCAGAGTTAATCAAATAGAGTTAAGTAAAATTAGAACTGACTAGAGATTAGTAAATTGAATGGTTTTCTAAGTGCCTATCCGATGTTGGTTTCGGCCTACGGGATTTATACTTAGGGGATTGTTCTCATACTAGTTTACAGTCAGGGACTGATAGTTGGGGAAGAGTAGTGATTTGTAAATAAGAAGATGGAAACGTTTTCCAGTGTTAATAACATATATTTTCTAAACATAGAAAATAAGGCAATGTGAATATATATATATAGATATATATTGATGATTGATCGATATAATTTCCATCTGGAAATAATATCGTTGTTTGCACACTTCTTTTTCTTTGATAGTTAACTCACAGACTATCAGAGTTTTGACCATTTTAACGTTGTTAACATGGAGAGACCGGTTGGATTATTATCGAAAGAACCACTCTGTATTGGCATAAGCGTTGCGAATCATATATTCCAAAGATAATTGAAGACGGAGTAAAATGCAAGGGCTGTTGTATAAGCCTTAGATAACAGTGACTAAGATGGATATACTGAATAGTACCTTCAGTTTGTCCAGTCCCAGGACAACTTGTATGGACGAAGGTCTGACAGAGTATATCCAATAGATCGCGTAAGTTGATCTGTTCAAACGTATTCACGTTTGGTGGCGGAGGAATTCGTTTCTCTTAGTTGTATACCCGTGTTATTTTTGGATAAGTCAATTTGTGATTTGGCGGGTATGACGATGTGACATTTTAAGTGAATGAAGATGGATGTATGACAGAGTATTTCCAGAAAGGTCACGTACATTGATTTCTTCAACCGTACCAAGAGTGGAAGCGGAGAAGGAAACTTCTTTTAGCTGACACGTAATGTACTGTTGTAAACGTCAATTAGTGATTTCGATGGATTTGACAATGTAGCATTCGAAGTGAATCTGATGTAATGATAAAGCGTAGCTTCTAGCCTCATCAACCGGTAAATGACAGAAATCGGGCAGGCAGCATGGCTAAGTCGGTCGCACCGAAGTAGGGTGTATAATCACATATCTAGAGAATATTCATTTGTTTCTTAAATCTATCAATGTTGTCCCATATATATACGGGAACGGTTGCTGATCCCAACCGTTGGTGATAAACATTCGATACACTCAAGCGAAATGAGTGGTCGGTCATGTGTGGCTGAGTTGCAAGATGTTCTTGTTGAACTCCAGTGTATCGTTCCTAGAGTACACTGATTGGAAGGTGGTTCCATACCTTGTCATAGTTGGAAACCCATTTACCAATACGTGCTTGCGGTTTTGATTGTATACTATATATGTAGAACGTGAGATGAAAGCGTTTCTACTAGATGATTATTATATTGTGGTTGATAGGCATTATTATAATATCAATTTTTTTTTGATATAAAGATATTTTGGATTCTCATAAGGGAAAAACCCGTTCTGTTATACGGCGTGGTCTTATCAGATATCGTTTACTTGTTCAAACTGTTTTTAAACTGTTTTACTCATACCAGCCCCATGACTGACCCAAGTTTACTTTGTTGTTTTCCCTAAACTCTTGGGTGCCTAATTTTGTATGGGCAGTCAAGTAGTCGGGGTTTTAAAGATACACTTGGAGAGCTTGGAGCAGGAGGCTTCAGGATTCTATAGCTATTATTATTTTCGCTGTTGTTGTAAGTGTTGTACTCTGATAAGTGCTATTGTATATATAACTGTTTGTATTTCAAAAGTTATGTTATATTTTATTCGTTCCGCTGTGAGATTCGTGTTACTCTGATGATGATGTTCTTCTTCTTCTATTCTATTAGTTCTATCTTATCTTTCCTCACCCTCTACCTTCTTTCTATTAGTTTTCCTGGTTTCCAGTGCAATTTGGGGTTGGACTTGTGTTATTTGGTCAGCTCAAATTGGACCGGATTTTCGGGTCACTACAAATTCACTTCTATTCAATTTCAATTTGAATTCATTTCTATTCAATTTCAATTAGAATTCACTTCTATTCAATTTCAATTTGAATTCATTTCTATTCAATTTAATTCGAATTTCAATTCTTTTCAAAATTTCAGATTTTGAAATCACTTTTGATATTCAGTATAAAATCGATATAAATATCGTTCACGTCAAAATGGCGTCAATCTAATCAACACGGCTTCATATATTTTTATTTTCAAATATCCTATTTAAAATATTTCTATTTCAAATATTTCTTTTTCTAAACTGGAATGAGGCCCAATCACTTACCATGTAATGTTAATTATATGAATTTTCTACAACACATGTATACAATGACTACGATGAATAATCAACCATCATCCAATGTGCATTCTGCACTGTATAAGCATCAAATATAAATATTCAACGCTTATAGCAGCCTGTCAATCAATCGATCGACATAAAACTAATTATTGAGATTAGTGTACGTCAAATATCATCCCAATACCCGTGTGGGGTTTCAAACAATCAAACACATATTTTATTTGTGCAGTTGGGCGATGTGTAAAATTTATCGTCCCAATCAATATCAGTCAAAAGTGTGTATTTAAACAAATCGTCCGATGTGTTTATTTTTATTTCATTTCATATACACGTTAAAAATTCTATTTTTAACTATAAAATATTTTTAACTACATAAATATTTTATTTCATTTCACATCACATCACACAATCAACCACACATCAAAATCAAACAAACAAGCAAACAAGCCGTCCATGGTCTGTGGACGACGGGTGTCTGGTGCTACTAAACACCGTCTGCATCCTAGTATATATTTTAACTAGAGATAAATTTAAGAGTGAGAAGTTCTCACAGATTTGCTAAACCAGACGCCTCGGCTCTTCTTTGTAGAAATCTTCGTCGTTTCTTCCTTCATCACTTTCGTTGACCGTATTCACTACATATATATAAAAATCACATTTTTACTTCTCTATTCTATATATAAAAATCGAATTTTTACTTTCTCTATAATATAAAAATCATATCTTTTATCCACTTTAAAAATCATGTCTTTATTTAATAAAAGATTATATTTTTATACTTCTACAATATATATAAAAGATTATATTTTTATACCTCTACAATATAAAAGATTATATTTTTAACCTTTTCTTCATATAAAAATTATATTTCTATATTCCACATATGATAAAAATCGAATTTTTATTCTTTCTATCATGTAAAAATTATATTTTTCCTACGCCTACCATATAAAAATTATATTTTTAATTGTCTACTAATATCAAAATCATATTTTTACCTCTAACAAACTAGTTACTTTATAAATAAATAACCTAGACAATTAAATAATCCAAAATAAAACTAAAAATAAAAGAAACTTACGTTGTATCGGATTTTTCCGAGGGGGGGTCTTCGGTCTGCAGCAGGAGGAAAGGGGGGTCTTCGGTCGCAGCAGAGGATGGGGGGTGGGTCTTCGATCGCGGCAGAGGATAGGGGGGGTCGATCGCGGCAGAGGACGGGGGGGAGGGGGGGGTCTTCGATCGCGGCAGAGGATAGGGGGGTCTTCGATCGCGGCAGAGGATGGGGGGGGGTGTCGATCGCCGCAGAGGGTAGGGGGGTCGATCGATCACGGCAGAGGATGGGGGGAGGGTCGATCGCCGGGGGGGGGGGGGGTATCACGGTGGCGCGCCGCCTGGCGGGGGGGTGTCGGCGGTAGTTTAGGTTTTTTTATTATTTCATTTTTTGAAATGAAAACTAACGGGGGGGGTCTGAGTAAATAAAGGAGAAGGGGGGTTTATTTTTAATTATAGCTTTATTTTATTTTAATCCCAAAAGGTAACTTTTTCTTTCGACCTCGAAACAAGGCCCACCGGCTGTCGTCCATAGCTAATTACCCACATTCCGAACACAATGGGATATGTACCGCAAGCTGATTCGATCTTTTCGATCAGTTTTCGTCAAAATCAACATATAACTCTATATATTGAATTTGAACGCGCATTTCAATTTACCGGGGTTACATACTAACTCTAAAAATTCCAGAAAAATATTTTCTAGCTTCGTATTGACGATACGGTCCGAACAAAAGTGGTTTCGTCGAATTCTGAGACCGTTTGAAAAATGGCCATTTTCCAGTCGATTAAAATTAACTGAAACTGGTCAAACACGTTTTCCTTTGCCACGCTCACATCTTAATTCGAAAAATTATGAAATTTGGAATCTAGCAATAACTTGACATCACGGATCCAACAAAAGTGGTTTCGTCGAAATCCGAGGTCGTTTGCAAAATTTCCATTTTTAAGGGCCTGAATTTTATAGCGACTATTCAGAATTTTCAACTGGACGTATCTTTTGATTCCCGCTATGAAATTTCAATTTTTCGGATTCGTTGGAAAGTTATTATCAATTAGATTCAAATATTTTTGGTTTCACTAAAATCCGGTTTATTTTGCACCCGGTAAGTTCATTTGAAGTTTGAAATCGAATTATCGAACTACCGCGCCATTTTCAATTCCTTTTATAATTATATATATTTATTTATATTCTATCGACGATCTATATAATATATACATTCGATTTATATTCAAAATAAATTTCCCGTCGATTTTATTTAAAATAATTCATTTTAAATAATCTAAATTCATTAAAATTGCCAAAATAAATTTTTTAAACTAGCCCAGATTTCCGGGTTATTACAATCTCCCCCACTAAAAACTTTTCGTCCCCAAAAAGGAACGAAGCCGAAAGTTGTTTCACAAATCAACTCAACTTTCATTGTTTTGACTACGGCTTAAGTTCTTCAACTTTTCAGTTTCTAAGAACTTTTCAAATTTTTCAAAAATTTGGCTAACACCCTAAATTTTCGAAAAATTTCGCCATATCCTCCCCTGCACCGGGAGCACGGGAAAATCCCGAAATTGCCATACAGGCCTTCTGATCTCGAAAGGAAAAAGAAAAAGCCAAGCGGCTAGCTAATAGGCTCATAAAATCATCATCACCCAAACAAAACAGTAAATTATTAGTAAACATGTACCTATTTGTCGGGCAAACAAATTTTATTCTCTGCTCTAGCCTCTTTGCTATGACCTGTTCAATGTAAGTACAAGTATATGCAAGAAAATGCGATAAATTTTCAATACAACTCACTTTTTGGTTCAATTTGACTAAATGGTTCAAATTATCAAACAAATAAACAAACAACACAAACATCAATCAATTAGCGGATTAACGTTTCAAATTCATAATTTTGATGCATATACATATACTATAAATCATGTTTTTGATGCCAATTCACAACGATAAGCCCTATCTAATTTCGGTTCTCACACCAGTCTAATGGAAATATATAGAAATCTCACTTTCGAAACTCGAAAATAAATACTGGCGATGGTGCCCCGTCACCAGAATCATCCCCGGGCACTAGAGTGCGATTCTATAACCATCCAGTATATTAAAACATCGAATACACGTTTGCAAGACATATATGCAAAATCTTTATATATTGGATTGTCCCAATTCAATTTAAATAAATAATCAAATACGAATAATTGATTTAAATTTCAAAACAAAATTGGTTTTCAATTTTAAAAATATACTCTTCACACTCGTTCTAGGATACTACTGATCCCATATCTAACGAGTCATTCCCATTGGATATTACTAATCCAATATCTAGTGAATTCTTTCGTATGGTTCTAATGTGTCTTGTTCTCTGAGATTTGTAAACCAAAGCTCTGATACCAACTGTGAAAACCCGTAACTTCCCCATGAAGGAAAGCGCGGATAGTTCGAGAACAAGCCACAACAGAAAAGGACGGAAGAACATTTCATTATATATTACAACAATGCATCAGATTACAAGAATATACAGAGTATAAATGAATAAATAATATACATCACAAATTATCAGAGATTACAATAAATTACATAGCAGCGGAAAATAATACAAAATACAACTGAAGGAGATATACGGATACAAAGCTTTCCGGATATCGTTCCAGCTGTAAACCAGGATCCTGTGAATATAAATCTGCAAAACCAAAACTACTAGCTGCCCATGTCAAAATAGGGGCACCCAGAGTTTAGGTTAAAACAATAAACTCCAGGTCAGTCATGGGACTGGTGTGAGAACTAAAACAGTTATTAATCTTTATTTTAAAATTAGGTAAATCAAGGGACCACGCCGTATAACACGGAACGGGTTTCCTCCCAAGAACACCAGTGCATAAAACAAACAACGCAATGCTAAATAAGGAAAAATGAAGCTATTATAAGACCCAGTTCGCATCACACAATGCAACGCAAGCCGGAGGATAGGGTTTTTACCTTATAATAGCCAAGAATGCTTGATACGTTTAAAACAATCATTTGATACTATTATAAGTGCATAGTGTATAAAACATCTTCAAATCATGAGTATCAATCATAGACGGCATAAGCGCCCCATCCCACTATGTCTGTAACGACCAGAGGATTTTCGGCCCCGGAATTCGACACAAATACCTTTATCGTAACTCATGCCGATCTTCCAAACACCGAAAACACAGGACGTTATTAGAAAGAAATTAGAGGGTGAGATAAGAAAGAAAGAAATATTAGAATAGAAGAAGTAGAAGTGCCAACACAGCATAGAGTCTCACATCGAAGCGGAACAAAATATAATACAGAAATAACTTTATTGAGAGCTTTAAATAAAACTTACAATATCAGAGTACATCACACAAAGGGACAGTTATAATGACCTGTTCCCATATACAACACACAGTGGAATAAATACCAGATACAATACGTCTGAACACCTCCATTTTGTCTCTGAAATTCGCAGCGTCTAATATCCTGAACCTGTACACTCGGGCTAACCCGAGCATTTACAAAATACCGGGTCAGTCTGGTGAACCAGAGTGAGAAAAATACTTGCACAGTATTATGGGTATCACACAACCTGATTTTAAAGTTAAAATCTTTCAAAGAAAAAGATAATCGTAAGACCAAATCCACACATAAATACGGATGATTTTTACCTTACGATAACCCAAAACATTTTTGAAACCAATATTTTGTCTGATATTATAATAATGTCTAAATACAAGTAAATAGAATCTAGTAGAACGCTTGCATCTCACGCTCTACATATATAGTATACAATCAAAACCGCAGGCGCTTATTGGAGATTTGATTCCAACTCTGACAAGGTATGGGACCACCTGCCGATCGTGTATCTCTAGAGGCGAATACACTGGGTTCAACAAGAACCACTTGCAACCCGGCCCTCACATGACCGACCACCCATTTCGCTTGAGTGTATCGAATGTATATCACCAACGGTTGAGAGATACCCACCGTCTTCCCGAAAAGGGACAGCGTCGAAATAGATTTAAGAAGCAAATAGATTTTTCTCTAGATAGGTGATTATACACCCTAATGGGAGCGACCCACATAGCCATGCTGCGTGCCCAATTTTTGTCATTTCCCGGTTGATGAGGCTTGAGGCTACGCTTTAACATCACACCAGATTCACTTCGAATGCCACATCGTCAGATCCATTAAATCACTGATTGATGTCTCCAACAATACATTATGTGTTAGCTAAAAGAAGTTTCCTTCTCTGCTTCCACTGTTGGTACAGTTGAAGAAATCAATATACGTGACCATCTGGAAATACTCTGTTAGACACTCATCCATACAAGTCATCCAGGAACAGGATGAACCGAAGGTACTCTCCGACCGCATCCAATATAGGAATCACCCCATGGATCAGTAGCGAGAAGTCCTTGCAACCCGTAGATTCCAATCACGATAGAGTCACAGCTTATCTCTGTTTGCAAGGCAGAGAATTTTAGTGGATCTTCCGTTTATGAAAATCTACGGTCTTCAATGCTCCACCTCGATCATCTCTTGATCTCTTCACGTATTTGTTGGTCGAAATGGTTTTCGAATATAATTTCGATCCCGGTCTTTCCGTACCAACAATCGTATTGGACAGATTTGATAGTCGGTGATTTAACTATCAAAATAACCAGTGTTTCAATCATGACAATCCGGTGAGTTCACTGGTTTAGTATTCGGTCTCACTTGGCCTTTTAATTTAAAAACAAATGTAAATTCAACTCTTAAATCTTTCGATATTTTAAATATCGTTTTCTCCCTTCCTACTTACCATAAGAGTATTCTTTAAACAAATTCGATTTAATACATAGGAATCCTATATCATGTTCAATTGTCTATCTTTGTATTCAAAACATTAGTTACACTATTATAATATTGGGAAATCATTCAACTTACTACTCGTACGAACAACATTTCGAAATATCTTTATTTCACTACTTAAAACATTAATCCCTATTTATCTTCCGAGAACAAAACTCAACTTTACGTTTTCTTTCTAATTCAAAATATCCTTTTAACTTCTCATAATTCCTCTTTATTTCCTTTACACTTTATAATCCTTATTATAAATATATTTTAAATTTTTCTTCAAAACGTCGCATTATTATTTCACTAACGGAAATAATAAACTATCACTAACTTCTTTACCATTACAACTTATCACCCTCAGATAATCCTGATGTCGTTCAAGTTAGGGTATTTTAATTACCTCTCAGACCTTGATCAACAACGTTCATATCTAAAGACAAATACGAGTTGTAATACAAAAACCAATATTCCATTATAATTTCAAATGAAATTCCATTTAATTAATTCTAAATAACCAATTTCCCAAATTTTAACCGTTATAGTTAATTTCTGTTCCCATATTTATAAATCTAAAAAATCTCAGAATCTACTTTGTAAAATCAATTTATAATTAATTATAAAAATAAATGTTTATTTCCCTTTAATAAAGTTTTATTCAAAATATACATTTTAAAATCTATCTCCAGTTATAAAATAAATTTTATAACTTTATCTCTATCGACTCACCCGACGGTGAATCAATATTAACAAAACGATTTACTTTTAGGCCATTTACTGCCGATTACTTAACCAATATAGCCCACTGGTTAAACACAACACAGGTTGATTCTCAGTCAATGATCACTACTAAAAATCAATAACCCAATCACGACAGTTCATATAATAATATGAAAATAAATAATATATTTGAGGAATCCGATTGGACCCCTCCAACCTGTCCTTCCCTGTATACAAAAGGTTACCTCCACACAGTTTAAAACGATTCAAACAGATCAAACAGGTCAAACAATTCAAACTATTAAACACGTTTATTGATAAGCGTGACCCATAAGGTAAGTTACCTTTATTGGGACCAATCGTTAAAATGACGATTTGGTATTTCACTGAAATTAAACTACGGTTTCATTTCATCAGTTAAATCAGTGAATAGAAATATAACTAGCGAACAGTCAAGCATAACAAACAGAGCACACAAAAAAAACCAATTTATATAAAATATAAATGGGAAAACTGAGTGAGTTTAACTCACCTTGGATCTGCATTTGCGACCAAACCAGTTCCAAGATGTTACGCTTATCGGTATGGATGCAACGTTCTTCTGTGTGATCCAGTTCTGTTACCATGCATGCACGTTATACCAATCTGTACGTTACGGTTTTATTCAACTAAATAAATATCAACCCCTTTTTTAAACGTTAACTAAATAATTACTAAATATGAAATCACTACTCTTGTAAAGCTTATAAATGAATACGAATCAATCCATTGGTTACGATGGTGCATGTATATATAATATAACATCCTTATATAAATCAAATTGTCTTCCATGTTTTCAATAGTATATATATAAGGTCTGACCCATCTAAATCTAACTCATGTAAATCTTAACTAACCATATTAATTCGTTCAACAAATCGGTCCATGTCACACTGCTTCCTTCTAAAAAAGCTACGTCCCTTATGAGAATTCATTGGCCACGTTATATTATGAATAACTTAATCCATAATTTTACTAAACCACTTTCGATTAAACACATTTTAGGACACCAGGCCATGTTACTCATATTAAACATATATAAAATTGTAATTGTTACTAAATTAGATTAGGCTTTATTAACCCACAATTAGACGTGTTTGAGTTTAACTGCTCACCTTCATCTCGTCAGCTTGCTATATTCCCACTTTCCCCGACGCCTCCATCAACCTCCCTACCACAGTATATTTCCATGCCTCCATCCTCATACGCCTCCTGCCAAACTGATGCAGCTAAATTCGAACTTTCCATCAATGCAAACACTCTCTCCTTCCAAAAGCTTTTACTTCATCCAACCCTCACATGCTTCTGTTACCTGGCATAACAGCACCCTCTTCCCATCCTACTACCGTATACAACTCCTCCCAGAGACCCATCAACAAAACAGCCCAGTTCTTCCACTCTTCTCCCTATTTGTTCCATGTGCCCTCTTCTACCTCTCACCGCTTCACTCCTCCATAACGTCAGCTCCCCATTCAGTACGCCATCCCCTTCTTCGCATTCGATCGCTGCCGCATGCAAAACAGTATGCCACCTCGCCACTTTGTTACTGTTCAGGCACCACTCCATCTTCTTTGCACCAAAGGAATGAACAACATGTAGCTTTACACAAGAAACAACATCCCACTTCACCATTACTTACAGACCGTACGCCTCATTCCACCACGTCACTGACCTCATCCACCATGTTCCCTTTCCACTTGAATGCACCCATCCCAAAACACCCCATGTTAAAAACCAAATAGGCAAGACACTTGCGGCTAGAGAAAATGTAGGCAAGTTGTACTTGTATGGGAGTTTTCAGTTCGGCTTCTAAAAAGTGAAAACAACTGTTTTGAAGGAGAAGCTTGGGTTTATACGAATGGGCAAGTCTATTTATAGAAGGAGATTGCAAGAGATAGGAACAACGTCACTTGTCTATATGGTACACATAGGTTAAGGCTACATCATCTTTAGTATGTACATTCACCCGAAAAGAAATGGGTAGCTTACTTAAAAAGAAATGGGTGGCTGCATTGTTGTATCATTTCAATTTGTACAAATAGGGTATGCGGCTCAATTTAGCATAGGGGTTGAATTTAGGTTGGCTTGAATTGGAACATCAGAACTGTTTGCCTGCGATGAGTTTTCCTTTCAATATATATGGACTGCGTGATTTGAGAATAGAGAGGCAGGGTAGCATGTGGAGTTTCAGTGATAGGAGGAGATAGGTTAGCTGTGTCCCCTACATCATTTTCATTAGTCTAGTCGATGGTGTATGTTTATGTAACGACCCGTGTTTTTGCCCGTCAAATATTTAATTTGATTTATTTATTTTAAATATTATATTGGGAATATTAATGGGATTTAATACTTAATTCGTTATTGAAACGAAGTTGAACGTTATAATTTATATATAATATAAATTCGAGCTTGAAAATGGCGTGCAGTTCGTAAATTTGAATTTTTAACTTCAACTAAGAATATAGGATCCGATATAAGTCGGATTTCTGTGAAACAAGACACGTTGGAACCGTATTGACGATAATTTTCATATGAAAGAGAAAAAAATCTAGATTTCGTGTTATAGTTTGATAGTTATGGCCAAATCAAATTTTGAAATAGTCGCTATGGAAAACCGTTATTTAATTATAGGCCTTTAAATTAGCCGTTTTGCAAACGGACTCTGTTTTCGATGAAATCAGTTTCATTAGAACTGTATCGTTAAATTATTGTACGGAGGTGAGTGGCATGGAAAACCGATGTCATATGTGGTCACGGTAGCCATAAACGTCCGTTCAAATTCTATAGCGTGTAATTAAATGAATAAAGGGATATTCAAGTGTAACTTGAGCAGACGATCGAATTAGGCCGCGAAACCAGTTCCGTTGAGTTCATAACGTCGATTACAGTCAGGGTTGGTATATAGTTTGTTATTTTTAGAGATTGGGAAATTTGGTGTTCGGAAGGGCATTGCGGTACGCGGTAAAAATAGCCTACCGGGGCAACAGTCTCAGAATGCGACGAAATTAGTGCCGTTGGGTTCGTATCGAAAAGTTATTGTCGATGTTCGCAGTTTCAAGTTGATTTGATTTATCTGGTGACCGTGGAAAAATTTAATGCGTGTTTATTTCCGGTTTTATAAAGAAAATTTTTTCATACGACCTCGGATTGCGACGGAACTTGTCCCATTGGGTCCGGAATACCTTTTTACACCAAGAATAGTTTTTTTATCAGTAGACAGAAATCATTTGTAGTGGGTTTTAACACAATTTCTCTATAACAAAGTTTCATACATTATTTTATCAATAAAATACATTCTTTTCTTTCTACTATAACCTTCTTTTCTTCCCTGTACGCTACACCTAGGGTTGTCTATCCAAAACAATCCGTGCACATGCAATATGGAAGCGCCACAGTGTTGTATCCTTTCAACATCTTTTCAGCAACCCTGTACGTTTGGGCAAGCACATGTTTCTGCCTTCACTTTACTTTTCTTATTACGCAGCTATAACATACCCTACAAACCTATGCCGTGCATCCCAAGCTCTCAATTACCTTGCGCCCCACTCTACTTAAGAACCGTGACAGGCAAGGGTTGTTTCGAAACCCACCCACGCCACACTGCTACATACTCTATTCTGCAAACCTATTACCTACATTTCCTTGGCTCCCACGCACCTTTTTCTGTATAAACAGTTGCTCCACTTTCATTTTTCACCGCTTCTGTAATAGGAAAAACGCGAGCCTTCCCTCGAAACAAAACACTAACTCGTATGAAACTCAACATTTCAATTCAGTATAAGATCAAAGTGAACCCATGCGTGAGTTACTGGCGGTAGCAGGTGTGTGCGAGGCGGTGCGAGTTCACGAGTGGGTATTGGGTTAGAACGCTTGGAAGCAGGGAGGGTCGCGGAGCATCTACTGGTGATGGGTTCAAAGACAAAGTCTGAAAGGGGATCGGCTTAAGGCCTGGGTTAAAACATGGTTTACTGGTAACTAAAAATGATTAGGAAGTGATTTAATGTTATTAAGTATTTGATTAAAAACTAATTAAAGTTTGGTGCATGGTTTTTCAGCTTGAACCGAACGAAGGGAGAGATGATACTATCGAGCCCAAATCCATTAAGAAGAGGGAAAGTAACGTAATCAGTTTTAAGTATTTTCAATTAGAATTTAACTAGTACTAATGGGTAAATTAAAAGATCATTATTTGAGTTCAACTCCTATATGCTAAATCACGAAGTGGATAACAGGGTATGGGATTGCCTGATGGTTTCTAAACGAGCATAAAAGGGAGGAACAAAGCTGTGAAGAGTAACATGTGGAAATTCAATTCGAACGGATGGGAGGAAAATAGTTCGGTCTGCATACTCTTGAAAGTAATTAGTTGATATTTATAACTTTATTAAGGCAGTATTTCATAATTAAGGTTCATCATAATAATTAAGAAATATTTGGGGACATTGCAGATAAGCAAGAGAGGTGGAGTAAGAGTCGGACAGAACAGAGTGTAGAAGAAACATTAAAGGATCGGCCCATTTCTGATTCAACAAATAGTCGGACAAAACAAGTAACTTTGGAACTGTCTTGACAAGCATAGCGTAGTGGGAGAGAAGTGGAAGCTATTGGAAACAACTGATATTCTCAATTAAATTAAACGATTGTTTAATTTAATTAAAACAAGCCGTTTAATCTACAAAACAGATCAAGGTGAGTTAAACTCACTCAGTTACCCTTTTTATATTTTATATAAATTGGGTGTTTTTATTTTGTGTACTCTGCTTGCCAATGGTTGACTGCTTTGCTAGTTATCTATTTAACTGTGGATTTAAACGATGAAATTAAACTGTGTTTAATTTCAATGAAATACCAAATCGTTATTTTTAACGATTGGTTCCAATAAAGGTGACTCACCTTGGTTGGTCACGTTTATTTATAAACGTGTTTAAATGGTTGAATTGTTTGAATTTGCTTATGGTTGATGTTAAATGGTCGTTATTTAGTTTATCAGTTAAACAAAACTGAACCGTCTGATTTGAGATAACCATTTGAATACAGGGAAGAACAGGTTGGAGGGACCCAACCGGATCCCTCAAATGTATTTTTTTTCATATTATCATATATGAACTGATCTGTTTGTGTGATTGATTTGATGGTTGATTATTAATTGAATATTCAACATCTGTTTGGTTTGAACCAATAGGTGATATTGGTTAAGTGTTTGGCAGAGTATGGCCTTTAAAATCAATCGGGTTATAGACAGTGATTCACCGTCAGGCGAATCGATAGAGATGAAGTTATAAAATTTATTTTATAACTGGAGTTGGATTTGAATATATTATTTTGAATAAAAGTTATTAAAGAGGAATAAATAAATATTTCATTTATTTAGAACTTCAATTGGTTAATACTTTATTTTTAAAGAAAATTCTGTTGTGGGTCAGATTTGCAAGGATAAGAAAAAAAATTGGACCGAGGGGTTTAAATTTGATAATTGTTTGAAGGAAACAATTAGAGGAATTATTTAATAAAATATTTTTAAAAGTGATCAAAGTGAAATGTAATCAGTTGAATGGTGAAAGAAGTTATGAAAGGATTTTATATTTAAACCCGAACTTTTTATAACGAAGTTATAAGAGAATTTCAAGCAAGGTGATAACTTTGAATTTAAAATTGTTGCTTAATTATTAAATTAAGTCAAAGCAAATGAAGATAAAAAGGTTTATTATAAACCAGAGTTATAAATGGAATTTTGGTATTGATCTGAGGATAAGACCGTTGTTTGATCAAGGTCTGAGAGGTAATTAAAATACCCCAACTTGAACAACATCGGGATTATCTGAAGATAATATTAGTTGGTAATCGTAAGAGACGTTAGTAAATATGTTTTGAAAATCTAAACAGCGATTTTAGCGCTATTGTTATAAAATATATGTTTTATGAATCTAATAGTGATTTTAGCGCTGTTGCTATGGTAAATGTTTTGTAAATCTAACAGCGATTATAGCGCTGTCAGTTTGTAAATCTAAATAGTAATTATAACGCTATGGTTATAACATACATGCTATAAAATCTAAACAGCGTTATACATATGTGCTATAAATTTCCTTATTTAAACCTAATGGATTCCCCGATTTAAATAATAAAGGATGAGTTGCCATTTCGTACGACTGCTAACGTAATTCGCAGGGCTGCAGATAGCCTACGGCGGTCGGATGTTTCATGAGGGAATCAGGCGTAACCATTGTGATCGCTGTGATCTAGAGTCAAGCGAATGGAGTTAAGTCGAATATTAGTTAATCGATAGGGTTAAATAAGTCGAGTAAAACAGTTAGAATAAATCAGTTAGAGTTAATCAATCTGAGTTAATCGAGTAGAGTTAAATCGAATTAGAGTTATTCAAATATCATATTTTTGAATATTAAAAGAGTTAGAAGTTTTAATTTAACAAAAGTAAATCATTTTTTGTTAGGGGCCAAGTGATGCCGAATACTTAACCAGTGAACTCATTGGAGTGTCATGATTGAAACACTGTATATTTTGATAGTTAAAACACCGACTATCAAATCTGTCTAATACGATTGTTGGTATGGAAAGACCGGGATCGAATTTATATTCGAAAACCATTCCGTCCAACAAATACGTGAAGATCTCAGAAGATGATCGAGATGGAGCATTGGAGACCGTGGATCTTCATAAATGGAAGAACCACTAATATTCTCTGCCTTGCAAGCAGAGATAAGTTGTGATTCTGTCGTGGTTGGAATCTACGGGTTGCAAGGACTTCTCGCTACTGATCCATGGGGTGATTCCTATATTGGATGCAGTAGGAGAGTGCCTTCGGTTCATCCTGTTCCTGGATGACCTGTATGGACGAGTATTTGACAGAGTATTTCCAAAGGATCACGTACGTTGATTTCTTCAAACGTACGATAGTTGTTGGCGGGGAATCGCCGTTCTCTTAGCTTCCAGCTAGAGTATTTTTGTGGACTCAATTAGTGATATCTGACGGATCTGACGATGTGGCATTCAAAGTGAGTGGTGACCAGATGATCAGAAGAAAATTCTGGCCTCAAGCCTCATCAACCGGGAAATGACAAAAATCGGGCAGGCAGCATGGCTATGTGGGTCGCTCCCATTAGGGTGTATAATCACCTATCTAGAGGAAGTCCTATTTGTTTCTTAAATCTATGTTTCGATGCTGTCCCTTTTCGGGAGGCGGTTGCTGATCCCAACCGTCGGTGATATACATTCGATACACTCAAGCGAAATGAGTGGTCGGTCATGTGAGGGCCGGGTTGCAAGAAGTTCTTGTTACACCCAGTGTATTCGTCTCTAGAGATACACGATCGGCAGGTGGTCCCATACCTTGTCAAGGTCGGAATCCAATTTCCAATAAGCACCTGCGGGTTTTGATTGTATACTATATATGTAGAGCGTGAGATGCAAGCGTTCTACTAAATTCTATTTACTTGTATTTAGACATTATTATAATATCAGACAAGATATTGGTTTCAAAACTGTTTTGGGTTATCGTAAGGTAAAAACCGTCCGTATTTATGTGTGGATTTGGTCTTATGATTATCCTTTTCTTTTGAAAAGGTTTTGAACTTAAAAGTCATGATTGGATGATTCACCCTTATTACTGTACGAGTTTATCTCACTCTGGTTCACCAGACTGACCCGGTGTTTTGTAAATGCTCGGGTTATACCGGGTTGTACAGGTTCAGGATATCGACTGCTGTGAAGAGACGAGCTGGAAGAGTCCAGACGTATGATATTACTATTCCGCTGTGTTATATGAGGACAGATTATTATCACTGTCCAGATGTGTGCTACTCTGATAATTGTAAGTATTTCAGAAGTTTTCAATAAAGATTTATTTCTGTATTATATTTTGTTCCGCTGCGAGGTGAGAATCTGTGTTGTGTTGTTTCTTCTTCTTCTGCTATTCAATATTTCTACCTTATCTATTCTCACCCTCTAACTTCTTTCTATTAATGATCTGGAATGTTCGATGTCTGAATGGTCAACATGGTAGTTTGATGTTGATTTTCGGAATCGAAAATCCCAGTTCGTTACAGTGGTATCAGAGCTTAAGGTTAAGTAAGTACCTTGGCTCTGTGGCGTGACTCAGTAGAGATGGGGTTAGTAATACCCTAGATTGAGTTTGAGTGTATATATATGAGCGCGTATTTGTAAATTGATATAAAAACTATTTATATTGTGTTGATTGGTTTGTCGAGTAGTTTATGAATTCTGGTCGATACAGTAATGCAAACTGTGTCGATAAGTGTTTCTAAACTCTTGAACAGAATAATTCGACACAGTATGTTTTTGAAAGAGGGTAAATGAAAAAAATTTACCCAAATTATATTTTGATATAAAAGAATGATTAATATTTGAAGTATTATAGTATATTGGATGTGTTGGTTGATTATAAAATGTGAAATGGTTTTATAACCAATCAGAATTCATATAAGTGAAATATATGAAAATCAGAGGAGTTAAATCTGAATTTAAATCAGAATTGAAATTAAAACTTTGGAAATTTGGACAAGTGGTTGAAAATGGAATTGGACTTAATATATGAGAATTTTAAAATCTTGGGAGGTTTTTAAATTGTTTTACAAGCCTTGCAAAGGATATTTTGGACTGATTTCAAAATGGAAGTGTTTAGAAATGGTTTTAAAAGTAATATAGTATTGAACTCACTTCGATAGCTGGAAAATAGATTCCGATGATGTGCGCGCCATTATCGGTGTTCATTTTCGAGTGGTAAGTGACGGATTACTACCAAAGATTTTGTTTTGAATTGCTTTGAGAAGAACAAGTTGTTTTGGATCCTGAAAGGAATATTTGACTTTGGAAAGAGCTGAACTGTTTAAAACTCCCAGGGAAAATTGTTTGAACAAAAACAAAATTTAATAGAAGTTTCTGAAAGCGAATATGAATTGAATTGAAACCAATTAACTGGAAATTGAATCAGGATATGATAAATCAAGTAGAATCAGATTTTGAATTGGAGACAGGAATCTGAAATGATATTGGGTTGGTAAGTCAAGAGTTGAAATTGGTGATGAATGGAAATTGAGTTAAGAATGAGATTTGGCTTGGATACGTGAAGAATTTAGCTCGAAGGATGAAATTGGAATTTTGTTGGAAATGCATTTGTATATGCTGACAGGGTGGCAGACGGGAAAGATATAGTGATGTGCCCGACAAAAAGGTACACGTTTATTTTTATATGGGTTTGGAGATTTATGAGCCTATCTGGCAAACCGCTTGGCTGTTTTATTTTCTTTTGGATTGGAGAAGGCCTAGAAAGGTGAGTTGGAGTTGTACCGATTGAGCCGTACAGAGGAGGTGCTGGCAAAATTTTTCGAAAATTTAAGGTGTTAGGAAATTTTCAAAATTTTTGAAAATATTTATTTACAGTATTGAATTGATTTTCGATTTAAAATAAATTAGATTGGAAAGTTATTGTGTTTACAACGCTCCTTCTTACCTTAGCAATTTCGAGGACGAAATTATTTTAAGGGGGAAAGAATGTAACGACCCGTGTTTTTGCCCGTTAAATATTTAATTTGATTTATTTATTTTAAATATTATATTGGGAATATTAATGGGATTTAATACTTAATTCGTTATTGAAACGAAGTTGAACGTTATAATTTATATATAATATAAATTCGAGCTTGAAAATGGCGTGCAGTTCGTAAATTTGAATTTTTAACTTCAACTGAGAATATAGGATCCGATATAAGTCGGATTTCTGTGAAACAAGACACGTTGGAACCGTATTGACGATAGTTTCATATGAAAGAGAAAAAAATCTAGATTTCGTGTTATAGTTTGATAGTTATGGCCAAATCAAATTTTGAAATAGTCGCTATGGAAAACCGTTATTTAATTATAGGCCTTTAAATTAGCTGTTTTGCAAACGGACTCTGTTTTCGATGAAATCAGTTTCATTAGAACTGTATCGTTAAATTATTGTACGGAGGTGAGTGGCATGGAAAACCGATGTCATATGTGGTCACGGTAGCCATAAACGTCCGTTCAAATTCTATAGCGTGTAATTAAATGAATAAAGGGATATTCAAGTGTAACTTGAGCAGACGATCGAATTAGGCCGCGAAACCAGTTCCGTTGAGTTCATAACGTCGATTACAGTCAGGGTAGGTATATAGTTTATTATTTTTAGAGATTGGGAAATTTGGTGTTCGGAAGGGCATTGCGGTACGCGGTAAAAATAGCCTACCGGGGCAACAGTCTCAGAATGCGACGAAATTAGTGCCGTTGGGTTCGTATCGAAAAGTTATTGTCGATGTTCGCAGTTTCAAGTTGATTTGATTTATCTGGTGACCGTGGAAAAATTTAATGCGTGTTTATTTCCGGTTTTATAAAGGAATTTTTTTCATACGACCTCGGATTCCGACGGAACTTGTCCCATTGGGTCCGGAATACCTTTTTACACCAAGAATAGTTTTTTTATCAGTAGACAGAAATCATTTGTAGTGGGTTTTAACACAATTTCTCTATAACAAAGTTTCATACATTATTTTATCAATAAAATAAATTCCTTTCTTTCTACTATAACCTTCTTTTCTTCCCTGTACTCTACACCTAGGGTTGTCTATCCTAAACAATCCGTGCACATGCAATATGGAAGCGCCACAGTGTTGTATCCTTTCAACATCTTTTCAGCAACCCTGTACGTTTGGGCAAGCACATGTTTCTGCCTTCACTTTACTTTTCTTATTACACAGCTATAACATACCCTACAAACCTATGCCGTGCGTCCCAAGCTCTCAATTACCTTGCGCCCCACTCTACTTAAGAACCGTGACAGGCAAGGGTTGTTTCGAAACCCACCCACGCCACACTGCTACATACTCTATTCTGCAAACCTATTACCTACATTTCCTTGGCTCCCACGCACCTTTTTCTATATAAATAGTTGCTCCACTTTCATTTTTCACAGCTTCAGTAATAGGAAAAACGCGAGCCTTCCCTCGAAACAAAACACTAACTTGTATGAAACTCAACATTTCAATTCAGTATAAGATCAAAGTGAACCCATGCGTGAGTTACTGGCGGTAGCAGGTGTGTGCGAGGCGGTGCGAGTTCACGAGTGGGTATTGGGTTAGAACGCTTGGAAGCAGGGAGGGTCGCGGAGCATCTACTGGTGATGGGTTCAAAGACAAAGTTTGAAAGGGGATCGGCTTAAGGCCTGGGTTAAAACATGGTTTACTGGTAACTAAAAATGATTAGGAAGTGATTTAATGTTATTAAGTATTTGATTAAAAACTAATTAAAGTTTGGTGCATGGTTTTTCAGCTTGAACAGAACGAAGGGAGAGATGATACTATCGAGCCCAAATCCATTAAGAAGAGGGAAAGTAACGTAATCAGTTTTAAGTATTTTCAATTAGAATTTAACTAGTACTAATGGGTAAATTAAAAGATCATTATTTGAGTTCAACTCCTATATGCTAAATCACGAAGTGGATAACAGGGTATGGGATTGCCTGATGGTTTCTAAACGAGCATAAAAGGGAGGAACAAAGCTGTGAAGAGTAACATGTGGAAATTCAATTCGAACGGATGGGAGGAAAATAGTTCGGTCTGCATACTCTTGAAAGTAATTAGTTGATATTTATAACTTTATTAAGGCAGTATTTCATAATTAAGGTTCATCATAATAATTAAGAAATATTTGGGGACATTGCAGATAAGCAAGAGAGGTGGAGTAAGAGTCGGACAGAACAGAGTGTAGAAGAAACATTAAAGGATCGGCCCATTTCTGATTCAACAAATAGTCGGACAAAACAAGTAACTTTGGAACTGTCTTGACAAGCATAGCGTAGTGGGAGAGAAGTGGAAGCTATTGGAAACAACTGATATTCTCAATTAAATTAAACGATTGTTTAATTTAATTAAAACAAGCCGTTTAATCTACAAAACAGATCAAGGTGAGTTAAACTCACTCAGTTACCCTTTTTATATTTTATATAAATTGGGTGTTTTTATTTTGTGTACTCTGCTTGCCAATGGTTGACTGCTTTGCTAGTTATCTATTTAACTGTGGATTTAAACGATGAAATTAAACTGTGTTTAATTTCAGTGAAATACCAAATCGTTATTTTTAACGATTGGTTCCAATAAAGGTGACTCACCTTGGTTGGTCACGTTTATTTATAAACGTGTTTAAATGGTTGAATTGTTTGAATTTGCTTATGGTTGATGTTAAATGGTCGTTATTTAGTTTATCAGTTAAACAAAACTGAACCGTCTGATTTGAGATAACCATTTGAATACAGGGAAGAACAGGTTGGAGGGACCCAACCGGATCCCTCAAATGTATTTTTTTTTCATATTATAATATATGAACTGATCTGTTTGTGTGATTGATTTGATGGTTGATTATTAATTGAATATTCAACATCTGTTTGGTTTGAACCAATAGGTGATATTGGTTAAGTGTTTGGCAGAGTATGGCCTTTAAAATCAATCGGGTTATAGACAGTGATTCACCGTCAGGCGAATCGATAGAGATGAAGTTATAAAATTTATTTTATAACTGGAGTTGGATTTGAATATATTATTTTGAATAAAAGTTATTAAAGAGGAATAAATAAATATTTCATTTATTTAGAACTTCAATTGGTTAATACTTTATTTTTAAAGTAAATTCTGTTGTGGGTCAGATTTGCAAGGATAAGAAAAAAAATTGGACCGAGGGGTTTAAATTTGATAATTGATTGAAGGAAACAATTAGAGGAATTATTTAATAAAATATTTTTAAAAGTGATCAAAGTGAAATGTAATCAGTTGAATGGTGAAAGAAGTTATGAAAGGATTTTATATTTAAACCCGAACTTTTTATAACGAAGTTATAAGAGAATTTCAAGCAAGGTGATAACTTTGAATTTAAAATTGTTGCTTAATTATTAAATTAAGTCAAAGCAAATGAAGATAAAAAGGTTTATTATAAACCAGAGTTATAAATGGAATTTTGGTATTGATCTGAGGATAAGACCGTTGTTTGATCAAGGTCTGAGAGGTAATAAAATACCCCAACTTGAACAACATCGGGATTATCTGAAGATAATATTAGTTGGTAATCGTAAGAGACGTTAGTAAATATGTTTTGAAAATCTAAACAGCGATTTTAGCGCTATTGTTATAAAATATATGTTTTATGAATCTAATAGTGATTTTAGCGCTGTTGCTATGGTAAATGTTTTGTAAATCTAACAGCGATTATAGCGCTATCGGTTTGTAAATCTAAATAGTAATTATAACGCTATGGTTATAACATACATGCTATAAAATCTAAACAGCGTTATACATATGTGCTATAAATTTCCTTATTTAAACCTAATGGATTCCCCGATTTAAATAATAAAGGATGAGTTGCCATTTCGTACGACTGCTAGCGTAATTCGCAGGGCTGCAGATAGCCTACGGCGGTCGGATGTTTCCTGAGGGAATCATGCGTAACCATTGTGATCGCTGTGATCTAGAGTCAAGCGAATGGAGTTAAGTCGAATATTAGTTAATCGATAGGGTTAAATAAGTCGAGTAAAACAGTTAGAATAAATCAGTTAGAGTTAATCAATCTGAGTTAATCGAGTAGAGTTAAATCGAATTAGAGTTATTCAAATATCATATTTTTGAATATTAAAAGAGTTAGAAGTTTTAATTTAACAAAAGTAAATCATTTTTTGTTAGGGGCCAAGTGATGCCGAATACTTAACCAGTGAACTCATTGGAGTGTCATGATTGAAACACTGTATATTTTGATAGTTAAAACACCGACTATCAAATCTGTCTAATACGATTGTTGGTATGGAAAGACCGGGATCGAATTTATATTCGAAAACCATTCCGTCCAACAAATACGTGAAGATCTCAGAAGATGATCGAGATGGAGCATTGGAGACCGTGGATCTTCATAAACGGAAGAACCACTAATATTCTCTGCTTTGCAAGCAGAGATAAGTTGTGATTCTGTCGTGGTTGGAATCTACGGGTTGCAAGGACTTCTCGCTGCTGATCCATGGGGTGATTCCTATATTGGATGCAGTAGGAGAGTGCCTTCGGTTCATCCTGTTCCTGGATGACCTGTATGGACGAGTATTTGACAGAGTATTTCCAAAGGATCACGTACGTTGATTTCTTCAAACGTACGATAGTTGTTGGCGTGGAATCGCCGTTCTCTTAGCTTCCAGCTAGAGTATTTTTGTGGACGTCAATTAGTGATATCTGATGGATCTGACGATGTAGCATTCAAAGTGAGTGGTGACCAGATGATCAGAAGAAAATTCTGGCCTCAAGCCTCATCAACCGGGAAATGACAAAAATCGGGCAGGCAGCATGGCTATGTGGGTCGCTCCCATTAGGGTGTATAATCACCTATCTAGAGGAAGTCCTATTTGTTTCTTAAATCTATGTTTCGATGCTGTCCCTTTTCGGGAGGCGTTTGCTGATCCCAACCGTCGGTGATATACATTCGATACACTCAAGCGAAATGAGTGGTCGGTCATGTGAGGGCCGGGTTGCAAGAAGTTCTTGTTACACCCAGTGTATTCGTCTCTAGAGATACACGATCGGCAGGTGGTCCCATACCTTGTCAAGGTCGGAATCCAATTTCCAATAAGCACCTGCGGGTTTTGATTGTATACTATATATGTAGAGCGTGAGATGCAAGCGTTCTACTAAATTCTATTTACTTGTATTTAGACATTATTATAATATCAGACAAGATATTGGTTTCAAAACTATTTTGGGTTATCGTAAGGTAAAAACCGTCCGTATTTATGTGTGGATTTGGTCTTATGATTATCCTTTTCTTTTGAAAAGGTTTTGAACTTAAAAATCATGATTGGATGATTCACCCTTATTACTGTACGAGTTTATCTCACTCTGGTTCACCAGACTGACCCGGTGTTTTGTAAATGCTCGGGTTAGACCGGGTTGTACAGGTTCAGGATATCGACTGCTGTGAAGAGACGAGCTGGAAGAGTCCAGACGTATGATATTACTATTCCGCTGTGTTATATGAGGACAGATTATTATCACTGTCCAGATGTGTGCTACTCTGATAATTGTAAGTATTTCAGAAGTTTTCAATAAAGATTTATTTCTGTATTATATTTTGTTCCGCTGCGAGGTGAGACTCTGTGTTGTGTTGTTTCTTCTTCTTCTGCTATTCAATATTTCTACCTTATCTATTCTCACCCTCTAACTTCTTTCTATTAATGATCTGGAATGTTCGATGTCTGAATGGTCAACATGGTAGTTTGATGTTGATTTTCGGAATCGAAAATCCCAGTTCGTTACAGTTTAGGTAGGTAATGTTGACTTTAGTCTGTGTTTTGGAGCAGTTAGGCATGTGTATGGGTAGTAGTGAAGGCTGTAGGTTGTTTAGAAAAATGGGGTTTGCATGTGCATTTATATTTGTACTGACAACACTTTCATGAGTGTTTTCTTTCATTTTGAATGCGATGGCTTGGGTACAAGGTAGGTAGTAGCCTCTGTGCGCCTTGCTTCCTCAGGCCGGAGCTCAAAACTGTGATTAGGCACCATGAATTGTCATTCCAGCATGTTGGTGGCAGAATATGTCTACATGTATATGCAGTTTGTACGTTATATAGATTAGGCTACGTTTTGTTTCATTTAGGGTAGGTTGTACGACGATTAACATTGTTTTCTTTTCTGTTTACTGATAAAAAGGCTAATCTTAATGTAAAAAGGTATTCCGGACCCAATGAGACAAGTTTCGTCGAAATCCGAGGTCGTATGAAAAAAATTCCTTTATAAAACCAGAAATAAACGCACGTTTAATTTTTTCACGATCACTAGATAAATCAAATCGACTTGAAACCTTGATATCTTAAAATATTTTTTCAATACGAACCCAACGGCACTAGTTTCGTCGCATTCTGAGACTGTTTCCCCAGTAGGCCATTTTTACGTACACCGCAATGCCATTTCGGACACCAAATTTCACGATCTCCAAAAATAACAAACTATATACCTATCCTGACTCTAATAGACGATACGAACTCAACGGAATTGGTTTTGTGGCTTAATTCGATCATCTGTTCAAGTTATATCCAAATAACTCTTTATTAATTTAGTTACGCGTTATAGAAATTTAACGAGCGTTTGTGGCTGCCGTGGCCACATACGACATCGGTTTGTCACGCCATTCAACACCGTGCAATAATTTAATGTTACGGTCCCAATGAAACTGATTTTGTCGAAATCTGAGTCCGTTTGAAAAATGGTCATTTTCAAGGTCGATATTTAAATAACGATTTTCACAGCGACTATTTCAAAATTTGATTTAGCCATAACTTACAATCTATAACACGAAATCTGAATTTTTCTCTTTCATATGAAAATTATAATCGATACGGTTCCAACGTTTCTCGTTTCACAGAAATCCGACTTATATCGGATCCTATACCTTCAATTAAAGTTAAAAATTCAATATTACGAACTGCAGTGCTGTTTCGAGCTCGATTTATATTATAAATAAATTAACGTTCAAACATCGTTTTTAATAACGAATTAAATATTAAAATCCATTAATACTCCAAATATAATATTTAAAATAATAAATTAAATTAAGTATTTGACGGCCAAAAATATTGGTCGTTACAATGTCGCCATACTAGGCTCTACAAATAAAACCGCAGAATCACGTATTTGGAAATTGGATTTCCATCTATGAACCGAGGCAAAAGATAGTCCTCAACCGATTCGAGACGTTCTAGCCCATGTCTCAGGATCAGAGCTCGAGTGACCCTCGGATCGTCAGGGCCGGTCCACCGATGTGGATTAAAATTTCTGAACACTGCGTTTCCCCACCCTTTGGGGTGTCAATGAGCCAACAAATGACTCCATCGGACCCGGATCGTCCTATCAAACCGAGGCGCCTCGCAACGGCAACAACCACACAGGTGAAAAGTATATAAATGTCAGGGCTGGTAGGTCACTAACACCACCCTGGCTAGAAGGAAACGCATGCCCTCCCTGAGGTCCTCTCCCATTTTTGGTTCACAACCGGGGTGCGAGGCTCGCGAATTCACGTTACACAAAGTTGTGCCACACAGGCTGTGCTTTGATCATCACCACAAGACTTTGCTTTTCAACAGAAGCCTTGATCAATTGCCACTTAGGCATGCTACACAGGCAATTCACTCCATGCTATTGATATCCATAAATATATAACCCCTGAGCTCGTACGTCTCAGAGAAGGGAGTTAAGCAAGAGAATAAATTCTCCGCCGCCAAACATATATATATTTAATAGAAATCAATCACACAGACTAAAATCCAATGTCAGACACACAGTCCATTTACAAGTCTGTTCTGGGTCTGAACGAAACCGGAGGCACCTAGTACCCCGCATATCCATCGATCTCCAAGTACGTCTGGACGATCACCAACTGTTTCCATCTTCTTGGGTGTACAGCCCAATCAAGATCATCAGTAATTATCCAAACGACGTGAAGACCTCCGGTCTTCAACCACCGTCTTCATCTTCGACACCACGTCGAATCGGTTATTCAGAATGGGATAAACCCGGTCTTTCTGAATAACTCGCGTATATATTATAAAAGTGTTACACAAACACAACATACGCCTCATTCCACTTCAGAATATTCTTTTTATTCAAATATTCTTATATTTTGGGAAAGGTTCCCATTAATTTTATCAAAGATAAATTCTTTAAATTTATTCTTTAATCTCCCTTGAATATCAATTCAAACTAGTCGGGATTAGCGAACAACACTGAAGTAATCATTTATTTTTATTTCCCAATCCCAACCGATTCATCCCACGAAGTAAAACTGGTCATACTTCCTATCTAACACCACAGTGTTATCGGTGAATTCAATTACCATTTCATGTTCAAATCTAATTAAAGATTTAACTATCGCCAGGAGCAAAACTGGTGATACTCCATTCTCGATCTTTTCAATCTAATTAAAGATTCATTAAAACTCCACTTAGTTTTAATCGTTAACTTGGTTAAAGAATCAGTGTCATTTTAAACACGGTTCACGATAAACCCAAAATCACATTCCATTAATTATCGGGTTAAAGAACGAGTATTATTTAAAACACTGTTTACGATAAACCCAAAAATCAATATCAATTCAATTCCAATTAAATATCATTTAATTGGTACACTTCATTAAATCTAAATAAAAAGATTTAATCTTTTCTCAACTGGGTTCAAGAACAGTGTTAGTCAAGACACCATTCACGAAAAACCCAAATCACATTTGATATTAAATACAAGGCTCTGAATAGAAAATATATCGGCTTATATTCAATATCAAATTCTACGACCAGCATATATCATATTGGAAATAATGATATATATATCTATATCTTTCAGATTTCCATAACAACATCTGTATAATCACGAAATCCAACATCGAAATATTCCGAAGACAATTTCAATTCAAATCCATTCCAGCGCAATCATTGGAAATTCTGGTTATTTTCAAAACCATTTCAAATTCAATTTATTTATTTAAAAATAAATAGAATTATAATTCTAGTTCAAAACTAGTTCATTTCGATAAAAATCTATTTTTATCTTTTCAAATATGGAGTTTTTCATCCCAATTCTTCCCAAATCATTTCTTATGATTTTACACAAATTATTACTATTTTTAATAATTTTATCAAGGCCCGTACAGTCGATTTCCCTTAACGGCCATCGAACTGCACTTACAGTGACCTTTTTCAAATTTGATTTGAACATAATTCCAAATCCAACCATTAGATTTCTAATTTCCAATATTCGTTAGAAAGCTCTTTTCGATACGAACCCAACGGTTCCGGTTTTAGGAGAATCCAGCGGTCGGATCTCCCGTAATATCCGTTCGAAGTCAATGGTCAAAATTCGTGAACTGCCGCGGCGCGGCGCGTTCTATTCAGGCCGTTATATTTTATATATAATATATATAATATATACTTCGTCGATTTCAATTCAAAACGTGCTTTATAAATCGTTTTAAATTCATTTTCAAAACGGTTTCAACTTCATATTCAATTTCAAATCAAAATTGAATATTCCAATATAAATTCGTTTTAAATTCATTTTAAATTGATTTCAATTCAATTTAATTCGATCGCAATTCCTTTCGATTTCAATTCGAATTCAATTCTATTCAATTTCAATTTGAATTCATTTCTATTCAATTTCAATTAGAACTCACTTCTATTCAATTTCAATTTGAATTCATTTCTATTCAATTTCAATTAGAATTCACTTCTATTCAATTTCAATTTCAATTCATTTCTATTCAATTTAATTCGAATTTCAATTCTTTTCAAAATTTCAGATTTTGAAATCACTTTCGATATTCATTATAAAATGAATAAAATCGATATAAATATCGTTCACGTCAAAATGGCGTCAATCTAATCAACACGGCTTCATATATTTTTATTTTCAAATATCCTATTTAAAATATTTCTATTTCAAATATTTCTTTTTCTAAACTGGAATGAGGTCCAATCACTTACCATATAATGTTAATTATATGAATTTTCTACAACACATGTATACAATGACTACGATGAATAATCAACCATCATCCAATGTGCATTCTACACTGTATAAGCATCAAATATAAATATTCAACGCTTATAGCAGCCAGTCAATCAATCGATCGACATACAACTAATTATTGGGATTAGTGTACGTCAAATATCATCCCAATACCCGTGTGGGGTTTCAAACAATCAAACACAGATTTTATTTGTGCAGTTGGGCGATGTGTAAAATTTATCGTCCCAATCAATATCAGTCAAAAGTGTGTATATAAACAAATCGTCCGATTTGTTTATTTTTGTTTCATTTCATATACACGTTAAAAATTCTATTTTTAACTATAAAATATTTTTAACTATATAAATATTTTATTTCATTTCACATCACATCACACAATCAACCACACATCAAAATCAAACAAACAAGCATACAAGCCGTCTATGGTCTGTGGACGACGGGTGTCGGGTGCTACTAAACACCATCTGCATCCTAGTATATATTTTAACTAGAAATAAATTAAAGAGTCAGAAGTTCTCACAGATTTGCTAAACCAGATGCCTCGGCTCTTCTTTGTAGAAATCTTCGCCGTTTCTTCCTTCATCACTTTCGTTGACCGTATTCACTACATATATATAAAAATCACATTTTTACTTCTCTATTCTATATATAAAAATCGAATTTTTACTTTCTCTATAATATAAAAATCATATCTTTTATCCACATTAAAAATAATGTCTTTATTTAATAAAAGATTATATTTTTATACTTCTACAATATAAAAGATTATATTTTTATACCTCTACAATATAAAAGATTATATTTTTATACCTCTACAATATAAAAGATTATATACTTAACCTTTTCTTCATATAAAAATTATATTTCTATATTCCACATATGATAAAAATCGAATTTTTATTCTTTCTATCATGTAAAAGTTATATTTTTCCTACGCCTATCATATAAAAATTATATTTTTAATTGTCTACTAATATCAAAATCATATTTTTACCTCTAACAAACTAGTTACTTTATAAATAAATAACCTAGACAATTAAATAAATAAAAATAAAAATAAAAGAAACTTACATTGTATCGGATTTTTCCGAGGGGAGGGGGGGTCTTCGGTCTGCAGTAGGAGGAAGGGGGGTCTTCGGTCGCAGCAGAGGATAGGGGGGGTCTTCGATCACGGCAGAGGATAGGGGGGAGGGGGTCTTCGATCGCGGCAGAGCATGGGGGGGGTCGATCGTGGCAGAGGATGGGGGGGGGGGTCGATCGCGGCAGAGGATAGGGGGGGTCTTCGATCGCGGCAGAGGATAGGGGGGTATTCGATCGCGGCAGAGGATTGGGGGGGTCTTCGATCGCGGCAGAGGATTGGGGGGTCTTCGATCGCGGCAGAGGATGGGGGGGGGTCGATCGCCGCAGAGGGTAGGGGGGTCGATCGATCGCGGCATAGGATGGGGGGTCGATCGCCGCAGAGGGTAGGGGGGTATCGCGGTGGCGCGCCGCCTGGGGGGGGCTTGGCGGTAGTTTAGGTTTTTTTTATTATTTCGTTTTCTGAAATGAAAACTAACAGGGGGGGTCTGAGTAAATAAAGGAGAAGGGGGGGTTTATTTTTAATTATAGTTTTATTTTATTTTAATCCCAAAAGGTAACTTTTTCTTTCGACCTCGAAACAAGGCCCACCGCCTGTCGTCCATAGCTAATTACCCCCATTCCGAACACAATGGGATATGTACCGCAAGCTGATTCGATCTTTTTGATCAGTTTTCGTTAAAATCAACATATAACTCTATATATTGAATTTGAATGCGCATTTCAATTTACCGGGGTCACATACTAACTCTAAAAATTCCAGAAAAATATTTTCTAGCTTCGTATTGACGATACGGTCCTAACAAAAGTGGTTTCGTCGAATTCTGAGACCGTTTGAAAAATGGCCATTTTCCAGTCGATTAAAATCAACTAAAACTGGTCAAACACGTTTTCCTTTGCCACGCTCACATATTGATTCGAAAAATTATGAAATTTGGAATCTATCAATAACTTGACATCACGGATCCAACAAAAGTGGTTTCGTCGAAATCCGAGGTCGTTTGCAAAATTTCCATTTTTAAGGGCCTGAATTCTATAGCGACTATTCAGAATTTTCATTTGGACATATCTTTTGATTCCCGCTATGAAATTTCAATTTTTCGGATTCGTTGGAAAGTTATTATCAATTAGATTCAAATATCTTTGGTTTCACTAAAATCCGGTTAATTTTGCACCCGGTACATTCATTTGAAGTTTGAAATCGAATTATCGAACTACCGCGCCATTTTCAATTCCTTTTATAATTATATATAATTATTTATATTCTATCGACGATCTATATAATACATACGTTCGATTTATATTCAAAATAAATTTGTCGTCAATTTTATTTAAAATAATTCATTTTAAATAATCAAAATTCATTAAAATTGCCAAAATAAAATTTTTAAACTGGCCCAGATTTCCGGGTTATTACATCAGGTCAGAGAACCGATCGATGGATTTCGGTGGCAGCTTTGTGAACCATAATAATGCAGCACCTTCTAAGTTGAGAGGAAAATATGTGCATCTCATCTCATCGGTTGCTTTAGCTGTGCTCATATGCCACTCATATTTGAATAGGAAGTAGTTCGGATCAATAAGACCGTTGTACGGAGGCAAAGTCGGGGGATTGAACTTCTTTGGACATTCTTCTTTAAGGATTCTTTTGGTGAATGGAATCCTATCGGGAGAGAAGTCCCATTCTCTTTCATCGTCCTTGCTAGCCTGATTCTTTTTCATGGCTCGTTCTATCATCTCCGAAATGTATTCTTCGGTACTATGGCGCTCTGTGAAGCTGAGCTCTTTACCAAATGTTCGTCTAGGAATATGATCTTGATTAGAGAGACTAGGCCCTTTGCCTTCTCGACGAAGAGGTGCCCCCGTGATAGGATTAGCTGCTTTTTGTGCGTTCACTTCGGAATGGTTCTTAGCTTTCGATCTCAATTCTTCGACATTAGCTTCATCCCCATCACTTGCCCCATCATAATCGTCTTCCACATTGTTGTTGCGGTTATGATCGGAAGCAGGTGATTTGGTATTATCTTCGAGATCGACATGAGCTTGCGGAGGGGTTGGATTTGATCGAGCATTAAGAATGGCGTCAAGTTTCTCCATCATCATTTTAGTAGATGCATCCATTCGGCTGTTGACGTTGGTAATAGCGATCTTTAACTCATTTCTAGTCACGCCAGCTCCATTTTCTGAATTTTCACCAATTTCAAAGCGATTCGCGAGCGGTGTTTCCTCATTAGCAACATTACCGGCTTCTACCACAGTTTTGCTAGTGGTCTTCTTGGATTTAGCCATAATTTTGGAGAAGAATGCAACTTAGAGCTTTAATGCAAGGATCTCAACTTTGAGAGAGTGTGAGAAGAGGTAGAACATGCGAGCGCGGCCCCACGGTGGGCGCCAAATGTTTGCTCCAAATTTGGGATCAAACACCAACGGTGTAAAAGCTACACTTCACCTATTCGGTAAGAATATGGAACCGCGAAATCGCAAAATAAACGAATAAAAGCAAGTAAGAACACAAAGGAATTTTTATAGTGGTTCGATTCTCTATGAATCTACATCCACTTTCAATCCATTCTCATTATGATATTCAAGCTTACAACATATGAATTTTCCCTCATTACAATCATTTCTCTCTTTTAAACTTCCTTATGATCTAATTTCACTTGAATTTGGTGATGAAAACGAAGAGATCTTTTAGCTTTGTGATGAATCTTCAACCACTTGTGTAACAACCCGCAAATTCTGAACCAATTTAAAAATTTTATTTTAGAAAATTTTAATGAATTTTGAGGATATAATATGATTTATTATTAATAATAATGGCTAAAATTCATTTTAATCTAAGTTAAAACGAATAAATTTAATTTAAATATAAAAGGAGTTAGAAATGGCGCGGTAGTTTTAAAATTTGATTTTGAACTTTAACTGAATGTACATGACTCAAAATAAATCAGAATTGAGTGAAACCAGAAATATTTAAATCTGTTTAACCATATCTTTCTAACGAATCTGAAAAATTGAAATTTCATAGCGGAAATCAAAAGTTATGGCCAATTCAATTTTTAGAAAGGTCGCTGTAGAATTTTATATATATAATATATATGGCCCGAAAGGCTACTTTTCACATATGAAGGAATTTTGACTCGAAACCATTTCCATTGAGTCTGGAATGATGTTTCTGCATTTAAAAAGTATAAACACTTATATATTTTGAGTTTCGGAAATTATTTGTTTAAAAATGTATTTTTAATATTAAATATATTGGCCTTGAAAATAGTCATTTTTCAAACGACCTCTGTTTTCGACAAAACCACTTTTGTTGGAACCGAAATGTCAAATTATAGCTAGGTTTCAATTTTCAGAATTTTTCGAATTAATATGTGAGCGTGGCAAAAGAAAATGTGTTTTGACTATTTTAGTTAAATTTAAACGATTTGAAAATAGCCATTTTTCAAACAGTCTCAGAATTCAACAAAATTAGTCTTGTTAGAACCGTATCATCATAAGAAAGCTAAACATAATTTTTCTGGAATTTTCTGAGGTCGTATGTGGCCCCGGCATATTTATATGTACGGTCAATATTTAATTAATTAATTAATTATTAATGGGATTTTAAATAAAATTTCTACAGATTTCGGAATTGGACCCCGAGACCCATCCCATTGCGTTCAGAAGGCCTCAAAACGTTAAGATCGGCAGTAAGCAAGCCCAATTCAGAGACAACCCGCATTTTCACCTTTATAACACATTTTTAACAATAAAATAATAAAAAATAAAATAAAACCCTAACCCTAATTCATAGCCGCCGCCCACCCCTTAAAGCAATGGCCAGAAATCTCCCATTTTCAAACATCAATTTCTTCCAATCCACTCTATGAAAATTGACAAATAATATACCAAATCGAAGAGGATTTCAAGCTCTTTAATCCTGTACGGTTATGATCGAATTTATCTCAGCGAGGTGGCAGGTTTTGGGCTACAAACGCCGGCGGTTTGGAGCCGATTTCCGGCATGGAAGGAGTGCGCAGGTAGGTGGCGGCGAGGGCTTCGGAGTGGTGGTCTCTGATTGTTCGACGGTGGGACATAGGGGGCGCGCAGGAGGTTCGGAGGTGATGAATGGGTTCGGCCGTAGTAGCAGCGTGAGGAAGAAAAAGTTATATTTTATTATTATTTATTTAATATTTAATTTATCCAATCTTTAAAAATCAGTATCTTTTTCATACGAGGGCCGATTGACGAACCGTAAGTTGCGTTGGACTCGTCTTTCAGAGATCTTCGCGATGGCGCAGACCAGAGCTGAATCCGAGACAGTCGAATTTTCAGCCATATCAATGTGAGAATTCTGAATTTTATTATTTAATTAATTATAAATTATTTTTCTTGTGTTACAAATAATTGTATTGTGATGTAATTCAGATTTGAACTGTTCTGTGATTGATGAATGGTTGATTGTTGTTGGTGGTTTGTTTTATTGCTCATGTTATTCTAGATCCGCATTGAAATCTCATACATGGTTGAATTTTATTTACGATTAGAAAGTAAATCTAAATTTAGATTTAAATCATATTTTATTCAGATCTAGTTATTCTAATTTATTTTAAAAATATTATTTTTATTATTCTGAGACGAACAATAGAATTTGACCGACAAATAAAAACTTTATTTTTGTTTATTTGTTTACTTTGCAACAGAAAATGAACAACAAATAAAACCTTACTTTTATTTGTTTAATTTGCAATAAGATTTGAACGACAAAAAAATAATATATACTTTTTATTTGTTTATTCACAATAGAATATGAACAACAAATAGAATATATTTTATTTTGTTATGACAAAATTTGGCTAACTAATAAAAATCCTATTTTTGTTTGTTTACATTTAGAACACGGTTTATGAATTACAATAAAAACATAAAACGTTCATTTGTTTAAATTGAAACCATGTTAACGATAAAATTTACATTTTTTACCGTATATATAGAATATATTAAAAATGTTCATCTATTTGAAATGAAAACATGAAACATTAAAAATCATATTTTTTAATGAAAAGAATTATTCATATGAAAATTGTTCATGTTAAAATAAAAGTGTTGAAAACATAAAAAATCACATTTTTAATGTATAGAATGATTCATATGAAAATTGTTTATGTTAGAATTGTCGAAAGAAAAAAAAACAAAGTTATCCTTTTTATTTGTTTTTGTTGAAATGTTAGAAATTAATCAAAAAAATTACATTTTTAATGTAATTAGTAATAAATTAAAAAGATTACATTTTTCAATGTAACTAAAATTGAAATAAAATGATTACATTTTTCAATGTAATTAAAATTGAAGTAGAATGATTACATTTTCAATGTAATTAATATTGAAATAAAAATAACATTTTGGTTAAAGCATAAGTATTGAAATAAGAGATCACATTTTTGGCCAAACTTTATTAGTGAACATTTTTGGCCAAACCTTTATTAATGAAATGAAAATATCACTTTTGTCAAAACTTGATTATTGAATTGAAATTTTCATTTTTGTCAAAACATGATTATTGAATTGAAAATATCATTTTTGCCTAAACTTGATTACAGAAGTAAAATTAACAATTTTGTTTACATTTTTATGTAAATAAGAAATTATTTTCAGAAGTTACATAGAAATTGGGTAGATATTTTATTCATGTTTTTCAATGCAAATTAACATAGAAATTAAAAGGTTGCCTTTCATTTGCACTTTTCAATGCAAATATAGCATGAAATAAAATTCATTTTTCTCATTTGCATTTCACAATGCAAATATAACTTGAAAATAAAAGAGTACATTTTTATTTGTGTTCGACAACACAAATAAAACTAGAAAATAAAACATGTTTTGAAAATAAAGTTTGTACTTCTATTTACATTCAGCCATGCAAATATATATAGTAAATAGAAATTGTTCTTTTATTTGCATTTGCCAATGCAAATGTATATTGAAACAAATTATTCATTTGCACTCACCAATGCAAATACATACATATATTGAAAATAAAGTTTATTTCTTTGTTTGCATTTATCAATACATATATGCATTGAAATTAAGGTTATTCTTTTATTTGCATTTATCAATGCAAATATTCAATGAAAGTATAGTCTATTTTCTTTATCTACAATTACCAATACAAATGTACACACTTTTATACATTTAATAGAATTTGTTTAAAATATACTTTGAAAATAAATTTTGTTCTCTTATTTACATTCACTAATGTAAATATAATTTGTAAATAAAACTATTCTTTGTTTGCATTCATAAATGCAAATACTCATTTAAATAAAATTTGTTTCTTTTATGTAAATACACTTTGGAAATGAGGTTCTTTTTACATTCACTCAAATATACTTTTAATTAAAAATAAAAGTTACATTTGTTAATTGCATTCCTTGTTACAAATAAAACCTTAAAATAAAGTTCATCTTTGTTTGCAATTCATTAATGCAGACAAACCATCAGAATGAAAATTATATTCTTGATTTATAATTTTGATATGAATAAAGATTGTTTGAAATAAAGGATAGAATTTAAAAGTTACATTTTAATAACTAAACATTCACATTTTTATCATTAAAGAAAAATAGACAAAAACACTCATTTTGTCTAAATTAAAAGAATGAAACAAAATATAACATTGACATATTTTATTAGAATTGAAACCACAAATTTATTCATTTCTATAAATTTATATTAATTAAAACCAATTATTCATTTTTTGTTAATTTACATTAGTTAAAAATAATTATTCATTTTAGTCAATTTATACTAGTTAAACCAAATTATACATTTTGTCAGAAATATTCATTTTTGTCAAAATGAATTAGTTGAAGCAATATATATATATATATATATATATATGTTTGGCAAGATATATACATGTCAAGATAGGTTAGTTAAATCAACATATTTATCATTTTGTCTCATTAGAATTGCCAAAAACAAAATAACCATTTTTGTTTAGAGTTTGAATTAGCAAAATAGAAATTGTCAATAGAGACAAAGTTATTATGCTTATTCATTCGTTGCAATACAGATATTTTCTTGTCATTGTTATATGTATGGTGTATTACACTTCCATTCACAAGTTACCCGACTTGTGTATGTGATTGGGACGATAATTTTTCACACATCGCCCAAGTGCACAAATGAGCTTATTATTTGTTTGTTGGTTGAAACCCCACATGGGTGTTGGGATGAAAATTTATATACACTAATCCCATTATTTGGTTGTACGTTGATCGTTAGATCGACAGGCTGTGATGAGCGTTATTATTTAATTTTAACGCTTACACAGTGGAATTTACACTTTGGATGTAGATGGATGATTTGACGATTATACTAATGTGTGTGAAATCCATATAATCCAAATTATATGGTAAATGTTTGAGTCGCATTTCAATTCAGGTGTTCTTTTAAATAAGAATATTTTTACATTAGAAATCCTTTTTATATAAAGTGCATATATTTTCATAATGTAATTTTAATCAACTATATGTCAAAACAAAGAATATTTGAAAAAGAAAGAATTTGTAATATAAAGAATACTTCTCATTTAGAGTCTTTATAAAAAGTATATTTTTATGATTATTTTAAAATATGTTTTTAGAAGATTACTAGCATTCGCAATTATATTTTGTGATATGAAATAAATTGAGATGTGAAGTGGATTTATCGTGGACGATGTTTTAAACAACATTTTTCCTTAATCCAATTTACATTGAAATTATTATTTGGAACTTATGAATCTATTTTATAGATTTAAAAGGGCATTTTCTAAAAATTAAGTTTTTCCAATTTAATATATTAAATAGGAATTAAGTGGAAATTCGATTGGTAATAATCGAAATGGACTTCTTTAAAAGAAGACCGATATTATATATGGAATTTAAGAGGTTTTGCCGTTATTCCATTTATATTATTAGTCCGATACAGAAATCTACATCGATTATGTATTGATTCGATTTCTGTGGAATTCAATATTTTGGAAATTTATTTATAGCTTTTATTTTCAGAGTTTATCTTTGTTAAAATTAATGAGAATCTTTTAAATTTAATATCTTATCAAAAGAATATTCGGAGTTGGAGTGTGGCGAAATGTGTGATTTTCCAAAAAAAAATTTTAATCCCAAAATACGCGAGTTATTCAGAAAGACCGGGTTTAACCCATTCTAAATAATCATCATGACGATCAAGAGTCGAAGATGAAGACGGTGATTGAAGACCGAAGGTTTTCACATCGTTGGGATGATGATGACTGGTATCTTGAATTGGGATTGGCCTTCCAAGGCAAGGTATTTGGTAATGATCGTCCAAATGCATTTGGAGATCGACGGACACGTTGTTTCGCTCAGACCCAGAGCGGACATGTAAATGGATTGTGTGTCTGACATTGTATTCATTTCTGCTGTATTTGTTGAATGCTACTGATTATATATTTCTGTTTGGTGGTGAAGAATTTATTCTTTACTTATCACCCTTCTCTAAGACGTATGAGCTTAGAGGTTATATATATATTGGTAGATGATCAATAATATGGTAGGGTCTGACAATGTGACATGCTAAGATGCAAATGATCAAGGCTTTGTTGAAAAGCAGACCTTGTGGTTGATGATCAAATCATAGCCTGATTAGGCATAGCTTTGTGTATAGCGTGACTTCGCGAGCCTCACACCCCGGTATGAGTCAAAAACGAGTTATGGACCGAAGGGAATGCACACGTTTCTTTCTAGCTAGGAGTGGTGTTTGGGCTTTAACACGGCCCAGCATTTTACTTATGTGGATTATGGATTGAGGTACCTCAGGTTTTTATAGGCCGGAAGTGGTCATAATATAGGTCCAAAGGGACCGGGAAACGTGTGTTCAGGCATAGCTAATCCACTACCGTTAGGTAGGGACCGGCCCTACCGCATCCCAGGGTTCACTGCGGGGGATCCTGAGTCATTTGCTAGAGTGTCTCGAATCTGAAGAGGATGATCCCTAGCCTCGATTTCATGACAGAAAACCAAATTCCCAATATGACGACATTTCGGTTTTGATTGTGAACTTATATACGGCGACATAGTATATGGTACCTATGCCGTCTAAGATTAATACATTTATATTGAAATGTTTTAAATATATATATACACACTAATAATAATATCGTTTTTATGTATCAAGCATCTTTTGACCATTATAAGGTAAAACCCTATCCTCTGGTGTGCGTTGCATTGTGTGATGGGACCTGGGTCTTATAATGGTTTCATTTTCCTAAAAAGCATTGTGATATTTGACGATTTACTTTAATTATGCACTGGCAATCCAATGGAGTAAACCCGTTCCGCGTTAGCGGCGTGGTCCTGTGATTAGCCTACTTATTAGGTGAGTTAAGTATAGAATTCTCACACCAGTCCCACGACTGACCTGTAGTTTGTTTCACTTTGCAAACTCGGGTGCCCTCTTTCCACACGGGCAGTTGGGTAGCTTTTTGCAGATATAGTTAAGCAGGATCCTGGATTGAAGTCTGAAGCTGGGTCCAGAACATTGATGGCCTTCCGTTGAGATTAGTTCCGCTGCAATGTATTTAATTTATTGTAAATGTATCTTCCGCTGTATTATTTATTGATGTACTCTGATATATTCTGTACTCTGATGTAACATTTAGTATTGATGTTATAAAAGTCTGTGTTGTTGTTCTGATGTGTTGTATGCCCAAAGTTGACGTACGCAGGTTTTGAACGGTCTCAAATCGATCTTGCGATCGATTAGGGTCGGGCGAAATCAAGGGAGTTACAACTTATGTGCTTTGATCCTTCTCCATGATCTTCATAGATTTCATAGTGAATTAGCATTCGATTTTGGCTTTGAAGAGGAGAAGAGATTGTTTGAATGATGCTTGAGAGATTTATTGTGTAGCTTGAATGAGATCGAGGGAGTTTAGATTCAATTGTGAAGAGCTCTAATGATCATTGATTTGGCTTTGATCTTCATGAAGTTAGAAAAGTGTTGTTGAATCCATGGAAGCCATTAGTGAAGTTATCGATGAGCTTTGAATTTGACGGATTCTCCTCCTCAGAATGAATTTTCAGTCCCCCTTCAATGAAGAAGTGAGGGAGTATTTATAGGTGATTTTAGCCTGGGTTACAATTCTGTAATTATGCCGAAAATGCCATGACTCAATTTCGACATGACTTCAACTCGCCATGACTCATGTCGCCCTGACGTGAGTCCGATATGACTCAAACACTCCATGAATTGCTTGCGGGTTGAACTGGTTCGCGACATGGAAACTCTACAATGATTTGCGACATGAAATTATATGTCATGAACCTTGCATCATGCTCTTTCTTACTCCCACACGCGTCTTGAGTTCATTAATGTAGTAGTGGACAGTCCGAACATGACGGAGCGACATAACTCCAGTTATTTAAATGTTTGCTTCAGTAGTTGATGCATGTAGGGACCAATTGTCAAACTGTATATGCGACATGCGGTATGATTTTAAGATCGCTAATGAATCGATTAAAGTAGCGACGACTTGGATGTATGAATCTCCTTTCTAACGGTGCGACTCAGTCCCTAGGTATTCAATGACTTGCTTTATGCGATATGACTTTCCCTTATTGGGTATAGCTGTCATCAGCTCATATATCTTGGTACGCTGTTTGTATAAAGCCGCGACTTGAAGACATGCGATATATGTACGTCATGACTTTGCCTTGGCAATGCTGCATGGGTTCACCGTATGGACCACTCCCCTTATGAATAAATAAACCGTCCCACGTATGTATCCATGCAACGCCACTTAAGCCATTATGCAGGAACAACTTGGTGAGAGTGTGAGCGACATGAATCTCTAGCGGTACGAATGAACTGCTCGTGTTTTACTTTAACGACATGAAGACTAGCCCACGTCATGAATGGAATCATCGACTTAGTTACAAAATGTCCCAATGTTGTAAATGCGACATGATAAGTCATGCCGCATGCGCTCGGTCCAGATACATGGGATTGTTGTTCATCATTGAAGGACTTGCTCATGTCGGTCTGAGCGATTTGATCGAGAGCCTACAGTGCGAAGCTTATGGTTAGAAGCATTTCTGTCGTGTCGACGACTTGGTTCGGACGACTCGACTTATGTCGTGCCGACTTGACTTATGTCGTGTCGACGACTTGGTTTAGACGACTTGCTTTCTCTGTTTTTCCCTGCGTCTGTCTTTTATTTAAGGGATTGGCATACAAATTTTGTGTTGAGGTGATTCAACTTTGAAGTAGGTTTTCTTATATTATGAAACTTCTTTTTTTTCATATTTATTTACCAGTTGCAATCCTAAAGTACACGATACTCTTTTTACTTTAGCATTTTTTTTTGTGTTTATCATATTGTTTCATTTTTTTCTATTTGCTTCATTACTTTGGTCATGAAATTCATTATGCTATGTTACATTAGCATTTTTAACTCCCCGTGTACTATAAGACTCCTATGAATTATAAGACTGCAATTTGTAATTTGTGTTGACATTTATCTAGGTAACAATCTAATTTACAGAAATGTTATTTGTGTTTTGACACTTATCTAATTAACAAAAATGTATGTTTTGTTTTGACTCTTATCTAATTTACAAAAATGTTATTTGTGTTTTGACCTGAATCAATTTGACAAAAATGGTATTTGTGTTTTGACACAAATCTATTCAACAAAAAATGTCATTTTAGTTTTGACTATTTAATTTCAACAAAAAATGATATTTTTGTTAGACAAGTTTTATTTTGACAAAAATGTAAATTTTGTTTCAACTATTATATTTAGACAAAAATGTATATTTTGTTTCAACTAATTTATTTTGACAAAAATGACTAATTTGTTTCAACTAATTTATTTAGAAAAAAATGTAAATTTTAATTCAACAGTTATATTTTGACAAAAATGATAATTTTAATCCAACTATTCTAATTTGTCAAAAATGACAAATTTAATTCAACTGTTCTGATTTGACAAAAATGAAAATTTTAGTTCAGTGATCATATTTTGACAAAAATGATAATTTTAATCCAATAGTTATATTTTGACAAAAAATGATAATTTTAATTCAACTATTCTAATTTGTCAAAAATGACCAATTTAATTCAACTATTCTAATTTGACACAAATGACAAATTTGGTTTCAACTATTTGGTTTCAACAAAAATGATATATTTTTGTTTCACAATTTTCTTACAACAAAATGCCCTTTTTATTTTAACTATTTGGTTTCAAAAAAATTGATATTTTTGTTTCAACCATTTAGGTTCAACAAAAATGATATATTTGTTTTCAACTATTTTATTATGACAAACATGATATATTTGTTTTCAACTATTTTATTGTGACAAACATGATATATTTGTTTTCAACTATTTTACTGTGACAAACAATCATCAAATTAACAGATCTACATAACAACATCAATCATCAATCCCAGATCAAATCACGTATAACATAAAATAGAATTTAACAGCGGAATGGAACAAAAATCACGATCATAATTAATTAATTTTAATTATAAAAAAGTAGAATTCTCACCTTGATCGGTTTTATTTTCTATTTTTATTTCTGTACAACTCAGATTTAAATCTGACTTGAATTCTGATTTGCTTCGTTTTTGTTCCAATCAGTTCCATCTCGAAGCTCTCCTTTTTTTGACTCTAACGCAACTGATTTCATGAAATTCTGATTTAAAATGAGCGAGTTATGGCGATTTATACTTTAAACAATTTAAATACGTAATTAATTAAATTAATTAATTATTTACCTAACCCATTTCGTAATCATCATCCATCAGTTATTTCATTCTAGGCAACTTCGAAGAACCCAAATCACGATACCCCTACTTTAATTCGCACACCACTAGACCCCTCCGACCATCGATCAACCATCGTCACTCCGAAGCCTCGCTTGGCGCCTTCCTTCCCACGATTTGGGCGAGCTCGGTGGCTCATGGAGCCCTAAAACCGCAACCAAACGTGATTGCTTCCAGCTCAAATTTTGAGCGATCCATAACCCGAAAAACCATCATCACCATTAGATTTTCAATCCGTGAAGGGGTCTTCATTTTTTCCTTAGAAAATTCTTGAGAATATTGAACGGATTTAGAGATTTGCGGGAGCGATTTTCATAATATATTGGCCATTAATTCAAGAGGGTGGCGGCTGTATGTTTTAGGGTTTAGAAAATTCTAGGGTTTTTTATAACAAAATAATATTAAATTCCTTAATTTCTTAGTTAAAGCCCATTAACCCTTAACAGCTCCAAATTTAGCCCAACGATGGATGTCCCTAGCCAAATAGCCCCGTCCCGAACATAATGGACTAGGTCCCGTCTGCCCATTTGATCGTCTCAGGCCACTTTTCTTTAAATTAAAATATAAATTATTTAATTATTTAATTTGATCGTACATTTAAATTTACTTGGTCCACAAACTGACTCCAAAAATTCCCGAAAAATAAATCTTGCTATGTGTTGATGATACGGTCCTAACAAAATTAATTTCATCGAATTTGGGGACTGTTTGAAAGATGGCCATTTTCTGGTCGATCCGGTTTGACTGAAATTTACAAAACACGTTTTCTTTTGCCACGCTCACATATTAATTCCAAAAATTATGGAAATTGGAATCTAGCAATAAATTGACATTCCGGATCCAACAAAAGTGGTTTCATCGAAAATGGAGGTCATTTGCAAAATGGCTATATTTAAGGGCCATATATAATATTTAAATATATATAAATTCTGTAGTGACTTTTCTAAATTTTAAACTGGACGTAACTTGCAATTTATAAAGTGAAATCTCAGTTTCTTACATTCGTTAGAAAGAATTGTTGAACAGATTCAAATATTTCTTGTTTCGTCCAATTCTGATTTAAAATGAGTTCTGTATATTAAATTGAATTTAGAAATCGAATTTTCAAACTACCGCGCTATTTCAGGCTCGTTTTATAATTAAAATAAATTTATTCGTTTTAACTTCGATTAAAATAAATTTTTCATCGTTATTATTTAAAATAAATTATTTTAAATATTCAGAATCCATTAAAATTTCTAAAATAAAAATTTTAAATTGGTTCCAAAATTCTGGGTTGTTACAATCTCCCCTACTTAAAATCTATTTGTCCTCGAAAAGGAACGGAGCTGAAAGTTGTTTAATTAACCAACTCAACTTTCACTCTTTTATAAGTTTCAATAATTTTATTAGTTGAACTAATAATCACACAGCACAATCATCAACCAATTAGTTGATTAGCCTTTCAAATATATTTAACTTTATATATTCAAAAATCATATTTTCTAAAATCAGATTATTTATATAATCGCAAATACGTTAATTATAAACTTGTTTCTCCCAACTCATTCTAGGGCATTTCTACCCTATCTTTAACGAGTTTCTCATTCTAGGATGCTAATGATCCTATCTCTAATGAGTATTCTTTTATAGGATATTTCTTTTCCTACCTATGATGAGTCTTTTGTTCAGTTCTAATGAGTTGTACCCCCAAAGATTTGAATTAACCAAAGCTCTGATACTAGCTGTAATGACACGGATTTCGCCCAGACCTAATCAATCACTAAATCGACCAAGATCGTTCGAATCCCACATACGCTAACTCTGGGCATACAACACATCAGAACAATTAATAGAAGACTTTTATAAACATATAATAATGTTACATCAGAGTACAAAATATCAGAGTACATCGAATATAATAATACAACAGTGGAAGATAATTTACAATGAATTTAATACAGTGCAGCGGAACCATTAAACTGATACAGCGGAAGTCTATCAATGCTCTGGACATAGCTTTAAGCATCGATCCAGAATCCTGCTCAATATATCTGCAAATTAAGCTACTCGACTGCCCATGTGGAAAAGAGGGCACCCGAGTTTGCAAAGTGAAACGAACTACGAGTCATTCATGGGACCGGTATGAGAAATCTTTCCTAACTTATCTAACAATATGGCAAATCACAGGACCATGCCACTAACGCGGAACAGGTTTACTCCATTGGATTGCCAGTGCATAAATTAAATAAATTTTTATTCAAAACAACGCAATGTTTTTTAGCAAAATGAAATCATTATAAGACTCAAGTCCAATCACATAATGCAACACAAACTGAAGGATAGAGTTTTACCTTATAATGATCAAACATGCTTGATACGCATAAAATAATATTTAATATTATTATTAGTGTCTAATCAGTTTTAAAATACACCAAAGTAAATGTATCAATCCTAGATGGCATAGCTACCATATACTATGTCGCAATATATAGGTTTACAATCAAAACTGTAATGTTGTATTGGAAATTAGGTTTCCATCATGAGTCAAGGCTAGGGTCGATCTCCTTACCGATTCGAGACACTCTAGCAAATGTCTCAGGATTCAAACGCTGGCGAACCCTTGGATCCTACAGGACCGGTCCACAAATACTTTAGTGGACTGGCGATTTCTGAAAATACGCTTCCCGGTCCTGTTGAACCTATAAATTAGCCACTATCTACCAATATAACTGAGGCCTCGTAATCCATCATCCACATAAGTAAAATGTCAGGGCTTGCAAAACCCTGATACCACTTCTAGCTAGGAAGGAACCTGTGCACTCCCTATGTTCTCTTGTCCCACTTCTGACTCTTACCGGGGTGTGAGGCTCGCGAAGTAGCGCTATACACAAAGCTACGCCTAAACAGCCCGTTCTTTGATCATCAACCACATGGCTCTGCTTTTCATCAAAAGCCTTGATCATTTGCATCTTGGCATGCCACATTGACAATTCACGACATGCGGTCAATATCTATCAATATATAGCCTCTGAACTCATGCGTCTCAAAGAATGGTGTTAAGCAAGAGAATAAATTCTTCGCCACCAGACTGATATATATTAAATAGAGTCAATTTACATGGAATGAAATCTAGTGTCAGACACACATCCATTTACAAGTCCTGGGTCTGAACGAAACCGGAGACACCTTGTTCCTCGTCCCGTATGTCCAATACGGAAGAGATGTGCTCGCTTATCCGAACAATACACAAGTACATCCGGACAATTACCACTTTAACCCTTTACTAGGAGCAACCCAATGCCGGGCGTTAGTAGTCATCCATTCGTTGTGAAGATCGCCGGTCTTCAATCACCATCTTCATTATCTTCGATTTAAATCATCGTATAATTATTTGAAATGAGATTGAACTTGGTCTTTTCAATTAATTCTCGCATATATATAATTTAAACCATCTCATATCGTTAATATTATTTTATAATGATTTAACGCTATTTTTATTTATATAAAAATAGCTCAATTTAATTTAACAATGCTTTGGGTCCAAAGGCGGCCCTGGCGTTGTTTTTATCCGAGTTTGATTTACACATTCCTTAAAATCTAACTATTGGATTTTATCAAGATTTATATCATTGGAAAGATCTTCCAAAAGTGTTCCTAACGGTTCCAGTTTGGGGAAAATCCGACGGTCGGATCTTTCGGTATAATCTTTAAATAACGATTCCGAAACGCAAACTACCATGCGTGATTCGTTTAATTTTAATTTATATATATATAATTATATATAATTATAAATCATTTGACACTTCCACTAACGTGTCTAACATGCCAAATAAAGAATGTTTTATTTTGCATAATCATTTATTCATGTTGATAATGTCAAATAAAATGTATTTTATTTCATGATGTTTTTGCTAATGACAAACAAAAAGATAATTTTTATTTGTATTTATATTTTTAACTTTAACAAATAAAAAGAAATATTTTATTTGTATATAGTTTCAATGTATGTTTTGACAATAAAAATGATTCTTTAACTTACATACAAATTCTAATGTATGTTGCGACAATAAAAATGATTCTTTAACTTACATACAAATTCTAATGTATGTTGTGACAATAAAAATGATTCTTTAATTTACATACAAATTCTAATGTATGTTGTGACAATAAAAATGATTCATTAACTTACATACAAATTCTAATGTATGTTGTGACAATAAAAATGATTCTTAAATTTGAATACAAATTCTAATGTATGTTGTGACAATAAAAATGATTCTTAAATTTGCAAACAAATTCTAATGTATGTTGTGATAATAAAAATGATTCTTAAATTTGCATACAAATTCTATTCTATGTTGTGACAATAAAAATGATTCTTTAATTTACATATAAATTATAATGTATGTTGTGACAATAAAAATGATTCTTTAACTTACATACAAAACCTATTTCAACAAAATGCCTAAAAAGTGATATATTCATTTTTGTTGACAATTCTAGTTCAACCAAATGATTAAAAAGTGATTCATTCAGTTTGTTGACAATTCTATTACAACAAAATGATTAAAATGAATTTTTCATTTTTGTTGACAATTCTATTTCAACAAAATGATTACAATGATATTTTCATTTTTGTTCACAATTCTAGTTCAACAAAATGAATATAAGTGATGATTGCATTTATGTTGACAATTCTAGTTTAACAAAATGATTAAAAGTGATAATTTCATTTTGTTAACAATTATAGTTCAACAAAATAAATAAAAAGTGATAATTTCATTTTGTTAACGATTCTAGTTCAACAAAATGAATAAAAATGGTCTTTTCGTTTTGTTGACAATTCTATTTCAATAAAATTAATATTTTTGCTCAAACACAAATCTATTTAACCAAAAATGTTATTTTTGTTTTAACTCAAATCTCCTTAAAATAAATGTTATTTTTTTAAAATCTTATCTAATTAACAAAAATGTAATTTTTGTTTTGACTCTTATCTAATTAACAAAAATGTAATTTTTGTTTTGACTCTTATCTAATTAACAAAATTGTAATTTTTGTTTTGACACTTATCTAATTAACAATCTAATTTACAAAAATGTTATTTGTGTTTTGACACTTATCTAATTAACAAAAATGTAAATTTTGTTTTGACTCTTATCTAATTTACAAAAATGTTATTTGTGTTTTGACCCAAATCTATTTGACAAAAATGGTATTTGTGTTTTGACACACATCTATTCAACAAAAAATGTCAATTTTTTTTACTATTTAATTTCAACAAAAAAATGATATTTCTGTTTGACAAATTTTATTTTGACAAAAATGTGAATTTTCTTCAACAATTATATTTTGACATAAATGTATATTTTGTTTCAACTAATTTATTTTGACAAAAATGACAAATTTGTTTCAACTAATTCATTTAGATAAAAATGTAAATTTTAATTCAACGGTTATATTTTGACAAAAATGATAATTTTAATCCAACTATTCTAATTTGTCAAAAATGACAAATTTTATTCAACTATTCTGATTTGACAAAAATGACAAATTTAATTGAATAATCATATTTTGACAAAAATGATAATTTTAATCCAATAGTTATATTTTCACAAAAATGATAATTTTAATTCAATTATTCTAGTTTGTTAAAAATGACAAATTTAATTCAACTATTCTAATTTGATAAAAATGACAAATTTGGTTTCAACAAAAATGATATATTTTTGTTTCACTATTTTCTTACAACAAAATGTCCTTTTTATTTTAACTATTTGGTTTCAACAAAATTGATATTTTTGTCTCAACCATTTTGTTTCAACAAAAATGATATATTTGTTTTCAACTATTTTATTATAACAAACATGATATATTTGTTTTCAACTATTTTATTATGACAAACATAATATATTTGTTTTCAACAATTTTATTTCAACACACAATCATCAAATTAACAGATCTACATAACAAAATCAATCATCAATCCCAGATAAAATCACGTATAACATCAAATAGAATTTAACAGCGGATTGGAAGAAAAATCACGATCATAATTAATTAATTTTAATTATAAAAAATAGAATTCTCACCTTGATCGGTTTTATTTCTGATTTTTATTTCTATACAGTTCAGATTTGAATTTGCTCTGAATTTTGATTTGCTCCGTTTTTTTTTTCCAGTCAGTTCCATCGCGAAGCCCTCCTTCTTGTGAGTCTAACGCAACTAGCTCATGAAATTCTAATTTTAAATGAAGGAGTTATGGCGATTTATACTTTAAACAATTTAAATACATAATTAATTAAATTAATTATTTACTCTACCTATTTTCTAGTCATTATCCATCAGCTATTTCGTTCCAGGCAACTACGAAGAACCCAAATCGCGATACCCCTACTTCAATTCGCACACCACCAGACCCCTTCGACCATCGATCAACCATCGTCACTCTTAAGCCCTGCTTGTTGCCTCCCTTCCCACAATTTGGGCGAGCTCGGTGGCTCATGGAGCCCTAAAACTGCAGTCAAACGTGGTTGCTTCCATCTCAAATTTTGAGCGATCCATAACCCGAAAAACCATCATCACCGTTGGATTTTCAGTTCGTGAAGAGCTCTTCATTTTTTCCTTAGAAAATTCTTGAGAATATTGAACGGATTTAGAGATTTTGGGGGAGCGATTTTCAGAAGATATTGGCCATTAATTCAAAAGTGTAGCAGCTGTATGTTTTAGAGTTTAGAAAATTCTAGGGTTATTTATAATAAAATAATATTAAATTCCTTAATTTCTTAGTTAAAGCCCGTTAACCCTTAACAGCTCCAAATTCATCCCAACGAGTGTTGTCCCTAGCCAAATACCCCCGTTCCGGACACAATGAACTAGGTCCCGTCATCCAATTTGATCATCTTAGCCCACTTTTCTTTAAATTAAAATATAAATCATTTAATTATTTAATTTGATCGTACATTTAAATTTACTGGGGCCACAAACCGAATCCAAAAATTCCTGAAAAATAAATCTTGCTATGTTTTGACGATATGGTCCAAACAAAATTAATTTTGTCGAATTTGGAGATCATTTGAAAAATGGCCATTTTCTAGTCGATCCAATTTGACTGAAATTGACAAAACACGATTTCTTTTGTCACGCTCACATATTAATTCCAAAAATTATGAAAATTGGAATCTAGCAATAATTTGACATTTTGGATACAAAAAAAGTAGTTTCATAAAAAACGGAGGTCATTTGCAAAATGGTTATATTTAAGTGCCATATATTATATATAAATATATAAATTCTATAGCGACTTTTCTGAATTTTAAACTGGACATAACTTACAATTTATAAAGTGAAATCTTAGTTTCTTACATTCGTAAGAAATATATTATAAACAGATTCAATTATTTCTTATTTCGTCCAATTCTGATTTAAACTGAGTTCTGTATATTAAATTGAATTTAGAAATCGAATTTTCAAACTGCTGCGCCATTTTAGGCTCGTTTTATAATTAAAATAAATTTATTCGTTTTAACTTCGATTAAAATAAATTTTTTGTAGTTATTATTTAAAATAAATTTGTAACGACCCGTATTTTCAGCGATATATAATTAATTAATTTAATTATTTAAATAGTGAAAATGGTTATTTATTCAAGTTATGGTGAATATTTAATTAATATAAAAATTAAATAATATATTTAATTCTGAAATAGTTAGAACTAGTGAATTGGCAATATAAAGTGAACTTGGCAATTCAAATTATATAATTCAGTTTATAATTGAATTAGAATAACGAATATATTATATATACAAAGTATGAACATATAATTATATTATAATTAAAATTGAGCTCGAAATGGCGTGGTAGTTCGCTATTTGGCGACTTCAACTTCAACTGGATATACAGGTAAATCGGGTTCCTATGAAACAAGAAACGTTAGGAGCTGGTGAAGTATATTTTTCTGATGGAAGAGAAAAATCAGGATTTCTTCGTGTAGATTGTGAGTTGTGTCCTAATCAAATTTTAAAATAGTCGCTACAGAATCGTTTATCGACTGTAATGGTTTATTCGACATAACTAGATACCAGTTTCGAATTTAAACAAGATTCTTTTGAGACGTAGTGATAATTTAATTTTTAGAATTTTATTGTAATTTTTAACTAATTAAATAAGCAAAATTTTATTTGGAGTATTTTGCACTCTGTATCAATATTTTTGGGTATCACAGTATGAGTTTACCTACCGATATTTTTATATTTTTGGGATCACGGCACATTACTTGATTTAATGGTAATTTCATATCAGTCCGTGAACAAACAGAGTTCCACATAATGGGGTACACTTTAAAATATATAGATATATCAATATACACGCTTTTAAAATTGAAATATTATCGCTAAAAGACAACCTAAGACACATATAGCCACACAATTTATGAAACGTGGAGGGCTAAAGTACCACAAACAAATATATGCTCCACCTCTTGACACGACCTCACGTTTCGCTGTACACTTTCCTTAGCAAGTAAGGAACCATTCTATATTTATAATAAAACACCCTCCATCTTTTGTTCTTCTTCCAGCAAGTTTCGTTCTGCCACAAAATGAAAATGTGATACTTAGAAGTTGAAACCCTTCGGATAAATCACGTATAACATCAAATACAAGTATAAACCCTCCACAAAAATCTGAAACAATATACTCGTGCTCGTTTGTGTTTCATATAGACAGCTCGACGTTGTGGGGTTCTGTTGATGAAGCGCGGCGAGATGGTGGTGGGTGTTTAGACTCCAGTGGCCGGAGGAGAGAGTATGACGGAGCAAACATTTTGGGTGCAGGCCATGTTTTTTTGGAACGAGATGCAGAAGGGTGGTGACTTGCATGGAAGGAGCTTACAAAAGCAGGAGTTCGAGTGTCTGGAGAGTAGGGGCTAGTCATATTGGTGGAAGAAGTATGGTGTTTTCCATGAATTTAGATAAAGTAAAGAAGGCGTAAAGGATTTCAGGAACGAAGGGGAGAGAAAAGAAGTTATGTGGATGGAGAAATGGGAATGGAAGTTGCTGAAAGAATTCGACCATGAAGAAGTTTTGGAGCGGAAGAGTGGTTCGCGAGTGAATATGGGGAGAGAGGGAAGATGGATACGTGTATAAGCGGATCTGGGCTTTTGTTTTTCGATTGGCCATGGGAAATTTAGGGGTAAAAACATTTAAAACCTTTTCATTTAGTTTAAATTTTAATTTTAATTAGCATAATTACTTATAAACAAAATATCTCATTCATGTAGTGTCGGTTTTACGAATAGTCTGATCTGATGGGATCATATGGACGAAGACTACAACATGACATTGGTTTGGAGCGATTCGGGGATCGCTGGAAATTTTGGCAAAGGAAAACGCCTGAATTGAACTATCAACCGTAAATCGTTATTTAACAATAACGAACAATGTGAGTAAAACTCACATCTCTGATCAATTTATATTTTTATAAACTATACTTTATTTTTGATAAATAATGATTGATTGTTGCGTATTGATTGCTTGAACTTTTAAATAGGTTTGATTGAAAACATAGATATAGTTATATATAAAAATCGATAATCAAATATTGATCATGTTTAACAGTATATTTCATGTTTAAATGAAATCGATGTTATATATATTGTTTAACTTCTGTGGATGCAGCGAAATGGGTTGGAGGGATCCAATTGGATTCCTCAACATTTATTTTACTGTTATTCATATATTGTGATATATGATGTGATATATAATCTGTTGTAGATTATGTGTGTTTGGATAATATTTATCATTGTTATATGATATGTTAAATACCATAAGAAATACCAGAATGATAAAAGGGAATTTTCAAAAAAGTATATTGAAAATGAAATGTTTATAAAATCAAAGGAATTTGTAAAGAGAATATTTATAACATCAAAGGATATTATAAAAGGAATTATTTGGATATAAATAGAATAAAAAGAGAAATATTTGTAAAACAAATAGAAAAAGAAATAGTTGGAAAATAAAAAAGGGGTTTCTTATGAAATCAATGGATTTTATATATAAAACGAAAAGGATTTTTTTTAAAAGAAAATAATTATAAAATTGAAGGATAGTTTATAAAAGGATAATATTTGTGAAACAAATATAAAAGTAAAATATTGTGAAACAAATAGGAAAAGAAATATTTATTTAGAAAATAAATATATGGAATTGAAAAGGGAGTATTTGTAAACCATTTACAAATAGATTTTAAAAGGAGATATTTGTAAAACATTTACAAATAGAATTAAAAAGGAAATATTTATTTAGAAAAATAAATAGAGTTATAAAAAGGAAATACTTATTTAGGAAATAAATAGATTTTTAAAAGGGATTTATTGGGAAATGAAAAGAATGTCATATAAGGAAATATTTGGCAAATGAATAGAATTTTACATCAGGAAAGTTTAGACCCGTGCTTCGCACACGGGTATAATATGATATGGATTTAAAGCAAAGATTTTAAATAGAATCTATTGTAACCAATAGATAGAGAAGATTAATTTATAGATAATATTTTATAAATTAAATAAAATATTTATCATTGGATATATAGAATATATAAGTCAGGGCTTATATAGAGAAGTAAGAATCGATTTCAACATCAATATTTGAAACTGAATATGGACATAGAGTTAATCAAAGGAGTTAATCAAAATGAGTTAGAGGAGTTAATCGATTAGAGTTAGAGTTAATCGATTAGGGTTAGAGTTAACCAGTTAGAGTTAATCAGTTAGAGTTAATCGATTAGAGTTAAATCGAACTAGAGTTATTCGAATAGAGTTAATCGAACAAGAGTTAGTCGAATATTTGTTATTCGGATAGAGTTAATTGAATTAGAGTTAGTCGGATTAGAGTTATTCGAATATAGTTTATTCGAACAAAGAGTTATCGAATAAGGTTATTCGAATAAGAGAATTAACCTAATATAGTTTATTCGAATAGAGAAAGAAATTATTGAATATCAGTTATTCGAAAGAAATTATCGAATATTAGTTATTCGAAAGAAATTATCGAATATTAGTTATTCGAAAGGAGTTAATCGAATATAGTTTATTCGAAAGGAGTTAATTGATAAGAGTAAATTAGTTAGAGTTAATCGAATAGAGTTAATCCAGTATGGTAAATCGAATAGAGTTAATAGAATTGTGTAAATCAAATAGAGCTAACTGATAAGAGTAAATCGATTAGAGTTAATCGAATAGTGTTAATTGAATAGAGTTATTCAAATATAGGTTATTCGAAGAAGAGAGATTATCGAATATAGTTTATTCGAAGGAAAGAGTTATCGAATAGAGATTAATTAGAAAGAGATTTACGCAAGGAAGTTTGTTAAAGATTTAAAAGATAAACTTTTACTATTTCGAAGTTAAAACGTTGTCCAGTTAAAGTCTAAGAGGTAATTATACTCTAACTTGATTGACTTCCTTATTAACTAAGGAATGGTAAGGTTTGATAGCGAATGATGGATAAGTGAATTTAGTTAATGAGTGAAATGGTTTAAGTTGGTGTGACAGCCTGGAATTTCGCTCGATCTGAATCAGTCGTTAAACCGATCTAGACCGTTCGAAACCCCTGATCGTTGAGAACAGGACAAATCATAATCCACACAGAAGAACATTTCATTGCTATTACAACAATTCCATCAGATACAAGAATATACAGAGTATAAATGAATAAATTACATTCGATAAATATCAGAGATTACAATAAATTACATAGCAGCGGAAAATAATACAAAGCACAACTGAAGGTGATATACGGATACAGAGCTTTCCGGATATCATTCCAGCTGTAAACCAGGATCCTGTGAATATAAATCTACAAAACCAAAACTACTAGATGCCCGTGCGGAAAATAGGGGCACCCAGAGTTTAGGTTAAAACAATAAACTCCAGGTCAGTCATGTGACTGGTGTGAGAACTAAAACAGTTATTTAAAGCTTTACTTTAAAAAGAGAGCAATTCAAGGGACCATGCCGTATAACACGGAACGGGTTTCCTCCCAAGAATACTAGTGCATAGAATAAACAACGCAATGCTTTTCCGAAAAACGAAGCTATCATAAGACCCAGGTCCCATCACACAATGCAACGCAAGCCGGAGGATAGGGTTTTCCCTTATAATAGCCAAACATGCTTGGTACGTTTTAAACAAATCATTTGATACTATAATAAGTGTAAAGTGTCTAAACAATTTCAATCATAAATATAAATCATAGACGGCATGGGTACCATATATCATGTCGCCATACTAGTTCTACAATTAAAACCGCGATACACGTATTGGAAATTGGATTTCCGTCATGAGTCGAGGCAAGGGGCAAGCTCCTCTCCGCGTTCGAGACACTCTAGCAAATGCCTCAGGACTACACACTCTGGGCAATCCTGGATGCTTCAGGGCCGGTCCTCACTTATGTTAGAGGATTAATTATGCCTGAACACACGTTTCCCAGTCCTTACAGACCTATAATCGAGGCGCCTCGCATTCCAACAACCACATAGGTGAAAAGTATATAAATGTCAGGGCTGGTAAGTCACTGACACCACCAAAGCTAGAAAGAAACGTCATGCTCTCCCTGCAGTCCGTATCCCGTTTTTGACTCATACCGAGATGTGAGGCTCGCGAATTCACGTTGTACACAAAGCTGCCACGTAGGCGTGCTTTGATCATCAACCACAAGACTCTGCTTTTCAACAAAAGCCTTGATCATTGCATCTTAGCGTGCCACACAGGCAATTCATGCCATGCGACTGATGTCCATCGATATACAACCTCTGAGCTCATACGTCTCAGAGAAGGGCGTTAAGCAAAAGAATAAATTCTCCGCCGCCAAACAGATGTATATTTAACAGAAATCAATCAACACAGAATAAAATCCAGTGTCAGACACACAATCCATTTACAAGTTCGTTCTGGGTTTGAACGAAACCGGAGGCACTTTCCTCGCATATCCATCGATCTCAAAGTACGTCTGGACAACCACCAACTATTTCCATCCTCTTGGGTGTACAGCCCAATCAGGATCGTCGGTAATTACCCAAACGATGTGAAGACTTCCGGTCTTCGACCACCGTCTTCATCTTCGACTTATCGTCGAATCGGTTATTCAGAATGGGTATAAACCCGGACTTTCCGAACAACCCGCGTATATTAAAAACAAATGTTACACAAACACAACATACGCCTCATTCCAATTCATTAGTCACTAACCGCAAATTAGCAAGAGAACAATTTCCCAAACATTAACCCCGAAGGCCGAAACCAACATCAGATCAATACCCAGGAAACCATTCTTCTTAGCTAACCTACAGCTAGTTTCTAAATTCCACATTCTTAGGGAAAGGTTCCCATTAATTTTATCCAAGATAAATTCTTTAAAATTTATCCTGTAATCTTCTTTCGGATGTCGTTTCAAACCAAATTATGGTTTTTCTAAACTAGTCGAGATTAGCGAACCACACCGAAGTAATTATTTATTTTATTTCTCAATCCCAACTTATTCATCCCATGAAGCAAAACTGGTAACACTCCATATCTAACACCACGGTGTTATCGGTAAAATCAATTACCATTTCACGTTCAAATCTAATTAAAGATTTAACTATCGCTTTGGAGCAAAAATGGTAATACTCCATTCTCGTTCATTTTCTAAATTTGGAAATTTAGATTACGAATTCACATTTCAATCTAATTGCAGATTCGTTAAAACTCCTTTTACTGGGTTAAAGAACTAGGTGTTATTTAAAACACAGTTCACGACAAACCCAAATCACATTCTATTTATTATCGGGTTAAAGAACTAGTGTTATTTAAAACACAGTTCACGATAAACCCATTTCAAATCCAATCAAATATATTAGGAATTCCGATTATTTAAAACCCCTTTTTAAATCTAATTTATTTATTTAAAAATAAAAACCCGGGTTTTAAATTGAGTTCAAACTAGTTCGTTTCGATAAAAATCTATTTTTATCTTTTCAAATATGGAGTTTTTCACCCCAATTTTTCTCAAATCATTTCTTATGATTTTACACTAATTATTACCATTTTTAATAATTTTATCAAGGCCCGTACAGTCGATTTCCATCAACGGCCATCGAACTGCACTTATAGCGACCTTTTCTAAATTTGATTTGGACGTATCTCCAAATCCAACTGTTAGATTTTGAATTTCCAATATTCGTTAGAAAGCTCTTTTCGTTACGAACCCAACGGTTCCGGTTTTAGGAGAATCCGACGGTCGGATCTCCCGTAATGTCCGTTTGAAATAAATGGTCGAAATTCACGAACTGCCGCGGCGCGGCGCGTTCTATTCAGGCCATTATATTATATATATAATATATATTTCGTCGATTTCTATTTAAAACGAATTATATAAATAGTTTTATATTCGTTTTAAAAGCAATTTCAACTTCTATTTCAATTTAAATCAAAATTGAATTCTTCTTTAAAAATTCGTTTTAAAATTCATTTCTATTTAATTCAAATTTCAATTCAATTTGAATTCGTTTCAATTCGCTTTCTATTCAATTTGAATTCTTTTCAATTCGATTCAATTTCAAAGTCGTTTTCCGTTCGATTCACTTCAAATTGGTTTTCTATTCGATTCAATTCAAATTGGTTTTCTATTCGATTCAATTCAAATTGGTTTTGCTTTCTAATCAATTCGACTTCAAAATCGTTTTCTATTCAATTCATTTCGTTTTCTATTTGAATCAAATTCATTACCGTTTTCTATTTGAATCCAATTCATTATATATTCAGTTGAAATCAAATTCGTTTTATGTTCAATTCGAATTCAATTCCTTATATATTCAATTCGATTCAAATTTCATTTCAAAATATTCGATTTCGAAATCACTTTTCAACATCATTTTAAAATGATTAAAATCGATATAAATATCGTTCACGTCAAAATGGCGTTAATCTAATCAACACGGCTTCATATATTTCTATTTTCAAATATTCTATTTCAAATATTTCTTTTCAAATATTTCTTTTCAAATATTTCTTTTCAAATATTCCTTTTCGTCAACACACGACTAATCTCAATGAATGAGTACCGTCCACGTGTGACTACTTTTGTTAAATTATTTCGTTCAACACATGACTAATATCAACGGATGAGTACAGTCAACACATGAACCTTTACTTTATATTATAAAGATGTAAATTTTATTATTAAAATATTTCGTTCAACACATGACTAATCTCAACGGATGAGTACAGTCAACACATGAACCTTTACTTTATATTATAAAGATGTAAATTTTATTATTAAAATATTTCGTTCAACACATGACTAATCTCAACGGATGAGTACAGTCAACACATGAACCTTTACTTTATATTATAAAGATGTAAATTTTATTATTAAAATATTTCGTTCAACACATGACTAATCTCAACGGATGAGTACAGTCAACACATGAACCTTTATTTTATAATATTCTTTATCTTCTGAATTGGAATGAGGCCCAATCAATCACCATATAATGTTAATTATATGGATTTTCATACATAACATGTATATAATAGCATTGAAAAATAATCAACCATCAACCAAAGTGCACTACACTGTATAAGCATCAAATATAGATATCTAACGCTTATAACAGCCTGTCAATCAATCGATCGACATATTTAATCAATCAGGATGAGTGAACTTCAAATTTCATCCCAACACCCGTGTGGGGTTTCAAGCAATCAAACACAGATTTTATTTGTGCAGTTGGGCGATGTGTAAAATTTATCGATCCAATCAATGTTCTTCAAATAGGCGTACATAAACAAACCGTCCGGTTTGTAAATGAGTATTTATTTATTCACATTCACTATATTCATATTCACGTTAAAAAATTATATTTTTAACGATAAAACATTTTATTCTAACATATGAATTTCTATTCAGTTCATTTACAGAATAAAAATGATATTTTTATTTTTCTAACATATTTTAGAAAATTTCGGCGGCATAACGGCACGATACTAGAAACTGGACGAGGCCTAGCCTTATCCCCGGTCTAGTGAAGGCCCACGCCATTCACACATCAATCAAATTCACCAAACAACCAAATTCAAATCAAATAATCTAACTAATTTTTGCAATCGAACAAACAAGTCCATGGTCTGTGGACGATTGTGTCGGGTGCTACTAAACACCGTCTGCATCCTAGTATATATATATAACTAGAAAAAGAATTTTAGAGTGAGAAATTCTCACATATTTGCTAAACCAGACGCCTCGGCTCTTCTTTGCAGAAATCTTCATCGCTATCGCATCTTTTGTTACTTTCGTCGCCCGTATACACTGTATATATAAAAATCACATTTTTATATTCTCTATTATATAAAAATCATATTTTTATTGCTAACTTCATATTGTGAAAATAGAATTTTCATCGCTATTTCTATAATGTAAAAATAGAAATTTCCTCGCTATTTCATATTTGTAAAAATAGAATTTTCATCGCTATTTCTATAGAGAAAAATTCTATTTTTATACCGTTACTATCTATATAAAGATTATACCTTTTTAATTATAGAAATCATATTTTTCTATTCAACTTCGTATAAGGAAAAATCATATTTTTACTATTCAACTTCTTATAAGGAAAATTATATTTTTACTTCACTTTTCAATATAGAAAAATCGAATTTTTACTTCGCTATTCAGATAAAAAATTATATTTTTATCTCGTTATTTTCCATATAAAGATTTTGTCTTTACTATCATATAAAAATTATATTTTTCTCGAAGTAAAAATCATATTTTTACTTCACTACTCATATTAAAATATCGCCTTTTCACTTTTAAAAATATCGTCTTTTCACTTTTAAAAATATCGTCTTTTCACTTTTAAAAATATCGTCTTTTCACTTTTAAAAATATCGTCTTTTCACTTTTAAAAATCACATTTTCACTTTTAAAAATCACATTTTTATTTTGCTTCCTATATAAAGATGATATTTTTAATATTCCTATCATGTAAAAATTATATTTTTAATTCTCTACATAAACAAAAGTCATATTTTTACATCTTCTACATAGTAAAGATTATATTTTTAATACTCAAAAAATATAAGAATTATATTTTTAATACTTTAAAAATATAAACATCATATTTTTATACCACTTTTCAACACTAAAAATCGTATAATTACCGGAATAAAATCGCATTTCCTTTACGAAGTTATATATATGAAGAGCAAGCTATTTACTTCAATAAAAATCAAATTTTTAAATGAATTAGATGAACAATTAAAGTAAAACTTACATTGGGCGTTGACGAGGCGAAGTGGTGGTCTGGGATGGTCGGAGGGTGCTCGCAGGGGGGGGTGCTGCGGTGGAGGATTGGGGGGGTGCGGTGCTGATTTAGGGCAGAAAGGGGGGGGGGTCGATCGTGCGGCAGGGGGGTTTCAGGGGAAAGGGGTTCGGCGCCGGCGTGGAGAGGGGGTGCTGCGGTGGTGGCGCGGCGGTCTCGGGGAGGGCGGCGGCTGCTGCGCTCCTCCTTTCTTCTTCTTTTTTTTTATTTTATTTTCTGAAGAATCAACTTATCGGGGGGGTGCCAGAACGAGATTAAGGGGAAGAAAGGGTTTTTTTTATTTAATTATTTTATTTTCTAAAAAGTTGACTTTTACATACGACCTCTAAACGAGGCCCACCGCCTGTCGTCTATAGCGTTTTACCCCCATTCCGAACACAATGGGATATGTTTCACAAGCCGTTTCGATCATTTGAATCAGTTTCCGTTGAAATTTATATTTAAATCGCTATATTGAATTTTAAACGTACATTTCAAATTACCGGGGTCACATACTAACTCTATAAATCCCATAAAAATATTTTCTAGCTTCGTATTGACGATACGGTCCTAACAAAACTAGTTTCGTCGAATTCTGAGATCGTTGGAAAAATGGCCATTTTCCAGTCGATTAAAATCAACTGAACTGGTCAAACGCGTTTTCATTTTCCACGCTCACATATTGATTCGAAAAATTATGAAATTTGGAATCTAGCAATAATTTGACACTGCGGATCCAACAAAAGTGGTTTCGTCGAAATCCGAGGTCGTTTGCAAAATGTCTATTTTTAAGGGCTTGAATTCCATAGCGACTATTCATAATTTTTAACTGGACATATCTTTTGATTCCCGCTATGAAATTTTGATTTTTCGGATTCGTTGGAAAGATATTATCGATTAGATCCTAATGTTTTTGGTTTCACTAAAATCCGAATTGTTTTGCACCCGGTATGTTCAATTGAAGTTTGAAATCGAATTATCGAACTACCGCGCCATTTTCAATTCTATTTATAATTATAAATAATTATTTATATTCTAACGACGACGTATATAATATATACGTTCTAATTATATTCAAAATAAATTTCTCATCGATTTTATTTAAAATAATCTATTTTAAATATTCAAAATTCGCTAAAATCGCTAAAATAAAAATTTTAAACTGGCCCAGATTTTCCGGGTTATTACAATCTCCCCCACTTAAAACTTTTCGTCCCCGAAAAGGAACAAAGTCGAAAGTGGTTTGATTAGTCAACTCTACGTTCGATCTGGCTTCCATTCTCCAACTTTTCTGTTTCTGAGAATTTTCAAATTTTCAAAAATTTGGCTAACACCCTAAATTTTCGAAAAATTTCGCCATAACCTCCCCTGCACCGGGAGCATCGGGGAATTTCAAATAGCTTCCCCGGTCCTTCTAATCTCAAAAAGAAAAAGAAAAAGCCAAGCGGCTCGCCAATAGGCTCATAAAATCATCATCACCCAAACAAAACAGTAAATTATGTAGTAAACATGTACCTATTTGTCGGGCAAACAAATTTTATTCTCTGGCTCTAGCCTCCTTGCTATGACCTGTTCAAAAGATATACATGTATGCAAGCAAATGCGACCAATTTTCAATATAGTTCAATATTTGGTTCAATTAGGCATAATGGTTCAAAATTATCAAACAACTAAACAAACAACACAAACATCAATCAATTAGTGAATTAACGTTTCAAATTCATAACTTTGATATATATACTGAAAATCTTGTTTTTGATGCCAATTCACAACAATGTGTTCTAGCTATATAAGTTTTGGTTCTCACACCAGTCTAAATGGAAATATATAGAAAATCACACCTTTAAAACACGAACACAAATTCTGATGATGATATATCAATCATCAGAACCATCTCCGGGTGTCTAGAATGTGATTCTATATCTATCCAACATATTAAAACTTCGAATATACGTTCATGACGCGTATATGCAAAATCTTTATATATTGGATTGCCCATATTCAAAATAAATAAATAATCTAATACGTAGAAGTGATTTAAATTTTCAAAACAAAAATTGTTTTCATTTGAAAAATATACTCTTCACACTCGTTCTAGGATACTACTGATCCTATCTCTAACGAGTCATTCTAATTGGATATTACTAACCCAATATCCGATGAAATCTTTCGTATGGTTCTAATGTGTCTTGTTCTCGAGCTCTGTAAACCAAAGCTCTGATACCAAATGTGACAGCCTGGAATTTCGCTCGATCTGAATCAGTCGTTAAACCGATCTAGACCGTTCGAAACCCCTGATCGTTGAGAACAGGACAAATCATAATCCATACAGAAGAACATTTCATTGCTATTACAACAATTCCATCAGATACAAGAATATACGGAGTATAAATGAATAAATTACATTCGATAAATATCAGAGATTACAATGAATTACATAGCAGCGGAAAATAATACAAAGCACAACTGAAGGTGATATACGGATACAGAGCTTTCCGGATATCATTCCAGCTGTAAACCAGGATCCTGTGAATATAAATCTACAAAACCAAAACTACTAGCTGCCCGTGCGGAAAATAGGGGCACCCAGGGTTTAGGTTAAAACAATAAACTCCAGGTCAGTCATGTGACTGGTGTGAGAACTAAAACAGTTATTTAAAGCTTTACTTTAAAAAGAAAGCAATTCAAGGGACCACGCCGTATAACACGGAACGGGTTTCCTCCCAAGAATACTAGTGCATAGAATAAACAACGCAATGCTTTTCCGAAAAATGAAGCTATTATAAGACCCAGGTCCCATCACACAATGCAACGCAAGCCGGAGGATAGGGTTTTCCCTTATAATAGCCAAACATGCTTGGTACGTTTTAAACAAATCATTTGATACTATAATAAGTGTAAAGTGTCAAAACAATTTCAATCATAAATATAAATCATAGACAGCATGGGTACCATATATCATGTCGCCATACTAGTTCTACAATTAAAACCGCGATACACGTATTGGAAATTGGATTTCCGTCATGAGTCGAGGCAAGGGGCAAGCTCCTCTCCGCGTTCGAGACACTCTAGCAAATGCCTCAGGACTACACACTCTGGGAAATCCTGGATGCTTCAGGGCCGGTCCTCACTTACGTTAGAGGATTAATTATGCCTGAACACACGTTTCCCGGTCCTTACAGACCTATAATCGAGGCGCCTCGCATTCCAACAACCACATAGGTGAAAAGTATATAAATTTCAGGGCTGGTAAGTCACTGACACCACCAAAGCTAGAAAGAAACGTCGTGCTCTCCCTGCAGTCCGTATCCCGTTTTTGACTCATACCGAGGTGTGAGGCTCGCGAATTCACGTTGTACACCAAGCTGCCACGTAGGCGTGCTTTGATCATCAACCACAAGACTCTGCTTTTCAACAAAAGCCTTGATCATTGCATCTTAGCGTGCCACACAGGCAATTCATGCCATGCGACTGATGTCCATCGATATACAACCTCTGAGCTCGTACGTCTCAGAGAAGGGCGTTAAGCAAAAGAATAAATTTTCCACCGCCAAACAGATGTATATTTAACAGAAATCAATCAACACAGAATAAAATCCAGTGTCAGACACACAATCCATTTACAAGTTCGTTCTGGGTCTGAACGAAACCGGAGGCACTTTCCTCGCATATCCATCGATCTCCAAGTACGTCTGGACAACCACCAACTATTTCCATCCTCTTGGGTGTACAGCCCAATCAGGATCGTTGGTAATTACCCAAACGATGTGAAGACTTTCGGTCTTCGACCACCGTCTTCATCTTCGACTTATCGTCGAATCGGTTATTCAGAATGGGTATAAACCCGGACTTTCCGAACAACCCGCGTATATTAAAAACAAATGTTACACAAACACAACATACGCCTCATTCCAATTCATTAGTCACTAACCGCAAATTAGCAAGAGAACAATTTCCCAAACATTAAGCCCGAAGGCCGAAACCAACATCAGATCAATACCCAGGAAACCATTCTTCTTAGCTAACCTACAGCTAGTTTCTAAATTCCACATTCTTAGGGAAAGGTTCCCATTAATTTTATCCAAGATAAATTCTTTAAAATTTGTCCTGTAATCTTCATTCGGATGTCGTTTCAAACCAAATTATGGGTTTTCTAAACTAGTCGAGATTAGCGAACCACACCGAAGTAATTATTTATTTTATTTCTCAATCCCAACCTATTCATCCCATGAAGCAAAACTGGTAACACTCCATATCTAACACCACGGTGTTATCGTTAAATTAATTACCATTTCACGTTCAAATCTAATTAAAGATTTAACTATCGCTTTGGAGCAAAACTGGTAATACTCCATTCTCGTTCATTTTCTAAATTTGGAAATTTAGATTACGAATTCACATTTCAATCTAATTGCAGATTCGTTAAAACTCCTTTTACTAGGTTAAAGAACTAGGTGTTATTTAAAACACAGTTCACGACAAACCCAAATCACATTCTATTTATTATCGGGTTAAAGAACTAGTGTTATTTAAAACACAGTTCACGATAAACCCATTTCAAATCCAATCAAATATATTAGGAATTCCGTTATTTAAAACCCCTTTTTAAATCTAATTTATTTATTTAAAAATAAAAACCCGGGTTTTAAATTGAGTTCAAACTAGTTCGTTTCGATAAAAATCTATTTTTATCTTTTCAAATATGGAGTTTTTCACCCCAATTTTTCTCAAATCATTTATTATGATTTTACACTAATTATTACCATTTTTAATAATTTATCAAGGCCCGTACAGTCGATTTCCATCAACGGCCATCGAACTGCACTTATAGCGACCTTTTCTAAATTTGATTTGGACGTATCTCCAAATCCAACCGTTAGATTTTGAATTTCCAATATTCGTTAGAAAGCTCTTTTCGATACGAACCCAACGGTTCCGGTTTTGGGAGAATTCGACGGTCGGATCTCCCGTAATGTCCGTTTGAAATAAATGGTCGAAATTCACGAACTGCCGCGGCGCGGCGCGTTCTATTCAGGCCATTATATTATATATATAATATATATAATATATATTTCGTCGATTTCTATTTAAAACGAATTATATAAATAGTTTTAAATTCGTTTCAAAAGCAATTTCAACTTCCATTTCAATTCAAATCAAAATTGAATTCTTCTTTAAAAATTCGTTTTAAAATTCATTTCTATTTAATTCAAATTTCAATTCAATTTGAATTCGTTTCAATTCGCTTTCTATTCAATTTGAATTCGTTTTCAATTCGATTCAATTTCAAAGTCGTTTTCCATTCGATTCAATTCAAATTGGTTTTCTATTCGATTCAATTCAAATTGGTTTTCTATTCGATTCGATTCAAATTGGTTTTGTTTTCTAATCAATTCGACTTCAAAATCGTTTTCTATTCAATTCATTTCAATTTCTATTTGAATCAAATTCATTACCGTTTTCTGTTTGAATCCAATTCATTATATATTCAGTTGAAATCAAATTCGTTTTATATTCAATTCGAATTCAATTCCTTATATATTCAATTCGATTCAAATTTCATTTCAAAATATTCGATTTCGAAATCACTTTTCAACATCATTTTAAAATGATTAAAATCGATATAAATATCGTTCACGTCAAAATGGCGTTAATCTAATCAACACGGCTTCATATATTTCTATTTTCAAATATTCTATTTCAAATATTTCTTTTCAAATATTTCTTTTCAAATATTTCTTTTCAAATATTTCTTTTCAAATATTTCTTTTCAAATATTTCTTTTCAAATATTCCTTTTCGTCAACACACGACTAATCTCAATGAATGAGTACCGTCCACGTGTGACTACTTTTGTTAAATTATTTCGTTCAACACATGACTAATCTCAACGGATGAGTACAGTCAACACATGAACCTTTACTTTATATTATAAAGATGTAAATTTTATTATTAAAATATTTCGTTCAACACATGACTAATCTCAACGGATGAGTACAGTCAACACATGAACCTTTACTTTATATTATAAAGATGTAAATTTTATTATTAAAATATTTCGTTCAACACATGACTAATCTCAACGGATGAGTACAGTCAACACATGAACCTTTACTTTATATTATAAAGATGTAAATTTTATTATTAAAATATTTCGTTCAACACATGACTAATCTCAACGGATGAGTACAATCAACACATGAACCTTTATTTTATAATATTCTTTATCTTCTGAATTGGAATGAGGCCCAATCAATCACCATATAATGTTAATTATATGGATTTTCATACATAACATGTATATAATAGCATTGAAAAATAATCAACCATCAACCAAAGTGCACTACACTGTATAAGCATCAAATATAGATATCTAACGCTTATAACAGCCTGTCAATCAATCGATCGACATATTTAATCAATCAGGATGAGTGAACTTCAAATTTCATCCCAACACCCGTGTGGGGTTTCAAGCAATCAAACACAGATTTTATTTGTGCAGTTGGGCGATGTGTAAAATTTATCGATCCAATCAATGTTCTTCAAATAGGCGTACATAAACAAACCGTCCGGTTTGTAAATGAGTATTTATTTATTCACATTCACTATATTCATATTCACGTTAAAAAATTATATTTTTAACGATAAAACATTTTATTCTAACATATGAATTTCTATTCAGTTCATTTACAGAATAAAAATGATATTTTTATTTTTCTAACATATTTTAGAAAATTTCGGCGGCATAACGGCACGATACTAGAAACTGGACGAGGCCTAGCATTATCCCCGGTCTAGTGAAGGCCCACGCCATTCACACATCAATCAAATTCACCAAACAACCAAATTCAAATCAAATAATCTAACTAATTTTTGCAATCAAACAAACAAGTCCATGGTCTGTGGACGATTGTGTCGGGTGCTACTAAACACCGTCTGCATCCTAGTATATATATATAACTAGAAAAAGAATTTTAGAGTGAGAAATTCTCACATATTTGCTAAACCAGATGCCTCAGCTCTTCTTTGCAGAAATCTTCATCGCTATCGCATCTTTTGTTACTTTCGTCGCCCGTATGCACTGTATATATAAAAATCACATTTTTATATTCTCTATTATATAAAAATCATATTTTTATTGCTAACTTCATATTGTGAAAATAGAATTTTCATCGCTATTTCTATAATGTAAAAATAGAAATTTCCTCGCTATTTCATATTTGTAAAAATAGAATTTTCATCGCTATTTCTATAGAGAAAAATTCTATTTTTATACCGTTACTATCTATATAAAGATTATACCTTTTTAATTATAGAAATCATATTTTTCTATTCAACTTCGTATAAGGAAAAATCATATTTTTACTATTCAACTTCTTATAAGGAAAATCAGATTTTTACTTCACTTTTCAATATAGAAAAATCGAATTTTTACTTCGCTATTCAGATAAAAAATTATATTTTTATCTCGTTATTTTCCATATAAAGATTTTGTCTTTACTATCATATAAAAATTATATTTTTCTCGAAGTAAAAATCATATTTTTACTTCACTACTCATATTAAAATATCGCCTTTTCACTTTTAAAAATATCGTCTTTTCACTTTTAAAAATATCGTCTTTTCACTTTTAAAAATATCGTCTTTTCACTTTTAAAAATATCGTCTTTTCACTTTTAAAAATCACATTTTCACTTTTAAAAATCACATTTTTATTTTGCTTCCTATATAAAGATGATATTTTTAATATTCCTATCATGTAAAAATTATATTTTTAATTCTCTACATAAACAAAAGTCATATTTTTACATCTTCTACATAGTAAAGATTATATTTTTAATACTCAAAAAATATAAGAATTATATTTTTAATACTTTAAAAATATAAACATCATATTTTTATACCACTTTTCAACACTAAAAATCGTATAATTACCGGAATAAAATCGCATTTCCTTTACGAAGTTATATATATGAAGAGCAAGCTATTTACTTCAATAAAAATCAAATTTTTAAATGAATTAGATGAACAATTAAAGTAAAACTTACATTGGGCGTTGACGAGGCGAAGTGGTGGTCTGGGATGGTCGGAGGGTGCTCGCAGGGGGGGGGGGGGTGCTGCGGTGGAGGATTGGGGGGGTGCGGTGCTGATTTAGGGCAGAAAGGGGGGGGTCGATCGTGCGGCAGGGGGGTTTCAGGGGAAAGGGGTTCGGCGCCGGCGTGGAGAGGGGGTGCTGCGGTGGTGGTGCGGCGGTCTCGGGGAGGGCGGCGGCTGCTGCGCTCCTCCTTTCTTCTTCTTTTTTTTTATTTTATTTTCTGAAGAATCAACTTATCGGGGGGGGTGCCAGAACGAGATTAAGGGGAAGAAAGGGTTTTTTTTATTTAATTATTTTATTTTCTAAAAAGTTGACTTTTACATACGACCTCTAAACGAGGCCCACCGCCTGTCGTCTATAGCGTTTTACCCCCATTCCGAACACAATGGGATATGTTTCACAAGCCGGTTCGATCATTTGAATCAGTTTCCGTTGAAATTTATATTTAAATCGCTATATTGAATTTTAAACGTACATTTCAAATTACCGGGGTCACATACTAACTCTATAAATCCCATAAAAATATTTTCTAGCTTCGTATTGACGATACGGTCCTAACAAAACTAGTTTCGTCGAATTCTGAGATCGTTGGAAAAATGGCCATTTTCCAGTCGATTAAAATCAACTGAACTGGTCAAACGCGTTTTCATTTTCCACGCTCACATATTGATTCGAAAAATTATGAAATTTGGAATCTAGCAATAATTTGACACTACGGATCCAACAAAAGTGGTTTCGTCGAAATCCGAGGTCGTTTGCAAAATGTCTATTTTTAAGGGCTTGAATTCCATAGCGACTATTCATAATTTTTAACTGGACATATCTTTTGATTCCCACTATGAAATTTTGATTTTTCGGATTCGTTGGAAAGATATTATCGATTAGATCCTAATGTTTTTGGTTTCACTAAAATCCGAATTGTTTTGCACCCGGTATGTTCAATTGAAGTTTGAAATCGAATTATCGAACTACCGCGCCATTTTCAATTCTATTTATAATTATAAATAATTATTTATATTCTAACGACGACGTATATAATATATACGTTCTAATTATATTCAAAATAAATTTCTCATCGATTTTATTTAAAATAATCTATTTTAAATATTCAAAATTCGCTAAAATCGCTAAAATAAAAATTTTAAACTGGCCCAGATTTTCCGGGTTATTACAATCTCCCCCACTTAAAACTTTTTGTCCCCGAAAAGGAACAAAGTCGAAAGTGGTTTGATTAGTCAACTCTACGTTCGATCTGGCTTCCGTTCTCCAACTTTTCAGTTTCTGAGAATTTTCAAATTTTCAAAAATTTGGCTAACACCCTAAATTTTCGAAAAATTTCTCCATAACCTCCCCTGCACCGGGAGCATAGGGGAATTTCAAATATCTTCCCCGGTCCTTCTAATCTCAAAAAGAAAAAGAAAAAGCCAAGCGGCTAGCCAATAGGCTCATAAAATCATCATCACCCAAACAAAACAGTAAATTATGTAGTAAACATGTACCTATTTGTCGGGCAAACAAATTTTATTCTCTGGCTCTAGCCTCCTTGCTATGACCTGTTCAAAAGATATACATGTATGCAAGCAAATGCGACCAATTTTCAATATAGTTCAATATTTGGTTCAATTAGGCATAATGGTTCAAAATTATCAAACAACTAAACAAACAACACAAACATCAATCAATTAGTGAATTAACGTTTCAAATTCATAACTTTGATATATATACTGAAAATCTTGTTTTTGATGCCAATTCACAACAATGTGTTCTAGCTATATAAGTTTTGGTTCTCACACCAGTCTAAATGGAAATATATAGAAAATCACACCTTTAAAACACGAACACAAATTCTGATGATGATATATCAATCATCAGAACCATCTCCGGGTGTCTAGAATGTGATTCTATATCTATCCAACATATTAAAACTTCGAATATACGTTCATGACGCGTATATGCAAAATCTTTATATATTGGATTGCCCATATTCAAAATAAATAAATAATCTAATACGTAGAAGTGATTTAAATTTTCAAAACAAAAATTGTTTTCATTTGAAAAATATACTCTTCATACTCGTTCTAGGATACTACTGATCCTATCTCTAACGAGTCATTCTAATTGGATATTACTAACCCAATATCCGATGAAATCTTTCGTATGGTTCTAATGTGTCTTGTTCTCGAGCTCTGTAAACCAAAGCTCTGATACCAAATGTGACAGCCTGGAATTTCGCTCGATCTGAATCAGTCGTTAAACCGATCTAGACCGTTCGAAACCCCTGATCGTTGAGAACAGGACAAATCATAATCCATACAGAAGAACATTTCATTGCTATTACAACAATTCCATCAGATACAAGAATATACAGAGTATAAATGAATAAATTACATTCGATAAATATCAGAGATTACAATGAATTACATAGCAGCGGAAAATAATACAAAGCACAACTGAAGGTGATATACGGATACAGAGCTTTCCGGATATCATTCCAGCTGTAAACCAGGATCCTGTGAATATAAATCTACAAAACCAAAACTACTAGCTGCCCGTGCGGAAAATAGGGGCACCCAGGGTTTAGGTTAAAACAATAAACTCCAGGTCAGTCATGTGACTGGTGTGAGAACTAAAACAGTTATTTAAAGCTTTACTTTAAAAAGAAAGCAATTCAAGGGACCACGCCGTATAACACGGAACGGGTTTCCTCCCAAGAATACTAGTGCATAGAATAAACAACGCAATGCTTTTCCGAAAAATGAAGCTATTATAAGACCCAGGTCCCATCACACAATGCAACGCAAGCCGGAGGATAGGGTTTTCCCTTATAATAGCCAAACATGCTTGGTACGTTTTAAACAAATCATTTGATACTATAATAAGTGTAAAGTGTCAAAACAATTTCAATCATAAATATAAATCATAGACGGCATGGGTACCATATATCATGTCGCCATACTAGTTCTACAATTAAAACCGCGATACACGTATTGGAAATTGGATTTCCGTCATGAGTCGAGGCAAGGGGCAAGCTCCTCTCCGCGTTCGAGACACTCTAGCAAATGCCTCAGGACTACACACTCTGGGAAATCCTGGATGCTTCAGGGCCGGTCCTCACTTACGTTAGAGGATTAATTATGCCTGAACACACGTTTCCCGGTCCTTACAGACCTATAATCGAGGCGCCTCGCATTCCAACAACCACATAGGTGAAAAGTATATAAATTTCAGGGCTGGTAAGTCACCGACACCACCAAAGCTAGAAAGAAACGTCGTGCTCTCCCTGCAGTCCGTATCCCGTTTTTGACTCATACCGAGGTGTGAGGCTCGCGAATTCACGTTGTACACCAAGCTGCCACGTAGGCGTGCTTTGATCATCAACCACAAGACTCTGCTTTTCAACAAAAGCCTTGATCATTGCATCTTAGCGTGCCACACAGGCAATTCATGCCATGCGACTGATGTCCATCGATATACAACCTCTGAGCTCGTACGTCTCAGAGAAGGGCGTTAAGCAAAAGAATAAATTTTCCACCGCCAAACAGATGTATATTTAACAGAAATCAATCAACACAGAATAAAATCCAGTGTCAGACACACAATCCATTTACAAGTTCGTTCTGGGTCTGAACGAAACCGGAGGCACTTTCCTCGCATATCCATCGATCTCCAAGTACGTCTGGACAACCACCAACTATTTCCATCCTCTTGGGTGTACAGCCCAATCAGGATCGTTGGTAATTACCCAAACGATGTGAAGACTTTCGGTCTTCCACCACCGTCTTCATCTTCGACTTATCGTCGAATCGGTTATTCAGAATGGGTATAAACCCGGACTTTCCGAACAACCCGCGTATATTAAAAACAAATGTTACACAAACACAACATACGCCTCATTCCAATTCATTAGTCACTAACCGCAAATTAGCAAGAGAACAATTTCCCAAACATTAAGCCCGAAGGCCGAAACCAACATCAGATCAATACCCAGGAAACCATTCTTCTTAGCTAACCTACAGCTAGTTTCTAAATTCCACATTCTTAGGGAAAGGTTCCCATTAATTTTATCCAAGATAAATTCTTTAAAATTTGTCCTGTAATCTTCATTCGGATGTCGTTTCAAACCAAATTATGGGTTTTCTAAACTAGTCGAGATTAGCGAACCACACCGAAGTAATTATTTATTTTATTTCTCAATCCCAACCTATTCATCCCATGAAGAAAAACTGGTAACACTCCATATCTAACACCACGGTGTTATCGTTAAATTAATTACCATTTCACGTTCAAATCTAATTAAAGATTTAACTATCGCTTTGGAGCAAAACTGGTAATACTCCATTCTCGTTCATTTTCTAAATTTGGAAATTTAGATTACGAATTCACATTTCAATCTAATTGCAGATTCGTTAAAACTCCTTTTACTAGGTTAAAGAACTAGGTGTTATTTAAAACACAGTTCACGACAAACCCAAATCACATTCTATTTATTATCGGGTTAAAGAACTAGTGTTATTTAAAACACAGTTCACGATAAACCCATTTCAAATCCAATCAAATATATTAGGAATTCCGTTATTTAAAACCCCTTTTTAAATCTAATTTATTTATTTAAAAATAAAAACCCGGGTTTTAAATTGAGTTCAAACTAGTTCGTTTCGATAAAAATCTATTTTTATCTTTTCAAATATGGAGTTTTTCACCCCAATTTTTCTCAAATCATTTCTTATGATTTTACACTAATTATTACCATTTTTAATAATTTATCAAGGCCCGTACAGTCGATTTCCATCAACGGCCATCGAACTGCACTTATAGCGACCTTTTCTAAATTTGATTTGGACGTATCTCCAAATCCAACCGTTAGATTTTGAATTTCCAATATTCGTTAGAAAGCTCTTTTCGATACGAACCCAACGGTTCCGGTTTTGGGAGAATTCGACGGTCGGATCTCCCGTAATGTCTGTTTGAAATAAATGGTCGAAATTCACGAACTGCCGCGGCGCGGCGCGTTCTATTCAGGCCATTATATTATATATATAATATATATAATATATATTTCGTCGATTTCTATTTAAAACGAATTATATAAATAGTTTTAAATTCGTTTCAAAAGCAATTTCAACTTCCATTTCAATTCAAATCAAAATTGAATTCTTCTTTAAAAATTCGTTTTAAAATTCATTTCTATTTAATTCAAATTTCAATTCAATTTGAATTCGTTTCAATTCGCTTTCTATTCAATTTGAATTCGTTTTCAATTCGATTCAATTTCAAAGTCGTTTTCCATTCGATTCAATTCAAATTGGTTTTCTATTCGATTCAATTCAAATTGGTTTTCTATTCGATTCGATTCAAATTGGTTTTGTTTTCTAATCAATTCGACTTCAAAATCGTTTTCTATTCAATTCATTTCATTTTCTATTTGAATCAAATTCATTACCGTTTTCTGTTTGAATCCAATTCATTATATATTCAGTTGAAATCAAATTCGTTTTATATTCAATTCGAATTCAATTCCTTATATATTCAATTCGATTCAAATTTCATTTCAAAATATTCGATTTCGAAATCACTTTTTAACATCATTTTAAAATGATTAAAATCGATATAAATATCGTTCACGTCAAAATGGCGTTAATCTAATCAACACGGCTTCATATATTTCTATTTTCAAATATTCTATTTCAAATATTTCTTTTCAAATATTTCTTTTCAAATATTTCTTTTCAAATATTTCTTTTCAAATATTCCTTTTCGTCAACACACGACTAATCTCAATGAATGAGTACCGTCCACGTGTGACTACTTTTGTTAAATTATTTCGTTCAACACATGACTAATCTCAACGGATGAGTACAGTCAACACATGAACCTTTACTTTATATTATAAAGATGTAAATTTTATTATTAAAATATTTCGTTCAACACATGACTAATCTCAACGGATGAGTACAGTCAACACATGAACCTTTACTTTATATTATAAAGATGTAAATTTTATTATTAAAATATTTCGTTCAACACATGACTAATCTCAACGGATGAGTACAGTCAACACATGAACCTTTACTTTATATTATAAAGATGTAAATTTTATTATTAAAATATTTCGTTCAACACATGACTAATCTCAACGGATGAGTACAGTCAACACATGAACCTTTATTTTATAATATTCTTTATCTTCTGAATTGGAATGAGGCCCAATCAATCACCATATAATGTTAATTATATGGATTTTCATACATAACATGTATATAATAGCATTGAAAAATAATCAACCATCAACCAAAGTGCACTACACTGTATAAGCATCAAATATAGATATCTAACGCTTATAACAGCCTGTCAATCAATCGATCGACATATTTAATCAATCAGGATGAGTGAACTTCAAATTTCATCCCAACACCCGTGTGGGGTTTCAAGCAATCAAACACAGATTTTATTTGTGCAGATGGGCGATGTGTAAAATTTATCGATCCAATCAATGTTCTTCAAATAGGCGTACATAAACAAACCGTCCGGTTTGTAAATGAGTATTTATTTATTCACATTCACTATATTCATATTCACGTTAAAAAATTATATTTTTAACGATAAAACATTTTATTCTAACATATGAATTTCTATTCAGTTCATTTACAGAATAAAAATGATATTTTTATTTTTCTAACATATTTTAGAAAATTTCGGCGGCATAACGGCACGATACTAGAAACTGGACGAGGCCTAGCCTTATCCCCGGTCTAGTGAAGGCCCACGCCATTCACACATCAATCAAATTCACCAAACAACCAAATTCAAATCAAATAATCTAACTAATTTTTGCAATCAAACAAACAAGTCCATGGTCTGTGGACGATTGTGTCGGGTGCTACTAAACACCGTCTGCATCCTAGTATATATATATAACTAGAAAAAGAATTTTAGAGTGAGAAATTCTCACATATTTGCTAAACCAGACGCCTCAGCTCTTCTTTGCAGAAATCTTCATCGCTATCGCATCTTTTGTTACTTTCGTCGCCCGTATGCACTGTATATATAAAAATCACATTTTTATATTCTCTATTATATAAAAATCATATTTTTATTGCTAACTTCATATTGTGAAAATAGAATTTTCATCGCTATTTCTATAATGTAAAAATAGAAATTTCCTCGCTATTTCATATTTGTAAAAATAGAATTTTCATCGCTATTTCTATAGAGAAAAATTCTATTTTTATACCGTTACTATCTATATAAAGATTATACCTTTTTAATTATAGAAATCATATTTTTCTATTCAACTTCGTATAAGGAAAAATCATATTTTTACTATTCAACTTCTTATAAGGAAAATCATATTTTTACTTCACTTTTCAATATAGAAAAATCGAATTTTTACTTCGCTATTCAGATAAAAAATTATATTTTTATCTCGTTATTTTCCATATAAAGATTTTGTCTTTACTATCATATAAAAATTATATTTTTCTCGAAGTAAAAATCATATTTTTACTTCACTACTCATATTAAAATATCGCCTTTTCACTTTTAAAAATATCGTCTTTTCACTTTTAAAAATATCGTCTTTTCACTTTTAAAAATATCGTCTTTTCACTTTTAAAAATATCGTCTTTTCACTTTTAAAAATCACATTTTCACTTTTAAAAATCACATTTTTATTTTGCTTCCTATATAAAGATGATATTTTTAATATTCCTATCATGTAAAAATTATATTTTTAATTCTCTACATAAACAAAAGTCATATTTTTACATCTTCTACATAGTAAAGATTATATTTTTAATACTCAAAAAATATAAGAATTATATTTTTAATACTTTAAAAATATAAACATCATATTTTTATACCACTTTTCAACACTAAAAATCGTATAATTACCGGAATAAAATCGCATTTCCTTTACGAAGTTATATATATGAAGAGCAAGCTATTTACTTAAATAAAAATCAAATTTTTAAATGAATTAGATGAACAATTAAAGTAAAACTTACATTGGGCGTTGACGAGGCGAAGTGGTGGTCTGGGATGGTCGGAGGGTGCTCGCAGGGGGGGGGGGTGCTGCGGTGGAGGATTGGGGGGGGGGTGCGGTGCTGATTTAGGGCAGAAAGGGGGGGGGGTCGATCGTGCGGCAGGGGGGTTTCAGGGGAAAGGGGTTCGGCGCCGGCGTGGAGAGGGGGTGCTGCGGTGGTGGCGCGGCGGTCTCGGGGAGGGCGGCGGCTGCTGCGCTCCTCCTTTCTTCTTCTTTTTTTTTATTTTATTTTCTGAAGAATCAACTTATCGGGGGGGTGCCAGAACGAGATTAAGGGGAAGAAAGGGTTTTTTTATTTAATTATTTTATTTTTAAAAAGTTGACTTTTACATACGACCTCTAAACGAGGCCCACCGCCTGTCGTCTATAGCGTTTTACCCCCATTCCGAACACAATGGGATATGTTTCACAAGCCGTTTCGATCATTTGAATCAGTTTCCGTTGAAATTTATATTTAAATCGCTATATTGAATTTTAAACGTACATTTCAAATTACCGGGGTCACATACTAACTCTATAAATCCCATAAAAATATTTTCTAGCTTCGTATTGACGATACGGTCCTAACAAAACTAGTTTCGTCGAATTCTGAGATCGTTGGAAAAATGGCCATTTTCCAGTCGATTAAAATCAACTGAACTGGTCAAACGCGTTTTCATTTGCCACGCTCACATATTGATTCGAAAAATTATGAAATTTGGAATCTAGCAATAATTTGACACTGCGGATCCAACAAAAGTGGTTTCGTCGAAATCCGAGGTCGTTTGCAAAATGTCTATTTTTAAGGGCTTGAATTCCATAGCGACTATTCATAATTTTTAACTGGACATATCTTTTGATTCCCGCTATGAAATTTTGATTTTTCGGATTCGTTGGAAAGATATTATCGATTAGATCCTAATGTTTTTGGTTTCACTAAAATCCGAATTGTTTTGCACCCGGTATGTTCAATTGAAGTTTGAAATCGAATTATCGAACTACCGCGCCATTTTCAATTCTATTTATAATTATAAATAATTATTTATATTCTAACGACGACGTATATAATATATACGTTCTAATTATATTCAAAATAAATTTCTCGTCAATTTTATTTAAAATAATCTATTTTAAATATTCAAAATTCGCTGAAATCGCTAAAATAAAAATTTTAAACTGGCCCAGATTTTCCGGGTTATTACAGTTGGCATGGAGATGTTTGATTTAAACATCAGTTTAAATCCAGTGAAGGAGTTTTGGATTTTTTCTTCAAATAAGAATCAGAAATGTTTTTTGATAATAGAAAATAAGAATTTAGAATATATGGAAACAGGAGATAAGTAAATTAATGAACTAAAGAGATAAATGTTAAATGATGATTGATCGATAAAATTTCCATTTGGAAATAATATCGTTGTTTGCACACGTGTTTTTCTTTGATAGTTAAATCACAGACTATCAAAGTTTTGACCATTTTTCCATCGTCAATGCGGAGAGACCGGTTGGATTCTTATCCAAAGAACCACTCTGTATGGGCGTTAGCGTTTCGAATCAAATAGATCGAAGACAAATTAAAGACGAAGTAAAGTGCAAGGGTAGTTGAATAAGTCCTAGGTAGAGATTGCCTAGGATGGATGTACGGAATAGTGCCTTCGATTTGTCTAGTGCCAGGACAACTTGAATGGACGAATGTTTGACAGAGTATATCTGGTAGATCATGTAAGTTGATCGTTTCAAACGTATTTACGTTGGTGGCGGAGGAATTTGTTTCTCTTAGCTTATACCCATGGTATTTTTGGGAAAATCAATTTGTGATTTGACGGGTATGATGATGTGGCATTCAAAGTAAATGAAGACGTGATCTATATAGAGATACGTTATAACCTCAAGCCTCATCAACTGGGAAATGACAGAAATCGGGCAGGCAGCATGGCTAAGTGGGCCGCACCTAAGTAGGGTATATTGTCACCATCTAGAGAATATTCATATTTGTTACTTCTTTCAATTCAGTATCTCCCGGGAATGGTTATGTAGGTGTACCAACTGTAAGGTGACAATATATTCGATACACTTAAGCGAAATGAGTGGTCGGTCATGTGTGGCCGAGTTACAAGAAGTTCTTGTTGAACTCCAATGTATCGATTCTAGAGTACACTGAGCGGAAGGTGGATCTAGACCTTGTCATAGTTGGAATCCATTCCCCAAATAAGAGCCCGCGGTTTTGATAGTATATTATATATGTAGAACGTTAGATGCAAGCGTTTCTACTAGATTAATATTACTTGCGTTAGACATTATTATAATATCAGAATAATATTGTTTTACTAATGATTTGGGTTATCGTAAGGTAAAAACCATCCGTGTTTATGTGTGGATCGGTCTTATGATTATCCTTTGTTTCAAAAGGATTTTGAAAGTTAAATCAAATAATTTGAGTTTACTCACACCAGTCACATGACTGACCCGGAGTTTATTTTGTTTTGTTTTCCCTAAAATCTTGGGTGCCCAATTTTGTATGGGCAGTCAAGTAGTCGGGATTTACAGATACTTGAAGAGTTGGAGCAGGAGGCTTCAGAATTATATAGCTATGCTTTTTCCGCTGTGTTGTAAGTGCTGTACTTTGGAAATGATATGTATATTCAAGTACAGATTTATATTTCAAAGTTATGTTATGAAATATATTTATTCGTTCCGCTGTGAGATTCGTGTTTACTCTGATGTTGTATGTTCTTCTTCTTCTTCTATTCTAAGTTTCTATCTTATCCATCCTCACCCTCTAGTTTCTTTCATTAACTACCGGTATTTTCGATCCTTGGATGTTCGATATGTGTTGTATATTGGAAAACCAAGATCGACTTTTTCTGGGATGTTAAAGTTGGTATCAGAGCTTAAGGTTAAGTAATTACCTTGGCTCTGTGGCGTGACTCAGTAGAGATGGGGTTAGTAATACCCTAGATTGAGTTGAGTGTATATATACGATTGAACGTATTTGTTATTTAATATAAAAACATTTTTATATTGTGAAGATTTGTTGGTTGAGTTGTTTATGAGTTCTGATCGATCAGTTTGATCCACTGAATCGGTAGGAGTTTCTAAACAATCGAATACGATGGGTCGACACGATATGTTTCAAAAAGAGGGTAAATGAAAATAATTTTGCCCAAAGGTATATTTTGATATAAAGGATTTATATTGGAATGATTACAGTATATTTGATATATTGGTTGTTATTATAATCAAATGAGATTATAATTGAAATGGTTATGTAAATAGCCAATTAGAATTCATATAAGTAAAATACGTGAAACCAGATGAATTAAATCTGAATTTAAATCACAATTGGAATTAAAACCGTGGAAGGTTATAAAAGTGTTGTTAATGAATCTGGGTTAAATATATGTGAATTTTAAAATCCTGGGAGATTTTAATTTTGTTGTAGGCATTGAAAATGGCATTTTGAAATAAATTTCAAAATGGAAGTGTTTAAATATGGTTTTGAAAGTGATATAGTATTGAACTCACTTCGATAGTTGGAAATAGATTCCGATGATGATCATGACATCATCGGTGTTCATTTTTGAGTTGTAAGTGATAGATTACTACAAAAGGTTTTGTTTTTGAATTGATTTGAGAAAAGCAAGTTGTTTTGAATACTGAAAAGGAAAGTTGATTTTCGATATGGTGAACTATTTAAAATTCACATGGCAAGACTGTTTGAATTTAAACCAAATTGAATTGAAATTTGGGGAAGCAAATAGGAATTGAAATTGAATTAAAGCCGATTATGTGGAAATTGAACCAAAATGTGCAAAAGCAAATTGAAGATGAATTGGATTAGAATGTTATCGAAAAATTTGTATTTATGTGATCAGAATTTGGAATGGAACCAGATTAGTGGAGTTAAGAGTTTGGAATCAAAATGAAACTCGATATTGAAATGAAATTCGACTTTGGTATAAGCGAATGATATGGTTTAAAAATGAATTGATTGGAGTTTGGTTGGGATAACATTGGTATATGCTGAATTAACAGCAGATGGAAGTGATAAATTTGATATGCCCAACAAAAAGGTACAAGTTATATTTCATATGGTATGAGATCTGTATGAGCCGAATTGGCAAGCCCCTTGGCTGTTTGATTTTCTTTTGGGTTGGAGATGGCCTAGAGAGGCGAGTTGGAGTTTGAGCTTTAGACCAGTACAAAAGGGGTGCTGGCGAATATTTCAAAAGTTAAGGTGTTAGAAAATTTTCAGGATTTTTGAAAACTTTCGTTAATAGGAATGAAATATTATTTTAAATTGAATTTTATGTGTTCAGTTGAAACTGAAGTTGATAAGTAAACAAATAATTTTAAACCCAGTTAATAGATTTGTTTCTAACTTACCAATTTCGAGGACGAAATTATTTTAAGGGGGGAAGAATGTAACGATCCGTATTTTCAGCGATATATAATTAATTAATTTAATTATTTAAATAGTGAAAATGGTTGTTTAATTAAATTATGGTGGATATTTAATTAATATAATAATTAAATAATATATTTAATTCTGAAATAATCAGAATTAGTGAATTGGCAATATAATGTGAACTGGGCAATTCAAATTATATAATTCAGTTTATAATTGAATTAGAATAACGAATATATTATATAAAATAAGTTGGAACGTATAATTATATTATAACTAAAATCGAGCTCGAAATGGCGTTGTAGTTCGCTATTTGGCGATTTAAACTTCAACTGGATATACAGGGTCCGTTTTAAATCGGATTTCTGTGAAACAAGAAACGTTAGGAGCTGGTGAAGTATATTTTTCTGATGGAAGAGAAAAATCAGGATTTCGTCGTGTAGATTGTGAGTTATGTCCAAATCAAATTTTAAAATAGTCGCTATATGTAACACCCCACCTCCGCAAGGGTCACTCACAAAGGGAATGCACTAGGTTTGGTGAAGCATTATCGAGGTAAACATGCACAGAAATATTACAAGACAGAACATGTATAAAACAGCGGAAGTAAAACAAATTTCATTACCTTATAAAATAAGGTCTAAAGCCTTTTACATCAGAATACATCAAAACCTGTCTTGCAATAGTAAAGAAGCATAAAACCTTTTCATTAATTATTCCCCAAAATAAAGTGGTGAGTCAGCCATAGCCAAGAGGAGACCAAGCTATACATGATGACCTTCAAGCATAAGAGGTCCGAACTAAACAACATCATTTCCTCCCTGAAAACCTGGGGGGGGAACGGAAGACAAAGAGGCGAAATAAAACGGGGTCAGTCATAAAGACTGGTAAGTCCTATCTACTTCCAGTATAAAAACAGGTAAAGGTAACATGACATGCATAAACTGAAAGTAAACATAAGGATGACGACAAGATAGATAAGATAACTGGATGAACTACTATAGCAAGATAAACTAAGGTATCATGATAAACTACGTGTCAAGATAAATCAAGGTATCACATCGTCAGGTTTCCATCAAGTATACTATCCCAAGGTATCTATCATGTATAACATCCCACGGTATCTATCATGTATAACATCCCAGGGTATTTATCATGTATATTTGCTCTGCACCTCTCGTACTAGTATCCCAACCCGCGTCATGTGTTAACATGAATGTCCCTTGCCCAATGTCATGTAATGGTCCATGTCAACCTAATATATAGCATATATAGGTTTTCCCAACTCGTACGTTTCTTTCCATGTATAAGTTCAGTCCTTTGCCGTAGGTCGTACGGGCTTTCCCATGTAAATCTATACCACCTCAACGTAGTACCATTTTATCCTTGAAGTTGTTTTGGACTACTACCCTTGATCTAGTTATGTTTTCTTACCATGAACTGTCGCGTGTTCACTTAGGATTTATGCCACCTAGGACCACTAGGGATTATGCTACCTAATGAACGTTTCCATGTCTCGGTTTGGGTTTTGGCCACCTAGGACCACTAGGGATTATGCCACCCGTCAACCACGCCCTTTGTCCCACGTATATATCGTGAATCGTTTTCCATGTCTAGACGCACATGCATCTCAATGTGCCATCCGAGTTCCGTGCCAGGGCAAATCAAGAAATACGGAACTCGGTCGGGAGCTTTAAGTCGTCTGCTGATGCAGATATCAAGGTCTGTTTTTTTCTCCGTGGCTATGGTCCCACGTGACCCTTCCCTCAACTACTGAAAGGCAATCCAAGAAAAATCATGTATGAGAACTACATCCCGGCCCCACTATAGCCCCACTTTCCTATCGGCCAACCTCACCCATGACTCGATAGCAAGAACATGGTCTGTTGGGAGTTCTCTGCCTTTCCGTTCGTATACGATTGACTAAAGATGGTAGGTAGTCGGCGACGTGCTATCCAGGGCAAAAACAAGTATCATCGACTCCACGCTAATCCATCCCAGTCTTTAGGTCGCTCGCATAGCAACCAAGGCATACTCTTGGCTCTTCTACCGCAGACTTTAACCTCTGTGAGGCCAGGTTTCATAGACCATCTGCCACCTCACAGAGGGATACCAAGAGTACCCTCACGTCCCCCGTAGCTACTGCTTCGTCACCCAGTTCGTTGGAGCCTTTATCCAAGTCAGATAATTCGCTCCTCCACGTGTGTTTAAGCGATGACCTACCGTATCGGGTTACTCATCTATCCGTGAACTGGTCCAAATCCCTTGACTAAGAATTACTAATTAGTTTCCCAAACTAAGGTTTACCACTTAGTCTCCTTTCCCGTTATCCTTGTTAATCCCGGTTTTCCACCTAGTCCCCTGAACTAGGGTTTTGTCTAATGGGTTAAGTGTTGTCATTTAAGTTCATGACTTAACCTGCCTACGAATCATGTCAAGATTTGGCTAAGTATTCAAGTCCAAGACCTAGCCCTACAAGTTGGTTAAGTATACCAAGAAGCTCATGACTTAACCCTATTCAATCATCAAGTCAATTTGGTTAAGTATTTGTTTATCTTAAACCTATTAGGTTATCGTGTTAGATTGGTTAAGCATAGATTATCTTAACCTCATCGGATTATCGAGTCGGATTGGTTAAGTATATGTTAACTTAACCCCATCCACTAATCGTATTATAATGGTCAAGTATATTTAAACGGTCTCGTGACTTAACCCTTTCAAGCTCTCATATTAGATTGGTTAAGTATGGTTGCTTAACCCCATCAAATCATCATGTATAATTGGTTAAGTATAAGTTACTTAACCTCATTGAATTACCAAGTTTAGATTGGTTAAGGGTTTAACTTAACCCCATCGAATTACCATGTTTAGATTAGTTAAGTGTAGGTTACTTAACCTCGTCTAATTACCGTGTTTAGATTAGTTAAGTGTAGGTTACTTAACCCCATCTAATTATCAAGTCTGATTAGTTAAGTGTAAATTACTTAACCCCATCCCCTAATTGTCTTGTTTGGTTAAGTGTCAATAAGAAATCAAGTCCGGTTCCACTTAACCTACCCATTCGTGTCATATCGGTTAAGTGTCATTAGTCAAAATTACTTAACCTTTTCATGTGGCATTAATTAGATTAATGCACCCCAACCTCTCACATTAGACTTTGTTGTGGTTACTAGTTAAGCCGGGCGGGTCTGGGTAGATTTACACCACAACCTAGTCTAACCTCGGGTTTTAAGTGCTATATGACCAACTACTCACATTGGGTCCTATTGTTTGTAGCCACTAGTTAAGCCGGGCGGGTCCGGGTGGATTTATGCTACAAACTCAACCCAACCTCGAGTTGGCCACTCTCATGTTTGGTCTAGTGCCATATTACACTTACAACCCATACGTGTCTAGCTTCAAGTCCCATGTTTACCCCACATGCCATGTCCCCATTTAGGTGTATCATGAGTGTCATATTTTCATGAAATCCCATGTCAAATTATCATGTCACAATCACGCTCGTCTATCCTACCCCAAATCGTGTTTCCAACCCAAGTAAAAGCGGGTCAACATAGTAAGGATACTATGCTACATATTGGCCTCCAAACATGCACGATGCCAAAAAGGGGTTGGCCACAAATATGCATGGTATCATAAGGGGGTTTGGCCTCAAAATATGCATAGCATCATAAGGGGGTTTTGGCCACAAACATGCATAGTATCATAAGGGAATTTGGCCACAAACATGCATAGTATCATAAGGGAATTTGGCCACAAACATGCATGATAACATAAGGGGTTTGGGTTCATTTACATGCATAAGCCCCAAAGTCAAATCTTTGCCAATGTTTCACAAGTCAAATGGTTCCCAAAGGTTCATGCTAGCATTCCATAGATAAAGATTCAAACTTGCAAGACAGACTAGGTTAAGCATAACATGAGTGGCATGATTAAGTCGCTAAAACTTAGCCCAAGGTCATAGATCATAGAAAAGGGGCAACATTAGGTTCACATCGGCTAGCATACGTATGTTTCATCGCATTTTATTCCATGTCACATTAGAACCACCGTTAGAATCTACAAGTAGCTAGAACTTACCTAGCGAGGCTTAGGGAAAGATCATGAATCGTCTTGACCAAGAAAGGTGACTCCTTTGTTGAAGAATCGTCATGAAACTTGCATAGCAACATTGATTCACTCCCTTGATTTGATGTAGCAAGCTAGCACCTTTGATTCGGATCCGATTTGAATGCATGAGCTCTTGGAGTTGGAGATGGAGGCCATGATCAAGATAGATTTTGGCGGCACTTCGTGGCATGAGTGATTTGTTAGGGTTTACGGTAGGCTTAGGGGTCTTTTTATAGAGATTAGGAGTAGTTTAGGCCCTAGGATAAACCCTAGGACATATCTGAGCCCTCAAAATCCATCCCAAACCTCCAAACATGTCTTGAGGAACAAGTCAGGTGCACCCAGGCCAAACTGGCCGACCACCCAAGTCGACAGGGGTGTCGACTGGGCAGTCGACACCACCTGGGGTGTGTCGACTCCCAAGTCGTCTCCCCAGTCGACTTGGGGGTGGCGGGAATTTTTCCTGCCTCTTCTGCTTGGCTGAATTTGAAATCTGAATTCAAATTTGAACTTGTTTTTGAACTTGAAATTTTCTGAAAACTTTGACGGGCCATAACTTGGTCATACGGACTCCGATTTTCGAAAACTCGGACTCTATTTCGCGTATTTTTCCGAGATGAACGCAATGGAATAGCCCATTTCCCTTGATTCAGATTTTATCATTAAATTCTGCCTTGATTCTCGTCTTAGCATGTTGTAGATATCCGGGTTGTTACACTCTCCCCAACTTAAAGGATTTCGTCCCCGAAATCTCCAAGTTAGGAAGAACGTATCCTACCATCCATCATCCATCTACTCAAACATCATCCACAGGCAACCATGGTCCTTAAAAGACTCCTAATGCTTTATGAACACATGCAGAAAGTGTGTGTATATGTACCTTAGCTAATGCTAATGATCAGGCCTGAATGATCTTTCTAATGCAAGATATGTTCAGTGCCATGAGTCCAACATGTATGCAAATAGTCCTAGTCATATAAACACTATATGTGTGCACAACCATTCATCCACATGCAACATCCACATGATAACAAATTCAATTCCATCCATAAACAAGTATAAATACTCGTGCATATGCAATGCAAAATGTGAGTGCGTCAATCTAGTATCTAACGTGTATTCGCGCCTCCACGAGCAACCACTTGCAATCATTTGCAACCATATCAATCATAACATGTTTCAAATACATGTTTACATCCATAGAGTTCTACCTAAGGTTCCCAAGATAAGATCGAGGAGATAAACCAGACAAACTCCTTACGGGGTTTGTAACAGAAACAGGACCGAGAGGATATCCACCAAGCGATAGTATGAAAGCAAGCCCTACAGGAGAACCAAGGATCAAAGATATACTCTTAAAAAGAGACATGATGCGCGCATCTAAGCCGCATTTCCTTGAGCTTAATTCCATCGTGCCTTGACCGCCTTTGACTTCGTGTTTTCGTAGCTCCTTGATTCCTATTTCCAAGGTATGAGTCAGAACTCATTTCACTGTCGCCTCTCATTTCACTTCCACTTATTCTTTCCCTAGTATGCTCGGCCCAAACATATCTGCGTACTCATGCAAGCTCTCCAAAATTCACTAGTGAATTCTGGATCTCGTTTACCGATGCCAATTCATGTTACCACGTGCACTTACTAGGGTGATTCCTATAACCCATGCTTAAGCGGAATGAACCATCCGCCTTATTGGCGAACGTTACTTGATCGGATCAGAGATTTCCGATAAATACATCAAGTGATTCTAGGTAACTAACCATGACAAAGCCCAAAAGGTTACACGAGACTTCGAGGGTATTACCAAAGCAAGCCAAGAGTCTGACTACCCTCTTTTCAAAACCGAGAATGGTATCCCTTACTGGATAACCACTTTACTCCTAGAATCCATCCATAGCCCAACAATAGAAGCACTGCTCCTAATCTCAACACTTGGCATAGACGTTCTCAAATCCAAACAAGTCATGAATAAATGGACCAACTCTCCAACCAGATTTTGGGACTGAAGTGGGATCTTCTACCATGCTAGTACTAAGGTGCAGAGACTTAACTATCGAAGCAGACTTAAATGATGCGATGATCAAAACAAAGTCTGGACGGGATGATAGAAAAGAAAGGCTAAACCTTTAACAGAAACGACACCATCCCTCTTAGGTACGCTAGGAGTGAGAGCATACAATTGCCCTCTCGCTGATCTTGTCCTTGCCTTCCTTCGTGGACTAATCCATACCAACAAGTTTCTTATCCTTACGTCCGTGTCCTTTATCCTTGCTCTTATTACCCTTCCTTGTAACACGGTAACAGGTCTCTCGAGAACTTCCTCCATCGCACGGGAAAACACTTACGTAGCTAGACAAGGATTAGTCGCAGTTAAAACTACTGTAACTACAGATGGAGGAAAGAAAGGAAAAGAGATTCGATAAAGGAAACAAAGGATAGTGCTAATGGCTTTTGGGGAATAGCCTTTAAAAACTTTTCTTGAAAAATGCTTCTTTGTAAACGGTTTCTCAAATAGTTTTCAGAAGGTTTTAAAAACTTTTGCCCAGTCTGGTAACCTTCTGCTCTGATACCAAATGTAAAACCCCACCTCTGCTAGGGTCACTCACAAAGGGAATGCACTAGGTTTGGTGAAGCATTATCGAGGTAAACATGCACAGAAATATTACAAGACAGAACATATATAAACAGCGGAAGTAAAACAAATTTCATTACCTTATAAAATAAGGTCTAAAGCCTTTTACATCAGAATACATCAAAACCTGTCTTGCAATAGTAAAGAAACATAAAACCTTTTCATAAATTATTCCCCAAAATAAAGTGGTGAATCAGCCATAGCCAAGAGGAGACCAAGCTATACATGATGACCTTCAAGCATAAGAGGTCCGAACTAAACAACATCATTTCCTCCCTGAAAACCTAGGGGGGGGGGGGAACGGAAGACAAAGAGGCGAAACAAAACGGGGTCAGTCATAGAGACTGGTAAGTCCTATCTACTTCCAGTATAAAAACAGGTAAAGGTAACATGACATGCATAAACTGAAAGTAAACATAAGGATGACGACAAGATAGATAAGATAACTGGATGAACTACTGTAGCAAGATAAACTAAGGTATCATGATAAACTACGTGTCAGGATAAATCAAGGTATCACATCGTCGGGTTTCTATTAAGTATACTATCCCAAGGTATCTATCATGTATAACATCCCACGGTATCTATCATGTATAACATCCCAGGGTATTTATCATGTATATTTGCTCTACACCTCTCGTACTAGTATCCCAACCCGCGTCATGTGTTAAATATGAATATCCCTTGCCCAATGTCATGTAATGGTCCATGTCAACCTAATATATAGCATATGTAGGTTTTCGCAACTCGTATGTTTCTTTCCATGTATAAGTTCAGTCCTTTGCCGTAGGCCGTACGGGCATTCCCATGTAAATCTATACCACCTCAACGTAGTACCATTTTATCCTTGAAGTTGTTTTGGACTGCTACCCTTGATCTAGTTATGTTTTCTTACCATGAACTATCGCGTGTTCACTTAGGATTTATGCCACCTAGGACCACTAGGGATTATGCTACCTAATGAACATTTCCGTGTCTCGGTTTGGGTTTTGGCCACCTAGGACCACTAGGGATTATGCCACCCGTCAACCACGCCCTTTGTCCCACGTATATATCGTGAATCGTTTTCCATGTCTAGACGCACATGTATCTCAATGTGCTATCCGAGTTCCGTGCCAGGGCAAATCAAGAAATACGGAACTCGGTCGGGAGCTTTAAGTCGTCTGCTGATGCAGATATCAAGGTCTGTTTTTGTATCCGTGGCTATGGTCCCACGTGACCCCTCCCTCAACTACTGAAAGGCAATCCAAGAAAAATCATGTATGAGAACTAGATCCCGGCCCCATTATAGCCCCACTTTCCTATGGGCCAACCTCACCCATGACTCGATAGCAAGAACATGGTCTGTTGGGAGTTCTCTGCCTTTCCGTTCGTATACGATTGACTAAAGATGGTAGGTAGTCGACAACGTGCTATCCAGGGCAAAAACAAGTATCGTCGACTCCACGCTAATCCATCCCAGTCTTTAGGTCGCTCGCATAGCAGCCAAGGCATACTCTTGGCTCTTCTACCGCAGACCTTAACCTCTGTGAGGCCAGGTTTCATGGACCATCTGCCACCTCACAGAGGGATACCAAGAGTACCCTCACGTCCCCCGAAGCTACCGCTTCGTCACCCAGTTCGTTGGAGCCTTTATCCAAGTCAGATAATTCGCTCCTCCGCGTGTGTTTAAGCGATGACCTACCGTATCGGGTTACTCATCTATCCGTGAACTGGTCCAAATCCCTCGACTAAGAATTACTACTTAGTTTCCCAAACTAAGGTTTACCACTTAGTCTCCTTTCCTGTTATCCTTGTTAATCCCGGTTTTCCACCTAGTCCCCTGAACTAGGGTTTTGTCTAATGGGTTAAGTGTTGTCATTTAAGTTCATGACTTAACCTGCCTACGAATCATGTCAAGATTTGGCTAAGTATTCAAGTCCAAGACCTAGCCCTACAAGTTGGTTAAGTATACCAAGAAGCTCATGACTTAACCCTATTCAATCATCAAGTCAATTTGGTTAAGTATTTGTTTATCTTAACCCTATCAGGTTATCGTGTTAGATTGGTTAAGCATAGATTATCTTAACCTCATCGGATTATCGAGTCGGATTGGTTAAGTATATGTTAACTTAACCCCATCCACTAATCGTATTATAATGGTCAAGTATATTTAAACGGTCTCGTGACTTAACCCAATCAAGCTCTCATATTAGATTGGTTAAGTAAGGTTGCTTAACCCCATCAAATCATCATGTATAATTGGTTAAGTATAAGTTACTTAACCACATTGAATTACCAAGTTTAGATTGGTTAAGGGTTTAACTTAACCCCATCGAATTACCGTGTTTAGATTAGTTAAGTGTAGGTTACTTAACCTCATCTAATTACCATGTTTAGATTAGTTAAGTGTAGGTTACTTAACCCCATCTAATTACCAAGTCTGATTAGTTAAGTGTAAATTACTTAACCCCATCCCCTAATTGTCTTGTTTGGTTAAGTGCCAATAAGAAATCAAGTCCGGTTCCACTTAACCTACCCATTCGTGTCATATTGGTTAAGTGTCATTAGTCAAAATTACTTAACCTTTTCATGTGGCATTAATTAGATTAATGCACCCCAACCTCTCACATTAGACTTTGTTGTGGTTACTAGTTAAGCCGGGCGGGTCCGGGAAGATTTACACCACAACCTAGTCTAACCTCGGGTTTTAAGTGCTATATGACCAACTACTCACATTGGGTACTATTGTTTGTAGCCACTAGTTAAGCCGGGCGGGTCCGGGTGGATTTATGCTACAAACTCAACCCAACCTCGAGTTGGCCACTCTCATGTTTGGTCTAGTGTCATATTACACTTACAACCCATACGTGTCTAGCTTCAAGTCCCATGTTTACCCCCACATGCCATGTCCCCATTTAGGTGTATCATGAGTGTCATATTTTCATGAAATCCCATGTCAAATTATCATGTCACAATCACGCTCGTCTATCCTACCCCAAATCGTGTTTCCAACCCAAGTAAAAGCGGGTCAACATAGTAAGGATACTATGCTACATATTGGCCTCAAAACATGCACGATGCCAAAAAGGGGTTGGCCACAAATATGCATGGTATCATAAGGGGGTTTGGCCTCAAAATATGCATAACATCATAAGGGGTTTTTGGCCACAAACATACATAGTATCATAAGGGAATTTGGCCACAAACATGCATAGTATCATAAGGGAATTTGGCCACAAACATGCATAGTATCATAAGGGAATTTGGCCACAAACATGCATGATAACATAAGGGGTTTGGGTTCGTTTACATGCATAAGCCCCAAAGTCAAATCTTTGCCAATGTTTCACAAGTCAAATGGTTCCCAAAGGTTCATGCTAGCATTCCATAGATAAAGATTCAAACTTGCAAGACAGACTAGGTTAAGCATAACATGAGTGGCATGATTAAGTCGCTAAAACTTAGCCGAAGGTCATAGATCATAGAAAAGTGGCAACATTAGGTTCACATAGGCTAGCATACGTATGTTTCATCGCATTTTATTCCATGTCACATTAGAACCACCGTTAGAATCTACAAGTAGCTAGAACTTACCTAGCGAGGCTTAGGGAAAGATCATGAATCGTCTTGACCAAGAAAGGTGACTCCTTTGTTGAAGAATCGTCATGAAACTTGCATAGCAACGTTGATTCACTCCCTTGATTTGATGTAGCAAGCTAGCACCTTTGATTCGGATCCGATTTGAATGCATGAGCTCTTGGAGTTGGAGATGGAGGCCATGATCAAGATAGATTTTGGCGGCACTTCGTGGCATGAGTGATTTGTGAGGGTTTAGGGTAGGCTTAGGGGTCTTTTTATAGAGATTAGGAGTAGTTTAGGCCCTAGGATAAACCCTAGGATAGATCTAAGCCCTCAAAATCCGTCACAAACCTCCAAACATGTCTTGAGGAACAAGTCAGGTGCACCCAGGCCAAACTGGCCGACCACCCAAGTCGACAGGGGTGTCGACTGGGCAGTCGACACCACCTGGGGTGTGTCGACTCCCAAGTCGACTCCCCAGTCGACTTGGGGGTGGCGGGAATTTTTCCCGCCTCTTCTGCTTGGCTGAATTTGAAATCTGAATTCAAATTTGAACTTGTTTTTGAACTTGAAATTTTCTGAAAACTTTGACGGGCCATAACTTGGTCATACGGACTCCGATTTTCGAAAACTCGGACTCTATTTCGCGTATTTTTCCGAGACGAACGCAATGGCATAGCCCGTTTACCTTGATTCAGATTTTATCATTAGATTCTTCCTTGATTCTTGTCTTAGCATGTTGTAAAAATCCGGGTTGTTACACTATAGAATCATTTATCGACCGTAACGGCTTATTCGATATAACTAGATACCGGTTTCGAATTTAGAAAAGATTCTTTTGAGACGTAGTGATAATTTAATTTTTAGAATTTTATTGTAATTTTTAATTAATTAAATAAGCAACTTTTTATTGGAGTATTTTGCACCCTGTATCAATATTTTTGGGTATCATAATATGAGTTTACCTACCGATATTTTTATATTTTTGGGATCACGGCACATTACTCGATTTAATGGTAATTTCATATCAGTCCGTGAACAAACAGAGTTCCGCATAATGGGGTACACTTAAAAATATATAGATATATACCAATATACACACTTTTAAAATTGAAATATTATCCCTAAAATACAACCTAAGACACATATAGCAGCACAATCTATGAAACGTGGAGGGCTAAAGTTTCACGAATAAATATATGCTCCACCTCTTAACACGACCTCACGTTTCGCTGTACACTTTCCTTAGCAAGTAAGGAACCATTCTATATTTATAATAACACACCCTCCATCGTTTATTCTTCTTCCAGCAAGTTTCATTCTGCCACAAAATGAAAACGTGATACTTAGAAGTTGAAACCCTTCAGATAAATCACGTATAACATCAAATGCAAGTATAAACCCTCCACAAAAATATTAAACAATATACTCGTGCTCGTTTTTGTTTCATCTAGACAACTCGACGTGGTGGGGTTCTGTTGATGAAGCGCGGCGAGATGTTGGTGGGTGTTTGGACTCTGGTGGCCGGAGGAGAGAGTACGACGGAGCAAAACATTTTGGGTGCAGGCCGTGTTTTTATGGAACGAGATGCAGAAGGGTGGGGACTGGCATGGAAGAAGCTTTCGAAAGCAGGAGTTCGAGTGTCTGGAGAGTAGGGGTTGGTCATATTGGTGGAAGAAGTATGGTGTTTTCCATGAATTTAGATGAAGTAAAGAAGGTGTAGAGCAGTTCAGGAATGAAAGGGAGAGGAAGGCTGGTGTGTGGTTGGAGAAACGAGCGTGGAAGGTATTGAAAGAATTCGGCCATGAAGAAGTTCTGGAGTAGAAGAGTGGTTCGCGAGTGAATATGGGGAGAGAGGGGAGATGGATACGTGTATAAGAGGATCTAGGCTTTTGTTTTTAGATGGGCCATGGGAAATTTAGGGGTAAAACCCATTTAAAACCTTTTCATATTGTTTAAATTTTAATTTTAATCAGCATAATAACTTATAAACAAAATATCTCGTTCATATAGTGTCGGTTTTACGAACAGTCTGATCCGTTGGGATCATATGGACGCAGACTACAACATGACATTGGTTTGGAGCGATTCAGGAAACGCCGGAAATTTTGGCAAAGGAAAACGCCTGAATTGAACTATCAACCATAAATCGTTATTTAACAATAACGAACAATGAGAGTAAAACTCACTATCTCTGATCAGTTAATTTTTTTATAAACTATACTTTATTTTTGATAAATAATGATTGATTGTTCTGTATTGATTGTTTGGACTGTTAAATAGGTTTGATTGAAAACGTAGATATAATTATATATAAAAATCAACAATCAAATATTGATCATGTTTAACAGTATATTTCATGTTGAAATGAAATCGATGTTATATATATTGTTTAACTTATGTGGATGTAGGGAAACAGGTTGGAGGGATCCAAATGGATTCCTCAACATTTATTTTATTGTTATTCATATACTGTGATATATGATGTGATATATAATCTGTTGTAGATTATGTGTGTTTGGATAATATTCATCATTTTTATATGGTATGGTAAATACCATAAGAAATACCAGAATGATAAAAGGGGATTTTCAAAAACATATATTGAAAGTGAAATGTTTATAAAATCAGAGGATTTTGTAAAGAGAATATTTATAACATCAAAGGATATTATAAAAGGATTTATTTAAAAAAATAGAATAGGAAGAGAAATATTTGTAAAACAAATAGAAAAAGAAATAGTTGGATAATAAAAGGGGGTTTCTTACGAAATCAATGGATTTTATATATAAAAGGAAAAGGATTTTTTTAATAGAAAATAATTATAAAATCGAAGGATACGTTATAAAAGGAAAATATTTGTGAAACAAATATAAAAGGAAAATATTGTGAAACAAATAGGAAAAGAAATATTTATTTAGAAAATAAATATTTGGAATTGAAAAGGGAGTATTTGTAAACCATTTACAAATAGATTTAAAAGTAGATATTTGTAAAACATTTACAAATAGAATTAAAAAGGAAATATGTATTTAGAAAAATAAATAGAGTTATAAAAAGGAAATATTTATTTAGGAAATAGAGTTATAAAAGGGATTTATTGGGAAATGAAAAGAATGTCATATAAGGAAATACTTGGCAAACGAATAGAATTTTACATCAGGAATGTTTAGACCCGTGTTTCGCACACGGATATAACATGATATGGATTTAAAGCAAAGATTTTAAATAGAATCTGTTGTAATTAATAGATTGAGTAGATTAATTTATAAATAATATTTTATAAATTAAATAAAATATTTATCATTGGATAAATAGAATATATAAGTCAGGGCTTATATAGAGAAGTAAGAATCGATTTTAACATCGATATTTGAAACTGAATATGGACGTAGAGTTAATCAAAGGAGTTAATCAAAATGTGTTAATCAAAATGAGTTAGAGGAGTTAATCGATTAGAGTCAGAGTTAATCGATTGGAGTTAGAGTTAACTAGTTAGAGTTAATCAGTTAGAGTTAAACGATTAGAGTTAAATCGAACTAGAGTTAAATCGAACTAGAGTTATTCGAATAGAGTTAATCGAACAAGAGTTAGTTGAATATTTGTTATTCGAATAGAGTTAATTGAATTAGAGTTAGCCGGATTGGAGTTATTCGAATATAGTTTATTCGAAGAAAGAGTTATCGAATAAGGTTATTCAAATAAGAGAATTAATCGAATATAGTTTATTCGAATAGAGAAAGAAATTATCAAAAATTAGTTATTCGAAAGAAATTATCGAATATTAGTTATTCGAAAGAAATTATCGAATATTAGTTATTAAAAAGGAGTTACCGAATATTAGTTATTCGAAAGGAGTTAATTGAATATTAGTTATTCGAAAGGAGTTAATCGAATATAGTTTATTCGAAAGGAGTTAATTGATAAGAGTAAATTAGTTAAAGTTAATTGAATAGAGTTAATCCAATAGGGTAAATCAAATAGAGTTAATCCAATAGAGTTAATCAAATAGAGTTAATAGAATGGAGTAAATCAAATAGAGCTAAATGATAGGAGTAAATCGATTAGAGTTAATCGAATAGTGTTAATTGAATAGAGTTATTCGAATATAGGTTATTAGAAGAAGAGAGATTATCGAATATAGTTTATTCGAAGGAACGAGTTATCGAATAGAGATTTATTCGAAAGAGAGTTACGTAAGGAAGTTTGTTAAAGATTTAAAAGATAAACTTTGATTATTTCAAAGTTAAAACGTTGTTCAGTTTTGGTCTGAGAGGTAATTATACCCCAACTTGATTGACTTTCTTCTTAACTAAGGAATGGTAAGGTTTGATAGTGAATGATGGTTAAGTGAATTTAGTTAACGAGTGAAATATTTTGAGTTGGCTTGGCGATGTTTGATTTAAACATCAGTTTAAATCTAGTGTAGGAGTTTTGGAAATGTTTTCCGAATAAGAATCTGAAATGTTTTCTGATAATAGAAAATAAGAATTTAGAATATATGGAAACAGGAGATAAGTAAATTAATGAACTAAAGAGATAAATGTTAAATGATGATTGATCAATAAAATTTCCATCTGGAAATAACATCGTTGTTTGCACACGTGTTTTTCTTTGATAGTTAAATTACAAACTATCAAAGTTTTGACCATTTTTCTGTCGTCAATACGGAGAGACCGGTTGGATTCTTATCCAAAGAACCACTCCGTATGGGCATTAGCGTTTCGAATCAAATAGATCGAAGACAACTTGAAGACGGAGTAAAGTGCAAGGGCTGTTGTATAAGTCCTAGGTAGAGATTGCCTAGGATGGATGTATGGAATAGTGCCTTCGGTTTGTCCAGTCCCAGGAAAACTTGAATGGACGAACGTTTGACAGAGTATATTTGGTAGATCACGTAAGTTGATTGTTTCAAACGTATTTACGTTGGTGGCGGAGGAATTCGTTTCTATTAGCTTATACCCGTGGTATTTTTGGGGAAATGAATTTGGGATTTAACGGGTATGATGATGTGGCATTCAAAGTAAATGAAGACGTGATCTATATAGAGATACGTTATAACCTCAAGCCTCATCAACTGGGAAATGAAGGAAATCGGGCAAGTAGTATGGCTAAGTGGGCCGCACACAAGTAGGGTATATTGTCACCATCTAGAGAATATTCATATTTGTTACTTCTTTCAATTCTGTATCTCCCGGGAATAGTTATGTTGGTTTACCAACTGTAAGGTGACAATATATTCGATACACTCAAGTGAAATTAGTGGTTGTGTGACGATCCCAATACCCCGTTACCCGGTGTTAAGGATAATCATTGGAATATAACACATTAATCATCATTAGCAGATCACAGATAATAGCATAAACATAAAATATAATAATTTACACACATATGACAGCGGAATCATATAGATATCACCACATCAGAGAGCACAATGCAGGATACAACTTAGTGCATAATAATACATAATCAGTCACCATCGCCAGAGGCGGAATCATACATAAAGAGTACACAAAATAAATATCAGTCTACATCGCCAATGGCGGAATCATAATACATATACTATAATGGCGGAAAGAGTCAAAGTCAGCGCGGTGTAGTTAAGCCTCGCCATGAGCCAAAAGTGCACCAGATACCTGTAACTAGGCTGCCCGTGTGAAAATGAGGGCACCCGAGTTTGCAAGGTGAAACAAACTACGAGTCAATCATGGGACTGGTATGAGAAATCTACTTAACTTATTAACAACAATAATAAGGCAAATCAAAGGACCACGCCACTTTCGCGGAACGGGTTTACTCCAATGAGTGCTAGTGCATGAAATAAAGTAAATGATTAAATCATCGCAATGCTTTTTATAAAATGAAGCCATTATAAGACTCAGGTCCCATCACACAATGCAACGCAAGCCGAAGGATAGAGTTTTTACCTTATAATGGCCAAAAATGCTTCATACGAATAAAACAAAAGTGTTTGATATTATTACTAGTGCATATATGTTTCAAAAGTGATTTCAATCATAAATATCAATCATAGGCGGCATAAATGACCCATACCACTATGTCGCCGTACTAGTAATACAATCACATCCGAAATTTCGTATTGGAAATTGGATTCCTTCATGAGTCGAGGCAAGGGGCAAGCTCCTCTCTGATTCGAGACACTCTAGCAAAAGTCCCAGGACCCCACTATGATCCTTGGATCTTCAAGGCCGATCCTCTCTTACTTTTGAGGATTAATTATTCCTGAACACACGTTTCCCGGTCCTTACAGACCTATAATCGAGGCGCCTTGTATTCCAACAACCACACAGGTGAAAAGTATATATAATGTCAGGGCTGGTAGGTCACTGACACCACCTTAGCTAGAAAGAAACGTCGTGCTCTCCCAGTAGTCACTATCCCATTTTTGACTCATACCGAGGTGTGAGGCTCGCGAATCCACATTATACACAAAGCTACGTCACACAGACCATGCTTTGATCATCAACCATAAGACTTTGCTTTGCAACAGAAGCCTTGATCATACGCCACTTAGGCGTGCCACACAGGCAATCCACTCCATGCGACTGATTTCTATCAATACATAACCTCTGAGTTCGTACGTCTCAGAGAAGGGCGTTAAGCAAGAGAATAAATTCTCCGCCGCCAAACAGGTATATATTTAATAGAGATCAATCAGCATAGAACAAAATCCAATGTCAGACACACAGTCCATTTACAAGTCCGTTCTGGGTTTGAACGAAACCGGAGGCACCAAATTCCTCGCTTATCCGTACAATCAACAGTATGTCTGGACGGCTACTACTTCAGCTCCTTCAAGGTAGCTACTCCGATCACGAGCATCAGTAGCGCCCATCCATCCGATGTGAAGATCGTCAGTCTTCAACCGTCTTCGACTTCTTGACGTCGATCGATTATTTGAAATGAGATGAACTCGGCCTTTTCAAATAACCCACGTATATTTAGATTTTCAAATCAATTTATCACATAGTTAGACTATTCAACATTCACATTTCAGTTCTTTAGTTATAATTTTCATGTTAAATACATTCAACCATCACATATCAAGCAAACACAACAAAATTGGTTTATTTCCACTCTATATCATCTATAGTGTTTTATAACGATATATCGCCATTTTTATTCATTAAAACGGCCATATTTAATTAAACGACGATTCAGGTCGTGCCGATGCACTGGCGCTGTTTTTCACTAAATTTGTTTAACACATATCTGAAAATCTAACCGTTGGATCTTCACAAATTTTATATCATTAGAAAGATCATTTCAAAACGAATCCAACGGTTTCAGTTTCGGGAAAATCCGACGGTCGGATCTTCCACACTAGCCATTTGACGTTACGATTTCAAATTACGAACTGCAGCGTCGTTATTCGATTTAATTTAATTATATTTATATATATATATATAATCGTTTCTAGCGCTGTTTTTCTTCAGATTTGAATTAAACATTCCAGACAATCCAAACGTCGGATCTTCAAAAAGTTGGTGCCGTTGGAAAGATATTTCCAAGGCGAACCCAACGGTTGCGGTTTCGGGAAAATCCAATGGTCGGATTTCCCGCACTAGTCGTTTGAAATCACGGTTTCAAAACACGAAATGCACAGCCACGTTTCGTTTTAATTTTATTTATATTTATATATTTATATAAATATAGTTCATTCAAAAATTCCTATATCGTTTTCACTTCAAATATTTCACTAACGCCTTTAAATTTTGGAAAATTTCACCATAACCTCCTTTGTACGGGAGGGGCTGGGAAAATTTCCAAATAGCCACACGGGCGTCTCATGTCAAAAAGAAAAAGAAAAAGCCAAGCAGCTAGCCAACAGGCTCATAAAATCATCACCCAAACAAAACAGTAAACGTGTACCTATTTGTCGGGCACAAAATTTTATTCCTCTTCTCCAGCCTCTTTGCTATAACATGTTCAATAAATATACATGTACATATATGCAATTCTTATCACTTATCATTTTCCAGTCAACTTCATATTTGATTCACTTTGGTTCAAAAACACCATTCATTCTAATGTTGCATGCATAGTCAAAAATCATATCATTAGCTAATTAATGAATATTTCAACTCATGCATATTTATTTGAACAAGTGGCTATTTTTAACACTTCACATTTCAAAATTGATAATTTTGGCGAACTAAAATATATTTCAACACATGACTATTTTATTTAGTTCCTATGCATGTTAAAAATAATATTTCTTTCACAAATATTTATTTCAACGCTCGCATATCTTTAGCATATCACATATATGATAAAAATGATATTTTTATCATTTAAAATATTTGTTCAACAAATGAATGTTTTTAACACTTCATAATTTCAATAAAAATATTAGTTTTATTGTTCAATCTTTTTAATCAACACATGAACTTTTCCAATACACACACTTCTCAACACATGAGCACCTCCACACATGGATATTTTATATATGTTGTCCATATAAGAAAGATGAAATTTTTATTGTTGAAACTATTTATATATAAGTCGAATATTTTACATACTTCATATATATTATAAAAATGTGATTTTTATTTTTTAAACACTTCATTCACACATGAATTTAATTTTCACACATCACTTCTCAACACATGAGCATTTCCACACATGGATATAGTTTCAACACATGACTTTAATTTCAACGCATGAAGATAATTTCAACCTATGAAAATAATTCTAACACATGAATGTTATTCAAAATTTTGGCAGCATAACGACAGGGTAGTTAAAACCGGCACCGTCCCTAGTACGGCTCCTCGCTCTACCTTAAAACCTCGCGGTTTTTGACAATGGGGATTCATGCATCTAATTCGCACGCAGGCGGCATGTTTTATTTTTATTTCCACAATTATTTCCAATTCATTTCAATCACCAATAGGTATTTTTTAACCACACCCAATCAATATCAACCACAAACAATTATTCAACCATTCGTATTTCTCATCCAATATTTCACACCAATACACAACAACAAATATCGTCCATGGTTTGTGGACGAGGGGAGTATATATATATATAATTTCTATATTTCACTTGCATTTCAACACATATATCAATTATTCTATGCATGTATAATTCATACTTCGCTTATATAGCTTACACCACGCATGCACATGAGGTATACAACACGTGTGCAATTTATATTTCGCTTATATAATTTATACATGACATTTTCCATTCAAATTCATTTAATTTAGATTTCTCACATTGGTTTTCGGAGTGCTAAAAATCGTAGATGACTCAGAAAAATCCGCGGTCCCTTCTATGTGGTAGAGAGCTTCCTTGCGGTCTCGATGTTTCCTGTTTCATCGATTTTCGTCAACACAACATGAAGATATGATTTTTGAAAGTTCAAACATAAAAAAGAACTCACCTTTATCGATGGTTCAAAACTAGGGTTGCAGTTTTCGCGAGAACCGAGGCACGATAGGATGATCAGAGGTGATGACGTGGAAGAGGGAGGAGAGGGGAGTCGGCGCAGGGTGGTTTGAGGTGGTTCGGTGGTGGGATTTGCTCGTGGCGGTGACGGGAAGTGCTCGACTTTGGGTCGACGATACTGGCGATGGAGGTGGCGATAGGGGTCGAGCTTGGGTCGGATTGGAAGAGGGGAGGGAGGCGCATTGACTGGTGGTGGTGGCAATGGCTGGAATCGCCTGTGGCAACGGCGATTTAGAGGGGAAGTGGCGAATGACGTAGATCGTCGGTCGAGAGAGAAAAACGAGGGTTTCTGGGTTTGTTTATTTTTTAAAAATAATGAAAGGAAAATTCTGATTGGCCCATGGTTTTAATAAATTTTTGAATAGTGTTTCTCCACACGGACACCAATTCAAACCCAATGACTGTCGTCTCTAGCTAATTACCTCCATCCGGGACCCAACGGGATATGTTTCGTTGGCCAATTCGACTGTTACAGTCAGTTATTCTTCAAATGAAAATATAAAACATTTAATTTTAACTTTGAACGTACATTTCAATTTGCCAGGGCCACAAAATGATTCAAAATATTCAAGAAAAATAAATCTAGCTATGTTTTGATGCTACGGTCCCAACAAAACTAGTTTCGTTGAATTCTGAGATCGTTTGAAAAATGGCCATTTTCTGGTCGATCCAATCTAACAAAAATTGACCAAACACATTTTCTTTTGCCACGCTCACATAATAGCTTCAAAAATTATGAAATTTGAAACCTAGCAATAGTTTGACATCCGGACCCAACAAAAGTGGTTTCGTCGAATTCCGAGGTCGTTTGCAAAATATCTATTTTCCAGGGCTATATATTCTATATAGCGACCTTTCTGAAAATTCATTCGGACATAACTTTTGATTCTCGTTATGAAACTTTGATTTTTCAGATTCATTAGAAAGGTATTGATAAACAGATTTAAATATTTTTTGTTTCGCTAAAATCCGTTATATTTTCCACCCTGCACAGTCAGTCAAAGTTTGAATTCAAATTTTCAAACTGACTCACTATTACTAATTCACTATTTTATTGAAATATTCTATTTCAATTGTTCAAATTCCTTTGAAATAACCAATTTAAAAATTTTAAATTGGCTCGTATTTTCCGGGTTGTTACAATCTCCCCCACTTAAAACTTTTCGTCCTCGAAAAGGAAACAACAGTAAAGCAGGAAACAAAATGTAAATGCAAAGTATTGTAATGGTACCTTGCACCGGAGTTAGTCAGAGATGTCCACTCTGCATTTGGGGTAAGCTTGCTTAATGCTTTCCTCAGTCTCCCAAGTACAGTCTCTAGGATCACTACTTCACTGCACTTTAACTAAATGAACCTTTTTGCTTCTTAGTTCTCTAGTTTCTTTGCCAACAATTTTTAATGGCTCTCTTCTGACTGCTAATTCTGGAGTTATGTCTATATTCTCTTGCGCTTCTTCTTCTACAACAAGATCCGGATCATGCACATGTCTTCTAAGTTGAGATACGTGAAATACATCATGCACTCCAGGCAACCAATCTGGTAATTGAACCCTATAAGCAAGAGTTCCAATTCGTTCAAGTATAGGAAAGGGACCAATAAATCTCGGTGCCAACTTCCCAGTTTTGCCAAATCTGATTACTCCTCTCATCGGAGAAACTTTCAAATAAACATGGTCACCAACAGCAAATGTCAAATCTCTTCTTTTAGAATCTTCATAACTTTTCTGTCGGCTTTGTGCGGTTCTCAATCGCTTTTTGATGAAGTCGACTTTATCAGATGCATCTCTAATCATATCGGGTCCTAATACAAGTCTATTGCCAGGTTCAACCCAACATGCTGGAGATCTGCACGGTCTGCCATATAATGCTTCAAATGGCGACATTCCCAAACTTGCTTGATAGCTATTGTTATATGAGAATTCTGCCAAATGCAAGTGATCTTCCCATGACCCACCAAAATCAATTATACAAGCCCATAATAAATCTTCTAGAATTCTATTCACCCGCTCGGTTTGGCCATCTGTTTGAGGGTGATAAGCGGTGCTCATATTCAGTTTTGTTCCCAATTCTGTCTGGAATGCCTCCCAGAATTTGCTAGCAAATATTGGGTCTCTATCACTGACTATGCTGGTGGGAATTCCATGCAGCTTAACGATTTCTTTGAAATATATCTGTGCTAGATTTTGAGCAGTTCTATTGGATCTGACAGGTATGAAATGGGCAGTCTTCGTGAAGCGATCTACGATTACCCAAATGTTGTCATTACCTTTCCTGGTTCGCGGCAAACCATCTATGAAATCCATGAAAATCTATTCCCATTTCCAATCTGGGACTTCCAACGGTTGCAACAATACAGCTAGCTTCTGTTGGTCGCTCATGACCAATTGACAAGTAGGGCATCTGCTAACATACAAAGAAATATCCCTCTTCATTGCCTTCCACCAGAAAGTGCATTTGATATCGTTGTACATTTTACTCACACCAGGATGAATGCAAAGTTTGGATTTATGGCATTCATCTAGCACTTCTCTTTTGAGCTCAGGAATGTCGGGAACACATATTCTTCTATTCAATCTCAGAACTCCCTCACTATCCACTTGGAAACTGGAGCCTTCGCCCCTTTGAATCCTTCTTATCATCTCTTTCACAAAATTGTCACTTTTCTGAAGAACAAATATTTTATCAATCAATCCTGGCGTAATTATAAGATTGGCAACGATTGCGGTATTTCTACTAAGCACATCCGCTACAACGTTAGACTTTCCCGGCGTATACAGGATATCAAGATCATACGCTGCAAGAAATTCTAGCCAATGCTGCTATCTCAAATTCAGATCTTTCTCGGTGTATAATACTTCAATGATTAATGATCTGTGTACAACACAAATTTCTAGCCCAATAAATAATGCCTCCAGATTTTCAACGCAAAAACGATAGCTAGCAACTCAAGATCATGAGTTACATAATTCTTCTCATGTGGTTTCAGTTGGCGGCTTGCATAAGCAACTACTTGGCCTCTTTGCATTAACGCTGCACCAAGACCTCTAATAGAAGCATATGTCCAAACTGTCAAATCCTGATTGCCATCAATAATGGTTAACACTGGAGCAGTTGTCAGTTTCGATTTCAATTCCTGGAAAGCTTCTTCACAGTCGGAAGTCCACTTAAATTTCTCATGCTTCTTCGTGAGCTTCGTTAACGGACCGGATATCTTCGAAAAATCCTTAACGAACTTTCGATAATAACTAGCCAACCCCATAAAACTTCTAACCTCCATGGGTGTAGTGGGCTGTTTCCAGTCTTGAATCGCTGTTATTTTGCTCGGATCTACAGAAATCCCTTTCTTTGACACAACATGGCCAAGAAACTTCACTTCTTCTTGCCAGAAGACACATTTAGAGAATTTGGCTTTGAAGACGTTCTTTCTCAGAATCTCCAATACTTGTTCTAAGTGTTTTTCATGCTCGGGTTTTGATTTGGAGTAAATTAAAATATCATCGATGAATACGAGGACAAATTTATTCAGAACTCCCCTGAACACTCTATTCATTAGATCGACAAAGTACGTTGGAGCATTGCACAGGCCTAACGGCATTACTAACCATTCATAAAATATGTCTGGACCTCTGAAAGCTGTCAAAGGAACACACTCTTCTGCTATTCTCAATTGATGAAAACCTGTAGCTAGGTCCATTCGGGAAAATACTCTCGCCCCATTTAATTGGTCTAGCAGATCATCGATGCGGGGTAATGGGTATTTATTTTTGAGCGTCTGTTTGTTGAGGTCTCGGTAATCAATGCATAATCGAAGAGTACCGTCTGACTTTGGGACAAACACTACAGCTGCACCCCAATTAGAAAAGCTAGGTCTGATTAGACCCTTCCACAACAGTTGACGAGTTTAATCGCCTAATTCTTCTTTTTCCTTTGGAGTCATTCTGCGAATTGGTTGTACCACTGGTCTGGCATTGGGAATTAGATCGATTCTGAATTCTATTTCTCTTTGCGGAGGTAAGTTTTCGACTTCTTCAAACACATCCGCATAGTTTCTGACAATAGGAATCTTTTCTATGGAAGTGGGGATAACTTCTAACGCACACCAAAATTCCTCTCTATTTGGATTCGAACCATGACATGGTACAGTAATATATCCAAGCTCCGTTCGAATTTTAACGATTCTTTCCGCACAATTTACTTCGGCTTTGTATTTCGTTAACCATTCTAACCCAAGGATAACGTCGAATTCGGGAAAATCCATAACGACTAAATTAATGGGAAATTTGTAGGAAGAATAAGAGATTGGCACTCTCCAACATGAACTGAGAATAATAGAACCCCCTATCGGATTATGAATTTCAACCGAATCCTTGAGCTTTCTCTGTTTTAACTTTAATTTGTGTACTGTGTTACTAGCAATAAACTACGTGATGCACCCGTGTCAAATAATACAGAAACAGGAATATTTTTAATTGCAATGGTACTCCCAAAACATCAGGTTTACCTGCTCCTTCGGAAGCAGCTGGCGGGCTCGACCCGTCAAAGACATGTGCTACTGCGGCCTTTTTAAGCAAAGGGCAGTCTTTGACAAGATGATCCGTCTTGCGGCAATTAAAGCAGGAGCGAGGGTTCTGAGAGCCCTGGCTTGAACCTTGTGAATTTGTCTTCTGCCTCTTTGGGGCTGTGCAGACATTAGAGAAGTTCCCCATCTTGCCACAGTTATAGCAGCTTCCTTTTGGCGGCCTGCCAGTCTGTGGTTTCAAGGATGCTGCTTGGCTTGACTCGGCTTGATTCACAGCAGGCTTGCGTTTGTTTCCGGCTTGGCTTTTAGCGTGATCCTGCTCCAGGTGCCTTTGGTCAAGGTCTTCGTAATTGCACGTCATTTCCACTAATTCATTAATTCCCAGCTTGATGTGGGCCATGGCTCTATCATGATACTGTCGCTTCAGCCCGAGGATGAACCTCTTATTCTTGGACTTTGCAGTGGCGACAAGCTCCGGAGCATAGGGGGACAACTGTGTAAATTTATTCATATAATCCTGCACTGAAAGATCCCTCTGCTGGAGGTTGGCGAAGTCATCGTGCATGCGTTCTAAGGCTTGTTCTGGGACATATTTCTCCTTGAAGAGTTCTTTGAATCCATCCTAGGTTCTACCAGCTTCTCTATTCCCGGCGATGAGAGATTCCCACCATAGTTCAGCTTGTTCCTGCATAAGCCAGGCACCGATAATAGCTTTATCTTGGTCTCCAAGCCTTAGGCCTTCTAGTACCTTCTCGCATGTTTTGAGCCATGCAAGGGCCTCTATTACAGTGCCAGTTCCGGAGAAGGTCTTGCCTCCTAGGTTTTTGTATCTCTTTGCTACGCGGTCTAGCTCGAAGTATTGAGCGGCCGGGGGTTGAATGAAGGGTCCTTCTTCAACTGGGACTTCTCCTCGTCCTCTGCCACGGCCATCACGGCCTCCTCTCGCGGCGGCTGCTCGGGTAGCCATTTTTCAAGTTCTGTATAAGCAAGAAAAGAGTCATCTTATAGAAACGATAATTTATTGCATGGTTAAGCAGAAAATTTAAGGAAAGATAACGATGGACTGATCAAATTGTTTTTGCTATTCTGCTTGGCTCATTCTAGAACTTTACTAGTCCTATCTCTAATGAGCTACTCGCCCTAGAATACTACTGATTCTATTTTGACGAAGTGTTTAATGTGTTAGACTCCAGAACTAAGGTTAACCAAGGCTCTGATACCAGCTGTGACGATCCCAAAACCCCGTTACCCGGTGTTAAGGATAATCATTGGAATATAACACATTAATCATCATTAGCAGATCACAGATAATAGCATAGACATAAAATAGAATAATTTACACACATATGACAGCGGAATCATATAGATATCACCACATCAGAGAGCACAGTGCAGGATACAACTTAGTGCATAATAATACATAATCAGTCACCATCGCCAGAGGCAGAATCATACATAAAGAGTACACAAAATAAATATCAGTCTACATCGCCAATGGCGGAATCATAATACATATACTATAATGGCGGAAAGAGTCAAAGTCAGCATGGTGTAGTCAAGCCTCGCCATGAGCCAAAAGTGCACCAAATACCTGTAACTAGGCTGCGCGTGTGTAAATGAGGGCACCCGAGTTTACAAGGTGAAACAAACTACGAGTCAGACATGGGACTGGTATGAGAAATCTACTTAACTTATTAACAACAATAATAAGGCAAATCAAAGGACCACGCCACTTTCGCGGAACGGGTTTACTCCAATGAGTGCTAGTGCATGAAATAAAGTAAATGATTAAATCATCGCAATGCTTTTTATAAAATGAAGCCATTATAAGACTCAGGTCCCATCACACAATGCAACGCAAGCCGGAGGATAGATTTTTTACCTTATAATGGCCAAAAATGCTTCATACGAATAAAACAAAAGTGTTTGATATTTTACTAGTGCATATATGTTTCAAAAGCGATTTCAATCATAAATATCAATCATAGGCGGCATAAATGACCCATACCACTATGTCGTCGTACTAGTAATACAATCACATCCGAAATTTCATATTGGAAATTGGATTCCTTCATGAGTCGAGAAAAGGGGCAAGCTCCTCTCCGATTCGAGACACTCTAGCAAATGTCCCAGGACCCCACTATGATCCTTGGATCTTCAGGGCCGGTCCTCTCTTACTTTTGAGGATTAATTATTCCTGAACACACGTTTCCCGGTCCTTACAGACCTATAATCGAGGCGCCTCGTATTCCAACAACCACACAGGTGAAAAGTATATATAATGTCAGGGCTGGTAGATCACTGATACCACCTTAGCTAGAAAGAAACGTCGTGCTCTCCCTGCAGTCACTATCCCATTTTTGACTCATACCGAGGTGTGAGGTTCCTGAATCCACGTTATACCCAAAGCTACGTCACAAAGACCATGCTTTGATCATCAACCACAAGACTTTGCTTTGCAATAGAAGCCTTGATCATACGCCACTTAGGCGTGCCACACAGGCAATCCACTCCATGCGACTGATTTCTATCAATACATAACCTCTGAACTCGTACGTCTCAGAGAAGGGCGTTAAGCAAGAGAATAAATTCTCCGCCGCCAAACAGATATATATTTAACAGAGATCAATCAGCACAGAACAAAATCCAATGTCAGACACACAGTCCATTTACAAGTCCGTTCTGGGTTTGAACGAAACCGGAGGAACCAAATTCCTCGCTTATCCGTACAATCAACAGTATGTCTGGACGGCTACTACTTCAGCTCCTTCAAGGTAGCTACTCCGATCACGAGCATCAGTAGCGCCCATCCATCCGATGTGAAGATCGTCGGTGTTCAACCATCTTCGACTTCTCGACGTCGATCGATTATTTGAAATGAGATGAACTCGGCCTTTTCAAATAACCCACGTATATTTAGATTTTCAAATCAATTTATCACATGTTTAGACTATTCAACATTCACATTTCATTTCTTTAGTTATAATTTTCATGTTAAATACATTCAACCATCACATATCAAGCAAACACAACAAAATTGGTTTATTCCCGCTCTATATCGTCTATAGTGTTTTATAACGATATATCGCCATTTTTATTCATTTAAAACGGCCATATTTAATTAAACGATGATTCAGGTCGTGCCGATGCACTGGCGCTGTTTTTCACTAAATTTGTTTTACACATATCTGAAAATCTAACCGTTGGATCTTCACAAATTTAATATCATTAGAAAGTTCATTTCAAAATGAATCCAATGGTTTCAGTTTCGGGAAAATCCGACGGTCGGATCTTCCACACTAGCCATTTGAAGTTACGATTTCAAATTACGAACTGCAGCGTCCTTATTCGATTTAATTTAATTATATTTATATATATTTATAAATATAATCGTTTCTGGCACTGTTTTTCTTCAGATTTGAATTAAACATTCCAGACAATCCAACCGTCGGATCTTCACAAAGTTGGTGTCGTTGGAAAGATATTTCCAAGGCGAACCCAACGGTTGCGGTTTCGGGAAAATCCAATGGTCGGATTTCCCGCACTAGTCGTTTGAAATCACGGTTTCAAAACACGAACTGCACGGCCACGTTTCAGTTTAATTTTATTTATATTTATATAAATATAGTTCATTCAAAAATTCCTATATCGTTTTCACTTCAAATATTTCAGTAACACCTTTAAATTTTGGAAAATTTCGCCATAACCTCCTTTGTACGGGAGGGGCTGGGAAAATTCCCAAATAGCCACACGGGCGTCTCATGTCAAAAAGAAAAAGAAAAAGCCAAGCGGCTAGCCAACAGGCTCATAAAATCATCACCCAAACAAAACAGTAAACGTGTACGTATTTGTCGGGCACAAAATTTTATTCCTCTTCTCTAGCCTCTTTGCTATAACCTGTACAATAAATATGCATGTACATATATGCAATTGTTATCACTTATCATTTTCCATTCAACTTCATATTTGATTCACTTTGGTTCAAAAACACCATTCATTCTAATGTTGCATGCATAGTCAAAAATCATATCATTAGCTAATTAATGAATATTTCAACTCATGCATATTTATTTGAACAAGTGGCTATTTTTAACACTTCACATTTCAAAATCGATAATTTTGGCGAACTAAAATATATTTCAACACATGACTATTTTATTTAGTTCCTATGCATGTTAAAAATAATATTTCTTTCACAAATATTTATTTCAACGCTCGCATGTCTTTAGCATATCACATATATGATAAAAATGATATTTTTATCATTTAAAATATTTGTTCAACAAATGAATGTTTTTAACACTTCATAATTTCAATAAAAATGTAATTTTTATTGTTCAATCTTTTTATTCAACACATGAACTTTTCCAATACATACACTTCCCAACACATGAGCACCTCCACACATGGATATTTTATATATGTTGTTCATATAAGAAAGATGAAATTTTTATTGTTGAAACTATTTATATATAAGGTGAATATTTTACATACTTCATATATATTATAAAAATGTGATTTTTATTGTTTAAACACTTCATTCATTCACACATGAATTTAATTTTCACACATCACTTCTCAACACATGAGTATTTCCACACATGGATATAGTTTCAACACATGACTTTAATTTCAACCCATGAAGATAATTTCAACCTATGAAAATAATTCTAACACATGAATGTTATTCAAAATTTCGGCAGCATAACGACAGGGTAGTTAAAACCGGCACCGTCCCTAGTACGGCTCCTCGCTCTACCTTAAAACCTCGCGGTTTTTGACAATGGGGATTCATGCATCTAATTCGCACGCAGGCGGCATGTTTTATTTTTAATTCCACAATTATTTCCAATTCATTTCAATCACCAATGGGTATTTTTCAACCACAACCAATCAATATCAACACAAACAATTATTCAACCATTCGTATTTTTCATCCAATATTTCACACCAATACACAACAATAAATATCGTCCATGGTTTGTGGACGAGGGGAGTATATATATAATTTCTATATTTCACTTGCATTTCAACACATATATCAATTATTCTATGCATGTATAATTCATACTTCGCTTATATAGCTTACACCACGCATGCACATGAGGTATACAACACGTGTGTAATTTACCTTTCGCTTATATAATTTATACACGACATTTTCCATTCAAATTCATTTAATTTAGATTTCTCACATTGGTTTTCGGAGTGCTAAAAATCGTAGATGATTCAGAAAAATCCGCGGTCTCTTCTATGTGGTAGAGAGCTTCCTTGCGGTCCCGATGTTTCCCGTTTCATCGAATTTCGTCAACACACCATAAAGATATGATTTTCCAAAGTTCAAACATCAAAAAGAACTCACCTTTATTGATGGTTCAAAACTAGGGTTGCAGTTTTCGCGAGAACCGAGGCACGATAGGATGATCAGAGGTGATGATGTGGAAGAGGGAGGAGAGGGGAGTCGGCGCAGGGTGGTTTGAGGTGGTTCGGTGGTCGGATCTGCTCATGGCGGCGACGGGAAGTGCTCGACTTTGGGTCGACGATATTGGCGATGGAGGTGGCGATAGGGGTCGAGCTTGGGTCGGATTGGAAGAGGGGAGGGAGGCGCGTCGACTGGTGGTGGTGGCGATGGCTGGAATCGCCTGTGGCGGCGGCGATTTAAAGGGGAAGTGGCGAACGACGTAGATCGTCGGTCGAGAGAGAAAAACGAGGGTTTCTGGGCTTTTTTATTTTTTAAAAATAATGAAATGAAAATTCTGATTGGCCCATGGTTTTAATAAATTTTTAAATAGTGTTTCTCCACACGGACACCAATTCAAACAAAACGACTGTCGTCCCTAGCTAATTACCCCCATCCCGGACCCAATGGGATATGTTTCGTTGGCCAATTCGACTGTTACAGTCAGTTATTCTTCAAATTAAAATATAAAACATTTAATTTTAACTTTGAATGTACATTTCAATTTGCCAGGGCCACAAACTGATTCGAAAAGTTCCAGAAAAATATATCTAGCTATGTGTTGACGTTACGGTCCCAACAAATCTAGTTTCGTCGAATTCTGAGATAGTTTGAAAAATGGCCATTTTCTGGTCGATCCAATTTAACAAAAATTGACCAAACACATTTTCTTTTGCCACGCTCACATACTAGCTTCAAAAATTATAAAATTTGAAACCTAGCAATAGTTTGACATCCCGGACCCAACAAAAGTGGTTTCGTCGAATTCCGAGGTCGTTTGAAAAATATCTATTTTCCAGGGCTATATATTCTATAAAGCGACCTTCTGAAAATTCATTCGGCCATAACTTTTGATTCCCGTTATGAAACTTCGATTTTTCAGATTCGTTAGAAAGGTATTGATAAACATATTTTAATATTTTTGGTTTCGCTAAAATCCGTTATATTTTCCACCCTGCACAGTCAGTCAAAGTTTGAATTCAAATTTTCAAACTGACTCACTATTTCTAATTCACTATTTTATTGAAATATTCTATTTCAATTGTTCAAATTCCTTTGAAATAACCAATTTAAAATTTTTAAATTGGCTCGTATTTTCCGGGTTGTTACAGGTCGGTCATATGTGGCCGAGTTACAAGATGTTCTTGTTGAAGTCCAGTGTATCGCTTCTAGAGTACACTGAGCGGAAGGTAGATCTATACCTTGTCATAGTTGGAATCCATTCCCCAAATAAGAGCCCACGGTTTTGATTGTATATTATATATGTAGAAAGTTAGATGCAAGCGTTTCTACTAGATTAATATTACTTGTGTTAGACATTATTATAATATCAGAATAATATTGTTTTACTAATGATTTGGGTTATCGTAAGGTAAAAACCATCTGTGTTTATGTGTGGATCGGTCTTATGATTATACTTTGTTTCAAAAGGATTTTGAAAGTTAAATCAAATAATTTGAGTTTACTCACACCAGACACATGACTGACCCGGAGTTTATTTTGTTTTGTTTTCCCTAAACTCTTGGGTGCCCAATTTTGTACGGGCAGTCAAGTAGTCGGGATTTACAAATACTTGAAGAGATGGAGTAGGAGGCTTCAGAATTATATAGCTATGGTTTTTCCGCTGTGTTGTAAGTGCTGTACTTTGGAATTGATATGTATATTCAAGTACAGATTTATATTTCAAAGTTATGTTATGAAATATATTTATTCGTTCCGCTGTGAGATTCGTGTTTACTTTGATGTTGTATGTTCTTCTTCTTCTATTCTAAATTTCTATCTTATCCATCCTCACCCTCTAATTTCTTTCATTAACTACCGGTATTTTTGATCCTTGGATGTTCGATATGTGTTGTATATTGGATAACCAAGATCGACTTTTTCAAGGACGTTACAAAATTATTTTAAATATTCAATATCCACTAAAATTTCTAACATAAAAATTTTTAATTGGTTCCAAAATTTCGGGTTGTTACACCCTTTCTCTGTCGTTCAAAACTACTTCAGCCAACATCAGAAAACCGTACCTACGCTCAACCGAAAGTTAACTCCACCGCGCCACCGTACGTTGATCAAAACCCCATCGGTCGTCGCCAAAACTTGCGCCACCTCGGCTTCTGCCTGCGCCTTGAACGGCATTCCACTCGTCGGTCCACCCTGCTCGCAATCCCAATTTCAACGATGCTCATTTGAGCATAGAAATCGAGCACAAAATCCCATGAAAACTGGTATTGTACGTTGATTATATCGATCTCATAGTGCTGTACATTTTTCTAATTATAAATTTTGAATAACCATGTTTGGATTTAGAAATTTTGAGGATCGAATTTCTGATTATTTCGGCCTTTGATCGCAAAGAGCGGCGGCTTCCTAATAGGAGAATGAATTAGGGTTTTCCAGGATTTTAAAGAATATACATATATATATATATATATATATATATAATTAAATTAATATTTAATTCATAATTTCTCCAATACGGCTCTGAACTCTAAACGAACCCCAACGACTGTCGCTCCTAACCAAATACCCTCATTCTGAACACAATCGGATATGGTGCGTAAGCCAATTCGGTTGTTTTGATCAGTTTTTATCAAAATTAAAATATTATTCAATACAACGCTCAATATTAAATTCCGACGTACATTTTAATTTTCCATGGCCACATACTAACTCCAAAAATTATGAAATTTGAAATCTCGCTATGTTTTGACAATACGTTCCTAACAAAATTAATTTCGTCGAATTTGGAGAATTTTTGAAAAATGGCCTTTTTAACTGGCTTATTTAATTCAACTGAATTTACCAAACGCGTTTAAATTTACTACACTCGCATACTAATTCCAAGTGACTTGAAATTTTGAATTCGACAATAAGTTGACGTTCCGGATCCAACAAAAGTGGTTTCGTCAAAAACGGAGGTCGTTTGCAATATGACTATTTTTAAGGGCTATACATATAATATTAAAATATTAAATAAATTACATAGCGACTACTCTAAATCTTAATTTGATAATAACTTACAATTTATAATATAAAATCTCAATTTCCTACATCGGTTAGAAAGATATAATCCTAATGTTTCTTGTTTTACTGAAATCTGATTTATTATGAATTCTGTACATTCATTAAAACTTCAAAACCAAAATTTCAAACTACAGCGCCATTTCGAGTTTGTTTTAATTAAATTTTAAATTTATACGTTCTTACTTCGATTTAAATAAATTTTAAATCGCTAATTCTCAAAATAAATCATTTAAAATCTTTAAAATCCATTAAAATCAATTAAAAGTAAATTTTAAATTGGTTTCAAAAATACGGGTTGTTACAATCTCCCCCACTTAAAATCCTTTCGTCCTCGAAAAGGAAGAAGGAACCGAAGGTCGTTTACTTAGCTAACTCAACCTTCGCTTGACCTAAGATCTTTAACTTTTCAGTTTCTAAGAACTTTCTAATTTCTTAAAATTTGGCTATCGCCGTAACTTTTTGAATTTTTTTGCCATAACCTCCTTTGTATGGGTTGATCGGTAAAACCACAACTTGCTTCAAAGGGCCTTCATCAATCAAAAATAAAAATAAAAAATCCAATCGGTTCATAAATTCATCAAACCAAATAAATACCGTAAGTATGTACCTATTTGTCGGTCGTACAATTTTATTCCTCTTCATAGCTTCCATGCTATGACCTATTCATTATATACACATGTACATACATCCAATTCCAATCAATTTTCAATTCAATTCCATATTTGATTCGATTTGGCTTAATTCACCTTTCATTTTCTTATTGGTTTTATTATTCCAATATTTTTTTAGTTTAAATTAATAATCACATATCATAACCAACAATCAATTTTTTAATTAGCTTTTCAAATATATAAATTTAATATACTCAAAAATAATATTTTCAAGGCCAAATCACAAACCTTAAACTCTAACTAAGTTTAGTTCTCACGCCAGTCAATTGGAAACATCAAACCCAAAAAATACAGTAAATATGTACCTATTTGTCGGTCGTATAATTTTATTCCTCTTCTTAGCTTCCATGCTATGACCTATTCATTATATATACATGTACATATATCCAGTTCCAACCAATTTTAAATTCAGTTCCATATTATATTCGATTTGGCTTAATTCACCTTTCATTTTCTTATTGGTTTTATTATTCCAATATTTTATTAGTTTATATTAATAATCACATATCATAACCAATAATCAATTTGTTAATTAGCTTTTCAAATATATAACTTTAATATACTCAAAAATAACATTTTCAAGGCTGAATCACAAACATTAAACTCTAACTAAGTTTTAGTTCTCACACCAGTCAATTGGAAATATATAGATATCCCACTTTCGAAACTCGAACATAATGTTGATGATGTCATGACAATCATCAGAATCATCTCCGAGAGATTAGAGTGTGATTATATATCAATCCAGTATATTTGAAACTTCGAATATACGTTTGCAAGGTGTATATGCAAAATCTTCTTATTCTCGATAATCCAAATTCAAACTAAAGTAAAACACTCAAACCCATATAATAAGGTATAATTATTAAAACTAAATCCATTTTTATAAATAATATTCTTCGAACTCATTCTCGGGTATTAGTAACCCAATCTCTTACGAGTTTTTCTTATAGGATATTACTAATCCTATCTTTCATGAATTCTTTCATTTGGTTCTAATATGTCTTGTTCTCGAGCTTTGTAAACTAAGGCTCTGATACCACCTGTAGCGGCCCAGACTTCCCGGCCGGCCAAAACCGAATAAGAAAGCGGACTGCTTTGAGATCACGGCTCATCAGAACACAAACAGAAGAACATTTCATTGCTATTTAAACAATTTACATCACAGTACAAGATATCAGAGTTCAAATAAATAATATACAGCGGAAAATATCAGAAATTTAAATTACAAAACAACGGAAATATACATACATAAATATAATGTGCAGCGGAAAACATCAACTACCACAACTGAGAGAAATACATGAATACAAATCATTCCGAAGATAGCTCCAACCGTAATCCAGGATCCTGTGAAAAGAAATATATGTGAAAACCAAAACTACTAGCTACCCGTGTGGAAAATATGGTCACCTAGAGTTTAGGTAGAAACAATAAACTCCAGGTCAGTCATGGGACTGGTGTGAGAACTAAAATAGTTACTATCTTCATTTTATTTGGGTAAATCAAGGGACCATACCTTATAACACGGAACAGGTTTTCTCCTAAGAATACCATAACACAAACAACGCAATGCTAACAAGGAAAAATGAAGCCATTATAAGACTCGGGTCCCATTACACAATGCAACACAAACCAGAGGATAGAGTTTTACCTTATAATGGACAAATATGCTTGATACGTAAAATTTATCTTTTATTATTATTAGTACATAGTGAAGAAATCAACTTCAAATAAAAATATATCAATCATAGATGACATAGTACCCCATCCTACTATGTTTCCATATAGGTTTACAACTAAAACCGTAAAGCTCATATTGGAAATTTGGATTTCCATCATGATGGCTACTGATTCGAAAGATCGATCACGTAGTGCAATACTCCATGTCTTACGTCCACGGCTTTTGGAAAACACTGTAATGCACGTCCGCACCATATCTCAGCATGCCACATTGTCAATCCATACCATACCATTGATTTATGCCAATATATAACCTCTAAGATCGTACGTCTTAGAGAAGGGTGTTAAGAAAGAGAATAAATTCTCCACTACAAAACAGATATATATTTAGCATAGATCAACGAATACAACAAAAAGGAATACAATGTCAGACATACCATCAATTTGCAAGTCCAATCTGGGTCAGAACGAAACCGGAGGCCCCTTATTCCTTGTCCCATATGTACAATATAGTAGAGAGGCCCTCGCTTATCCGAACAGTCAACAAGTACATCCATACCAATACCACTATAACCCCTTCATAGGAGCTAACCAATCCAGGGCATCAGTAGTAATTCATTCAACGCGAAGATCATCGGTCTTGCACCGTCTTCAATATCTTCAACTTTTAATCGTCGTATCAGTAATTCAGAATGGGTTAAACCTGGTTCTTCCGAATAAATCATGTATCATATAATCAAGTGCTATAAAAACACATCATATACCTCATTCCAATCCAGAATATACTTTCACATTGGGAACTATTCCCATAAATCTTGTCAAAGATTTTATTCATTTAAACCTCTTGTTTAAATCTTCACTTGGAAACCATTTCAAAAGATTTTGTATTATATTTTCACAACTTTTAACCAAATTAAGGTTTATTAAACTAGTTGGGATTATCGAGCCTTACCAAAGTAATCATTTATTTTATTTTTTTTACAATCCCAACCTATTCATCCCATGGAGCAAAACTGGTAGCACTCCATATCTAACACCCACTGTGTTATTGGTAAATTCAATTACCATTCAACGTTTTAAATCTAATTAAATATTTTACTATCGCATGGAGTAAAACTGGTGGTACTCCATTCTCGAACAATTTCTCAAATTTGGTAAATTTAATTACCACATTCACATTTCAATCTAATTAAAGATTCATTAAAACTCCACTTAGTTTAATCTTCAAAATTCATTATTTAATGATTATTCAAAATTAGGAAATAAATCCTATCTTTACTTGGGTTAAAGAACCAATGTCATTTAAAACACAGTTCACGATAAACCCAAAATCAACTTCCATTAAAATGGAACCTTCACGGAAATAAGATCAGTTGTAATCAATATGAATTTCCATATCATACTAATAATATAAATGGAATAAAGGCAAAGCCTTTTAAATTCCATATATAGTAACGGTCTTCCTTCACAAAAGCTCATCTCGATTATTACCGAAACGAATTCCATTCAATTCCAATTTAATATATTAAATCGGAAAACTTTACTTTGGAAATTTTCCATTAAATCTTAATAAAAAGATTTATAAATTCCAAATCACATCTTCACCGTTAATTGGGTTAAAGAACAAATGTTATTTAAAACATCGTTCACAATAAACCCAAAATCCAATTTCAATTCAATTCCAATTAAATTAATTAATTGGTAAAATTCACTAAATCTTAATTAAAAGATTTATTCTTTTCTCAACTGGGTTTAAGAAGAGTGTTATTGAGGACACCATTCACGACAAACCACAAAATCCAATTTGATAATAAATATAAGGCTCCGAATAGAAATTATATCGGCTTATATTCAATATCAAATTCTGAAACTAACAGGTACTGTATTGGGAATAACGATATCTATATCTTCCAAATTCCTTAGCAATATCCGTATAATCACGGAATCCTATTTTGAAATATTTCGAAGATTATTTCCATTCAAATCCGTTCCAATTTATATATATTGGAAAATTCTGCTTATCTCAAAACCATTTCAATTTTTTTTTACTCAAGTTGGTAAACAACTTATTTTGATAAAAATATATTTTATCTTTACAATCGTGGAATATTGCATCCAAAATCTTTCCAAATCACTTATTATGATTTTACATAATTTGTTCATATTTTTAATAATTTTACTAAGGCCTTTACAGTGGTTTCCAATATCAGCCACCAAACTGCATCCATAGCGACTTTTTCCAAAACTGATTTGGACTTATCTTGATTTCTAACTGTTAGATTTCAAATCTCTTATTATTATTCGTAAGCTCTTTTTGATACGAACCCAACGGTTCTGATTTTAGGAGAATCCGACGGTCGGATCTTCCGCTACGTCAATTCAATGTCAATTGTCGAAATTCGCGAACGATTGCTGCGTGAAACATTATATTCATACCATTATCATATATATAGTATACTTCATCGATTTCTTTTTAAAACGTATTTTATGAAAAGTTTATAAATTCGTTTTAAAAACGATTCCAACTTCCATTTCAATTTTAAATCAAAATTGAATAATCCATATCATTGTAGACTAAAATGATAATATTTTCAAAATATTAGATTTTGAAATCAAATCTTTTCGATATTCATTATAAAATGAATAAAGTCGACAAAAATTTCCATCAGAGTTAAAATGGTGTATATCTGCTTAACTTGACTTCATATTCATTTCAGTTATGAATATTTCAATATTTCCGTATCCATCCAAAATCGGACATCAAAATCGTATTTTGATTCTTTACTGAATATTATTTTAAAATATTCGTTATTTTTGAATTGGAATCAGGCTCAAATAATTACCATAGAATTTTATTTATATTGATTCCATACATCGCATGGATTCAAAAATAGTGATAAACAACTATTAAACATTCAATTCACATCCAGAGTGTAATTCACAACTGTATAAGCATTAAATAATTAAATCACGTTTATAACAGTCTGTTAATCAATCGGTTGGCATACAACTGAATCTAAGGGAGATGTGGATTAATTATCATCCCTAGACCCATGTGGGGTTTATATCACAATCCTTTGAACATATCTACATAATTGGGAGACGGGTGAGTAAATTGTCATCCCAAAATAATTTATAATATAAGTGTTTATTCTATAACATTTTATTCACAGTTAGATAATATTAACATTGAAACTGTAAACAATCATCAATAAACAAACAAATATTTCAATCACAGGCAATCAACATATATTCAATTATAAAAATAAATAACTGTATAAAATAAATTGAGTGAGAGAGTTCTCACATTGATCGGTTTTGAAATCTTTAGTAAAACGATTGTTTTAACTGAATTAAACTGGATATTTAATGTTGACACGCTTTTTTGTTGAAGCTGTCACACGTCAAGTATTTGGTGAGCGACGCACTCAAGTGTCTAAAAACACAAAGCAGCCAGCTTGAAATTCTGAGTTCGAATTTCTGGCGTCGAAATTCCTAGGATCAAAATTCCTAGGGTCGAAATTTTGGGGTAGAAATTCCGGGGTTAAAATTCCCGAGGTCGAAATTCCCCGGGTCGATATTCCTGGAGTCGAAATTTCTGGGGTCGAAATTCCTGTTATGAGGCTGCTTTTGGGGTACAAAAATTGCTTCTTACGGACCCCATTTCTCACCTACTCCCACCTAACCTTCCTCCTATAAATACCCCAAGCCTTGGCCTTCATTGGTATCCTTCTCCCTTGGATTTTTTGGACTTTGAGAGCTCCAAACACTCAATAATGGCTTCCAACACCTCCACCATGGCCATGAGAGATGACATGGATAATTAAAACATGGCATGCATGTTTTCCTTCAACACTTGAACATTAACAAGAATTGTTATGCTATCTTCGAGCTTCATGGACATGAACACCAAACTTGGATATTGTTGACCAAGTCCACCCTTTTCAACGAAGAAGAAGAAGGGAAATTTAGTCAAAGTGTAGGCCAAGCATAAATTTTGCCACTCGATTGTAACACTTTGTACTTAACTGTTGTCCGAACATGTACAACCTTGTAATCAACCAAAGACATGATGAATAAGGATTATAAAGTGGATGTGGGCGTTTGTGCCGAACCACTATAAAATTTGTGTCTCCCCGCATTTACATACTTTACTGCTTATTTGGATAATTGTTCACACATTCACATTGGGTGTTGGCATGCGACAAATTTTCATGTCAACATTTTGGCGCTCTAGGAAGGGGGAACAGAGCTTCGGCTTTAGGATTCAATTTAGGCCTCTGCCTCTACTCTCGACTGCAACTTTACTTGTCTCCGGCATGGGGGTTAAGCGAAAACAAGTGATTCGCTCAGAAGAAGCAAGTGTCAAGGAAGAACATGAACTTTCCGCGGATGGACTCCTAACGAACATCGTCACTCGAAAGGATGTCGATGGAATAATTAAGAACCTAACTACGGATTTGAACACCCGTATCGACCGACAGGGAGAAGATTTTGATACTTTTCTAGCTCGGATCGAGGACAAGATAAGAAGCGCTGCTTCGCAGCAGCTTGCACAAGCAAACATCATCGGAACAAGCGTCAACGGACCTCCACCCGCGATTCGGGACATGGGGTAACCCCACAGACTAACGAACAGCCCGACGCCGCTCCTCGTAATGGTGTCGGCCCCTCTACACTTAGGGGCACCCCTAACCCCGATGTCGCTCCAGCCCGTGACGCTCTGGTTGGTTAAGTCATGGGCTATGCTATTGCAACTATTGCTTAAGTGCCAACACACGCACCTATAGATGGAAGTGCTTCCACGATTCCGAGAGTCAGGATTGCACCTGAAGTAGCTCCTCAGGTTGAAGTTCAGCCGAACATTCTTCTCTATCAACCGATACTACATGTGGACTTCAACACTGGGGGCACCAGTAACGCTTTGGATAATCTTAATCACTTGCTCGCTTTTATTAACGAATCTCAGATCGCGGAATCATCCGCCGGTTCACTCGAGGCGGTGCCTCTTCTGCACACTTGGATTGTAAGACTCGTGGTCTGCTCTCTTTGGAAATAAGGAACTCACATAACCCACCAAACTTCAAGTTACCGAATCTGGAACCCTATGATGGTCTCAAGTATTCGACCGCACACCTTACGAGATATATCCGACATATGGAAGTCCTTTCTGCTTCGGAAAATGTTATGGTGAAGTGCTTTTCTCTTTTCTTAACGGATATAGCTGCAATGTGGTATAGGCAGTTGAGTCGGACTTCATCACTTCTTGGGACGGTTTGGCTACTCGATTCGTGGAACAATTTTGAATCAACATCACCCATCCAAAAAGCGTCATGACTCTCAATGGCATCAAGCAGAAGTTCGGCGAGACTCTACACAAATTCTTGAAATGGTTTAATGCTGCAATAACTTCGATCGACAGACCTGATCCATCTATGGTTTTAATGGCCGTAGTGTCTGGTATCTTGAATGAATCCGAGTTTAAAACTTTGTTGTATCTGGACCCGTCGAGGGAACTTAGAAAATTCTATTTTTAAGCCAAAAGGTTCCTTTGAGAAGAAGATGCGAAGGTCAATAATAGCAAAAAGACTGTTGATGTCAGTGCTGTAAAGGGCATGGAACCATCCGACCCTGGAAAGGCTAAGGTTCATGCTGTTGATCAGCAACCCCCTTCAAGAAATGGTCGGTCTTTGAGAAATTGTCTTAATGCACCTTAGAGACCAAGGTTTCTGACTTATTCATAACTCACTCATACTCTCGAAGAAATCTATCTGGAGGTTCATTCCACATCTCCCTTCACAAAGACTTCCGTCGGGGAGCCCACTCAAAGAGACAAAAATTCTGACCGACACTGCATATTCCATGACATCGATGGTCACAACACAAACGAGTGTCGTCTTCTAAGGAATGCTATCGAAGAACGCGTTAGAAATGGAGAGCTGGCACGGTTTTTTCGTATTCAGGATGGGAGGCCAGGACAGATCCGGCCCCTTCAAAGAAATCAAGAAGGGCCCGGGACTAGCAATTGTCCTGGCGGCATCATCATCAACTGAACCTCTCACTGGTTCTGGTGCTGAGGGTTCAAGCCCCTTTCACACCAGTATCTTGCGGCTTCTGGTCTCCTGGATTCCTGATTTTCCGATCTTCTGGTTTTCTTATGGTGTACAACTCTCAAATAATGACCTCCTCATTTACGGCTTTCTCATTTCAAGGTTCTGGCCTTCGGATTTCTCAAGCCCGATGATATTGGCTCTCTTGGTTTTCTCAATTAAGGATATTAGGGCTCTGGCCCTATGATGTTTTATGTTTTGATTTTCAAAAATATAAATGGTGGAGTCGAGCTACCCATGCACGGGAGCAGCTATAATCCCCAGGTAGACTCTTGGTTCGACAACGCACCATCCGGTTATCAATAAAATGGATCTCCTGACATTTCTTAGTCGTTTTACCAATGTAATGTCGCCTTGAACCCATTTACAGCCTTCGGCTGATCTTGCCTCATTTAAGATCGCCTAGTAAAAACTCAGTTGGCCTTGCCTCATTCAAGATCGCCTCAGTTGACCTTGCCTCGTTTAAGATCACCTGGGAAAAACTCGGTTGGCCTTGCCTCGTTCAAGGTCGCCTCGACTGGTCTTTCCTCGTTTAAGATCACTTAGGAAAAAATCGGTTGGCTTTGCCTCGTTTAAGATCGCCTCGGATAAACTCGGTTGGCCTTGCCTTGTTAAAGGTCAACTTAGCTGATCTTGCCTCGTTTAAGGTCGCCTTGGAAAAATTCGGTTGGCCTTGCCTCGTTCAAGGTCGCCTCGGCTGATCTTGCCTCATTTAAGATCGACTCGGACAAACTTGGGTGGCCTTGCCTCGTTCTAGGTCGCCCCGACTGATCTTGTCTTGTTTAAGATCGCCTAGAAAAAATTCAGGTGGCCTTGCCTCGTTCAAGGTCGCCTCGACTGATCTTGCCTCGTTTAAGATCGCCTCTGAAAAATTCGGTTGGACTTGCCTCGTTCAAGGTCATCTCGGCTGATCTTGCCTCGGATAAACTCGGTTGGCCTTGCCTCATTCAAGGCCGCTTCGGCTGATCTTTCCTCATTTAAGATCGCCTCGGATAAATTCGGTTGGCCTTGCCTCGTTCAAGATCGCCTCGGTTGATCTTGCCTCATTTAAGGTCGCCTCGGATTATCTTGCCTTGTTTAAGATTGCCTCGGATAAACTCGGTTGGCCTTCCCTCATTCAAGGTCGCCTCGGCTGATCTTGACTCGTTTAAGACCAGCTTAGATTAAATAAATATGATGACCTATAGCCACCTTATCGGTAACACGGCAAGACCGCTCACATATGGCTATGTGTATCCCTTTTCTATGCAGGCTACTAGGCTCCTCCAGTCTCTCGGATACTCTAGCTATTCTGGCTTTCTATTAATACATCACAAGAGATCGTCGGATTTCTCTCCTCAATACGATCCCAAGCGATCGTGGTCTTCCACTAATATGATCTGAAGCAATCTCGGATTTTCAACTTATCGACTTTGGTATTCTGGATAGTACGACCCGACGAGGTCGTGGCTCTTTAGTCTCATGAATATATAACCTCACTCCAGACTTATGCAGGCTTTGGTTTATGGATTTCTCCTCTCCTCGCAAAACAAACCTTCCTTGGACCAAGCGAGATATGTTTTGGGGGGCAAATGTTGACACGCTTTTTTGTCGAAGCTGTCACACATCAAGTATTGAGTGAGTGACGTGCTCAAGCGTTAAAAAACAAACACAAAGCAACCGGCTCGAAATTCTGGGTTCGAAATTCTAGGGTCGAAATTCCTAGGGTCGAAATTACTGGGGTCGAAATTCCCGGGGTCGAAATTCCGAGGTCGAAATTCCTGGTGTCGAAATTCCTGGGGTCGAAATTCCCAGGGTCGATTTTCCTAGGGTCAAAATTCCTGGGGTCGAAATTCCTATTACGAGGTTGCTTTTGGGGTACGAAAATTACTTCTTATGGGTCCCATTTCTCACCTACTCCCACCAAACCTTCCTCCTATAAATACCCCAAGCCTTGGACTTCATTGGGATCCTTCTCCCTTGGAATTTTTGGACTTTTAGAGCTCCAAACACTCATTAATGGCTACTAACCCCTCCACTATAACAACCCGGAAAATCAGAACCAATTTAATTTTTTTTAAAGAAATTTTAAATAGAAAATGCGTCAGAGTTTAGAAATTTAAAATGAAAAATAAAAAATATATATTATTAATAGAAAGGTTAAATAATAAAAAGTATACATTTTTATTGTAAAGAAGGAAATATGAAAAATGAACATTTGTTTAAATAGGAAAGTTGTTATAACATAAAAATTCACATTTTTATGTAATAATGATTCAGTAAAATGATTCATAACTTGTTTAAATGATGTAACATAAAAATTTACATTTTTCGGTAATATAGAAAAGATTACATTTTCTTTACAATAGAAAGATATCATTTTCTTTGCGAATAAAAAGATCACGTTTTCTTTACAAGGGAAAAAGGATTACATTTTTTTCTTTGTAATATAAAAAGATTATATTCTTATGCAACATTTGTTAAATGTAAAGAAGCTTAAAATTAAAGATTATATTTCTATTGTAAATGTGCAATATGTAATATGATTCATTAAAAAAGGATGCTTGATTGACAAATATGTTAACATTAAAAATGTCTTAGGAACTTTAGTGACATTTATTAATTCATTGATTGAAAATAATGTGTAGGTTATAAATGAAATAAATTCTGATAATATATATATATATGTATATATATATATATATATGTACATATCTTTGGTTGTCCTCTTAAATATTTCCCCTATCAATTCAAATTTAACTTTTATAAATTCAAAATGTAGACTATATGTTCATAAACAAATAGCATTAATCTAACATTAATTCTTTCCGTTTTATCTCTCTTTCATTGTCATCTACTTTTGAAATTTGAATAATAAAAAAAATAGAATAAATGTGTCATTATAGCATGTAATCAAAAAGGGATTTAAGGAAACATTTATAAAACACAATTAAAACATAAAACGTATTTATTCGTAATGCACATGCATGGTTTCTGGAATAAAAAAAAACTTGGCCCCATTGTCAAATTTGTAATTGATTTGTTGGTTACATGCTGAAAATGGTTGATATACATACTCGCCAAATAATAGTCTTGCTGAATTTCTTTGCATAATAATAATAATAATAATAATAATAATAATAAAATGTTACAGAAAGATAGATAATTAAAATTGATATGATTTCCTATTTTGGTTTCATAACTTTTAATAAAAAGAAAAATATATGAGTTGAAAAATGGTCTTAATCTACTATAGATAAAATTTATTTAAATATGGAATACATTCTTGAGTATATAATTTGTTACATAATAGCTTTATATTAAAGCAAATATACACACTATTTAATAGGAAAGATGTAAATGTTAAATTTGGACAATTCAAAAATATTCCAAATATATTAATGAATAAGAATGTATGGGTTTAATTATAAAATTAGAAATAAAGTATTATAAAAATGCTTTTGTCCTTTTTCCCAAATCCCTAATCCACTAACATGACCAGCCGCCGCCAAACATGTCCAATGGCCAAAATGTTCTCTAGTTCCTCCTCCTTTTTCTTCTAATCCAAACAATAAATTTGAAATTCTTATGAACGAAAAACATTCGCCTCTTCTATCTCATGAAGATGAACAGTAGCGATCATTTAAAACACCATGGATGGGAAGATTTTTGGTTTCAAAGGTGGCAGGTTCTTGGTCGAATTGGGGGCTATAGGGGCGGCGAGTTTCCCATACGGCAGGCGTGGAGGCTGGCACAGGCTTCGATGTGAGGTGGTTTGATGTGGGTCCGGTTGTCTGTAGGTGCATGCGGTGGTGGATCATTCATGTGAGAAATGGGTCCGGTTTAGTTCGCATATACTTGGAGATGAAGACAATCGGTTAGGGGAAGGTTTAACTAAATTAAAATCAATTATTTAATTAATTTCAATTTTGTAAATCAAAGTATTAAAATGAATATCTTTTTGATACGAGGTCCGTTTTATGAACGATCTGTTGCGTTGGGATCGGGAAGACAAATTATACATTTCAGAGCTGACTAGGAGTGATTTGGGGCAAAACAGAATCTAGAGCAAATTCAAATATGAACTATTCAGTATTAAAAGCTCGGTGAGATTTCTATATTTAATTATTAAAATTAAATTATTCCTTGCTGTGTGAATTCTATATATGTATGTTGTGAAATCCATATTGTTGATTGCTAGGAAATTTGAATTAATTGAGGTTGTTATGTGGATTGGTTGGTGTGATGATATTTGTGTTGAAACGAAATTGTTGAATCAAATTATACCATTGGGTTGAGGTTGGATTTGTCAAAATAAAATCGCTATTCTTATCAAACTAGAATTGACAAAAATTAAAATTGTCTTTTAGTTGAAATCAAAAAGGACAAAATTAACATTTGCTTTTTATTGAAAATAAAAAGGACATTTTTCATTGTTAATTTCGTAGAAATTAAAAAGGGACAATATTTTCATTGCTTCTTGATGAAAATAAAAGATTCATTTTCAAGGTTAATTTTTTGTTGAAAATAAAAGGATTCATGTTTCACCGTCATTTTGTTAAATTAGATTGACACACAAAATAGACATTTTTGTGTAATTAGAAATGACATCAAAATAGTCATCTTTGTTGTAATGAGAATGGCACTCAAAATATACATTTTGTTAAAATAGAATGACATCAAAATATTCATTTTTGTTGTGATAGAATTGATGCCCAAATTAAACATTTTTGTGAAATTTGATTGACACCATAAAAATATACTTTTTTGTGAAATTTGACTGACACCATAAAAATATACATTTTTGTGAAATTTGACTGACACCATAAAAATATACATTTTTGTGAAATTTGATTGACACCATAAAAATATACATTTTTGTGAAATTGGACTAACACCATAAAAATATACATTTTTGTGAGATTGGATGGACACATCAAAATAACATTTTTAGTCAAAACATGATTAGTGAAATAAAAATAACATTTTTGGTCAAAATATGATTAGTGAAATAAAATGACACTTTTTGTGTTAAACATGTTAGTGAGATAAAAATGAACATTTTTATACATTGAAAAGAAATAGATTAAAAATGAACATTTTTATACATTAAAAAGAATTAGATTAAAAATGAACATTTTTATACATTAAAAAGAATGAATTAAGAATGGACATTTTTGTCACATTAAAAAGAATGAATTAAGAATATTCATTTTTGTCATTTAAAAATGAATGAGACCAAAATATACATTTTTCGTCATTTAAAAAGGATTAAATAAAAATGGGCATTTTTATATATTAAAAAGAGTACACAAAAATAGACATTTTTGTGCATTTAAAAAGAGTTACACAAAATAAACATTTTTGTGCATTAAAAAGGATTAAACCAAAATAGCCATTTTTGGTTATTAAAAATGATTAAACCAAAAATATACATTTTTGATCATCAAAAGGAATTTACCAAAAATGTACATTTTGTTCATTTAAAAAGAATGTAATAAAGATATACATTTTTATACATTGAAAAGGATTGCACAAAAGATATGAAAATTAATATTTTTATTGTCGATTTGTTACAATAAAAAGAATTGAATTAAAAAGACTAGATTTTCATTGTCATTGTTTACAATAAAAAGAATTGAATTAAAAAGGCTAGATTTTCATTGTCATTGTTTGCAATAAAAAGAATTGAATTAAAAGACTAGATTTTATTTGTCATTTGTTTTCAATAAAATAATTGAAATGGAAGATTAGATTTTTATTGTCATTTGTTCACAATAAAAAGAACTGAAATATATGTCTGTGATGTTGAAATGTTTAATGTATTAAATATAATGTTTAGTATATTCAAACTGAATATTACAATTCCATTTACAAGTCATCTGACTTGTTTATGTGATTGGGATAATAATTTTTACACATCGCCCAAGTGCACAAATAATTTATTAATTGTTTGTTGGATGAAACCCCACACGGGTATTGGGATGATATTTGACAAACACTAATCCCAATATTTAGTTGTAGAATTCACTTTGGTTGTCATTTGGATGTTTGATAATTATGTATCATGATTATTGATTACATGCAACATATGGTTATCGAGTGAGTCACATTCCAATGAAGAATATTCTTAGAAAAAGAATATTTTAGAAAAATATATTTTTATTGAAATGAACTAGTTATTAACTAGAATAAATCATTAAATTTAGATATAATGAAGTTTCCCAAATTGTTAATATTTAACTGAAAATTAAATTGAGTAAATTGGATTTGGGTTTGTCGTGAATGGTGTCTTCAATAACACCTTTCTTAAACCCAGTTGAGAAAAGAATAAATCTTTTAATTAAGATTATTAAAGTTTTCAGTTATATTTAGTAATTGGAATAAGATGAAATGTGTGTTGGGTTTATTGTGAATTGTGTTTTTTAAGTGACATTTGTTCTTTAAACCAACTGACAGTGAAATATGATTTGGAATTTATAAATCTTTCATTAAGATTTAAATGGGAATTTTCCAAAAGTAAAGTTTTTCAATTTAATATATTAAATTGGAATTGAATGGAATTCGAATTAATATTAACCGAGATAACCTTCTGTAAAAGAAGACTGATACTACATATGGAATTTAAGAGGCTTTGCCGTTATTCCATTTATATTATTGGTCGGATACAGAAATTTATAACGATTATATATTGATTTGATTTCTGTGAAGATTCCATAATTTACGGAAGATGATTTTGGGTTTACCGTGAACTATGTTTTAAATGACATTAGTTATTTAACCCAGTTAAAGATAAGATTAATTTCTTAAATTTAAATAATCATTGAATAATGATTTTTGATATTTAAAACCAAATTGGGGTTTTAATAAATCTTTAAAAGAAAGATTTAAGGATAAACTTAAAGAATTTATTTTAGATAGAATAATGAGAATATTTTATTTGAAGAATATTCTGAATTGGAATGAGGCGTTGGATGTATTTTTATAGCACTTGATTTTTAATTAAAAAAATACGCGAGTTATTTGGAAGGACCGGGTTCAACCCATTCCGAATAATTACTATGACGATGAAAAGTCGAAGATGAAGATGGTGGTTGAAGACCGACGATCTTTACATCGAATGGATGTGTTGCTACTGATGCCCATGATTGGAGTAGCTACCTTGAAGGGGCTATAGTGGTAGCCGTCCGGACGTATTGTTTATTGTCCGGATATGCGAGGACCTCTCAGGTGTCTCCGGTTACGTTCAAACCCAGAACGGACTTGTAAATGGATGCATGTGTGACACTGGATTTCATTCCATGTGAATTAAATTGATTTTTATTAACGTATATTTGATTGGTGGTGGAGAATTTATTCTCTTCTTAACACCCTGGTACATATTAATAGTTATCGATAGCATGGAGTGAATTGTCAATGTGGCACGTTAAGATGCAAATGATCAAGGCTTTTGTTGAAAAGCAGGGCCTTGTGGGATGATCAAAGTACAACCTATTATGGCATAGCTTTGTGTATAGCATGACTTCGCGAGCCTCACACCCCGGTATGAGTCAAAAACGGTGATTAGGACTGCAGGGAGTGCACACGTTTATTTCTAGCTAGAAGTGATGTCAGCAACCTACCATCCCTGACATTTTTACTTATGTGGTTGATGGATTGAGGTGCCTCGGGATTATAGGCCGGAAGTGGTCATATGGAGGTCCAAAGGGACCGGGAAGCGTATGTTCAGGAATTTCCAATCCACTTTCGACAGGTGTGGACCGGCCCTGAAGATCCAAGGGTTCATTACGGGGGATCCTGAGGCATTTGCTAGAGTGTCTTGAATCGGAGAGGACAGTCCCTAGCCTCGAATCATGATGGAAATCCAATTTCCAATACGACCTTGCGGTTTTGAATGTAGAACTAGTGTGGCGACATAGTTGGATGGGGTACTATGTCGTCTATGATTGATACAATATGATTGAAATGTTTTTTGAAATATATATACCCATATATACACACTAATATTAAATCCGTTTTTATCGTATCAAGCATTTTTGACCATTATAAGGTAAAACTCTATCCTCCGGTTTGCGTTGCATTATGTGATGGGATTTGATTCTTATAATGGTTTCATTTTTCTAAAAAGCATTGCGTTGTTTAACGATTTACTTTATTTTATGCACTGGCAATCCAATGCAGTAAACCCGTTCCGCGTTAGTGGCATGGTCCTGTGATTAGCCTTATTTTTAAATAGATTAAGTAAGATTTCTCATACCAGTGCCATGACTGACCTGTAGTTTGTTTCACTGACAAACTCGGGTGCCCATGTTTTTCGTAAGGGCAGTCGAGTAGCTTTTTGCAGAAATATTTACAAAATCCTGGTCTACAGCTGAAGCAATATTCGGAAAGCTCTGTATCCGTGTATTCCTTTCGGTTGTATATTTGTATCATTTTTCCGCTGCTATTTAAATGTAATTTAAATCTCTGATATTATTGTATTTCTATTATGTAATAAATATTCATACTCTGTTATATTCTTGTACTCTGATGTAATTGTTGTAATCAGCAAAAAAAATGTTCTTTAGTTTGTATTCTAATGTGTGTTGTTCTCAAAACAATCCATGCTCTCCTTTTTGGGGAAGTTTGGGTCATTTCAATTGGTATCAAACCTTTGGTTTACAGAGCTTGAGAACAAGGCACATTGGAACCGAACGAAAGAATTCATCAGAGATTTGATTAGTAAAATCCAATGAGAATAACTCGTTAGAGATGGGATCAGAAGCATCCTAGAACGTGTGTGAAGAGTATTATTTTCTTTAAAATAAAAATGAAAACAAATTTAGTTTTGAAAATTTTATCTTAAAATACGTTTTTGAGTATATTATTATATTTAATTTAGACAATCAGGTATATAAAGATTTCGAATATACGAGTAATTAATGGATATTCGAAGTTTTAATATACTGGATAGATATAGAATCACACTCCAGTCGCCCACAGGTAATTCTGGTGATAGGTCGACCGTCACCAGTATTTATGTTCGAGTTTTGAAAGTGGGATTTCTATATATTTCCAATTGACTGGTATGAGAACCAAAAGTATAGTTAGAATATATTGTTGTGATTTGCACTAAAAAATGATTTTTGACTATATATAAAAGTTATATATGTGAAAAGTTAATCACCTAATTGATTGCTGGTTGTGATGTTTGATTATTAGTTTAACTAACAAAATTATTGGAATGATAATTAATTTAACTAATAAAATTATTGAAACCAATAAATAAAAATTTACAGTTGAGTTGGTTAATTAAACATGTTTTAGTTTCGTTCCTTTTCGAGGACGAAAAGATTTTAAGTGGGGGAGATTATAACAACCCGGAAAATCAGAACCAATAGAAAATGCGTCATAATTTAGAAATTAAAAAAAATAAAAATATATATATAATTAATAGAAAGGTAAAACAATAAAAAGTTTACATTTTTATTGTAAAGAAGGAAATATGAAAAATGAACATTTGTTTAAATAGGAAAGTTGTTATAACATAAAAATTCACATTTTTATGTAAAAATGATTCAGTAAAATGATTCATAGCTTGTTTAAATGATGCAACATAAAAATTTACATTTTTCGGTAATATAGAAAAGATTACATTTTCTTTACAATAGAAAGATATCATTTTCTTTGCAAATAAAAAGATCACGTTTTCTTTACAAGGGAAAAAGGATTACATTTTTTTTCTTTGTAATATAAAAAGATTATATTCTTATGCAAAATTTGTTTAATGTAAAGAAGCTTAAAATAAAAGATTATATTTTTATTGTAAATGTGCAATATGTAATATGATTCATTAAAAAAGGATGCTTGATTGACAAATATGTTAACATTAAAAATGTCTTAGGAACTTTAGTGACATTTATTAATTCATTGATTGAAAATAATGTGTAGGTTATAAATGAAATAAATTCTGACAATATATATGTATATATATGTATGTATGTATATATATGTATGTATGTATATATATATAAATATGTACATATCTTTGGTTGTCCTCTTAAATATTTCCCTATCAATTCAAATTTAACTTTTAGAAATTCAAAATGTAGACTATATGTTCATAAACAAATAGCATTAATCTAACATTAATTCTTTCCATTTTATCCTCTCTCTCTTTCATTGTCATCTACTTTTGAAATTTGAATAATAAAAAAATAGAATAAATGTGTCATTATAGCATGTATTCAAAAAGGGGTTTAAGGAAACATTAATAAAACACAATTAAAACATAAAACGTATTTATTCGTAATGCACATGCATGGTTTCTGGAATAAAAACAAAACTTTGCCTCATTGTCAAATTTGTAATTGCCTTGTTGGTTACATGCTGAAAATGGTTGATATACATACTCGCCGAAGAATAGGCTTGCTGAATTTCTTTGCATAATAATAATAAAAAAATGTTACAGAAAGATAATTAAAATTGATATGATTTCCTATTTTGGTTTCATAAATTTAAATAAAAAGAAAAATATAAGAGTCGAAAAATGGTCTTAATCTACTATAGATAAAATTTATTTAAATATGGAATACATTCATGAGCATATAAGTTGTTACATAACAGCTTTATATTAAAGCAAATATACACACTATTTAATAGGAAAGATGTAAATGTTAAATTTGGACGATTCAAAAATATTCCAAATATATTAAGGAATAAGAATGTATGGGTTTAATTATAAAATTAGAAATAAAGTATTATAAAAATGCTTTTGTCCTTTTTCCCAAATCCCTAATCCACTAACATGACCAGCGGCCGCCAAACGTGTCCAATGGCCAAAATCTTCTCTCGTTTCTCCTCCTTTTTCTTCTAAACCAAACAATAAATTTGAAATTCTTATGAACGAAAAACATTCGCCTCTTCTAGCTCATGAAGATGAACAGTAATGATCATTTAAAACACCATGGATGGGAAGGTTTTTGGGTTCAAAGGTCGAATTGGGTCTATAGGGGGCGGCGAGTTTCCCCATACGGCAGGCATGGAGGCTGTAACGACCCATATTCTACGCACCATAGGACCGTAGAATATTTGTTTCATTCACATACGAAGTCGTATGGTCATGTAACTTTGGGAGACTACTATCGGGGTCATTTCCCATGTTCATGATTTTTCCCGATTTTTAAATGACCATTTTACCCCTAGTTGGTTCTGTTTTTGCTATAACTTTTGACTGGAAAGGAATTTTGACTTGAAACCACTCCCATTGGCTCCGAATGATGGTTTACAATTCCGTAGAGTGGTCACATTAGCCAAACGGACTCACCGTTTGGGAGATATGGCTGAAACAAGTTTCAAATGGTGAAAAAACAGCTTAATTGGGCTTAACCGGGTGGTTAGCAGCTAGGCCCAGAGGGGAATTTCGGGTTTAGAGGTATAGGAGGACTGATTAGGGTTAGGAAATCTCTTTCATTTCAGTTTTGAGCCGCCACAAACCTTCTTGAGACCCTAGTAATGGCTTCCATCCTCTAAAACAACTCCAAAACACATTTTAGTGAAGATTAAGCCTAAACTACATCAAAACAAGGCCAAATAGCAACAGAGCAAGGTTGGAGCTGCTGCTATACGTAGGAATTCGACCCAAACAGAGAGTATTTCAGATTTGGTGTTTTATTTTGTGGCCAAGGTGAGTGATTAGCATCGTTTTGGCACTAATTACAGTTAATTAAGGGTAATTAGTGAAGATTAGCGAATTTATACACTAATAAATTCTGGAAAAATGTTTAGAAATTCTTAAATAATATTTTATGCCTCTGCTAGAAATTTGGTTCGATTTGATTAAGTTTTGTTAACCCTATGATTAGTTTTACTTAAACATGCTTAAGGGAAAATAAGGGGTTTTTGGGTATATTTGATCCATTTTGACATGTAAATTCATTGTTTTGGTGTTTGTGGTTAGTTTGCTATGTTGATATGACTGTTTGACATGATTTGTGATTAATTAGTATAGTTATATTTGTCGAAAACGTCGTCGAATGGTGCAAACAAGTTGCTGGAAAAAGTTGCAGAAAGTTGTGCAGGGTTCGGATCGGGTATGGGCTCGGATCGGATAGGAGACCTGGGCAAGGAACCCGACCCGAACTGGAATCTGGCACAAACGAGGCTTGGCGAGAAGGAAGGCCGTTTACTTAGAGTTGGAGTGGACAAGGGGATCGGATCGTAAGAACAATGGGGGCCAGATCGGATCGGACTGGAGCACCGGATGGGATGAAGATGAGGAGCATAGGGTCGGAACGGAGAAAGTAGAGGTTAGGACAAAGGATGTGATCGGTTCGGTGTACCAAACCGAACCAGGGGGGCACCCGAACCGAATGGAAAGATGACAAGGAAGGGGGGTAATGACTACCGAACCGAACCGACGAGGGTAATGACTACCGAACCGAACCGACGAGGGTAATGACTACCGAACCGAACCGAATTCTAGGGCTGCTACTGCGCGACAACTCTTCTGAAGACCCACTCCAATTCGACCAAACCCGAGATGCAAAGGAAGTCCAAATGAGAAGTTAGAGCTCAAGATTCAGATGGGAATTAACGAGTTCGCTTCATGGTTGGGCTTTGCTGCGGGACGCGTGCCAAGGGGTTATCGATGTCTATAGCTTTGGAACACTATGGTAGGAGGTACGAAGGCGGATTCAGGGCCATTATGGCATCGGTAGAACCAACAGCTACGACCAATGAAGTAGGTCATTGAAATGTTTGGTCATGACTCCATGTGTTTAGCTTGGTCACAGCAGGGTTTCTACAAGTCGGGATTCGTCGTTACCTCAATTTGTCTAGTGTTCCAAAGTGGTAGATATCGTATGCTTTACGCACTGAGTGAGAGATGTGAGGATGGTTGCTATGGATGATTTGTTTGCTATCATTATGACATGCACACTCCGCCCCCATATTCTTTACACTGTTTATGGTACCTTAGAGTACTGTACGGTATGTGGTACTAACTCTTTGGTTGCAGGTCCAGGTTCAGGTATGGTTTAGTATACCTGTTATTGTTTAGACGCTTATCGCTCATACCAGGCTTTATGTCTGACCCAGAGTTTTATGTATCCTCTTATTACTCTGGGTGCTCACACGAGCAGACTAGAGACAGGTTAGCTGGTGATGCACGGGTAGATGATCCGGAGACGAGTAGGAGGCTTCCACGTAATATATATATATAGTATTCTCCCTGTGTTGTTGAAGATCACTGCTTGGGCATTGGTGGTGCATCTTCTACTTTAGCTTTCTTTTGTTTAGAGACAGTAAATTTGAAAAGTTGTAATAAGTTGTATTTGGATTTCCGCTGCTCTGATGTTGATGTTGATTTTAGTTATCAGCTTATGCACTGTCTCACCTGTTTTATGTCAAGTATGTTATTATTATATTTTATTCCATGCGCTGTGAGACGTTCTACAGGTTTTTCGCTAGTTAATTCCCTTCTTTCCTTTCTTCTGAAGACCGTCCCATGCTAGTCGGGCATGTGTACAGCGCACTCTCGGAGGAAATGCAGGCTGGTGCGGGGCGGGCCGTCACACTTGGTATTAGAGCTCTAGGTTGCGTAGTTAACCTAGGGAAGTTATCAGGGAGAGATAGTATACGTATACGAGAGAGCGTATTTGTGATTATTTTGGTTTTTAAAAGCTATATATATACTATTAGTAGTATAAGAATGAAGTCGTGCTGCACTAGCACCACTATGGGGTCGTTAATCATTTCCTTTTTCAGATTGACGATGAGCCGATATGTTAGAGGTACTGGTAGAGGGGCCAATAATGGGAATGCTGTTGACATGAGGACGATGTTTACTGACCTCATGAGAGAGATGCTTAGGGATGTACAGAGGGTAGCTCCCAATGATGGAAATGGTGGTGGTCCAATAGTGCAGGCGCCGAGGGTCGACTTCACCAAGCTGTGTAGTTGTAGTTATTTAAATTGCTAATTCTCAAAATAAAACATTTTAAATCTTTAAAATCCATCAAAATCAATTAAAAATAAATTTTAGATTGGTTCCAAAAATACGGGTTGTTGTAGTTATTTCATATTTAACCCAAACTGTGTGGCAATTTAGAATACTAGTAATCCAAGAAACACCTCACTCAGTGCTAACATGGCTTAAGTTCAACATGACTCAAGTAACCAAATAGACATAAATATAAGTCATAATCAAAATGGTATAGCTAGACCAAAACTCATTTAGGATGATAGATATCCTGATTCAAGGGTAACTCGTTATACCACAAACAACTTTGACACTTGAATATTGAAAACAAAGAATACAAGGAAAAGCAGTCAATATGCATGAGAGATGGTAAGTGCGTTAAAGTTCCTCCTATTGGTAATGGGTATATTAATGGTAAAAGGAAATTATTTTACAAAAATTACTAAGAGCAACCAAGATTAAAATGAATCTCATAAGTATATCATAATTTTCTAAAGATACTGGTGTACATTTTGAATTCTATCCTAATTTTTTTAGTTAGAGACATATTGAAAAGAGATATTATGATGTATGGTTATGCATTCAAGGGATTGTATAAAATTAACTTTGGAAACTGCAAAAGTAATGTAAAAAGGAATGATTAGTGTAATCTAGTTGAGGTGAATCAAGTAAATGACAATGAGATTGTATTTGATCATTAGCACTTCAGACTTGGTCATCCTAGAATAAAGATTGTAAAATAAATTCTTACTAATAATATAATGGCTTAAAATGATATCTCTTTACCAAATGTATATGCATTTTGCTTGATGGGTAAGAGTCACTAATTACCATTTCATTACTTCTTAATTGAATACACTAGTCCATTAAAGTAGATTGCTACTGATTTTTTGAGTCTATCACCCATATGTTCTATTTTGGATATAAGTACCACATACCATTTGTTGATGTTTATTCTAGGTGCACATGGATTTATTTCTTAAAAGCAAAGTCAGAAACTTATAGTACTATCAGAAATTTCATAAGACGGCAGAAAAGAAAACTAACTTTCAAGCCAAAATTATCCAGACCAATGATGGTGTCGAATATAAGGATCTTAACAATTATTTTCAGAAAAAGGGAATAGTTCATAGAACTGCATGACCTTACACATTGAAGAAAACAACATAGCTCAAAGAAAGCGCAAACACATAATAGAATCAGGCTTAACTATATAGCTCAAACCTCTTCACCATTAAAACCATGGCCATATTGCTTAATACTATTATCTACTTAGGTTGCTAGTGAAAGTGATAAAAGTAATGTGTCCACTAGAAAAATTGTATAGAGTCAAGCCAGACTACCACATCTTAAAAACATATGGATTTTTAAGCTTTCCTTACTTAAGACTACATAATGCCAACAAGTTAAAATTTTAGATCTAAACCTTGTACATTTCTTGGGTATGTGATGAATTAATAGGGATACAAATGGCTAAACTATATAGAATTCAATGTCTTTATCAATAGAGTCCTTCAAGAAGGGATATACATAGATCAACCAACTAGGGTATAATCAGAATCCCAATTATGTGTGCAAGCTAAGTAATCCATATATGGGCTTAAACATGACCTAAGAGTTTAAAAGATTGACAACCATTTTGAAACTCAACCTTTGCAATGCTCATTTAGCGTTGAGTTAGGTAAATTCTTGGGTTTCTCTATCAACTCTCAAGGGGCTGAACTCGTTGCTGAGGGAATATAAGCCATTCAGAACATTCAGGAGCCTTAGAAGATTACAGATGTGCATAGCCTGAATGGAAAGGTGGCCGCTTTGAGCCAATTATATCCAGATCAATTGACAAGTGCATTCCATTCTTTAAACTGATAAATAAGGGAAGCACAATTTTTCTTAGACCCCAAACTATGTTGAAGCATTCATGAACCTATTGAATCACTTGGAGAGGCCTCATATACCATCAAAACTGATTGTCACAAAGACCTATTTGTGTATCTGATGGTATCCTTGCATGCCATCAACTCAATATTCGTACGTGAAGACAGTCGGATTCAATAATCGGTGTACTACACAAACAAAAGACTAATGAGGGTCATGCTTAATTATCCCACCATGGAAGATACATCACTATTTTCAGGCTTATCCTATTAAAGTGTACATCGACCAACTGCTATAACAGGTCCTTTAGCGACTTAAGGCATCTTGGAGATTGCTTAGATCGAATATTATACTGAGTTATTTCAATATTTCATACATTCCATGAAGGGTCATCCAAGGACAAGCACTGGCGAATTTCATTGTAAAGTTCATAGTTATGGAGGGAAATGCTGAAGACTTAAACCATCAACTTCCAGGTGGAAGTAATCTATATATGGAGCTCATAAATATTGACGTTTTGGCATCAGAGTTGTCTTGTTTTCTTCTGAGGAACGATCGATTTGTATGTTTTGAAGCTAAAATTTCCTACTACTAACAATGAAGTCGAGTATAAAGCCCTGCGGGAAAAAACTCGCAAGGGAGCTAGGATTGAAGTCAATCTATATTTTCTGCGATTCCTAGGTTATTGTATACTAGGTTAGGATTCCAAGCCAAGAGGGCAAGACTTGCCACATATCTTAATCGGGTTCCAAAACTATTAGCTGGGCTTGACTATTACTACATCTTACACATTGCAGGTGATCAGATGAGAAAAATGACTCATTGGCCAAGCCATCTAGTATAGAGATTTTGGAGAAAATGTGGTTGGTCCGATCGAGATTTTGAGCAGCCTAAATATAAATCATATGGAAGTTGACTGGGTGCGGACTGTTGAGCTCGATAGGGAATGGTTGATGACTCCCATCAAGAGCTTCCTCTTGAATGGAACCCTACCTAAACAGAAAAGAGAGAAGCATACTCTCTTGTATCAAGCCACCGATACATCATTCAGGGAGACACATTATATCGAAAAGGGTTATCCGTCCTGTTACTTTGATGTCTAACTCACTACGAAACCAAATTGGTACTACGAGAAGTGCATGAATGTGAGTGCGGCAATCACACTAGGTAATATACTTTAGCAATGATGGTACTTCAGTATGGTTATTTCTGGGCTACCATTTACCAATATGCGACTTATTATTCATGACACGACAACAAGTGCTGGAGTTTTGCCAAAATTCCAAGAGCTCCGACCCCTAACTCTCCCATATGGTCAGTCCTTGACCTTTTTCGGTATGTGGAATAGACATTATATTTCCAAAGGCAGAGCAAAGTATACGGTGGCGGCAGTTGACTATTTCAGTAAGTAGGCCAAAGCTGAGCCATTGACCACAATCAAGACAAAGCAAGTGATTAATTTCGTTGTCAAAAACATTATATGTCGATTTGGACTTCTCAAGACTATTATAACGGATAATAGGATACAATTCGAAAGCTCATAGTTCAAGGACTTCTGTCGGAGATATCACAACGAGAAAGATACACAATAATCGCTCACCCACAATTGAATTGACAGGTTGAATAGGGAAAAAGATCATAAAATACGTCCTGAAGAAGCGATTGGAAAAGGATGGAGGCAAGTTGGTTATTGAGTTTCCATTATCCCTCTGGGCGTATTGAAGGACCTACAAGTCAGCGACTGGCCATAGTTCATTCATGTTATCTTATGGCTCTAAAGCAGTCATGCCTATCGAGCTCGAAGTTTCCTTTTACCAAATAACTTACTATGATCCTTTACTAATAAGGAGAACCTCATGGAGTCGCTTGACCTGATCGATGAGAAGAGAAAGGAGGAAAATTTGCGAGCAACTATTCATAGACATCTGGTCGTTTGATACTACAACATGAAGGTGCGACCTAAAACCTTTGAACTTGGTGACCTCGTTCTGAAGCACGTCTTTCCTAGCCTTGTCCATATGGGCCTGTATTGGGAAGGGCTTTACGATATTCAATAGATTCTTAAAAACGTAGTGGGAAGGGCCTTACGTTATTCAACAGATTCTTAAATACGGAACTTTCAGGTTAAAGAGGGTTGATGGAGACCAAATCCCAAGAGCTTGGAATGTTGAGCATCTACGACACTATTACACTTAAGTTTTTTTCTTATTGCTTTGCAAACAACACGTGGATTTCGTATAGGGTAATAAGAAGCAACTCATCGATTGTCGTTACATCATAAATAAAATCTCTTTCCATGTTCTGTGATTTTTTGTAATTATATGGCTATATGATGTGATTCAACTAGCCTACGCTGACACTTGAATGAAGGGTGTGACTAATTCCCTAGAAACGTTCATTTTCTCACAATTTAATGAGGGTATTCAATTTTGCGACTAGCCGAACAAGAGTTGACCAAATTCAAGCATAACGCATATGCTCAATTAGCGATCCTCACCCTAAGATCAGAGTGGAGGAATGACGCCCAAGCAAGTTTGATATGACTATTCACATAATTAACTCTAACTCTTAGTGACTTGAGAAAGAGCAAAAAGCATTGGGTTATCGTGAATGGCGCATCAAGGCTTAAGACCCCTTAACTTATGACCCTACCTTGACTCACGAGAGGAGAGTATAAAATGTAACTAGATATCCTATGTTGTAACTTATCTTTACCAAGAATGAGGGAATAAATGCAGACATAGAAATTAACTTTAACCATGCTCCTGATGCAACATGTGACTCGAACTCAATTGGGGGCATATAAATTGCCTCCTAACTAATGCTTACCCTAAGTGAGATGGCTTATGTTCTAAGTGTAGCTTAATGAACTCACAAGTTCATTGAATGAAAAGCGAAAACATTTATGGATTTGAATGCAAAACAAACTATGTTATTTACAGTTGTCGGTATGTACAAGCAACAAGACAAAAAGCGAAGATCGTACTCGCATAAACTTTGACCAAAAAAACAAAAGGAATCTAAAATTGTAACCATGCATATTTGTTCTTAGGTCGATCACCAGCTTCTGGCTTCTTTTTAAGCTTCTACAAGTCAAACTCCTTTACATTTTTGCGTGTGGGTGGTTTATCGCTGACCAACCCCTCGTTGACTTTCCCAGACTTATCGAATTTCTTCTTGGACCTTGGTTCCCTACCTTAGGGAGACTTCCTTCCTTAACAGATACATCTTCCTTAATTTTCTTCATCTTTGAATTGCCTGCTAGAGAAGAAGAAAACATTTATAAAGGATCTAGAGTAATAACCACCCAACTCTATTTTTGTGGACAGGAGCTTACATTGGTGCAACGCCTTCATATCTCCGATTCTCATCTCACTAGTTTTCCTGGACTCCCCTATGTATATGGCATCTTCCTCATCCTAAATCTGGGATCCCTTACCATCCAATCCTTTTAGAGCATCAATTATTTCCTTATCTTTCTCCGGATCTTCGACAGGAGGAAATGCGGCACGTAAGAAATCACCGACTGCGTTTTAGTAGATGTCCTAACCTAGTGAGTACCTATAGTAGGAAAAATGACAATCTTTAGTCCCTTTGGAACTATGGGCGTCTCTACTGCCGCCTCCATAGCTCACCGACACGCGACTAGGACTCTCTCTAACTATGGAGAAGTTAGAGATATACATTCCATGGAGTTATTACTGGTGAGTCCAAGAGTTTCAGGAACTTTATGATAGGATTTAAAGGTTAGAAATCTTAGTACCTAAAATGTAACACCCTGTATAATATACCCTAAATAGACATAAGCAATTAAATTTAAATAAAAATAAAAATAATAATAATAAATTTATAAAATATTAATGGATGAATATAAGAATTTTGGATAATTGAGAATTGGACCATGAAACAATTACCATTGTGTTCATAGTGAGATACTAGTCCATTTTCCTGCTTTATTTGCTCAAAACGGATTCTATATGGAGAAGTTATTAATAAAACAAGTTATACATAACTTGTAAACTAACAAGATTTGAAATTCAAACTGAATGAATATAAATTTGAAAAAATAAATATTAATGGTATAATGGAATTTTCCTGTAATGACCCGGATTTTTCAAACAGTTTATTTTAAATATTTAATATGGTTTTAAATATTGAGTTGATAATATAAATAAATTTTATGTTTAATTATCGATTTAATAATCGAATATAATTTAATTTAGAATATATTGAATTATTTTAATTCGAAATATAATTGAAATCATAGTTAAAAACTGAATCAAAATTATTCAGATGATAAGTAGGAATTTTATTTGATATATACAAAATAAATAATAATTTATTATCAAAGAATTTGTGGTTTTCGAATTTAAATTATATCATATTAATTTAATATGGTATATATATTGAAATTAAATTTTAGAATATTTACTGTTGAGTTCAGAATAGGGTTATTATATTGAAATGTCGGTCGGTACACTAGAATAGCGGTTCGTGATTTAAATTAATGGACCCCGAGATATTTGATTGTGGATAGGTTCGAAATCAAATCGATATCTATCTAAAAAAATAAAAATCGCTTTATATCGAATCGTATTGAATACGAGATCAAATCGAAGTCAAAACAAAATCAAACCAGGTTAAATCAACATCAAATCAAAATTTAAAGCCATGTACTTATCCTACCCTACATCCCTTAATAACCAAGTATTGTTTGTTTATAAATTCGCACTCTTTCCTCCTATTCTCATTAGCAGATCTGAACACTTCAAGGAGAAAACAAAATAGCTGACCTCTATTTATTTATCTCAATCCTAAATATCAAAAACCAAATACCCCGTTCGAAAAAATGTTGATCCTTATACCTCTAAACCCAAATGAGATCGCGCGAGTTTGGAAATTTAATGAATCGGTTAGAATCGATGTTTAATGGCTTTCTGGAGGTGTACGAACCATGTTTGGGAACGCGATGGTATCAGCGAGCTAGGTCATTTATTCGAATTAGGGTTGTGAGAAGGAACGATGGGTTTCGGGCTACGAAATCGAAGGGTGCTAAGGCACGATAGTCAAAGCGGGTTTGGATTTGGAGTTGTGATGTAAATTACATGGGGTGCGATGCCCTACTGTAGGACGCGACAGTCACTGTCGATATGTGTGAAGCAAGTCACGGTGAAAGGCAAGGGCGCGATTTCAACAGGGGATGGAGGTTGGAGCGTTCGGTTGAGTCGAGGGGTGGAATACCTGATCGACAAGGGCAGGAGATGGAAACTATTGGCAAATGGTCTGTATGTGGAAACTGATTCCAAATTTGTTCCTTAAGGAAGAAGAATAGGGTGCTACAGGTTGGAGATACTAATTTGTGAACTGTAGAAGAAGATTAAGCCTTGGCTAAGGTAAAATTTAATTTAAGTAATTTGTGATAATTAAATTAAAGGAAGAAAATATATGTATACCATTAGAAAAGAAAATGTCATTTACCAATAATTTGGAATTTGGAAACTGGAAAGAATATTTAAGGGAATCATTATATAAATTTTGAATTGGATTTGTGAAAATATTTAAAATTAAAATCATTAGTTGTTCAAAACCAGAAATTCAGGAAAGGAAATTAAATTTTAATTATATTGTGGACATAAAATTTTGTTAAGGAAATCACTAGCTTATTTTTAAAATTCGGATTTTCTTATGCTAAGATAAATCGAATAAAATCATTCGTGTGGAGTTCGAAGGCTCGAAAATCAATGAAAGGAAAATGAAATTGGTACAAGTGCAGATTTAAAATCACGGTGAGTAAATCTCACTTACCTCTTTATTTAGAATTATTTTTATTTGGTAAAAATAATTGGTCTTGCTTGTTGGATGCTTTCTGATTGTTTGAAATATATTAGTTATTTAGGGTTGACTATTATATATATATTGGGTTGATGGTTGGATTGATTCCCGTAGTCTCATTAGCGGATGTCCGCAGTTTCATAGCGGATGATTTCCCTATGCGCCCCACAAATATATATTAGTGTATGACCTTCATACCGCGATGTCCTGCCACGAAGCAGGATGGGTATTATTTCTGTTAACTAACGTCTTGAATGCAGGAGAACAGGTTGGAGCGATCCAACTGGATTCCTCAAAATTTTACTAAGTGTCCGTTTTCACATATTATCATATATATAATGTGTTGATTGAAAATTGGGTTGTTTGAATGTTTAAAAACACTGGAGCCAAATTGTTGATATATAAAAATACAGTGAAATGATATTTGAGATTTTAAAAGGGGAATTATATTTTTAAAAATAGAGATTTGAATTTTAAATGAGCTATAAAAATATTAACTTGTTTTAAGCAAGTATGGAAATTATAAATGATGTTTGTAAATTAAATAATAAAGGAAATTGAAGTGATTAATTTATAAATGATATTTATAAATTAAATAACGTAGGAAATTGAAGTAAATTTATAAATGGTGTTTATAAATGAAATGGAATGATTTTCAGTGGAAATCAGAAAATTGAAATGAAATTATAAACAGTGTTTATAGAAATAAAGTGAGAAAATTTATCATTGGATAATTTGAATATTTAAATTCAAATGTGAATTTAAAAATAAAAAATGGGGAAATCGTTTTAAAGAAATAAACGATGGAATTTATTCCGATGTTCAGAATATAAATTGAACTAAAATAATTCCGTAAGGATTTATGATTTGAATTCGATTAATTCGAATTTTATTTAAATAGAAGTCAAATTGAAATTAGAATTTGAATAGAATTTGAATATATATAATTTGAATAGATTTTGAATAAATAGAAAATTCAAATAGAATTTGAAAATAGAAAGTTGAAATCATTTGGAAATGGGAACGACGAAATATATTTCAGCATGTGGATTTTTAACAGAATAGAAACAAATCTGAAGGATTTATAATTTGTAAAAGGAAATGGAAGTTTAATATAGAAATTTAAATAGAACTTGAAATAGAATTTCAAAATAGAATTGGAAATAGATTTGAATATAGAAATCCAAATGAAGTTTGGAAATATATTGAAATTCAAATGGAGATTGAAAATGGAATTTGAATATAGGAAATTCAATTTGAATTGAAATAGAATTTGAATATAGAAGATCAAAGTATAAATAAATTTATTTCCGAGTTAGGGAAAATCAACAATTTTAGAAGATCGAAAATATTATGTTGAATTGGAAAATTGGATTTGATATATATTAAAAATGTATGGGAATGGATTTGAATTTATTACAAACAAAGTTAAAACATTTATATTTATATATATAATTAAAACGAGTTCGCCGTAGCGCGGCAGTTCGTAAATTGTCGTTTCGAACTTCAATTGAATGTACAGGACTCAATTGAGGTCAGAATTCTTTGAAACAAGAAACGTCAGGACCGATTTGATAATAGTTTTCTAATGGAGGAGAAAAATCCGGATTTTGTTGAATAGATTTTGAGTCATGTCAAAATCAAATTTTCAGAAAAACCGCGCCATAACCATTTAAAAACCATAACGGTTTATTTAATTTTATAAAAGGATTTTAAGCGAATGAAATCCGAATTTCTATTTAGAAAATTTTAGATTTTGAGTTGTAAATTATATGTGAACTCAAGTGGAGAAATCAATTGGTTTTTTTTGGAACATAAATCAGGTTTTTGATTATTGAATAGAAATAACTAATTTGAATAGTAATTAGTTAATGAGATTTTGAATTGATATTGGGCTTTGAATAAGTGAATTCGATTTGAAAATTTATATTCGAAATCGAAAAGGAAACTAGAATTGAAATTGAAATTCAATTTGGTTATGAGCAAGTTAAATATTTTATTTTGAACATGTTATGTTCAAACAAAGAAGCGAAATATGCAAAATAGCTAATTAAAGAATAAATGAGCGAAACTGAATTCAAATGATTGGATAGTGCTGAATTGAATTGAAAACAGGTGAGCATGTGTTAGCAAGGTATGGGATGAAGTATATGAAGATTTTAATTTATGTGCCCGACAAAAAGGTATACGTTTAAATTCCATATGAGGTTTTATGCGCCAAATCGGAAAGCCACTTGGCTTTTTGATTTTCTTTTTTGAATGGAAAGGGCCATGGGAGGCTATTTGAAATATCCCGATGCTCCCGGTACAAAGGAGGTTATGGCGAATTTTTTCGGGAATTTAATGAGTTAGAATATTTTTAAGATAATTTGATAGTTATAAATCAATGTATCGATATATACTGAATTCGATAAGGAAACGAAATCAAAAATAGAATATTGTAAACAAAAAGGGAAATCTATAAACTAGAAATAGAAAGCGAACCATATACATGTTTTAAAAACGAATAATTGGGTTTTATAGTGTGTTTATTCGAGGTAAGTGGTTTTGCCGCTTTGAAGTTGAGGATGTTTTCAGTCAAGGTCTGAGAGGTAATTTTACCCCAACTTGATTGATTTCATTTTTAATTGATAAATAGCAGGATCTAGCCTCGGAGAGAAGTGTTTGAAAAAGAGTTAGTTGAATAAAATATTTTGGGTTGTTGTAACAATGTTTTATACAGCATTCGTTTTAACCTAAGTGATGGAATTTTGGGAATATAAAAGTAAATATTTCCTGAGTATATTTAAAGTAGTCGGGAAAGAGATAAGTGATTGAAAATGTTTTCAGTTGCGAATAGAATATATTTTCTAAGTATAGAAAATAAAAGAAGGTGATATAGGGAAATGTTTCTTTCCAACGAGCGTAAGAGATCAATAAGATTTCTGAAAATATTTGGTTAACAAATATTTGATTGGGAAATGAAGAAGTGAATTTATTAATGAAATATTAATTAAAGGCCCAGAGATTTGATTGTTGTTATGGACGGGTGTTTGTTTTTATTCGATAGTTAAATAACCGACTATCGAAGTGTTTGCCAATATCGTTGTCAATATGCAGAGACCGGTTGGATTATTATCCGTGAACCACTTCGTATTGGCAGTAACTTTGCGAATCATATTATATGAAGATAATCGAAGACGGAGTGAATTGCAAGGGCTTTTTCTATTAATAGAAATTGTGCCTTCGGTTTCGTTCAATCCCAGAACGAACGTATATGGACGAGTGTCTGACAAAGTATTTCCAATGATCGCATGAGTTGGTCTGTATAAATATATATGGTTGCAACGGATTTATTCCCTTAGCATAACATCCAGAATATTTGTGCGAATCAATTAGTGATTAATGGATTTGACAATGTGGCATTCAAAGTGATTGTGCTATCAGTGAATAGAAAGTAATCGTAGCCTCAGGCCTCAACAACCGGGAAATGACAAAAATCGGGAAGGCAGCATGGCTATGTGGGTCACTCCCATTAGGGTGTATTATCACCTATCTAAAGATTCATTTAATTCCTTATTCTATTCGATGTTGTCCCATTCGGGAAATGGTTTCTGATCCCAACCGTTGGTGATATACATTCGACACACTCAAGCGAAAATGAGTGGTCGGTCATGTGTGGGCCGGGTTGCAAGATGTTCTTGTTGAACCCAGTGTATTCCTCTCTAGAGTTACACTATCGGAAGGTGGTTCCATACCTTGTCATGTTGGAAATCCAATCTCCAACAAGCGCCCTGCGGTTTTTGATTTTATATTATATATGGAGCGTGAGATGCAAGCGTTTTGCTAGATTCTATTTATTTGATTAGATATTATTATAATATCACTGGATTTTTGTATCAAAGTGTTTTGGGTTATAGTAAGGTAAAAACCGTCCATATTTATGTGTGGCTGGTCTTACTATTATCATTTCTTTGGAAAGGATTTTCAAAGTTAAACAAATGGTTGGAGTTTACTCACACCAGTCCCATGACTGACCCAGAGTTTATTTTGTTTGTCGTCCCTGAACTCTTGGGTGCCAAAATTTGTACGGGCAGTCAAGCAGTCGGGATTTTTCAGATTTACTTGGAAGAGCTGGAAGCAGGAGGCTTCACCAGTTAGCTATAGACTATCATATATTCCGCTATGAACCATGTTTGTATCTGGGAACAGGTGTTTATAACTGTTCCACGATTAACTGTTGTGATCTGATGATGGTATGTATATAAAGTTACTGATTTGTATTTCAAAAGTTATGTTATATAATATATTTTATTCGATCCGCTGTGAGATTTGTCTTCTTTGTTTTCTTCAATTCTAATACTTATTTATTTCTATTTCTCATCCTCTAACTTCTTTCTTATAATGATTCGTATTTCTGTGCAATTTGGGTTGGACTTGTGGTGTTATTAGTCGACTCAGATAGTACAGATTTGCGGGTCATTAAATTTCCTAGAAAGCGTGAATTATTATGTAATTTTATATATACAAGAGGGGATAAGAATAAAAAGATATGGAATATAATCAATCAAATTAATTACTATTAATAAATAAGGTAAATGACCATGTGAATTAATCTCTTGGAATTCGACCTAAGGAGGGTCAACCTCTCCCTTTGAGGGAGGTCGACTTGGGGGTCGACCTCCCTCTAATGGAGTGTGTCGACCGCCCTTAAGGATGATGGGTGGAGAAGGTTTTACTTTATTAGGGGTTTTTATATAGTTTTGCTTAAATGGACCTTCCATTTTACATCTAACTAATCCTATGGCCCACATACACACTAGCATTTATAGAAGGACCCCCGGCCTCTCCCCTAAACCCTGCATTTTAGTCACTTCTATGCCTCAGCTTGTCTCTTCGCCATTATTCTTAATTCTTGAAACATGTTAGGTTTCTTCTATTCTTCTAAGCTATATTATATCTCTTCTAAATCTAAATTCTTATCTAGAATCTAAAATTAGATATAATATATATATATATATATATGAGATTCTAAGTCTAGTTCTAATATATATGTGTGTGTGTTTGTGTGTGTGTGTGTGTGTCTAGGGGGATTTGGATTACACTGATTCGAAAGTCTCAATGTAAATTTGTTAGATCCTACACTGAATTAATTATTCTTCTCTTCTTAACTCTATGAGTGGACATTATATGAGTTTTCTATTTTTGTAGTTATCTTTAGATTGTTACGCCTAAAGGGGTTTGGATTTTCACGAAAACAAAATATTAAAAAATCCTCCAAATCCCTTATAGTTTGTAGAAACGGTCAATCAATCGGTGTAAACTGGTTTTTGATTATTGATGTAATAAAATATACTCTTTTGGGTGTTGTAAAGTTTTTTATAATGGTTTGATTCACTTTCTTGTAAAATTATAAATTATAAATTATATATGTGCGTGTAAAGGCATAAAACATGAGTATTGTTGATTTAATAGGTTTAAACATCTATATTTAAAATAGAAAGTTTGAACGTATTATATACAAATCATTGAAGTCTTAAGTTTTTGTATATATATAAATTATATGAAAAAGTAAAGCAGTACCAAAATGGAGATTTTACGTATATAATTGGAATATTGCACCTTGTCTCTCTTTTATTATAGAAATAACCTTTTAAACCTTGGTTACAATTTTTTATGTACATGTTGTTATTTCCCAGTTGTTGATTGAATGCGGATATACATGTTTACGCCATGGTGATGAAAGTAGAGAAATAAGCTGATAAACATTATTTTGGTTGTAGGATTAACATTTCAACGATTTAGGACGCTTCTTATGTGCGCTTGATTTACGTTTTATTCATTATAATTTATAACATGATTAATGTATTATAAATGCGTATTAAATTCATATTAAATGCTTTAATTAGAAAATTAGAATAATAAATGTTCCCATAAAAAATTTGTATTCATGTGAGTATTAATGGTAATTACTTAATATTAATGACACATAGACATGAGGTTAACCCTTATTTATAGTAGAAGCTAGTCCAAAATCGACTGGCATATCCAACATCTGCAAGAAAGTTGGATAAATTCGAGAGGTTTAGGTGTCATGGGCCATTATAATAAATACATAAAGATGCGAAGTTAATCCTACCTTGTAGTAGAAGTCTGCCCGGAACCGCCCGATAAATCCAGCATCTACAAGTAATTCATTTAGTGTGGGACGTCTAGTGCATGTGTGTATATGTATATATATATATATGTATGTATTTATGTATATATGTATATGTGAAGAAGGTCTGCCTCAAGAGGGTATTAAGTGTGTGACCTACATGGTTTGGGTGTTAACTGGTAAAGACTAGGTTCACTCCTTAGTTTAGGATCAAACTCATGGGACACGCCCTTATTAAGATCTTAAGTGGTCAATGGGACCGCCTTTCTCTTATATGGTATTAAATGGTCCCAATTAAAACAGTAGACATATGAGAAAGGTAATTCTTTGGAAGTTGGTTGCTTCTTGTCTAAGGGCAATGTAAGGGCATACCTAGGGATGGGAAGTATGAAAATTTCTAAGGGACTGTCTGTCTAAAGGAAGTATTAAGTGGCTAGGAGTTTACTTGTAATAACAGCTAGATAATAATGCATGGGTCCACCAGGTGGTCCATAAATGGCGATGAATATCTACTTAAACTGCGTACTAAGTGGTTGATTACTACCTCCCTATTTACATTGAGAATAAATTAAATAGTGATGATGATTATAAGACAAGGGCTTAAGTAGCTTTAGAGTAGTCCGCCTGATTAATACATATTCATTGTGTTTTGAATTTGCATACACATAATTTGATGAGTTTATACTACCAAGCATAGGAAATAAACATTCCTTAAACTTACGTGATTTTCATTCACCAGAACTTATTGTTCTGACCTCCCTCCTCATAATAATTAAACAGGTTTGTAGGTGGGAACGCTTAAGTGACAGAGTCATGGAAACTAGAGCACAGCGAAGGAAATTCTATATTTTATTGTTGTTTTCAGTTATTATCATGTTTGGCCATTTATTATAATCATGGGATATTATTATTGATGTACCTGAATATGATAGTTGGGATTTTATGTATTTGACATTATCGTGGTTTTATTTAATAGTATATCTATTCCAGTTATTATATTTAATCTCTCCCGTTGTAAAATACTAATTTTATTTATCATTTGGCTCTATTTATGTATAGGAACCAACAACCTATTTAGAATGGCTCTTAGTTCAGATGGGACTTTTCTTGGTCTGAATTTAGGCCCATTCCGGGTGGGTTCTTATATTTGGTATTTGTAACGACCCAGATTTGTGATCGATTTAATTGAAATATTTAATATAGTTTTAAATATTGAGTTGATAATATAAATCGATTTTTATATTGAATTATCGATATAATTATCGTAATATGAGGATCTTAAGTAATTCAATTTGAAATTTAGTTAAAATGATTTATATGAATTTTTATTTGAATTTAAACGATAATAATAATAATTTATTATCAAGGAATTTAAATTATATTATTTTGGTTATTACATATATATATACACGTTTAAATTAAATTTCAGAATATATACTATTCAGTTCAGAATAGCGTTATAACATTTAAACAACGGTGGTTACGTTAAAATAGCGGTTCACGATTTTTAATTGTGAACCCCGAGATATTTGATTGTGGATAGGATCGAAATCAAATCGACATCTTTTTAAAAGAAATAAAAGATCTCATTATATTGAATCAAAATCAAATCAAATTAATTAGAAAATCTTTTCAAAATAAATACAAAGATCTACTGTGTACTTCCTATCCTCCTTCTTCTATAAAATTGCAACCACCCCTCTTCGTTATAAAACCACAATGCCTCTCCTTCTACTCAAAACTAAAATCGAAAGCTTCCTGGTTCCCAAAATAAAATGGCGACCGATGTATATAGAAACCTGAATCGCAAGGGGGAACTGTGGATCCCGAAGCCTGAAATCGCGACTGTAAGGCAAAGAGCGATAGAAAGAAGAGGGGTAGGGAGGCTCTGTTACCCATAAGTGGAGGGCGATGTTGGTTTTCATGAATTAGGTGATCTAGGGTTCGTTCGAATGTTGATTTGGGATGTTCGGTTTTCTACAGGCGAAGATTGGCTTTAGGTATTCGATGAGGTGGGTATCGCGAATCCCTAGGGTTGGTCAAATGGAAAATTATGCTTTTGTAGTGATGCTCGAAGTTCCCAGAAGCTGAACGGGGTGTGAAGCTTTCCGCGTTCAAGTATGGAGGGGCAACACTGATTTGAAGTCGCGATGGGTTACGGTCGAGCTGATTTGTGGCGCGGAGGATCTGGGTTAATGGGAAGGACTTCATTGATCTCTAGAGTGGTGTGATGCTGCGATGATGGAGCGAGGTACGTAGCAATGTGTCTGGAATGGTCCGCGATGAGGTAAAAGGCATTCGAAGCTCCAGACCGTCGATCGATTTGCTGTAGCATTCATGGGTTCAGGATGGAGTCGCGAGTGGTTGGGTCAGACTGAGGGTGAAGTTTTGTTGTCGTGAGGCAATTAAGCAGTGAGAGGTGACGTGGTATTAGCTGTAATATGAGCAGGGTACATTTTGTGGTTAACACAAAGGAGATCTTCTAGACATGGGAGACGTGAAGCAGGTTCTGGTTTTGGGATGGCGAACTAAAGTGGGGTTTTGAAAGATGAAATTGGGTTCGACAGTTGACATGAGAAAGTCTGGTCTTGTTAGGAATGAGCTGAAGTGGAATTTGTTTCTAGTATAATAAAGTTGAAGAGGTTTTTTTTAGGAGCGAGGCGCTGTATTGTCGAGTTTTGGGGAAAGAAGATGATAGCAGCGGTTGTGACTGGCCTGGGGTGTTGGTGCTCGACTGTTCAAAAATGAAGAAGTTATAAAAAGAGAAATGGCTTAAGTTAAATTATGGTAACAAAATTTTAATTAACAAGATAAAGCACATTTAAATTGTATCAATTTTTTAACATGTCTATATATTTCATACGATAACAATGCCGATAAAATGGAGTACTGGAAATCCTATGGGAAATTACTTTGCAGTGAAATAGGATTAAATCAGAATAAATCGGAAAAACCACGGTGAGTAAATCTCACTCACCTTTTATTTAAAATTATTTTTATCCGTTAAAAATAATTGTTGTTGCTTGTTTGGATTTTTCTGGTTGCTCTAAATATATTAGTTATTTGGAGTTGACTATTATATATATATTGGGTTGATGATTGGTGGGATTCCTGCAGTCTCATTAGCGGATGCCCGCAGTTTCATAGCGGATGATTTCCCTATGCGCCCTACAAATATATATTAGTGGATGACCTTCATACCGCGATATCCTGCCTCGAAGCAGGATGGGTATTACTATGCTGACTAACATCTGTAGATGCAAGAAAACAGGCAGGAGGGATCCAACTGGATTCCTCAAAAATATATTATCTGTTTTGTTTATTTGTTTGCATATATACCGCCATATATGATATGTCAGAAAACCTAAAATAAATAATTGGTTGTTGGTGTTTAAATATCACTGGGCCCAAATGTTGATATTTAAAAATATCATGAAAAGGAATTTTGCAGTTTTAAAAAGGAAATTCTATTTTTTTTTTTCTAAAATAGAATTTGAAAATTGAATAAGAGAAATTCAAATAGAATTTGAATATGAGAAATTCAAATAGAATTTGAATACAAGAGAAATTGAAATAGAATTTTAATAAAGAAAATTAAATATGGACTTTGAATGTAGAATTCAAAGAAAATTAAATACGGACTTTGAATGTAGAATTCAAAGAGAATTAAATATGGACTTTGAATCTAGAATTCAAAGAGAATTAGATACAGACTTGAACATAGACTTCAAATTGAATTTAAACTATGGAATTTGAATATAGACTTCAAATGGAATTTTGACTATGGAATTTGAATATAGAATTCAAATGGAATTTAAATAATGGGATTTGGATATAGAATGCAAAGAGAATTGAAATGGGGTTTGAATATAGGATTCAAATAAATTGAAATGGGTTTTGAATATATTATTCAAATAAATTGAAATGGGATTTGAATATAGAATTCAAATAAATTGAAATGGGATTTGAATATAGAATTCAACAAGAATTGAAAGGAGAATTTGAAATAAAAAATTGGAAATCATTTCGAAATGGGAACGACGAAATATATTTCAAAATGTGGATTTTTAAACAGAATAGAAATAAATCCAAAGGATTTATAATTTATAAAAAGAAATTGAAATTAAATATAAAAGATCGAAGTATAAATAAATTTATTTCCGAGTTAGGGAAAATCGACAATTTTAGAAAATTGGAAATAGTATGTTGAATTGGGAAAATTTTATTTGATACATATTAAAAATATATCAGAATGGAGTTGAATTTATTATAGACGAAGTTTAAATGTTTATATTTTTAAATATAATTAAAACGAACTCGCCGCAGCGCTGCAGTTCGAAAATTGGCGTTTCGAACTTCAATTGAGTATACATAACTCAATTGAAGTTGGAATTCTTTGAAACAAGAAACGTCAGGACCGATTTGATAATAGTTTTCTAATGGAGGAGAAAAATCTGGATTTCGTCGAATAAATTTTGATTTATATCAAAACCAAATTTTCAGAAAAACAGCGCCATAACCATTTAAAAACCATAATGGTTTATTTAATTTTATAAAAGGATATTAAGCGAATAAAATCCGAATTTCTAGTTAGAAAATTTCATATTTTGAGTTGTAGACTATATGTGAACTCAGGTGGAGTAATGAATTGATTTTTGAAACAGAAATCAGATTTTTGATTACTGAATAGAATTAACTAATTTGAATAGAAATTAGTTAATGAGATTTTGAATTGATATTAGGCTTTGAATAAGTGAATTCGATTAGAAAATTTATATTCGAAATCGGAAAGGAAACTAGAATTGAAATTGAAAATTCAATTTGGTTATGAGCAAGTTAAATATTTAATTTGAACATGTTATGTTCAAACAATGAAGTGAAATATGCAAAATAGCTAATTAAAGAATAAATGAGCGAAACTAAATTCAAACGATTGGATTGAGTTGAATTGAATTGAAAACAGGTAAGCATGTGTTAGACAGGGATGGGATGAAGTATATAAAGATTTTAATTTATGCGCCCGACAAAAGGTACATGTTTAAATTCATATATGAGATTTTATGCACAGTATCGGCAAGCTGCTTGGCTTTTTCTTTTTCTTTTGGATTGGTGAGGGCCATGGGAGGCTATTTGAAATATACCGATGCTCCCGGTACAAAGGAGGTTATGGCGAAATTTTCTGAAAATTTAAGGAGTTAAAATATTTTTACAAAATTTTGATAGTTAGAAATTAATATATCAATATATATTGAATTCGATAAGGAAATGAATTTAAAATAGAATATTATAAACAAAAAGGAAATCGATAAGCTGGTAACAGAAAGACAAACATATATACGTTTAAAAATGAATAATTGGTTCTTGTAATGTTGATTATTCGGGGTAAGTGGTTTTGTCTGTTTTGAAGTTAATGATGTTTTCAGTCAAGGTCTGAGAGGTAATTTTACCCCAACTTGATTGATTTCATTTTTTATTGATAAATAGAAAGATCCAATCTCTAAGAGAAGTGTTGTATAATAGTTGGTTGAATAAAATATTTTGGGTTGCTGTAACGGTGTTTTACACAACATTCGTTTTAACCCAAGTGATGGAATTTTGGAAATATAAAAGTAAATATTTCCTGAGTATAATTAAAGCAGTCGGGAAGAGATAAGTGATTGAAATTGTTTCAATTTCAAATAGAATTTATTTTCTGAGTGTAGAAAATAAAAGAAGGCGAGATATAGAAATGTTTTCCAAAGAATGTAAGAGACCGAGATGATAATTGTAACACCCCGAATTTTAGTTAATACTAAAATTCACTAATTACAGGATAAACAATCTCAGATGTGGGAATTGGGGGTAACGGGCTGCGTTATTGCGTTCGCCTCGGAAAAATACGCGAAATAGAGTCCGAGTTTTCGAAAATCGGAGTCCGTATGGCCCGGTTATGGCCCAAAGAAGTTTGCAGAAAAATTAGAGCTAAAAACAGAATTAGGAATTTAAATTTAAATTTAAATTTAGAACCAGCGGGGCCAGGCGGGAGGATTCCCGCCTAAGCCTGTCGACAGGGCTGTCGACAGGCCTGTCGACAGGGGTGTCGACATGCCTGTCGACTTGCCTGTCGACATGGCGTGTCGAACCAGGGTGCTTGGGTGCACCAGATCTGGTTTTCTGGCTTGGGCTGGGTCTGGTTCTAGAGGTTTCCTAAATCTAATGGACCTAAATTAATCTAGGGTTAATCCAAGGGCCTAAAACACTCTCTTAATCTATAAATACACCCTAAACCTACCTTAATCCTCACCAAAAATAGAAACAATGGCCTCATGCCGCCAAATTAAATTCTAAGAGAAGCCTCCACTAATCTAAGAAGAAAGTTGCAAGCTAATTCCTCTCTAATCAATCCTTAATCATCATTATCTTCATAGTTAGCAACTAATTCTACTTCATAAGGTTGCTAATCTTGAGTTTGGTGAGTTTCTATCACTTTAACATCAATTGTTAAAGTAAGTAGATTGGGTGTAATGAGACTTATGGTCTTAAATGCGGATTAGTGAGTATGAATCATGTATAATGATATGTTACTCTATGTTGTTCTATGTTTATGCATATTTGATAAGTTGGTTTATGCATGCTTAATAAGTTGATTTATGCATGTTTAACAAGTTGATATATGCATGTTTAATAAGTGGATTTATGCATATTTAATAAGTGGAATTATGCATGTTTAGCAAAGTGAGATATGCAAGTTAAGTATATGTTTAAATGCAAGTTGAAAGTGATATGCAAGTTAAGTGTATGTTTAAATGCAAGTTGAAAGTGATATGCAAGTTATGCATGCTTATGCAAGTGTATGGATGCTTATGCAAGTCATGTATATGTTGAAATGCAAGATTTATGTGATATGCAAGTTATGCATGCTTATGCGAGTATATGTATATGCTTAAATGACATGATATGCAAGTTATGCAAGTATGTGAATGCCTATGCAAGTATGTGGATGCTTATGCAAGTTATGTGTATGCTTAAATGCATGTTTAACATGTTATGCAAGATTGAGAATGCCTATATGCAAGTTTAACATGTTATGCAAGATATGTGTATAATAATATGCAAGCTCATATGCAACATGTTATGCAAATCATGTGTATGATAATATGCAAGTTTGGGTTGTATGTAGTTGGGTTAATATATGCTCATATATGCAAGTTGACATCCTCTTAACCCATGACAAAGTTGTATGCTAAACCCATGATATTTGTGATGATCTTCCCCTTATTATGTCATGTAACGAGAACGATTTACGTGGGGAACGATGGGGTTGGTAAATATGTTAATAAATGAATGTTTGGGTATGATTAAGCATACCATAAAAATAAATTACCATAAGTGGGAATTTACCTATTGAGTTAGGTCTACCCCATGGGAATTTACCTATTGAGTTAGGTCTACCCATGTTATGGAAAACTTGATATTAATTAGGGATAATTAATATGGGGGTGATTAATTAGGTGTAATTAATCGACTAAGACACGAGGTTGGACTCATTTGTAGTGTAAAACTGCCCGGAACCGACTGGCTTAACCAGTTGCTACAAATGTCAGCCCAATGTGAGAGGTCTTAGCCATAAATTAAATACGTGATTAAGGTAAAGACACGAGGTTAGACTCTGTTATGACGTAAGACTGCCCGGATTCTACCGGCTTAACCAGGCGGTCATAACAGCCAGTCTAATGTGGGAGGTCTTTACGGGAGATCACGGTCTTAATTAATTAAGAAACACTTAACCATAATAGCATGTAGTGGGACATGAGGGGTTAAGTGGGTGCCTTGGATGGCATGAGGAAATTTGGTGGTTGCCTTGGGTGGCATGTGGAATCTAGTGGGTTGCCTTGGGTGGCAATAGAAAATACGATTAGAATACTTAACCAAGTGGAAACATGTAATTAAACATGATTAAAGGGTTAAGTGGGATACACTAGATATTTGACAAGCTTAAGTGGGTAGCTTGTGGGGGCCCATTTCAACCAATATCCCAAACGTATCTTTGTGGGCTCGACCCAAGTCGAGTGACGGGACACGCATATTGGGCTTGATTATAAGAGGCCAAAACGGGTTAGCGGTGGCAACGCAAGTCCAACGGGTTTCATATGCGTGTGTGGGCCCGGGCTGGTAGATAAGCCGTTGTTGCATCGTGTAGATATAAAGCCGTGCACCGTTAGTATTGGGTAGCCACTTTAGGGGAGTGATACACCCCACTGTGGGACCAGCACGGGTATCTACGGTAGGGAGTCGATCGCTTGGGGAGTAGTGGGTACACCTAATGAAGATAGGGGCAGACGGCACCTATGTAGGGGTACACGAAACTACTGGGTAAGAATTACTGGGTACACCTAGTGGAGATAGGGGCAGACGGCACCTATGTAGTGGGCTAGGGGTACATGAAACTACTGGGGAAATTTTGGAAGGGATCAACCTTTAAGTAGGAATGACTGGTGTGGTGCAGTTAGAAATTATCCTTGGGTGGGTAGATGCGTCCTGACGGTTATCTTAGTTTATCCTAAGTCTACCAAGCTGCTTAGTGTAGCCATTCATCCCCAGATATTACCGTAGGTCAAGTTTATGTCTTCTCTGGTTACTTTAATGATTGTATTGTTAAAGTTATAGGACTCACTCAGACTTATGTCTGACCCCGTTGTTTTTATCTTTTTCCCAACCCTCAGGTCCTACGGTGGATCCTAGCGGTAGTAGAGCTTGATCAGATTTCTGTTTCCAGCCTTGAGGAGCTTGGGTTGATGTAAAGCTCCAGTTATCCAGTTATCTTTTCTTTTCTTAAGGCTATTGTATGAGAGAGTGGGATTATGTACTTCTTTATTTTGACAGATATTGTACTTGACTTTTATCATGGTTTTATGATGTAACCAGACAGGTTTATTTCCGCTGTTATGAGATGATGTTTTAAATTTTAAATACTCTTTATATCTGTCTTGTTGTAATTTTTCTGTTCTATATTCACTAAAATACTCCACCGATGCTATGGCATTCCCTTTGTGAGTGACCCTAGCGGGCGTGGGGTGTTACACGTGGTATCAGAGCAAAGGTTACCGGAACAGATAAAATTTTTAGAAAACTATTTTTCTAAAACATCTTTTGGAAAAGATATTTTCAAAAACATGTCTTTTAAGAGAAGAGTTTTTGAAAGAAAAGCATAATCCCCAATAGCCATATCTATATCCTTCGAATTCTCCGTTTTTGAATCTTTCCTTTTTCGTTTCAGCATGGCCGAGAATCTTAATCTTCCAGAGGGTGTGACGGTACCAGTATGGTATAGGAGATTGATGGAGGCTAGGGCCACCACTGCGGGTCCAGCAAGTATTCCTCCACCAACCGTAGCACCCGATCTTCCTCCTCCCCCTCCTCCTCGCACGGATACTTTTGCTAAGACTTGCAAGGAATTTAAAGCTATGGGAGGGAAACCTTTTCAAGGATCTGAAACCTTTGTGGAGGCTAGAGATTGGCTTAAGGAGGTGGAAGAGTTGATAGATATCTTTGAGATGGAAGAAGGGAAGAAAGTCAAGTTGGCTGCTTGGTTAATGAAGGGAGAGGCCTCATTCTGGTGGGAGGTCACTAATGGAGAACGCCCCGTTGACTCTTGGGCGGATTTTAGGCAAAGATTTGTAGCTAAGTTTCTCTCAAGGGCGGAGGAAAACTTGTATATGGAAAGATTTTTGACTCTAAAGCAAGGAAATCTTTCGGTGAAGGAATATGTCAACAAGTTTAATCAATTGGCAAGGTTTGGCCTAGACATGGTGAATACACCGGAGAAGAAGGCTTTGAGGTTCGTGAAAGGCTTGAATGAACCTATGCATGGGTTGGCTATGACTCACATCCCTATGGGGGCCACCTTTGAGAAGCTAGTTGATATGGCACTCATGTGTGAGGAAGAGAAGGGTCCTAATGCTAATAAGGCACCTGAGAAGAAGGGAGATCAAAAGAGACCTCAACAACAGCAAAGCAAAGGTGGGAAAGGCAACGGTGGCAAGGGCAAGAAGAAGAAGTGTTTCAATTGTGGGACACCTGGCCACCTAAGCAAGGATTGTCGCAAGAAGAAGAAGACCGGTTGCTTCCACTGTGGCGAAGCAGGGCACTTAGTGAAGGATTGCCCTAAGAAGGGGCAAAGGACGGGATCTACCTCAGGAGGACAGGTGCAAGCTCTTATGGCACCGAGTCAGGCTAGGGGGCAAGTACAGGCTCTCGCGGTTCCACCGATTCAGGAGAGAGGTAGAACTATTTCCGTTGAAAGTCTGGTTTTTCTATTTGACCATCCTGTCCGTACATTGTTTGATTCAGGCGCATCGCATTCGTTTATTTCATCATCATTAGTTGAGTCACTACACCTAGACACCAGTCTGGTAGATGATCCCTTGGTTGTTTCAAACCCAATTGGGGGCTCCACTTATTTGTCCATGATATGTTTGGGTTTGAAGATTTCTATACTTAGCATTGAGTTTAGATGTGATGCTTTTGTATTGGGCTTCACGGGCTATGGGTTGATTTTGGGCATGGACTGGTTATCCAGTAATGGTGCCGTTCTTGATTGCGAAAGGAGAGTGGTTAGGCTCATGACCCGCTTGGGTAACACTCTCGAGATTTCTTGTAACCCCATGGACTCTGTTATGCTAAGTTATCTTGAATCGCTTGACGCTTCGGTCGAGAGTTTACAATCTATTAGAGTGGTCCGGGAATATCCGGATGTGTTTGAGGAGGTGAAGGGCTTACCTCCGAAGCGGGAGATTGACTTCCGAATATATTTGGTGGATAATGCTAAACCGGTATCTTTACCAGTGCGCCACATGGCTCCTCGTGAGAGGAGGGAACTCCATAAGCAAATAGGGGAGTTGCTTGAGAAGGGGTTCATAAGACGGAGCATATCGGAGTGGGGTGCTCCAGTAGTATTTGCTACGAAGGCGGATGGGTCCCTCAGACTTTGTGTAGACTATAGAGAACTCAACAAGCTCACAAAGAAGAATAGACACCCATTGCCGAGGATAGATGATCTTTTCGATCAGTTGGTTGGCGCTTCAGTATTTCTCAGTTGGACTTGGCCACGGGGTTTCATCAGTTGAGGGTGGCTGAGGATAGCATAGACAAGACTGCCTTTAGGACTCCGGATGGTTTCTATGAGTGGCTGGTGATGCCATTTGGGTTGACGAACGCCCCTGCATACTTTGTTGATTTGATGAGTAGGGTGTTCAGGGAGTTCCTTAATAAATTCGTGGTGGTCTTTGTGGATGATATCTTAGTATTTTCTAAGAGTGAAGAAGAGCATGCCCTACATCTTGGGGAAGTGTTGAAGACACTTCGAGCGCATAGCCTAAAGGCTAAATTCTCTAAATGTCACTTCTGGAGGAAGGAAGTACGGTTCTTAGGGCACGTGGTCTCCAAGGAAGGGATAGCTGTGGATCCCGCGAAGGTAGTATCAATTCAGGATTGGAAGGTTCCGAAGAATGCTACCGAAGTAAGAAGTTTCTTGGGGTTGGCGGGTTATTATAGGAAGTTTATTAAAGACTTCGCGAAGATATCAGCCCCATTAACCCGCTTAACAAAGAAGAATCTTGTTTTCACGTGGGACGTAGATTGTGATGATGCGTTCCGACGGTTAAAGAGAGCTTTAACCACCGCTCCAGTTTTAGTGTTGCCAGATGGGAGCAAGCCATTTGTTGTCTATACCGTTTCCTGTGGGACAGGACTTGGCGCAGTCTTAATGCAAGGGGGGAGGGTAATAGCCTATGGTGGAAGGCAGTTGAGGGCACATGAGAAAAATTACCCTACCCATGATCTAGAGCTGGCCGCTATTGTTTTTGCGCTTAAGATTTGGCGCCATTATCTTCTTGGTGAGAGATTCGAGTTGTTCACTGACCATAAATCTTTGAAGTACTTGTTCTCTCAGAAAGATCTAAACTTAAGACAGCAAAGGTGGATGGAGTTTTTAGCATCCTATGATTTCGAGATAGCGTATACCCCTGGCAAGGGTAACGTGGTGGCGGACGCCTTGAGTAGGAAGAGGTTGTCCTTGAGTCCATTGTTCGTGGAACGACGAAACTTGGAGTTTATCTCGATGTTTGATTTCAGACCTTCCGTTGACTATGTACCCGGTTTGCTAGCTTCATTGGAAGTTAGACCTACTCTTTTGGGGCGGATTGGAGAAGCCCAGAGGGACGACCCACAGTTGGTTGAGTTGATAGAGAAGCTCATAAGGGGGGAATCGTCCAGCCATTTGAGTAGGTACACCCTAGACGATAGGGGGTGCTTGCGTAGAGACGGTAGACTTTGTGTACCGCTAGATGAAGGGTTGAGGAAGGCTATTCTTGATGATGCACACCGTTCTAGGATGACCATTCATCCCGGTGGGGATAAGATGTACCAAGACATGAAGAGGGTTTTCTTCTGGGCCGGTATGAAGAAAGACGTGGCCGAATATGTCGCTCGATGTTTGGTGTGCCAGCAAGTGAAGGCGGAGCAAAGGAGACCAGGTGGGTTGCTTCACCCATTGGAGGTTCCGAAGTGGAAGTGGGATAGCGTCTCGATGGATTTTATTGACGGGTTACCCAAGTCGAGAAAGGGTAATACAGGAATTTGGGTGGTGGTAGATAGACTTACTAAGAGCGCCCATTTCATACCTGTGAAGAGCAAGAGGACTGCTCCATGGCTAGCTTCAGTATATCTTCGAGAGATAGTTCGATTACATGGGGTACCCTCTAGCATAGTTAGTGATCGAGATCCTATCTTCACTAGCGAGTTCTGGAGAAGTTTGCAAGAAGCAGTGGGGACTCAATTGTGTCTGAGCACCGCATATCATCCTCAGACAGACGGCCAGACTGAGAGGGTGAATCGTGTTCTAGAAGACCTTTTGAGACTTTGTATCTTAGATTTTGGAGGTACATGGGAAGAGCATCTTCCACTGGTGGAGTTCGCATATAATAACAGCTTTCAGTCCAGTATTGGTATGGCTCCTTTCGAAGCTCTCTATGGAAGGCCTTGTCGATCACCTACATGTTGGTGGGAATCTACGGATAAGATCTTGCTTGGGCCTGATATGATTAGGGAGACTTCTGAGAAGATTGACTTGATTCGAAGAAGGATGAAAGCAGCGCAGGATAGGCAAAAATCTTATGCGGACAAGAGAAGGACGGATCTTGAGTTTGAGGTTGGGGATAGGGTTTTTGTTAAGGTATCTCCGTTGAGAAATGTTGTTCGCTTCGGATCCGTTGGGAAGTTAGCACCAAGGTTTGTTGGGCCGTTTCCTATTAAGGAAAGGATTGGACGGATGGCATATAGAGTGGAGTTGCCTGACAGACTTAGTGGTGTCCATGATGTATTCCATGTGTCCCATTTGAGGAAATGCTTACATGAGACCGCAGAGGTGGTAGAGCCGAGCTTGCTTAGGGATACGGAGGTAGAGCGTGATGCGACTATTCGACGAGCTCCTACTCGCATCCTTGGGTCAGAGACTAGGAAGTTGAGAAACAGAGAGGTTCAGCTAGTCAAAGTGCAATGGGGAGAAGATGAGAGCAACGCGACTTGGGAGACGGAAGCGAAGATGCGTTCATTGTACCCATTTCTTTTTGAGGGTATGTCTTTACTTTCTCCTTTATCGCTTGTCTAGTACTTATCTTATCTTTGGTAGGTCCTCTCGTTAGTACCTTTGACCTTTAGATAGGGTAAACCTATGGTTGAAACATGTGTTTGAGACATGTTATGGTTGATGGATGCAAGTGGATGCAAGTGTTTGCTAGTGGTTGCTCGTGGATGCATATACACACACTCTAGGCACTAGATCGGCTCAGTCACTTCATATTGCATATTGCATAAAATTGTGTGTAGTAAAATATATTTATGGATGTATAATGGTTGTGTTATCACATGGATGATGCATTTTGGTGAATGATTGTGCACTCATGTAGATATTGTATGTGTCGATAGGGTTTCTCGCATACATAATGGATGCATGGCACTATCATGGTTTGCATATGTTCATACATTAGATAGGGAACATATACACACACTTTTTGCATATGCTCATACATCATTAGAAATTGTTTTAAGGACAATGGATGCCAGTGGATGATGATTTGAGTAGATGGTTGTTTGGATGGTAGGATATGCATTCTCCTTAGCCTAGAGATTTCGGGGACGAAATCCTTTAAGGAGGGGAGAATGTAACACCCCGAATTTTAGTTAATACTAAAATTCACTAATTACAGGATAAACAATCTCAGATGTGGGAATTGGGGGTAACGGGCTGCGTTATTGCGTTCGTCTCGGAAAAATACGCGAAATAGAGTCCGAGTTTTCGAAAATCGGAGTCCGTATGGCCCGGTTATGGCCCAAAGAAGTTTGCAGAAAAATTAGAGCTAAAAACAGAATTAGGAATTTAAATTTAAATTTAGAACCAGCGGGGCCAGGCGGGAGGATTCCCGCCTAAGCCTGTCGACAGGGCTGTCGACAGGCCTGTCGACAGGGGTGTCGACATGCCTGTCGACTTGCCTGTCGACATGGCGTGTCGAACCAGGGTGCTTGGGTGCACCAGATCTGGTTTTCTGGCTTGGGCTGGGTCTGGTTCTAGAGGTTTCCTAAATCTAATGGACCTAAATTAATCTAGGGTTAATCCAAGGGCCTAAAACACTCTCTTAATCTATAAATACACCCTAAACCTACCTTAATCCTCACCAAAAATAGAAACAATGGCCTCATGCCGCCAAATTAAATTCTAAGAGAAGCCTCCACTAATCTAAGAAGAAAGTTGCAAGCTAATTCCTCTCTAATCAATCCTTAATCATCATTATCTTCATAGTTAGCAACTAATTCTACTTCATAAGGTTGCTAATCTTGAGTTTGGTGAGTTTCTATCACTTTAACATCAATTGTTAAAGTAAGTAGATTGGGTGTAATGAGACTTATGGTCTTAAATGCGGATTAGTGAGTATGAATCATGTATAATGATATGTTACTCTATGTTGTTCTATGTTTATGCATATTTGATAAGTTGGTTTATGCATGCTTAATAAGTTGATTTATGCATGTTTAACAAGTTGATATATGCATGTTTAATAAGTGGATTTATGCATATTTAATAAGTGGAATTATGCATGTTTAGCAAAGTGAGATATGCAAGTTAAGTATATGTTTAAATGCAAGTTGAAAGTGATATGCAAGTTAAGTGTATGTTTAAATGCAAGTTGAAAGTGATATGCAAGTTATGCATGCTTATGCAAGTGTATGGATGCTTATGCAAGTCATGTATATGTTGAAATGCAAGATTTATGTGATATGCAAGTTATGCATGCTTATGCGAGTATATGTATATGCTTAAATGACATGATATGCAAGTTATGCAAGTATGTGAATGCCTATGCAAGTATGTGGATGCTTATGCAAGTTATGTGTATGCTTAAATGCATGTTTAACATGTTATGCAAGATTGAGAATGCCTATATGCAAGTTTAACATGTTATGCAAGATATGTGTATAATAATATGCAAGCTCATATGCAACATGTTATGCAAATCATGTGTATGATAATATGCAAGTTTGGGTTGTATGTAGTTGGGTTAATATATGCTCATATATGCAAGTTGACATCCTCTTAACCCATGACAAAGTTGTATGCTAAACCCATGATATTTGTGATGATCTTCCCCTTATTATGTCATGTAACGAGAACGATTTACGTGGGGAACGATGGGGTTGGTAAATATGTTAATAAATGAATGTTTGGGTATGATTAAGCATACCATAAAAATAAATTACCATAAGTGGGAATTTACCTATTGAGTTAGGTCTACCCCATGGGAATTTACCTATTGAGTTAGGTCTACCCATGTTATGGAAAACTTGATATTAATTAGGGATAATTAATATGGGGGTGATTAATTAGGTGTAATTAATCGACTAAGACACGAGGTTGGACTCATTTGTAGTGTAAAACTGCCCGGAACCGACCGGCTTAACCAGTTGCTACAAATGTCAGCCCAATGTGAGAGGTCTTAGCCATAAATTAAATACGTGATTAAGGTAAAGACACGAGGTTAGACTCTGTTATGACGTAAGACTGCCCGGATTCTACCGGCTTAACCAGGCGGTCATAACAGCCAGTCTAATGTGGGAGGTCTTTACGGGAGATCACGGTCTTAATTAATTAAGAAACACTTAACCATAATAGCATGTAGTGGGACATGAGGGGTTAAGTGGGTGCCTTGGATGCCATGAGGAAATTTGGTGGTTGCCTTGGGTGGCATGTGGAATCTAGTGGGTTGCCTTGGGTGGCAATAGAAAATACGATTAGAATACTTAACCAAGTGGAAACATGTAATTAAACATGATTAAAGGGTTAAGTGGGATACACTAGATATTTGACAAGCTTAAGTGGGTAGCTTGTGGGGGCCCATTTCAACCAATATCCCAAACGTATCTTTGTGGGCTCGACCCAAGTCGAGTGACGGGACACGCATATTGGGCTTGATTATAAGAGGCCAAAACGGGTTAGCGGTGGCAACGCAAGTCCAACGGGTTTCATATGCGTGTGTGGGCCCGGGCTGGTAGATAAGCCGTTGTTGCATCGTGTAGATATAAAGCCGTGCACCGTTAGTATTGGGTAGCCACTTTAGGGGAGTGATACACCCCACTGTGGGACCAGCACGGGTATCTACGGTAGGGAGCCGATCGCTTGGGGAGTAGTGGGTACACCTAATGAAGATAGGGGCAGACGGCACCTATGTAGGGGTACACGAAACTACTGGGTAAGAATTACTGGGTACACCTAGTGGAGATAGGGGCAGACGGCACCTATGTAGTGGGCTAGGGGTACATGAAACTACTGAGGAAATTTTGGAAGGGATCAACCTTTAAGTAGGAATGACTGGTGTGGTGCAGTTAGAAATTATCCTTGGGTGGGTAGATGCGTCCTGACGGTTATCTTAGTTTATCCAAAGTCTACCAAGCTGCTTAGTGTAGCCATTCATCCCCAGATATTACCGTAGGTCAAGTTTATGTCTTCTCTGGTTACTTTAATGATTGTATTGTTAAAGTTATAGGACTCACTCAGACTTATGTCTGACCCCGTTGTTTTTATCTTTTTCCCAACCCTCAGGTCCTACGGTGGATCCTAGCGGTAGTAGAGCTTGATCAGATTTCTGTTTCCAGCCTTGAGGAGCTTGGGTTGATGTAAAGCTCCAGTTATCCAGTTATCTTTTCTTTTCTTATGGCTATTGTATGAGAGAGTGGGATTATGTACTTCTTTATTTTGACAGATATTGTACTTGACTTTTATCATGGTTTTATGATGTAACCAGACAGGTTTATTTCCGCTGTTATGAGATGATGTTTTAAATTTTAAATACTCTTTATATCTGTCTAGTTGTAATTTTTCTGTTCTATATTCACTAAAATACTCCACCGATGCTATGGCATTCCCTTTGTGAGTGACCCTAGCGGGCGTGGGGTGTTACAATAATGGAAAATATTTGTTTAACAAATATTGATAAGGAAATGGAAAGGGTGATTTAATTAATGAATGGTAATCAAGGGGCCCAGTAATTGTTTGATTGTTTGAATGGATGTTTGTTTTTCTTCGATAGTTAAATAACCGACTATCGAAGTATTTGCCAATATCGTTGTCGATATGGAGAGACCGGTTGGATTTTTATCCGTGAACCCCTCTGTATTGGCAGTAGCATTGCGAATTAGATTATACGAAGGTAATCGAAGATGGTGTAAAGTGCAAGGGCTATTTCTATTAATAGAAATTGTACCTTCGGTTTCGTTTAGTCCCAGAACGAACGTATATCGACGGATGTCTGACAAAGTATTTCCAATTATCGAATATGTTGATCTGTACAAATATACATGGTGGCAACGGATTTATTCCCTTAACATAACATCCAAAATATTTGTGCAAATCAATTAGTGATTAACAAATCTGAAAATGTGGCATTCAAAGTGATTGTGCTATCAATGAAAAGAAAGTAATCGTAGCCTCAGGCCTCAACAACCGGGAAATGACAAAAATCGGGCAGGCAGCATGTCTATGTGGGTCGCTCCCATTAGGGTGTATTATCACCTATCTAGAGATTCATTTAATTCCTTATTCTACTCGATGCTGTCCCATTCGGGAAACGGTTGCTGATCCAAACCGTTGGTGATATACATTCGATACACTCAAGCGAAATGAGTGGTCGGTCATGTGTGGGCCAGGTTGCAAGATGTTCTTGTTGAACCCAGTGTATTCCTCTCTAGAGATACACTATAGGAAGGTGGTTCCATACCTTGTCATGATGGAAATCCAATCTCCAATAAGCGCTTGATGGTTTTTGATTTTATATTATATATGGAGCGTGAGATGCAAGCGTTCCGCTAGATTCTATTTATTTGATTAGACATTATTATACTATCACTGGATCTGATATCAAAGATATTTTGGGTTATCGTAAGGTAAAAACCGTCCGTGTTTATGTGTGGATCGGTCTTACGATTATCATTTCTTTCGAAAGAATTTTGGAAGTTAAACAAATGTTTGGAGTTCACTCACACCAGTCCCATGACTCACCCAGAGTTTATTTTGTTTGTTTTTCCCTAAATTCTTGGGTGCCCAAATTTGTACGGGCAGTCAAGTAGTCGGGATTTTACAGATTCACTTGGAGGAGCTTGGAGCAGGAGGCTTCAGTGTTAGATATATAGTATTTTTATTTCCGCTATGTTGTAAGTGTTGTACTCCGATAACTGTATGTTATATAGTGAAAATTTTGTATTTCAAAAATTTTGTTATATAATATATTTTGTTCGTTCCGCTGTGAGATTTGTCTTCTTTGTTTTCTTCTATTCTAATATTCCTTTCTTTCTATTTCTCATCCTCTAACTTTTTTCTAATAATGATTCGTATATCTGTGCAATTTGGGTTGGACGTGTGGTGTTATTAGTCAACTCAGATAGTTCGGATTTGCGGGTCGTTACAGTTGGTATCGGTGCTTAGGTTGAGCGAATACCTAGGCTTTGGGATTGTGCTCATTAGAGATGGGTCAGTAGTGCCCTAGAAAGAGTTGAGTGCATATATACGAGAGAGCATATTTGTAAATTGATATAAAAGTTGTTTTATATTGTCTTGGTTAGTCTGTTGAGTGGTTTATGAATTCTGATCGAATAGTGGGATGCCACAAAGTCGATGGGAATGTCTAAACAGTTGAACAGAAGATTGAACACAATATTGTTTTAAAGTGGGTGAATGAAATTATTTTACCCAAAATTCTATTTTGATAAAAAAGGAATAATTTTCTGAAATTATTATATTATATGGATGTGTTGGATGTTGATATTACAATCAAATTAGATTAAAAAAATTTGAATGGTTATTTATAACCAAATAGAATTTGTATATGAATGAAATATACAAAGGAGATGAATTAAAATTGAATTCAAAACAGAATTCAGAATTTAAATCCTGGGAAGTTGGAAAATATTTTCTGAAGTATATTAAAATAATATAGCTTTGTTTTGAAAGGGATTTTAGAATAAAAATCAATTTTAGATGGATTTTGAAAGTGGTAAAGCACTGAACTCACTTCAGTGGCTGGGAAATAATTTTGATAATCATTGCAGCATCATCAGTGTTCATTTTCGAGTTTCTAAGTGATGAATTTCTACCTTAGAAAAGTTCTGGGTCAAAATTTGTTTTGAAAGAAAACAAGTAGTTTTAAAATTCAAATGTTTTGAATTTGAAATGTAAATATATATGTATATATTTATGTGATTTCAGAAGGATTCGAAAGGAAAACCGAGGAATTTGAATTCTGAAGTTTAAATTTAACTTAAGCAAGTTAAATGGATCAAAGTTTTGGTTGGAGCTAATTTGTTGAAATATAAAGAGGTGAGTTTCAACATAAGTGAGATTTTGAAAAGTAATGGATTTGTACCATTTTTCCTACCTTAGCAATTTCGAGGACGAAATTATTTTACAGGGGGAAGAATGTAACGGCCCAGATTTATGATCGATTTGATTGAAATATTTAATATAGTTTTAAATATTGAGCTAATACTACAAATCGATTTTTATATTGAATTATCGATATAATTATCGTAATACGAGGATCTTAAGTAATTCAATTTGAAATGGAGTCAAAATGATTTATATGAATTTTTATTTGAATTTAAACGATAATAATAATAATTTATTATCAAGGAATTTAAATTATATTATTTTGGTTATTATATATATATATATATATATATATATACACACACGTTTAAATTAAATTTCAGAATATATACTGTTCAGTTCAGAATAGCGTTATAACATTTAAACGATAGTGGTTACGTTAAAATAGCGGTTCACGATTTTTAATTATGAACCCCGAGATATTTGATTTTGGATAGCATCGAAATCAAATCGACATCTGTTTAAAAGAAATAAAAGATCTCTTTATATCGAATCAAAATCAAATCAAATTAATTAGAAAATCTTTTCAAAATAAATACAAAGATCTGCTGTGTACTTCATGTCCTCCTCCTTCTTCTATAAAATCGCAACCACCCATCTTCGTTATAAAACAGCAATACCTCTCCTTCTACTTAAAACTAAAATCGAAAGCTTCCTGGTTCCCAAAATAAAATGGCGGCCGATGTATATAGAAACCCGAATCGTAAGGGGAACCGTGGATCCCGAAGCCTGAAATCTCGACTGTAAAGCAAAGAGCGATAGAAAGAAGAGGGGTAGGGAGGCGCTGTTACCTATAAGTGGAGGGAGATGTTGGTTTTCATGAATTAGGTGATCTAGGGTTCGTTCGAATGTTGATTTGGGATGTTCGATTTTCTACAAGCGAAGTTAGGCTCCATGTTTTCGATGAGGTGGGTATCGCGACTCCCTAGGATTGATTGAACGGCAAATTATGTTGTTCTAGTGATGCTCGAAGTTTCCAGAAGCTGAACGGGGTGTGAAGCTTTCCGCGTTCAAGTATGGAGGGGCGACACTAATTTGAAGTCGCGATGGGTTAAGGTCGAGCTGATTTGTGGCGCTGAGGAACTGGCTTAATGGGAAGCCCTTCGATGATCTCTAGAGTGGTGTGATGCTACGATGATGGAGCGAGGTACGTAGAGATGTGTCAGGAATGGTGCGTGATGTGGTAAAAGGCATTAGAAGCTCCAGACCGTCGATCGATTTGCTGTAGCATTCATGGGTTCAAGATGGAGTCGCGAGTGGTTGAGTCAGACCGAGGGCGAAGTTTTGTTGTCGTGAGGCAATTCAGCAGTGAGAGGTGACGTGGTATTAGCTGTAATATGAGCATGGTACATTATGTGGTTCACACAAAGGAGATCTTCTAGACATGGGAGACATGAAGCAGGTTCTGGTCTTGGGATGGCGAACTAAAGTGGGTTTTGAAAGATGAATTTGGGTTCGACAATTGACATGAGAAAATCTGGTCTTGTTAGGAATGAGCTAAAGTGGAATTTGTTTCTAGTATGATAAAGTTGAAGAGGTTTTTTTTAGGAGGGAGGCGCTGTATTGTCGAGTTTTGGGGAAAAAGATGATAGCAGCGGTTGTGAGTGGCCTGGGGTGTTGGTGCTCGACAGTTCGAAAATGAAGAAGTTATACAAAGGAGAAATGGCTTAAGGTAAATTATGGTAATAAAATTTTAATTAACAAGTTAAAGCACATTTAAATTATATCAATTTTTTAACATGTCTATATATTTCATACGATAACATTGTCGATAAAATGGAGTACTGGAAATCCTACGGGAAAATACCTCGCAGTGTAATCGGATTAAGTCAGAATAGATCGGAAAAACCACGGTGAATAAATCTCACTCACCTTTTATTTAAAATTATTTTTATCCGTTAAAAATAATTGTTGTTGCTTGTTTGGATTTTTCTGGTTGCTTTAAATATATTAGTTATTTAAGGTTGACTATTATATATATATTGGGTTGATGATTGGTTGGATTCCCGCAGTCTCATTAGTCGATGCCCGCAGTTTCATAGCGGATGATTTCCCTATGCGCCCCACAAATATATATTGGTGGATGACCTTCATACCGCGATATCCTGCCTCAAAGCAGGATGGATATTACTATGTTGATAAACGTCTGTGGATGTAGGAAAACAGGTTGGAGGGATCCAACTGGATTCCTCAAAAATATATTATTTGTTTTGTTTATTTGTTTGCATATATACCGTCATATATGATGTGATAGAAAACCTGAAATAAATAATTGGTTGTTGGTGTTTAAATATCACTGGGCCCAAATGTTGATATTTAAAAATATCATGAAAAGGAATTTTGCAGATTTAAAAAGGAAATTATATTTTTTTATAAAATAAAATTTGAAATTTGAATAAAAGAAATTCAAATAGAATTTGAATATGAGAAATTCAAATAGAATTTGAATATAAGAGAAATTGAAACAAAATTTGAATAAAGAAAATTCAATGAAAATTAAATATGGACTTTGAATGTAGAATTCAAAGAAAATTAAATATGGACTTTGAATGTAGAATTTAAAGAGAATTAAATATAGACTTTGAATGTAGAATTCATAGAGAATTAGATATAGACTTTGAATATAGACTTCAAATGGAATTTAAACTATGGAATTTGAATATAGACTTCAAATGGAATTTAAACTATGGAATTTGAATATAGAATTCAAATGGAATTTAAATAATAGGATTTGGATATAGAATGCAAAGAGAATTGAAATGGGGTTTGAATATAGAATTCAAACAAATTGAAATGGGGTTTGAATATAGAATTCAAATAAATTGAAATGGGATTTGAATATAGAATTCAAATAAATTGAAATGGGATTTGAATATAGAATTCAAAAAGAATTGAAAGGAGAATTTGAAATAGAAAATTGGAAATCATTTCGAAATGGGAACGACGAAATATATTTCGAAATGTGGATTTTTAAACAGAATAGAAATAAATCAAAAGGATTTATAATTTATAAAAAGAAATTTAAATTAAATATAGAAGATCGATGTATAAATAAATTTATTTCCGAGTTAGGGAAAATCGACAATTTTAGAAAATTGGAAATTTTATGTTGAATTGGGAAAAATTGATTTGATATATATTAAAAATATATCAGAATGGAGTTGAATTTATTATAGATGAAGTTTAAACATTTATATTTTTAAATATAATTAAAACGAACTCGCCGCAGCGCTGCAGTTCGAAAATTGGTGTTTCGAACTTCAATTGAGTATACAGAACTCAATTGAAGTCGGAATTCTTTGAAACAAGAAACGTCAGGACCGATTTGATAATAGTTTTCTAATGGAGGAGAAAAATCGGGATTTCATCGAATAAATTTTGAGTTATATCAAAATCAACTTTTCAGAAAAACAGTGCCATAACCATTTAAAAACCATAACGGTTTATTTAATTTTATAAAAGGATTTTAAGCGAATAAAATCCAAATTTCTATTTAGAAAATTTCAGATTTTGAGTTGTAGATTATATGTGAACTCAGGTGGAGTAATGAATTAATTTTTGAAACAGAAATCAGATTTTTGATTATTGAATAGAATTAACTAATTTGAATAGTAATTAGTTAATTAGATTTTGAACTGATATTGGGCTTGGAATAAGTGAATTCGATTTGAAAATTTATATTCGAAATCGAAAAGGAAACTAGAATTGAAATTGAAAATTCAATTTGGTTATGAGAAAGTTAAATATTTTATTTGAACATGTTATGTTCAAACAAAGAAGTGAAATATGAAAAATAGCTAATAAAAGAATAAATGAGCGAAACTGAATTCAAACGATTGGATTGAGTTAAATTGAATTGAAAACAGGTGAGCATGTTAGACAGGGATGGGATGAAGTATATGAAGATTTTAATTTATGTGCCCGAAAAAAGGTACATGTTTAAATTCATATACGAGATTTTATACGCCATATCGGCAAGCCGCTTGGCTTTTTCTTCTTCTTTTGGATTGGTGAAGGCCGTGGGAGGCAATTTGAAATATCCCGATGCTCCCGGTACAAAGGAGGTTATGGCGAAAATTTCCAGAAATTTAAGGAGTTAGAATATTTTTAAGAAATTTTGATAGTTAGAAATCAATATATCAATATATATTGAATTCGATAAGGAAACGAATTTAAAATAGAATATTATAAACAAAAAGGAAATCGATAAGCTGGTAATAGAAAGAGAAACATGTATACGTTTAAAAATGAATAATTGGTTTTTATAAAGTTGATTACTCGGGGTACGTGGTTTTGTCTGTTTCGAAGTTAATGATGTTTTCAGTCAAGGTCTGAGGGGTAATTTTACCCCAACTTGATTGATTTCATTTTTAATTGATAAATAGCAAGATCCAATTTCAAAGAGAAGTGTTGGGTAATAGTTAGTTGAATAAAATATTTTGGGTTGTTGTAACGATGTTTTACACAACAGTCGTTTTAACCCAAGTGATGGAATTTTGGAAATATAAAAGTAAATATTTCCTGAGTATAATTAAAGTAGTCGGGAAAGAGATAAGTGATTGAAATTGTTTCAATTTCAAATAGAATATATTTTCTAAGTGTAGAAAATAAAATAAGGCGAGATATAGAATTTTTTTCCAAAGAATGTAAGAGACCGAGATGATAATGGAAAATATTTGTTTAACAAATATTGATAAGGAAATGGAAAGGGTGATTTAATTAATGAATGGTAATCAAGGGGCCCAGTGATTGTTCGATTGTTTGAATGGATGTTTGTTTTTCTTCGATAGTAAAATAACCGACTATCGAAGTATTTGCCAATATCGTTGTCAATATGGAGAGACCGGTTGGATTATTATTTGTGAACCACTCTGTATTGGCAGTAGCGTTGCGAATCTGATTATACGAAGGTAATCGAAGACGGTGTAAAGTGCAAGGGGTATTTCTATTAATAGAAATTTTGCCTTCGGTTTCGTTCAGTCCTTGAACGAACGTATATGGACGGATGTCTGACTAAGTACTTCCAATGATCGAATATGTTGATCTGTACAAATGTTTATGGTGGCAACGGATTTATTCCCTTGGCATAACATCCAGAATATTTGTGCAAATCAATTAGTGATTAACGGATCTAACAATGTTGCATTCAAAGTGATTGTGCTATCAATGAATAGAAAGTAATCGTAGCCTCAGGCCTCAACAACTGGGAAATGACAAAAATCGGGCAGGCAGCATGGCTATGTGGGTCGCTCCCATTAGGGTGTATTATTACATATCTAGAGATTCATTTAATTCCTTATTCTATTCGATGTTGTCCCATTCGGGAAACGGTTGCTGATCTCAAACGTTGGTGATATACATTCGATACACTAAAGGAAAATGAGTGGTCGGTCATGTATGGGCCGGGATGCAAGATGTTCTTGTTGAACCCAGTGTATTCCTCTCTAGAGATACACTATCGGAAGGTGGTTCCATACCTTGTCATGACGGAAATACAATCTCCAATAAGCGCCGTGCAGTTTTTGATTTTATATTATACGTGGAGCGTGAGATGCAAGCGTTCCGCTAGATACTATTTTTTTGATGTAGACATTATTATAATATCACTGGATCTGATATCAAAGATATTTTGTGTTATCGTAAGGTAAAAACCGTCCGTGTTTATGTGTGGATCGGTCTTACGATTATCATTTCTTTCGAAAGAATTTTGGAAGTTAAACAAATGGTTGGAGTTTACTCACACCAGTCCATTGACTGATCCAGAGTTTATTTTGTTTGTTTTTCCCTAAACTCTTGGGTGCCCAAATTTGTACGGGTAGTCAAGTAGTCGGGATTTTACAGATTAACTTGGAGGAGCTTGGAGCAGGAGGCTTTAGTGTTAGATATATAGTATTTTTATTTCCGCTGTGTTGTAAGTGTTTTACTCTGATAACTGTATGTTATACAGTGAAAATTGTGTATTTCAAAAATTATGTTATATAATATATTTTATTCGTTCCGCTGTGAGATTTGTCTTCTTTGTTTTCTTCTATTCTAATATTTCTTTCTTTCTATTTCTCATCCTCTAACTTCTTTCTAATACTGATTCGTTTTTCTGTGCAATTTGGGTTGGACGTGTGGTGTTATTAGTCAACTCAGATAGTACAGATTTGCAGGATGTTACAGTATTAGAGCTTAAATTACCCGGTTATGGGTAGACTATACATATGAGGGATGTACTTGTTATATTGAAAAAAGGTTTTCAAGATGTTTTATTATATATTAATTTATTTAAAGTATATGTATCTCTACAGAGTAGCATATGTAGACCCATCTAGGAGAGGACTGACCTCAATTTCTAGAAATACCCAAGAAATCATACAGTGATTTAGCAACTTCCTCATCAATTTAGAAATCGGTAAGCACATAATGGTTATGAGAACCATAAGCTTGGGAAAAGTGGAAAGGATTTAAACTCACTATTTAATAGGCAGTAAATGGAAGTTAATTTATTGACTTGATTATCATTTATAGGGAGGATAAGAGAGAAATAAATAGAAAGAATTTGGAATAGGTGTCCGCTAGGATAACCAGTAATATGGACAAATTTGTCCATTCGTAAGAATATCTTGATTTTTAAGGAAAAATGAAAATACACCTTTTGTTAAATAGTGTAAACTACCATAATACTAAATATGGAAATCTGAAATTTTAAAGATTCATAAATGGTCAATAAGTGAAAAGATATTGAAAATGGAATATATTAATGAAGTGGTTAACATCATATAACGACCCGAACTTCCCCGTGAAGGAAAGCCCGGATTGCTTTGAGAACACGACAAATCAGAACACAAACAGAAGAATATTTCATTGCTTATTACAACAATTCCATCAGAATACAAGAATATACAGAGTATGAATAAATATTACACATTTATAAAATATCAGAGATTTAAATACATTACTGCAGCGGAAAATAATACAAAACACAACTGAAGGTAATATACGGATACAGAGCTCTCCGAATATCATTCCAGCTGTAAACTAGGATCCTGTGAATATAAATCTACAAAACCAAAACTACTAGCTTCCCATGTGGAAAATAGGGGCATTCAGAATTTAGGTTAAAATAACAAACTTCAGGTCAGTCATGTGACTGGTGTGAGAACTAAAACAGTTATTTAAAACTTTATTTTAAAATAAGATAAATCAAGGGACCATGCCGTATAAAATGGAACGGGTTTCCTCCCAACAATACTAATGCATATATTAAAACAGCGCAATGCTTTTTGGAAAAATGAAGCTATTACAAGACCCAGGTCCTATCACACAATGCAACGCAAGCCGGGGGATAGGGTTTTACCTTATAATAGCCAAACATGCTTGGTACGTTTAAACAAATCATTTGATACTATTATAAGTTCATAGTGCATAAAACAACTTCAAATATGAATGTATCAATCCTAGGCAGCATGGGTACCATATATCATGTCGCCCATACTAGGCTCTACAATCAAAACTGAAAAGTCACATATTAGAAGTTGAATTTCCATCTGTGAACCGAGGCAAGGGATCGTCCTCACCGCTTTGAGACAATCTAGCTTACCATGTCTCAGGCTAGTACTCTGTCAAGCCTTTGGATCGTCAGGGCCGGTCCACTCGATGTGGATTAAAATGCCTGAACACTGCGTTTCCCCTCCCTATGGGACATAAACTAGCCATATCCGACCAAACCATCGGCCTCAGAATGACCAATATAACCGAGGCGCCTCACTATCCATCATCCACATAAGTAAAATGCCAAGGCGTATAAAACCACTGACACCACTCCTAGAAGGAAACGCATGTCCTCCCTGATGTCCTCTCCCCTTTCTGATTCACACCGGGGTGTAAGGCTCGCGAATTAACGCTACACAAAGCTATGCTATATTAAAGCCGTGCTTTGATCATCAACCACAAGACTCTGCTTTTCAATAGAGCCTTGATCATTTGCATCTCAACATGCCACATAGGCAATTCACGCTATGCAACCGACGTCTATCAATCACACAGAATGAAATCCGATGTCAGACACACATCCATTTACATGTTTGTTCTGGGGCTGAACGAAACCGGAGGCACCTTATTCCTCGTCCGGTATGTCCAATACAGGAGAGAGGCCCTCGCATATCCGGCCGATCTCCAAGTACGTCAGGATGATCACCACTTATTACCTTGTCTTGGATGTACAGCCCAATCAAGACATCAGTAATCATCCAAACGATGTGAAGACCTCCAGTCTTCAACCACCATCTTCATCCTCAACATATCATTCAATCAGTTATTCAGAATGGGATAAACCCGATCTTTCTGAATAACTCGCGTATACAATAAACAAGTGCTATAAAAACATAACATACGCCTTATTCCAATCCAGAATATTTCTTTATTCAAATATTCTCATACTTTGGGAAAGGTTCCCATTAATTTTATCAAAGATAAATTCTTTAAATTTATTCTTTAATCTTCTTTTGAATATCATTTCAAACCAAATTTTGGTTTATCTAAACTAGTCGGGATTAGAGATCCTTACTGAAGTAATTATTTGTTTTAATTTCCCAATCCGAACCTATTCATCCCATGAAGCTAAACTGATAATACTTCATATCTAACACCACGGTGTTATTGGTAAAATTAATTACCATTTCACGTTCAAATCTAGTTAAAGATTTAACTATCGCTTGGAGCAAAACTGGTGATACTCCATTCTCGATCATTTCATGAATTTGATAAATTTAGTTATCAAATTCACCTTTCAATCTTTTTAAAGATTCATTAAAACTCTAATTCAGTTTTAATTTCCAAAAATCATTACTTAATGATTATTTAATCTAGGAAATAAATCTTGTCTTTAACCGGGTTAAAGAACTAATGTCATTTAAAACACAGCTCACGATAAACCCAAAATCACATTGCATTAATTATGGAATCTTCACGGAAAACAGATCAATATATATAATTGATATAAGCTTCCATATCTGACTAATAATATAAATGGTATAACGGCAAAGCCTTTTAAATTCCATATATATTAGCAGTCTTCCTCCACAGAAATTCACTTCGATTATTACCAAATCGAATTCCATTCCATTCCAATTTATTTTATTAAATTAAAAAACTTTACTTTGGAAAATCTCCTTTAAATCATAACAAAAGATTTATAAATTCCAAATCATATTTCGCAATAAATCGGGTTAAAGAACGAATGTCGTTAAAACACAGTTCACGATAAACCCAATTCACATCCGATTTTATTCCAATTATTAAATATAATTGGAAACTCTAACAATCTTAATTAAAAGATTTATTCTCTTCACATAGGGTTCAAGAACGGTGTTACTGAAGACACCATTTACAACAAACCCAAAATCCCATTTGATATTAAATACAAGACTCTGAATAGAAAATATATCGGCTTATATTCGATATCAAATACTACAACCAACGAATATCATATTGGAAATAACGATATGACTATATCTTTCAAATTTCCATAAAATATCTGTATAATCATGAAATCCAACATCGAAATATTCCAAAGATAATTTCGATTCAAATCCATTCCATTTTATATATTGGAAATTCTGGTTATTTTTAAAACCATTACAAATCCAATTTATTTATTTTAAAAATAATTGGATTATAATTCTACTTCAAAACTAGTTCATTTCGATAAAAAACTATTTTTATCTTTTCAAGTAGGGAATTTTTCATCCCAATTATTTCCAAATCATTTCTTAGGATTTTACACTAATTATTGATATTTTTAATAATTTTATCGAGGCCGTATAGTTGATTTCCATAAACGGCCAGCAAACTGCACTTACAGCGACATTTTCCAAATTTTATTTGGACATAATTCCAAATCCAACCATTAGATTTCTAATTTCTTGTATTCTTTAGAAAGCTCTTTTCGATACGAACCCAACGGTTCCGGTTTTGGGAGAATCTGACGGTCGGATCTCCTGCAATGTCCATTCGAAGTCAATGGTCGAAATTCGCGAACCGCCGCATCGCGGCGCGTTCTATTTAGGCCATTATATATATATATATAATATTATATTATATATTATATATTTCGTCAATTTCCATTTATAACGTATTTTATAAATCGTTTTAAATTCGTTTTCAAAACAGTTTCAACTTCATATTCAATTTCAAATCAAAATTGAATATTCTATATCATTAATATATAAATATAATATTTTTAAAACATTAGATTTTAAAATCAATTCCTTTTCGATATTCATTATATAAATGAATAAAATCGATATAAATATCGTTCACGTCAAAATGGCGTTAATCTAATCAACACGGCTTTATATATCTAAATATTTTCGTGTCCATCTCAAATCGGACATCAAAATCAGATTTTGATCTTTTGCTGAATATTATTTTAAAATATTCATTATTTTAAAATATTTGTTATTTTAAAAAAATTATTATTATTGAACTGGAATCAGACACAGTCAGTTACCATATAATTTTATTTGTATGGATTTCGTACACATATGTATACAACAACAATCAAACACAGTCAACCATCATCCAAAGTGCATTCTACACTTCATAAGCATCAAATATAAATATTTAACGCTTACACAGCTTGTCAATAAATCGATCGACATACAACTAAATATTGGGATTAGTGTATGTCCAATTTCATCCCAATACCCGTGTGCGGTTTCAGTCAACAAATAGTGAATTTTATTTGTGCAGTTGGGCGATGTGTAAAATTTATCGTCCTAATCAATATCAGTTAAATCAGTGTATATAAACAAATCGTCCGATTTGTTTATGAATATTTATTTTATTCCTATACATGTTAAAAATTATATTTTTAACTATAAAATATTTTTATTCCATTCCACATCACACAATCAACTTTCACAACAAAATCAAACAAACAAATAAGTCGTCCATGGTCGGTGGACGACGGGTGTCGGGTGCTGCTAAGCCCCGTTTGCATCCTAGTATATATTTTAATTAGAAAAATAAATTAAAGTGAGGAGTTCTCACCTTTGGGATCCACTCCATCTTTTTTGTTTCTGAAATTCAGAATAGTTTGGATTTGCCCGAAATTCCAACGCAGTCTTCTTCACGCTGTTCATAGTAAAAATCACATTTTTAATATGTTATTTGTATATTAAAAATCATATTTTTTATCCCGCTACTTTCCATATAAAAGTCATTTTTTATATCTCTATTTTCTATATAAAAATTATATTTTTAAACCGCTACCTTTAAAATAAAAATCACATTTTTATTTGTCCACTTTCAATATAAAAATCATACTTTTATAAGGCTTCTGTATATACAAAAATCGTATTTTTATTTCAACTCTATATATATAAAAATCGTGTTTTTTATTCTAATGAAAACCATATAAAGATCGCCTCTGTATCATCATGAAAACATTATAAAAATCGTATTTTTATCATAATGAAAACATTATACAAATCATGTCGTTATCTCTATAAAAATATAATCTTTTCTATTATAAAAATATAATCCTTTCCAATATAAAAATATATCCTTTTCACTTATAAAAATCTATTCTTTTCTAAAAATCTATTCTTTTCTTTTGCTATAATATATAAAAAACATATTTTTATTTTCCTATCTCATAAAGGAAAAAAACTAATTTTTTCTTGTCTATTTGAAACTGATTTCACTAAATAAATATATATATACATAAGTAAATAAATAAAAAGAAAACTCGCCGCCTTCGGAGTACTGGAGCTTCGAACTGCAATGGAGGGGGACCAGCGCAATGGAGGGGGCCCAGCGCATCGGAGTTCGCGCGGTGGTAGAATGGGACTGGCAGCGGTTAGGGTTTCAGGCATTGGGGGCTCGGGGTTCTTCGATTGGGAGCGTTGCACTCTGGAGAAGAGGGGAAGGGGAGGCGTTGCTAAGGGGGGAACGCCGGAGGTGGGCGGCGCGAGGAGGGGGCCGCGTTGATCGATGGCGATGGGAGATCGTGAGGGGCTAAAGCGATTTGGGCGGCGGGTTTTATTTTAATTAATTTTTTTTCTAAACCTTAAATTAACGGGGGGGGATAAGAGGAGTGAGGATTTTATATTAATTTTATATTATTTTTAATTCCTTAAAGTTGACTTTTTATTTGACCACTAAACGAGACCTAGCGACTGTCAACCCTAGCTAATTAACCCCATTCTGAACACAATGGGATGTATTTTGTAAGTCAATTCGGCTATTACGATCAGCTTTCATCAAACTCAAAATATAAATCAGTATATATTGAATTTGAACATACATTCTAATTTATCGGGGGCACATACAGATTCTAAAAATTCCAAAAAAATTATTTCTAGCTTCGTATTGACGATACATTCCTAACAAAACTAATTTCGTCAAATTTGAAGACCGTTTGAACAATGGCCATTTTCTGGTCGATCGAAATTGACTGAAACTGTTAAAACACGTTTTCTTTTGCCACACTCACATATTAATTCCAAACATTATGAATTTTGGAATCTAGCAATAACTTGACATCCCGGATCCAACAAAAGTGGTATCCTCAAAAGCGGAGGTCATTTGCAAAATTTCCATTTTTAAGGGCTAAAATTCCACAGCGACTATTCTGAATTTTCAACTGGGCATAACTTTTTGTTCCCGTTATGAAATTTCAATTTTTCGGATTCGTTGGAAAGATATTTTCGGATCGATTCTAATATTTTTGGTTTCGCAAATCTGGTTTATTTTGAATCCTGTACATTCAATTGAAATTTAAAATCGAATTTTCAAACTACTGCGCCATTTCCAATTCCTTTTATAATTAAAATAAATATTTATATTCTAACCTCGATTTAGATAAATATATACGTTCTAATTCAATTCCAAATAAATTTGTCATCGTTATTATTTGAAATAAATCATTTTAAATATTCAAAATTCATTAAAATTGCCAAAATAAAAATTATAAATTGGTTCAAATTTTTCGGGTTGTTACAATCTCCCCCACTTAAAATCTTTTCATCCCCGAAAAGGAACAGAGCTAAAGGTTGTTTAACTAATCAACACAACTTTCGTTATTTTAAATATGGATTAAATTCTTCAAATTTTCAGTTTCTAAGAACTTTTCAAATTTTTCAAAAATTGGCTAACACCGTAAATTTTCGAAAAATTTCGCCATAACCTCCTTTGTATGGGAGCACCGGGAAAATCCCCAAATTGCCACACAGGACCTCTCATCTCAAAAAGAAAAAGAAAAAGCCAATCGGCTCATAAAATCATCTAAACCCAAGAAATATAGTAAACATGTACCTATTTGTCGGGCATACAATTTTATTCCTCTTCTCTAGCCTCCTTGCTATGACCTGTTTAATGTATATACATGTATATGCATGCAATTCCAAACAATTTCCAATAGAGTTCAATATTTGATACAATTTGGTTATACCGTTCTATCACATAATGGTTTTATTGGTTAACAAATAATCATACAACATAACCATCAATCAATTAGTTGGTTAACGTTCCAAATTCATAATTTTGATATATAATCAAAGATCATATTTTTGATGCCAAATCACAACAATAAACCCTATCTAGTTTTGGTTCTCACACGGTTAATTGGAAATATATAGAAATCCCACTTTCGAAACTCAAACACAAGTGCTGATGATGACATGCCATCATCAGAACCATCTCCGGGCGACTAGAGTGTGATTCTATATCCATCTAGTATATTCGAGGCTTCAAATATATGTGGATCAGACGTATATTAAAATCTCTATATACATGATTGTCCAAATCAATATAAAAATAATTTTAAATACGAATTGTTGATTTAAATTATCAAAACAAAATTTGTTTTCATTTTAAAAATTACACTCTTCCAACTCATTCTAGGATACTACTGATCCTATCTCTAATAAGTCACTCTCATTAGGTATTACTAATCCAATCGTTGACGAATTCTTTCATTTGGTTCTAACGTGTCTTGTTCTCCGAGCTCTGTTATCTAAAGCTCTGATACCAAACTATAACGAGCCGAACTTCCCCGTGAAGGAAAGCCCGGATTGCTTTGAGGGCACGACAAATCAGAACACAAACAGAAGAACATTTCATTGCTTATTACAATAATTCCATCAGAATACAAGAATATACAGAGTATGAATAAATATTACACATTTACAAAATATCAGAGATTTAAATACATTACTGCAGCGGAAAATAATACAAAACACAACTGAAGGTGATATACGATACAGAGCTTTCCAAATATCATTCTAGCTGTAAACCAGGATCCTGTGAATATAAATCTGCAAAACAAAAACTATTAGCTGCCCATGTGGAAAATAGGGGCATCCACACTTTAGGTTAAAACAATAAACTCCAGGTCAGTCATGTGAATGGTGTGAGAACTAAAACAGTTATTTAAAACTTTACTTTAAAATAAGGTAAATCAAGGGACCACGCCGTATAACACGGAATGGGTTTCCTCACAAGAATACTAGTGCATATAATAAAACAACGCAATGCTTTTTGGAAAAATGAAGCTATTATAAGATCCAAGTCCTATCACACAATGCAACGCAGGCCGGGGGATAGGGTTTTACCTTATAATAGCCAAAAATGTTTGGTACGTTTAAACAAATCATTTGATACTATTATAAGTGCATAGTGTATAAAACAATTTCAAATATAAATGTATCAATCCTAGGCGGCATGGGTACCATATATCATGTCGCCAATACTAGGCTCTACAATCAAAACCGCAAAGTCACGTATTGGAAGTTGGATTTCCATCTGTGAACCGAGGCAATGGATCGTCCTCACCGCTTCGAGACTATCTAGCCTACCATGTCTCAGGCAAGTACTCTGTCAAGCCTTTGGATCATCAGGGCCGGTCCACTCGATGTGGATTAAAATGCCTGAACACTGCGTTTCCCCGCCCTATGAGGCGTAACTGGTCATATCCGACCTAACCATCAGCCCCGGAACGACCGATATAACCGAGCCGCCTCGCTATCCATTATCCACATAAGTAAAATGCCAAGGCGTGTAAAACCACTTACACCACTCCTAGCTAGAAGGAAACGCATGTCCTCCTTGATGTCCTCCCCCCTTTCTGATTCATACCAGGGTGTGAGGCTCGTGAATTAACGCTACACAAAGCTATGCTATATTAAAGTCGTGCTTTGATCATCAACCACAAGACTCTGCTTTTCAACAGAAGCCTTGATCATTTGCATCTCAGCATGCCACACAGGCAATTCACGCTATGCAACCGACGTCTGTCAATCACACAGAATGAAATCCGATGTCAGACACACATCCATTTACAAGTTCGTTCTAGGTCTGAACGAAACCAGAGGCACCTTATTCCTCGTCCCGTTTGTCCAATACAGGAGAGAGGCCCTCGCATATCCGGTCGATCTCCAAGTACGTCTGGGCGATCACCACGTATTACCTTGTCTTGGGTGTACAGCCCAATCAAGACATCAGTAATCATCCAAATGATGTGAAGGCCTCCGGTCTTCAACCACTGTCTTCATCCTCAGCATATCGTCGAATCAGTTATTCATAGTGGGATAAACCCGATCTTTCTGAATAACTCGTGTATATAATAAACAAGTGCTATAAAAACACAAATACGCCTTATTCCAATCCATAATATTTCTTTATTCAAATATTCTCATACTTTGGGAAAGGTTCCCATTAATTTTATCAAAGATAAATTCTTTAAATTTATTCTTTAATCTTCTTTTGAATATCAATTCAAACCAAATTTCGGTTTATCTAAACTAGTCGGGATTAGAGAGCCTTACTGAAGTAATTATTTGTTTTAATTTCCCAATCCCAACCTATTCATCCCAACCTATTCATATCTAACACCATGGTGTTATCGGTAAAATTAATTACCATTTCACATCAAATCTAATTAAAGATTTAACTGTCGCTTGGAGCAAAACGGGTGATACTCCATTCTCGATCATTTCTTGAATTTGATAATTTTAGTTATCAAATTCACCTTTCAATCTATTTAAAGATTCATTAAAACTCTAATTCAGTTTTAATTTCCAAAAATCATTATTAATGATTATTCCAATCCAGGAAATAAATCCTGTCTTTAATTGCTTAAAGGACTAATGTCATTTAAAACACAACTCACGATAAACCCGAAATCACATTCCATCAATTATGGAATCTTCACGGAAAACATATCAATATATATAATCGATATGAACTTCCATATCTGACTAATAATATAAATGGAATAATGGCAAAGCCTTTTAAATTCCATATATATTAGCAGTCTTCCTCCACAGAAATTCACTTTGATTATTACCAAATCGAATTCCATTCCATTCCAATTTATTTTATTAAATTGGAAAACTTTACTTTGGAAAATCTCCTTTAAATCTTAACAAAAGATTTATAAATTCAAAATCACATTTCACTATAAATCGGGTTAAAGAACGAATGTCGTTAAAACACAGTTCACGATAAACCCAATTCACATCCCATTTTATTCCAATTATTAAATATGATTGGAAAATCTAACAATCTTAATTAAAAGATTTATTCTCTTCACATGGGGTTCAAGAACGGTGTTACTGAAGAAACCATTCACGACAAACCCAAAATCCTATTTGATAGTAAATACAAGACTCTGAATAGAAAATATATCGGCTTATATTCAATATCAAATACTACAGCCAACAAATATCGTATTGGATATAACGATATAACTATATCTTTCAAGTTTCCACCACAATATATGTATAATCATGAAATCCAACATGGAAATATTCCAAAAACATTTTTGATTCAAATCCATTCCAATTTATATATTGGAAATTCTGGTTATTTTTAAAACCATTATAAATCCAATTTATTTATTTTAAAAATAAATGGATTATAGTTCTAGTTCAAAACTAGTTCATTTTGATAAAAATCTGTTTTTATCTTTTCAAATAGGGAATTTTTCATCCCAATTGTTTCCAAATCATTTCTTATGATTTTACACTAATTATTTATATTTTTAATAATTTTATCAAGGCCCGTACAGTCAATTTCCATAAACGGCCATCGACCTGCACTTCCAACGACCTTTTCCAAATTTGATTTGGACATAATTCCAAATCGAACCATTAGATTTCTAGTTCTTTATATTCATTAGAAAGCTCTTTTCGATACAAACCCAATGGTTTCAGTTTTAGGAGAATTCGACGGTCGGATCTCCCATAATGTCCATTCGAATTCAATGGCCGAAATTCGCGAACTGACGCAGCGCGGCGCATTCTGCTCAAGCCATTATATATATATATATAATATTTCGTTGATTTCCATTTAAAACGTATTTTATAAATCGTTTTAATTCGTTTTCAAAACAGTTTCAACTTCATATTCAGTTTCAAATCAAAATTGAATATTCCATATCATTAATATATAAATGATAATATTTTCAAAACATTTGATTTTGAAATCATTTCCTTTTCGATATTCATTATAGAAATGAATAAAATCGATATAAATATCGTTCACGTCAAAATGGCGTTAATCTAATGAACACGACTTTATATATCTAAACATTTTAGTGTTCATCCAAAATCGGACATCAAAATCAGATTTTGATCTTTTACTGAATATTATTTTAAAATATTCATTATTTTAAAATATTCGTTATTTTAAAATATTTAATCTTTTTGAACTGGAATCAAACATAGTCAATTACCATATAATTTTATTTATATGGATTTCATACACATATGTATACAACAACAATCAAACACAGTCAACCATCATCCAAAGTGCATTCTACACTACATAAGCATCAAATATAAATATTTAACGCTTACACAGCTTGTCAATCAATCGATCGAAATACAACTAAATTTTGGTTTTAGTATATGTCCAATTTCATCCCAATACCCGTGTCGGGTTTCAGTCAACAAATAATGAATTTTATTTGTGCAGTTGGGCGATGTGTAAATTTATCGTCCCAATCAATATCAGTGTACATAAACAATTCATCCGATTTGTTTATGAATAATTATTTTATTCCTTACACGTTAAAAATTATAGTTTAACTATAAAATATTTGTATTCCATTCCATATCACACAATCAACTTTCACAACAAAATCAAACAAACAAACAAGTCGTCCATGGTCTGTGGACGACAGTTATCGGGTGCTTCTAAGCAACGTCTGCATCCTAGTATATATTTTAACTAAAAATAAATTAAATGAGGAGTTCTCACCTTTGGGATCCACTCCATCATTCTTTATTTCTGAAATTCAAAACAGTTTGGATTTGCCCGAAATTCCAACGCAATCTTCTTCACGCTGTTCATAGTAAAATTCACATTTTTAATATGATGCTTGTATATTATAAATCATATTTTTACCCCACTACTTTCCATATAAAAGTCATATTTTTATATCTCTATTTTCTATATAAAAATTATATTTTTAAACCGCTACCTTTAAAATAAAAATCATATTTTTATTTGTTCACTTTCGATATAAAAAATCATATTTTTATAACACTACTGTACATATAAAAATTGTATTTTTTATTTCAAATCTATATATGTAAAAATCGTGTTTTTTATTCTAATGATAACCATATAAAGATCGCCTCTTTATCATCATGAAACCATTATAAAAATCGTATTTTTATCACAATGAAAACATTATACAAATCATATCTTTATCTCTATAAAAATATAATCTTTTCTATTATAAAAATATAATCCTTTCCTTTATAAAAATATAACCTTTTAATTTATAAAAATCTATTCTTTTCTAAAAATCTATTCTTTTCTTTTGCTATAATATATATATATATAATTTATTTTCCTATCTCATAAAGAAAAAAACTGATTTTTTTCTTGTCTATTTGAAACTGATTTCACCAAATATATATATATATATATAAGTAAGTAAATAAAAAGAAAACTCACCGCCTTCGGTGTACTGGAGCTTCGAACTGTAATGGAGGGGGAGCGGCGCATCGGAGTTCGCGTAGTCGTGGAATGGGACTGGCGGCTTTTAGGGTTTCAGGCGTTGGGGGCTCAGGGTTCTTCGATTTGGAGCATTGCGCTCTGGAGAAGAGGGGAGGCGCTGCCAGGGGGAACGCCAGAGGTGGGCGGCGCGAAGAAGGGGCCGCGTTGATCGATGGCAATGGGAGATCGTGAGGAGCTGAAGCGATTTGGGCGGCGGGTTTTATTTTAATTAATTTTTTTTCTAAACCTAAAACTAATGGGGGGGATAAGAGAGAGTGAGGATTTTATATTATTTTTAATTCCTAAAATTTGAATTTTTATCCGACCACTAAACGAGACCCAACGACTATCGCCTTTGGCTGATTACCCCCATTCCGAACACATTGGGATATGTTTCGTAGGTCAATTCGGCTGTTAAGATCAGTTTTCATCAAATTCAAAATATAAATCAGTATATATTGAATTTGAACGTACATGCTAGTTTATTGGGGCCACATACGAATTCTAAAAATTCTAGAAAAATTATTACTAGCTTTGTATTGACCATACGGTCCTAAAAAAACAAATTTCATCAAATTTGAAGACCGTTTGAAAAATGGCCATTTTCTAGTCGATCGAAATTGACTGAAATTGTTAAAACACGTTTTCTTTTGCCACGCTCACATATTAATTCCAAAAATTATGAATTTTGGAGTCTATTAATAACTTGACATCTCGGATCCAACAAAAGTGGTCTCGTCGAAAACGGAGGTCGTTTGCAAAATTTCCATTTTTAAGGGCTGAAATTCCATAGCGACTATTCTAAATTTTCAACTGGGCATAACTTTTTATTCCCACTATGAAATTTCAATTTTTCGGATTCGTTGGAAAGATATTTTCAAATAGATTCTAATATTTTTGGTTTCGCCAAAATTCGGTTTGTTTTGAATCCTGTACATCAATTTGAAATTTGAAATTTGAAATTTGAAATCGAATTTTTAAACTACCGCGCCATTTCCAGTTCCTTTTATAATTAAAATAAATATTTATATTCTAACTTCGATTCAAATAAATATATTCATTCTAATTTTATTCAAAATAAATTTCTCGTCGTTATTATTTAAAATAAGTCATTTTAAATATTCAAAATTGATTAAAGTTTCCAAAATAAAATTTTTAAATTGGTTCGGATTTTCCGGGTTGTTACACATCATTTATGCGAAGGTATGAATATTTGACTTGGAATGAGAAATTAAATGTCCATAAGAATGAGCAATACATAAAAGGGTTAAAATAGATATAAAAGGCATTTCCAAGGAAGATATTAGGAGTGTTAAGAGATGGAATAATAGGCATACGGAAGAAAAGAGTTAAGCTAAGAAACATACTTTTGTGAAAAATTGGACTTCAATCTTTGTTGAAAAGAGACTAGCTAGAATACGAAAGTTTGAAGAAAAAGAATAAATATGTTTTTCCAACTTTTCTAGAAGCTTTGCTTGAAAAACTAAAAAAATGAATCTTTATATACCATAAAATTATTTTGTTAAATGAAATACTAGAATAACTTATAAAATTTAATTGACAGGCTCAAGTTATGTAATAGTTCCATTTGGAAAGAAAATGAAAATATGATTTTTGAAAACATAAATGTTTATGAATTTTTTTTGAAAAGGTTACCATTTCTTCTGTTAGACAAACTATAAGTATAAATTTCTGAGAAAATTGAAGATGAATTATTTAAATGGATACAAGGTTAATAGTAAGCCAATAACTACAAAATTGTACGTTTATGAGCTTTAATAGAAAGAAATGTAAGTTATTTAAAAAACATCAGATAATGAAGATCTTAAAAATTATTTTTAATTGTTACAATTTCCATATAACAACATCTAAACTTTAATTTTTTACAAGAATTTTTAGTTTTCTTGTTTTACTCATATTTTAAGTTTCACATAAAATAAATATATTCATAAAGTTTATTCCTTTAAGACTTGGTAGTACTTGTAATTGTGAATGTGAAACTTATTTGAAAATTAATTGTGTATGAGAGGACATATAGGATTAGTAGGCAAGGAATGCTCATTCGAAATAAGAAAGGAATTACAAGAATAGGTGAAATAATGGAATATGCAACATTTCCTTGTAATAATGAGAATTGTGTGAGGAATAGGAAAATTAGAAGTTACCATTAATTACTCTAAATAAATAAATTTTGTAATTTATGGCTATTAAATGAATTTTGAAAAGCATATTCGAAAATGCAATGAATGGTTATGTTTTTTTAAAGAAACATTCATAGATAATAAAAACCTTTGAAATTCGAAACATAGATTAGTATGAGGCTTGAAATATACATGGAAATAAAAGTTCATATATACATACAAATATATATATGTATGTACATATATATATATATATATATATATATATATATATCGAAGTTATAAAGCTTGATTACTAAGAGGTGTATATAACTTGAATAATGTTTCTAAAAGTGTTTTTTTAAAAGTAACAACATATTTTGAAAATATAGCAATAAATGTCATTAGACATTTTAGGAGACTTAATTAATTCCTAGTTCAATTTTGGATATCTGATTAATATTCCAATTTTAAATAGAATAATCATTTGTTTTATTAACCATTAAAATGTTTTATGTAAAACGTTCTTGAAAAATGTTGAAAAATATAAGTGTTTTTTAAAATGTTATTTTGCCCTTATTTTAGAACATTTATCAAATGCTTCCAAAACTTCGAGAGGTTTGAAAAGAAGCATCTAATTCCTTATTTTAACTGTTTGATGTAACGAAATTGTTATTAAAGAATGTTTTATTTAAAAGATAAATAAGAAAGTTAGAAGCATTACACTCTCTGTAAAAGAGTTACATTTTGAAAGTGAAAATTTAATACTTCAGGTTTTAATAAGACAATAAATGCAAATTTTTGGAATTCATTGCATTTTAGTGAGTTCTTTGAGCATATGCATATATAATAATGTAACAATGACAATAACATGTAAATGCATTTGTTATGTGTCACTACTAAGATTATACATTTACAAAAGAAATAAATTCAAAGTAAATATTTTTTCTTGAAACAAAGTATGTATTGATACTTAGTTCAGTAAGCATTAATCTCTTTATAAAAATTTATATTATAGAGGAAAACCGCAAAAATTTGTCCTTTCAGGTTTTTATGAAACATCAAATACCTAATTTTAACTTTATGCAAGTTTGAATATTGATAATGACATAAACAATGGTTTGAAAATATATATTATAACTATTGAAATTACATTTTATAAAAAGAGATAATACAGGAAGAAATACGAGCAACAAATTAGGTGAATCAGAATCATGTTCTAAGACTAAGTAAGAACAAGTTGTGCAACCTAATTTTGAAATTTTTGTGTCAGTCCCAGAGGTTTATATTGGAAAAGTTGGTAAAGTGTAAGGGTTTCCAAAATCAAGTTTTGGTTGTAAACTAGGTTGCCCTAGATAGTTTAGTTTAGGAATTAGTACGATTATGAATGTATTTAGAGATTAACAATATATATAAATATATAGGTATAGTGTAAGTAACGTAATTTACGATTTTCGAAAAGAATAGGATTTATGGATATTAATTGCAAGTTTAATTGGCAATTAATTTGTAATTAATAAGAGAATTTGTATGGACTGATTTGAAGAGAATTTAATAATTGTATTTTATGGATTGATTTGAAGAGAGTTTGATTTGAGGAAATGGATGTATTTCCAAACGTTAAAGCACTTAAAAATAATTTAATTTGGAGAAATTAATATTCCCTAGGAAGTTGAAGAAATTGAGAAAGAATTGGATAAATGGTCCAAAATTTAACAATTATGGATATTAAATAAGATTATGAATGAAACACATCTTTAGGAAAAGGGAAAATTGGGGAGCATAAGAAGTGTTGGAATGGCATATTAAGTGTGGAATAAAGGATTGAGACATCGACACCATTTACATCACTGATTGTAAGTGATGACTTCCAAAAATATTTTATTCTTAGGTGTTGAGATTTTAATCACTAGTAGTCTCCCGTGATGATTGAAAGATGATATAAAGTGATGAAAGTAATGTATCCTTATTTGTGCCTATGTAATTTGGAATTTAAAACCATTAGCGAATTTATTTTAAGCGATAATTTATTTTAGGACATCTGACTTGTGGATTAGTTACATTTTGAATTTGAAAGTTAATAAGGGAATCGAATTTGCAGCTCGTAATGAGAAAATATTTTGAACTCAAGGTTTAAGGATATTGAGTAAATAAGTTTAGCTTTCAATAATGTCATCCTCAAGAATAAGAACTTAAAGTGTGAGATTAAGGAATATGCCTAAATATTGGATTTGCGTATATTAGCCTTTTTAGTTTGAATATAACTGTGTTTTGGTTTGCTTATGGATATTTGTTTCGTTTTTATAAATTAGTCTTTCAATCATTTAAAAAAGACTATATTTGGAATTATAAGGAATATACATTAAATGTAAAGGGTGTGATGTGTGATTTTGTGTGTTTGCATGTAGATTACACTATCCATTCAAAGTAAAACAATATACATTCCAAGTAATGTTAAATATGTCAACAATATTATTTAGGTAGTGTAACAACCCGTATTTTAATAACATGTTAAAACCATAAATCAAGGCAGAATTAATTTTTAAAATAAGAATCAAGGGAAACGGGTTACGCCATTGCGTTCGTCTTGAAATTCTGCTTGGAAACGAGTCCGAGTTTTCGAGAAATGGAGTCCGTATGAGGGAGATATGCCCTCCGAAGTTTCAGGAATTTTTGGAATCGAAAACAGCTCGAAATTCGAATTCGAAATTAGAATTCAAACCCCAGCGCAGACTGGGCGGGAATTTTCCCACCCAGGACCAGGTCGACCTGGGGGTCGACACTATGGTCGACCTTCCAGGGACCAGGTCGACCCTATGGTCGACCTGGGGGTCGACCTGGTGTTGTAGCCTAGTTTTGAGCCTGGGTTCATTCGGATGTATCTGGTCTCGTTTTCTGTCTAGATTCGTTCGTCTAATCCTATATAAACAGCCTCCTAGCCTCATTCTCTTTACACCATTCTTCTCTAAACTTATGCTGCACAAATTCTAGATGGACGTAGCTTCTTCTAAATTGAATTAAATCAAAATAAAACACGAAGACTGTTTCTTGAAGACTATGGCTAGGAATTGCATATTGGGGATTTGCTTCTACAATTAAATGAAAATTCAACGATTCAACAATTCGACGACTAGTTTCTAGACTTGACTTCTGCATCTCAATTTCTTAGACCACGATCTGTAAGCTCTAGTTACTTTGAGATTTAAACTTATTAATTGTAATTTGGACATGGGATAAAGTGAAATTAGACTTAAGTATGATAATCGATTCACATCTATTCTAGTTTCCATCTTGGATCTTGACTTTTGGGAATATTGCTATGAAACCAGTTTGGACCTATTCATGTTGTAAATCAAACTCTTTCATGTCCATAACATTATCATGCCTGTGATGTTGAATCAGTCTATTATTTACAAGTTTGGGACTATCACCTTATGCCATGACTATCACCTTATTATGCAAGATTTGAAATCCTATTATTTTCAATATGCCAGTGATGTTGTAACCAATTATTTCTAGTTATGTCATGCTAGTCTTGTAATCCCTTTTATCACTTTATGCTCGTCCTTTTTGCCTATCATAGTTTTGATGTTATTCCCTTTATTTCTGGATATGGATTCACTTGTAATTTAGATCGATTCACTTTTACGTGCGTTGGGAATACGATTTGGGTAGATTAGGCAAAACATGAATTGGTTATGAATATGAATCATGAACTTGATAATAGGCATAAGTTGAAACTTTACTGAAACTTGCCATGAAACTTACTTGACATGAAACTTGAACTTGGACATGACACTAGAATGAACTTGAAAATGGCCAACTCGAGGTTGGGTTGAGTTTGCAGTGTAATTCTGCCAGGAACCGCCTGGCAAATCCAGTGGCTGCAAACAATAGGATCCAATGTGGGTAGTTGACCATATCGCTCTTGAAAACCCAAGGTCAGACTGAGTTGTGGTGTAATTCTGCCTGGAACCGCCCGACATATCCATTGACCACAACAGCAGGTCTGATGTGAGTGGTTGGGGTGCATTAATGAATTAATGCCACATGATAGGGTTAAGTCATGAACATGAAAGACAACACTTAACCAACTTGACACGTGATTAGTGGGGCTAAGTCATGAAATTGAAAGACAACACTTAACCAACTTGACATGCTAGGCTGATAAGGGTTGAGTCACGAATTTAAATGAGAACACTTAACCTGCTGGACGGAAATCCTAGTTACGCGGTCCATTTCAGCAGTAACCCACTTAGATGTATTATGGTACCCTTTAGGGTGGGGCACGATTACTGGGCTGATTGTAAGCGATCAGAACGACGGCTGAGTTGGTGCTCCAGTGTAGGTTCAGGCGGACTATGGTCGTGCATGTAGTCCGAAGTTGAAAAAACAGGAATTGGGCATCAATAGGTTTACACTGTGCATGCTAGATTCGTGTCGATGGGAGGAGGCGGCTGGAGGACCCGTCGCTCCTCTCTCCCCCTTTTTTTATTTGTCTTCGTTGACCGAGAATTAGTGAGGGAGGAGAGGGGTAAAGGAAATATATATTTTTTATATTTTATTTTAATTTCATATTCAAAAAGTTGATTTTTTCTATCGAACTCTAAATTGAGCCCAACGACTGTCGCCCCTAGCTAAATACCCCCATTACGAACACAATGGGATATGCCATGTAGGCCAATTCGACCGTTACGACCCGTTTCCGTTGAATTTAAAATATAAATTTTTATATATTCAATTTAAACGCACATTTCAAATAACCAGGGCCACACACTCACTCTAAAAATTCCCGAAAAATATTTTCTAACATCGTACTGACGATACGGTCCTAACAAAACAAGTTTCGTTGAATTCTGAGACCGTTTGAAAAATGGCCATTTTCCAGTCGATTAAAATCAGCTGAAACTGGTCAAACGCGTTTTCCTTTGTCATGCTCACATATTGATTCGAAAAATTATGAAATTTGAAAACTAGCAACAATTTGACATCGCGGACCCAACAAAAGTGGTTTCGTCGAAATCCGAGGTCTTTTGTAAAATTTCCATTTTTAAGGGACTGAATTCCATAGCGACTATTCAGAATTTTCAACTGGGTGTATCTTTTGATTCCCGCTATGAAATTTTGATTTTTCGGATTCGTTGGAAAGATATTCTCAAATAGATCCCATTGTTTTTGGTTTCACTAAAATCCGGATTGTTTTGCACCCAGTACATTCAATTGAAGTTTGAAATCGAATTATCGAACTACCGCGCCATTTTCAATTCCTTTTATAATTTAAAATAAATATTTATATTCTAACGACGACGTATATAAATATATACATTCGATTCTATTCAAAATAAATTTCCCGTTGGTTTTATTTAAAGTAATTCATTTTAAATAATCAAAATTCGCTAAAATTGCCAAAATAAAAATTTTAAACTGGCCAGATTTCCGGGTTATTACAGCTTGATACACCCTATGGTGGACCTAGCACAGGTAACCACATTCGTGATAGGGCCGTATGACACAGACACATGACGAGGTAGAACTTGTAGGGAGTCGATCGATTAATGGATCGTTCCGTAGGACCCCGAAATGGGTCATTTCATGATATTGGGCCCAGGGATCATTTCATGGTTAATATATGACATGGGTTTGGGATACTAGTACAGTTGGTGCAGCTAGAACATGCGATGCTATACTTGATTTATACTTGAATTATCATGCTATCTTAGTCTATCTTGCCCATCTTTGTCATCATCCTTATGTTTACTTTCAGTTTATACATGTCATGTTACCTTTACCTGTTTTTATGCTGAAAGTCACTAGGACTTACCAGTCTTTATGACTGACCCGTTTTTCTTTCGCCTCTTTTTCTTTCGTTCCCCCCTAGGTTCTTAGGGAGGAAACTCTAGCACTTAGCTTGGATTTCACTTGCTTTCGTTTCAGCTCATGTACGATTTGATCTTGAGCTATGTTGTGGCTGCATTTCTTCTACCTTTGGGGAATTAAGCTACTTTTGTTGTTTTAAGTTTATGCTTCTTATTTATGCAAGACAGAATTTGTTGTAATGGAAAATAATGACTTTGGCTATTTGGTACTTTGGATGTAAAAGGTTTTGACTCTTCTTGAAAGTAATGAAATTTTTCTTCAGTTGTTTTATTTATGTTCTGTCTTATAATATTTCTTTGTTTGTTTACCTCGATAACGCTCCTCCAAAACTAGTGCATTCCCTTTGTGAATGACCCTAGCGAAGGTGGGGTGTTACACTTGGTATTAGAGCAGAAGGTTACCAGACTGGGCAAAAGTTTTTTTTAAAACCTTCTAAAACTATTTTCAAAACCGTTTACAGAGGAGCATTTTTCAATAAAAGTCTTGTTTTATTTAAAGGCTATTCCCCAAGAGCCATTAGCACTATCCTTTGTTTCCTCATTTTGAATCTCTTCTTTTTCATTTCAGCATGTCTGGGAATCTTAACCTTCTAGAGGCCGTGCCAATACCTGGCTGGTTCAGGAGGTACTTAGAGGCTAGGGCCAACGATGCAGGCCCAACAGATATTCCTCCTCCAGCTGCAGCGGTTCCTCCTCCTCCGCCCCCTCCTCCTGCAAATGCTTTCTCAAATATCTGTAGAGATTTTAGGGCCATGGGTGGAAAGGATTTCAAAGGAACTGAATCATTAGTAGAAGCGAGGAACTAGCTCAAAGAAACTGAGGATCTGTTCGTTATCTTCGAGGTGGATGATTGGCAGAAGGTACAGTTGGCGGTATGGTTGCTCAAAGACGAAGCTTCCTATTGGTGCGAAGTCATTAACGCTGAAAGACCTGGATGGATTTCAGGATAAGGTTTGAGATGAAATTCCTCTCACAAGCTGAATGAAGTCTACAGCTGGAAAAGTTCTTATCTCTTAAGCAAGGAAGTATGACGGTCAAGGAGTACGTCAATTAATTCAATCAGCTGGCCCGGTTAGAACTGGACTTAGTGAATACTCCTCATAAGAAGGCTCTCCGTTTTGTCAAGGGGTTGAATGAGCCACTCCACAGCTTGGCTATGACCCACATACCTATGGGGGCTACTTACGAAAGGTTAGTAGACATGGCACTCTTAAGTGAGGAAGACAAGGGCAAGAATGAGACAAAAGAAGAAGGGCCACAAGATAAGAAGGGGGAAGGGTCACAGAACAAGAAGACTGATCCAAAGAAAGGCGGGAAGAACAACAAATCTCGTGAAAAGAGAAAGTGTAATTTATGTAGCATTCCTGGACATCTGCTCAAAGACTACGGGAAGAAGAAAAGGAAGATGGGTGGCTGTTTCCACTGTGGTGAGACAGGACACATGGCTAAGGTCTGTCCAAGGAAGCAAGGGCAGGGAGCTGGACTTTCTTCTAGAGGACAAGTCCATGCTCTCACGGTACCTCCGCAACAACGAGGCAGAAATATTTTTGTTGAAAGTTTAGTCTATCTTTTTGATCATCCTGTTCGAACCTTATTTGATTCTGGCGCATCGCATACTTTTATTTCTTCTGATATTGTTGAAACTCTACACCTAAGTACTAGTCTAGTTGAGGATCCCGTTATTGTTTCAAATCCAATGGTTGCTCCGGTCATTTATCTATGATTTGTGTGGATCTGAGGATTTCTATCTTAAGCGTAGAATTCACGTGTAATGCTTATGTTCTCGGATTTATAGGATACGGTTTGACTCTAGGCATGGATTGGCTGTCCAATAATGGAGCCATTCTCGATTGTGAACGAAGGGTTATTAGGCTCGTGACTCGCCTTGGTAATACCCTTGAAATTTCTTGTAACCCTATGGGTCCGGTCATGTTATGTTATCTAGAATCTCTTGACGCGTCTATCGATGATTTGAAATCAGTAAGGGTAGTCCGAAAATATCCTGGTGTCTTTGATGAGGTTAAGGGGTTACCCCCTAAACGCGAGATAGATTTCTGTGTATATCTTATTGATAATGCTAAGCCAGTTGCATTTCCCGTTAGACACATGGCCCCGCGAGAGAGAAAAGAGCTTAGTAAGCAAGTTAAGGAGTTGCTTGAGAAATATTTCATTAGGCGAAGCATTTCTGAATGGGGTGCTCTGGTGGTATTCTCTACTAAGGCGGATGGTTTGCTTCGTCTATGCGTAGATTATCGCGAATTAAACAAGCTGACTAACAAGAATAGGCATCCACTACCGAGAATCGATGACTTGTTTGACCAGCTTGTAGGAGCGTCTATTTTCTCTCAACTCGATCTAGCTACAGGATTCCATCAGCTTAGAGTGGCTGAGGATAGCATTGACAAGACTGCGTTTAGGACTCCGGATGGTTTGTTCGAATGGCTCGTCATGCCGTTTGGTTTGATGAATGCACTCGCGTACTTCATTGATTTAATGAGCATGGTGTTCCGAGAGTTCCTTAACAAGTTTGTGGTGGTCTTCATGGACGATATTTTGGTCTTCTCAAAGGATGAGGAAGAACATGCTAGACATCTCAAGGAAGTCACGGATACGCTTAGAGCACACGAGTTAAAGGCTAAGTTCTCCAAGTGTCATTTTTGGAGAAAAGAAGTTCGGTTTCTTAGACATGTAGTTTCTAAGCAAGGTATAGCCGTGGACCCCGCAAAGGTAGCGGCGGTGCAAGACTGGAAAGTTCCTAAGAACGCAATGGAAGTGAGAAGCTTTCTCGGTTTGGCGGGCTACTATAGGAAGTTCATTAAGGACTTCGCTAAAATTTCAGCCCCTCTTACTAGGTTAACGAAGAGCAACCTAACTTTTGCATGGGACATAGAGTGTGACGTTGCTTTTCAAAGGCTTAAGAGAGCCCTTACCACAACTCCAGTTTTGGCATTACCCAATGGACGTAAGATGTTTACGGTGTACACAGATGCGTGCAACAAGTGATTAGGCGCTGTCCTAATGCAAGAAGGGAAAGTGACATGTTACGGGGGTAAACAACTTAAAGTTTACGAGAAAAACTATCCCACACATGACTTGGAATTGGCTGCGATTGTTTTTGCGCTTAAGTATTGACGCCACTATCTTCTAGGTGAGAAGTTCGAGTTGTACACTGTAACACCCCAAATCCGTTAGTGTCACTCTCAAAGGGAATGCACTAAGTTTTGTGGAGCATTTAAGGTAAAAGATGCAGATAAATTACAAGACACACAAAATTAAAACAGCGGAAAATAAAACTTTACTTTATTGATAAAATAGTTTGTACAACAATTGCTTTCCAATACCAGAGTATCATCTGTCTTACAAAATAAAGAAGTATAAAATAACATTTATATTCCCCAATGTAGCATAAGCCAGCCATAGCAGCAGAAAAGAGAGTCTGAAGCGATATATCCAAGAGTCTTTAAGCTTGGAAAGAGTAATAGTCCATACTAAGCAGAGCTATTCCCTCCCTAACTACCTGGGGGAGGGGGAAACGGAAGAAAAGAAGACGAAAGAAAAACAGAGTCAGACATAAAGCCTAAGTAAGTCTAGTGGCTTTTAGCATGTGAACAGGATAAAGTTCATGACAGGAGTAAACTGGAAAATGGGACAGTACCAGAATAACAAACTAATATAAACCAAAGCAAGACAGTTTAAACCGAATATACTATCACACCCCATTCTATATCTCTGCAACACCTAACTAGTATCCCAACTAGTAATCTGTATAAAGATGATAACATGATCCCAATCCCTGTAATTGCGGTTGCCTTTAGGTGTACATCTATTATTTATTACCCAGATCTAATCTAGGGTTGTCTTATCGAGCGCTTCCTAGATTCAACTAGGGTTTATCCGACTTATCTATTACTTATCGAATTCAGGATTTATGCCACCTAGGTCCAACTAGGGATTATGCTACCTATCGAACGATGCCCCTATTCTAGGACACACTACCTAGAGTGGTATATGTTCCTAGACTTTCCCCACGTATGTGTCGCGAATCATTTATTGCTGTCTAGATGCACATGTCCTGAAATGTGCGACCCGAGTCCCGTGGCAGGGCGATTCTCGAAACACGGAACTCGATCGAGAGCTTTCAGATATCTGCCGATGCAGACAGTAAGGTCTTTTTTCCAGTGGCTATGTTCCCACCTGACCCCTCCCTCAACTAATGAAAGGCAATCCAAGAAAATCAAGCACGAGAACTATACTCCTGCCACCTATGCCCCACTTTCATATTGGCTAGCTTCACCCATAACTAGATAGCAAGTATATGGTCTGTTGGGAGTTCTCTGCCTTTCTGCATGCGTATCTCGACTGACTCAAGATGGTAGGTAGACGACGGGTCGCTATCACATGACCATTTGTCCCGCCTAATCACGTTGATCCATCCTAGTCTTTAAGTTGCCTTATATTGCAACCAAGGCAAACCCTTGGTTCTTCTAATGCAAACCTTAACCTCTGTGAGCCCAGGCGGATCATCTGCATTCTCACAGAGGGATACCAAGAGTACCCTCACGTCCCCTCGAAGCCTCGGGCTTCGTAACCCAATTCATTGGAGCCCTCTTTAAGATCAGATGGACGTTCTCTCCTCCTCGTGTTATACTAAGGATTACTACTTAGTTTTCCTAACTAAGGTTTACCACCTAGTTTCCTGAATCATCGTTTTCTTAACTAAGGTTTACTACTTAGCCCCTTTCAGCTAAGGTTTACTACTTAGTTCTCTTTCTAGTCAAGTTGGATTGGTTAAGTGTCATTAGTCGATACAAGTTAACTTAACACATTCATTTGTCATGTTAAACCGGTTAAGTATTATCAGTAATTCACGTTGACTTATCCTTATCACAAACCAAGTTATATTGGTTAAGTATTTCTTATTACTTAACCCTACCCATTCACCTTGCATTGGTTAAGTGTCCCTTTTAACCTAACCTTGCCCATCTGTTTTAACTAACATGTTATAACGGTTAAGTGTTCCCTTAGTTAACTTAACCCGAACATCTGTTTAATTAACATGTTCTAATGGTTAAGTATTGTCCCTTCATGCTTTAACTTAACCCTATTCATTTATCACACTATGATGGTTAAGTGTTCTAAGTTTACTTAACCCTACGCTCTAGTCCAGCTAACATACTAATTTGGCTAAGTGTATTAATTTTACTTAACCCCAACCTCTACTCTAGTTAACATATTAAATTGGCTAAGTGTATTAACTTTACTTAACCCCACCTTTTTAAATCTAGTCAACATGTTAATTTGGCTAAGTGTATTAAATTTACTTAACCCTACCAATCCTAGCTTAGCTTTAATTGTCTTATTAAAGCACCAACCACTCACATTAGACAGGTATTGTTGTGGCTGCCTGTATGCCGGTCGGTTCCGGGCAGTCTTACGCCACAACTCAGTCTAACCTCGGTTCTTTATTGGGCTCAATGCCTTAACCTCTCACATTGGATAGGTATTGCTGTGATTACTGGACAGCCGGGCGGGTCCGGGAAGGTTTACATCACAACTCAATCAAACCTCGGGTTAAGCATATTCGTATTGTCTAAATTTACATTTTAATTATGTAAATTATTCAAATTCAAGTTACTGCCAAAATTTTTCCAATCAATCTCATTAGTTTAGGTACATAATAAATACATTTTATGCCATAAATCACTTATGTGATTTTTAACCAATTTATGTCAAGTTTCCTATAATTTCCAATTTTACCCAACGTTACCCCGTCTAAATATTAGGCTAACAATCTTAGCCTAATTCTCCGTCCGCATGATTTTGACATATAATATTAGGCTAAAAACTTAGCCTAATTTAGCGTACACAAAATTGGCATAAAAATAATTCATTAACATAAACATGTCATAGGTGTAAACTTGGCATTCTCGACATAGTCAATATGAACATCATAGGTGTGAACTTGCAAAATAATCGACATGAATATTATAACATTGCATAACATGCCACAAACTTGCATATAAATATTGGGCCTAGTTAAATAGGTGTCACGTAAATCATATAGTTTTAGCCTAACATAAAGGTATAACATTGTATAACCTAATAGGTGTCATATGAATCCACTACAACATGGTGTAACATGTTAATGCATAGGTCTAGGCATAACCTCAAACATAAAACTGGCGTAAGACAAAACTATATGTATAACTTTGACAACCACTTAAGGGTGTGAACTTGCAACACATATGTATAAACATAGATCTAACAATAAACTTTCATATCAATCCTAAACGGATCTTGACATGGATCCGATTATAAGTTCTCACTTGCATAAGAACATGTGAATATGGATCTATTCTAGTCATGTAGGCACAATTGGTTTAAAACATATATACATAGAGCGTACATGAATCATATAAATATTTGTGTAAATCTAACTTACAGCCTATAACTTGCATAAGCATATATTTAGATCTAACTGTATACATACAATTCGCATAAGGTGTTTATTGTTTGATTCACAATACATAAAAGATTCAATCACCACAACATTCAAATTATCACAAATAACTAATATAAAACAACACCATCAACACTGATATAATTCCATATTACAATTTACATCAAATCATGTCTTAATCGCATTCCCATCTAAAGAGCCACTATACTTACAACGCAATACGGTCTTGTTTTTCTGAGATCTGAGGTTCTAAAATTGAGATGCGTTCCTTTGGGTAGACGTTGTTTTGATTCTTAGTTTTGAATTAGATTTGTTCTAGCTTTGTTTGTCTTTAAGCTTTAGGCGACGGCCATTCCAAGCTATCTTACAACAGCATGACGGCTCCAAGTTTAATTGTGTGAATTAGGTTAAGAGCTAGGTTGTATATATATAATTTTAGAATTAATTTAGGTCGTTTGATTAACCCTAGAAATGACCACAACCGTTCGGTCAAGATAGAATTATCCTATTGACTCAGCAATGAATCAGAAATGACTCAGCCTTGACTCAGCATATTAAATGTTCATTTTTTTTCATAAATGACACATTGGTTCTTTCCTAACATATCATAACCAAAAGGACATTTTTTTATTTTTAACAAAACATTAGCTAAATGAACATTTCTTAACTGAAATTTCAATTTAATCTGAATAAATATTTTAATCTAAATATACATTTCTTAACGAAATGTTATTCCAATGTTAACGTAACAAAAGTGATATTCTAATGTTCATCTTTTCTTTTTATTATTTATTGTCAATCAATTCAAACGTAAATACGTATTTTATAGATACATTTTCCCTTTACCGTTTACATTAATTACCCACATATAAATATTTTTATATACATATGAATAAATCTTTTCTTACTTTTAATTTGTCATAAATCCTATTGGGGAATGCAATTTAAAAAAAACAATCCTTGACAACCAAAAATGCGCAACGTACGCTGCATGATGCATACACGTCATATGTATATATATATATGCGTATATATATATTATATATATATATGTATTCAACATTTTTTTTCTTTTTATCTATCTTCCCAATTACCCATTTTCACACTAAACCACTTTTTGAACTGCGTTCACCATAGGCTATTTTAAGTCATTCCCCTAAAACAAAAAAAATTGGGCACTGGCGGGGATCGAACTCTGTACCTCTTGTATGCAAGTGATGTGTTCCAACCAACTAAGCTACTAAGTCTTTTGCTTACAAAAGTTAGAACAATGCTAAACATTATTCTTTTCTCATTCCTCTTTTTCATGTTTTTGCTGCAATATTTAATTTAAGGATATCTTTTTCATACGGAGTCCAATTTACGCAAACTCGGACTCTATCTCAAGCAGAATTTCGAGACGAACGCAATGGCGTAACCCGTTTCCCTTAGTTCTTATTCTAGAATTTAATTGTACTTTAATTTGTGAAACTTAATGTTACAGAATTACGGGGTGTTACATTCTCCCCTTCTTAAAAGGATTTCATCCCCGAAATCTTCAAGTTAGGAAGAATGTGTCTTACCATCCAATCACACATCTACTCAACCATTCAATCACAGGCATTCCTTGTCCTTAAAAAGATTTCTAAATTCTTTCATATTTATATGCATAGTGTGTTATCTAATGCAAAATCAGGCGGTCTACTGATTCAGTCGACCTCCTTAATGCGAATTATGTCAGTTCCATGCGTCCAATCATGTATGTAATCCTAATGATACATATCACTTCTATATGAGTGCACAACCATTCACTCAAATGCAACGTCCATATGATAAAACATTGAGTTCAATCTGTAAACAAATAAATATATGCGAATGCAATATGAAAGTGACTGAGTTGTCCTAGCGCCTATGGTGTGTATATGCATTCACGAGCAACCACTTGCAACCATTAATCATAACATGTTTCAAATACATGTTTACATCCATTGGCTTCTACCTAAGGATCGATGGTACGTCCTTGAGGATATACCTTAAAAGCTATAAAGTATGCATAAAATTCCTAGAAAAAGAGATCAGGGATATAACCTTAAGTAAAAAGGGTATGATGCTCGTGTCTAGTCTCCAGTCTTATATGTCGCACCTTCTTGAGCTTCACTATACGGTACCTTATCTAATTTAACTTCATGATTGCGAAGCTTCTTCACCTCCATTTCCAAGATAAACAGATGTTAACCTTGATGCTAGTGTATATACTAAGATGATTAGAGATCTCTCCTCTACTTAGCTTATCCATCATGTTACAATTCTGAGGGTCTAAAGCTAAAGGTTGCTATGTACTTTTTACCTCTCTTAAGGTTAGTCTTTCTTCCCACCTAGGGCACCTGCCACAATTATTCATCTTCCACCTTCACCATCCTTGTGTAACATGTTTACAGTTCTCTCTAAAGCTACTTCTATCGCACAATGAGCCCTACAAAGCTGGGAAGAAAATTTGCAGCAGGTGGAACTACCGCGACTATAGATGGAAGTTGGGCACTGCTTCACCCTTCAATACGTATCGTAGTCTTATTAAGCTTACGGAACCATGTTGCGATGAGGTTACCTCCAAGAAAGCCAGGAGCCCCGAAGACTCAAGAAAGAAGGGGACAAAAATTCAAACAGAGAATCAGAAGATAGTGCATATGGCTTTGGGGAATATGCCTTTAAACCAAATCTTTTCTTTTGAAAATGCTTCTTTTTAAAAAAAACGTTTTGAAAATAATTTTTCAAATCTTTTATCTGATCTGGTAACCTTCAGCTCTGATACCACGTGTAACACCCCACATCTGTTAGTGTCACTCTCAAAGGAAATGCACTAAGTTCTGTGGAGCATTTAAGGTAAAAGATGCAGATAAATTACAAGATAGACAAAATTAAAAAGCGGAAAATAAAACTTTACTTTATTGATAAAATTGTTTGTACAACAATTGCTTTCCAATACCATAGTATCATCGGTTTTACAAAATAAAGAAGCATAAAATAACATTTATATTCCCCAATGTAGCATAAGGCAGCCATAGCAGCAGAAAAGAGAGTCTGAAGCGATATATCCAAGAGTCTTTAAGCTTGGAAAGAGTAACAGTCCATACTAAGCAGACTATTCCCTCCCTGACTACCTGGGTAGGGGGGGACGGAAGAAAAGAGGACGAAAGAAAAATAGAGTCAGACATAAAGCCTGAGTAAGTCCAGTGGCTTTTAGCATGTGAACAGGATAAAGTTCATGACAGGAGTAAACTGGAAAACGAGACAGTACCAGAATAACAGACTAATATAAACCAAAGCAAGACTGTTTAAACTGAATATACTATCACACCCCATTCTATATCTCTGCACCACCTAACTAGTATCCCCACTAGTAATCTGTATAAAGATGATAACGTGATCCCAATCCCTGTAATTGCGGTTGCCTTTAGGTGTACATCTATTATTTATTACCCAGATCTAATCTAGGGTTTTCTTATCGAGCGCTTCCTAGATTCAACTAGGGTTTATGCGACTTATCTAATGCTTCCTAGATTCAGGATTTATGCCACTTAGGTCCAACTAGGGATTATGCTACCTATCGAATGATGTCCCTAGTCTAGGACACACTACCTAGAGTGGTATATGTTCCTAGACTTACCCCACGTATGTGTCGCGAACCGTTTATCACTGTCTAGATGCACATGTCCTGAAATGTGCGACCCGAGTCCCGTGGCAGGGCTAGAAACACGGAACTCGGTCGGGAGCTTTCAGATATCTGCCGATGCAGATGCTAAGGTCTGTTTTTCCAGTGGCTATGGTCCCACCTGACCACTCCCTCAACTAATGAAAGGCAATCCAAGAAAATCAAGCACAAGAACTATACTCCTGCCACCTATGCCCTACTTTCCTATTGGCCAGCCTCACCCATAACTAGATAGCAAGTATATGGTTTGTTGGGAGTTCTCTTCCTTTCCGCATGCGTATCCCGACTGACTCAGGATGGTAGGTAGACGACGGGTCGCTATCACAGGGCCATTTGTCCCGCCGAATCACGCTGGTCCATCCTAGTCTTTAGGCTGCCTTAAATTGCAACCAAGGCATACCCTTGGTTCTTCTAACGCAGACCTTAATCTCTGTGAGTCCAGGCGGATCATCTGCATTTTCACAGAGGGATACCAAGAGTACCCTCACGTCCCCTCGAAGCCTCGGGCTTCGTAACCCAATTCGTTGGAGCCCTCTTTAAGATCAGATGAACGTTCGCTCCTCCTCGTGTTATACTAAGGATTACTACTTAGTTTTCTTAACTAAGGTTTACCACTTAGTTTCCTGAATCATCGTTTTCTTAACTAAGGTTTACTAAGTAGCCCCTTTCAACTAAGGTTTACTACTTAGTTCTCTTTCTCGTCAAGTTGGATTGGTTAAGTGTCGTTAGTCGATACAAGTTAACTTAACCCATTCATTTGTCATGTTAAACTGGTTAAGTGTTATCAGTAATTCACGTTGACTTAATCTTATCACAAACCAAGTTATATTGGTTAAGTATTTATTATTACTTAACCCTACCCATTCACCTTGTATTGGTTAACTGTCCCTTTTAACCTAACCTTGCCCATCTGTTTTAACTAACATGTTATAACGGTTAAGTGTTCTCTTAGTTAACTTAACCCTAACATCTGTTTAATTAACATGTTCTAATGGTTAAGTATTGTCCCTTCATGCTTTAACTTAACCCTATTCATTTATCACACTATGATGGTTAAGTGTTCTAAGTTTACTTAACCCTACGCTCTAGTCTAGCTAACATACTAATTTGGCTAAGTGTATTAATTTTACTTAACCCCAACCTCTAGTCTAGTTAACATGTTAAATTGTCTAAGTGTATTAACTTTACTTAACCCCACCTTTTTAAATCTAGTCAACATGTTAATTTGGCTAAGTGTATTAAATTTACTTAACCCTACCAATCCTAGCTTAGCTTTAATCGTCTTATTAAAGCACCAACCACTCACATTAGACAGGTATTGTTGTGGCTGCCTGTATGTCGGTCGGTTCCGGGCAGTCTTACGCCACAACTCAGTCTAACCTTGGGTCTTTATTGGGCTCAATGCCTTAACCTCTCACATTGGATAGGTATTGTTGTGATTACTGGACAGCCGGGCGGGTCCGGGAAGGTTTACATCACAACTCAATCCAACCTCGGGTTAAGCATTTTCGTATTGTCTAAATTTACATTTTAATTATGTAAATCATTCAAATTCAAGTTACTGCCAAATTTGTTTCCAATTAATCTCATTAGTTTAGGTATATAATTAATACCATTTTATGCCATAAATCACTTATGTGATTTTTAACCAATTTATGTCAAGTTTCCTATAATTACCAATTTTACCCAACGTTACCCCGTCTAAATATTAGGCTAACAATCTTAGCCTAATTTTCCGTCCGCATGATTTTGATATATAATATTAGGCTAAAAACTTTGCCTAATTTAGCGTACACAAAATTGGAATAAAAATAATTTATTAACATAAACATGTCATAGGTGTAAACTTGGCATTCTCGACATAGTCAATATGAACATCATAGGTGTGAACTTGCAAAATAATCGACATGAATATTATAACATTGCATAACATGCCACAAACTTGCATATAAATATTGGGCCTAGTTAAATAGGTGTCACATAAATCATATTGTTTTAGCCTAACATAAAGGTATAACATAGTATAACCTAATAGGTGTCATATGAATCCACTACAACATGGTGTAACATGTTAATGCATAAGTTTAGGCATAACCTCAAACATAAAACTTGCGTAAGACAAAACTATATGTATAACTTTGACAACCACTTAAGGGTGTGAACTTGCAACACATATGTATAAACATAGATCTAACAATAAACTTTCATATCAATCCTAAACCGATCTTGACATGGATCCGATTATAATTTCTCACTTGCATAAGAACATGTGAATATGGGTCTATTCTAGTCATGTAGGCACAATTGGTTTAAAACATATATACATAGAGCGTACGTGAATCATATAAATATTTGTGTAAATCTAACTTGCAACCTATAACTTGCATAAGCATATATTTAGATCTAACTGTATACATACAATTCGCATAAGGTGTTGATTGTTTGATTCACAATACATAAAAGATTCAATCACCACAACATTCAAATTATCACAAATAACTAATATAAAACAACACCATCAACACTGATATAATTCCATATTACAATTTACATCAAATCATGTCTTAATCGCATTCCCATCTAAAGAGCCACTATACTTACAACGCAATACGGTCTTGTTTTTCTGAGATCTGAGGTTCTAAAATTGAGATGCGTTCCTTTGGGTAGACGTTGTTTTGATTCTTAGTTTTGAATTAGATTTGTTCTAGCTTTGTTTGTCTTTAAGCTTTAGGCGACGGCCATTCCAAGCTATCTTACAGCAGCATGACGGCTCCAAGTTTAATTGTGTGAATTAGGTTAAGAGCTAGGTTGTATATATATATTTTTAGGATTAATTTAGGTCGTTTGATTAACCCTAGAAATGACCACAACCGTTCGGTCAAGATAGAATTATCCTATTGACTCAGCAATGAATCAGAAATGACTCAGCCTTGACTCAGCATATTAAATGTTCATTTTTTTCATAAATGACACATTGGTTCTTTCCTAACATATCATAACCGAAAGGACATTTTTTTATTTTTAACAAAACATTAGCTAAATGAACATTTCTTAACTGAAATGTCAATTTAACCTGAATAAACATTTTAATCTAAATATACATTTCTTAACAAAATGTTATTCTAATGTTAACATAACAAAAGTGATATTCTATTGTTCATCTTTTCTTTTTATTATTTATTGTCAATCAATTCAAATTTAAATACGTATTTTATAGATACATTTTCCATTTACCATTTACATTAATTACCCATATATATATATGAATTAATCTTTTCTTACTTTTTATTTGTCATAAATCCAATTGGGGAAGGCAATTTAAAAAAAACAATCCTTGACAACCAAAAATGCGCAACGTACGCTGTATGATGCATACACATCATATGTATATATATATATGCGTATATATATTATATATATATATTCATCATTTTTTTTCTTTTTATCTATCTTCCCAATTACCCATTTTTACACTAAACCACTTTTTGAACTGCGTTCACACTAGGCTATTTTAAGCCATTCCCCTAAACAAAAAAATAGGGCGCTGGCGGGGATCGTACTTTGTACCTCTTGTATGCAAGTCATGTGTTCCAACCAAATAAGCTACTAAGTCTTTTGCTTACAAAAGTTAGAACAATGCTAAACATTATTCTTTTCTCATTCCTCTTTTTCATGTTTTGCTACAATATTTAATTTAAGGATATCTTTTTCATACGGAGTCCAATTTACGCAAACTCGGACTCTATCTCAAGCAGAATTTCGAGACGAACGCAATGGCGTAACCCGTTTCCCGTAGTTCTTCTTCTAAAATTTACTTATACTTTAATTTGTGAAACTTAATGTTACAGAATTACGGGGTGTTACATATACCGATTACAAATCGTTTAAGTACTTCTTTTCGCAAAAAGATTTGAATCTAAGGAAACAAAGGTGGATGGAATTCTTGGCATTGTATGACTTCGATATAGCCTATACGCCTGGCAAGGGTAACGCGGTGGCGGATGCGCTAAGTAGGAAAAGGTTGACTTTGAGTCCTTTGTTTGTTGAATGGAAAAGTCTAGAGTTTATAGCAACCTTTGATTTCACACATGTTGTTGAGTAATTGGCTAGCACGTTTACATCTCTTGAGTTAAGGCCTACGCTTCTAGACCAAGTAGGGACTTCACAAAAGGAAGACCCACAGATAGTCGAGATCATGGACAACTTGATTAGAGGTGAGATGTCAAGTCACCTCAGTAGGTATGCTATAGATGACAAGGGATTGTTAAGGAGTGATGGTAGACTATGTATCCCACAAGTGGGAGACTTATTAAAAAGAATTCTCGAAGAGGCGCATCACTCGAAGATGACTATACATCCCGGAGGGGATAAAATGTAAAAGGATATGAAGCGCATTTTCCTTTGGAATGGAATGAAAAAGGACGTGGCGAAATTCGTTTCTAAGTGCATGGTGTGCCAACAAGTAAAGGCCGAGTTGAAAAAACCCGGTGGGATATTGCATCCTTTGGAGGCTGCGCTGTGGAAATGGGAGAGTGTCTCGATGGATTTCGTGGATGGATTGCCAGGGTCAAGGAAGGGCAATAGTAGCATAAGGGTTATAGTAGATAGACTCACGAAGAGCGCTCACTTCATTCCTGTGAAGAGCAAGAGGACCGCATCATGGCTAGCGTCTATATACCTTCGAGAAATAGTAAGATTGCACGGAGTTCCTTCTAGTATAGTTAGCGATCGTGACCCGATTTTCACTAGTAAATTTTGGAAAAGTTTGTAAGAAGCAAGGGGTACATGACTAAGTTTAAGCACGGCATATCACCCACAGACGGATGGACAAACCGAAAGGGTAAATAGGGTACTAGAGGACCTTTTGAGGCTATGCATCTTGACTTTGGTGGTACTTGGGAAGATCACCTACCTCTCGTTGAGTTCGCGTATAATAATAGTTACCAAGCTAGCATAGGAATGGCAGCATTCAAAGCTTTATACGGGAGGTCGTGCAAGTCACCAACTTGTTGGTCGGAGTCGGCAGACAAGCTCATACTTGGACCCGACATGATAAGGGACACTTCCGAGAAGGTTGAGTTGATACGAAGATGGATGAAAAAGGCCCAATATAGACAGAAATCCTATGCGTACAGGAGAAGGACAGACCTAAAGTTCGAAGTCGGAGATATGGTCTTTATAAAAGTTTCCCCTTTACGCAATGTGGTTTGCTTTGGAGCGGTTGAAAAGTTAGCACCGAGGTTCATAGGACCGTTCCCTATCATCGAGAGGATTGGACAGATGTCCAATAAGGTAGAGTTACCCGTAAGGCTGGCCAGAGTACACAATGTCTTTCACGTTTCGCATCTCCGCAAGTGCTTACATGAATCTGCCGAAGTGGTTGAGCCAAGCATCCTTGAAGGCGTAGAATGGAAAAGGAAGCAACATTGAGGTGAGTTCCGATTCATATCTTAGGAACGAAGATCAAGAAGCTGAGGAATCGAGAGGTCAAGCTAGTTAAAGTACAATGGAGTGAAGCCCAAGAGGACGCAACTTGGGAAGCCGAAGAGAAGATACACTCGCTATACCCATTTCTTTTTTAGGGTACATTCTCGATCTCTTTTTCCTATAAGTTTACATACCTTCGTATCATGTACATGCTTTTGCTATCCATGTTTGTCATGTTATCTTCTCGATCCTATCTTGAGAACCTTAGGTAGAACCCTTTTGGATGTAAACATGTAATTGAAACATGTTATGGTTGATGATTGCAAGTGGTTGCTTGTGGTTGCATGACACACATTAGGCACTAGATCGGCTCAGTCACACATCTCATATTGCATATGCATGGGTGCTTATACTTGTATATGGATGGAAACTTGATATGATATCATTTGGATGTTGCATATGAGTGAATGTTTGTGCACTCATGTAGAGATTATAAAATATGTTAGGAATTTGCATACATGTTGGACTCATTACACTAACATATTTTACATTAAGGAGGTTTACTGAATCAGTAACCACCTGATCTTTTGCATTAGATAAGTAGATATACACACACTCTAGCATAAGTTCATACAGCATTAGAAATATTTTAAGGACAATGGTTGCTTGTGGATGATGGTTGAGTAGATGGTTGATTGGATGATAGGATTCGTTCTTTTTAACCTGAAGATTTCGGGGACGAAATCCTTTAAGGAGGGGACAATGTAACAACCCGTATTTTAATAACATGTTAAAACCATAAATCAAGGCAGAATTAATTTTAAATAAGAATCAAGGGAAACGGGTTGCGCCATTGCGTTCGTCTCGAAATTTTGCTTGGAAATGAGTCAGAGTTTTCGAGAAATAGAGTCCGTATGAGGAAGATATTACCCTCCGAAGTTTCAGTAATTTTCAGAATCGAAAAAAGCTCGAAATTCGAATTCGAAATTCGAATTCAAACCCCAACGCAGACTAGGCGGGAATTTTCCCGCCCAGGACCAGGTCGACCTGGGGGTCGACACTATGGTCGACCTCCCAGGGACCAGGTCTACCCTATGCTCGACCTGGGGGTCGACCTGGTGCTGAAGCCCAGTTTTGAGCCTGGGTTCATTAAGATGTATCTGGTCTCGTTTTCTGTCTAGATTCGTTCGTCTAATCCTATATAAACAGCCTCCTAGCCTCATTCTCTTTACACCATTCTTCTCTAAGCTTATGCTGCACAAATTCTTGATGGACATGGCTTCTTCTAAATTAAATTAAATCAAAATAAAATAGGAAGACTGTTTCTTGAAGACTACGACTAGGAATTGCATATTGGGGATTTGTTTCTACAATCAAATCAAGATTCAACGATTCAACAATTCGACGACTAGTTTCTAGACTTGACTTCTGCTTCTCAATTTCTTAACCACGATCTGTAAGTTCTAGTTAATTTGAGATTTAAACTTGTTAATTATAATTTGGACATGAGATAAAGTGAAATTGGACTTAAGTATGATAATCGATTCACATCTATTTTAGTTTCCATCTTGGATCTTGACTTTTGGGAATATTGCTATGAAATCAGTTTGGACCTATTCATGATGTAAATCAAACTCTTTCATGTCCATAACATTATCATGCCTGTGATGTTGAATCAGTCTATTATTTACAAGTTGGGACTATCACCTTATTATGCTAGATTTGAAATCCTATTATTTTCTATATGCCAGTGATGTTGTAACCAATTATCTCAAGTTATGTCATGCTAGTCTTGTAATCCCTTTTATCACTTTATGCTCGTCCTTTTTGCCTATTATATTTTTAATGTTATTCGCTTTATTTCTGTATCTAGATTCACTTGTAATTTAGATCGATTCACATTTACGTGTGATAGGAATACGATTTGGATAGATTAGGCAAAACATGAATTGGTTATGAATATGAATCATGAACTTGATAATAGGCATAAGTTGAAACTTGACCTGAAACTTGCCATGCAACTTACTTGACATGAAACTTGAACTTGGACATGACACTAGAATGAACTTGAAAATGGCTAATTCGAGGTTGGGTTGAGTTTGCAGTGTAATTCTACCGGAACCGCCCGGCAAATGCAGTGGCTACAACAATAGGATCCAATGTAGGTAGTTGGTCATATCGCGCTTGAAAACCCGAGGTCAGACTGAGTTGTGGTGTAATTATGCCTGGAACCGCCCGGCATATCCAGTGACCAAAACAACAGGTCTGATGTGAGAGGTTGGGGCACATTAATGAATTAATGCCACATGATAGGGTTTAGTCATGAACATGAAAGACAACACTTAACCAACTTGACACGTGATTAGTGGGTTTAAGTCATGAAATTGAAAGTCAACACTTAACCAACTTGACATGCTAGACTGATAAGGGTTAAGTCGCGAATTTAAATGACAACACTTGACCTGTTGGACGGAAACCCTAGTTATACGGTCCATTTCAGCAGTTACCCACTTACATGTATCATAGTACCCTGGACTAGGCAGGGTAGGGCACGATTACTGGGCTGATTGTGAGCGATCAGAACGATGGCTGAGTTGGTGCACCAGTGTAGGCTCAGGCGGACTATGGTCGTGCACCTAGTCCGGAGTTGAAAAAGCTGGCATTGGGCATCAGTAGGTTTACACTGTGCATGCTAGATTCGTGTCGATGGTTGGCACCCTAGGGCTTGATAAACCCTATGGTGGACCTTGCATAGGTCTACATTCGTGATAGGGTCGTATGACACAGACACATGACGAGCTAGAACTGGTAGGGAGCCGATCGATTCATGGATCGTTCCGTAGGACCCCGAAATGGGTCATTTCATGATATTGGGCCAAGGGATCATTTCATGGTTAATATATGACATGGGTTTGGGATACTAGTACAGTTGGTGCAACAAACCTTGAATATGCGATGTTATACTTGATTTATACTTGAATTATCATGCTATATTAGTCTATCTTGCCCATCTTGTCATCATCCTTATGTTTACTTTCAGTTTATACATGTCATATTACCTTTACTTGTTTTTATGCTGAAAGTCACTAGGACTTACCAGTCTTTATGACTGACCCAATTTTCTTTCGCCTCTTTTTCTTTCGTCCCTCCCTCCAGGTTCTCAGGGAGGAAACTCTAGCACTAAGCTTGGATTTCACTTGCTTTTGGTTCAGCTCATGTACGATTTGATCTTGAGCTATGCTATGGCTGCATTTCTGCTACCTTTGGGGAATTAAGCTACTTTTGTTGTTTTAAGTTTATGCTTCTTATTTATGCAAGACAGAATTTGTTGTAATGGAAAATAATGACTTTGTCTATTTGGTACTTTGGATGTAAAAGGTTTTGACTCTTCTTGAAAGTATGAAATTTTTCCTCCGCTATTTTATTTATGTTCTGTCTTGTAATATTTCTGTGTTTGTTTACCTCAATAACGCTCCTCCAAAACTAGTGCGTTCCTTTTGTGAGTGACCCTAGCGGAGGTGGGGTGTTACAGGCAGATTCATGGAAATTATAGAGAAAAAAAATCATTTATTGGAATATATATTCCAAGAAATTGGAGCATAGGAAAATATATTGGTATAGACTAGGACGTTAGTTAGTTAAATTTGGAGAATTTAGCTTAGGAAATTATTGATTTTTCGGGTCATTCCTCATTTGAAGATCAGATGGCAGATAAGAAAGATAGCCAGAGCTTTGAGGATAAAGGGAAAAGTTTGCATCCTGAATCTCTTAAACAATAGGAAAACCATCAATGAATATTACTCGAATCAAATTTGTGATTAAACTTTGAAAAAAGTCTAATTAGTTTAGGTAGACTGTGAAGGTTAGAAAGTCGGCACTATATTTTGGGCGTTTCCAATATTAGGGAAATGAAATATATTTTCTTAATAGGAGCCCATGATGTTTTATACTTTTATATTTGATAAGACACCTTCACACTATAGAAAATTTTGGTAGGGTCTAATTAAGAAATGGGGACGACAGAATCCTTGGTGTCTCGTTCCACCACAGGTATTGTGGAGCACGAGATTACAAGTATCCACAACATTTAGTTATATTGGATCGATTACATGAGGGAGAAAAATCAATGGACTTAGTTCACTTTAGCAAGTCTTTTGTGCATAATCATATTGAATAATGGATTTTTATACATAACTTGGGTGTATAACATGTTTATTAGAGTGGGTTGTGTTTTTTGTCCCTTCGGGATGAAATCTCTTTTAAGGGCGAAGGGAGGATGTAACACGCGTAAAATATACCCTAAATAGACATAGGCAGTTAAATTTAAGTACCAATAATAATAAACATAATAAATTTATAAAATATTAATGGGATGAAAATAAGAATTTTGGATAATTTAGAATTAGGCAATGAAAGTATTACTATTGTATTCGCAGCAAAATTCTAGTTCGTTTCCATATTTTATTTGTTGAAAATGAAGTATGTATGAAGAAGTTATTAATAAAACAAGTTATATGTAAATTGTACACACATACGATTTGATATTCAAACTGAATGAATATAAATCCAGAATAAATTTATATATTGATTGGCATAATGGAATATTTCTTGAAGGTTTTAATTTGTGTGTATATATATATACACAAAATCAGACAAGAATGAAAAGAAATGGAATATAATCAATCACGTTAATCGCTATTAAATAAATAAGGTAAACGACCAGAAGAATTAATCTCTTAGGATTTGACCCTTAGGGGGGTCAACCTCTCCCTTTGAAGGAGTTCGATTGCCCTCCTAGGGAGAGTGTTGATAGCTCGTGAGGATGATTGGTGGGGAAGGTTTTATTTTATTAGGGGTTTTTATATAGTTTTGCTTAAAAGGACCATCCAGATTTTATATACCTAATCATTTGATCCACATAAAAACTAGCAACTATAAAAATACCCCATCCATACATTTCACTTTCTTCTAAGTTCTACTTCACCACTTTGTCTCTCCACCATTTTTCATAATTCCAGAAAAAAGTTAGGTTTCTTCTCTTCTTCTAACCTATATTCTGTCTTTTAATTTTTATCTAGATTCTAGAATTAAGTATAGTGTACATATATATATATATATATTAGGTTCTAGATATGATTCTTGTATCTATATATATATGAGGTTTTGGAGTATACTGATTTGAAAGGCTCAATCCAGATTTGTTAAATTCTACACTGAATTCACTATTCTTCTCTTCCTATCTCTGTAAGTGGAAATTATACGAATTTTTTATTTTCTATATTTTGTAGTGTAGATTTGGATTGTTATCCTAAAGGGGTTAGGATTTTCATGAAAACAAAATATAAACAAATCCTCCAAATACCCTATGATTTGCAGAAATGGTTAATCAATTGGTTTAAACTGGGTTTTGGTTATAATGTAATAAAAGATAGGATACTGAGTGTTGTACAATTTCTGATAATGGTGTGATTCACTTCTTTTGAAATTATAAAATTATGTATGAATATGCAAAGGCATATGAATTGAGTATTGTAGATTTAATAAGTTTAAGCATTTATTTTCAAAATGTAAAATTTGAACGTATTATATACATATCGCTAAAGTCTTAAGTTTTTGTATATATATAAATCATATGAAAAAATGTAACAAAAATGAGATTTTACATATACAATTGGAATATTGCATCTTGTCTTTCTTTTATTATTGAAACAATCTTTTAAACCTTTGAAACGACCCAAACTTCCCCATAAAGGAAAGTCCAGATTGAATTGAGAACACGACAAATTAGAACATACAGAAGAACATTTCATTGCTTATTACAACAATTACATCAGAGTACAAGAATATATCGGAGTATGAATAAATATTACACATCAGAAAAGTATCTGAGATTAAATTACATTTAAAATACAAAGCAGCGGAAAAATAATACATATCACAACTGGAAGAAATACATGGATACAGAGCGTTCCGAATATAGCTCCAGCTATAAACCAGGATCCTGTGAATATAATATCTGCAAAACCAAAACTACTAGTTGACCGTGTGGAAACTAGGGGCACCCAAAGTTTAGGTTAAAAATAATAAACTCCAGGTCAGTCAAGGGACTGGTGTGAGAACTACAACATATATTAATCTTAAATTTTAAAGTGGGGATATCATGGGACCACGCCGTATAACACGGAACGGGTTTACTCCACATGAATCTTAGTTTAGAAAAAAACAACGCAATGCTTTTTAGAAAACTGAAGCTATTATAAGACTCAGGTCCCATCACACAATGAACGCATTCGAGGATAGAGTTTTCTTTTATAATAGCCAAATATGCTTGATAAGCGAAATTTCATATTTTATTATTACTATAAGTGAAGAAATCAACTTCAAATATAAATGTATCAATCATAGGCGGCGTAGGTACCATTATATTACGTTGCCATATATATGTTTACAACTAAAACCGAATATCGCGTATTGGAAATTGGATTTCCATCTATGAACCGAGGCAAGGGATTATCCTCACTGATTTGGAGGCACACTAGAAAGTGCCTTAGGATCACACCTACGGGCAGCCCTTGGATCTACATGGCCGGTCATCCGTCGATGATTGGCAATACCATAAACTATACATTAACCGGTTCTATCGAACCTCTAAAATGGGTCAGTAATGTCGACCACTCTAGAGCCACTAGGGACTCAAATCATATCCGAGGCACCTCGCTTTCCATCAAATAATAAGGGACTTCCACATAAGTAAGCAGTCTGGTCGTAGCTAGAACTAACATGTGTCCATTTCCATGCAGTTACTATCCCGTTTTTGGTTCATACCAGGGTGTAAGGCTCGCGAAGTAACGTTACACAAAGCTATGCTAATTAAAGCTGTGCTTTGATCATCAAACACAAGGCTTTGCTTGTCAACAAATGCCTTGATCATTTGCAACTCAGCGTGCCACATTGTCAATCCATACCATACCATTGATTTCTGCCAATATATAACCTCTAAGCTCGTACGTCTCAGAGAAGGGTGTTAAGCAAGAGAATAAATCCTCCGCCACCAAATAGATATATATTTAGCAGAGATCAATGAATACAGCATAAAGGAATACAACATCATACATGCTATCCATTTACAAGTCCATTCTGGGTCTGAACGAAACTGGAGGCAACTTATTCCTCGTCCCATATGTCCAATACAGGAGAGAGGTCCCCGCATATCCGTCGATCTTCAAGTACGTTTGGACGATTATCACTTATTACCTTGTCTTGGGTGTACGGCCCAATCAAGACATCAGTAATCATCCAAACGATGTGAAGATCTCCGGTCTTCCATCACCGTCTTCATCTTCGACTCTTAGTCGTCGTATTAACTATTCAGAAAGGGTTAGACCCGGTCTTTCCGAATAATTCGCGTATTTTATAATCAAGTGCTATAAAAACACAAAGTACGCCTCATTCCAATTCAGAATATTCTTTTAATATAATATTCACATTTTTAGGGGAAGGTTCCCATAAATTTTATCAAAGATAAATTCTTTTAGATTTATTCTTTAATCTTCCTTTGGATATCCATTTCAAAAGTATTTATTTTAGCTTTTCACAATTCTAAATCAAATTATGGTTTATTAACTAGTCGGGATTGGTGAATCTTACCGAAGTAATCATTCATTTATATTTTTCACATCCCAACCCATTTATCCCATTCTCATTTTAATCAAATTAAAGATTTATTTTAGTTAATAACTATTTCATTTCGATAAAAATACATTTTTATTTTTTTCAAATATGGAATTATTTTATCAAAAATCTTTCCAGTTTATTAATTATGAATTTTAATAATTTTTCCATATTTTTAATAATTTTATTAAGGCCTTTAAAGTCGGTTTCCAATAACGGCCACCGAACTGCATACATAGCGACCTTTTCCAAATTTCATTTGGACATAATTCCAAATACAACTGTTAGATTTCAAATCTCTTATATCCATTGAAAACCTCTTTTCAATACGAACCCAACGGTTCCGGTATTAGGAGAATCCGACGGTCGGATCTCCCGTTACATCAATTTGAAGTTAATGGTCGAAATTCACGAACGGTCGCTTCGCGGCGCGTTCTATTCAGGCCATTAAATATATATAATATATACATTATATATATTCCATCAATTTCCAATTAATACGTATTTTATAAATCGTTTATAAATTCGTTTTAAAATGATTCCAACTTTATTTTCAATTTTAAATCAAAATTAAATATTCTATATTTTTATCATATTAAAATGATAATATTTTCAAAATATTAAATTTTGAAATCACTAATTTTCAATATTCATTATAAAATGAATAAAATCGATCGATAAACCCGTTCGAGTTAAATAGACGTTTCTATACTTAACCTGTCTTCGTATTTTTATATTTTTGTGTCCATTCAAAGTCGGACATCAAAATCATAATTTTATTCTTCACTGAATATTATTTTAAAATATTTTTTATTTAAAATATTCTTTATTTTAAAAGATTTTTTATTTTAAAATATTCTTTTTTAAAATATTCTTTATTTAAAATATTCTGTTACATTATAAATGTTATGTTACATTAAAAATGTTCTTTTATATTATTTACATTATAAATGTTATTTTATATAAAAAATGTTCTTTTATTTTATTTACATTATAAATGTTCTTTTATATGAAAAATGTTCTTTTACATTATTTACATTATAAATGTTCTTTTATATAAAAATTGTTCTTTTACTTTATTTACATTATAAATGTTCTTTTATTTTAAAATGTCCTTTATTTCTGAATCGGAATGCGACTCAATCAATTACCATATAATTTTGAGTTATATGGATTTCATACATCGCATGTAATGCAACAATAATGATAAATAATAAACAAACAGTCCATTCACATCCAGAGTGAAATTTACAACTGTGTGAGCATTAAAATAAATAAAAAACGCTCATCACAGACAGTCAATCCATCGATTGACATACATTTAAATATTGGGACTAGTGTATGCCAAATATCATCCCAATACCCGTGTGGGGTTTTCAAACAACAACAGTTTATTTAAATAAATTATTAGCTAATAAATTTAACCAATTCTAATTCATATTGAATTTTTTTAAACTTAACCAATTTTCTCTAATTTAATTTATAAATAAGTATTTTTAATTCAATTCCAACTGCCACGTAAATGTTAACATTATTAATATGTTCAACATTACAACATCACAAACAACATACAATACAGTTAATTTAAATCGTCCATGGTTTGTGGACGAGGGAGGAGATCTAACAAGCACCGTATACAGTTTCTGATGATTAAGCTGATAAAAATCTAAATTGGCAATTCTATATATTTTGCAATTATGAAAATAAATAAATAACTGTGCAGAATTTTTAGTGAGGAGTTCTCACCTTTGGTTTCTACTCCATCAGTGTGTATTTCCTGAATTTCTGTTACGGTTTGGATTTTCCCAAAATTCCAACGCAATCTTTTTCACATTGTTCATCGTAAAAATCACATTTTTAATACGATGTTATTTAAATAAAAATCATATTTTTATTTCAAATCCATATATATAAAGCATATTTTTCTATATAGTGAAAGATCATACTTTCTATACAATGAAAAATCATTTTCTTCTATACAATGAAAAATCATATTTTCTATACAATGAAATCATTTTTTATATACAATGAAATCATATTTTTATATTTTAAAACCATAATATTTTCATTTTTAAAACAATGGCATTTTCATTTTTAAAACGATGACATTTTTATCTTTTAAAAAAAACATTTTTATTTTTAAAACAATGCTTTATTTTTCTTTTCAAAACAATGTATATTTTACTTTGAAAAACAATTCTATTGTCATTTAAAACTGATTTTAATCTATGGCACTTTATAAAAAAAAAGAATTACATTTTTAACACAAAGTAATATATTTTTAAAAACCAATTTTCGATAATTACATAAATAATAAAAGGAAAAGCTCACTGTTTTTCAGTTTTGGGCAATCCCATTGTGTAGTGTTCTTCATCACGATTCTAACGATACCTAGTTTGTGAAATTCTGAGGATATATGAGCGAGTTACAATCATTTTTACATAAACTCCTTTTATAATTAGTTAATTAATTAATTAATTAATTTAATTCACTTAACCAATTTTCAATCCCTCTTCTTCCCGTCCATTTGTATGTACCTCGTCGAACCCATCTCGATGTCAAAGAAGCTGGCGCCGCCCCTCACTCCAATGATCAAAGTCGCATCCAAGGCCGTCGACCGCTTCTCCACAACGTCCTCCGCCTGCGCCACCATGTCCTGAGAATTCCGGTCCTCCCTAGGTCTTGAAAATTTAACCCAAACCAATTGTCTTTGAGTAGTAAAATCGAACATCATACAATACTGATTCCAATCATAACCGTTGGTCCTACAGATCCCGCAGCCTTCTATCATTTTCCAATTGTATAATTTTCATTTCGTTTCATGGATCTTGAGATTAAGAGGGGGGAAATGGATCGTTCCTGGCCTTCCATGAAGAAACGACGGCAGCTTAGTATAAGGAATTAGGGTTTTCTGAATTGTGGGTATTTATAGATTATATTTTATTATATTTAATTCAATTGTTTGTCTATGTTAAAATTTAACGCTCCTAACTTCAAGCAAACTCCAACAACTAACGCCCCCAACTAAATACCCCCATTCCGGACACAATGAAATATGTTTCGTTAGCCAATTCGACTGTTTCGATCAGTTTTTATTTAAATTAAAATATAAATCAATATATATTGAATTTAAATGTACATTCTAATTTACTGGGGCCACATACTGACTCCAAAAATTACAGAAAAATAAATCTAGCTATGTTTTGATGATACGGTCCTAACAAAATTAGTTTCGTCGAATTTGGAGACTATTTGGAAAATGATCGTTTTCTGGTCGATCCAATTTGACTAAATTTGACAAAATACATTTTCTTTTGTCAAGCTCACATATTAATTCCAAAAATTACGAAAACTGGAATCTAGCAATTATTTGACATTCCGGATCCAACAAAAATAGTTTCGTCGAAAACGGAGGTCGTTCGCAAAATGGCTTTTTATAAGGGTTATATATATATTAAAAATATATATAAAATCTATAGCGACTATTCTAAACTTTAAACTGGACATAACTTACAATTTATAAAGTGAAATCTCAGTTTCTTAAATTCGTTAGAAAGATATTATTAAACATATTCAAATATTTCTGGTTTCGTCAAATTCTAATTTAAAATGAATTCTGTATACTCAATTGAAATTAGAAATCGAATTTTCAAACTGCCGAGCCATTTCAGGCTCGTTTTATAATTAAAATAAATGTATTCGTTCTAACTTTGATTAAAATAAATTTTTCGTCGTTATTATTTAAAATAAATCATTTTAAACATTCAAATTTCATCAAAATTTCTAAAATAAAATTTTTAAATTGGTTTAGAATTTTCGGGTTGTTACAACCTTAGTTACAAGTTTTTATTTAAATAATGTTATTTCCCTGTTGTTGATTGAATGTGAACATACATGTTTATGCCATGTTGTTTAAGTTAGGGAAACAAACTTGTAAACCTGATTTTGATGTTAAGATTGGCATTTCAATGATTTTGGACCTTTATTATGTGTGCTTGATTTGCGTTTTATTTATTACTATCTATAATGTAATTAACGTATTATGAATGCGTATTAAGTTCGTACTAAATGCGATAAATAGGATATTAGAATTATAAAAGTCCCCATAGGAAATTTGTATGCATGTGAGTATTAATGACTATTAATTAATATTAATGACACATAGACACGAGGTTAACCCTTATTTGTGGTAGAAGCCTTCCCGAAACCGATAGGCATATCTAACTTCTATAAGTTTTCTAGGTTAAGGTGAGAGGTATAGGTGCCATTGGCTATTATAATGAGTACACAAAGATGTGAGGTTAACCCAACATATAGTAGAAGTCTACCTAGAACCTCACGGAAAATCCAACATCTACAAGTAGTTAGTTTAATGTAGGACGTCTAGTGTATATATATGTGTGTGTGAAGTAGGCTTGCCTCAAAAGGGTATTAAGTGGCTTACCTACCCTGGTTTGGGTATTAAGTGGCTAAGACTAGGTCCGTCCCTAAGGTTCACTCCTTGGTTTAGGACCAAAGTCATGAGACCTACCCTAATTAAGTTCTTAAGTGGTCATTGAATCCGCTTTTCTCTTATAAAGTATTAAATGGTCCTAATTTAAAAATAGACATATGAGTAAGGTAGTTCTCCAGAAGTTGTCCCCTTCTTATTTAGAGGCTATGTGAGGGCATACCTAGGGATGGACAGTATGAAAATTCTAAGGGACTTCCAGTCTAAGGGAAGTATTAAGTGACTAGTAGATCACCTGTAATGATAGCTAGATAGTAACGCATGGGTCCTCTAGGAGGGTCATAAATGGCGATGAATGTCTATCTAAACCTGGTATTAGGTGACATATTACTATCTCTCGGTTTATATTGAGAGTATATTTAATAGTGATGAGGATTATAAGACAAGGTCTTAAGTGGCATTTGAGTAACCCGCCTAGCTAATACATATTAATTATGTGTTGGATTTGTGTAGACATAATTTGATGAATTTATACTGCCAAGTAGAGTAAATAGACAGTCCCTAAACTTATGAGATTTTATTCACAAGAACTTATTTTTCTGACCTCCTTCCTCATAACAATTAAATAGGTTTGTAGGTGAGAATGCTTGATTGATGGAATCATAGAAACTAGAGCCTAGCGAAGGAGATTCTATAGTTTATCGTTATTTTCAGTTATTATCATGTTTTGAAGTTTATTGTAATCATGGGATATTATTATTGATGTACCTAGATATGGAGGTTGGGATTTTATGTATTGATATTATCATGGTTTTATTTAATGGTACATCTATTTTTAGTTATTATATTTTATTCCTTCTGCCATGAGATTCTGATTTCGTTTTTAGTTTGGTTTTGCTTATGTATCCCTTATATGAACCAACGACCTATTTAGAATGACTTTAAGTTCCGATGTGACTTTTTTGGATCAGAATTTAGACCCATTCCGAAAAGGTTGTTACATGGAAAGTCAATATTGTAACCCTCTACGGTTTTATATTCATGGATCGTAAAAGAAGACCTAGAACTTCCTTTTATACTAGACTTCCCTTTAGTCTGAACCATAGCATCATCCTCCGCTTCTTTCATAAACCTCATCCGTTCCTCTATAACTTTAGGCTCGTTGCCCCCTTAGAAATGTATTAATAAGCTCTCCCTCATCTACAAACCTATCTTCTGAGGCATGCATCTCCTCTTCAACTAGATTTCTCCAGGTTTCGACCAAAGTTTATGGATAGTCCTCGATATATGATAAGTCACGATACCTGAGGACTCGGGCGAAGAAACCCATAACTAATGGACCGAGCTCCTCCTCTGCCTTCTAATCCTCACTCAACTGATCTCCTAAATCCTTTAAATATATATCATATTGAATTTTGGAGTTGGAAGCTGACTCAAGTGTTGTGTTAGCAATTTCTTCCGCCTTTTTAGCTCGTGCCTTAACGTCAAGAAGCATATTCTTTACTTCTCATTCTCCTTTTCAAGAGTACTTTTCTATGCATTCAGGCTTTTGGAGCTAAGATTAATTACAAGTTTTCTTGGACATGACTTTCAGATCATTCTCTATTGAATTCGTTCTCAAGCTAGCCATGTCAAATTCCTTATGGAAGCAGACCTTGAAATCATAATACTGCTTCTTATGCTTTTTAACATCTTGCTTAATAGCCTTTAGTTTAGTCTAAGTTTCAACAAGCACTTTATCCACGTAGGAAAGGGCATTTTTATCTCAATCCCATTCTTGATTCATGTTAGCGGTATCCAGCTCAATGGATCGAATAATCTCAGATAATTTCCGAGCATACTTTCATGTCTCCTTATATTTCCCTCAGATGTCTTCAATTTCCTTCTTGAGTCGTTCTTCAAAGCTTTCAAGCATGGATGAAGAGGAAGGAAGTGCACGCGTCTGAAATAGTATCATGGGAATTGAATGTCTAGTTCCTTTTCCACTCTGTCACTAAAGGCTTAAGCACAATAGGCTCTGTAACAGTGATAGTTTTTGACTTTTTCTTGATATAGATCACTATTGGCTTCTCCTTGCCCTTGTCTTTTAGCTCTGAATTATTCTTCGGACGAGGCCCATTATAGGAATCTTTTGGAGGGATTTAGGCCTTGACAACTAAATTCTTGCTTTTGCGAATATCCTTCAAACTTTTGGGCCTATCGATCTCGCGATGGACCAAAGAAAGAGAACGGGAGTGGTTCTTATAGTCATTGTGACGCCTTTCTCTCTCCAGTTCCTCTCTTTTTCGATCCTCTCTGTACTTCCGCTCCTTATCAAGAATGGTACTTCGGTGGGACACTACTCTTGGACATGCTATTACAAAGTCGCTTATAATCATATGATCTTGACAATGTACCTGCAAACCAAATTAAGCACACGTCAGAACTAGTAAATCTACAGTGGACAAGTGCAATGCGTGTGCTGTGTATGCCCTAGTGATCCTCCTGACAGACACAGTCCAAATGTTTAGCTCGCCGACGAAATCTCCCCAACTCCGGCGTAGATATTTTCCCTTTAGAAGTGGAAAAGAATGTCTGTAGATTTAGATTAGTAAATCCATGCTATTTAGGCAACAGTGCTCGATCGCCAAAACAATAGAAAGGTTCATTAGTGATAGAAGATCCCGTGTCTTAGGTCGGAGACTTTGGCTGCGAAGTGTGTTCTAATGTAGATTTCTTAGCTGTTTATTTCTCAATAGCAGGAGTTGAGCTCTCCTTCTCTTTCTCTTTCTCAGGCGCATCCACCTGACTTTCTCCGTTATCACCCACTTCCTCGATGGCACCCCTAACATGGACTTTGTCAAGGGGTTCATCGTGTAAGGCCCCCTCGACTGGGGGCATGACTCCTTTACATCTGTGCCTCCGCCCCTGACTGGAGCACCGCTCAAACCAATACTTCTATCAACACTTAGCAAATTAAATTGGCGTATAAACTCCTCATTTATAAATCTTAGCACCTGCCTCTGTTCCTTAGGAACCGCTTGCAAGGTGGCCAACCTCGACGTATACATTCGTCGCTAGGCCTATCTATTGTCCCTGCCAAATGAAAACATAAAGTTTTAGATGAATTCAAAGCCAAATTAGAAGTAAATGACTTCTGAAGACACTTACATCCTTCAAGCCATCGGCTGGCAAAGCCTTCTTGATGAGGAACGTAAAACTAATCTAATTTTAATCCACTTGTTTTACTCCACCCATCCATGATGACTCGGTTGTTCAATGTTGCTTTAAAATAAGTAAATGATGGAGTATCTTTACGGTGCTTTAAGTTGAAGAAAATCACACATCATCGATGGTAAGCTTCCGATAGAGATGCTCAGGGTATAGAATATGAAGAGCATGAAGGTAAACATAAGTTGTCGAGTGTAGCTCCATCAGTGCCAAGCCCGTAAGGGAAAGAATGGTAAGGAAAAAGGCACTGAACGAAGGGACAGAACTGACTTTGCACATATGGCGAGAGTGAGCTCTTACGCTTCTAGAGGACGATGTGGTGTTTGTAGAACAGCATGCACCCAAACCTAATTGAATGAAAAGTATCATTTTAGTTTAGGTCATTCATTGCTGAAAATAGCTCTCAGAAGATTATTTAGAGTAGGAGTGACTCCTGCAACACTAGCTCCACCTGTAACTATGACCTGCCTTTCCACTAGTGAAACTGTTGATGACTTGCCACGTGCTTGAATTTGATATCGAGACTCATCATCTTAAGACCCAACTGTAGAGCTAGATCTTGTTTTTGGGTTTTTATAAATCATATCCTTCTTAGCTCTAGCCTCGGATGCTCTAGTAGAATATCTTTGACTCATAACAACTGTACTACTCAAGAAACATCGCTAATTAAACTAATTAACCCGTAACCCGCCCACCCCGTGTGTGAATGGTGCGGTGTGTGTAGTGTGACGTGAAGACATGTGCATCAACAGAAAATAAAATATCTGTGACATATCATTGAAGATAACTTGATCTTTTATCATTTTCGACCATCTAATCAAGTTTAGATCACAAGCAATTGTAGACTGTGGCACCCCATGTCTGTTAATGTCACTTGTAAGAGAATGCATTAAGTTTCGTGAAACGTAATAGGTAAACAGTACAGAAAATTTACAAGATAGGTATAAAATATACAGCGGAAAATTTCAACTTCATTATTAAAACCAAAATGTAGTCTCAAACAGGTTACAACAAAACCAGTTACATCAATTCTATCTCATGAAACATCTCATAAAACAAAGCATCAGAGTACATAAAGTCGTATCCCTTACCATAAGCCATAACAGAATAGTGAGCAGGTCAAACGGTACATCCCAAGAAATCAAAGTCCAATCTGTAAAAGTAGTCCTAGTCATGTTGAGTGCTTCCACTCTAAGGACTTGGGGGGAAGGAAGAAAGAGGCGAAAGAAAAAGGGTTAGACGTAAAGTCTGGCGAGTTCCAGTGATTTTCAAATGTGCATAAAATAGAAATGCCAAGACAGGTAAATAAGACTGGATGAGAAAGGTACAGTGTCGTATAACGTATTAGATAAACTAAACAGAACAGAATGACAAACAGGATTAACAGGAATAAACTATGATCGAGTATTGCTTCACATTTATATCCTAAAACAGATATGTCTGCACCAATACTAGTATAACAAGATTAACATGATTAAGTGTTTAACCTAATTACATGATAGTAGAATTAACAGCAGGATTAGGCGTACCCTAATTACATAACATGATTGGGTGTTAACCTAATTACATAACTGCAGGAATAGGTTTACCCTAATTACTACCTAAGCGATCGGCTCCCTACTACATAAATACCATGTGTCAGCCCCGACAGTAGGGTATATCACTCCATAACGCAACAACTATATAACACAGACCTATTTACTGGTGTTACAACGGCTTAGTTTCCTTAATCGGACTCATGCACGCTCATGAATCCACCAGAATGCACCCGTACCTACCATCCCCATGTGAACCTCTTACTATTCATTTCAGTAAAGTGTGCCCTAGTCCCTACCTAGTTCAGTAAAGCGTAATTTGAACCTCGATACTCCTATTATATATGCACTGCATCAAAAAGATCATTATGTATTGCCACTGTATTGTATGTACGATAAATATTTATGATTAAGATACGTTATTATACACAATGCAAATATCATCAAGAAGATTAGTAGTCATTACTATGCATGAAGATATAACTAGATAGGAGTCCTCGTTTAGTATTAGTGCAAGAGCATGTACATTAATGAGATCTAATACATTAAAAAAGCAACCCAAATATATAGTAAGTCAAATGTTAATATTAAGTTCAATAATGTGTTGCTACGTGGGACAGTGCTATTATGTATAAGAAAGAGAAGCAATGAAAAATGAAAAGGAAGGTGAAGAGATTCCGTCGGTGGTTCTGTACGGGCGTACTTGAAGTGGAACCTTCTTAGCATGTACGGTATTATTATTATTATTATTATTATTATTATTTTCCACTGCAATTGGAACTTATAACTACTTGGACACCTACAATTGATACGTGCATATGTCAAATACGAACTTTGGACTCTTTCAAAATGCTTGGTATGCTCCAATGATTGTAGCAGCTTGTATATATGTTGTAGGGCACAAAGTAAAATTCATAGTGTAATCCTGAGCTCTTGTACGGTTAAGTTTTTGTGGATTTATTTACTTCTGACTTCTGAAAATTTTGCTATTCTCATGCAAGGCCGATTTCGCGCATTTGCTTCTTGTTTCGAAAACTTTAAAACAGGGGACAAACTAGGACATAAGGCAACACATAGGATACAACTAAAGGGGATAGGCTCTATTTGAGCCCAACAGAAATGCACAAATACTAAATAGGTATTAATTTGAGAGTTTGAGATTTTTATGATATGTTTAATGATATTTTGAGATTCTAGTATGCCAATGAGACGAGACATATCTATATGTGTTAATCTTTATATGAAGGGTATATACTGTAATGTATAGTTATGCTAATCCCTACTTTAGGGAGATGCTCCTTTCCTTTGAAGTCTTTATCGATATTTAATTCACAATGTCCATGATATGAGGTGGAAGCTATGTTAATTAAGCATTACCTTTATGACTTAGCCTGTTGATGTTTTATTTTCTTAAGTGTAGTTTTGCACCTTGAGTGTAGGCTTATTCTAATTATCACTTCTACTTCCAAAGAAGCTATGTCATTCTTTCTTAGAAGGAAGTAAGCCTGTTATGACATGGTATCCTTTGAGTAAAAGGAAATTATATCTTTCATTTACTTAATCTTATTGAGTGCTATGTTTTCTGATAAGTTTAACTAGCGTGACTAGTGTGTTTTCACTCAGGTTAAACCGAGTTTGTTTCAGGTCTTACTGTCCCTTTTGGATGTAGCGGCTACATGGTGCTTCCTTTTGGTATCAAGTCATTTACTTGGGATTGTTAGCTTTCTTATGAGACATTATCAAATTGTATATTCTTTTCTCCATGTATATTGAGTGGTCATCATACCACTCTCGTATTGTATTGAGATGTATCATTGTATATGTAAAAAATTGTACTCACCCCGAGACCCACCTGTGTTGAGAAAAATAGATAACATTTGTCCACGTGTTCAATAGATAGTTAAGACTAAGTTATAGTTGGTCGTCATTAACCAGCCCTATTCTCCGCATTAGCGGACGAGATTACTATGTTATTCTTTTTGTTAATGTTGGTCTCAGGGAGAGGTGTTACATATAATTTTGTTATATTCAATAGAATTTTGATGCTCTCTTGCATATTTAGACCATATAATCGAATGCAAGAGGTGATAACAAGTCCATAGCTAGGTCTGTCAACTGATGATTTCGGATGTGGATAGCATCGTACGCGCATCCCTATATAGAATTACCGGAGGATATTGGATATTCGCATCGGTGAATGCAAACGAATATCATATAATTGTCCCATCCGCTAATGATCGACATATCAAAGTAGATTAGTGGAAAATTTTGATTCCAAATAAAGTTTTTTCAATCCAACTGAAGATTAAAGAGCTAAAAATAAACGATTATATTTATACCTAAAAGTTATTAGCAATTAACATATGTTTAATGTATAGAATATAAACTTCAAACTTAATATAATTGTAACTAATTTTTTTATTGTACTAAAGTATAGTAATTTAAACTATAAACCTAAAAAACAAACATATAATTTTCGGATGTGGATATGTCTTTATCTACATCTGTATCCAATTTTTGAATATTGGATATTTGTCCACTTTTATGCTACGGAAGCAAATGAATTTGGAATTTTTCAAGTATTCATTACCAGCCCTGTACCATAGTAGCGTAAGTCCCAACACCAGAACCTTCACATCTTGAGCAATGTACACATTATAATGTTGCATGTGCACGTTTAACACTTACGTATGCATGAGACACATGTTTGAAACATAATACAAAATAGTAAAATAAAGTTTATTTATAAATCAAAATAAAATAATGGTTCTATCTGAAAGAAAATTTAGAAAAGTTCTAAACATGTTTTAGACCACTTAAGCCTATTAATGGTCCAAGTGGTAAAAACTCTAAAATTCATTCAATTCTTCCTTTGCGGGCTGGCTCAGTTCCAACAATGTTGTAGCCTCGCATCTATATGATGAATTAGATATCGACGTTTACATGAAAATTCTGGTTAAATATATGTTGCTCGAAGAAAAATCAATGTCTACATACTCATTAGAAAATGAGGCTAACACTATAAGATTTGAAACAATCTAAAATAATTTGATATAATTGTCTTAGTGGTATTTTGGAAAAAGCAGGATATAATATCCAAAAGCAATTTCATATACCCATGTGTCCTTATAAAGAAATCAGTAAAGGGATTAACTATTTAAGTACTTTATGCTGATGATGTAAATTTGATTGTGACTCCATAAAAGATTGATAAAATGATAAATTACCGAAAGAAGGAATTTAAAATGAAAGATCTTGGGAAACGTAAATACTTTTTTGGTCTACAAATTGAGCATAGTAATATTGACATATTAATCCATTAGTTAAACTACGCTAAGGAAATCCTGAAGCACTTTTAAACGGACAAAGCACACTTCCTTAGTACATTTATAGTTGTTAGATCTTTAGATACTAAGAGGGACCCTTACTACTTGAAAAAAGACGACGAAAACAGATTTGGTGTAGAAGTATCGAATCTTAGTATTATTGATGCATTATTATATTTGGTCCAACACACAAGACAAAATATTGCATTATAAGTCAATTTTCTAGCAAGATACAGTTTAGAATCAACGAAAAAACACTAGAATGATATAAAATATATAATGAGATATTTTGTAAAACGATAGATTTGAACTTGTTTCATTCTAACACATATAATAATCCAAATTTTGTTGGCTTTGCTAATGCAAGTCATTTCTTTGACCCACATAAAGTAAGACTACAAATCGAGTATGTGTTTAGTAATAATAATGCAAGTATATCTGAGTTCATGATGACTTACGAAGCAAACATCGATAGTAATATCATCCAATTATTCTGAAGGATTAGTCCTATGCAAAGCAAGACGAGAGTGTATTTGGTTGAGATCACGAATTAAGCATATTCAAACGAAATTATAGCAATATATTTCAGGATAAAAATGAATTTTTAAATGTCTAAGTGCATTATTGTAATTTTCAATGCTTTGAAAATCTATAAACAGAGAGCTTGATGTATCTATAAATGTATAAAAGTTACTGTGTTCTCTCTCTAGTGACTTCTCTTTCTTTTATTATATAACAACATTTCCTTTGTGCATTTTTTGAAATCAATTCCCCGTTTCCCAAAAGTCACGTGCCTCATGTCTCATTTAATCACAATCGTTGATTCCATCCCCTTAATTAATTAATTAAAACAATCAATCAGTCGAGATAAATAGAGAAGGTTGAATTAGGGATAGATACCTTGCCAGTTTTGAGATAGAGGAATTCAGTTGTGTGTGTTTTTTCTTTTCCACTTGTAACTCATTTCAAAAAATAAATAAAAAAATAAATGGCCATATCGAAAAAAAAAATCCTTCTTAATTGGTACACAAATCCTCTAAATCTTTCCTCCACTTCAGTGCATGTACACCAATTTTCAAAAGTACAGGGGAAGTCATTTATAATAAAAATTCAGCGGAACATGCAAAGAACATAAAGTAACGCATAAAGGTTGGAACAAAAAATACTTCAATTTCCTGTTTTTAATACAGAGTTAATCATGCCAATAAGAACCCACAAACTTATAAAATAATCCCCTAATCTCTTATGCTTCTCAATTTTGAAAACATAAAGAGAAAAAGCATAATAATCCATATAGTTATATGGCACTCGGACGAGGCTTCATCTCAACCGAGCTAACGTGAATGTCCTCATCCTTAATAAACCGACCCCAAAACCAATGCCCTTTCCAAACCAGCACCATCTCATCTATCTGCACGTTCTTCGTCTCCGGGAAAAACATCGCTATAAACGCCGTCATTATCAGCACCCACCCACCAAAAAAGAAGAAGAGTCCAAACTTCATCTTGCAGAGCATGTCCAGGAAGGCCTGAGCAACGATGAAGGTGAAGAGCATGTTCACCGACACGTTGATGCTCTGACCTGCCGATCTGATCTCCAGAGGGAAGATCTCACTGGGCACCAGCCAGCCCAACGGCCCCCATGACATTGCAAAGCCTGCTACATACATGCATATGAAAAACACCACCAGACTCGCATAAGTTCTCGATAGCGTCCCTTCCCCACTAGTTCCAAATTTTATCCCGATCAATGCTCCCACCACAATCTGCATTATTATTTAATCGTTTGTGTATTTATGTTCATATTCTTTTGCTGGATTCATTGAAGGGGGAAAAATGTACCTGACAGACGAGCATTTGAGAACCACCCACGAGGAAAAGCTTTCGTCTACCAAACCTATCGACGCAGATAATCGAGATAATGGTTGCAAACACATTAACTGAACCAGTGATCACTGCAGACATTAACGAGGCATCGTCCCCAAAGCCGATAGTTTTAAAGAGAACAGGGGCGTAGAACATGATGACATTGATCCCAGTAAACTGCTGGAAGAAAGGGATTAAGACAGCCATGGTGAGTTGAGCTCTGTTCTTCCTTTCAGCAATGTTTCTCCATGGATGCTTTACTTGTTTAGATTCAAGACTAGCAGCAACCATTTCGTCAAACTCTTCATGAACGTCCTTTATACCTCGGATCTTTTGAAGCATGGAGTGAGCCTTGTCCTCATAGCCTCGCTCTATCAGAGAGTTAGGGGTGTCAGGGAGGATAAGGGAGCCGATAGTGATGATTAGGGCAGGGACCGCGGCTAGGGCTAGGGATACTCTCCAACCCCATCCTCCTTTTATTTTGGCAGTGCCATAGTTGATTAGATTCGCGGCTAGGATACCTAAGGTGGTCATCAGCTGGAATCCAACGTTAAGCATTCCACGACGGTTGGCTGGGGCCATCTCTGATAGGTACACTGGAACAGACTGCAGTTTCAATTTTTCATCAAAAAAGTAAGTATACAAAAATAACACCTGGAATTACGTAAGAAGAGAAAATCGTTAACAATGGTTGATATGATATACCTGATTGGCGAAACCGACGCCGATACCGAGGAGGATGCGACCTATTATCAACATTGTGACGTTTTCGGCAGCGCCGTTCAAAGCGGCGCCGATCAGAAAAGTGACGCCGCCGCCGAACATGGACCATTTCCGTCCGAACATCCTAGTAATTGTTGATGCCCCAAACGACGCCACTAGCGCTGCTAGGTAGAGGGAGGAGGTGAAAAGAGTTAATGGCACACTGTTGAATTTACAGTACTGGTTTGTACCATGATCTGCTTTTTCGTTTTTGTAAACATCTGGGAAGAACTTTATCAGAAACGAGTCCGTTGAGGTCACTCCACCTGGCCATTATTCAAATATTTGAAGTCTGTAACGCAGAATTAATACTGTATTGATGACGAGAAATGAAGAAAAACTTACCGGAAATCCCAATGTCGAAGCCGAAAATGAGACCTCCCGTAGCTGCAACGACGCAGGTCATCAGGACAAAGGCGGTCATTTTGCCGGGAAATTGCTTCCCACTTCCAGGTGCATTTACAGCTACGCCCCCAGCCATTTTGGTTGATGATGCTCACAAATTGCAGCAAGCAAACCTTTTTGGTTTAAGAAGAAAAAAGCAAGACGAGGATGGTAGAATAAATATAATGGAAGTTAATTATGGATAGAAGAAGGAAAATAGGATGGCTGTACTTATAGATTTATTGGAATAAATGCCATCACATTACAGTGCGGTAATAAACTGTGAACATGGGAAATCAAAAGAGGAGTCACGAAAGATTAACAAATTCAGGTTATCCTTTCTGGTATTTGGCAAGTTTCTGTTATATATGCACACGTCCAACATGCATGGAAACTTGCCAAAATTTTGTTGGGAACAGTACCTAATACCGCAGCCAATCAACGACCAGCCATGCATGCTTTCAACACGAAGTAGCGCAGCACTTACAATTGTAACAAATGAACTAGTTTAATAATGAATAAAAAGTACAACGTCATCGATCGGCAAGAGGAAAGTGTGGATGAACCAAATCTCACAAATGCTTGCTTGCTTGCTTAGTAATATGATACTTCACATATCATTGCGAGAGCGAAGCCGAAAGGATAAACATAGCTAACTTCTATATCTTTCCTTTGTTATTAATTATAGCGTGATAAACGCATTAAATTCATTCATTAATGATTCATTCAATTATACAATTAAAAGTCATATTTTGAAACCTCGGACAGCATGCATGCAAGTTTACACTTCCAGATCATGATAAATTTTAATCTTGGGATCTCTAGACTGGATCTGGGATCAAACGTGCTAGCCCTCAAATTAGTAATCAAATAACCAATGAAATAATGCAAACATACTTGTGATCATGTCATACAAACTTGCAATCTGCATAACAGTTTTAATCTATATATATGCATGTACGTAGAGGCGATAATGCAATGTTTCTAGAAGAGCACTAGCTTCATCACACAATAAACACAGTTGTTTTGGAATCGGGATGGCACAGAATTGATTGAGCTACTTTAATTGATTGAGCACTAGCATGCAAGTTTACACTTCCAGATCATGATCATAAAGCATACATTGAAGCCCAACGCATACTTGGGGGAAATCACAGATGAACGCGTATGCATGCACATATATATCATCAATTTTTTATTCTTCATTTCCTTTCAGCACAAAGGGGGAAAAACTGTCAAAGCGGTGACATGCTAATTAAATAGCAAGTGCAAAAACCAAATCCCAATGAAGACCACAAATTAATTGGTTATTTACAAATTTTATTTATCATTGTTACGTTATTTACAAATTTCCTCACCGTACGTTGTTCAAGATATATATATGTGTTATAGTTTGATATTTGAAGCAAAAACATCAACATGCTCCAAGTAAAATCAAGGGATACAACTAAAAAGAGGTAAACTGTCATTATGCTTCGTCTCATTCTATATAAAGAGAACTCAACAACACTACAAACGTTACCAAACTTAAAATCCATAGCAAACAACTCTAACAATGGTGTAAAGCAAACCTGGCAACACGAAGCTAGCTGTGCATGGCTACTCACATTTCTACTACAACAATTTCAGTTTGGCCAGTCGTCAATTCCTGATAACTGTCCTGGACCACCAAGGCGGCCACATACAGAGGATGAGATCATAGTTGCTGCAACTGAGGACCGTTCAGAGCTTATTTGGATGGACTGCCTGTCAATGGTGTTCCAATATTGTGTGAGTGAGTGCCATGATTATTGTCACAGTGGGCTCAGTTGCTCATTACTGGCTTCAAATTGCACTTTAAACAAAGAATTTTTACAGCTATGTTACTTTAAACAAAGAATTTGTACAACCGAATATGGAAATGATCCATTAGCCATTTAGTCAGCTTGTTAATTGTTTATTTGACAATTGCAAAGGATTGAATTGGTCAATACTTAAAGTTTTTATGCTGTGTACCGGGTTAACTTTTCTGCAAGCAAAATTTGAACCTCGAAACTCCTATTATATATGCACTGCATCAAAAAGATCATTATGTATTGCCACTGTATTGTATGTATGATAAATATTTATGATTAAGATATGTTATTATACACAATGCAAATATCATCAAGAAGATTATTAGTCATTACTATTGCATGAACATATTAATAGAAGCGTTCACAGAAATTTGACCGCGCGATTGCCAACGGAAATTTCTGTTGGTAAAGGGTCGCAACCTTTCCAACAGTCATAGCCGTGGCAATTCGAACAAAAGCACATGTTCATAAGAACATGCCTCTTCCAGCCTATATATAGGCCTGCAGAATTCGAATCAAAACACGAATTTGAAGTCTAATTTCTCTCCTCCTTGTTTTCTTCTTCTTCGCTCTGTTATGCATCAAATATATACAGAAACTCTCTTGCGTTCGTCGTCGATTTGTGACTGTAGCGCAACATCACAAATACGGTCTGTTTTATCCTTGGGAAACGATTGCTCATCATTCTTCCGCGCCGTAGAGGGAGCAACTTCGTTTCAATGAAACAGCGCTCGCTGGACTCGGACAATAGTCGGTACTGCTTCTTTCTCTTTCTCTGGATATTTACTGTATCGGTGCATTCCCTTGCATACTTGTGGCTGAACTTTGTAGTTGTAATTTGCAATATCATTGAATCAGTATTGCTAACGCTTAAAGGCGTTACTGTTCATAGAAATGGTTTTTGCACGTTTCTAGTGATTGGTTTCTAACAAGACCTGTGTACAAAACCACACACAACGTTATGCTTTTGTACAGCTTATTCATTACAGTAAGAATCATTTTACTTTACATCACTCTCTGTTCATCAATTCTGCACATCAATAAGATCAATTTACAGCACTATCCATTCATCAAATTCTGCATTTCGTTTATGGTATCAGAGCCTACTAGTCTTATCGACACAGTTGCCGTCCTCTTCCAGCATCAGAGAAACTTCATCATTTGATGAAACGGCTGCAACTGGTGGCAGTTCATCAGATTTATTTCTTCATTTGAATCTGCCAGGTTTTATTCCTTCCCTCTGAGTTCTTTCATTTAGTTCACATCATTCTTGAAATTAAATGATCATAGTGCCTTGCCATAAAGCATCATCTGCCTCGGCTGCACTCGCTATTCAAGTGTTTATCCTTCCCTCAATGTCCTGTTTTGTATCATTCTTGATCGGATCACAAAGCCTCGCCATAAAGCATCAGGCCTAGCATCATCATCTGCTTCAGGCTGCTCTCACCATTCAAGTGTTGTATTCTTCAACTTCTTGAATAAATTCAAGAAACCCCCATTGTTTTCTTTCCCACTGATGTTTGATCTTTCTCCATGGCTGGAGATAATAATAACCAAACTGTTACTTCTGCAAACTCAAGCACATCAGGTTCTGGTCCACCCATCACCACAGAAACCTGTCAAAAGCCATAATCAACCCACAAAATCAGTTGGCCCATATTCAACTGGATGAAAACAATTATATATTATGGAAATTCCGGATTCAGACAGCAATTGAAGGGTATGGCTTGGAAGGTTATATAGATGGATCAAAGACTATACCAGATCCGACTATTACTGATGATAAAGGTAACTCAATTCAAAACAGAGAGTATGTTATTCATAAAAAGGCAACATAGACTTCTTTGCGCATGGATATTATCTGCTATCAGTGCAGGTATTGTGCCACAGCTTATAGGGTACAATACTGCATGCAAAATTTGGACCACAATACAAAAGGTTTTCAGTGTTCAATCCTCTGCAAAAATTATGCAGTGTAGAAAGCAACTTCAAAATACAAAGAAAGACAGTACAAGTATATGATAATATCTTATTAAAATCAAGAATATCTGCGACTTACTTGAGTCTGCAGGTCAGAAAATCTCAGACTCTGAACATATCACTGCTATTTTGAACGGTCTCGACGATGATTATGAGGCAGTAGTAGCCATTATCTCATCAATGGACCCTCTGCCATCCATTGCTTATGTTCATTCTACTCTTCTTGCACACGAAGGTAGAATTGAATATAAGAAAAGTACAAGCACTGTCTCAGATCTATATGTAAACTTCATTTCCTTAAACAAAGGAAAAGGTCAAGAGAGAAACAATAACTATCAAAGAGGAAATCAATTTAATAGGCCACAAAGAGGAAGAGATGGCAGATGGAATGGAAATAATAACAATAGACCCAAATGTCAAATATGTGAAAAAATTGGACATACAGCCAATCAATGCTATTTCAGATTTGATTCCAGTTACAACTCAAATCAGAGTAACCAGAAAGGGAATAATATCAGTGCTAATATGACAAATCTACAACAAGATTCAAGAAATCAAACGGACAATGCACGAAATACTGAAATAGCAAAAGCTGATGATTTGAATGATGATTCATGGTTCCCGGACTCAGGTGCTACTAATCATGTCACTAATAATCTCAACAATTTAAATTTGGGAAACAAAGAGTATAGAGGTAAGCAGTGCATTCAAATGGGTAATGGTTACTCAACGAATATCACTCATACTGGGAAAGCTTACATGCAAGGTGATAGAAAACTATACTTAAATAACATTCTTAGAGTTCCTCAAATCAAAAAAAAGTTGATAAGAGTTTCTCAGCTTGCATGTGATAATAATATTTATTTTGAGTTTTACCCTAATTGTTGTCTTATCAAAGACAATCTAACTAAACAAATTTTATTGCAAGGTAAGGCAGACAAAGGGCTATATAAATTTTCTCTGAATGAATCAAGAGCAGTTGCTGATGATAATATGCGCTGCAATTTATCTGAAATGACAGTGAACAAAAATAGTGTCGACTCCATTGACTTTTGGCATGCCAAACTTGAGCATCCTAGTTTGGATACTGTAAAAAGAATTCTGCGTAGTAATGAAATTTCTTTTCATAATTCTTCTAATTCTCATGTTTGTACATATTGTCAATTAGGTAAAAGTCACAAATTACCATTCAAGAAATATGAAACTGTTTATAAATCAGCCTTAGAATTAGTGGCAGCTGATTTATGGGGTCCTGCTCCAATCAATACTGACTACGGTTTTAGATATTATATATCTTTTGATGATGCTTATTCTAGATACTCATGGATATATTTTCTGAAAAATAAATCTGAAACACATAATGCTGTTTTACAATTTATTAGTCTAGCTGAAAAGCAAACTGGTTGTAGTCTCAAAATTATTCAAACAGATGGTGGTGGTGAGTTCAAACCACTTAAGAATTATTTTCATGAGAAAGGCATTTTACATAGAATGACATGTCCTTACACTTCTTTACAAAATGGCTTAAATGAAAGAAAACATAGGCATATAGTAGAGACGGGACTTACATTGCTTGCACAGGCATCTATGCCACTCAAGTTTTGGCCAGATGCTTTTGCTACCGCTGTCTTCCTTATAAATAAGCTTCCCACAAAAATCTTGCATAATAAAAGTCCATCAGAAGTTTTATTTAACAAAAAACCTATGTATGATAGCCTAAAAATGTTTGCTTGCTTGTGTTTTCCTTGTCTACGAATGTACAAGTCTCATAAACTAGATTTTAGATCGTCACCTTGTACATTTATAGGATATGCCAATAACATTAAGGGATATAAGTGTTTAGACAGTAACAGCAGAGTCTTTATATCTAGACATGTTATTTTCAATGACTACGTGTTTCCTTTTAAAGAAGAGAGGATAAAAACAAGCAACAAATTTTATAACGCAAAGTTCTCTATACCACAAATACCTGTATACTGTGACATTACATCTAATATGAATAATAATCAAGATTGTCTAAGCGATTCAGGGCACTAGCAGCCCGTAAGTCATGAAACTGAGCAGGGGAATGATGAATCACTCAGTTTTTCAGAAAGTCAATCATCCTCACAGCACTTGACCGATGAGGATGCTAATGTTGTACCTCAAGAAAATATTGAAGAAAGCACAGAGAATATAGACACCAATCAGTCTGCACCTCAAAGGCAAGGTCACCCAATGATAACTAGGGCCAAGCATGGGATATTCAAGCCAAAAGCCTATGCCATAAACTTGGATAATGAGGAACCGTGTACATATCAGCAAGCATGTCAGAACAGTAATTGGAAAGTAGCCATGGACGAAGAGTTTAAAGCACTCATTAACAACAACACATGGAAGCTTGTCAAACTGCCCAAAAACAAAAATGCAATAGGATGGACGTTCAAGTTAAAGAAAAATACAGATGGTACAATTCAAAAATACAAAGCCAGACTGGTTGCTAAAGGCTTCACACAACAACATGGTTTTAATTTTAATGAAACATTCTCACCTGTGGTGAAGCCAACAACAATCAGAATTATTCTAACTATAGCACTACATAGGAGATGGAGCATCAGACAATTGGATGTCAATAATGCATTCCTAAATGGTGTGCTGCAAGAAGAAGTATTCATAGAGCAACCACCAGGATACAAACAATTGCAAAGCAGTGAACTCGTGTGCAAACTCAATAAGGCCATCTATGGTCTTAAGCAGGCACCACGAATGTGGTTTGAAAAACTAAGATCAACCTTACTTAAATTAAATTTCAAGCCATCAAAATCTAATAACTCACTGTTTATCAGATTCAGTGGCAACACAGTAATTTATGTTTTAGTATATGTGGATGATTTCATTATCACTGGAAGTAGTAATAATGAAATCAATACACTTATCAAACAATTAGACATAAAATTCTCTATTAAAGACTTGAGCGAACTACACTATTTTCTTGGTATTGAAGTCATTAGAATTTAAGAATCAACAATAATGCTTAGTCAAAAAAAAATCTGAAATTCTAATGAAAACTAAAATGGACAAAGAAAATAGTTTACCTACACCCATGGTTACAAATTTGCATCTGTCTAAACATAAGGGAGAACCAATTTTGAATGCTTCGGAATATAGAAGTATTGTTAGTGCTCTTCAATATGCAACTATAACTAGACCAGAAATTAGTTATTGTGTAAATAAAGTTAGTCAATTTATGCAAAATCCTCTTGACTTGCACTAGAAGGCAGTCGAGAGGATCTTGAGATATTTACAAGGAACATTAACTTATGGTTTGACTCTCAAATCTTACACTAATATGAGTTTGTGTGGGTTTGCAGATGCTGATTGGGCAAGTGACACTAATGATAGAAGATCAACCAGTGGTTATTGCATTTTTCTAGGTCAGAACCCTATCTCTTGGAACTCAAAGAAACAAGCAACAGTTTCAAGATCTAGTACAGAGGCAGAGTTCAGAAGTGTGGCAAGTGCAACTGCGGAAATAATGTGGATAGAATCCTTACTAAGTGAATTAAGAATTAGCATCAGCAAAGCAACACTATGGTGTGACAATATTAGTACTATATCTCTAACTGCTAATCCCGTCCTGCACTCTAGAACCAGACACATGGAACTGGATCTATATTTTGTTAGAGAGTAGGTCCTTAAAGGAAAATTTAACATTAACTATGTTCCTAGCACACATCAGAGAGCAGATGTACTTACTAAGGCACTTTCAGCAGCAAATTTTCAAAGATTCAAACAAGACTTATGCATCAATAATATTTTACTCAAAGATTATAGAGATAAAGAGTATACCATAGGGGTTCTCTCTGAGGAGAGCCCAACAAAACATGAAGCTATGTTAGATCAAAAGGCAAGTAAACCAGAAGCAACATCAAAATCAGCAATGCGAAGATCCGAAGTAGCTTGCAAGTCAGCCCTAGGAAAATATGAGATGAACAGATCTGAAGCTAAACAACTCAAAGAGATCCGGAGCTCAAAAGTCTCAACAAAATCAAAGAGGGTGTTTTATTGGATTCGATTTCTAGCAAGAAGAGAGAAGCGTCTGAGTATCCTTTACTCTCCTGCATCGAATTAACAACATCACCCAATTTCTGAATTTTCGGATTTCATCAATTGGGCCAAATGAGACATGGTGGCGAAAACCCTAATATCGTTTGAGGGAGAGTAATAGAAGCGTTCACAGAAAGCATTTGTAGTTTTGTATATCATATTGGGCTTACTGTCAAATAATATGTTGTGCAAATAAAGGTCCATGCGGCTCAGACCTGTATATAAAACCACACACAATGTTATGCTTTTGTACAGTTTATTCATTACAATAAGAATCATTTTACATCACTCTCTGTTCATCAATTCTGCACATCAACAAGATCAATTTAAACACTATCCATTCATCAAATTCTGCATTTCGTTTAAATATAACTAGATAGGAGTCCTCGTTTAGTATTAGTGCAAGAGTGCACCAGTTGTTCTATCCCCAATTTCAGTGTCCCCCCGTGTCTCACCCAATCAGAACCCCTGATTTCCACCTTTTGCACTTAAACCCCTGAATTGTTGGGGGACTTAAATGCAAAACAATGGAAATCAGGGGATCTGATTGGAGGGACACAGGGGGATAGTAGGAATAGGTACAGAAGAATTAATCTCATGCAAGAGCATGTACATTAATGAGATCTAGTACATTAGAAAAGCAACCCAAATATATAGCAAGTCGAATGTTAATATTAAGTTCATTAATGTGTTGCTACCTGGGACAGTGCTATTATGTATAAGAAAGAGAAGCAATGAAAAATGAAAAGGAAGGTGAAGAGATATGATCCGTGGTTCTGTACCGTCGTACTTGAAGTGGAACGTTCTTAGCATGTACGGTATTATTATTATTATTATTATTAGTATTATTTTCCTCTGCGATTGGAACTTATAACTGGTTGGACACCTATAACTGATACATGTACTTTATGTAATTGGCAGTCGTCCGATTTAAAAACAATATGTGGAATATGTTCAGTAAGTATATTCTCTTCATCTCAACTTCTACATATTTTATTCTCTTATAATTGCCCCATACAATTAACTAGATTAATATGTTAGTAACTGTTACCTATTCCATTAGCACCTCCAGTAAATAGAGCAGACATACCAGGAGTTAGTTCCATTTTTCTTGCTAAGTTTTAATTAGAGAGGATTACTTAGTGATTTGGAAATGCAGTAAGACTAGAATGATATGGGAGAGGCATGCATGTTATATTGTATTTACGAAATTGCTATAGATCCCGAAAGAAAATGGGCCCGAATAGCCCGAAAATCAGATCGTGTGAACAATATATTTCCCTCCTAAATTACTGGCTGAATTACTGCCCAACGATTATTTTTTTCACTTTTTCGCACATGGATTCTGGACTTTGTAGCAAAGTCCTTGTATTTATAGGTGCTGGTATATAATATTTAATCATTTAACATGATTGGTACTGGTGTGCCGGATGCACAAGCATGCAAATGTACGATAGCTCAAAGATTTTCAGACACAAATATCTTTGTATAATATCATATAGTGAAATTAACATGTGCATTGTTTTGTTCGTTTACCATATTCCTTATTCAAAGATATGATACTTAAATGAAAGAAGGCAAGCTTGCTTTCATGATGTATCAATAAATATACACATTTTTGTCAGCTTCCGCTGCCCAGACTTCAAATACATTTACAAACGGTTTTATGTTAACTTGGGATGCGTCATACGTATGGATAGTGCTAGATGGTTAAGGTTCAGACAAGATTTTAACCATCTGAATAACCTTATCCACAGAAATGGAGCAGCCTTCTCCACTCATCTGAGAATAACCTTATCAATTTGGAATCAGTTGGAAGTCATAGACAAAATTTGCTGTTATGGAGAGTGATTAAAAGTGGACTATTAACCATAAGTAATTTAGTAGGAATGGATATGAACATTAATATAACTTGAAGTGTCTGTCAATAAGATATAGTAACAAACTTAAGTATCTTTTTCCATTGCAATTTTTTTCACAAAATATAGACTAAAATTCCTTGTGATTTGAAACACCCCACCTCCGTTAGGGTCACTCTCAAAGGGAATGCCCTAATTTTGGTGGAGGTTTATAAGTACAAGTCACAGATATACAAGACAGATATAAGAACACATATTTGTAAACAGCGGAAGAACAACAAATTTTATTTCATAAAGTCAAATACGTGTTACAACAACATCCTCTCCAAAAACATAACATAACACTTTCATAATCTGTCTTGAGTACATTATTTAAAGAAGCATAAAAAAAACATAGATAAACTGCCAAAGCCCCATAGTGGATTGTCCAAAGCCATAGTTCAAAACAGGAAAGTCCAAGCAATACATTTCTCTTCTTCAAGCTGGATGTTGAGGTTGGTCAAGCTGCTGTGTTCCCTCCCTGAGAACCTGGGGGGGGGGGAAACGGAAGAAAGAAGACGAAAGAAAAGTAGAGTCAGACATAAAGCCTGAGTAAGTCTAGTACTATTTTGTCTATGAATAAAGAACTGGGTATGATAAGTATAACAAGAAGTGGGCGAACACCATAACATGGTTAAGTTGTCTAGGATCGAATATACTATCGTACCCCATGTTAATCTCTGAACCCATATAAACTAGTTTCCAATTTGCACCCCATAATCAGGGTGATGTGATCCATTCTACGATGATCGGCTCCTACTCGCAAAGTTACATGTGTCTTACGGCCCCCGATGTCTGTAGTTACCTATGCTGGTCCCACCATGGGGTGTATCAAGTCCCATAGTGGCAACCCGACACAACCTTAGAGTGCACAGGTATGCTACTGGTGTCCAGTGCCTTGTTTTTCTGCGCCGGAGTGTGTGCACGCCCGCACTCCGTTAGAACCTACACTGCTACACCACCACCGTCGCTTTGACCTCTTACAATCAGCCCAGTAATCGTGCCCCACCCTGCCTAGTTTCAGGGTATCCTGATACACCGTTTAGGGTTACTGCTGAAAAGGGTCCCCCGTTACTAGGTTTTCTATCTCTAGCCAACATGCTAAGTTGGTTAAGTGTTTCCTAACCTAACCCCACCAGTCCGTTTAGTTTAGCATGTTCCATTTTGATTAAGTCTTTAGTTCACTTAATCCTATCAATCCTGACTCAGCCTTAATTGTCTTATTAAGGCCCTGACCTCTCACATTAGACAGGTATTGTTGTGGCTGCCTGTTGCCGGTTGGTTCCGGGCAGTCTTACGCCACAACTCAGTCTAACCTCGGGTCCTTGCTGGGCTCCATGTTTAACCTCCCACATTGGATAGGTATTGTTGTGACTACTGGACAGCCGGGCGGTTCCGGGCAGGTTTACATCACAACTCAATCCAACCTCGGGTTAAACACATCGTATGTTCTACATTTACATATTTTTTTTTCATTCCTCTTTATTTCTTATATGTAAATATTTGCGGCCCATTATTAAGTTAATGGTGTAAAGGTTACACCAATCATGGGCCCAACCCATACTTGAATTTGGGCCCTTCTATTTTATCTTTTCATTCATTAATTAATTTTAACCCAACGTTATTTTCCCCCGTTTTACACATCCGTTTATATATATTGGGCTTAGCCTTTTAAAGCCCAATTTAGCCATGCGAAAAGGGGAGGCTTATGGCGTATACACAAAGAGGGGAAGGTGAGCGCATGAACTTGCAATACGACGTTGGAAATATAAAATAGAAATTGGTGTACTTGCATAGTGGCAACATAGGTGACATGAATCAAAGCATGTGAACTTGCATAGGTTTAACTACAACATGAACCCATATTCTTATTTAGGCATAATGTCAAACATAAGCATGTCATAAATACTTTTAGCATAAACATGGCATAATGTCAAACATAAGCATGACATAAATACTTTTAGCATAAACATAAACATGTCATGTTCATAAGGTTTCTACATATTTACAAAGGGGATACTTTGTTACTAACACAAAAGCATAGTTCAACATAATCATGATTTAAGTCTAATCACATAACGATGGTATAAATATACTTATGCATAAATATACCTAATCATGGTGTTTGCTTTAAACTTGCAAAAAGGGATTTCTGAGTCTAACCTAGCCATGTCTCACATATGTCATCATATAATTCTTTTAGACTTATTCATGGATTTCAATTATGCCAAATATCATTCATAGCCTAGCCATATTCATGACTTAATACATGGATTATGGTGTCAAAATTCCAACATAGTTTCATATGGATTATAACAACCAAACTTGTTTCAATTACTTGCAAAATGATTTATGCACAAAAAGATACATCATAGTGACATGATAACAAAGCCCCAAACTTGCATGGATTCCAATCAACTACATACATGTAGCCTCAACATAGATTATATAATTTGCGCAATATTCCAAACGTATACTTGCATAGAACTACCGCATGTAGTTCTTTATAATGAATAACCTAATTCAAGAATATCCAAACGTATATAAATTGATAAGAACGCACAAATATGAATTACTTTCATTGCCACAATTCAAGCATACACATCAACACAATTGTTTATTCATACCAAAGTAATACTCTACTTACAATGGTTGCGGCGAATTCTCTAATTAAGAGATATGCTTCCTTTGTCGAATTGATTGGCTTTAGGTTACTTGAATTGCTTTAGGCTTTAGAAATTTCCTCCTAATCCTCTCTCTAGTTGGCGGCTACTCTTTGTCGTTCCTCAGCAACATGGCGGCTATGTTCTTAATTTGAATGAATAGATTAGGGTTTAGTCTAGGGTTGTTTATATAGAGGTTAGGAATTGATTAGGACCATTGATGTTGCTAGGTTAGATCGTAGCCATTCATTAGATAGAGAGACCAATTAGAACCCGCCACCTAGCCCTAATGACAAAGCAGACCACAGAAATTCGACCAAACACAGACCTGGCCAGCCAGGTTGACTGGGCTCGACCAGGTCGACACCCCTGTCGACAGGGCTGTCGACAGCCCTGTCGACATGGGTAGCCCAGGTCGACAGCCCAGTCGACCTGGGTGGCCTAGGCGGGTGTTTATCCGCCCTGGCCCACTGGGCCCGCTTTTTAATTATTTTATTCTGTTTGAATTTTAAATTTAATTCAAAACTTCCGAAGGCCATATCTTCTTCATACGGACTCCGTTTTTCGAAAACTCGGACTCTATTTCGCGTATTTTTCCGAGACGAACGCAATGGCGTATCCCGTTTCCCTTAGTTCTTTGATTTCAAATTAATTATACTTTAATTTGTGAATTTCACAGTTATAGAATTCTCGGGGTGTTACATTCTCCCCCACTTAAAAGGATTTCGTCCCCGAAATCTTCAAGCTAGGAGGAATGTATATCCTAACATCCAATCATCCATCTACTCATCCATCAAACACGAGCATCCATTGTCCTTAAAAGACTTCTAATGCTTCATGATCATATGCGAAGTGTGTGTGTTCATGAACTTATCTAATGCAAAATCAGGCGGTCTATTGATTCAGTTGACCTCCTTAATGCGAATTATGTAAGTGCCATGAATCCATTATGTATGCAAATTTTCCTATTCTTGATTCTACATGAGTGCACAATCATTCAATACAAATGCAACATCCACATGACAACACATTAAAGTTCAACCACATACGAATGCAAACATATATGCATATGCAATATGAAGTGACTGAGCCGATCTAAAACCTAGATTGTGTGTGTATATGCAACCACGAGCAACCACTAGCAATCACTTGCAACCACTTGCAACCATCATCCGTAACATGTTTCAATTACATGTTTCCATCCAAAGAGATTCTACCTAAAAGATAAGGTCGAGGAAATATACCTAAAAAGATAGATAAAAGCGCAACTTAAGGAAAAAGGAAAGATCAAGGATGTACCCTCGAACAGAAAAGGGTAGGCAGTACGTATTCTAGCTTCAGTTTCCCAAGTCGCGTCTCCCTCGGCGTCGCTCCACTGAACTTTGACGAGCTTGACTTCGCGGTTGCGTAGCTTCTTCACTTCCGTTCCTAATATGCGGGTTGGAACTTTTCTTATGGTTGCTTCGCGTTCCACTTCGGCCTCTTCGAGGATATTTGGCTCTACCACTTCAGCGGACTCATGTAGACATTTTCGTAGATGGGAAACGTGAAAAACGTTGTGGACTCCAGCCAACTTCTCGGGTAGCTCTAATCTATAGGCCATTTTCCCAATTTTCTCGATAATAGGGAATGGCCCTACGAACCTTGGTGCAAGTTTTCCTGTGGTTCCAAAACGAACAACGTTTCTTAGCGGTGATACCTTGAGAAAAACTCGGTCTCCAACCTCAAACTCAAGGTCGGTCCTCCTCTTGTCGGCATAGGACTTTTGTCTGTCTTGGGCCGTCTTCATCCTTCTTCGTATTAAGTCTACTTTCTCTGAGGTCTCTCGGATCATATCTGGTCCAAGTATGAGCTTATCAGTAGACTCCCACCAACAAGTGGGCGATCGGCACGGTCTTCCATACAAAGCTTCGAAGGGCGCCATTCCGATGGTTGCTTGATAGCTGTTGTTGTAGGCAAATTCCACCAAAGGAAGGTGGTCTTCCCATGTCCCTCCGAAGTCGAGGACGCATAGCCTTAAAAGGTCTTCCAAAACTCTGTTCACTCTCTCTGTTTGGCCGTCGGTTTGTGGATGATAGGCTGTGCTCAAGCATAACTGCGTTCCTACTGCTTCTTGCAGACTCCGCCAAAATTCGCTGGTGAAGATGGGGTCTCGGTCACTAACAATGCTAGATGGTATTCCATGGAGTCGAACGATTTCCTTGAGGTAAAGTGATGCTAGGGATGAGGCAGTTCTTTTACTTTTGACAGGTAAAAATTGGGCGCTTTTAGTAAGCCTATCCACTATTACCCAAATGCTAGTGTTGCCTCTCCTAGACCTAGGCAGCCCATCGATGAAGTCCATTGAGATGCTATCCCACTTCCACTGCGGGACCTCCAGAGGATGTAGTAGTCCGCCAGGCTTTTTCTGTTCCGCCTTAACCTGTTGGCACACCATACATTTAGAAACGAATTCTGCCACGTCCTTTTTCATGCCATTCCAAAAGAAAGTCCTTTTTATGTCTTTGTACATTTTATCCCCACCTGGGTGTATCGTCATCTTGGAGTGATGTGCTTCCTCGAGAACCTTCTTTATTAAATCGTTTGTCTGTGGGACGCATAGTCTTCCGTCTCGCCTTAGCAAACCCCTATCGTCGATGGAGTATCTGTTGAGGTGACTTGAAGTCTCACCCCTAATTAGCCTATCAATTATTTCCACAAGTTGAGGGTCTTCGCATTGTGCTGTCCCTACTGAATCCACTAAGGTTGGGCGCACTTCGAGGGATGCTAGCAAGCCTGGTACGAAATCGGAGGAAGGCCTAAAGTCGAAGCTGGCTATAAACTCTAGGCTTTGTCTTTCAACAAACAACGGGCTTAGGGTCAATTTCTTTCGGCTCAACGCGTCTGCCACTACGTTGCCTTTGCCCGGAGTGTAGGAGATTTCGAAATCGTACGAGGCAAGAAACTCCGTCTATCTTTGTTGCCTCAAGTTAAGATCCTTCTGCGAGAAAAGATATTTCAACGATTTATGGTCAGTGTAAAGTTCGAACTTCTCACCTAGGAGATAGTGTCGCCAAGACTTGAGTGCAAAGACGATGGCGGCTAACTCGAGATCGTGGGTTGGGTAGTTCTTTTCGTGCACTTTCAACTGCCTCCCGCCATAAGCTACTACCCTTCCTTCTTGCATTAAGACGGCGCCTAGCCCTGTCCCACATGCATCCGTATAAACAGTGAACATCTTGCTCCCATCTGGCAGCGTCAAAACTGGGGCTGTTGTGAGAGCCCTTTTCAGTCGTTGGAAAGCAAACTCGCAATCCAAGTCCCAATTGAACACTAGATTCTTCTTGGTCAATTTCGTGAGCGGAGCTGAGATTTTCGCAAAATCCTTTATGAACTTTCGATAGAAACCCGCTAGTCCTAGAAAGCTTCGGACCTCAGTCGCATTCCTTGGTGTCTTCCAATCCTGTACTGCCACTACCTTAGCAGGGTCCACTGCTAACCCTTGTTTGGATACTATGTGCCCAAGGAACCTCACTTCTTCCCTCCAAAAGTGGCATTTGGAGAACTTGGCTTTTAGTTGATGGACTCGCAAAGTTTCCATGATTGCCCTTAAGTGCGGAGCATGTTCCTCTTCACTCTTTGAGAAGATAAGGATATCATCTACGAAGACCACTACGAATTTGTTGAGGAAATCTCTAAATACCCTACTCATTAGGTCCACGAAGTAAGCAGGTGCATTTGTCAAGCCGAAAGGCATGACAAGCCATTCAAAGAAGCCGTCTGGGGTTCTGAACGCCGTTTTATCGATGCTATCTTCAGCCACCCTTAGCTGATGAAAACCGGTTGCTAAATCGAGTTGGGTGAAAACAGACGCTCCTACAAGCTGGTCAAATAAATCGTCAATTCTAGGGAGAGGGTGCCTATTCTTTTTCGTTAGCTTGTTGAGCTCCCTATAGTCAACACACAGACGGAGTGAACCATCCGCCTTTGTAGCGAACACCACTGGAGCGCCCCATTCTGAAATGCTCCTCCTAATGAACCCCTTTTCTAGAAGCTCTTTAATCTGTTTACTGAGCTCTTTCCTTTCTCGTGGAGCCATATGTCTAACGGGCAACGCAACGGGCTTTGCATTATCTACAAGATATATGCGGAAGTCTATTTCCCGCCTCGGAGGCAAGCCCTTCACCTCTTCGAAGACATCCGGATATTCCCGGACCACTCTAACTGAATGCAAATTTTCAACAGAGGCATCTAGCGATTCAAGATAACTAAGCATAACCGCATACGAGGGATTACAGGAAATTTCCAAAGTATTACCGAGCTGGGTTATGAGCCTAACAACCCTTTTCTCACAATCAAGGATGGCCCCATTACTGGATAGCCAATCCATACCCAAAATCAAACCATACCCCGAAAAGCCCAAAACAAAGGCACTACACTGAAATTCAACACTTAGGATAGAAATTTTCAAATCCAGACAGATCATAGACAAATGAGCTGGGCCCCCAATTGGGTTTGAAACAATTAAGGGGTCCTCTACCATACTAGTTTTTAGGTGCAGAGATTCTACTAAAGCAGACGAGATAAAGGATTGTGATGCTCCAGAATCAAATAAAGTACGAACGGGGTGATCATAAAGATAAACTACACTTTCTACAGAAGTATTGGTACCTCGCTGTTGCAAAGGTGGCGCTTCTAGCACATGAACCTGTGCCCTGGGGTGGATCCAGTGCCCTGCCCCTGTCCTCGTTTCCTTGGGCAGTCCTTAGCCCTGTGGCCTGTCTGACCGCACGAAAAGCACCCACCATTCTCCTTGGCCTTCTTTTTCCGGCAGTCCTTTACTAAGTGTCCCACTTTGCCACAGAAATTACACTTCCTCTTCTCCTTGTTGCCTTTCCCGCCTTTCTTAAAGTCTGTCTTCTTGGGCTGCAAACCCTCTTTCTTCCCTTGAGAGCTTTCTGCCTTTGTCTCCTTCTTGCCCTTATCCTCTTCATTCAGCAATGCCATTTGCACCAATCTTTCATACGTGGCCCCCATGGGTATATGGGTCATGGCCAAACTGTGTAATGGCTCATTCAACCCTTTGACGAAACGGAGAGCCTTCTTGTGCGGGGTGTTGACTAGGTCAAGTCCAAACCTAGCCAGCTCATCGAACTGATTCACATACTCTCTGACAGTCTTGTCTCCTTGCTTAAGAAATAAGAATTTTTCCAACTGCAAACTTCTTTCCGCATCTGAGAGAAATTTGGTCTCAAACCTTGCCCTAAAGTCCTCCCATGTCTCCACTGGTCTTTCAGCATTAGTGACTTCCCACCAGTAGGAAGCCTCGCCCTTCAATAGCCACACCGCCAGTTGTACTTTTTGTCTATCCTCTACCTCAAAGATGATGAATAGGTCCTCCGTTTCTTTCAGCCAATTCCTAGCTGCTACGAAGGACTCAGTTCCATGGAAATCTTTTCCTCCCATAGCTTTAAAATCTTTACATATCTTAGCAAACGTGTTTGCCCGTAGAGGAGGTGGAGGAAGAGGTGCTGCTGCAGCTGGATGATTTCCTTCAGCTGGGGGAGGAGGAACGGTAGGACCTGGTTGAGTGGCCCTAGCTTCTAGGAACCGTCTAAACCAACCAGGTATCGGCACCCCTTCTGGCAAGTTAAGATCTTGGGACATGCTGAAACAAAAAGGATAGATTCAAAACGAAGGATAAGAGATAGTACCTATGGCTTTGGGGAGTGGACTTTGCCTTTTAAAATAAAATAATATTTTTCTTTTAAAAATGCTTCTTTAAATTTCCTTTTTGAAAATAATTTTTTTTTTAAAACTTTTTATCTTATCTGGTAAACCCATGCTCTGATACCAAGTGAAACACCCCACCTCCGTTAGGGTCACTCTCAAAGGGAATGCCCTAATTTTGGTGGAGGTTTATAAGTACAAGTCACAGATATACAAGACAGATATAAGAACACATATTTGTAAACAGCGGAAGAACAACAAATTTTATTTCATAAAGTCAAATACGTGTTACAACAACATCCTCTCCAAAAACATAACATAACACTTTCATAATCTGTCTTGAGTACATTATTTAAAGAAGCATAAATAAAACATAGATAAACTGCCAAAGCCCCATAGTGGATTGTCCAAAGCCATAGTTCAAAACAGGAAAGTCCAAGCAATACATTTCTCTTCTTCAAGCTGGATGTTGAGGTTGGTCAAGCTGCTGTGTTCCCTCCCTGAGAACCTGGGGGTGGGGGGGGGGAACGGAAGAAAGAAGACGAAAGAAAAGTAGAGTCAGACATAAAGCCTGAGTAAGTCTAGTACTATTTTGTCTATGAATAAAGAACTGGGTATGATAAGTATAACAAGAAGTGGGCGAACACCATAACATGGTTAAGTTGTCTAGGGTCGAATATACTATCGTACCCCATGTTAATCTCTGAACCCATATAAACTAGTTTTCAATTTGCACCCCATAATCAGGGTGATGTGATCCATTCTACGATGATCGGCTCCTACTCGCAAAGTTACATGTGTCTTACGGCCCCCGATGTCTGTAGTTACCTATGCTGGTCCCACCATGGGGTGTATCAAGTCCCATAGTGGCAACCCGACACAACCTTAGAGTGCACAGGTATGCTACTGGTGTCCAGTGCCTTGTTTTTCTGCGCCGGAGTGTGTGCACGCCCGCACTCCGTTAGAACCTACACTGCTACACCACCGCCGTCGCTTTGACCTCTTACAATCAGCCCAGTAATCGTGCCCCACCCTGCCTAGTTTCAGGGTATCCTGATACACCGTTTAGGGTTACTGCTGAAAAGGGTCCCCCGTTACTAGGTTTTCTATCTCTAGCCAACATGCTAAGTTGGTTAAGTGTTTCCTAACCTAACCCCACCAGTCCGTTTAGTTTAGCATGTTCCATTTTGATTAAGTCTTTAGTTCACTTAATCCTATCAATCCTGACTCAGCCTTAATTGTCTTATTAAGGCCCTGACCTCTCACATTAGACAGGTATTGTTGTGGCTGCCTGTTGCCGGTTGGTTCCGGGCAGTCTTACGCCACAACTCAGTCTAACCTCGGGTCCTTGCTGGGCTCCATGTTTAACCTCCCACATTGGATAGGTATTGTTGTGACTACTGGACAGCCGGGCGGTTCCGGGCAGGTTTACATCATAACTCAATCCAACCTCGGGTTAAACACATCGTATGTTCTACATTTACATATTTTTTTTTTCATTCCTCTTTATTTCTTATATGTAAATATTTGCGGCCCATTATTAAGTTAATGGTGTAAAGGTTACACCAATCATGGGCCCAACCCATACTTGAATTTGGGCCCTTCTATTTTATCTTTTCATTCATTAATTAATTTTAACCCAACGTTATTTTCCCCCGTTTTACACATCCGTTTATATATATTGGGCTTAGCCTTTTAAAGCCCAATTTAGCCATGCGAAAAGGGGAGGCTTATGGCGTATACACAAAGAGGGGAAGGTGAGCGCATGAACTTGCAATACGACGTTGGAAATATAAAATAGAAATTGGTGTACTTGCATAGTGGCAACATAGGTGACATGAATCAAAGCATGTGAACTTGCATAGGTTTAACTACAACATGAACCCATATTCTTATTTAGGCATAATGTCAAACATAAGCATGTCATAAATACTTTTAGCATAAACATGGCATAATGTCAAACATAAGCATGGCATAAATACTTTTAGCATAAACATAAACATGTCATGTTCATAAGGTTTCTACATATTTACAAAGGGGATACTTTGTTACTAACACAAAAGCATAGTTCAACATAATCATGATTTAAGTCTAATCACATAACGATGGTATAAATATACTTATGCATAAATATTCCTAATCATGGTGTTTGCTTTAAACTTGCAAAAAGGGATTTCTGAGTCTAACCTAGCCATGTCTCACATATGTCATCATATAATTCTTTTAGACTTATTCATGGATTTCAATTATGCCAAATATCATTCATAGCCTAGCCATATTCATGACTTAATACATGGATTATGGTGTCAAAATTCCAACATAGTTTCATATGGATTATAACAACCAAACTTGTTTCAATTACTTGCAAAATGATTTATGCACAAAAAGATACATCATAGTGACATGATAACAAAGCCCCAAACTTGCATGGATTCCAATCAACTACATACATGTAGCCTCAACATAGATTATATAATTTGCGCAATATTCCAAACGTATACTTGCATAGAACTACCGCATGTAGTTCTTTATAATGAATAACATAATTCAAGAATATCCAAACGTATATAAATTGATAAGAACGCACAAATATGAATTACTTTCATTGCCACAATTCAAGCATACACATCAACACAATTGTTTATTCATACCAAAGTAATACTCTACTTACAATGGTTGCGGTGAATTCTCTAATTAAGAGATATGATTCCTTTGTCGAATTGATTGGCTTTAGGTTACTTGAATTGCTTTAGGCTTTAGAAATTTCCTCCTAATCCTCTCTCTAGTTGGCGGCTACTCTTTGTCGTTCCTCAGCAACATGGCGGCTATGTTCTTAATTTGAATGAATAGATTAGGGTTTAGTCTAGGGTTGTTTATATAGAGGTTAGGAATTGATTAGGACCATTGATGTTGCTAGGTTAGATCGTAGCCATTCATTAGATAGAGAGACCAATTAGAACCCGCCACCTAGCCCTAATGACAAAGCAGACCACAGAAATTCGACCAAACACAGACCTGGCCAGCCAGGTTGACTGGGCTCGACCAGGTCGACACCCCTGTCGACAGGGCTGTCGACAGCCCTTTCGACATGGGTAGCCCAGGTCGACAGCCCAGTCGACCTGGGTGGCCTAGGCGGGTGTTTATCCGCCCTGGCCCACTGGGCCCGCTTTTTAATTATTTTATTCTGTTTGAATTTTAAATTTAATTCAAAACTTCCGAAGGCCATATCTTCTTCATACGGACTCCGTTTTTCGAAAACTCGGACTCTATTTCGCGTATTTTTCCGAGACGAACGCAATGGCGTATCCCGTTTCCCTTAGTTCTTTGATTTCAAATTAATTATACTTTAATTTGTGAATTTCACAGTTATTGAATTCTCGGGGTGTTACATGATTTTTGTGTTTTCACAGGAATTGGACATTTTTGCTTTCTGAGAACTGAAATAAACTGTGGAACTGGAAGTATATGCGGTAAACAATAATAATAACAAGCACTGGCATTTCTCCATTATGAGGCAATGCGGAGGTTCTGGCCAACTTCTCCCATTTCGGTTCTGTGTTTGTGATGGAGAGGACAAGAGGAGGCTTTTAAGGGACTCCCAATGTAATTGGCTTTGATCAAAGACACTAAATCACCACAAGCGGTAATCTGGATTGGGGTAAGTAAAATATTTTCATATCCGGCTTCCCGTATTACAACATCATTCTTATTTATTTATTTACACTACAAAATTTTGGGTTTCTAATAGCATCAGTACATAGCGTTCCCGTCATTTCCTTTCAAACTCCACGAAATCGTTGGTCATTGAACGCTATCACGAAAACGTAGAAGTAGAGTCAACGGCATACAATTAAAAATCTCTTACTTCCTTTTCATGTGGGAAATTAAAAAAAGGCGTGCCACCTCCTAAAAATCTCTTACTTCCTTTTCATTGCCTCCTTAAGAAAAAGAAACCAAATTCCGTGAAATTGCTTAAAAGCAACAAGAACGCTAAACTTAAATCGCGAAATCGTAACCGCCTTGGTTAACAGGCAATTGCAAATTGATCTTTCTCTCACACGCAGCCGATTTCTACAGTTAAATGCAGCCATCAATATGAGCTGTAATCGTCAATTACCCACATAGAACCCTAATCCGCGTACCCTAATTTGAACCGCAGTGAGAGGTACTAAACAATTGTCCTATGTTATTTTTCTTGATTTTTCCCCTTTTGATTTGAGTTCAGTTATGACTGGTAACATGTAGTAAAATTTTTTTTTCTTCTTTTTTTCTACATCACTTAGGCAAAGATTTACATTATGCCTGGTTAGCCATTGCATTGTTCAGGTGACATCCAAGTTGTATTCGTTTTAACCTTGGTAGTATGCTATTTTTAAAGGTTGATACAAGCACCTACAGGGACCATAATTTTTTAGTATTAGTGTCTTTGATAAACCCTTTTTTGCTTTAGTATGGTAGTAGTAATCTTTATGAATTTTCTTTCTCTTGAAGATGCTTGTTGAAATCACTTTATGGCATGAGGCTTCATGAAGTTATGGTTCCTGGTCAACGTTGACTTATACAAGAACCGATTTTGTAAAAGAAATTATGTCTAGAAAATTTTGTTGTGTACCATGTAGTTATTTCCTAATCAGTTGACCCACTTAATATTTGGACATTCCATACAAAGTTATTTCGTAAAGGTACTATTTAGTTGATGGTATTCGTCTACATTCCATATAAAGTTCTGTTTAATTTGATCAATTTAGTCGATTACTCTATTTGGATGTAGATAAAAGGATAATCGACAAATTGGAATGGCTGAAAACGCTAAGTTTAGAAATCAACGCAACATGTCACTTTTTTTTTCAAACAAAATGATTTTTGATATATTTTTATCAACTAAGATGCACCAATCAACGTGCCTAGTTTTAGAATGCTAAGAAAAATGCCTAAATTTGATTATGGTGAAAATGCAACATATCTAGAGTAATAAATTAAGAGTATTGCTCGATTTTTTATTTGCAGGTACAACATTATAAGAAATTCTCAAGGTCCAAATATACTATATACAATGTTGATTTATGACTAAATGTAAAAAAAAGTTTCCATTCTATCTTGGCCTAATTTCTTACAGCAAAATTAAATGCGTGATATTATGCTATTAGACTGTTCTAACGCATAAGCAAATAAATAGTACCCTAAATTAGTGAAATAAATAGTACACAAACTCAATTCAAACAAAATCAAATTGCTTTCGAAGAGAAAAAGCTCAAAGTTCTAAAAAAAAAAAAAATTGATTGTGCGACCTTGCATGCGATTTTTTTGTGTTTGCGAGGATGGTTAGGCGATCGAGATTTCAGGTGGGGGCGATGCCAATTTGTGCTAATTGTAAGCAGCAATTATTCAAAGGCCATTTGGGGATCGGCTAATTGTTGTTGTGATTGCGTACGAGGTTCGGTGTTGCTGCAGTTTAAGGGAGTTATTTTGACTTGTGATGTAGGTATAGGATGAGGATTGTTTCATAAAAGGAAGAAGCAGAAAGCTGAAGTGAGGCATGCGTGGTGTAGAGAGTATGTTTAGGTTAAAGGAGTGGTCGTAGTGGAACTGTGGTCGTAGGCAGAAGCTAGACTAGCTGCTGATGCAGGAAGTATGTGATGAGGCTGCTGGTTGTGGGTGTGGCAATGAAGTGGTGTTGCAGGAGTTGATTGGGTATTGTAGATGTTAAAGAGTTGAAGAGAGGTTTTCGCGAAGAGGAAGTTGTGGTAAAGGAGTTGGATATTGAAGCAATCAAGCAGTTGTACTATGATGCCGGAGATGGTGATAGTTGTAGGGTGTTTTCTTTGCTAATTGCATTGGGAGGAGATCGGTTGGTGCATGTTGTGAATGTAGGTAACAGCTCGGTGGTTGAAGCAAGTGAATGGTTGATGGTTGGTATCCTTCGTTGTCGATGTGTGTATTGGCAGAGGAAAGATGGAAGTGGAGAGCTGAGTTTATGGTCCGAGATCGATGTTCAGGTGAGATCGAAGTTCAGGTTCAACGTTTGGGTTGAATGAAAAAGTCGGTGATGTAGTTTGTGAATTGGTTGTAGTGGTGAATGGAAGGCGTGTAGTGATGAAGGCTTGTGTTGCTGTTTTGGTTATTGTCTGGAGATAGTTCAGGTGTTTGGCTGTTGATTGATTTGTTGCAGCCTGGAGATGCAAGCATGTGGGTCAAGTTGTTCAACTGGGAAGTCTAAAGGGATGAAGTGGTGGAGAAAGGGAAGTAATGTAGGATTTGAAGATGGTCGATTGTTCCGTAGTGGTTAATGGTGGAAGTTGCATCAGTGGGTCTGGTGATTGGGAGGATAGGATGAATGCAGTATCTGATGTCTCTGTTTGGAAAAGAAAAAGTTAGGGGGGTTAGATTGCAGTGGTCAGGGCAGTTTTGAATTGATGAAGTCGGTGAATGAGTTTGGAGAGGGGAGGAAGGTTGTTTACGGAGACTGTCGCTGGAGCTTACTGTTGGTGGTGTTGTGGTGCATGTGATTGTGTGATTGTATTGAAGAGAAGTAGGGATACATTGGAGACAAAGATGAACAAAACAACTTGTTCAAAACAAACAGATTTAACAGAAGCTTGAATAAAATTAATATAGCAGAACCTTTGAAATGCCCCAAAAAAAAACATAAATGAAATAAATAATACACCGATCTCGTTTTCAACACCATTTCCATGTTAATGTTTCAAAACATTTTTATTCATCTAAACCTCATTTCGTAAAGATTCACCTCATACATATTATGAACTGTTAGAATGCCCAAATATAGTCGTAATGAACTAAGAGCAGAAATATAATTGTTCAATTCACATATATTACATTACATAATCAAATCGCCTATGTTGGTATGCTTTCGGAAAAATATAGGTATACGAAAATAATATGATTTAGTTATAAAATACGATGATACTTGTAAACACAACCTTTAATGATCCAAAAACCTATATAGTTTAAAAGAATATATTGTACCAAAAAACTGAAAATGCGAAGTAGCTGGCTGTCAAAGTCAAAGTTATTTATCTGGAGTGCAAACAACCTTTTGATTCACTCAATCTTTCGAATGCAGTTGATAAAACTTTGTTGTTCTTCTCAAATACAAGGTCGTTGGTGTTTTTCATCATTTGAGAACGCTTTCTTTACTGCTTGCGACTCTAGCTCTTTTACAGCAGCTCCCTCTTTCTTCACTGCTTGCGACCCTAGTGAGACACAGTAGGAAAACACTACAGTTTAATTAATGTTTCTTTATACACATCATAATTGCTGTGGTGAATAAACGACCTTAGCAAACAATTTATCGCAATATTGATTTGGTGCATATCAAAACTTAGAGTGTACAAATGCACAATGCATGGTGGGGGATTTGGCAGTGAAATTAATATTGATTAGTGCTTCATTTTTGCATCTATCAAGTTTTTTAAACTTGGTTTTCTAACATTCACTTGCTAGTTTCTCATATATGTTAGATTATCTTTTTTTTATTCACATCTTTTTCTTTTTGGTTACTTGATGATACGACATTGTTGCTCATTTCAGTTAAAGTTTTAAATTATGCATTCGTTCATATTAACGTTTGAATGCATAAACAAATGCATATTGGCTTGAATTGCTTAATGTTGTTTTGTGCTAGTACAACCTTTTATTGCCATTTTCATATTATATGCTCAAGGCTTTTTCTTCTCTTCCAGCTGTTCTTACATTGTATCTTGGGTGTCCTATTTCTTACATTCTTTTTTAATGAGGCTGTAGCCAAAATCTATTACAGTAGTTTTATTTCTTGTGCACTCTCACTTTGTTAAACGTTGACAGCAAGTTTTGCTGATTTGAGGTAATTAATTTGAAAAAAACGTTGTTACCAAATTATTATACTATATCAGGATGTTGTTTAATGCTACACAGATACTTAATGCAAAGAATAAGATTGCCAGAATTATCTATATTTTTGCAAGTAATTAAAGATGTGCTAAATCATGATGTTGTTAAATGCATTAACATCTGCAGCAAATAATGCAATGTTGCGAGAAGATGTGCTCACACACGCTGCTGCTCTTGGTAGAGGTGCTGCTACCATTGGTTTCAAGAGGTTTCTTGCCTTGACGGAGGCTGCAAAAAACAGAAAAGATGGGCCTTTTCGCAAATTGTTTAACTCTTGGCTTTTTCCTGCTTATTTGTTTGCTGTTTCATCATCCTGGTATGTTGCCTAACCACTTTTGATATGTACTCTATTTGGGAGAACTGATTAAATTAAACATATGAGAGAAAAATCATGGCCCCTCATAAAAATATTTAAATTTAAGGAATTTTTAATGTTTTGTTTGTCCAATTGTAATTAAAAGTGGTTGTATTAATTAGGATGTAAACATTTGATAAAAATCACATTTAAAGCTTTAAAGTCTGTAAGGGTTTTTATTGGCATTAAAATCTGCAAAGGTTTTGACATTGGCCTAATTTTTGCTTCATTATATTATTATATGTAAATGCACCAAAACCAAATTTACGATGGAAATGTAACAAAAACAAAAGCATTTTAGGAAGGATTCAATCGGCACTTGTAAGTCAAAACAAAACAGGGTGTAAAGTAAATCTGATTAACGAAAGTTTATTAGTAATAAAATGTATATTTTGGGAAGTTATTAGTGGAAATTTATTAGCAATGAAGTGTATATTTTGGGAAGTTATTAAAGGACATCTGTTAATGAACTAGAAGAAATTACATGTACACAATCTCCAGCTAGGTGTTATTTATTGGCATACCTATGGGGTATTGGTAATATTAAAATTGTATTAATAGCATAACGTTTGGTTGGAATATTAGAAGTAAGATATTCGTTAGAGCTGCTCATTATAGTCTGTAACATACATTCAACTGTTTCTATTATGCAGGCTTCATTTGCATGCAGCCTTTTTGAATATTTTCATTTTTAGCAAGACAAATTAGGAATCTTTCCAAAGGCATAACGTTACAAAGGCTTTGTGCAAACGGGATAAACTGTAAAACTCTAGCCAAACTTACACTTTTTGCATGATAAACGTTTACTCACTTGTTTTTAATGTATATTTAGATACTTAATAGAATTACATAAGAGAGATTGTGAAACTAAAAAATAGCAAAACCAGATGTAAATGGTTATTGATTATGAAATGTTTTAAGTGGATCAAAGAGGAGGATCACCAGTATTACAGTATATATGTCTACATTTATGTGCACTTGTGTGTATGTGTTCTAATTTAGCTCTAGCTACTAAGACAGATGGTTGATATCATTACATAATATCTGTTTTAAAATAGGTTTATCTGCACTTAAACCATTCAACGTTGGATCAAATATTATGACTGGAAAGTGTGAGTGAGATAGCTAGTTTATCTTAACATGGAAGCATGCTTCATCTTTACAGTATTAGGTACCGTAATAACTCTAGGTATTTTTCTTTTACTATTGATTTACATGTAAGATATGATATCTTTTTAATATGTTCTTTGATAATGTAGAACTGTTTATGATGCTGGTTAATCCATATGTTCAGGTCAATGAATCAAATGTTATATTTTGGAAGGGATTTTAGTTTTCCATAAGTAGCTGCATTATAATATAGTAAGTTAGTATTATCATATAAGAGACATGTAAAATTGTTTCTGATGATTTAAGCTCATTATATGTATGTATTTAACCAAAATTTAATCTCTCTCATTTCAACCGACCATGTTAATATTAAAATGATAATTGCTATAAACGTGTACTTGAAGATTGTATGTATGTATATGTGGGTGCATGTGCGTGCGTGCTTGTGCACGGGTGTGTATGTCAATGTAGTAAATTGTGCTATCTAATACACAAGTAACACAACCCCTGAGTTGTATAGGATTTAGTAAACTTAAGAGGGCAACAACATTGAAGATGCTTCAACTTAATTTAACAGTGATGTTTTGCAATGTTTCTTTTTATATGATATACTTATATATTCTTAATTTTTTAATTATGCTTTTTGCAAAATAATTCAGGTCTTGTTTAAAGGTAGAGCTTTACAAGCCAGCATCAAGAGGCTTTGTAGACATGAAACTGAAATAAAATGGGAAATTATCACTAAGAACTTTGGTAAGGAAGTTACATCGTTTTCTGATGAGCTTAGAATGAAAGAAAAACATGCATCAGAAAATGGGAAATCCACATTCTGTGAAGTTGAACTAAAATGTCATAATTATATTGATTGAAATCAATAATCCAATCATTCCTAAAGCTTAATATTTGCTTATTAGCTAGACGATACACTATAAGTATGAGTTTTTCTCTAAATATGATAATGATATCTACTGTTTAGTATTATGATGTGTTTATTTTTGCTTCATTTGAATGTTGTGCAATTGTATGAAAATTGAGAAGAGGATTTTTAGTAAGTGCATTTGGAATTTAATCTTTTTTATTCTAATGATGAAGTTATTAGCTCTTGTTTCATGAATCAACTTCTTCTTTATTAATTTGTTTATTTTTTTTTGGCAGACAGCTGGACTAAATCTATTGTCACTCATTTCTTGATCATGCAAGCACAGGAGGACCTTTCATATTTGTTCTTATAGTTCGCCCAGCAAAACAAACATGGCAATACTATGATAGATTGATTACTAAATGGTAGGCAAACGAGAAGTCTGAGTTGTCAAGCTTTGTAATACTAAACAGGTGTGAACTTTATCCATTATATTTTATTGTTTGAACTTTCTTATTCGTTTTTTTTTAAGAAAAATTGATTGTTGACAAGGCTTGCATTCTTGGTTGTCATAAAAATCAAAGAATCTTGTTTGAAATTAAATGTTATGAATAACTAACACCCTTTTCATGATTGTGAAGTTACCGGTAATAATATACCATCGACAAGATGGATATAACCGTCCATCTTTATTAATATACCATCGGCAATAACTAACACCCCTATATTTTTTGCACTATTTTATGCCATATAACGACACTTATTGCTTTAGCCAAATTCCTAATAACTGTTGTTGTAAGATAGTGTCTGAAGCTCTTTTGATTTAGTTAACACAAGAATCCAGTGTAGTTTGAGACAGTTACTTGAGTATGGTTTATTCCTTGATGTAGATGTTACTCCAATTGTGCCTGCTCTTAGAAATTTCTTTGATGGTATGCTTAATTCAACAGTTTGTGAATTGAACTTCAAAACCTTAGCGGATGGTTTGGGAATGTTCTATATCAGTATCCATTCAATGATGAATTTTTCCTTCCATCAATAAAAATAGTTCACGTACGTGTATTGTGTGTCCTGACTTTTATTTTAATGCAGATCTAACATACTATGCACTGATACTAAGATCACTTACAATGCTGGAAGGTTTCGCTCTTTATGCAGGCCCAAATTTTAAGGTCCTTGTTGCAACATATCCATATTTTGTTGAAAGCTACTTACTGATCATAATCCATATCTAGAGATACATTTATCGAGTTGTTGTTCAAAGGTAAGAGCTTCAGGTGTGTTCTTGAGTTAGTATATGATAAATTTACAAGCAGCTAATTTAGTAATCTAATCTCATACTGTTGGTTGTATATCAGAAAAACTACCTTGTCTTCAAAGTTTAAATTATAACATTTTTTGCTACCCAGTTATTGATTTATTGATTTCACTTATTATTATTTTCTTCTTATGTAATTCATGAGTAGACCTAATCAAACTGTACCCTGGGTTTCGTGTACTAGTTAAGATTAGAATAAATATTTATGTGGGGAACGCTTGACCAGTTGAATTGTAATTACGTTTCTACTGTCTAACTGTATGACCAAAAGTGAATGGCTTACTGCAATTGAACTAACGATATAATTGAGTGATGTACACTGGGCTTGTATTAAACTGTTCATTGAACTAAATATTCATGAGCAGACCTAATTAAACTGTACATTGGGCTTCATGATCAAGGCTTGAATTTTTATTTTTGACTGTGCTTGATGAGATTAGTCATTGATCTTTGACTATGAGATTCAGCCTCCTTTTATTGTACTGCTTCATCGATTGAAAACAAATTTTTAATTGTGTGATTGATGAACTCTTAATGATCCTGTTTTTGGTACCGTGCTTAAGGCTGAAGCTTTGCATGTTGTAGACGATGATAGTTTGTTTTGTCAGGAAATTGCCGGTGCTTGGAACATGAAGGACTGATGTGAGCATGGATGCAGCTAAATTGTTTAAACCAATGTTGGTGAGAGGTTAGCGATGATTTATTGGAGCAATCAATGAATTATGTGGAGAAGGATGCTATTTCAAAAGGATATTTCAGCAGAAGCACGTTGCTGAAGCTAGTATGGGTGATGCACTATTATTTTAAGAGGCTTGAAGGAACTGTATGGCATCAAGGTACATTTGTTTCTTTGTGCTCTTTGTTTACGTAAGCTTTGACAAACTATCTTATTAAACATACACAAGGAAACATTATTTGAGTATTCTGTAGTATGGAGAAAAAAAGTTATACGTTTACTTTAGTTTGATTATCCTATTATGCATATGTTGATATATTTGTTTCTTTTGTTATTAAAATAGTCTGGTATTATTGAGTATATTACTTATTGACCACAAATATTATTGTGAGGATGTGCTCAATGTTGGAGACACTACATAAATAATCAAATTCATGTTGGAGATATATCACAGTATCCGACGGAAATTGATACTACGTAAATGATACTAGTATAGTCACAGTTACGATGTATTAGTAAAAGAAGTTAATAATATTTGAAATTTCTGTAGTGTACAAAGCTCCATAAAGGTGACTTGGTTGAGATCAAGGGAATGCCAGGTTCTAGGTGAGAACGTGGAAGATATATGTTCATCTTTATTTGTTATATTTATTATGTATAGCATCAAATAAAGCACAAAAAATCTTCTAAATACCCAGGTTGAAGTGGAAATAGAATTTGAAATGGAAAGCTTGAAAGGAGCAGAATATCTCGATGCAAATCTGGTTATGGATCCCTTAAGACTATTGCTTGTCTGTTTGGTAAGTAACTTGTTGATGTGAAATTGTATAATATATTATGTGTGGACATGGAAAAATTGGTAAAACAATATGTATGAAATGCTAAGTTGTATGAATGATGTATGAAATATTATGCAATAATTTATATATTGTTGTTTACGAAATTTTGTTATATTAATATACAAATAAGTAATGTTCAAAGTATTTGTGTGTATGTATGTACGTACGCACGTACCCACGTACATACATGTGTGTATATATATGTACAGCTGAAACGACAACAAATAAAATTTAAAAATTAATAATATAGACAATAGCGTTTCGAAAACGCTATGAATAACAAACGCTATAGAAACAAACATTAGGAATGCTATAGTATAACTACACAAAACGCTATAGAAATTCTTAAGAAACGCTATAGAAATATCACTGTAACGCTATAAAACATACAAATAAAACGCTATAGAAACATATGCATAAACGCTATAGAAAGTAAGTATCGGATGGTATATTATATAGCGTTTTTGTTTAATAGCAAACAAAAACGCTATACAAAATTTATTTTTTATAGCGTTTTTGTCTCTGCTATCTAACGTAGAAGACCTAACATAGCATGTCGTTATATAGCGTTATCTGAAACGCTATATTAGGATAAGATAGCGTTTTTCAAGCGCTATGAAAGCCCATTTTTGTTGTAGTGTTATTTTGGGGGTTCGGGTTATAAAGGAATTCTTTGATATGCTTACAATTGTATGCTTTTAGCCTTGATGCCACTTAAAATTGCAATTGTAATATGTTTATATTATTAAAACGAGGGTACTAATGATTTATTATCCTTATATAAATGTTTATGATCCTTGGCAGAAACTGGCCTAGAAATTGCCGAAGAACATTTTCAGATGTCTGAAATAAATTTCAGACGTCAGAAATTATCTCAGGGTGTTGGCCGAAATCCATTTCCAACGCCTGAAACTTATTTTTAGGGTGTTGGTGAATTCCATTTCAAACGCCTGAAACCTATTTTCAGACGTCTGAACCAGGTCAGATGTCTAAAAAGAGGTTCAGACATCTGAAATTTGTTGTTGTTTCTAGTTTTCCTTCAATCGACCAGTGAAAACTACGGTCGATAGTTTAGGTTGTTTCAGTTTAGAACTAACACTTGAAATGCGCACTTTATAATAATAACTATTGTTTATTTTCAAGGATTTTTCAAACTATTTTGTCGGGGACCATGAAAGCATCGATCTTGAGTGATTTTAGGTTAACCAGGTTGCTTCATTTCTTCAGAGAAACTAATATACCTATCATATAATATTTTAGGTTAACCAGGTTGCTTCTTTTTCAGGTTAATCCAGAAGTAGACTCTCCGATGAAGGAGTACATAGCTGAAAAAAGTGGAACGCCTATTGCCACCAAACCCCCTTCTGTAAGTTCCTTATTTATAGTACGGTGTATCAATATATAAAGAATGTCAGCATAGTAGGATGTAATACTCAGATTGTCTCATATAAAGAATGTCCGGATTAACGAAGTACATAAAAATACAAAACATAACTAAACTTCTATAATAATAATAACAATAAGATTTATAATAGTAGTAAATTAACTAAGATTTATAAAATATTAAATAAACTTATAAAAATTAACTTACTATTATAAAAATACTAAGTTTACTAATCTTATAAAAATTAAGAAGTTTAGTTTATCATAGTCAACTAAGTATATAAAAATATAAAATATTACCAAGTACTCTATAATAACAATAGCAATAATTAAAAATTAACTAAGTATTATAAAAAATTAACTAAGTTTACTAATCTTATAAAAATTAAGAAGTTTAGTTTATAAATGTTAACTAATTATATAAAAATATAAAATATTACCAAATATTTTATTATAATAATAGAAATAAAAAAAATAATTAAGCATTAAAAAAATTAACAAACTGTTATAAAAAATTAACGAAGTTTACTAATCTTATTAAAATTTAGAAGTTTAGTTTATAAAAGTTAACTAAGTATATAAAAATATAAAATATTACCAAATATTTTATAATAATAATAATAGCAATAATTAAAAATTAACTAAGTATTATAAAAATTAGCTAACTATTATAAAAAATTAACTAAGTTTACTAATCTTGTAAAAATTAAGAAATTTAGTTTATTTATTTTTTTAGTCAATTCCTATATTTTGGCCCTACTAGATTTTAACATAGGTTTTACTTTTTCAAGTTCTTTCATTATTAGGTCCAGAAATGAGATGGTATGGAAATCCTAACAAACTGAAGACGCGAATGCAGCAGAAGAATTAAACCACATGCTCCACCGCTTGTGCGGGCCCCCGTCAATTCTTTCTTCCCTATTTATTCTATTTCTTCATTCTTGTTTCTAGATCTCGGATTTTTTTTACTTCCTATCTTTGGCACAAATTGCATCGAGCTATTTTTTTTTCATTGTACAGCGAATAGTTAATGTTAACTAAGTATATATATAAAAATAAAAAATATTATCAAGTATTCTATAATAATAATAACAATAATTAAACATTAACTAATTATTATAAAAATAAACTAATTATTGTAAAAAATTAACTAAGTTTACTAATTTTATAAAAATTAAGAAGTTTAGTTTATAAAAGTTAACTAAGTATATAAAAATATAAATATTACCAAGTATTCTACAATAATATAGCAATAATTAAAAATTAACTAAATGTTACAAAAATTAACTAACTATTATAAAAAATAACTAAGTTTAATAATTTTATAAAAATTAAGAAGTTTAGTTTATAAAAGTTAACTAAGTATATAAAAATATGAAATATTACCAAGTATTTTATAATAATAATAGCAATAATTAAAAATTAACTAAGTATTATAAAGATTAACCAAATATTATAAAAAATTATCTGTTTATTAATTTTATAAAAATTAAGAAGTTTTGTTTATAAAAGTTAATTAAGTATATAAAAATATAAAATGTTACAGGGTATTCTATAATAATAATAGCAATAAATAAAAGTGGAAAATTGGCTAGAGGACAAAGTTTTAAAATTTTTTGGCCCAAAAAACGTGGCTCTAATAATTTCTCGTGAAGGCCAAACTTTGGTTTATTTTTAGGCCTAAGTAAATAATGTCGTCTTTTTTATTTTCTCCTTCCCTCTTTCATTTTTTCTTTCAATTCTAATTGAAATTCGAATCATCTATTGATTACATCCATTTTATATCGTTAATTGGATTATTTTGATTCTTTTACTGAATGGATCTCAACAGGTAATTTTAACCTAATTTACTTTTGAATTTTCGATTGATTCGATTTATTTTCTACTGTGATTTTGTTATATTTTGCCGATCTTATTTCCTTATGAATTTACAAGTTAATTGCATCAATATGTCTAATTTGGTTTCAATCAGTAGAGAAGAACAAGGGTATGTTTTTGGATACGCTGTTATGATTTTTTTAAAATTTTAATGCTATGTACATTTATCATTTTCTTGTTGTTTAATATTTACTCATACAAATAGCTATTATTTTTTCCTTTAATAACTACTAGTGCTTTTCTTTTTAATTTATATCTGAATTTATTTAATTTTGATTGTACACGTTTTTTTGACATCTCATAGTATCATTTGTGATTTATATATGAATCTATTTATAATTTTTCATTGGTAGGAGCAGTCTTGGGAATAGTATTTTGGTTTTGTTTTTACTTGATGAGTGTAGCTACTCTATTCGACTGGACATGAGTTGTTCTTTAATTGCTGTTAGAATAGCATACGTGATTATTGGACACATCTTACTCCTAGTTCTATTGAAATATCATATACTTTGGAAAGTAAGATTATCAAAGTTGATACTGATTCGGATTTTCATACAATATTGTGCTTTTAAATTTACAAGAAGAGTCCTTTTTTGTTTTCACTGTTAAGTCGTTCCATTATGCATGCTCTGGAGCTCAAAGCTGACAGTAGTTTTTCAGTTAATTCTAATCAGCAGAGCATTTCAGTTTGTTCTGGTTCTTATAGTATCAAGTCTTGTGGCGAATCAAGTTCTTATTTGAAAGATATTATGAAGAAAGGGTGTAAAATGAATCTTATTGATTTTATTGGTTATTGTTTTAGTGGTGCTGAAGATTTTAACGAGTTTCTAATGGCTTATCAAATAAAAGAACGAGATGAATTGATTTTTGTTAAAAACTATCCTGAAAGAACATCTGTCATTTTCTCTTGGAATAAGGAAGGTAGAAATTCAATTTAAATGCTTCTTCGGACCCTAGACAGCCTCTTTGATTCTTTATTAGAACTTATAACTTTGAACATTCGTATGGTGCGGGATTAAGGAATGTTAATAAAGTTCATATTTCTAGTAGATTTATTAAATCTTTGATTATTGATCAAATTAGAGATGTCCCTATGAAGAAACCTAAAGATATTATGACTGAATTTAGAAGAGAGAGTTTAATTTTAATCTTTCTTATTATTATGCATACTCCGGAAAACAATTGGCTTTGAAGGAAATTTATGGAATTGATGCTATGTCGTATAATGAATTAAATTGGTATTTGGAGACTTTGAAGAAAACTAATCCAGGAAGTTATGTTGCTTTGGATGTTGATCCATTGAGTCAACAATTTGAAAGAGTTTGCATTGGATTTAATGTTTGCTTAGTTGGTTTTCGACATTGTCGTCCTCTTATATTTCTAGATGCAGCATTTTTGAAGGGTAGACAAGGAATTTTATTAGCAGCCACTGCAAAAATGGAAACAAAGGTTTGAGTTTTAGACTTTGTCTTTTATAATTTTAAGTTGTTGTTTAGTATTTTGTTTTTAAATTCTTTAGTATGGGAATTTTGGTGAACTTCATGTATTTTATGGGAATGTTGGTGAACTTCATGTATTTTATTACTTTTTTTATATTTATTTTGATATATGTAAATTGTTTACTTCTTTTGTTTGAAATGATAGAACTGCATATATTGATATCACTGAATATTGCATTACATGTGTATTATATTTGATAACGCTAATTTATTTAGCATTTTTTTGTTCATAGTTTTACAAATTCCATTTGACAGACAGATATTGAAATATTGCATGTTCTATTTTCTTATTTGACTGCTGCATTTTTTGTTTGTTTAATGCTATGGAATACATAATGCTGGTTTTTTTTAATCAATTATTTTTTCATTGTATTGTATACTGTTGAATTTTTTTTGTTCTCTGCATTAATGAAATGTATTATGACAGTTTGCATTAGCATTTTAATCCTTGTTTATTATAAGAATGTATTTTAAAAAAAACACTGTTGTGAATCTGAAGCACATTAAGTTTTCTTTTTTAGCATTTTTCCCCTGTGTATTATATTGCTTATTTTTTTCCCTTTTTGCTTTCTCAGTTTTTCTGTGCGTCTGTGTTTTTTTTAGGGATTGGCATACAAATTTTGTGTTGAGGTGATTCAACTTTGAAGTAGGTTTTCTTATATTATAAACTGGTTTATTTTCATATTTATTTAATAGTTGTAGTCCTAAAGTACACGATACTCTTTTTCCTTTAGCATTTTTTTGTGTGTTTATCATATTGCTTCATTTTTTTTCTATTTGCTTCATTACTTTGGTCATGAAATTCGTTTTTATGTCACATTAGCATTTTTAACTCCGTATGTACTATAAGACTCCTATGAATTATAAGATTGCAATTTATTTAATACTTGTATTCAGTTCTCATCCTAAGATACATTATGCTTTTTTGCTTGACTCGTTTTTGTTCTGCATCATATTGCTGCATTTTATTTCTATTTATTTCAGTTATTTAGTCATGACATATATTATTATAGTTTACTTTAGCATTTTTTAATTTCCTACATTTGTATATGTAAGATATTGAATTGATTTATATTTTGATATACTTATGCTACATTAGTATTTTTTTAATGTTAGCATTTTAAATTTTATAATGCATTTTCTTAGGTTTCTTTCCACTAGCTATGGGAGTCGTCACACATGAAAATGAATCAAATTAGACTTGGTTTTTTGAGAATCTAAAAGAGATGCTTCATGAAGATCGTGAATTAATTTATGTATGATTGTCAATGGGGTTTGCTCTTAGGCGTTCCAAAAGTGTTTCCATCTTCTTTTCATAGTTACTGCACATTTCATATGGATCAAAATATTGGTTCAATGATTAAAGCTTGCAAGGGTGATACATCAATTGTTGATTTGTTTATCGAGCCTCAAATCTATCTGATTTTGAATGTTATATGTTAAAATTTAATGAAATTGGAGGAGTTGTCGTAATCAACTTCCTAAATGATAAACCTTTAGAACATTGGGCAGATTTGTTTTTTCAAGGTAGAAGATATGGAGAATATTCTTCTAACGTGGCTAAGAGCTTTAACTCTTGGATTGTGGATGATAGGTTTATGCCAATTACATCTTGTCTAGATGGAATTCGGGTGAAACTAATGGAACAGATGGCTAAGTGAAGGGAAGAAAGTCATAAGTGGACTACTGTCTTATGCCTAGTTATGGAGCAGCAATTGTCAAAGTTAGTTGAAGATGGGTTTGGATGGAATGCATATAGGTTTACCAAAAATATTTTTGAAGTTAGATCTCCTATTTCACATCATGTTGATCTTGAAAAAAGATTGTGTAGCTGTAATCAGTGGAAAGTTAACAGTTTTCCATGTACACATGCTGTTAAGTGTATGAATAAATCAAGGCTATCGATATATGAATTTGTGGAATATTATTTTACAGATAATGCTTTTAGAGCTAGTTATGCACATGCTATTAATCCAATTCCAAATGTTGGTAAGCCAATTATTACTGAAGATGAAATCGTAATTAGACCGCCTAAAGTAATTTGAGTTGCTGGAAGACCTTCTACTAAAGACATGGTGGCTTTTCTTATTCTCAGAATAAGCGGAATAAATGCAGCAAGTGTGATCAAGTTGGACATAACAAGAGGAATTGCTAAGCTTCAACGAAGATTTAAATTTGAATTTTATTTTTCATTTTTTTCCCATTGGATATGTTACTATATACTTAGTATGTTATGGTTATTTTTTATTGGTTATTGGGACATGTTACATGTCGAGTTGTTATTTTTTCATGTCGAGTTGTTATTTTTAATATAAATTTGACTTTTATTTCTGAATTTTATATTTCTGCTTTCAATTATTATGTTTAGTGTATTTTTTTGTTTAAATTATGAAGTGTTGTGTCTGTGATTGCTGGCATTTTATCACTAGCTATTATCTAAATCAATTATAGTATGGTATTTGAAGCTAATGCCTACAATTATGTACATTATAAAATTTATTGATCAATCTTTTATAAGAGTACACTTTGTTGTGAAAATATATTGTTATGTATACACGCATAAGTGCCTAATTATATTTTTCATTGTATATATTTTATATTTTATACCTGTCTAAAAAAATTATCTTGAATATAGATAAATTTTCGTTGATATCTTGTATTTTATCTTTTACATGTCATAGGTACGAAATTAGGCCTTGCGTCTGGATGCCATTTACATGTCATAGGTACCCGATAAGGCCTTGCGTCCAGATGTCGTTTACGTGTCATAGGTACCCAATTAGACCTTGCGTCCGGAAGTCTTTTACGTGTCATTGGTACCTTCTCGATTAAACAATCCCTACTGGGTGTAGAATCGTTGCTGATCACCCGATTAGGCCTTGCGACTGGAAGTATTTAACGTGTCATAGGTACCCGAATAGGCCTTGTGTCCGGATGTTTTTTTCGTGTCATATGTACCTGCTCGGTTAAACAATCCATACTGGGTGCAGAATCGTTGCTGGAATACCCGATTAGGCCTTGCATCTAGAAGTCTTTTACGTGTCATAGGTACCCGATTAGGCCTTGTGTCCGGATATCTGTTATGTTTCATTGGTACCCACTTGGTTAAACAATCTCTACTGGGTGCAGAATCGTTGCAGGAGCACCCGATTAGGCCTCGCGTCCGGAAGTCTTTCACATGTCATAGGTACCCGATTAGGCTTTGTGTGCGGATGTGTTTTACGTGTCATTGGTACCCGCTCAGTTAAACAATTCCTACTGGGAGCAAAATCGTTGCTGGAGTACCCGATTAGGCCTTCCGTCCGGATGTCGTTTACGTGTCATAGTTACCCAATTAGACCTTGCATCCGGAAGTCTTTTACGTGTCATAGGTACCCGATTAGGCCTTGTGTCCGGATGTCTTTTACGTGTCGTAGGTACCCGCTTTTTTAAACAATCTCTACTGGGTGCAGAAACGTTGTTGGAGTACCCGATTAAGCCTTGCGTTCAGAAGTCTTTTACGTGTCATAAGTACTCGATTAAGCCTTGTGTCCGGGTGTGTTTTACATGTCATTGGTACCCACTCGGTTAAACAATCCATACTGGGTGCAGAATCGTTGCTGAACTACCCGATTAAGCCTTGAATCCAAAAGTCTTTTACGTGTCATAGGTACCCGAATAGGCCTTATGTCCGAATGTCTTTTACATGTCATAGGTACCCCTCAGTTAAACAATCCCTACTGGGTGCAGAATCATTGCTAGAGTACCCGATTAGGCCTTGTGTTCAGAAGTCTTTTACGTGTCATAGGTACCCGATTAGGCCTTGCATCCGAATGTTTTTTTACGTGTCATTGGTATCCGCTCAGTTAAACAATCCCTACTGGATGTAGAATCGTTGTTGGACTACCCGATTAAGCCTTGCGTCCGCAAGTATTTTACGTGTCATAGGTACCCGATTAGGCCTTATGACCAGATGTTTTTTACGTATCATAGGTACCCGCTCGGTTAAACAATCCATACGATCAGAATCGTTGTTGGAGTACCTGATTATGCCTTGCATCTAGAGGTCTTTTATTCGTCATAGGTACCCGATTAGGCCTTGCGTCCAGAGGTCTTTTACGTGTCATAGGTACCCGATTAGGCCTTGTGTCCAGATATCGTTTACGTTTCATTAGTACTCTCTCGGTTAAATAATACATACTAGGTGCAAAATCGTTGTTGGAGTACCCGATTAGTCCTTGCGTCTAGAAGTCTTTTGTGTCATAGGTACCCGATTTGGCCTTGCGTCCGGAAGTCTTTTACGTTTCATTAGTACCCGCTTGGTTAAACAATCCCAACTGGGTGCAGAATCGTTGCTGGAGAACCCGATTAGGCCTTGCGTTCGGAAGTCTTTTACGTGTCATAGGTACCCAATTAGGCCTTGCGTCCGAATGTTTTTTACGTATCATTGGTACCCGCTCTATTAAACAATCCCTACTGGGTGCAGAATCATTACTGAACTACCCGACTAGGCCTTGCGTTTGGAAGTATTTTATGTGTCATATGTACCCGATTAGACCTTGTGTTCTGGTGCTTTTTATGTGCAATAGGTACCCGCTCAGTTTAACAATCCCTACTGGGTGCAGAATCATTGCTAGATACCCAATTAAGCCTTGCATCCAAATGTCTTTTTCATGTCATAGGTACCCGATTAGGCCTTGTGTGCGGATGTCATTTACATGTCATAGGTACCAGATCGGTTAAACAATCCCTACTGGGTGTAGAATCATTGCTGGAGTAACCGATTAATCCATGCTTCCGAAGTCTTTTATGTGTCATAGGTACCCGATTAGGCCTTGTGTCCAGATGTGTTTTACATGTCATTGGTACCCGCTCAGTTAAACAATCCATACTGGGTGCAGAATCGTTGTTGAACTACCCGATTAGGGCTTGCGTACGGAAGTCTTTTGCGTGGCATAGGTACCCGATTAGGTCTTGTGTCTGGATGTATTTTACCTGTAATAGGTACCCACTCGGTTAAACAATCCCTACTGGGTGCAGTATCTTTGCTGGAGTACCCAATTAGGCTTTGTGTCCAGAAGTCTTTTCTGTGTCATAGGTACCTTATTAGGCTTCGCATCCGAATGTTTTTTACGTGTCATTAATACCCGCTCGGTTAACAACCCCTATTAGGTGCATAATCGTTGCTGAATTACTCGATTAAGCCTTGCATCCGGAAGTAATTTATGTGTCATATGTACCCGATTATGCATTTTTTCCGGATGTTTTTTACGTGTCATAAGTACCCGCTCGGTTAAACAAACCATACTCAGTGCAGAATCGTTGCGGGAGTACCCGATTTGGCCTTGTGTCCAGAAGTCTTTTACGTGTCATAGGTACCCGATTAGGCCTTGTGTCCATATATATTTTACATTTCATTGGTACCCGCTCGGTTAAACAATCCCTACTAGGTGCAGAATCGTTGCTGGAGTAACCGATTAGGCCTTGCGTCTAGAAGTCTTTTACGTGTCATAGGTACCCAATTAGGCCTTGCGTCCGGAAGTCTTTTATGTTTCATTGGTACCCGCTCGGTTAAACGATCCCTACTGGGTGCAGAATCGTTGCTCGAGTACCTGATTAGGACTTGCGTCCGGAAGCCTTTTACGTGTCATAGGTACTCGATTAGACCTTGCATCCAAATGTTTTTTACGTGTCACTGGTACCCGCTCGGGTTAAACAATCCGTACTGGGTGTAGAATCGTTGCCAAACTACAAGATTAGACCTTGCATCCGGATGCCTTTTACATTTCATAGGTACCCGATTAGGCCTTGTGTCCGGATGATTTTTACGTGTCATAGGCACCTGCTCGGTTAAGCAATCCCTACTGGGTGCAGAATCGTTGATAGAGTAAGCGATTAGGCCTTCCGTTCGTAAGTCTTTTACATGTCATAGGTATCCGATTAGGCATTGTGTCCAAATGTCTTTTACGTGTCATTGGCACCTGCTCGGTTAAACAATCCCTACTAGGTGCAGAATCATTGCTGGAGTACCCGATTAGGCCTTGCATCTGGAAGTCTTTTACGTGTCATAGGTACCCGATTAGGCCTTGCATCCGAATGTTTTTTACGTGTCATTGGTACCCGATCGGTTAAACAATCCATACTGGGTGTAGAATCGTTGCTAAACTACCTAATTAGGCCTTGCGTCCGGATGTATTTTACATGTCATAGGTATCCGATTGGGCCTTGTGTCCGTATGTTTTTTTACATGTCATAGGTACCCGCTCGGTTAAACAATCCAACTAGGTGCAGAATCTTTGTTGGTTTACCCGATTAGGCCTTGCGTTCAGATGTCTTTTACGGGTCATAGGTACCCGATTAGCCTTGTGTCTGAATATCTTTTACGTTCCATTGGTACCCGTTCGGTTAAACAATCCTTACTGGGTGCAGAATCGTTGCTGGAGTAACCGATTAGGCCTTGCGTCCGGAATTCTTTTACATGTCATAGGTACTGGATTAGGACTTGCATCTGAATGTTTTTTACGTGTCATTGGTACCCGCTCGATTAAATAATCCCTACTGGGTGCAGAATTGTTGCTGAACTAGCCGATTAGGCCTTGTGTTCGGATGTTGTTTACATGTTATTGGTACCCGATTTGGCCTCGTGTCCGAATGTCTGTTATGTGTCATTGGTACCCGCTCGGTTAAACAATTCATACAAGTGCAGAATCGTTGATGGAGCACCCAATTAGGCCTTGCGTCTAGAAGTCTTTTATGTGTCATAGGTACCCGATTAGGCCTTGTGTCCGGATATCTTTTAAGTTTTATTGGTACCCGCTTAGTTAAACAATCCCTACTGGGTGCAGAATCGTTGCTAGAGTACCCGATTAGGCCTTGCGTCCGGGAGTTTTTTATGTGTCATGGGTACCCGATTATTCCTTGCATCGAATGTTTTTTTACGTGTCATTGGTACCCGCTCGGTTAAACAGTCCATAATGGGTGTAGAATCGTTACTAGAGTACTCGATTAGGCCTTACGTTCGGAAATATTTTACTTGTCATAGGTACCCGATTAGGCCTTGTGTCCGAATGTTTTTTACGTGTCGTAGGTACCCGCTCGGTTAAATAATTCCTACCGGGTGCAGAATCATTGCTTGATTACCGGATTAGGCCTTGCGTCCAGTAGTTTTTTACGTGTCATGGGTACCGGATTAGGCCTTATGTCTGGATATCTTTTACGTTTCATTGGTTTCCGCTCAGTTAAACAATCCCTACTGGGTGCAGAATCGTTGCTGGAGTACCCGATTAGGCCTTGCGTTTGGAAGTCTTTACGTGTCATAGGTGCATCCAAATGTTTTTTACGTGCCTTTGGTACCCGCTCGGTTAAACAATCCATACTGGGTATAAAATCGTTGCTAAACTATCCGATTAGGTCTTACGTCCCGATGTCATTTACGTGTCATAGGTACCCTATTAAGCCTTGTGTCCAGATGCGTTTTACGTGTCATTGGTACCCGCTCGGTTAAACGATCCCTACCGGGTGCAGAAGCATTGCTGAACTACCCGATTAAGCCTTGCGTTTGGATGTCATATACGTGTCATAGGTACCAGATTAGGCCCTGTGTCCGGATGTTTTTTATGCGTCATTGGTACCCGCTCGGTTAAACGATCTCTATTTGGTGCAGAATCATTACTGGAGTACCCAATTATGCCTTGCATTCGGTAGTCTTTTACGTGTCATAGGTACCCGATTAGGCCTTGTATCCGGATGTGTTTTACATTTCATTGGTACCCGCTCTGTTAAATAATTCCTACTGGGTGCAGAGTATTTGCTGAACTACCCGATTAGGTCTTGTGTCTGGATGTCATTTACGTGTCATTTGTACCCGATTAGGCCTCGTGTCCCAATGTTTTTTATGTGTCATTGGTACCCGCTCAGATAAACAATCCCTGATGGGTGAAGAATCGTTGTTGAACTACCCGATTATGTTTTTCATTCAAATGTCAAAGGTACCCTCTTAGGCTTGAGTCCAGTAGTCTTTTGCATCTCATAAGTACTCGCTTAGGTTTGAATCCGGTCATACTTTACAATCATTTAGATTGTTCGATTAACCAATATGTTTTTTTGTATAGATTGGTTTTCAAAGGTACCTAATTAGGCTTGAGTCTGGCCATCCTTTGAATCTCGTAAGAACCCGCTTAGATTTGTGTCCGAATGTCCTTTATAATCGTTTAAAATGTTCGGTTAACCAATATATTTTCGGTATAGTTTTTTTATCAAACATACCCAACCAAGCTTGAGTTCGGCCGTCCTTTGAGACTCGTAAATACCCGCTTACGTTTGAGTCTGGATGTCCATTACAATCATTTAAATTGTTCGGTTAATCAATATATTTTCGGTATATATTGGTTATCAAAGGTACCCAACCAAGCTTGAGTTCGACCGTCCTTTGAATCTCGTAAATACCCGCTTAGTTTTGAGTCCGGGTGTCCTTTACAATCATTTAAATTGTTTGGTTAACCAATTGTTTTCGGTATAGGTTAGTTATCAAAAGTACATGACCAAGCTTGATTCCGACCGTCCTTTGAGTCTCGTAGTACCTGCTTAGGTTTAAATCCAGATGCCCTTTACAATCGTTTATATTTTTTGATTGACCAATATATTTTTGGTATAAATTGGTTTTCGTAGGTACCCGCTTAGGGTTGAGTTTGAATGTCCTTTGAATCTCGTATGTACCTGCTTAGGTTTAAATATGGTCGTCCTTTACAATCGTTTATATTGTTCAGTTAATCAATATGTTTTCCGTGTAAATTGGTTTTCAAAGGTGCCCGCTTAGGGTTGAGTTCGGCTGTCCTTTGAATCTCGTATATACTTGCTTAGGTTTGAATTTGATTGTCCTTTACAATCATTTATATTGTTTGGTGTGTATTCATTTGCATGGGTATCTGATTAGGTTTTGAATATTGTTTTCTTTTACATCCGTAAGTACCCGATTGAACTTGGAGTCTAAATGTCTTTTGCGTTTCTGGTTTGTTCGGTTGAATAAAATATTTTGGTTATAGATTCATTTATGGTTATTTTGTTTAAATAATTTATTTTTATTTTAGATTGATATGCATAAACAATTAGTTATAAAAATGTTATTTGTTATAGCACTTTTAATTTAGGATACAGTAGATTCATTTATGGTTATTTTGATTAAAAAATTAATTTTTATTTTAGAATGGAATGCCTAAACAGTTAGTTATAATAATGCTATTTGTATATAGCATTTTTAATTTATACATTTTATCACATAACATCAGTCATAACCCAACCCATACACATAACAGTTCTTCCAAACCATCACAATCTCAAACAATTACGCATAACCCAACCCATACACATAACAGTTTCCACCAAACCATCACAAAGATCTCAGACAGCCACTATACAGTTTCCATAAACCAAATTCTCCCAAAATTCTTATTGCACAAAACATCAGACTACTATGTATGAAACTAAAATAGAGCAATTAACAACATCTATCTATCTGTACCACAATTTTTCAATCCAGCTTCAACCACTACATTAACATTAATTCAACTTACTAAAATTCAATTACAATTAGCAGCTAAATGTCTAAACAACATATTCAAATTGAATTAAAACAGGCGCTACATCAACAATTTAGTCGTTCTTTCCCTCACATTCTTTCTTCTTCATATCGTTTCCAATTTCTTCTAGGGACGAGTTTGCAAAGTAATTCATAATATCCTAACATCTTGGTGGGTCATTCAGTATGTTGAACACTTTGTTAGCACGGAGAAGATTGATATCTTCCTTTTTATATTCTGATGATAGATTTTTGTCTCTGTCCAATCTTTTGATGAATTTCATCATAAATAATGCACAGTCGGTGCTGCAAATTAATAAATAAGGATTTGTATAAAAAATGCAATGCTATGATCATTTAGCATTTTGCCAACGGATTATTTGGCAAAAACATTTTACTGTGTTCATGGAAGAAATCATTCAGCATAAGATTATTGTTTGGATGATAAGCAGTAGGAGAAAAAATGTATGTTGGTTTATTGCTATCATAATAATAGTAACGTTTCTACCTTAAGAATAAAACAAAAATGCCATTATAGTTTAGCATTTATATTTACAGATGAAATTAACCTTATAAAGGTTTCACTATAACATGGTAAAAGGCAGTAGTGGTACAAAGATATGAAAAATGTAAGATGTTGTATGGATATTTAAATAATACTAAGGTTCCTACCTTAAAATAAAACAAAAATGATATTACAGTTTAGCATTTATATTAACAGTTGAAAGTGCGCTTGTAAAGGACAATAAGAAGGTGATTTCACTGTATTATGGTAAAAGCCAGTGGTATAAAGAATAATAGTTTGAGCATTTTAGTATTTATTAAAAAAAATTGCTAATGCTTATGAGTCAAAATCTTGTTGTTGGCATGGTGGTTATTTCATCTGCTTAGTTCCAATAATTTTGTTTAAAATGTTGTTTTCGGACAATTTTTGATAGATGATTATTTCAATCTTTTCTCTCTGTAACAAAAAAAATACTTATTTTTTTCCAATATATATCCAAATATATATATATATATTTATATATGATAATAACAATCTTATCATCGTCAGAGCTTCCTTATAGTGCTTATTTGATATAGAGGTTGATCTTCTTGGCCTTGACGAATCATAGTGGTTCCATTGCATTGTAACATAGTCCAAAGTTAGCAAAGTCCAATGGTTGATGTAATGCAAGGGAAAGAATATGGTTTCTGCATATTCTTCTTTAACAATATTTTGGACCATTGGGTTAACCAATGTTTGAACAACATTTTCAACACCTGTTTGTATGGCACACTACAAATAAACATGCAATATTAATTTGTTTTCTGTTATTTACAATTTTAAAGTAAAATTTTTGTTTACCATCATGATTGTACTGAATATGCAGTTGTGTCTGTTTGTATTTGCATTTGAAATAAACCAGTCAATAACCTATATTAGAAGAATAATGTTAGTTTAGTATATATTTTAATATGGAATTTTCTTGTATATAAATTTGTTACCAGTATGTTGCATTTTATTACCACTATGTTGCATTGTATATAAATAATGCTAGGAGGAGATAACAGTTTATCACCAATATGTTGTTTGATTAAAAAGCATCATAATGCTAGGATACTTTGGCATTTTATTAACAGCAAATTGCTTAAATAAAATAACCAAAATGATAGGAGAGGTTAGCATTTTTCTAATAGCATGTTGACTACCCAAATAAAAATCAAAATGCTGGTAGAAGCTTGTATTATCAAAAATATTATTATAATAAAGACTAATAAACATTTGCTGGTAGAAAGATAGGTGTGCTTCTAATAAAGGCTAATAAATGCATACAACAAATAAAAGTAATGGAAAACAGGAAACCCAAGTGAACGAAAAATTTAAACATTTGCTGGGGTTCTTTATATAAAAAGAATACCATCAAAAAAGTGGTGTATTCTGCTTTAAGTGGAGAGCACACAGTATTCTTTAGTAAATGGCGAAAGAATAGTTCACTCTTTGTTCACCACGCGGCCATATTATCTTAAACATCCCCTAACTATGAAGTTTTGTAATATAACTTTAAATACAGTAATAGCATTGTAGCAGTGTAGGACTATATCAAATAAACTTCACTCCACACCCATCTGATAAACTGAGTATTGAACCGTTTTCCACCCTGGTGCTTTGTTTGATTTTTATTTTTTTTTTAAATTTATTTCTTTGGAGTGTAATTGTTCTATTTCACTACTTCAGTTCTGTTTCATTGTTAACTGTGATTTTGTTAACTGCAATTGTTCTACTTCATTGCTGACCGAAACAATGTTTGCCAAACTGGCTTAGTTGCATTGTTTATTAAGGGTATTGTAGATATCATGAACCATTAGGAGAGTGTCTGTATCACGCTTCGTTAGGAAAGCTCCCATGAAGAAGGTTAAAAAGGAGGATCTCTGGATGAGTAGCAAGGCCAAGAAGCGAAGCTGAAACTTTTTTATCCCAAAAAGGACAAACAATTTAAGAAAAAGCAATTTATATTTAGTCCTTGATATCTAAAAAGGTACATTGATAAATGTAATATCATATGTTACATTTTTGGTGTTAAGATGCACTTTTCTACTGAATGTCAAAAAGCTCAAACTGCTGATACTTGAAAATTATAATGCTAGGAGAATTATCATTTCACGAATAGTGTGCTATTTATTTAAAAAGTTATTATAATGGTAGGAGAAAAAAGTCTTTTGGGAACAACATGCTGGTTTATAAAAAAAATCAACATGCTAGTGGAGGATAGCATTTTAAAAAATAATTATCACAATGCTATAAGTTAGCATCTTAGGAATAGAATATTGCTTAATAATTAAAAAAATACCTATCACAATTTAATTTTACCTGACCATTTGTAAATTCTTCAAATAGCAGTGCTTCTACCATAGACTGTACAATTGTCATCCCTCCTCTTTTAATATCATCATTTCGCGATGCTACCGTGCTATATTAATATTTTAATTTAAAAATATTAAAATAACATAGATTCGTTTAAATAAATTTAGATCTTAATGAGTACAAAAAACTTAATTTGCTTTGTCTCCGCATGCATAGAAAGCCCTGATTATGTTTTGTTTGTGTGAATCTAGAAGTTGTAATATAGGATTCTTTACAATATTTTTTTAGCGATGGACTTTTCTTCTTGGAGAATAATTGTCAACATCCATAGGCTGTTCATTTTGAACTTCATCATCTGTACTGTCTTCTTCTTTCTCTTCTTCAGTTTCTTCGACTTTTGTATCATTTTCGTCATTTCCATATTCATCCTCATCTTCATTGCTAGTTTCTTCATTCTCTTCTTCACCATTGGTTTCATCTTCTTTTTTATTCTCCTCTTCTTCGCCTTCATTTTCATCTTCATTGTTATTTCTTGCATTCTCATTTTCTATTTGATCATTTTGTTCCTCCACCATTCCATTGTCTTTTTCATCGTTTTTGGTTTTTTTGTGGTATACTACTTTATACTAAAATTGAGAATCAAATTTTGGCTCCCTCATTTTCTCTTTTAATCTTTCAATCATTTAACTTTGTGTTACTTTTTTAAGCTGCTGGCTTCTTCTTCTCACACCCTTCTTGTGACGACTACTTATAACCCATGCACTAAACAAGAGGAATAATGCACTAAAATGTGTGTCAGGCAGCTATGGACGATCATCAGAGTAGGTAAACAACATAGGAACCTGTCGTAGAACTCACAACGCAAGGATAAAGTATAATAGAACATATACAACAAGTAATAGTAGTGAAGCATCATATAACAAACTTTCCAAACTTTCACGACATCCTGAAAAATTATCCCAACATCATAGGAAATATCAAGTATCTACATAAGGCCTCACTACAACACTAATAGAGCAACTCAAACAGCGAAAACAGAAATACTAGATAGTAGTAAAAGTAATACGCCAGCCTCCTGCTCGCCTTCGCACAGCAACATCGTCCTCACTAATCACTTGTCACCGGCTACCTAGTCTACCCATCCACAACCGGATGAACAGCCCAAGGTAATAAGAGGAAACATAAAACCTTGAGTCAGACAATAGTCTTAGTGAGTGATAAAACAGCTAACAAACTTCATCAATAAAGTATATGAGAATGGATAGATAGACATACTAATCTATCCAAAACATCAGAGAAGAACTCAACTCTCGTCTTCTCCACATCGGACGGTGATAGCCTTTACGATAATATTTCAACCATACATCCATGAAAAGCAGAACACTCATTCATTTATGGCAAAGCACTCATGACATCTAAATTATATATCTTATATAAACCAACATAATCAAACTCAACATCCCTCAAGCACAAGCCCTAAAAGCCTAAACCAATATCAGACAAGCACCCAAGGAACATCTCCTTCGGCGTTGGACAATCTACATGAGACGGTTCAAACAAGGCAACTAATCAACCATGACAGACTCTGGCTATCACCGCCAATCCTGCTTCGAAACCATCGTTAATCGTATGACGGTCAACCTTGCCATATGTTAAGGTCTAATGGTAACCCCAGCTCTAGCATAAACTCTATAACAACCCGAATTTTTGAGGGTGATAGTAACGACTAAGAGATTTTTATAAAATAAATTAACATTTAATGTGGAAATAAATATTTGTATTGAGAATTTTATCTATTTTTGACAATATTTGAGTTTATTTTTAACTCAAGATTGAATTAAATTTTTGTAGGAGTAAATTGAAATTTAATATTTAATAATTGAATCTAAGTTGTTTGTTAAATTAAACGATGCTAACATTTTAAAACTAATTAATATGTATGGTAGAGAATTATAAATTTGATTTCTCAATTTAACTTATTTTATCTAGTTCTGAATTTTGGTTTTAAAATATACTGGTATGGTTGTATATAGGGGTGTATACGGTGCGACAACCGCTACAATTTAAGTGAACTGTTACCATTCCATTTTTCAGTGGTTAGATCATTTTATCAACCATCACCGTCAACCGTTGGTTACGATTTACCGCTAAATGGTGCGGTTGTCGTACTGTTAAAAGCGGTGTGGTTGAAATCCAACCGTGGTTTAACACAGATAATAGTTTTTCAATGTAGCGATTAAAAGTAGATGTGCAGTAAAATATCCAATAAGGTGCACCAGAAATCATAGAACATGAATAATAAAGTAAATGCTAAGCCTGAAGGTCTCGGAGTAATGCAGTTCATAACAGATCTTAATTACATTAATTGATAATTGTCAAAGCTCAGAAACAATAAATAAATGCTAAAAAGATTTTAAGATGTTACAAGTTACATTTATTACTCATTACTCATCAATACTTCTCCCTTATCTACAGATTCGGCATTTTTTGCAGAGCTTCAATAACCAAGCTTCTTAGCAGACAAGGACTCCCCGAAGTGCTTGATTAAACATTTTGTAAACAAAGATTTACCCAACTCATTCTAGTAGAGCATCAGTGTACATCGCTCATACATGCTTCATGATGAACAGGTGTAACTAGAAGTCTAAAATACTACAAAAGAAAAACTGTTAATATACAGCTTAGTATAAAATTACTACGTTCATTCAATTATTTAGCAATTACAGCCATGAAAACTTGAATTCAAGCTCAGTCACAAACATAACCTTTTGCCGAATAAAACTTCACCATTGATGCCACAAATTGCTTGCTTCAGGTATGAATAATCATTTATGTCACAAATTTAGGAATGATGTATACAAACTAATGAGAAATTGAAGTATGAACCAATAATTAAATATGAAAACATACCATCTATTTCGATTGTGGCTGGATCTAGGAGACTGAGAGGAAACATAATCGATTATCAAGAAGAGACTATTTTGATGCAAGAAATAAGACAGCCACCATCCCAAAGATGGATTATATAGGAAACTGAATGGCTGAAATTGCTTCAGGACAATATCAACGTACAATACGAACCCTAGATTTTGCTGCTGACGAATGCTTAGAAAGCCACGGTTTGCCGCCGGTTATAGTTTTGCAGCCACATCCGTTGCCGTTTGCAGCGGTAGGAAGAACCGCACCGTATAAAAGGTAAACGGCGACCGTTTGACTAGATTTTTAACGGTAGGAAGCGGTGAAATTTGATCGGCTAGGCGGTGGGATTTATAACCGACACAGCCCTAGTTGTATATCCATGGTATTGTAGTTGGTATACACTTTTTATGTTTGCCACTTGTTAATTTGGCTGAAATTGGGTGACACTTCGTTGAGTTTTGCTGGAAAAATCTAGATATGTCCTGATTTTTCCTTCTACGCATCCTAGTGTCCGCTTCTTTCTGGAGGGGGAGGGAGCAAAGTATTTCCTTCCCCAAAAATCACATTTTGCCCCAAAATCGTTCCTTTTCCCTCAAATTAAAAATCGTGGCCACCGAATCACTCTTCCCTCTCAGTTGCGTTCTGGCACTCGCCGCCTCCTCGACTGAAACCGAACATCGACGCCACCAACTCTTGCGTTAACTGGAGCTCCATCCTCCATTGGTCCCTGAACCGACTCTGTCCTCCTTTTTCCTCTGACCAGACGAGTGTCGCCTCACCCGCTCTGGCGAACCCCCCTTCCACTTCACTTGCGCTGCTCGAGATCCGAGACCACGTTAGTCAGCTTTTGCTGCCGGGATTGCCTCCACCCTCGTAGGTGAACTTTAACCGACTAAAGCGCCTGGAGCTGCTGACTTTCCGTCCTTGAAGCCAGTCCATTGCTGCTGCTCGCCCTTCAATGAGGATGCAAGTGATTTTTCGGATCCGTTTTCGATTGGGAAATCTGCTTTTGATGAAACCAAGGAAAGAAAAGAGAGGTCCTTGATTTTGGTTTACCTGCAGAAGTGAAAAAAAGCGTACAGTTGCGAAAAAGAAGAGAAAACAAGGAGCCGTGGCTTGTCTTCGTTCGTCGGCCACCAAAACCGTCATCTGCGCTTCCTGCTTCCACCAACCGAAGGTAAGTCTTGCTTACGAATAAACTAAATTTTAAGTCTTTACATTGGTTTGCGCTGATATTGTTAGTTGTTTATTGCTCTCCCACTGTCATGTTGCTGTCTTGAATTAAATTTGGATTTGGTTGATTTTAAGCTTGAATGTAGCATTTTCAGTGGTACTGTTTACAAATATGATAACCATGACTACATCCGTACCTATTCCGGACACCTTATCGCTCATTATTTTATGTAGTCTTTGCTAACTGAGTATTTTCTTTCATGCCATGCTCTGTTTTCCTGGTTGCCACATGATATCCGTCGCTTCATGAGCGCCTTTTATTGTTTTTCTTTGGCAAGAAACCATTGCATGTTGATCTTTGGCATGTTCATGGTACTGTAGTACCTTCTTTGTGCATGCTTTGTGGTCAATACATCCGCATGTGGTCGCAAAAAGACATGCTCGATTTTATAGTTATAATATTATACCCCTTGCTGTCAAGAGTTTTCATAATTATGTTGTAGATAAGAAAATGAAAATGTTATTCCTTTTTATGTGTATTTTGCCTTTAAATGTTTATGAATTTTAAAGGTTTATTGCTGCTTTTTGTTACGGGAAGTGTATGGTTGAAAACTTATAATCCAAATTTTCAATAGTGATAAACCTTTACAATATATAGCTACTGTTGATCTTGTCATTTCTAAGTAAGAGTAAAATTCTTTGTTAACTCTTTTGCAGTTGTTAGCCTTACAGTGTTTTTTTTTGAAGTTGTTTACATTGTTCAGTTTATGATATTTACTTTGTCATAAAGGGGTCACGTATACATGATTTATTCGATTCATTTGCATGCAATTAATTCCAATTCATTTTATCCCATGTAATTAATTCCAATTCATTTCATTTGCATGCATTGATCCTATTTATTTTAATCGCATTATTCAACTAGATTTACTTTCATTCGTTTTATTTGCATCTAGTCTATTTATTGTTGCCTTGGAATAAATGAGAACACTCATGCATAATTCAATTGATCTTATTTACATGTCAACTGAACCTGTATATGTTGGCGTAGAAACATAACATATACGGACTTTATATGTTATGTTTATGCTCTTTTAACTAAATCAAAACATGATATCCTTATAAATTAAAGTTTGTGCTGAAAACAATAAAACATAACAGTAACCTGTCAGTGATCATTTCTTGAGTTATTTGAACATAATAAGGTCTTTGATGACAAATTTATTAGCTTTTTACTTCCAATCTATAATGAAAAAACATTTGTTTATAGGCAACGTAATGACTGTCCCAAGTGTTACAGAAAAAAAAGGTTTAGCTCTTAATGAGGAGAGGCGCAAAAAGACGCACGTACGCACAAATGCTCGAATAAAGATGAAGTTTATTAAAAGAATTTTTGTATAAATTTGTATTTTCCTTTGTACAAAACATTGTATCTCTGACATTTGTATAAAAATTTATTTTGCTACTAAGCACTGCGATTCTATGTTAGATTCCATTTTAAACCGTATAAGCCAATAACAATCCGTTGTTTTGAACGCTTCAAGTTGGCTAATCACCGACTTGGGGCGGTCAAAATGGCAGGTTGTTACAAACTCCATATTCCTTTCAACGATACATATGTATGTCCAACCTTGACAACTAGGTCTTTCAACGATACCCAGGGTACTCGACCTACAACCGGTCTTTTAGGTGCCCCTATCGTACCTCTGTTTTGAGCCTGCTAGAACTTAGGACAACGATAATCTCTCGGCCTTTTTATCTCTAGTCATCCAACTGGACAACTTTTCATAGCCCAAGCAACCTTCTCGAGCAACCATTATCCACCAACTCACGACCTTTGAATTGTCACCTTATTTGCTGTTTTACACTGATCAACGTACACCTTTTAACATTTCAAACCTTCCAACTTGAATTTACTTCGAAGTCACACCATCACCGAGCCAATTACATCACTGCACTATAGTTAGGGTTCGGGGGTTGCCCCCGGAAAAATAATAATTAAGTTCTATTCTTTAAATTTGGGTCGTATCCGAAAAATATAATTTTTCAGAAATGACCATGTGCGACCAACTCCTGGCCTGATCAGCTGACCCACCTTTCTCGACCCAAACTTCTTGAAGTACGACTGAACACCTTTAACTTGGATGCCCGACCCCATTGATACTCAACCCAACACTTCTTGCTCAACCCAACATCCATGCTCGACCGACCCTCTCAGGTGCGACCGACCCAAACACTGCTCAAGCCAACTCTTCTCCCAAACATGACCCATACTCGACCGACCCACTCAGGTGCGACCAACCCAAACACTGCTCGACCACCCCCTTTTTGCTCGCTCGACCCAACCATTACTGGCTCGCTTGACCCAACCACTTCTAGCTCGCTCAACCGACCAACCCTAACTTGTTCCCCAAGACATAAATTTGGATAGACCGACCGTACCATGAGCAACCCAAAACCTGCACCACCCCAATGCAACTCCGATTTCAACCAAAACTTCACCAATTGAAAAATACAACGAAATCAACTCGTCCAACTCATCAAATATGGCCACAAACATGGTATGAAACCATTATCACCACGAATATAACGATTTTCACTAAAATTATGCAAATCATGATAAATGATCACATGAACAAAATTATTGATCTAACTTGTATAATCATATGAAATGGCATAGTAATTACCGGTTTAAACTTAATAAATTGGATCCTACGGTGATTCATATGAAAATGGACTTATCATGGTATAGATCTATGGTTAAACACTTGAATTTGTTGAAAAACATGATCAAACATTCATATACTTCATTGAATCTATGTGAGAGATGTAAATCAATCACCGATTCTCCCAAACAAGCTAATAACTCAATGCAATAAGATTCCGAAAAATAAGCAATTCGAACCAAACCCCTTGATTTGATGAACTCTTTCTTAAATTGATGTAGATCTAGTCTCCAATGGTGTAGATCTTCGATTTTCTTCCTTTAGAGGTCGATTTTAATGGTGGAAAGGTGTTAGAGGATGGAGGAACATAGGCCACCTAATGAGAGAATAGAGAAACTAAAACATTTCTCATATCTCCCACCCCCTATTTATACCCTTCCACTAGCCCACCAATGGGCCTTCCCAAATTAGCCCATTGTGGCTCTCCAAACCTGAACAGCCAACTGAAAAAACCTTAAAACGGCGATTCCTCCCAAACCGCTAAGTCAAATATTTAATGTAACCACTCTACGGAAAGACAATCATCATTTCCTTTCTAATTGCATAGGTCTCACCACCTGATTCGATCTAAGTCAAAAGTTATGCCTTGTAGAAGACTAACTGGGGTAAAATGGTCACAAACAGAATCATTAAAAATTATGGACATGTCTCACATCCCCATAAGCAACATATTAAAATATGAGAAAGTTCCAACCCTCCGGAAATAAAATAAAAATATTTTACGATCTTCCGATACTTAAAATGCGGGCTGTTACACTTCTCTTCTTGGTTTTCCACTTTTTTGTACTCTTCCTGAGTCTCATATTCTACTGTGCCTAGAACGTCGAAAGGAGGGATGATTTGCTCTATAAACTTCTGAATATACATATTTTGTTGTTCCTTATCAGATTCTTGGAGCATTGATTTTAGCATGTTAATTTCTTTTTCTTTCTAAACTAATTCTTCTTCTCTTTTTTTCCTTAGCTCCTTTTCTTCCCTCAACTTTGTTTTCTCATCCTTCAGTTCATTCTCTAATTGTCTAAGTTGAAAATTTTGTATTTCAATTTGTCTGTCTTTTTCATCCATTTCTAATCCTTCATCTTCACCTGCACTTGTAATCTCTTTTATTTGCATAAGTGCTTTGTTCCCCGATTCATCAAGCAACATCTTCCCTTTAGATGTTATTTTATTAATTCCAAGTGAAATCTGTAATTGGCAAACATAAGAAGTTTTTCAGTGATAAATTCATATATCATTTCTATTATTTTATAATGCTAGGATGTTCTAGCATATTAATTAATACACATAAATAAACATAAAATTATTTATTGAATTATGACTACTAAGTTTTCAGTGATAAAGGGATTGTTACAAAAACAATTGCATTTTGAAATGCTAACAACAAAAAACATTACCACTTGTTTATAATGCTAGGATCATTTAGCATTATATATCTACTGAATTACGACTTCATAACATAATGCATCAATCAAATCTGAATGTCATATATCATTATGATCAAAATGTTAAATGCAAAACAAGCATACTGATGCTATCAGTTTTACTAATTATAATGATAGCATGTTCTTGGAATTTTTTTACTCGGCTTAATTTTAGAAGTTATCATTTTACTGTTTTATAATGCTAGGATGTTATAGCATATTACCAAATAACCTAAATACATGACAAAGAGGTTTTGGCATATTATGTTCTTTGTACAGAAGTTCACATGATTTTTTTTAATCAATCAAGATGACTGCTTTGGTATCCAAACTTTATAGCAAAAAATCAATTTTCAATAATGTTAAACTTAAAACAAGCAAATTATTGTTATAAGTTTTGTTGTTTTAAAATAATAGCATGTTCTAGCATTTTTTTTTATCTGCTTCATTTCAGACGTTAGCTTTTCTACTATTTTATAATGCTAGGATATTCTAGCATATTACTAACTACACATAAATAAACATAAAATTATTTACATTAATCACAGGTAACTATTATGTTTTCTGTACAGATAAAATTATTTACACTAATCACAGTTAACTACTATGTTTCCAGTATTAAACAGAAAATTACAAAATTAATTGCATTATTAAAATTTAACAATATAGAACATTATCATACCTTTTTATCATCCATATTGGCTGAAATTTCCTTTGATACAATGTTCTTCATTAGTTTTAACGACCATTTTGCAAATCTTGGAGACCCCCTTATCCACTGTTTTCTTAGCTTGAGTATACAATGGTGTTCACATAGAAAATACTAAAAAATAGCAAAATATTATTTATAATAAATTATCATACGTCTTATCATACTATATTAAAATTTTATATCATTGATGTTTTCTTACCAGCGGATGAATGGAACAGCCAGACATATTTCTTGGTTTATGCTTGAAAAAATTTAATGATTTAGTTAAAGAGTAATGAATACTTAATGGCCAAGAAATTTGATTCATTTTTTTTTGGATCAACAGTTATTGGAGATAACCCAGACTAAGCATTCTTTGATTGTCAAGGAAAAGAAATGTAATAAACAAAAGAATAATAATAAATCGGGGCAAATCATTTTCTTCTTCTGGAATTTCTTTTTCAATTTCAATTTCTATTTTTTTAATAACAAGATCTTTTGTTATATGATCTATGTTAATAAATTTTCTCGAAACAAACCGTTGACAATTATCAGGGGTGCATTGTAAAGAAACTTTAGGTAGTGGAAAAATATTTCTCCCATTCATAAGTAAACCAAAAGTTAAAGAAACATCTTTCGTCGACAATTTCAAATTTTCCTCCCAATACAAAAGCACTCTTCCTCAATGGAATAACAGTTGAATAAATCATCTTAAATTTTAGAAGATCTTCAAATCTGTTTTGCTCCAATATTACTTGAAAAAAAAGCATCTATAAATCCATAAAAAAGAGTTTGTTTTAAAAAGTTTAACTGATTTGTTGAAAAACCTTTTCCTTTTTTATTTTTTTCAAGCACTTTAATCAATGCTACAAGATTGCATCGGTATTGAACAGTCTTCTTCTATTTATTTATTTTAGCTCGCAGCTTTGTTTCGCTTTCTGCTTTTTTTATCCTCTGGAGAAGAATCTGATGTTTCCTACAAATCGAAGATAACAACATAATGTTGAATATGATACAATAATTTAACAGCATTCCAATAAACTTAACCATAGTTTCTTGTACTTTCGGCTCTATATTATGACAAATGTAGAGCAATTGTAGGTTTAAATGTAGCAATAGTTTATACTGTATTGGTTGGTAGTTCATAATACAATATAAGACTGTATTATAAGATAAGACTGCATACTAATACAATATTGTAGAAAGCATTTTTTGCAATATAATGCTAGATTAACCTAGCATTTTACACACTAGTCAACGACTCGGTCATTGGATATAATGAGGTTAACCTAGCATTTTCTGCATTAGTCAACGATCCAGTCATAGGCTCGGTCATTGGATATAATGGTAGGTTAACCTATCATTTTCTACATTGGTCAACAGCTCGGTCAAGGTCTCGGACATGGGATATAACGCTAGATTAACCTAGCATTTTCTGCAATTTTCAATGGCCCAGTCATAGGCTCGGTCAAGGGCTCGATCTTGGGCTATAATGCTAGATTAACCTAGCATTTTCTGCATTGGTCAATGGCTTGGTCAAGGGCTCGGTCATGGGCTATAATGCTAGGTTAACCTAGCGTTTTCTGCATTGGTCAACAGTTCGGTCAAGGGCTCGGTCATGGGATATAATGCTAGATTAACCTAGCATTTTCTGCATTGGTCAACGGCTCGGTCATATGCTTGGTCATGAGTTATAATGCTAGATTAACCTAGCACTTTCTGGAAAAATACAAATCAATGCTAAATTAATGCTGTAAATACAGATCATTCCACTAGATCAATGCCAAATTAACGCTATAAATACAGATCATTCCACTAAATACAGATTAGTGCTATAATGCTAAATTAACCTAGAATATTCTGCACTTAATTAACCTAACATATTCTACACTACAGATCAATGCTAAATTAATGTAGCATTTTATAATAGATTTTATAATGTGAGATCTATATTAACAGCTATATAAGAGTTACACACACTATATATATGAGTGAATGATTGAAATGGTCCATAATGATGGTGTAAGATTGTTTCATTTTAGGAACACAACAGTAATGTAATAACACAATAACTAAATAAAGACTTCTTTATGTAGATATATTATCCACAAGAAATGAAATAGTTGAACGAGGACAGTTGGAAAATGCTAAATCGATTCAGAGGACTATGTTTTTGTTATTTCGGACCGCGGATCCTCCAGCCTAATTATCAAAACTTGCGGCCCAAAGAATTAATTTTTAAATAACTTTATCCTTTTGCCTAATTTCGAAACATGTGTATAGGTATTGGAGATGGGCATCGTTGTGCTTTCGGCAATAATCGGAATATCATTACGCATTTCTGAAGATTCCTCAACAATAAGATCGCTTGTGGCAGCTGATTATGGAGAAAGCAGTAACTGTTAGCTGTTCATTTGGTTGGTATTCGACGCAAACTTGTTTTATGGATATATTTTATTTATTTATATATATCTTGACTTTGTTTGATGGATATTGTGTAAATTTAGTTTAAGGTGTTAATTTTGTCTATGGAAATTATGTAAACTTAATTTATTGATGATGTCTTTGTGTATGATTATTGTGTTATATAATTTATGTAAATGATTAACAATTACATGTTTATACGATAGCCTTTGTATTTGACTTGAACATGTTATTGATATTAGTTGGTTGATATATATTTACAAGCTGGTTATATGTATATGCATGAATATTTTGTTACTACAATATGTAAATGTCGTGATAGATGTAAAAAATACTGTGATATATGGCAAAACGCTGTAGAATAAAGAGCATGTAAATTTCCAGAAATGATGTGATATGTGGACAAACGCTGTAGAAAAGGGAAGATGACAACATTTATGAAACAATATAAAACACTGTATAAACATAAGAATAATACATTTGAAACGCTCTAGTTGTCAATTTTCTACAGCGTTTTGGTATGTATTGTGATATTTCCATAGCATATAACAACTTGTTGGTAGAAAGCATTCATCAAAATGTTGTTAATGTCTATCACAACGTTTTTTCTACATTGTGAATGGACAGATTCCTTATATGGGTAGCTACTGGTTTTCCTTCTTGCGTACTTCCTACCAGTAGGAAGCTTCATCCTTTAACTGCCAAGCAACCAACTGTATCTTCCTTCGGTCATCGATCTCAAAAAGTCGAAACACGTTCTTTGTCCCGCATAGCCGATTCCGTGCTTCAACAAAGCTCTCAGTACCACGAAATGGTTTTCCTCCCATAGCGTAGAAGTCTTTACATAACTTAGAAAAGTTATATACTCGTGGAGGTGGAGCCATAACGGCTGCAGCTGGGGGTAGGAGCATCTCTTCGACCTCCGCAGGTGTCGCAGCCTCAAGATACCTACAGAACCATGTCGGTGGCGGAATTCCCTCAGGAAGATGAGTGCCCCATACATGATGAAAAGAAAACGAATTCTACAAGAGATCCAGAGAATATTGACTATGGCATGAGGGGATATGTTTTTCAAAAACAGAATTTTAATTGAAAATATTTTTCTGTTTGAAAACAATTTTAAAAACTTTTTCTCTAATCTTGTAACCTTCAGCTCTAATACCAAATGTGACATCCCATGTCTGTTGATGTTACTCATAAGAAAATGCATTAAGTTTCGTGAAGCGCAATAGGTAAACAGTATAGAAAATTTACAAGATAGATATAGAATAAGCAGTGGAACCTTTCAACTACATTGTTAAAAACAAAACGTAGTCTCAAACAGGTTACAATAAAACCAGTTACATCAAATCTGTCTCATAAAACATCTCATGAAACAAAGCATCAGAGTACATAAAGTCACATCCCTCGCCATACGCCATAATAGAATAGAGAGCATGTCAAATGGTACATCTCAAGAAATCCAAGTCCAAGCTATAAGATAAGTCCTAGTCAATGTTGAGTGCTCCCACTCTGAGGACCTTGGGGGAGAGGAAGAAAGAGGTGAAAGAAAAAGAGTCAGACATAAAGTCTGCCAATTCTAGTAAATTTCAAATATGCATAAAATAGGAATGCCAAGACAGCTAAATAAAACTGGATGAGAAAGGTACAATGTCATATAAGATAACAACTAAACTAAACAGAATAGCATGATAGACATGAATAATAGGAATAAACTATGATCGAGTATTGCTTCACATTTATATCCTAAAATAGGTATGTCTAAACCAATACTAGTATAACAACATGATTAGGTGTTTGACCTAAGTATACAACAGCAGAATTAATAGCAGGATTAGGCGTACCCTAATTACATAAGAGGATTAGGTATTAACCTAATTACATAACAGCATGATTAGGTGTATCCTAATTACTACTCATGCGATCGACTCCCTACTACGTAAATATCCTGTGTCAGCCCCAACAGTAGGGTGTATCACTCCCTAACCCAACAAATATATAATACAGACATATTTACTATTATTACAGCAGCTTAGTTTCCCTAATCGGACTCATGCACACTTATGACTCCAGAACGCGCCCGTACCCACCTTTCCTATGTGAACCTCTTACTATCAAGTTCAGTAAAGCATGCACAGGCCTCAACGTAGTGCGAGGCCCCCTCAAAAAAAAATACCAACAACGGTACAGACTGATATGCGTTCCAAACAGAAGATTGACACAAGCCAAACTCCCTAAGCTTATTCCCCCAAAAATAGGATTTAAGAGTCCCTAAAACCCGATACAGCAGTAGAACGAGGGACCGCTAAGCCTATTAATACTCATGTTTAACCTAGCAGGTTTAGGTTTACCAATAAGAGTGGTTGTAATATTACATGTCATTATGTGTGTACAACCATTCCCCGAAACACCTTCCTAGATGTATACAATTTCTACAGCATTTCTATAATGATCCGCATTGGCAGAGGTATTATAACTAATTTATTTAATTATATAAATAGTGATATAGTGAATTTAATGGTCGTGGAATTAAATAATGGTGAATATTTAATTAAAATAATAAATTAAATAATATATTTAATTCTGAAATAATCAGAATTGGCTGAAATGACGATATGGTGTGAACCGGATCATCTGTGATATTTAATTCAGCTTGGAATTTAATTTGGAAAACGAATATAATATTTGAACGACAGTTGGAACGTATAATTATATTATAATTAAAATCGAGCTTGAAATGGCGCTACAGTTCGTAATTTGGTGATTTGAACTTCAACTGAATGTACAGGAATCGTTTTAAGTCGGATTTCTGTGAAACAAGAAACGTGTGGAGCTGGTGGAGTATATCTTTCTAGTGGAAGAGAAAAATCGGGATTTCGTCATGTAGATTTTGAGTTACGTCTAAATCAAATTTTAGAAAAGTCGCTGTGGAATTCCTTTATAATTTATAAAGGAATTATTTATATTTTAAAAAGGAATTTCAATATAAATCGAATATCGGGTTGACCCAGATTTGAAATATCAAGTTGTAAAACCAATTAGAGCTGTATGGTATTCCACTATGAATACACACGATAATATAAATTTATTTATATTTAATTTAATTATATTTAAATATATTTATATATTTAAATGGGTCATTTAGAGCTTTAAAAAAATAGCCGGTTTTGCAAACAAAGTCGGAATTCGACAAAACTAATTTTGTTGGATCCGCAACATCAAATAGTTGTTAGATTTCCAGTTTCGTGATTTTTAGAGTCAGTACGTGGTCGTACGGATTTTTAGAGTGAAAAACAGTCAGTATTTTGACAGTTAAAAATACGTTGTGTGAGCATATGAAGTCGGAATTCGACGAAACCAGTTTCGTTGGGACCGTAATGTCGAACTCTAGCTATATGTCCAGTTTCGTGATTTTTGGGTATCATGTGTGATCACACGGATTTTTAAAGAATAAAAACGAATATAAAAGGATAAAAATAAAATATCTAAGTCATTCCTAAGGCTAGAATCAGGCCACCCACCATCATTTACAGCCACATATGAGAATATGTTTCCCTATATAACTTCTTTTAAGCCGCCACCACCAGAAGGTTTCCAATGTGACAATTCAAAAGAAGAAAACCAAACAAAAATCGAAGTAAAACTTATAAATCAAATGACATATATATTCGAGATCCAGGGATGATTCTCTTCGAGTTGGGGTATGCTTTGTGAAGTTCTATGTCAGTTTCTCGGGGGAGAAATCATACAGTGTGAGTTCTGTAGTTCTAGGGTTCACTATAAGCTTGGATTTTGGGCATCGTGTTTGAGTTCGAGGTTTGATTTGCGTTCATGGCAGGGTATTGCACTTGTTCGATTTTGTTTGGGAGGATTCGGTTGAAATTATGTTCGATCCCTGTACAGGGACTCGAGAGGACGGAAATCAACGTTGAGGTGCGGGTTCGATGATGAGGGTATGAGGAGGTAGAGCAATGAAAAGGAAGTTCAATGGTATTTTTGTTTGAATTTTTAGTGAAGTAATGGATGATCAGTGGGGTGATGTTATGATCGGAAATGGGTGGATGGAGCTCTGGAGTGCGGCGTATTTAGTTTGGGAAAGAAGATAAAGGGAGCGCCTCGGTCACATTGGGTATTAGTGGGCCAAAATTTATGGTAAAGGCCCAAATTCAAAAACCAAATAATGTTTTGTTTTATATTAATATAGTGTAAACTTATAAAATGTATATCTATTTCATACGATGTCAGAATTTCGAACGGTTGGATCCGTTGGGATCGTATGGACGAGGACAGCACCAATGCAGCACCATGGCACTAACTGGAAGTGGATTGGGGGTCGTATGAATTTATGGCGAAATAAATTGTTTGATTCAAATCAAACAACAGTTTATCGTTCTTTTACGATGAACTGCCATTGTGAGTAAATCTCACTAACTCTGAACAGTTTATAATTTCATGTTGTATTTTTAGAACTGTTAAATATTGGCTGATTGACTGTGTGTTGGCTGTTTGATTGAACTGCTAGTCAGTTAGTTGAATTTCTATATTGATTCTTTTTAACAGAATATATCATATAGAACTGAAAGTGATGTTGATTTTATATTGTTTAACATCTGTGATGCAGGGAAACAGGTTGGAGGAATCCAACTGGATTCCTCAAAATTTATTTTACTGTTATTCATATATTGTGATATATGATGTGATATATAATCTGTTGTCGATTATATATGTTTGGACGATATTGATCATCGTGCTTTGATATGTTGAATACCATTACATACCACATTGTTGAAAAGGGAATTTCAAAGTGAATATTGAAAATAAACAATTTATAAAATCAAAGTATTTTATAAAAGAGAAATTATTTAGAATATAATAGAAGATTTTAATAAAAGGAAATAAAATAGAAGGAAATAGAATAAAAGGGGATAGAATAAAGGAATATCTATTTAGAAAATAAATAGAATATAGGAATATTTATTTAGAAAATAAATAGAATTATAAAAGGAATATTTAGTTGGAAACTAAATAGGATTATAAAAGGAAGTTAATGGGATATAAAAGAGTTAATCGAATTTAGTTAATCTAATATAGTTATTCAAGATAGAGTTAAAAACAGACATAGTTATTCGAATTAGAGTTAATCAAATAGAGTTAATCGAATAGAGGTAAAGAAATAAAGTTAAACAAGATTAGAAACTGACTAGAGATTAGTTAAGTTGAATAGTTTTCTGAGTATCGATCTGATGTTGGTTTCGGCCTTCGGGGTTTATACTTAGAGAATTGTTCTCCTACTAGTTTACAGTCAGAGACTGATAGTTGTAGAAGAATAGTGATACGTAAATAAGTTATGGAAATGTTTTCCAGTGTTAACATATATTTTCTAAACATAGAAAATAAGGAAAATATGAATATATATAGATATATATATATGATTGATGATTGATTGATAGAATTTCCATCTGGAAATAATATCGTTGTTTGTACACCTGTTTTTCTTTGATGGTTAAATCACAGACTATCGAAGTTTTTACCATTTCAACGTTGTTAATATAGAGAGGCCGGTTGGATTATTATCCAAAGAACCACTCTGTATTGGCATAAGCATTGCGAATCATATATGCCAAAGATAATTGAAGATGGAGTAAAAGTACAAGGGCTATTGTATAAGTCTTAGATAACAGTGCCTAAGATGGATGTATTGAATAGTGCCTTCGGTTCTGTAACAACCCGAAAATCTGGGCCAGTTTAAAAATTTTATTTTGGCAATTTTAGCGAATTTTGAATATTTAAAATAGGTTATTTTAAATAATATTGACGAGAAATTTATTTTGAATTGAAATTCGACGTATATATTATATACGTCGTCGTTAGAATATAAATATTTATATATATAATTATAAATAGAATTGAAAATGGCGCGGTAGTTCGATAATTCGATTTCAAACTTCAAATGAATGTACCGGGTGCAAAACAATCCGGATTTTAGTGAAACCAAAAACATTGGGATCTAATTGTGAATATCTTTCCAACGAATCCGAAAAATCAAGATTTCATATCGGGAATCAGAAGATATGTCCAGTTGAAAATTCTGAATAGTCGCTATGGAATTCAGGCCCTTAAAAATGGAAATTTTGCAGATGACCTCGGATTTCGACGAAACCAGTTTTGTTGGGTCCGTGATGTCAAGTTATTGCTAGATTCCAAATTTCATAATTTTTCGAATCAATATGTGAGCGTGGCAAAGGAAAACGCGTTTGACCAGTTTAAGTTGATTTTAATCGACTGGAAATTGGCCATTTTCCCAACGGCCTCAGAATTCAACGAAACTAGTTTTGTTAGGACCGTATCGTCAATTCGAAGCTAGAAAATATTTTTCGGGAATTTTTAGAGTTAGTATGTGACCCCGGTAATTCGAAATGTACGTTTAAAATTCAATATAACGATTTAAATGTAAATTTAACGGAAACTGATTCAAACGGTCAAATCAGCTTGCGATACATATCCCATTGTGTTCAGAACGGGGGTAAAACGTTATGGACGACAGGCGGTGGGCCTCGTTTCAAGGTCGTATGTAAAAGTCAACTTTTTGCAAAAAAAATAAAAAAAAATAAAAAAAAGAAAATCTCCCCCCCCCCTTAAACCCGCTCTGACCCCCCCCCCCTTTCAGTTTGATTCAGTTGAAATCGAAAAAGAAAAAAAAGAAAAAACGAAAGGGGGCTATAGCCCGTAGATCCACGCCGCCGCCCCAGGGGCGTGCGCGCCACCGTCCAGGCTGGCCCCACCCCCACCGCACCTCCCTCTCCTCCTCCCCCTCCTCGATTTCTCCAATGCACCCTCGTTCAGTATACAGCTCGATCTGGGAGCCCTAACCGTCGCCGTTTGGGGCGAAAATCGAGGCGGATGGCGCCACCGCGTCCAGCAAGGTGGCGGGCGCAAGGAGCTCTCGCCAAGGTGAAGGTCGTGGCATCGTCAGATCTGGATCTCGCGGCTTGTAGGTGGCGGCGCAGGAGGAGTTCAAATTTGAGGGTTGGGTTTTGGCAGAAACGGGATAACGAAGAAGAAAGGTTGTGAAATTTATTTATTTATTTTATTTTGTGTAATTAGCATTAATTCTTTTTATAGGAAAATTAACATATGGTTTTAAAAATAAAGTTAGCAAAAAGAAAATAGCATTGATTTTTGAAAATAGAAAAAAGAAAATAGAAATTAGCATTGTTTTAAAAATATATGTATATACATTACTTTTGAAAAGTATAGAATCATTTTTGAAAATATACATTATTTTTAAAAAATAGGATTTTTATATGTTGAACTTCGAAATAAAAATAGGATTTTTATATATTGAACTTCGAAATAAAAATAGGATTTTTATATATTGAACTTCGAAATAAAAATAGGATTTTTATATATTGAACTTCGAAATAAAAATAGGATTTTTATATATTGAACTTCGAAATAAAAATAGGATTTTTATATATTGAACTTCGAAATAAAAATAGGATTTTTATATATTGAACTTCGAAATAAATATAGGATTTTTATATATTGAACTTCGAAATAAAAATAGGATTTTTATATGTTGAACTTCGAAATAAAAATATGATTTTTATATATTGAATAGCGTAGTAAAAATTCGATTTTTACATAGGTAGTGAAAACGGGCAACGAAGGTAACAAAAAGGCGAGGACGAAGGAGATTTATATCAAAGAAGAGTCAAGATGCTTGGATAGCTATATGTGAGAATTTCTCACCTTTCAATTTCTTTTCTAGTTATATATATATACTAGGATGCAGACGGTGCTTAGTAGCACCCGACACAATCGTCCACAGACCATGGACTTGTTTGTTTGGTTGCATAGATTAGTTATATGATTTGATTTGAATTTGGTTGTTTGGTGATTTTGATTGATGTGTGAATGGCGTGGGCCTTCACTAGACCGGGGATAAGGCTAGGCCTCGTCCCGTTTCTAGTATCGTGCCGTTATGCCGCCGAAATTTTCTAAAAAAAAAAGTTAGAAAAATAAAAATATCATTTTATTTAGAGAATGAACTGAATAGAAATTCATATGTTGGAATAAAATGTTTTATCGTTAAAAATATAATTTTTAACGTGAATGTGAATAAATAAATATTCATTTACAAACCAGACGGTTTGTTTATGTACACTTATTTGAATGACATTGATTGGGACGATAAATTTTACACATCGCCCAACTGCACAACTAAAATCTGTGTTTGATTGTTTGAAACCCCACACGGGTGTTGGGATGAAATATGAATTTCACTCATCCTGATTGATTAAATATGTCGATCGATTGATTGACAGGCTGTTATAAGCGTTGAATATCTATATTTGATGCTTATACAGTGTAGTGCACTTTGGTTGATGGTTGATTATTTTTCAATGCTATTATATACATGTGTTGTATGGAAATCCATATAATTAATTTTATATGGTAATTGATTGGGTCTCATTCCAATTTGAAAAATAAAGAAAATTTGAAAATAGAAATTTATGAAGCCGTGTTGATTAGATTGACGCCATTTTGACGTGAACGATATTTATATCGACTTTATTCATTTTAAAATGAATATTGAAAAGTGATTTCGAAATCGACGATTTCGAAATGAATTGAATTGAAAAAGATTTCGAAATGAATTGAATTGAAAACGATTTCGAAATGAAATGAATTGAAAACGATTTCGAAATGAATTGAATTGAAAACGATTTCGAAATGAATTGAATTGAAAACGATTTCGAAATGAATTGAATAGAAAACGATTTCGAAATGAATTGAATTGAAAACGATTTCGAAACGAAATGAATTGAAAACGATTTCGAAATGAATTGAATTGAAAACGATTTCGAAATGAATTGAATTGAAAACGATTTCGAAATGAATTGAATTGAAAACGATTTCGAAATGAATTGAATTGAAAACGATTTCGAAATGAAATGAATTGAAAACGATTTCGAAATGAATTGAATCGAAAACGATTTCGAAATGAATTGAATTGAAAACGATTTCGAAATGAATTGAATTGAAAACGATTTCGAAATGAATTGAATTGAAAACGATTTCGAAATGAATTGAATTGAAAACGATTTCGAAATGAATTGAATTGAAAACGATTTCGAAATGAATTGAATTGAAAACGATTTCGAAATGAATTGAATTGAAAACGATTTCGAAATGAATTGAATTGAAAACGATTTCGAAATGAATTGAATTGAAAACGATTTCGAAATGAATTGAATCGAAAACGATTTCGAAATGAATTGAATCGAAAACGATTTCGAAATGAATTGAATTGAAAACGAATTCAAATTGAATTGAAATTTGAATTGAATAGAAATGAATTTTAAAACGAATTTATAAAGAAGAATTCAATTTCGATTTGAAATGAAATGGAAGTTGAAATTGCTTTTGAAACGATTTTAAAACTATTTATATAATTCGTTTTAAATAGAAATCAACGAAATATATATTATATATATTATATATATAATATATTGGCCTGAATAGAACGCGCCGCGCCGCGGCAGTTCGTGAATTTCGACCATTTATTTCAAACGGACATTACGGGAGATCCGACCGTCGGATTCTCCTAAAACCGGAACCGTTGGGTTCGTATCGAAAAGAGCTTTCTAACGAATATTAGAAATTCAAAATCTAACGGTTGGATTTGGAATTATGTCCAAATCAAATTTGAAAAAGGTCGCGATAAGTGCAGTTCGATGACCGTTGATGGAAATCGACTGTACAGGCCTCGATAAAATTATTAAAAATAGTAATAATTTGTGTAAAATCATAAGAAATGATTTAGAAAGAATTGGGATGAAAAACTCCATATTTGAAAAGATAAAAATAGATTTTTATCGAAATGAACTGGTTTTGAACTAGAATTATAATTCTATTTATTTTTAAATAAATAAATTAAATTTAAAAAGGGTTTTAAAAATAACCAGAATATCCAATGATTGCATTGGAGTGGATTTGAATCGAAATTGTCTTCGGAATATTTCGATGTTGGAATTCGTGATTATACAGGTGTTGTTATGGAAATTTGAAAGATATATATTTATATCGTTATTTCCAATACGACATTTGTTAGTCGTAGAATTCGATATTGAATATAAGCCGATATATTTTCTATTCAGAGCCTTGTATTGAATATCGAATGTGATTTGGGTTTGTCGTGAATGGTGTCTTCACTAACACTGTTCTTGAACCCAGTCGAGAAAAGATTAAATCTTTTTATTTAGATTTAATGAAATGTACCAATTAAACAATATTTAATTGGAATAGAATTGATATTGATTTTTGGGTTTATCGTGGACAGTGTTTTAAATAACACTTGTTCTTTAACCCGATAATTAATGGAATGATATTTTGGGTTTACCGTGAACCGTGTTTTAAATGACACTGATTCTTTAACCCAGTTAACGATTAAAACTAAGTGGAGTTTTAATGAATCTTTAATTAGATTGAAATAATCGAGAATGGAGTATCACCAGTTTTACTCCAGGCGATAGTTAAATCTTTAATTAGATTTGAACGTGAAATGGTAATTGAATTTACCGATAACACTGTGGTGTTAGATATGAAGTATTACCAGTTTTACTTCATGGGATTAATAGGTTGGGATTGGGAAATTAAAACAAATGATTACTTCGGTAAGTTTCGTTAATCCCGACTAGTTGAATCGAAATTCAAAAGAAGATTAAAGGATAAATTCAAGGAATTTATCTTGGATAAAATTAATGGGAACCTTTCCCTATAAATGTGAAATTTAGGAACTAACTGTCGGTTAGCCAAACAGAATGGTTTTCTGGATATTGATCTGATGTTGGTTTCGGCCTTCGGGGTTAATATTTGGGAAATTATTCTCTTGATTAATTTGCGGTTAGTGACTGATGAATTGGGATGAGGCGTATGTTGTGTTTGTGTAACACTTATTTAAAATATACGCGAGTTATTCGGAAAGACCGGGTTTATCCCATTCTGAATAACTGATACGACGATAAGTCGAAGATGAAGACGATGGTCGAAGACCGGAGGTCTTCACGTCGTTTGGGTGATAACTGATGATCTTGATTGGGTTGTACACCCAAGAAGATGGAAACAGTTAGTGATCGTCCAGACGTACTTGGAGATCGATGGATATGCGGGGTACTAGGTGCCTCCGGTTTCGTTCAGACCCAGAACGGACTTGTAAATGGACTGTGTGTCTGACATTGGATTTTAGTCCGTGTGATTGATCTCTATTAAATATATATCTGTTTGGCGGCGGAGAATTTATTCTCTTGCTTAACGCCCTTCTCTGAGACGTACGAGCTCAGGGGTTATATATTGATGGATATCAATCGCATGGAGTGAATTGCCTGTGTGGCATGCCTAAGTGGCAAATGATCAAGGCTTCTGTTGAAAAGCAAAGTCTTGTGGTTGATGATCGAAGCACGGCCTTTGTGGCGTAGCTTTGTGTAACGTTGATTCGCGAGTATCACACCCGGTATGAATCAAAAACGGGAGACGGACCTCAGGGAGGGCATGCGTTTCTTTCTAGTTATGAGTGGCGTCAGTGCTTGAACTGGCTGACGAGTTTGACTCATGTGGATGTTACTTATTATTACTTGCTGAAAAGCGAGGCGCCTCGTGATATCGGTTTCGGCCGATGCTTCTGGTCGGCTGACGGGCCAGGCTTACGCCCCAAAGGGTGGGGAGACGCATGTTCAGGCATTTTAATCCACATCGGTGGACCGGCCCTGACGATCCAAGGGTCACTCGAGCTCTGATCCTGAGGGGCGGACTAGAGCGTCTCGAATCGGTTGAGGATCTTGCCCCTAGCCTCGGTTCATACCATAAATGATAACCCAACTTCCAATACGACATTGGCGGTTTTGATTGTAAACTTATATATGGCGACATAGTGTTATGGGCCATTCATGCCGCCTATGATTGATACTTATGATTTGAAGTGTTTTATACACTATGCACTTATAATAGTATCAAATGATTTGTTTTAAACGTATCAAGCATTCTTTGGCTGTTATAAGGGAAAACCCTATCCTCGGCTGCGTTGCATTGTGTGATGGGACCTGGGTCTTATAACAGCTTCATTTTTCTTTATTTAGCATTGTGCTGTTTGTTTTATGCACTGGTATTCTTGGGAGGAAACCCGTTCCGTGTTATACGGCGTGGTCCCTTGATTTACCTAACTTTAAAAACAAAGATTAATAACTGTTTTAGTTCTCACACCAGTCACATGACTGACCTGGAGTTTATTGTTTAACCTAAACTCTGGGTGCCCCTATTTTGACACGGGCAGCTAGTAGTTTTGGTTTTGCAGATTTATATTCACAGGATCCTAGTTTACAGCTGGAATGATATCCGGAAAGCTTTGTATCCGTATATCTACTTCTAGTTGTGTATTGTACTATTTTCCGCTGCTATGTATTTAAATGTAATTTAAATCTCTGATATTTCTGTGTAATATTCATTTGTACTCTGTATATTCTTGTAATCTGATGCATTGTTGCATATACAATGAAATGTTCTTCTGTATGCGTTCTATTTTGTCGTGTTCTCAAACGATAGGGCATTTCGAACGGTCTGGGTCGGTTTAGCGAGTGGTTCGGACCGAGCGAAATTCCTTCTCGTCACAGGTTCATCCTGTTCCTGGATGACTTGTATGGATGAATGTTTGATAGAGTATTTCCAGAAAGGTCACGTATGTTGATTTCTCCAACCGTACCAAGAGTGGAAGCGGAGAAGGAAACTTCTTTTAGCTGACACGTAATGTATGGTTGTAGACGTCAATTAGTTATTTTCGATGGATCTGACAATGTGGCATTCGAAGTGAATCTGATGTGATGATGAAGCGTAACCTCAAGCCTCATCAACTGGTAAATGACAGAAATCGGGCAGGCAGCATGGCTAAGTCGGTCGCACCGAAGTAGGGTGTATAATCACCTGATCTAGAGTTTCATTTATTTCTAAAAATCTATTGTTGATGTTGTCCCATTCGGGAAACGGTTACTGATCCCAACCGTTGGTGATATACATTCAATGCACTCAAGCGAAATGAGTGGTCGGTCATGTGTGGCCGGGTTGCATGATGTTCTTGTTGAATCCAGTGTATTCCTCTCTAGAGGTACACTAGCGAAAGGTGGTTCCATACCTTGTCATAGTTGGAAATCCATTATCCAATACGTGCTTGCAGTTTTGATTGTATACTATATATGTAGAACGTGAGATGAAAGTGTTTCTGCTAGATGATTATTATATTGTGTTGACAGACATTATTATAATATCAAAAGGTTTTTGATATAAAGATATTTGGATTCTCATAAGGGAAAAACCCGTTCCGTTATACGGCGTGGTCTTATGAGATATCGATTACCTGCTTGAACTGTTTTAAACTGTTTTACTCACACCAGTTCCATGACTGACCCGGAGTTTATTTTGTTGTTTTCCCTAAACTCTTGGGTGCCCAATTTTGTATGGGCAGTCAAGTATTTAGGATTTACAAATATGCTGGAAGAGCCTGAAGCAGGAGGCTTCCGGATTATATAGCTATAGTTATTTCCGCTGTGTTTTAAGTGTTGTACTTTGATAATGACTTATATTCAAGTACAGATGTATATTTCAAAGTTATGTTACATATATTATATGTTATTCGTTCCGTTGTGAGATTTGTGTTACTCTGATGTTGTGTTCTTCTTCTTCTTCTATTCTAAGTTTCTACCTTATCTATTCTCATCCTCTATCTTCTTTCTATTAATTTCCTGATTTTCAGTTTAATCTGGGGTTGGACTTGTGTTTTTGGTCAGCTCAAATTGGACCGGAATTTTGGGTCATTACAGTTGGTAATAGAGCAGAAGGTTAATTGATTAACTTGGCTTAGTGGCGTGACTCAGTAGAGATAGGGTTAGCAGTACCCTAGATTGAGTTGAGTGTATATATACGAGTGAATGTATTTGTATTTTATATAAAAAATTGTTTTATATTATGGAGATTTATTGGTTGAGTTGTTTATGAGTTCTGGTCGATCAGTTTGATCCACTGTATCGGTAGGAGTTTATAAACTCTCGAATACGATGGGTCGACATGATATGTTTTGAAAAAAAAAGGGATGAATTAAAATAATTTTACCCCAAAGTATATTTTGATATATATTGGATATATTGGTTGTTATTATAATCGAGTAAGATTATAAATTAAATGGTTATGTAAATAACCAATCAGAATTCATATAAGTGAAATACGTGAAATCAGATGAGTTAAATCTGAAATTTAAACCAGAAATTTGAATTAAAACTCTGGAGAATTGTATAAGTGTTTGTAAATGGATTTGGATTAAAAGTAAGGAAAATTTAAGATCCTGGGAGATTTTAAATTGTTTTACAAGTAGTGTGAATTATATTTTGAAATGAATTTCAAAGTGGAAATGTTTAGAAATGGTTTTATAGTATTGAACTCACTTCGATCGCTGGAAAATAGATTCCGATGATGACAGCTGCATCATCAGTATTCATTTTCGGGTTGTAAGTGACGAATTACTACCAGAGATACTGTTTTGAATTTGTTTTGGGAAAGACAAGTTGTGTTGAATTTCGAAATGGAATTTGAATATATAGAATTTGATATATAGAATTTGAATATAGAAATTCAAATGGGATTTATAATATAAAATTTGAATATAGAAATTCAAATGGGATTTATAATATAGAATTTGAATAATAGAATTTGATATATAGATTTGAATAATAGAAGTGATATAAAATTTGAATAGAAATTGAATAGAATTAACTAAGTCGAAGAGGAATTAGTTAATCGAGTTTTGAATTTGAAGTTGAACTTTAGAAGGTGAATTGGATTTGTAAATGGATATTCGAAATCAAATATAGAACTTAAATTTGAAATTTGGATTCAAATTAGTTAATAAGCAAGTTAAAATATATTTGAACATGTCATGTTCAGATATAAAAGTGAAATAGACTAAAGAGTTAATTAACAAATTAATTAACGAATTGAGTTAAAACGATCAGGTATAGTTAAAATAGATTGGGCTGGTATAAATATACATGAGATAGGTATGGATAAGGTATGAAGGTATATAAATAGAATGCTCGACGAAAAGGTATGTATTTAATTCATATATGAGATTTTATGCGCCGTATCGGCTAGCCGCTTGGCTTTTTCTTTTTCTTTTGGATTGATGAGGGCCATGGGTGGCTATTTGAAATATCCCGATGCTCCTGGTACAAAGGAGGTTATGGCGTATTTTTCCGGGAATTTAAGGAGTTAGAATATTTTTAAGATAATTTGATTGTTAGAAATCAACGTATCGATATATATAAATAGAAGTCGATAAGGAAACGAACTTAGAAATATAATAGTAAAATCAAAAAGGAAGACTAAGAACAAAATCTAGTAAGAATAGAAAGAGGAAGCGTATACGTGTTTAAAGGTGAATAAGTAGTTGTATGGCATTGATTATTCGAGTAAGTAGTCATATCTGTTTTGATGTTATAAATGTTATTCAGTCAAGGTCTGAGAGGTAGTTGTAACCCAACTTGATTGATTTCGTTATTAACAAATAAATAGTAAGATTTCAGGCTTGAAGATCAATGTTGAATAAGAGTTAGTTGAATATAGTATTTGGGTTGTCGTAACGATGTTTTACACAACATCCGTTTTAACCCAAATAAGTGTAAGCTTGGAAATATAATAAAGAATATTTCCTAAGTATAGAAATAAACGAGATCGGAAAAGAGATAAGTAATTGGAATATTTTCCAATTATAAATAGCATATATTTTCTAAAGTTTAGAAAATAAAGGAAGGCGATATTCGGAAATGTTTTCCAAATAACATAAAAGGCCAATATGGTTATTGAAAATATTTGGTTAACAAATATTGATAAAGAAATAGAGAAGTGATTTAACTAATGGAATATTAATTAAGGGCTCAGTGACATGTTCAAAAGGAAAATTTGATTTTTGAAAAGAGTAAACTGTTTAAAAACTCCCAGGGAAAGACTGTTTGAATTAAAAACAAATTTAACAGAAATTTGTGAAAGCAAAACTGAATTAAAGTAAACCCAGTGAAGTGGTAACTGAGATTGAATTAGAATGATATCAAGACAAATTGGATTGTGAGATTCAAATTTGAAGTGTAATGTGATAATCAAGTTAAGAGTTGGGAATCGAGAAGAAACTCGAGTTGAAATGATATTTGGCTCGGATATAAGAGAATGGTTGTGTCATGGATAAAAGCAGATTGGAATTCGATTGGGATGACCCTTGTTTCTGCTGAATTGATAACAGGTGGAAAGGACATAATGATATGCCGACAAAAGATACAAGTTTATATTTCTATTGGATATGAGATTGATGAGCCGAATTGGCAAGCCACTTGGCTGTTTGATTTTCTTTTGGGACGGAGATGGCCAGAGAGGCGAGTTGGAGTTTGACGTATTGACCAGTACAAAGGAGGTGCTGGCGAAATTTTTCGAAGAGTTAAGGCGTTAGAAAATTTTCATTGATAAGAATTAAATTAATTTCTAATTGAAATTAAATTGGTTCAGTTGAAACTGAAGTAAGAAGTGAACAAATATGTTCTAACCAGTCGATAGGGTCGTTCTCTACCTTAGCAATTTCGAGGACGAAATTATTTTAAGTGGGGAAGATTGTAATGACCCGCATTGGCAGAGGTATTATAACTAATTTATTTGATTATATAAATAGTGATATAGTGAATTTAATGGTTGTGGAATTAAATAATGGTGAATATTTAATTAAAATAATAAATCAAATAATATATTTAATTCTGAAATAATCAGAATTGGCTGAAATGACGATATGGTGTGAACCGAATCATCTGTGATATTTAATTCAGCTTGGAATTTAATTTGAATAACGAATATATTATTTGAACGACAGTTGGAACGTATAATTATATTATAATTAAAATCGAGCTTAAAATGGCGCTGCAGTTCGTAATTTGGCGATTTGAACTTCAACTGAATGTACAGGATTCGTTTTAAGCCGGATTTCTATGAAACAAGAGACGTGTGGAGCTGGTGGAGTATATCTTTCTAGTGGAAGAGAAAAATCGGGATTTCATCGTGTAGATTTTGAGTTATGTCCAAATCAAATTTTAGAAAAGTCGCTGTGGAATTCCTTTATAATTTATAAAGGAATTATTTATATTTTAAAAAGGAATTTCAATATAAATCGAATATCGGGTTGACCCAGATTTGAAATATCAAGTTGTAAAACCAACAAAAGCTGTATGGTATTCCACTGTGAATATACACGATAATATAAATTTATTTATATTTAATTTATTATATTTAAATATATTTGTATATTTAAATGGGCCATTCAGAGCTTTAAAAAAATAGCCGGTTTTGCAAACGAAGTCAGAATTCAACGAAACTAATTTTGTTGGATCTGCAACATCAAATAGTTGTTAGATTTCCAGTTTCGTGATTTTTAGAGTCAGTATGTGGTCGTACAGATTTTTAGAGTGAAAAACAGTCAGTATTTTGATAGTTAAAAATATGTTGTGTGAGCATACGAAGTCGGAATTCGACGAAACCAGCTTCTTTGGGACCGTAATGTCGAACTCTAGCTACATGTCCAGTTTCGTGATTTTTGGGTATCGTGTGTGATCACATGGATTTTTAAAGAACAAAAGCGAATGTAAAAAGATAAAAATAAAATATCTAAGTAATTCCTAAGGCTAGAATCAGGCCACCCACCATCGTTTACAGCCACACATGAGAATATGTTTCCCTATATAACTTCTTTCAAGCCGCCACCACTAGAAGGTTTCCAACGTGAGAATTCAAAAGAAGAAAACCAAACAAAAATCAAAGTAAAACTTATAAATCAAATGACATATATATTCGAGATCCAGGGATGATTCTCTTCGAGTTGGGGTATGCTTTGTGAAGTTCGATGTCAGTTTCTCGGGGGCGAAATCATACAGCGTGAAATCTGTAGTTCTAGGGTTCACTATAAGCTTGGATTTTGGGCATCGTGTTTGAGTTCGAGGTTGGATTTGCGTTCGTGGCAGGGTATTGCACTAGTTCGATTTTGTTTGGGAGGATTCGGTTGAAATTATGTTCGATCCCTATACAGCGACTTGAGAGGACGGAAATCAACGTTGAGGTGCGGGTTCGATGATGAGGGTATGAGGAGGTAGAGCATTGAAAAGGAAGTTCAATGGTATTTTTGTTTGAATTTTTAGTGAAGTAATGGAAGATCAGTGGGGTGATGTTATGATCGGAAATGGGTGGATGGAGCTCTGGAGTGCGGCGTATTTAGTTTGGGAAAGAAGATAAAGGGAGCGCCTCGGTCACTTTGGGTATTACTGGACCAAAATTTATGGTAAAGGCCCAAATTCAAAAACCAAATAATGTTTTGTTTTATTTCAATATAGTGTAAACTTATAAAATGTATATCTATTTCATACGATGTCAGAATTTCGAACGGTTGGATCCGTTGTGATCGTATGGACGAGGACAGCACCATGGCACTGACTGGAAGTGGATTGGGGGTCGTAAGAATTTATGGCGAAATAAATTGTTTGATTCAAATCAAACAACAGTTTATCATTCTTTAACGATGAATTGCCTATGTGAGTAAATCTCACTAACTCTGAACAATTTATAATTTCATGTTGTATTTTTAGAACTGTTAAATATTGGCTGATTGACTGTGTGTTGACTGTTTGATTGAACTGCTAGTCAGTTAGTTGAATTATATTGATTCTGTTTAACAGAATATATCATATGGAACTGAAAGTGATGTTGATTTTATATTGTTTAACATATGTGATGCAGGGAAACAGGTTGGAGGAATCCAACTGGATTCCTCAACATTTATTTTACTGTTATTCATATATTGTGATATATGATGTTATATATAATCTGTTGTCGACTATATGTGTTTGGACGATATTGATCATTGTACTTTGATATGTTGAATACCATAACATACCGAATTGTTGAAAAGGGAATTTCAAAGTGAATACTGAAAATAAACTATTTATAAAATCAAAGGGTTTTATAAAAGAGAAATTATTTAGAATATAATAGAAGATTTTAATAAAAGGAAATAAAATAAAAGGAAATAGAATAAAAGGGGATAGAATAAAGGAATATCTATTTAGAAAATAAATAGAATAAAGGAATATTTATTTAGAAAATAAATAGAATTATAAAAGGAATACTTAGTTAGAAACTAAATAGGATTATAAAAGGAAGTTAACGGGGTATAAAAGAGTTAATCGAATTTAGTTAATCAAATATAGTTATTCAAGATAAAGTAAAAAACAGACATAGTTGTTCGAATTAGAGTTAATCAAATGGAGTTAATCGAATAGAGGTAAAGAAATAAAGTTAAACAAGATTAGAAACTGACTAGAGATTAGTTAAGTTGAATAGTTTTCTGAGTATCGATCTGATGTTGGTTTCGGCCTTCGGGGTTTATACTTAGAGAATTGTTCTCCTACTAGTTTACAGTCAGAGACTGATAGTTGTAGAAGAATAGTGATATGTAAATAAGTTATGGAAATGTTTTCCAGTGTTAACATATATTTTCTAAACATAGAAAATAAGGAAAATATGAACATGTGTATATATATATATATGATTGATGATTGATTGATAGAATTTCCATCTGGAAATAATATCGTTGTTTGCACACCTATTTTTCTTTGATGGTTAAATCACAGACTATCGAAGTTTTTACCATTTTAACGTTGTTAATATGGAGAGACCGGTTGGATTATTATCCAAAGAACCACTCTGTATTGGCATAAGCGTTGCGAATCATATATGCCAAAGATAATTGAAGACGGAGTAAAAGTACAAGGGCTATTGTATAAGTCTTAGATAACAGTGCCTAAGATGGATGTATTTAATAGTGCCTTCGGTTCATCCTGTTCCTGGATGACTTGTATGGATGAATGTCTGACAGAGTATTTCCAGAAAGGTCACGTACGTTGATTTCTCCAGCCGTACCAAGAGTGGAAGGAGAGAAGGAAACTTCTTTTAGCTGATACGTAATGTATGGTTGTAGACGTCAAGTAGTGATTTTCGATGGATCTGACAATGGGGCATTCGAAGTGAATCTGATATGATGATGAAGCGTAACCTCAAGCCTCATTAACCGGTAAATGATAGAAATCGAGCAGGCAGCATGGTTAAGTCGGTCGCAGCGAAGTAGGGTGCATAATCACCTGATCTAGAGTTTCATTTATTTCTAAAAATCTATTGTTGATGTTGTCCCATTCGGGAAACGGTTGCTGATCCCAACCGTTGGTGATATACATTCGATACACTCAAGCGAAATGAGTGGTCGGTCATGTGTGGTCGGGTTGCAAGATGTTCTTGTTGAATCCAGTGTATTCCCCTCTAGAGGTACACTAGCGAAAGGTGGTTCCATACCTTGTCATAGTTGGAAATCCATTACCCAATACGTGCTTGCAGTTTTGATTGTATACTATATATGTAGAACGTGAGATGAAAGCATTTCTGCTAGATGATTATTATATTGTGTTGATAGACATTATTATAATATCAAAAGGTTTTTGATGTAAAGATATTTGGATTCTCATAAGGGAAAAACCCGTTCCGTTGTACGGCGTGGTCTTATGAGATATCGATTACCTGCTTGAACTGTTTTAAACTATTTTACTCACACCAGTCCCATGACTGACCCGGAGTTTATTTTGTTGTTTTCCCTAAACTCTTGGGTGCCCAATTTTGTACGGGCAGTCAAGTAGTCAGGATTTACAGATAGATTGGAAGAGCTTGGAGCAGGAGGTTTCAGGATTATATAGCTATAGTTATTTCCGCTATGATGTAAGTGTTGTACTTTGATAATGATGTATATTCAAGTACAGATGTATATTTCAAAGTTATGTTACATATATTATATGTTATTCGTTCCGTTGTGAGATTCGTGTTACTCTGATGTTGTGTTCTTCTTCTTCTTCTATTCTAAGTTTCTATCTTATCTATTCTCACCCTCTATCTTCGTTCTATTAATTTCCTGATTTTCAGTTTAATCTGGGGTTGGACTTGTGTTTCTGGTCAGCTCAAATTGGACCGGAATTTTGGGTCATTACAATTTCAGTTTATTAACCTACATCTGGTACTTACAATATTCTAACATGTCATTTACTTAATGTCTGTATTAAGTCAGATGTAACATGTCCAATATATGCATACTATTCATCAACTATGTTTCTAATTTACGTACAGGTTTATGCATATTATCCATTTACAACAAGTATATACACATTATACCTTTTTATCAGTTTACATCAAGTCTAAACATGCGTATATTATCCCTTTTCCCGAATTATAGTTAAACAGTCCCAATTTAACAACATGCCTACATTCCTCTTTTTATGTTATTCATTATTGCCTCAGTTTTACGCTCACTCTAATCGGGTATAGCCCAGGCTTCTAAAGGCCTAGGCTTTGCGTAAAATAAAAAGGGAAAACAAAGGAAGAAGAGTAGAATCAAATGACATAGGCTTATAGGTAAGACTGGAAATAAACATATAATATAGAAACAAAGAAAAGGAAGATAGATAAATAATACTTGTTAATTATCCAATAGTAATGTCATATGTTTAACTTATCATAACGGCATAGGTGATTTACGGTGAAAAACATGTATAACATTTATCTTATAAACACTGTATATCCTAACCCAATTTTATATAACTGTCATGTTATAGTCTAAGAAATCAAATATGAAAATGACAGGGAACTCACAGTGGCAATTGTTAAAGAAGATATTAAATCTCTTATATATATAACAATATGTCGTAGAAAAGTCGAGTCCAATCCTTTTAGTTGTTGTATGTTTTCAAGTCCTAAATGTTGCCTCTGTAGATCTAAATCTCAGCAGCATTATCTTGTTATATGTTTATATTTTTAGAATAATTTCATAGAGGTAGAAGATATAAGAAATGGTATAAATTGGAATGGGGGAAGCCACATACTTATAGATTCATAGAGTCAACCTCAGCCTTTAGATTCTTGGGTTTTAATCCCAACCGTACATGTAGCGCTGAGTCAGCAATGAATATAGTCCGAAAAAAATTCCATATTCACAGAATGAATCTACCCAGATCGGCAGTGGGTCGACGCATCAACCCATGGGGTCGATCCTAGGGTGGACCCAACCGACTTTGGGTCGACCCAGGCTGGTTGTGGGTCGTCCCACAACGGTCTGCTTTCGCGGTCAATTTCCCGCTCGTCTTTGAACTGATTTGAATATTTTGGAATTTTTTTTATATTGTATTCATACATAAGCTTTTTATATGTATACGAACTTCTAATGATGATAACTTCTTTATAAGTTACCTATTTTACGCAATCTTGGGGTCTATCTGAACCAGAATTCCAAGACGAACGCATCACTAATGTCGGTTTCATTTAATTCTGAATATTTTAATTAAGTTAACCCAATTTATTATCTTTAAGGTAAGGTTATAGTGTATTAAATTTTAACGTGTTACACAGAATAGATTGTCACGGAAGGCAGTGTTTGATTATTTGGGCAGTCCATGTTCAAGTGTTCTATTCTTTATTATCCAAATGATTAAATATGCATAATCCTAGTTGTCCAAAATTTGTTCAATTATTCTGAGTGTCCAATTTATGCACATAATCGTATTGTCATCTCCCTTATGAATAATTATGTCCACGGCCTGCTCGCGACCAAGTGAATTAGCCAAATTCGCATTGATTAAGTCCAGTTCGTCCATATCCGTATTGGCCTTCATGTCTTGTCGATCCCGCAATGTCTAATCGATCACTTAACCCTTCATTCACTTCACCAGTTCTTTTCCTCTTTACCCTTCACCACTCCCCCTTTTCACCTTCTCTTCTTCGTTACTCACTCCACTAGACTAAGATTTTCTCAATCCGCTCCATTTACTCGCTTCGACCTCCTAACTCTAGAAGCTCCAGCAAAGAAAACCTTGCAACCTTGCATCGCTTCACCACTGCGCCACGACTCTGGTTCCATCCAGCTTTTTAATTTCAAAAGCTTCATGGGTGTTTGCCTCCGACTTGCCTAAATAATGGCCAAGACTTGGCCCTAAACTAAAACGACGAGAGAGATTGAAAATCACTACAAACCATAGCTAGCTTAGAGTGAATCAATAGGAACAGCGTACGGTGATGACACAACTAGAATAGTGATTGATACAGTTGATTTTCAAAAGGATATATGTTCTAAATGGAGGTAGAAGAAAATTGGTTCAACATAGAAATGGAGAAGCATAGAAAAGAGGTGAACCAGGAATTTATAAGGAAAAATAGATGACTACTCGCTTTCCTTATAGGTGACAAGAGTTTGATAGGATCGGCCATGCCGATACAAAAGTATTACTCTTTGGTTTGGCAATGTCGAACCGGGGTAATACATGCGGTTCGACACTCAAACTAGATCAAAAAAGAAGAAGAAAAGAGAGATTAATCTCTGGTGCTCCTTCAGCATGGTTGAGAGTCTCACATGTCGATGCACGCGCATGGACTAACTTGACTCGATAATGCACTCGTATCTCACAAGGAACGATGTTGTGCGGTAACGAACTACACATCTACCAACATGTGTGGGAGTTGGCATATTGATATACATGACAGAACAACATATATGCTCATACTCTTGACTTGACAAGGTTCGTATAGTTACCTGCAACTTTTGGGATTCTCAATCAAAAAACTTTGGTCCGACCAATACAATCAGGAACAACCAGATGGTATCATAGTCCCAACATCAGAGGTTTGTAGTGCAGGAGCGGACTTTGGAAGGATTATTTGGTTGCTTATTTCTTGGATGCTTAACCTGCATTATTTATTGTCAAAGATAAATGTGGAAAAGCATGGAAAATTAAGGGCAGTCTATAGGTTCATATGGATAAAACATTGTATTTCTTCATGTTTTCTAGGAAGGATGAGCGTCTCCATGTCCTTTATTATGATCTTATTTTCATTTCAAGAAAGCTTTTCTTTATTACGACATGGGGACTATCGATTGGTAGATCTAGATACTAGGTTTTATGTATCTGATTAGGGCCTACTACTCTTAAATCCCATACGTCTTGCAATCCTTAGTTGGTTAGAATTGGTTAGTGAATAATATTGGTATATTGAAATGTTTTGATAACACCACAGTTGCTAGGGAGAAGCTTACGTATGCTGAGGCCTTAATTGAAATTACTCCAGCCTCACCTCTTCCGGATAAGATTAAAGTTAAGATTGTTGAATGTTATGTAGCAGAGCTAGCTATTCGCTGTAACGACCCGAATTATTTGCTATTTAACTTTGAACGTTTAAAATTTTGCTTTAAATGTTGAATTGAAAATATTTATATGGAGTTTATCGATTTAATAAGCAGAATATGATTTAATTTCAAATATATCAAATAATCGAAATACAAAAGTGAGAAATAACTGAATTCTAAGTTAAAAATGAATCAAAAACAATTCTAACAATTAATATAAATTCTGTTTGAAAATATACAATAAAAAAAAATTAATCAACGGATTTGACCGTTTTGAATTTTGTTTATATTTTATCGATTTAGTTTACACATGAAAATAGCCATTTTTCAAACGACTTCAGATTTCAACAAAACCAGTTTTATAAAATCCAAAATGGTTAATTATTGTTAGATTTCTAGTTTCATGTCAATTGGAATTATTATGTGATCGTGCGTGATATAAACGCATATCGATTTACGATTTGAAATTAAAATAAGAATTTTTCGAACAGTCTCTTTATTCGATAAAACCAGTTTCATGAAGTTCGGAATATTGAAATATAGCATGATGTCAATTTTCATGGCAATCGGACGGAGTATGAGGTCATACGAGCTATAAATGTAGAACGATAGTAATGTGAGAATATAAATTAATATAATAATGGTACCTTTGCCTATAAATAATCGCCAACTCTAAACCTAATTACCTAATTCGATCTTTTGAAAGTCAAAACAACGCCACCACCTTTAAATATTTCAATGAACTAAAACTCAACAAATACTTAACGAAATCACGTGATGTTGGATTCATTGGAATCGTGTGTTCGAGAGCTTCACCCTAAAATGCTTTTGTAGGGAGTGATCAATATTTTTTGTGTTGGGTTTTTAGCACAGCCGTGCTAGGGCACAGATTCATCGATGCAAGGTTTGGCAGGAGGACTATTTGAGGTAGCGAATGGAATTGTGGTGGCATGAGGAGAAACTAGGTGAAGTATGGTGGAATTTTTCTTAGAAAATTGTAGTACCTGACCCAAGAGAAGTGACACATGTAGGCCAAAGTTGGATATTTATGGGGTTGTGCAAGTAGGGACAAAGGGTATAGTAAGGAGGAGACTGAGAAGAGAAAGAGAATAAAGTAATCATTTTTTGAAATAGTTGAGTAATGAAGGAGGAACGGGGGTAAGAATTAGTGGCTATGGTGATGAGTATCTTTCCCTATAGAGGGAATTTTAAAACATGGGGAAGATGGATTTATACAAGGATTAAAGGTAATCATATTATTAATTAACGTGTTAATGATGATTTAATTCTTTCAAACTTTGTAACAAGCGTAATTAATTCATATAATATTAGGTTGAGATGAAACAAGATCCTTCGGAATCATATGGATGAATACTATGTGTAATAACTTAATTTGAGTGTTTTGGAGCTAATTGGAATTTTATATAATTTAAAATGCTCGTTTGAAATTAGATAAAATGACACGAAATCATAAAATTGGAATTAAATGTGAGTTAACTCTCACTCTTCCTAAAATATTTCTAAATATTATTATTTCATACAATTATATTCACTGTTGTTAGTATAAATTGTGTGTTCGATGCTTTGGACGAATATTGATCGGTTGTCGATTATCGATAATTATATTTACGTCATCTTAAATGAATTAGATTTGAATTTCTTTTTCATATGCATATTTAAAATGATATTTTGAGCTGTGATGCAAGGAGAACAGGTTAGAGTGTTCCAACAGTATTTCCCAAATATTTTGGATCTTACCTATTTTCATATTGTACATTTATGAACTGTTTAATCCAAGTAACATTAAATTCAGTTTGGATGTTGATTTTTGAAGTGAAATTCAACGTTGATGTGTTATTATCAATAAACAGTATTGATTACGTGGTTGGCAGTAGATGACCTAAAATCCATCTTTTTAAGACGATGATTCGCCATAAGGCGAATTGATCGAGTTTGAAGTTATAAAATTTGTTTATATAACTGAAGCAAGGTTTTAAAATTTTATTTATATAAGTTGTATAAAATAGAGGTTTTTGGAATAAATCAATATTTATAAATAAGTTTTTATAAAGTAATTACAAAATATTTGTATAGCAAATTTCTGTGATTTAAATATGTTTTATAAGCAAGTAAATCTGAAATTAACAAAAGGGTTAGTAGTTTGGAATAATTATTTTTTAATTAGAAAAAAATTAAGTGTGATATTGTTAAATTAATTATATTATTAATTAATTTAAGAGAAAGGATTCGTGGAAATCAGTTAACAAGTTAACTATGTTTCCAACTTGACTAAGTCAACTGTTTAAATTGAAATTGGTTATTAAATTAATTTGTTTTCATTTAATTTTATAGAAATAGCTTTAACAAATGGTTGTCTAAACTTGATAAAGTTTCATAAAATTTAATTAGTCCTTTATTTAACAGTGCTTAAAGATAATTATTAAGTTGTTAATTATAAATAAAGTTAGTTGTTATTTTATTAATTTTTTAAAAGAGATTAACTATTCTAATTTTAGTCAATAATGAAGTTAAGTTCTTTTACCTTAGGTATGGTTGAAGTTGATTATTATTTTAATTAAATTCAAGTGATTCTTTTGTAATTGAAACTCACTTAAGGAAATTATTAAGTTCTAACGAGTTTTTAATTGAAATTTTATGAAGAACTGTATTTTATCAGTAAATCTAAGGTTGCGAAGGTTATAAAAACCAAGTATTATAAACGATGGAGTTTTATAAATATTTTCATCTATTGGAGCAAGTTTTATAAATTGATTTATAAACTAGAAAATGGCATATAAATTGAGTTGAACTTGGAAATGGAAAGGTATGAAGTTGGGAAATCTAAACAAGAGCCTAAAATTGATAGAATTTGATTACGCAAGTTAAGTTCTAAATGATTCGATTTAAATTCAAGAATTTTAAATAAGGAATGAAGATGTGTAAGATAAAACTAAAGTAAGTTCTGAAATAATACTTATAAAGATGTTTATGAAAGGATTCCTTTTATAATGAAATCAACGCTTCCTGAATAATGTGTGTAAAAGGTTCGGTAAATTGATTTTTGTAATAAATCCAAGTTGTAAATGAATTGTTGAAAAGAAGTTTAAAGCTAAAGGTTTGGGCTTTAGTAAGTATTTACTTAATAAACAAATTAAGTAAAGCTGATTGATATTGGAAGTAGATTTTCCAAATGCAAGGAACGTGTAAATGAAATTGATGTGATGTAATAGTTAATATCAACTTTTGAATTACATACTTTGATCTATCTTAAAAATAAGAACGTTGTCGAGTCAAGGCATAAGAGGTAAATAAAATATCCCACCTTGCACGGCTTCATAATTATCCAAGAATCGTACTAGTTTGAAATGGTATTGAGATTGGAAATAGTTTATTATTTCCATAAGAAATATTGCAGCTTTAATTTGCAAGATTTAGAAATCAATAAAACTGATGGGTTTTATAGTAAACAATGTATCACTTGACAATGTTTGGGCATGATACAAATTTTTATTATACATATCCCATTTTGTTAAGTAGATGTCGTTTTCCAAAGTAACGGAAATTAGAGATAAGAGTGTGGATATTGTTTTCCGTAGTTAGCGGGAATAAGAGATTAGTGTATGGATATTGTTTTTGAAGTAATGAAAGCAAGAGATTTGCGAATATATTTATCTTGTTGAGATAAGTATATGGAATTGATTTGTAAAAATCGATGAAATGATTATAATGAATGGTTTTAATTAAAAGGGCTTATGATGTTGATGTACTTAATTGTACTATTTTGGTATGATAGTCAAAGAACCTACTATCAGTAAATATTCCTTTAAACTTGTAACTTGTTAGTTCGAGGAGACCGGGATGGGAATTGGACCAAAAACCACTTCAAACCGACTTTGCGTTTGAAACTGAATTCGCAGGGATGCTTATGCATATTGAGATGATTTGAAGGCATAGACTTTCAGAGAGAAAAGGGGTGTCACAAATGTCTGTGATTAACTACTAGGATTATACTTGTAGCAGTAATCCCTACTTTTTGGGTTTTGCATAACAGGAAAATAACCACAAGGACAAAATTAAGGGCTTTTTTTATTCAAAAGGGCAGCCCACTAAAATTTTACTCAGAAGGACAATACAATAATACATTTTAATTTCCTAAATCACATGCTCCGTTTCTTCCCCGTCGCTTCTATCTCGCGTGCTTTTTTTCCTCGTTCAATTTTTCTCCAACGCGAATTTAACTCCATGATTTGATTTTCAAACATCTCTCTTGTTCGATCATCTTCAGAATCGTTCAAGCTCCTCAATTTTTTCGATTTACCCTAATTTTATCATGTGAAAAGCTTCTTCGATTCATAAGGACACGCGGATTTTGATTCAATAGGCTGTAAAGATGATCTCGTGATTCTGATTTTGTGAATTCGTCGTAGAAAATCGACCGAGAGATAGGAGCGACGGAGATGAACGACGTAAGTTACTTTTTTGGATGGTGAATTTAGTAGCAGTTTGTAGGTATCATTTTTCTATTTTTAAAGGTGTCATTTTTCTTGTAATAACAGTGTTATGCTTCTGTTTTAATATATTTTCTTGATATATTAGTTTTGTACTTGTACTGTTGCATTAACTTTGCAACTCAATCGAAATTATGTCATTTTATTCAATCAAAGTGGGATGTAAACATTTTTATTCATTAGTTTTAATTTAAAATATTAAAGTAGTTTTTAGGTATCATTTTTATATTTTTGTAGGTATCATTTTTATATTTTTGTAGGTATCATTTTTATTTTTCTAGTTGAATTTACATCATACCAGTTTTTAGGTATCATTTTTATATTTTTTTAGGTATCATTTTTTTTTCTAGTTGAATTTACATCATAGCAGTTTTTAGGTATCATTTTTATATTTTTTTAGGTATCAGTTTTATATTTTCAACATGAATGTACATCATAGCAGTTTTTAGTTATCATTTTTATATTTTTTTAGGTATCCTTTTTATGTTTTCTAGTAGAATTTACATCATAGCAGTTTTTAGGTATCATTTTTATTTTTTCTAGTTGAATTTACATCATAGCAGTTTTTAGGTATCATTTTTATATTTTTTTAGGTATCAGTTTTATATTTTCAACATGAATGTACATCATAGCAGTTTTTAGGTATCATTTTTGTATTTTCTAGTTGAATTTCCAGTAATATGTTGGTACAAGTTTTGATTGTGTATGAAATACTTGCAAATACTGCATGTTGTTGGAGATTACTTGGATTCAAGACTGGATTGCGTACAAGTAAAAGTAAACGCATGAATGCATGCTTGGAATGGGGAGCAGTGTTCTATGTACTTAGATTGTGTAGGAAAAAAATGTATTCCATTAAATCAATTATGTATCATTGTAGGTATCATATGATACAAGTGGGTATTATTGTGTATTACTGAGAATAATCTCATTTTTGTGACAATTGAATTGAATTGATTGCTATTATTTTTTTAATCAATAGGTATTATTGCGAATAAATATTATTTTTATGAGATTTGAATTGAGTAGGTGGGTGTTATTTTTTTATCAGTGGTCATCAGTTAGAATTAATGTTGTGTATAAAAAAAGTCAATTGCCAAAGCAAACAACACAAATCTACCTAAAAGATACTATGATGTAAATTCAACTAGAAAATATAAAACTGATAACTAAAAAAATATAAAAATGATACTTAAAAACTGCTACAATGTAAATTCAACTAGAAAATATAAAACTGATACCTTAAAAAATATAAAAATGATAACTAAAAACTGCTTTAATATTTTAACGACAAAATTAATACAGAAAATGTTTGAATCACAATTTGGTTGTCTAAAATGAAATAAATTCGTTTGAGTAGCAAAACTGATGCAACAGTGCAAGAACAAAATTAATACAACAACAAGAAGTAACTACAAAAAACATAGCACAGTGAATACAGTAAAAATGATACCCAAAAAAAAATATAAAAATGATACCTAGAAACTGATGTATTGTTTTTAAAAAAAAAGTAAAACAAAAATTACTTACATTACAGTTTGGTTGATTATAACGAAATAATTTTGATTGTAATATATAGATAGTGCAACAATACAACTACAAAATAAATACAACATTAAAAACATAACAAACGAATATAAAATAGTGTTAAATAAACAAAAATGATACCTAAAAAAATATAAAAATGATACCCACGCGCTGAAAAGTTGAACATTAAAATTGCAAAACCAAAAAAAAATCATGTATCACCTTGCGAAATAACCCTAAAACTAATCAGCAGAAATTATCATTAAATTATAATGATTATAGCAACAAATAAAAATACAATCGAGGTTGATTTTTGAGATCGATTTCGTGCCCTAAATTTTGCTGTTTCGATTGATGATTGATGTTCGACTGTAAGATATAGGCGGATTTGATTTAATTCGATTTCCAGTTGAGATGATTTCGTTAATTTTGATTTGCTGATTTTGTGGAAGAAGAAATCGGAGAAGAGAAAAAGGAGCGGAAGAAGAAATCAGAGAGGAGAGAAAGGGCGACAGAGATTTTTAGGGTTTAGTCCTTTTGGATAAAAATTTAAACGCGTGTCCTTATGGATAAAATATTAATACCATTTGTCCTTCTAAATTAATAACCCTTTGCATAATGCAAGGACTTCTTGTTACTAATCCTAGGGATTATCCTGATAGGATATAGTAAAAGAGTACCTTTGGTTTGTCCTGGTCCTGGACAACTTGTATAGACGAATGTCTGATATAGTATTTCCAAAAAATCATATATGTTAGTTTTGACAAACATACCAAGTATGGTGGCGGAGAAGGCAACTTATTTTAGCTTAATACCCAGAGTAACATTGTGCAAATCAATTAGTGAATTGACGGATCTAACAATATGGCATTCAAAGTTTGATGTGATATTCCAAAATGGTAATCATAGGCCCAAGCCTCATCAAACGAGAAATGACTGAAATTGGGCAAGCAGTAGGGCTATGTGGGTTATACCCATTAGGGTATATCATCACCTATCTATAGAAAATCAGATGACCCTTTTGTATGCTTCGAATTGAGTATGGTTGGATGACCAACAACCGCGGTGATGATATATTCGGTACTCTCAAGTTGAATGATTGGTTGGTTCTGTGTGGCCGGGTTGCAAGATGTTCTTGTTGAACTCCAGCACTTTTATCTCTAGAGGAACACTGTTTGGGAGGTAGTCCCTTACTTAATGATGTATGGAAATTCAAATTCCAATACAAACCATACAGTTTTAAATGTAAACCTACTATGTCAAAAAGTGAGATGCAAGCTTTTCGGCTATATTTCTATTTTATTTGTGGATTTTAGACATTATTATAATATCATTGGATTTGATATAAAAGTGATTTGTTCATCATAAGGGAAAAACACGTGCCATGTTTAGGCATGGTCATGTCCTACGAGAATTCCATTCTTTCAAAGGATTTTCTAAAAATTAAGAAAGTTGTTTGTGATGTGAGTTTTCTCGCTATATGTATCCCAGACTGACAATCCGTGTGATTTTGCTTTCTGCAAAATGGGCTCGGTCAGACCGAGTATGTTTTCCAAGTTGCATTGGGTTTTGCTTGTGGCTTCAGGGAAGGAGCCAGAGTCAAGAGGTATTCCCGTATTTTCTGGTATTACTTTATTTCTACTGTGTATATCTCTTTCTTTCTTCTCCTCATCTTCTAACTTCTTTCCCCTAACAATCTTCTTTTCTGTTATTTTTGAGTTTGGCATGTGTAGTTAAATGTCAGTTTAAACTACGTGTATAATGTGGGTCGTTACATGTGGTATTAGAGCCTGGTTTAGCGAGAACCTTGGCTTTTGTGGAGATTACTCATTAGAGATAGGGTTAGTAGTACACTAGAATGAGTTGAATGTATATATATGAGTGCATATTTGTTAGTGGATATAAAAACTGTTTTATATTGTGTTGATTGATATGTTGAGTGGTTTATGAATTTTGGTCAATACGGGTTGTACAACTATATCGATACATGTTTCTAAACACTTGAACATAACAACTCGATAAGGTATTATTTAAAAGTAGGTAAATAAAATAATTTTTCCAAAAAAATTATTTTGATATAAAAGGAATAATTTTATAAGGTTATTATAGTATATGGATGTGTTGGTTGTTATTATTATAATCAAATGAAATCATAAAAAATTGGAATGCTTATATATAACCAAATATAATTTTTCTAAGGATAATATATACAAATGAGATGAACAAAAAATTGGATTCAAACTAGAATTCAGAATTTAAATTCCGGAAAGTTGGAAAATATTTTCTGAAGTACTATGAAAAATAATATAGAAGTATTTTTGAATGGAATTGAGTAAAAATCGTTTGAAATGGTTTTTAAAGCGATAAAAGCAGTGAACTCACTACAGTCGCTGGAAAATAATTTTGATAATGATCGCATCATTATCAATGTTCATTTTCAAGCTATGTGACGTATTGCTAACATAGTAAAATTGTTAATGGAAATTTGTTTGGGAAAACAAGTTGATTTAAAAATTCAAATGTTTGAATTTCAATGGTTATAAGTATGTGTATAATTATATGATTCCAAAGTAATATGAAACAAAAGCCAGGAATTTGAATTTTGAAATTTAACTTTAACTTGTGTAAGTTAAATAGATAGGAATAATAAATCAGAATTAAAAGGATTAAAACTTAAGTTAAGTTAAATAAAATTAGATTGGATTAGAAATAATATCGATGGAATTGAATATAAAAAATTGAGTTGCTAATGATTTTATAACTTGGTTATGAATTTTCGATGGAATATTCGATGATTTTGGACAGTTAAGATTTTCAAGTTAGATTTGAAACCTAGCTTAATCTGTGTTAAAATATAAGGAAATTTATTAATTAAACGAAGTTGAACATACTAATTAAATTTAATTAAAAACGAGCTAGCCGCATTGTAGTAGTTCGTAATTTTATGATTTGAACTTCAATTGAGTGTATATGATCTAATATATGTTAGAAATCTTTGAAACAAGAATCTTTCGGATCTATTGGGCTATAGTTTTTTAGTGGAAGAGGAAAAAAAAATCAAGATTTCATATTGTAGATTTTGAGTTATGTCAAAATCAAATTTTCAAAAAAATCACAATGTAATAGTTTATAAACTATAACGATTTATTAAATAAAATGTAAGGATTTTATGAAAATGAAATGGTGTAGCTTATAAATTGAAAAGAGAAATGGTAAAACGAGTATCAGAGTGGTTTGATATTTTGGTGAAGAATGGGGAATTCGACTGGTTTATAAGCGAATAAAATGTGTTTGAATATGACTGTTTCAAACTAAAAGTGAAATAAGCAAATGAGCTAGTTAGAGTATGTGAATTCATGTGTACTAAATATGAATTGGATGTAAAAATATTGGTTGTGAATCATTTAAAACTAAACGAAATGGTATATAGATAGATTGAATTGAATAATTGAATGATGGAATCCTGAGATTGCTTATAAATACATGTATAACATGTAGAAAAAGAAAATTATGTGTTTTTCCAAATTAAAAGAATGAATGTTATTTAAACTTCATGTTATGAGACTTATGTGTTTAAGTTGAGTAAGTACAGGTACATTGAGCTATATGGCTTGGTTTTGCTTGCGTAGACTGCATAAATATTAAACGTGCTCGCTTAATAACAATTATATAAGGTATGCGTACGCAAAAATACAAAATATGATCTAATAACTATAATATATTGTGTTTTCCGACCGTGTGGGTCAATGTATACATATTTATCTCTTTGTTATATTACCAAAATCCATCAGTGTCGAGGAGACTCAGTCAAAAAAATTCGAAAATTTAGGGAGTTAGAAAAATTTCAAAATATTTGGTAAGATAAAGGGATGATTTTTAAATTGGGTATAATTTGAAGGGTTTTGAATTAGAAATGGAAAATAAATTATTTGCATGAAAACTAAAAGTTTTATATGGAACTAAAACCGTAGAAATGTGAAGTGTCGTATTTCAACTGAGTGGATTTTGAAAAATTAACGAGTTTGAAACATTTTCCTACCTTAACAATTTCGAGGACGAAATTCATTTACGGGGGGTGGGGAGGGGGGGGGGGCGGAATGTAACGACCTGGAACTTTAGCTATCTAATTTTGAACATTTAATTTTTTTTTAAATGTTGAATTGAAAAAATAAGTGGATTTACATATGGAGTTTATTGATTTTATAAACAAAATACTTTTTAATTTCGAATATATCACATTATTGCAATATTGAAATGAGAAATAATTGAATTCTAAGTTAAAATCCAAAATCGTTCATTATTGTTAGATTTCTAGTTTTAAGTCAATAGGAATTGTTATGTGATCGTACGTGATATAAACTCATGTCGACTTACGGTTTGAAATTAAAATAGGAATTTTTCAAGTGGTCTCGGAATTCGACAAACCAATTTCATTGAGTCCGGTATAATAGTATATAGCAGCATGTCATATATCATGGCAATCGGATGGAGTATGAGGTCATGAAAGCTATAAATGTTGAATGATGGTAATGTGAGTATATATATTTCTAAAATAATGGAACCTTTGCCTCCAAATAATTTCCATCTTTAAACCTAACCTAATTCTGTCTTTTGAAAGTCAAAAAAGAATGCCTCTGCCTTCAAATTTTTCAATGAATTAAAACTCGACAAGTACTTAAGGAAATCACGTGATGTTGGATTTGTTGGAATCGTGTGTCCGAGAGCTTCATCCTCGTATGTTTTTTGTCGAGAGCGGTCGATTTTTTGTGCTAGGTTTTTCACAAGTCGTGCTTGGGCACAGATTCATCGACCCAAGTGTAATAACCGGTAAAATTCACAATAGTTCATTTAAGTGACTATTCGAATATCGAATCGATGTATTAGTTTTGTCCCCGAAAAGGTGAATTTTTGTAAACGATTGAATTATGGCTCGGGACCACATCCATTGGTTTATTCTTGAATGTATGATTGATTTCAAGTTTTGTTGAAATTTGGTTTGAAAATCTTCGTGTGAATATAAGTTGAATCACACCCATCTCCGGCTTGAATGGGAGTTGAACACGTACTATAAAGTACCGTCACAGAGCCGGAGAGGAGCGAGGAAAAAGGAATGGTCGATACAGAGGATCGAAGCCCTCGTCCCAGGTGCCTGGGCTCACGCGCAGGCAAAACCGGTCGATTGGCCAAAGTGGGTCGGGTTGTGCCTAGCCTTATGCCCAGGCACAAGCCGGTCGACAGGTCTGGGTTGTGCCTAGGCTTATGCGCAGGCACAAGCCGGTCGACTGGCCATGGGGGGGGGGGTCGACCGTTTGAGTCTCTATCTCAAACCGGTCGACCGGCCCCCCTGGACCGGTCGACCGGTGACCAACATGGGCGTTGCCCAGGTTTGGTCACACCCCCTTTTTTTGTCGCGCGCCAAAGCGCGCGACTCCCTGTTCTTCCGACCGTCTTCCTTGACCCTCCCCCTCGTGTACCATGGCGATCTTGAGATCGTTCGGATCGTCATTGTCACGCCGTCTTGTTTGGTTTTCAAATCATTTTTAAACCATGAATTGTGGAATTGTGTGCTATGATTTCTTTGTGTCCCATTCGCTACGGCGATGGGCTTTTATGAATATTGAACCACATTGGATTAGTGGATTTTATATTGTCAATGGGAAGCGAACCAATGTTTAAATCAGTTTTTAAATACAAACCCCTTTAAAATAAATTTTATTTCTAAAATCTGGTTTAGATACTATTGATTTATATACGATTCCTTATCCTATCGATCGGACGAGAAATTTAGTTTATTAACCTTAATAAAACTGAGGACTATGACCCCTTATATGTTTATTTCGGCGAATAACTACCGGACTCGTTCGTTTGAAACTATGTGGTGATTTTCTCTGTTTGGAATAGAAATCAATTACGGGTTCGTAAATATTCGAGAATGCCATGTGGTTATGGGACATGTTGCCATTCCCTTATAATTACTAGCTCGGAGTGATTTCTATTCACCCGGATCGTTAATACCCGCCTTCCGACATAGTTGTTTTGTTCGCAATCGCCTAGTGGGACTTTACGATTGGGACCTTCATCTATGGGACTTCGGACCAACCCTTTTATGATTTTCTATGAACTATGTTTTCCTCTACCAGGGTCACGACCCGAATTCTTGGGGAGCTCCGGCTCAAACAAATGGGGTAGCTACCTAGGGATCGTATCTCATCTTCTATGAACCTGCAGGCCCTTTTTATGATGTTTTCTATGATTTTCTATGATTACTTTGATGTGATGCGCGTCAATTTGATTTATGTTTGGCATTTATTTGTCAATTCTTATTGTTATATGTTCTTTTCTTGTCATGAGATTAATTGAGATTCCATATATGTTAACATCACGCATTTCATAATATTTATGAATCATCCTGTTTATTCTTTTCATGTCATTTATGTTACATCTCTTCATATTGTCTCATGTTATGGATAATAATGGTTTGACTGATTCGTTTATTGTTTATTTCTTAAATAATACTCGGGTCAGACCCAAGTGTTACAAGTGCTTAAGTGACATTCCTGCTGGGACCTTATGATGACTCTTAGCTTAACTGCTTTATAGTTGCAGTCCTTTTGGATATATGTAGTTGACTACCGTTATGACATGTATCATTATTAGTACGGGATTTGGTACATGTAATTATTATTTTGGAGTTAGAGCGTCTTGTATGACCTCTAGTTGATGTAAACACTTATGGTGTTATATTCATATCAGTTTATTTGTTTATGATATGAATATCTATGACTATCTATGTTATCTTATTCTGTATGTGTTCTGAGGCTATTATGCCGTTGTGTAGATGCTCTTCGCCTGGAATGGTCATGTCAAAAATTTTGGTACGGCTATGCCATTCGACGTTACTTTCCTAGCAAGAGTAAATATATTAACGGTCGCTCCTAACTAACCTTATTATCCGCTGTGGCCGACGACATTTCACATGAAATGAACTTGACTACGGAGGGTATAGAGGCGGGGCGTTACAGTTTGTATTAGAGCCAGTCTTTAGAACAATATAAAATTTTGTAGCAAGGATCATGTCTCGGACATCTTTTAGGAGTTTGAGGCTTAGGGTTAGATTGAGTCATGGTTGCTTATCTATCATATAATAGAGCTATGATCCTTAATTTTTGAGTGATGTTTTCCTTTTCTTTCTTTCTTAAAGAAGGGAAATGGCTGGACGTCCTCGTCGATATCCTGCTAGGGCAAATGTCAGGCCCGAAGCTCCACCTCCTGTAGCTCCACCGCCTATAGTTCCACCTCCTGTGGTTGAAGCGGTCACAATGACCACTCAACAACTCCTTGATCTTATTGCCAATGCCCATGCGGCAGGCGCTCTTCCACCTCCTACGCATCCTAAATCTGCATTTGCGACCTTATGTAGTGATTTCGCAAAGCTTGGTGGAAAGCCGTTTAAAGGCTCCGAAAGCGTAATCGAAGTCCAGAATTGGCTCAGAACATGTGAGCGCATCTTTACTCGCATGGATCTCAATGATTTACATTGGGTGCAAGTTATTTCTAGCGTGCTCGAAGAGCGAGCGTTGAACTGGTATGAATTGCTCACCATTGATACCCCCGAAGCGAACCTTACTTGGAACTTGCTTAAAGAAAGGTTCGAAACAAAATTCATACCGGACGGGGAGAGAATAGTGTTGTCACGTCACTTCCAAGACCTTGTTCAAGGCACCTCTACTGTGGTAGAGTATGCCGCCTCCTTTGACTCGTTATCCATGTATGGACTCGAGTATATTAACACCCCGAAGAAGAAGAATTTGCGCTTTATTTATGGACTCAAGAAATGCCTTGAGGAGCCGTTGACTCTTAAGTTATCTGAAACATTTAGTGAGTTGGTTAATATCGCGCTACAACTTGAAGTGGTCCAGACACGCCCCAATGACGACGAAGCTAGGGGTTTTCAAAACAAGGGAAACACTGGCAACAAGGGAGGACCCGGGAAGAAGCCTTGGTTTCAACCCAATAAGAAGGCAAGGCAAGTGACTTCGGAGGCCGGAACCTCTAAATTCTGCAACGGAGAATGCTACAATTGCGGAGAAAAGGGCCATATAGCCTCTACTTGCACCAAGCCTCTTACTTGCCGCTATTGCAAGAAACATGGCCATATGATAAACACATGTCCCACTTATCCTCCTAATAAGAGTGGAAAGCTCAATGTCATGCAAGCTCCTCCCAACACAACTTCGGGCCAAGCTACATTAAATTCTATTCTTGATGGCATAATTGATATTTATGGACACCCTACACGAGTTCTTTTTGATACGGGCGCATCTCATTCTTTTATTTCACAAGAACTTGTGCATGCTAATTCTTTGAACACTGTTTGTTTGATGACTTCTTTATCAGTTAGTAACCCCATAGGGGCTCAACTACTCTTAGTTTGTTATGTCGCGATGTTGAAATCATTTTGAGTGGTCACCCTTTTCTAGCGGACTTGCATGTTATGCGCTATTTGGGTTTTGGGGTTATTCTGGGAATGGATTGGCTTCTCCGTTATGAAGCCCACATATTATGTCTAGAGCAGACAATTTATCTTCGACTCCCTCAATCCAAAGACCGGGTAGGACTGGTGCTTCCGAATCCAGACATCGGGGTTATGGCTTTGTTATTTGCTCCCAATTCTCAGAATGTGGATAACGATGATGAGGAGGATGTAATATCTCGAATCGCAGTTGTTCGAGAATTTCCTGATGTATTTGCTCCCGTGTTTGGTCTCCCTCCAAACCGGGCTATTGAATTCCGGATTAATATAATTCCCAGGTCCCTCCCTATCACTCGTCCCGCGTATCGATTATCTAACAAGGAAAATGAAGAAATGCGCAAGAAACTATCCGAATTAGAGAAGAAACAGTTTATATGCTCAAGTTCCTCGCCATGGGGAGCCTCAACAATCTTTGTGAAAATGTCGGATGGAACCCTTAGGCTTTGCATGGATTACCGCAAGCTTAATGATCTCACCATCAAAAATAGATATCCTCTTCCGCGCATAGACGATCTTTTTTATCAACTTAGTGGTGCTAAAGTCTTCTCCCAATTGGATTTAGCTACCGGATTTCACCAATTGCGCATCGCGGAGGATAGCATTCCATTGACTTCCTTTCGAACCCGATTTGGTTCTTATGAATGGCTAGTAAAGCCGTTTGGATTAACAAATGCCCCAGCTTATTTTGTTGATCTCATGAACCGTGTTTTTAGGGATTTTCTTGATCGGTTCGTGCTTGTATTTATTGATGGCATCCTCGTTTATTCTAAAACTGAGGAGGAACATGAGAACCATCTTCGTGTCGTTTTGGAAACACTTAGAAACCATCAATTAAAAGCTAAGTTTTCCAAATGCAGCTTTTGGCGATCAAGCATGAGATTTTTGGGTCATATTATTTTCGAATCTGGAATCTCCGTCGATCCATCTAAGATTGAACCCATTCAAAATTGGAAGAGACCGGAGAGTGTGATGGAGGTTCGTAGCTTTTTTGGGTTGGCGGGTTATTACCATCGGTTCATTAAAGATTTATCTAAAATCGTCGTTCCACTCACTCATTTGACAAAGAAGGAAGTAAAATACACTTGGTCGGACAAGTGCGAGGTCGCATTTCAAAAGCTTAAAGAACTTCTTTCTAATGCTCCCATTCTTGTTATCTCCGAGGGAAATCAAGATCTAGTTGTTTATACCGACGCTAGCCACATCGGATTAGGAGTCGTTCTCATGCAACGAGAACGTGTAATTGCCTGTGCTTCTAGGCAATTAAAACCGGCCAGACTCGCTATGCAACCCATGATTTAGAGCTCACCGCGGTTGTTTTCGCTCTCCAAATTTGGCACCATTATCTTTTAGGGGAGAAATTTGTGCTTTACATGGATCATAAGTCGCTCAAGTATTTATTTTCTCAAAAGGAACTCAATCTACGGCAACAGCAGTGGATGGAGATTCTTGCTTCTTATGATCTAGATATTCTTTACACGCCCGGTAAAGGAAATTGCATCGCTGATGCCCTTAGTCGGAAGCAACATGCGGTCTTTTCTATGATGTTATCGGAGTGGAAGGATCTTGAATTATTATATTCGTGCGAGATCAATAGTTGTTACTCCAACCCGGGTTCGACTCCCATAGCATGTAGCCTCATGGCTCATCCATCCCTTTTTGACCGCATCTATGAAGCACAAAAGAAAGATCCCGAATTGGCCCGCATCAGTCATGATCTTCGAATTGAATCTTATGTTGAAAGAAATGGTGATTATAGTCTCAATTCAAGAGGAACCGTTCAAAAGTTCGGACGACTTATCATTCCAAATCAAGATGATTTGCGCAAAACTGGTTTGGAGGATTCTCATCATTCTAAATTTTCTATCCATCCTGGGAGTAGCAAAATGTATGCAGACATGAAGCAACTCTATTATTGGAGGGTATGAAACGAGATGTTGCTAACTTTGTTAGTTGCTGCACAAATTGCCAACTTTTGAAAGCCGAACATCAAAGACCCGGCAAGTTGTTGCGACCACTAGAAATTCCCGTATGGAAGTGGGAGAATGTTTCCATGGATTTTATCGATGGATTGCCCCGTTCTCGTCAAGGCCATGATAGTATATGGATAATTGTGGATCGCCTCACCAAATCCGCACACTTTTTACCCGTTCGATCTAATCACACTGCTCCACTTTTAGCTAAGCTTTATGTTAAAGAGATCGTTCGACTTCATGGAATCCCTCTTTCCATTGTAAGCAATCATGATCCGTTGTTTACTAGCGGATTTTGGAGGAGTCTCCAAGGAGTTTTGGAAACAAGGCTTGACCTTAGTACCGCCTATCATCCGCAGACCGATGGGAAAACGGAGCGGGTAAATCAAGTTCTTGAGGATCTCCTCCGCGCTTGCATTCTTGAGTTTGGAGGAAGTTGGGAAGACCACATTCCCCTTGTGGAATTCTCATAAAATAATAGTTATCAATCGAGTATTGGCATGGCACCTTTTGAAGCCCTTTACGGAAGGCCATGCCGATCTCCTTCTTGTTGGCTTGAAACCGGAGAGAAATCGATTATAGGCCCCGATCTTGTTCAGGATGCCACGAAGAAAGTTGAGCTTATACGTCACCACATAAAAGAAGCTCAAAGTCGGCAAAAGTCCTATGCCGATAGGAAGAAAAGAAAGTTAGAATTTTCCGTGAGGGACTTGGTTTTTATCCGTGTATCAACCATGAAGGGTGTTATGCGATTTAGCAAATCGGGAAAATTAGCGCCAAGGTTTATTGTTCCATTTCCCGTCATCGAGTGAGTTGGAGTTGTTTCATATCGCGTGAAGCTACCGGATCGATTTTCTTCCATTCATAATGTGTTCCATGTTTCTCAACTCCGGAAGAAATTGGGGAAATCCCACATTGCTATTGAGCCCCATGTTCTTGAAGAGATAGAAATTTCACCGAGTCTTACCTACGAGCAACAACCCCTCCGAATTGTTGCCACGGAAGTAAAACACCTCCGTAATAAAGAAATTCCCCTTGTTAAAGTCCAATCGTCCGCTAACCCAAAGGATTGCTCATGGGAAATTAAGGAGTCCATTGAGCATTCTCATACAGACCTATTCTCATAAGGCAAGATTTTCTTTACATGCAATTGTTGAGAATTTAAAAATTTTCGGTTGTTACTCTTGTAATTTATTTTGAATAATTGCGAGGACGCAATTTCTTTAAGGGGGGAAGTCTGTAACAACCCGTAAAATTCACAATAGTTCATTTAAGTGAATATTCGAATATTGAATCGATGTATTAGTTTTGTTCTCGAAAGGTGAATTTTTGTAAACGATTGAATTATGGCTCGGGACCACCTCCATTGGTTTCGGAACGTCGTTGTAACGACCCAGATTTTTCTGGTAAATTTATTTTGAATATTTAATATTTTTTTATATATTGAGCTGATAATATAATCAATTTTTATTTAATTATCGATATAACCATCGTAATATGAGGATCTTAAGTAATTAAAATTGAAATGGAGTCAAATTGATTTATATGAAGTCTTATCTGAATTGAAACGATAACAGATAAGAATTTATTATTGAAAAAAAACTCATTTGTTTGAATTTAAAATTTATTTTTTGATTTAAAACAAAGTCAAATCAATTACTTAAGGAGTGTACTTATGTAAAACAGGCCGACCTAAATTTCTACATCGCAGACCTAGTTTTCTTCGAGCAGTTAGAATGGTCTCCCTTCTTCTTGGCAAAGTAAAACAAGATTTTTATGGCTTTGTACCTCCTGTCCCCTGTCGCACTTCTATAAATAGAAGCCGACCTATCTTCTGTTAAACGCAGACCTCAAATTTTCTCGAGCTACAAATTCTGCTCCCCAGCTTCGTTGCAAAGTAAAGCACAATTTTAATGTCGAGTACGAATTGTCTCCTTCCCACTATTATATATATCGCAACTTTCCTTTGGCCATTTCCATTCCTCAGCAAAAACCAAAATCGAAGCCGCCTCTTCTTCGTTTTAAATACCAATTTCCTTTTCTAATTCTTCAATCTAAAAACGAAACCAAAATCGACTTCGCAGTCGAGTCTGAGGGTTCCGAGGAGTTGGGGATACGCGCGCGAGATCTGGGGTGGAAAGAAAGTTCGAACTCGAACTGGTCAAGCTAGGCAAGGGATTGACGGGGTTTTGAGGAGCGCGTGAGTTGGTGGAGTTCGATTGGATTCGGTCAGGGTTACTGTGGGGGAGCGATGCAACTGGAATTGACACTTGGAGCAGCGCGCCTGTTGTTGGTTTAGGAGATGACCGAGATGCGATGAGGAGATTTTCTGAAGTGGAAGTGGCGGCTTACTGATGATGAAAGGGTCGAACTGTGTGGATGAATGGGGGGAAATGAAGTGGAGTTTAGACTGAACTTCGGCAATGGGGTATTGCATGTAAGGTGCTCGGGAAAATGTCGCAATGACCTATAGCAGTTTTGAGGGTGATTTTAGTTTTGGAGCTGGCCGAGGACTTGTTTCGGGAATTGGTCAAGCAGTTACAAAGACAGTAAGGTATAAGTTTTCGAAATTTAAATGAATATAGTAATTTATTTAATCATTGCGGTAGTTAAATTAAATGAAAAATAGTTTGATTTCTAAATTAAAATAAATTAATCATAGGTACGAAAATAATTATCCAAGTCAATTTGCAGCAGCGAAGATACAATGTTTAATTGAATATTCAGAAATGAAAATCACGGTGAGTAAATCTCACTCACCTTTAGAATTATTTTTATTTCATTAAAAATAATTGTCTGTTGCTTGTGTGAATGATTTCTGGTTGCTTTATATATATATTAGTTATTTAGGCTATATATATATATTGGGTTGATTGGTTGGTTGGATTCCCGCAGTCTCATTAGCGGATGCCCGCAGTTTCATAGCGGATGATTACCCTATACGCCCCACGCTATGATTAGTGGATGACCTTCTATACCGCGATATTCTGCCACGAAGCAGAATGGGTATTATTTATGTGCTAACATCTGTGGATGCAGGAAAACAGGTTGGAGGAATCCAACTGGATTCCTCAAAAATATATTATCTGTTTGTTGTTTGCTGATTTCATATATTCATATATGATGTGTTCAAAATAAAATGATTGAAAATTGGGTGATTTGATTGTTTTAAATATCACTGGGCTAAGTGTTAATTTATTTGAAATATCATGGAAGGATATTTGGGATTTAAAAAGGAAAAATTCTATTTTTAAATAGAATTTGAATTTTTAATGGAATGGAAATATAAAACTTGTTTTGAAAAATAAAACAAGTAGTTCTTTATAAACGAAGTTTATAAATAGTTCTTTTATAACGAAGTTATAAATGAAGTGAAAAGAATTATCATTTGATAATTCAGAAATAGAAATACAAGTGTGAAATTGGAATTTGAAAATGAAATTTCAAAATAGGATTTGAAATGGAATTTTTAAATATATAACTCAAATGAAATTTGAGTATAACATTTGAATAGTAGAATTAGAAAAGGAATTTAAATATTTGAATATTAAGGGGAGATTGAATATTAGAAATTCAAATAGAAGTTCAAATAGAATTTGAATAGACGAAATTAGAATGAAAAATAGAATTTGAATTCAAGAAATTAAAATAAAATTTGAATTCAAAGGAATTCGAATAAAGAAATTCAAATAGAGATTTCAATGTAGAATTTCAAAACAGACTCTGAAATATAGAATTTCAAAGAAGAATTGAATAGAATTTGAAATATAGAATTTCAAAGAAGAATTCAAATGTGAAATTTGAATAGAGATTTGAATGGAATTTAAATATGAAATTTGAATAGAGATTTGAAATAGAAATTCAAGTATTGAATTTGAACATGGAACTGAATATAGGAATTCAAGTAGAAATTTGAATATGGAATTTCAAAATAGAATTTGAAATAAACTTTGAAAAGTAGGATTTCAAAGTAGAATTGAAATAGGATTTCAAAATAGGAAATCCAAATAGTTTTGAAATAGAATTTGAATTCAAGGGAATTGAAATAGAATTTGAATTCAAAGGAATTCAAATGGGATTGAAATAAAGGAAATTCAAAAAAGGAATTTCAAATAAAAGAAAAATGTAATTTGAAATATTGGGAATTTCAAATAAGAGAAAATGGAATTAAAACTTTGAAAATAGAATTTCAAATAGAACTCGAAATAGAATTAACTATGGGATTTGAATATGGAATTCAAATGGAATTGGAACTATGGATTTGAATATATTAAAATCAGAATGGAATTGAATTTCATTCAAACGAAGTTTAAAAGTTTATATATATAAATATAATTAAAACGAACTCGCCGCAGCGCTGCAGTTCGTAAATTGGCGACTCAAACTTCAATTAAGTATACAGAACTCAATTGGAGTCGGATCTCTTTGAAACAAGAAACGTCAGGACCGATTTGATAATAGTTTTCTAATGAAGGAGAAAAATCTGGATTTCGTCGTATAGATTTTGAGTTATGTCAAAATCAAATTTTCAGAAAAACAGCGCCAGAATCGTTTTAAAACCATAATGGTTTATTTAATATTATAAAAGGATTTTAAGCAAATAAAATCCGAAGTTCTATTTAGAAAATTTCAGAGTTGAGTTGTAAAATATATGCGAATTCAAGTTGTGTAAATGAATATGATTTTTGAAACAGAAATCAGATTTTGATTTATTGAATAGAATTTATTAAATTGAATAGAAATTAGTTAATGAGTTTTCGAATGAATATTGGGGTTTGAATAAGTAAATTCGATTTGATAATTTATATTCGACATCAAAAAGGAAACTAGAATTGAAATTGAAATTCAATTTGATTATGAACGAGTTAAAGATTTTGTTAAAACATGTTATGTTCAACAAAGAAGTAAAATAGGCCAAAAAAAAGGGCTAATTAAAGAATAATCGAGCGAAACTGAATTCAAACGATTCAAAATTGAATTCAAACGAACAGATTGGGTTGAATTGAATTGAAAACAGGTGAACAGGTGTTAAACAGATATGGGATGGAGTATATGAAGATTTAAATTTATGTGCTCGACAAAAAGGTACATGTTTAATTCATATATGAGATTTGATGCGCCGTATCGGCAAGCCGCTTGGCTTTTTCTTTTTCTTTTTGAGATTAGAAGGTACCGGGAAGCTATTTGAAATTTCCCGATGCTCCCGATACAGGGGAGGTTATGGCGAAATTTTCCGGAAATTTAAGGAGTTAGAATATTTTCAAGATATTTTGATAATTTGAAATCATTGTATCGACGTATTGAATTCGATAGTAAAGTGAATAAAAAAATCGAATGTTGTAAACAAAAGGGGATAGAGATAAGTGATTGGAATTGTTTCCAATTGCAAATAGAGATTTTTCTAATATATAGAAAATAAAAGAAGTTGATATTTGGAAACGTTTTCCAAATGGCATAAGAGGCCGAGATGATTATTGAAAATATTTGGTTAACAAATATTGATAGAGGAAATGGAGAAGAGATTTAATTAATGAATATTAATTAAAGAGCCCAGTGATTTGTTTGATATGTTGATTGAACACTTGTTTTTATGCGATAGTTAAATCACAGACTATCGAAGTTTTTGACCATCGTTGTCAATATGGAGAGACCGGTTGGATTATTATCCGAAGAACCACTCCGTATTGGCATAAGCGTTGCGAACCAAGTATGTTGAATATATTGAAGACGGAGTAAAGTGCAAGGGCTTTTCTATTTATAGAAATAGTGCCTTCGGTTTCGTTCAATCCCAGAACGAACGTATATGGACGAATGTCTGACAGAGTATTTCCAATGATCAAATGGGTTGGTCTGTATGAATATATATGGTTGCAACGGATTTATCCCTTAGCATAATATCCAGAATATTCGTGCAAACTCAACTAGTGATTAACGGATCTGACAATGTGGCGTTCAAAGTGATTGGGCTATCAATGAATGGTAAGTATTCGTAGCCTCAGGCCTCAACAACCGGGAAAGGACAAAAATCGGGCAGGCAGCATGGCTATGTGGGTCGCACCCATTAGGGTGTATAATCACCTATCTAGAGAAATTCCTTTTGTTTCTAAATCTATCGATTCTGCCCATTCGGGAAACGGTGGTTTGAGTCCAACCGTTGGTGATATACATTCGATACACTCAAGCGAAATGAGTGGTCGGTCATGTGTGGGCCGGGTTGCAAGACGTTCTTGTTGAACCCAGGTGTATTCGCCTCTAGAGATACATCATCGGAAGGTGGTTCCATACCTTGTCATGTTGGAAATCCAATCTCCAATAAGCGCCATGCGGTTTTTGATTTTATACTATATATGTAGAGCGTGAGATGCAAGCGTTCTACTATTTGGTTATTTATTTGATTAGACATTATTATAATATCACTGGATTTTTGATATCAAAGTGTTTTGGGTTATAGTAAGGCAAAAAAAAACCGTCCGTGTTTATGTGTGGGCTGGTCTTACTATTATCTTTTCTTTTGAAAGGATTTTTAAAGTTAAACAAGTGGTTGGAGTTTACTCACACCAGTCCCATGACTGACCCAGAGTTTATTTCGTTTTGTTTTCCCTAAACTCTTGGGTGCCCAAATTTGTACGGACAGTCAAGTAGTCGGGATTTCACAGATTCATTTGAAGAAGCTGGAAGCAGGAGGCTTCACCGGTTAGCTATAGGCTATCATATATTCCGCTGTGGACCTTGTTGTATCTGGAAACAGGTGTTTATAACTGTTCCAGAAATGAATGTTGTGCTCTGATGATGGTATGTATATAAAGTTACTGATTTGTATTTCAAAAGTTATGTTATATAATATATTTTATTCGTTCCGCTGTGAGTTTGTGATCTTCATTTTTCTTCTATTCTGATATTTCTTTCTTTCTATCCCTCATCCTCTAACTTCTTTCTATTAATGGTTCGTATTTCTGTGTTATTTGGGTTGGACGTGTGGTGTATTTAGTCAACTCGGATAGCACGGATTTGCGGGTCGTTTCAGTTGGTATCAGAGCTTAGGTTGAGCGAACACCTAGGCTTGTGTGACATGTGCTCATTAGAGATAGGGTCAGTAGTACCCTAGAATGAGTTGAGCGTATATATACGAGAGAGCGTATTTGTAAATTGATATAAAAGTTGTTTTATATTGTGTTGACTAGTCTGTGAGTGGTTTATGAATCCTGGTCAAATCGTGGGACGCCACGAAGTCGATAGGAATTTCTAAACGCTTGAACAGAAGATTGAACATGATATTGTTTTCAAGTGGGTAGATGAAATAATTTTACCCAAAATTATATTTTGATATAGGAAGAATGATTTTTGAAATCATTATATTATATGGATGTGTTGGATGTTGATTTTATAATCAAATGAGATTATAAAATTAGAATGGTTATTGATAACCAAATAGAATTTGTATAAGAATTAAATATACAAATGAGATGAATTAGAATTTAATTCAAACCAGAATTTGGAATTTAAAATCCTGGGAAGTTTGAAATATTTTTGGAAATATATTAGAGCAATATGGCTTGTTTTAAAAGGATTTAAAATGGATTTTGAAATTGTTAAGCAATGAACTCACTTCAGTGGCTGGGAAATAATTCTGATGATGGTCGCGACATCATCAGTGTTCATTTTCGGGTTTCTAAGTGATGAATTGCTACCTTAGAAAAAGTTTTGATGGAAATTTGTTTGAAAGAAAACAAATTGGTTTGAATATTCAAATGTTTTGAATTTGAAATGGAAATAAATATACATGTATATATTTAAGTAATTTCAAAAGGATTTGAAATGAAAATCCTGGGATTTGGATTCTGGAATTGGAATTTAACTTAAGCTAGTTAAATGGAATGAAGTGAATCAATTTACTAGAATCAATTTGAATAGGTTTAATGGAATATAAATTGGATATAAATGGATTGATCGTAGATCATTCAAATCAAATGTGTGAAGACCAAAAGTTTTGGTTGGAATTAAAGTCATAGAAATATGAGGAGTTGAGTTTCAACATAAGTGAGATGTTGAAAAGAAATAGATTTGTACCCTTTTTCCTACCTTAGCAATTTCGAGGACGAAATTATTTTAAGGAGGGAAGAATGTAACGACCCAGATTTTTCTGGTAAATTTATTTTGAATATTTAATATTTTTTTATATATTGAGCTGATAATATAATCAATTTTTATTTAATTATCGATATAACCATCGTAATATGAGGATCTTAAGTAATTAAAATTGAAATGGAGTCAAATTGATTTATATGAAGTCTTATCTGAATTGAAACGATAACAGATAAGAATTTATTATTGAAAAAAAACTCATTTGTTTGAATTTAAAATTTATTTTTTGATTTAAAACAAAGTCAAATCAATTACTTAAGGAGTGTACTTATGTAAAACAGGCCGACCTAAATTTCTACATCGCAGACCTAGTTTTCTTCGAGCAGTTAGAATGGTCTCCCTTCTTCTTGGCAAAGTAAAACAAGATTTTTATGGCTTTGTACCTCCTGTCCCTTGTCGCACTTCTATAAATAGAAGCCGACCTATCTTCTGTTAAACGCAGACCTCAAATTTTCTCGAGCTACAAATTCTGCTCCCCAGCTTCGTTGCAAAGTAAAGCACAATTTTAATGTCGAGTACGAATTGTCTCCTTCCCACTATTATATATATCGCAACTTTCCTTTGGCCATTTCCATTCCTCAGCAAAAACCAAAATCGAAGCCGCCTCTTCTTCGTTTTAAATACCAATTTCCTTTTCTAATTCTTCAATCTAAAAACGAAACCAAAATCGACTTCGCAGTCGAGTCTGAGGGTTCCGAGGAGTTGGGGATACGCGCGCGAGATCTGGGGTGGAAAGAAAGTTCGAACTCGAACTGGTCAAGCTAGGCAAGGGATTGACGGGGTTTTGAGGAGCGCGTGAGTTGGTGGAGTTCGATTGGATTCGGTCAGGGTTACTGTGGGGGAGCGATGCAACTGGAATTGACACTTGGAGCAGCGCGCCTGTTGTTGGTTTAGGAGATGACCGAGATGCGATGAGGAGATTTTCTGAAGTGGAAGTGGCGGCTTACTGATGATGAAAGGGTCGAACTGTGTGGATGAATGGGGGGAAATGAAGTGGAGTTTAGACTGAACTTCGGCAATGGGGTGTTGCATGTAAGGTGCTCGGGAAAATGTCGCAATGACCTATAGCAGTTTTGAGGGTGATTTTAGTTTTGGAGCTGGCCGAGGACTTGTTTCGGGAATTGGTCAAGCAGTTACAAAGACAGTAAGGTATAAGTTTTCGAAATTTAAATGAATATAGTAATTTATTTAATCATTGCGGTAGTTAAATTAAATGAAAAATAGTTTGATTTCTAAATTAAAATAAATTAATCATAGGTACAAAAATAATTATCCAAGTCAATTTGCAGCAGCGAAGATACAATGTTTAATTGAATATTCAGAAATGAAAATCACGGTGAGTAAATCTCACTCACCTTTAGAATTATTTTTATTTCATTAAAAATAATTGTCTGTTGCTTGTGTGAATGATTTCTGGTTGCTTTATATATATATTAGTTATTTAGGCTATATATATATATTGGGTTGATTGGTTGGTTGGATTCCCGCAGTCTCATTAGCGGATGCCCGCAGTTTCATAGCGGATGATTACCCTATACGCCCCACGCTATGATTAGTTGATGACCTTCTATACCGCGATATTCTGCCACGAAGCAGAATGGGTATTTTTATGTGCTAACATCTGTGGATGCAGGAAAACAGGTTGGAGGAATCCAACTGGATTCCTCAAAAATATATTATCTGTTTGTTGTTTGCTGATTTCATATATTCATATATGATGTGTTCAAAATAAAATGATTGAAAATTGGGTGATTTGATTGTTTTAAATATCACTGGGCTAAGTGTTAATTTATTTGAAATATCATGGAAGGATATTTGGGATTTAAAAAGGAAAAATTCTATTTTTAAATAGAATTTGAATTTTTAATGGAATGGAAATATAAAACTTGTTTTGAAAAATAAAACAAGTAGTTCTTTATAAACGAAGTTTATAAATAGTTCTTTTATAACGAAGTTATAAATGAAGTGAAAAGAATTATCATTTGATAATTCAGAAATAGAAATACAAGTGTGAAATTGGAATTTGAAAATGAAATTTAAAAATAGGATTTGAAATGGAATTTTTAAATATATAACTCAAATGAAATTTGAGTATAACATTTGAATAGTAGAATTAGAAAAGGAATTTAAATATTTGAATATTAAGGGGAGATTGAATATTAGAAATTCAAATAGAAGTTCAAATAGAATTTGAATAGACGAAATTAGAATGAAAAATAGAATTTGAATTCAAGAAATTAAAATAAAATTTGAATTCAAAGGAATTCGAATAAAGAAATTCAAATAGAGATTTCAATGTAGAATTTCAAAACAGACTCTGAAATATAGAATTTCAAAGAAGAATTGAATAGAATTTGAAATATAGAATTTCAAAGAAGAATTCAAATGTGAAATTTGAATAGAGATTTGAATGGAATTTAAATATGAAATTTGAATAGAGATTTGAAATAGAAATTCAAGTATTGAATTTGAACATGGAATTGAATATAGGAATTCAAGTAGAAATTTGAATATGGAATTTCAAAATAGAATTTGAAATAAACTTTGAAAAGTAGGATTTCAAAGTAGAATTGAAATAGGATTTCAAAATAGGAAATCCAAATAGTTTTGAAATAGAATTTGAATTCAAGGGAATTGAAATAGAATTTGAATTCAAAGGAATTCAAATGGGATTGAAATAAAGGAAATTCAAAAAAGGAATTTCAAATAAAAGAAAAATGTAATTTGAAATATTGGGAATTTCATATAAGAGAAAATGGAATTAAAACTTTGAAAATAGAATTTCAAATAGAACTCGAAATAGAATTAACTATGGGATTTGAATATGGAATTCAAATGGAATTGGAACTATGGATTTGAATATATTAAAATCAGAATGGAATTGAATTTCATTCAAACGAAGTTTAAAAGTTTATATATATAAATATAATTAAAACGAACTCGCCGCAGCGCTGCAGTTCGTAAATTGGCGACTCAAACTTCAATTAAGTATACAGAACTCAATTGGAGTCGGATCTCTTTGAAACAAGAAACGTCAGGACCGATTTGATAATAGTTTTCTAATGAAGGAGAAAAATCTGGATTTCGTCGTATAGATTTTGAGTTATGTCAAAATCAAATTTTCAGAAAAACAGCGCCAGAATCGTTTTAAAACCATAATGGTTTATTTAATATTATAAAAGGATTTTAAGCAAATAAAATCCGAAGTTCTATTTAGAAAATTTCAGAGTTGAGTTGTAAAATATATGCGAATTCAAGTTGTGTAAATGAATATGATTTTTGAAACAGAAATCAGATTTTGATTTATTGAATAGAATTTATTAAATTGAATAGAAATTAGTTAATGAGTTTTCGAATGAATATTGGGGTTTGAATAAGTAAATTCGATTTGATAATTTATATTCGACATCAAAAAGGAAACTAGAATTGAAATTGAAATTCAATTTGATTATGAACGAGTTAAAGATTTTGTTAGAACATGTTATGTTCAACAAAGAAGTAAAATAGGCCAAAAAAAAGGGCTAATTAAAGAATAATCGAGCGAAACTGAATTCAAACGATTCAAAATTGAATTCAAACGAACAGATTGGGTTGAATTGAATTGAAAACAGGTGAACAGGTGTTAAACAGATATGGGATGGAGTATATGAAGATTTAAATTTATGTGCTCGACAAAAAGGTACATGTTTAATTCATATATGAGATTTGATGCGCCGTATCGGCAAGCCGCTTGGCTTTTTCTTTTTCTTTTTGAGATTAGAAGGTACCGGGAAGCTATTTGAAATTTCCCGATGCTCCCGATACAGGGGAGGTTATGGCGAAATTTTCCGGAAATTTAAGGAGTTAGAATATTTTCAAGATATTTTGATAATTTGAAATCATTGTATCGACGTATTGAATTCGATAGTAAAGTGAATAAAAAAATCGAATGTTGTAAACAAAAGGGGATAGAGATAAGTGATTGGAATTGTTTCCAATTGCAAATAGAGATTTTTCTAATATATAGAAAATAAAAGAAGTTGATATTTGGAAACGTTTTCCAAATGGCATAAGAGGCCGAGATGATTATTGAAAATATTTGGTTAACAAATATTGATAGAGGAAATGGAGAAGAGATTTAATTAATGAATATTAATTAAAGAGCCCAGTGATTTGTTTGATATGTTGATTGAACACTTGTTTTTATGCGATAGTTAAATCACAGACTATCGAAGTTTTTGACCATCGTTGTCAATATGGAGAGACCGGTTGGATTATTATCCGAAGAACCACTCCGTATTGGCATAAGCGTTGCGAACCAAGTATGTTGAATATATTGAAGACGGAGTAAAGTGCAAGGGCTTTTCTATTTATAGAAATAGTGCCTTCGGTTTCGTTCAATCCCAGAACGAACGTATATGGACGAATGTCTGACAGAGTATTTCCAATGATCAAATGGGTTGGTCTGTATGAATATATATGGTTGCAACGGATTTATCCCTTAGCATAATATCCAGAATATTCGTGCAAACTCAACTAGTGATTAACGGATCTGACAATGTGGCGTTCAAAGTGATTGGGCTATCAATGAATGGTAAGTATTCGTAGCCTCAGGCCTCAACAACCGGGAAAGGACAAAAATCGGGCAGGCAGCATGGCTATGTGGGTCGCACCCATTAGGGTGTATAATCACCTATCTAGAGAAATTCCTTTTGTTTCTAAATCTATCGATTCTGCCCATTCGGGAAACGGTGGTTTGAGTCCAACCGTTGGTGATATACATTCGATACACTCAAGCGAAATGAGTGGTCGGTCATGTGTGGGCCGGGTTGCAAGACGTTCTTGTTGAACCCAGGTGTATTCGCCTCTAGAGATACATCATCGGAAGGTGGTTCCATACCTTGTCATGTTGGAAATCCAATCTCCAATAAGCGCCATGCGGTTTTTGATTTTATACTATATATGTAGAGCGTGAGATGCAAGCGTTCTACTATTTGGTTATTTATTTGATTAGACATTATTATAATATCACTGGATTTTTGATATCAAAGTGTTTTGGGTTATAGTAAGGCAAAAAAAAACCGTCCGTGTTTATGTGTGGGCTGGTCTTACTATTATCTTTTCTTTTGAAAGGATTTTTAAAGTTAAACAAGTGGTTGGAGTTTACTCACACCAGTCCCATGACTGACCCAGAGTTTATTTCGTTTTGTTTTCCCTAAACTCTTGGGTGCCCAAATTTGTACGGGCAGTCAAGTAGTCGGGATTTCACAGATTCATTTGAAGAAGCTGGAAGCAGGAGGCTTCACCGGTTAGCTATAGGCTATCATATATTCCGCTGTGGACCTTGTTGTATCTGGAAACAGGTGTTTATAACTGTTCCAGAAATGAATGTTGTGCTCTGATGATGGTATGTATATAAAGTTACTGATTTGTATTTCAAAAGTTATGTTATATAATATATTTTATTCGTTCCGCTGTGAGTTTGTGATCTTCATTTTTCTTCTATTCTGATATTTCTTTCTTTCTATCCCTCATCCTCTAACTTCTTTCTATTAATGGTTCGTATTTCTGTGTTATTTGGGTTGGACGTGTGGTGTATTTAGTCAACTCGGATAGCACGGATTTGCGGGTCGTTTCAGTCGTTTACAATTTTTTGAGTATAAGCATCGATACATTTCGAATTCAGGAAAATTGGAGCTGTTTGGAGGGGCTAGAGTGCAAATTTGTGCACCCAAACCTATTTGGACAGCACAAATAGGCACCCAACCTCCTCATCTCTCATTTACTTCTTCATTTGCTTTCCCTCTTACTTCCTTAACTTAAGAGAATGGGAAAATTAAAATCCTGAGCCCTAGAATCATAGAAAAGCCCAATCTTTGTTGTGTTCTTCATCTCCTAGCTTAGGTAAGTTGATCTCTATCTTCTCCATCACCCTCTCCATGCTACCTCAGAATTTCTATGTTCCTAATACGTAGAATTATTGGGTTGATGTGTGTAGGTTATGCTTTGTTGATTCTTGGGAGAAGATTGTACCTTTAGCTTGGGTTCCTTCTTGTTGATTGCTTCATTAACACTAAGGTGAGTTCTTCGTGAACTCACATCAATGCCATTAGCTTTAAGCTTGTACAAGTGTAATTGTAGGCTATTCATGATGTTCATGTTTCCTTGAATTAGTTTGATTCATGGTTTAATCTTGAATGTATGATTGATTTCAAGTTTTGTGGAAATTTGGTTTGAAAATCTTCATGTGAATATAAGTTGAATCACACTCGTCTCCGGCTTGAATGGGAGTTGTACACGTACTGTAAAGTACCGTCACAGAGCCGGAGAGGACAGAGGAAAAAGGAATGGTCGAGACGGAGGATCGAAGCCCCCGTCCACGTTGCCTGGGCTCACGCCCAGGCAAAACTGGTCGACCGGCCAAAGTGGGCCGGTCGACAGGTCAGGGCTGTGCCTGGGCATATGCCCAAGCACAAGCCGGTCGACTGGCCATGGGGGGGCCGGTCGACCGTTTGAGTCTCTGTCTCAAACCAGTCGACTGGCCCCCCTAGACCAGTCGATCGGTGACCAACCTGGGCGTTGCCCAGGTTTGGTCACACCCCCTTTTTTTGTTGCGCGCTGAAGCGCGCGACTCCGTGTTCTTCCGACCTTCTTCCTTGACCCTCCCCCTCGCGTACTATGGCGATCTTGAGATCGTTTGGATCGTCGTCGTCGCGCCGTCTCGTTTGTTTTTCAAATCATTTTTAAACCATGAATTGTGGAATTGTGCGCTATGATTTCTTTGTGTCCCATTCTCTACGGCAATGGGGTTTTATGAATATTGAACCACAATGGATTAGTGGATTCTATATTGTCAATGGGAATCAAACCAATGTTAAATCAGTTTTTAAATACAAACCCCTTTAAAATAAATTTTATTTCTAAAATCCGGTTCTAATACTATTGATTTATATACGATTCCTTATCCTATCGATCGGACGAGAAATTTAGTTTATTCACCTAAATAAAACTGGGGACTATGACCCCTTATATGTTTATTTCGGCGAATAACTACTGGACTCGTTCATTTGAACCTGTGTGGTGATTTTCTCTGTTTTGGAATAGAAATCAATTATGGGTTCGTAAATATTCGAGAATGGCATGTGGTTATGGGACATGTTGCCATTCCCTTATAATTACTAGCTCGGAGTGATTTCTATTCACCCGGATCGTTAATATCCGCCTCCCGACATAGTTGTTTGGTTCGCAATCGCCTAGTGGGACTTTACGATTGGGACCTTCATCTATGGGACTTTGGTCCAACCCTTTTATGATTTTCTATGAACTATGTTTTCCTCTACCGGGGTCACGACCCGGATTCTTGGGGAGCTCTGGCTCAAACAAATGGTTAGCTACCTAGGGATCGTATCTCATTTTCTATGAACCTGCAGGCCCTTTTTATGATGTTTTCTATGATTAATTTGATGCGATGCGCGTCAATTTGATTTATGTTTGGCATTTATTTGTCATTTCTTATTGTTATATGTTCTTTGCTTGTCATGAGATTAATTGAGATTTCATATATGTTGACATCACGCATTTCATAATATTTGTGAATCATCCTGTTTATTCTTTTCATGTCATTTATGTTACATCTCTTCATATTGTCTCATGTTATGGATAAGAATGGTTTGACTGATCCGTTTATTGTTTATTTCTTAAATAATACTCGGGTCAGACCCAAGTGTTACAGGTGCTTAGGTGACATTCTTGCTGGGACCTTATGATGACTTATAGCTTAACTACTTTATAATTGCAGTCCTTTTGGATATATGTAATTGAATACCGTTATGACATGTATCATTATTAGTACGGGATTTGGTACATGTAATTATTATTTTGGAGTTAGAGCGTCGTGTACGACCTCTAGTTGATGTAAACACTTATGGTGTTATATTCATATCAGTTTATTTGTTTATGATGTGAATATCTGTGACTTTCTGTGTTATCTTATTCTGTATGTGTTCTGAGGCTATTATGTTGTTGTGTAGATGATCTTCGCCTGGACTGGCCATGTCGAAATTTTTGGTACGGCCGTGCCATTCGACGTTACTTTCCAAGCAAGATATATTAACGGTCGCTCCTAACAAACCTTATTCTCCGCTGTGGCTGACGACATTTCACACGAAATGAACTTGACTACGGCGGGTATAGAGGCGGGGCTTACACCAAGGGTTGGCAGGAGGATTATTTGAGGTAGCGAATTGAATTTTGATGGCGTGTGGAGTAGCTGGGTGAAGTCTAGTGGAGTTTTTCTCAAAAAAGTGGCGCACCTAGCCGAAGAGCAGTGATGTAGGGGGGCCGAAGTCAGATATTTATGGGGTCATGCGAGTTGGATGTGAAAGGTATAAGAAGGAGGAGATTGAGAAGAGAAGTGGAACAAAGCAATCAGTTATGGAAATAGTTGAGTGATGAAGGAGGACGGGGGTAAGAAGCTGCATCCATGGTGTTGAGCAGCTTTCTCTGTAGCGGGAGTTTTTATAACGTGGGGAAGAAGAATATATACAAGGATTAGGTGTAATCTATTATTAATTAACATGCTATCGATGATTTAATTCTTTCAAATATTGTAACAAGTGTAATTAATGCATACAATGTCAGATTGATACGAAACATGAAATGACCCAAACTCGCCCTTTCGGGAAAGCCCGGATTTAGTTGAGAACACGACAAATCAGAACACAAACAGAAGAATACTTCATTACTATTACAACAATTGCATCAGAGTACAAAATTATAACAGAGTATGAATAAATAATATACATCAAAAAAATATCAGAGATTAAATTACAAAGCAGCTGAAAATTAATACAATGTTAGGTGAAAAATAATACATAACACAACCGAAAGAAATACGCGGATACAAAGCTTTCCGAATATAGTTCCAGCTGTAAACCAGGATCCTGCATAATAGAAATCTACAAAACCAAAACTACTAGCATCCCGTGTGGAAAATAGGGGCACCCAGAGTTTAGGTTAAAATAATAAACTCCAGGTCAGTCATGGGACTGGTGTGAGAACTGAAACAATTATTTAAAACTTTACCTTGGAAATAAAGTAACTCAAGGGACCACGCCGTATAACACGGAACAGGTTTTCTCCCAAGAATACCGGTGCATAGAACAGTTTATGAATAGTGCAATGCTTTTCGAAAAATGAATATATTAAAAGACTCAGGTCCCATCACATAATGCAATGCAAGCCGGAGGATAGAGTTTTTTCTTATAATAGCCAAACATGCTTGGTACGTTTTAAAACAAATCATTTTGGTATTACTATAAGTGCATAGTGTCAAAATCAGCTTCAAACATAAATGTATCAATCATAGACACTATAGGTACCATATATTATGCCGCCATACTAGGTTCCACAACTAAAACCGAAAGGTCACGTATTGGAAATTGGATTCCATCTATGAGTCGAGGCAAGGGATGGCTCCTCACTGATTCGAGACACTCTAGCAAATGCCTCTGTGTTACACACTCTGAGAAACTCTTAGATGCTTTAGGGCCGGTCCACACTTACGTTAGTGGATTGGTTATTCCTAAACACACATTTCCCGGTTTTATCGGACCTATCCATCGACCTCGTACACTACTACAAAAGTGGGCATATTCGATACTATTTTGTGTGTGTTGCATGAAAAGTGTGGCGAAAGCCATGCTTTCTTTTATCTTCTGCAACCGTATTCATATGTTGTTGCGTTAGACGTGAATGCACTGTTGCAGTTGGAATTCTTGTGCTATGACGTGCAACACCAGATCAAAGTGTAGCTTTACATAAATACAATCCAGGTCAGTGATCCGCGTTACCAGCATAAATAAAGCCACAACCGTAGATGCATATTTAATCCAACGGTTAAAATCAACCCATGTTTCTTATCTAAACATTAACCTATCATTCAATCAAGGACAGCCACCTCGTTGCATTCTTCCGCTGAAATTTTGGTGTGACATTTCCCCCTCATGAAAAACATCTAAAAATAATGTCATCGTTCATCTTCTCTCTCCTAACTTTCACCTTTTTTCCATTGACCAAATTGTAAACCTAAATTCATGTCAGCTTACATTCTCTCATCGCCATGTCGATTAACACTAACGAATTACAGATCGGAGGAAGGAGCAACATCAAAAAATATAAGAGACAGACGGTCCATTTGTTATTGCTACTGCACTGATTAGGGGGAGTTCTTCCACCTTATATTTGAAGGAGCAACAGACGGTCCATTTAAAGGAAGAAAATGCAGGTTAGGGGGAGTTCTTCCGCCTTAATCTATCCACAAGTAATTATGTACCTTAATTTATCCTTAATCTATCCATAAGTAATTATGTACCAACATCCTTAATCTATCCATAAGTAATTATGTACCATAAGTAATTATGCAGGTTAGGAGCAACAGACGGTCCACCTTAATCTATCCATAAGTAATAATTTACTTAGAAAGTTATATTAGATTTGCAAATTACTTTTCAATGTAAGTCAGTTGGTAGCGTGCATACATAAATGATAAACTCAAAGTTAAATCTACCTAAAGTCAAACAAAGATACTATAAAAATGCTTTCAGTTACCAATCATCACCAGCATTCACAAACATTCTCTACCATTCACAAACATTCAAGCCATTCACAAACATTCAAGCCAACATTCATCACCAACAATCACAAACTTCCACAAACATTCAAGCTAACAATCATTACCAGCATTCATCACGACATTCACAAACATTCACAAAGTTTCACAAATATTCACAAACTTTCAAGCCAACAATCATTACCAGTATTCATCACCAACATTCACAAACTTTCAATCCATTCACAAATATCACCAGTCATCACCAGCATCATCACCAGCATTCATCACCAGCATTCACACCAATCATCACCAGCATCATCACCAGCATTCACTACCATTCACAAACTCCACCAGCGAGCGTCAAAAGGCAGCATAAAGTATCGTAAAGCAGTCATACATAAAACATAACTGAATATATACATACATAGTACATAAATAGTTTTCCACCAAGAGGCATGTTAATCTTCTTCTTATTCTTAAGAGTCAGTGTCCATGTCAGAGTCATTGTCTATGTCAGAGTGACTGAAAGGGGATTACATGATCATTGATATATTCCAATTAGCACCTCATATAAATGATCATAGTTTTAAGAAGAAATGATTACTTCTAGATAAGATAATCCACTTGCGATAATGTGTTGTTTTATGCTAATGTTGGTACAGCTACTTTGTAGTCATCTGGCTGTGTCTCATTATAAGGCTATTATAACCTTATATGTATGTATGTATGTGAGTGTGTGCATGTGCGGTTGTGTCTCATTATAAGGATGTTAAGGATAGAGCATGGTTGAATGAACACTTCGTGTCAAACTTCTATTATATTTTGGGTTGATTATAATAAGGAGCATGCTATGCTGACTCCATATACTTTGTTGAGAAACTAATGGGTAAATTCATAATGTAGGCTATTATAACCTTGTATGTATGTGAGTGTGTGTGCATGTGTGGTTGTGTCTCATTATAAGGCTGTTAAGGATAGAGCATAGTTGAATGAACACTTTGTAATTGTGTTCTTTGGCAAATTTACCTCAATTGGCCAAACATATTGTGGATTAACTAAAAGAAACTGTGGATGGAAGTAAAATTTACCTATGATCACACAAAAATGGTACCACCGGTTCCTCCCTATTGCCTACAAACAGAAGTTCAGGCCTTGTCCCAGGATGAGCATGGGTACAACGCTGAACCCTAATGAAGTAAAACCTTGTTGTCGAATCGAGCAGAAAAAGTATTCTCCGAGCCAGTGCCTTCATAAAACTCCATTTTCAGGTATAATGATATATGGTCAATTCGAGACAACGACAGTCGTCAATTTCACGCACATTTCCCATTGGCGTCGTTAATTCTTTAATTCCAGGAACATTTTTCTTCACGAACTCGGGAAAGCCAACAACTTTAGCCCATGATTCTGCCTCGAACGCTGGTTCAGGCCCAAATTCCTCACCAGACAATTGTTGCACATAAAAAGCACTTCCATATTTTGTAAAAAGTTTCAACATTGGCGCATGTTCACGCTTACTGTAAGATGGACATGTTATTAGAAAAGAGTTATTGGGTATAACCTGTATAGCCCACTCATTATCCTCCAGAGTATTCCTAAGCGCGAGATGCACAAATTTGTAACTCCAATGTCCTGTAAGAACAGTGGTAGTGATGCATAGTGAAGAATCCTCCATTGTTTTTTTTTTGAAACTTTTGAAGATGGAGGTTTGTTTAGGAGTTGAAGATGTAGATGGCAATATGGTTCTGAAGCTTGAAAGGATATGAAATGACAAGTGGCAGTAATATGTAAACTGAAAACTTTTTGGTCAGAAGACGAAGCATATTGAAATTGCTTATTTGTCGGGCTTGGCTGGCATGAGTGACCAATCACTAATGGTCAGTAAGTCAATTGTAATAATTGTGTTCATAACATTTTGTTAAGAAGGCCAATGGCCATTTGATGCCACCACTTATCAAATAACTTGTTATCATTTTAGGTACATATTTAATTCTGGACGGCAGAGGGAAACATTTTGCAGACGTGACACACACACACACACACACACACACACACACACATATATATATATATATATATTCGATGCTACCCTCTTGTATAGGTACATACATATATATTTCCTATTGCAATCGGATTGCTGCATATATATGATTCATATATACAAATGAGTAATACATTTTGAAGATGTGGACACATGTGTACATGTTCAAAATGCTCTAATGAATTGGCCAGGAATGGAGGATAATGTCCCTTATGTCGTGCACCTATTCTTGAAGTAGTTCGAGCTTACTGTATACAATGAAGAAAACGGAGTAACTAATTTTTGAGTTTTGATGTCTGGATAATTAAAACAATTGCTTTGGACGAGTTTTTTGTACAAAACTTGTATTGCAAAAAATTTACTTAAAGCATTGTATTTGCTATCTCCTAGTGTATCATTTGCCTTCTTCTACTGTTGCGTTAGCTTTTATTGATATTGCATTTCATGTGGTGTTGCATTACATATTGCAGTGATGTTGCATTACATATTGCAGTGGTGTAGCATTAAATTAAATATAATTAATTACCTGTCGCATGTGGACCCCACAGCTGACGTGGATAGCTGGTGCGGCATGTGACACGTGAGCAGCTAACATGGAGAAATGACGTGTCGTGTGACATGTAGACAGCTGATGTTGAATGCTGACGTGGCCCCACTGGAAGCCAGGCCCTAACTAATGCTTAAGGCAACGCTAAATAGTGTTGCATTACGTGCTAATAGTGTTGCATTACGGCTATAATGCAACACTTTCTTTCCGTGGCAGTAGATGGGCAAAAGCATTGCCTTAGAGGGCTAAGGCAACGGCCGCAGATGCCATGGGTCTCTGGTGTTGCCTATTTGAAAAAAGGGGCTACTGCAACGCTTTTTCAATATAAGGCCACATAAAATTAGTGTCGAATTTTCCCACTTTTGTAGTAGTGGTAGTGACTGATATATCTGAGGCGCCTCGCTATCCATCATCCACATAGGTAAAAATATAAATGTGTGGGCTTCGTACCATGACACCACCCATAGCTAGAAAGAAACGTTGTGCACTCCCTGCAGTCCGGTCCCGTTTTTGACTCATACCGGGTGTGAAGCTCGCGAATTAACGCTATACAAAAAGCTAACCTATTTAAAGACGTGCTTTGATCATCAACCCAAGATTCTTCTTTTCAACAAAAGGATTGATCACTTGCATCTCGGCATGCCACACTAACAATTCACGCCATACAACTGATATCTATCAATATATAACCTCTACGCTCATACGTCTCAGAGAAGGGTGTTAAGCAAGAGAATAAATTCTCTGCCACCAACAGATATATATATATATATATATATATATATATTTAATAGAAATCAATCAACAAAGAATAAAATCCAATGTCGGACACACATCAATTCACTAGTTCGTTCTGGGTCTGAACGAAACCGAAGGCACCTTATTCCTCGTCCCATATGTCCAATACAGGAGAGAGGTCCTCGCATATCACATCGATCTCCAAGTACGTCTGGATGATCTCCACTTATTACCTTTTCTTGGGTGTACATCCCAATCAAGACATCAGTAATCATCCAAAGGATGTGAAGATCTCCGGTCTTCAACCATCGTCTTCATTGTCAACTTATCGTCGAATCAGTTATTCAGAATAGGCATAAACCAGGTCTTTCCGAATAACTCGCGTATCTCATAAACAAGTGCTACAAAAACACAACATACGTCTCATTCCAATCCAGAATATTCTTTTATTCAAGTATTCTTTTCACAATTCAAACAAAATTAAGGTTTTTCAAACTATTCAGGATTAGCCAATCTTACCGAAGTAATCATTTGTTTAATTTCCCAATCTGAATCTATTCATCCCATGGAGCAAAACTGGTAATACTCCATATTTAACACCATAGTGTTATTGGTAAAATTAATTACCATTTCCCGTTCAAATCTAATAAAAGATTTAACTAGTTCCTGGAGTAAAACTGGTGGTACTCCATTCTCGATCATTTCCCAAATTTTATAATTTAAATTATCACATTCACATTTCAATCTAATTAAAGATTCATTAAAACTCCACTTAGTTTTAATCTTCCCAAATATCATTATTAATGACTATTTAACTTTGGGAAATCAAACATGCCGCATCGACAATCTACACCGTACCATTGATTTCTGCCAATATATATCCTCTAAGCGCATACGTCTCAAAGAAGGTTGTTAAGAATATATATTTAGCAGAGATCAACAATACAATTCAAAATACAATGTTAGACATGTAATCCTGTCTTTAACTGGGTTAAAAACCACTGCCTTTTTAAAACACAGCTCACGATATACCCAAAATCACATTCCATTAATTATGGAATCTTCACGGAAAATAGATCAATATATATATATAATCTAAATAAATTTTTTTATCCAACCAATAATATAAATGGAATAACGGCAAAGCCTTTTAAATTTCATATATAGTAACAGTCTTCCTCCTCAAAAGCTCACTTCGATTATTACCAAATCGAATTCCATTCCATTCCAATTTGTTTTATTAAATTGGAAAACTTTACTTTGGAAAATTCCATTATTCTTAATTAAAATATTTATATATTCCAAATCACATTTTACTGTTAATTCGAGTTAAAGAACGAATGTCCTTTAAAAAATAGTTCACGATAAACCCAAAATCACATTCCATTTTATTCCAATTACTAAATATGATTGGAAACTCTAATAATCTTAATTGAAAAATATATTCTTTTCACCATAGGGTTTAAGAACACTGTTATTTAAGACACCATTCACGACAAACCCAAAATCCAATTTGATATTAAATATAAGGTTCCGAACAGAAATTATATCAGCTTACATTCAATATCAAATTCTGAAACCAACACATATCGTATAGGGAATAACGATATATATCTATCTTCCAAATCTCTCCACAATATCTGTATAATAACAAAATCCAATATCAAAATATCCCAAAGACGATTTCTATTCAAATCCATTCCAGTTCATACATTGGAAAATTCTAGTTAGATTAAAACCCTTCTCAAATCCAATTTATTTATTTAAAAACGTTGGATTATCTTTGTAATTAATAACTAGTTCATTTTGATAAAAATATGTTTTTATCTTTATAAACATGGATTTTTCATCCAAATTCTTTCCAAATTATCTATTATGATTTACACAAATTACTAATATTTTCAATAATTTTATCAAGGCCCGTACAGTCGGTTTTCAATAACGACCACCGAACTGCATCCATAGTGAACTTTTCCAAATTTGATTTGGACATAATCCCAAATCCAATCATTAGATTTCAAATCTCTTATATTCATTGGAAATCTCTTTCCGATAGAACCCAATGGATCCGATTTTAGGAGAATCCGACGGTCGGATCTCCCATAATGTCAATTCGAAGCTAATGGTTGAAATTCGCGCACGTTCGCGGCGCGACGCGTTCTACTGAAACCATTATATATAATATATACGTATATAAATATATATATATATATACTATTTCCATTCGAAACGTATATTTTATTTTTTTTATAAAACGATTCCCACTTCCATTTCAATTTTAAATCAAAATTGAATACTCCTTATCATTATAATATTTAAATGATAATATTTTCAAAATATAAGATTTTGAAATCATTTCCTTTTCGATATTCATTATAAAAATGAATCAAATTGATATAAATATCGTTCGCGTTAAAATGGCGCATTCTAATCAACACGGCTTCACATACTTCAATATTTTCGTGTCCATCCAAAATCGGACATCAAATTCACATTTTAATACTTTACTGAATATTATTTTAAAATATTCGTTATTTTAAAATATTCGTTATTCCTGAATTGGAATCAGACACAATCAATTACCATATAATGTTATTTATATGGATTTCATACATCACATGTACACAACAATAATGATACACAATCATCCATCATCAAGAGTGCATTACAAAACTGCATAAGCATTAAATATAAATAATTAACGCTTACAACAGTCTGTCAACCAATCGATTGACATACAACTAAACAATTGGAATTAGTGTACGTCAAATATCATCCCAATACCTGTGTAGGGTTTCAATCAACAAACACTGATTTTATTTGTGCAACTGGGCGATGTGTAAAATTTATCATCTCAATCAATGTCAGTTAAATGGGTGTACATAAACAAATCATCCGATTTGTAAATGAATATTCATTTTCATTTTAGGAGAATTTTATGCCGTTCACATATACGTTAAAAATTATATTTTTAACGATTAAATGTTTATTTCAACACATGACTATTTTTAATAGTCTGTTTGCACATTAAAAATGATATTTTTAATGAATACACATTTATTTCAGAAAATTTCGGCATTATAACGGCGCGTTTTAAGAACTGGAACAATGTCTAGCATTATCCTTCTTCTAATACTGGCTCGCGCCATACACAATCATCAATCACATTCAATACACCATAATACAATCAATAACCATAATACAGTCAATTTTCCCAAAATTCAATCCAAACAAACATCCATGATTTGTACAATAAATAGTGACAGGAGCTAGTAAGCCCCATTTACATCCTAGTATATATTTAACTATAAAATAATTTGAGTGAGAAGGTGTTCTCACATTGGGATCCACCCCACCATTCTTTTCTGATGCTCTGATTCGCTGTTCTGGTTCTAGAATTTGCAAACGAGCTTCAATCTTCACACGATCTTTTATCCTAGCTTAAACGCGCTATTCCGAACAACTTTTGCCTATCTTCTTTTTTTCGAAAATGCTCAAATTCGCTAGAATTTGCGAAAAGACATAAATCGGACAGTATACTTTGGACGCTTTTTATGAACAACTCCGCAATCCAAAATATGGCTTCCATATAGTCAAATCGAAGAGAAAATCGTGCTCTTCAATTTTGGCACTGTGGAGTTTTGGCCAGAAGTGCATGGTTGGGGAGTTATTGAGGCGGGAAGATAAGGGGATTAAATGTAAAACTGAAAAATAGAAAAATCAGGATTTTTAAGAGGAGGGGACCCACTGGTCGGACTTGGGTGGCGGGGGAGGTGGCGCAGGGGGTGCTGGCGGTTGTGGGAGGCCTGGCTGACCGGCGGCGGGGGTGTGGTGGCTCACAGCGGCGGATTGGGGAAGAGGAGCTCGATGTTTTCAGTTGGAGCACGGAGAGAGAAGGGGAGGGAGGAGGTGCGGTGGCCAGAGGGGGTGCGGCGGCATACGGGAAGGGGGCACGATGGCGATGGGGCTAGGGCAACCAGGTTTTGTTTTTTTTTTAATTTTGAACAATTGTGATAGAGGGAGGAGGGTTGACCAAGTATATAAATATATATTTAATTTAATTCCAAAAGGTTACTTTTTCATTCGAACTCCAAATTGAACCCAAAGACTGTCGTCCCTAGCCAAATACCTCCATGCCGGACATAATGGGATATGGCCCGTAAGCCAATTCGACTATTTCTAATCATTTTTATCGAAATTAAAATATAAATTAACATAACATTCAAAATTGATTTCAATGTACATTTTAATTTACCACGCTCACATATTAATTCCAAAAATTACGAAATTTGAAATTTAGCAATAATTTTACATTCTGGATCCAACAAAAGTGGTTTCATCGAAAACGAAGGTCGTTTGCAAAATATCAATTTTTAAGGGCTATATATTATATAAAATATATATAAATTGCATAGCGACTATTTTAAATTTTAAACTGGATATTACTTTCAATTTATGTTATGAAATCTGAATTTTTCACATTCGTTAGAAAATTACATTTCAAAATATTCCAACGTTTCCTGTTTTACTGAACTCCGATTTATATTGAATTCTATACATTCAATTAAAGTTTAAAATTGAATTTTCAAACTGCCGCTCCATTTCAGGCTCTTCTATAATTAAAATAAATTTATACGTTCTAACTACATTTAAAATAAATTTATAATCGTTATTATTTAAAATAAATCATTTTAAATATTCCAAATCAATTAAAATAACCAAAATAAAAATTTTAAATTGGTATTGAAAATCCGGGTTGTTACAATCTTCCCCACTTAAAATCTTTTCGTCCTCGAAAAGGAATGGAGCTGAAAGTTATTTAACTAACCAACTCAACTTTCATTCTGGCTTTCATTCTTCAACTTTTCAGTTTCTAAGAATTTTAAAATCTCTCAAAAATTTGGCTAACACCCTAAATTTTCGAAAAATTTCGCCATAACCTTCTTTGTACGGGCTGATCGGTAAAACCGCAACTTGCCTTACAGGACCCTCATCAATCCAAAAAAAAGCCAATTGGCTCATAAAATCATCAAAACCCAATGAATACAGTAAATTTGTACCTATTTGTCGGGCATACAATTTTATTCCCCTTCTTAGATTCCATGCCATGACCTATTCGTTATATATACATGTACATATATGCAATTCCAATCAATTTTCAATTCAGTTCAATATTTTGATTCCATTTGACTTAATTTACCTTTCGTTCTCTTATTGGCTTTATCATTCCAATATTTTTATTAGTTAAATTAATAATCATACATCACAACCAGCAATCAATTAGTCAATTAGCTTTTCAAACATATAATTTTATACATACTCAAAAATCATGTTTCAGTGCCAAATCACAAGCAATAAAATCTAACTAAGTTTTGGTTCTCACACCAGTCAATTGGAAATATATAGATATCCCACTTTCGAAACTTAACATAAATGCTGATGATGACATGCCATCATCGGAATCATCTCCGAGTGACTAGAGTCTGATTCTATATCTATCCAATATATTTGAGACATCTAATATACGTGGATCAGACGTATATTAAATTCTCCATATACTCGATTGTCCAAATCAATTTAAAATAAAATACTCAAATACATATAATATGATATAAATTTTCAAAATTAAATTCATTTTTAATAAATAATACTTTTTAACTCATTTTAGGATACTGTTGATCCCATCTCTAACGAGTCTTTCTTATTGGATATTACTGATCCACTCTGATGAATTCTTTCGTTTGGTTCTAATGTATCTTGTTCTCGAACTCTGCAAACCAAAGCTCTGATACCACGTCGGAAACGAGCCAAACTCCCCCTTTCGGGAAAGTCCGGATGAGTTGAGAACATGACAAATCAGAACACAAATAGAAGAACATTCCATTGCTATTACAACAATTGCATCAGAGTAAAAAGATTATAACAGAGTATGAATAAAAAATATACATCAGAAAAATATCAGAGATTAAATTACAAAGCAGCGGAAATTAATACAGTGCGTAGTGGAAAAATAATACATAACACAACCAAAAGAAATACAAGGATACAAAGCTTTCCAAATATAGCTCCAGTTGTAAACCAGGATCCTGTAAAATAGAAATCTGCAAAACCAAAACTACCAGCTGCACGTGTGGAAAACAGGGGCACCCAGAGTTTAGGTTAAAACAATAAACTCCAGGTCGGTCATGGGACTGGTGTGAGAACTAAAACAGTTATTTAAAACTTTACTTTAGATATAAAGTAAATTAAGGGACCACGCCTTATAACACGGAACGGATTTTCTCCCAAGAATACCAATGCATAAAACAGTTTATAAATAACGCAATAGTTTTTGAAAAATGAAGCTATTATAAGACTCAGGTCCCATCACACAATGCAATGCAACCAGGAGGATAGAGTTTTTCCTTATAATAGCCAAACATGCTTGGTACGTTTTAAAACAAATCATTTTGATATTACTATAAGTGCATAGTGTCAAAATCAGCTTCAAATATAAATGTATCAATCATAGACGACATAGGTACCATATATTATGCCGCCATACTAAGTTCTACAACTAAAACTAAAGGTCACGTATTGGAAATTGAATTCCATCTATGAGTCGAGGCAAGGGATGGCTCCTCACCGATTCGAGACATTCTAGCAAATGCCTCAAGATTACACACTCTGGCCAACCCTTTGATGCTTCTGGGCCAGTCCACACTTACGTTAGTGGATTGGTTATTCCTGTACACACGTTTCCTGGTCCTATCGGACCTATCCATCGGCCCCGTAGTGACCGATATATTTGAGGTGCCTCGCTATCCATCATCCACATAGGTAAAAATATAAATGTCTGGGCTCCATACTATGACACCACCCATAACTAGAAAGAAACGTCGTGCACTCCCTGCAGTCCGATGCCGTTTTTTACTCATACTAGGTGTGAAGCTCGTGAATTAACGCTATGCACGAAGCTATGCTATTTAAAGCTGTGCTTTGATCATCAACCATAAGGCTCTGCTTTTCAACAAATGCCTTGATCACTTGCATCTCAACATACCACACTGACAATTCGCACCATGCGATTGATATCTATCAATATATAACTTCTAAGCTCATACGTTTCAGAGAAGGGTCTTAAGAAAGGGAATAAATTCTCCACCACCAATAGATATATTTAGTAGAAATCAATCAACACAAAATAAAATCCAATGTCAGACACACATCCATTTACTAGTTCGTTCTGGGTTTGAACGAAACCAGAGCCGCATTATTCCTCATCCCATATGTCCAATATATGAGAGAGGTCCTCGCATATCACGTCGATCTCCAAGTATGTTTGAACGATCACCACTTATTACCTTGTCCTGGGTATACAGCCCTATCAAGACATCAATAATCATCCAAACGATGTGAAGATCTCCGGTCTTCAACCACCGTCTTCATCGTTGACTTATCGTCGAATTAGTTATTCAGAATGGGCATAAACCCGGTCTTTCCGAATAACTAGCATATCTCCTAAACAAGTGCTACACAAACACAAAATACGCCTCATTCCAATCCGGAATATTCTTTTATTCAAATATTCTTTTCACAATTTAAACCAAAATAAAGTTTTCTAAACTGGTCGGAATTAGCGAACCTTACTAATCATTTGTTTAATTTCCCAACCTATTCATCCCATGGAGCAAAACTGGTAATACTCCATATCTAACACCACAGTGTTATCAGTAAAATTAATTACCATTTCCCATTCAGATCTAATTAAAGATTTAACTATCGCTTGGAGTAAAACTAGTGGTACTCCATTCTCGATAATTTCCCAAATTTTATAATTTAAATTATCACATTCACATTTCAATCTAATTAAAGATTCAATAAAACTCCACTTAGTTTTAATCTTCTTAAAAATCATTATTAATGATTATTTAAATTTGGGAAATAAAACATGCCGCATCGACAATCTACACCGTATAATTGATTTCTGCTAATATATAACCTCTAAGCTCATACGTCTAAGAGAAGGGTGTTAAGAAAGAGAATAAATTCTCCACCACCAAACTGATATTTATTTAGCAGAGATCAACAATACAATTAGAAATATAATGTTAGACATGTAATCCTGTCTTTAACTGGATTAAAGAACCAATGTCATTTTAAAATACAGTTCACGATAAACCCAAAATCACATTCCATTAATTATGGAATCTTCACGGAAAACAGATCAATATATATAATCAATATAAATTTCTGTGTCCAATCAATAATATAAATGGAATAACAATAAAGCCTTTTAAATTCCATATATCGTAACAGTCTTCCTCCATAGAAGCTCATTTCGATTATTACCAAATTGAGTTCCATTCCATTCCTATTTATTTTATTAAATTGGAAAACTTTGCTTTGGAAAATTCCATTAAACTTAATTAAAAGATTTATAAATTCCAAATCACATTTTACTGTTAATTCGAGTTAAAGAACGAATGTCCATTAAAACACAGTTCACGATAAACCTGAAATCACATTCCATTTTATTCCAATTACTAAATATAATTGGAAATTCTAATAACCTTAATTAAAAGATATATTCTTTTCACCACGGGGTTTAAGAATAGTGTTATTTAAGACACTGTAAACCCCATAAATTTAAATATTAAAGTTAACAAATTAAAGAATACTTAACATCAAACCTGAGAATTAAGGGAAACGGGTTACGCCATTGTGTTCGTCTCGGAATTCTGGTTGAGATAGAGTACGAATTTGCGTAAATTGGGCATCGTATGAAGAAGTTACGGCTGTCGGAAGTTTCTAGAAATTCGAATTTAAATTCAAAAACGAATTCAGACTTAGAACTTGGAAGGCGGGAAATTTCCCACCCAAGGCCAGGTCGACCTGGGGGTCGACCTTAGTGTCGACCTCCCCAAAGACAGGTCGACCTTAGTGTCGACCTGGGGGTCGAACTGCCCTCCAGCCCCCACCCTGGGCAGATATGAATGATAACAATTTTGCGACTCAGTGCTGAGTCAATTAAGGCTGAGGTGTCACCCTATCTTGGCTGGATGGTTTTGACTGATTCTAGGTTGATCGGATGGCCTAAATTAATCCTAAATTCTATATAAACACATGTAGACTCAAACCCTAAATCAAAATAAAAATTAGAACCATGGCCGTCATGTTATCACCTTGCAACCTAGAGTAGCCGCCACCAACTAGAGAGAAAGTGAAGCTAATCAACTCAATTCAACTCAAATTTATAATCAACGACAACAACAACAACAAAATTTTCTACTCCAAAGGCGGGCTTAGTCAATTTCAGAACTCATATTCCAGAACTCAAGACCTTCTTTGAGTTGTGAGTTCAATATCTTTAATAGGATAATTAATAAGTTAATTGGGTTAAGTTATAAATTGGGTTATATGGCTATGTTTGTGAGACAATGAAAAAATGTAATATTCTGTGAATATATGCTAGTTGTTCATAATGATAGTTTTGTTGTGGATCCCTTTTCATATGCCAAATCACCTATGTTCAACTTGATTCACGTTTGATATCATTTTATATGCAAGTTTGGGTGTAGATTATATGCTAGTTTCTATATGAATTGTACACATGTTTGGTGTAGATTATATGTTAGTTTCTATACGAATTGTACACATGTTTACATGTGGATCAAATAAAGTGACTATATGCAAGTTTAGGTAGAAATTGGATTCACATATATGCAAGTATACACCTTTAGATTTAGATCTATGATGTACATAGTTTATGCAATTTTGTGACTATGGCCCATGCAAGTTTTGGATGAAAAACTATATTCATACATGCATGTTTTAGGTGAAAAACTATATTATATATATGCAAGTTCACACCTATAGGCCTATGTTTAGATTCATGATAATACAAGTTTATGCAAGTTATGTTGTAATCCTTATTTGCAAGATTAGATCCATTTTGTGTGTTATGCAAATTTGCGATGTTTCTTCCCTTTTATTTGTTAGACTAATTGACTAGTCTAATATGCATATATGTCATGATTAACGAATGAACAACGTGGGGACGATGGGGGTAATATTGAATATACACATATTGAGAATTGGCATAATGGCCTTGAAAAAGGCATACAATTAAATTAAGACATTAATTGGAAAATAGGCATTTATGGACATAATTGAGTCAATTATGGACATAAGTATATTTGGAATTTGTTTACAAATCTTGAATAGGGATATTGATCCACTTTGGGGTTAAATAAAGATGTGAATAATAAACCGCCTAAGACATGAAGTTAGACTTGTTTGTGGTGTAAGACTGCCCGGACCCGCCCGGCAAATCCAGCAGCCACAAATGCCAGTCTAATGTGAGAGGTCGAAGGCATGAATTAAATGCGTAACAGTTGTAAAGGCACGAGGTTAGGCTCGTTTGTGGTGTAAGACTGCCCGGACCCACCCAGAAAATCCATCTGCCACAAATGCCAGTCTAATGTGGGAGGTCTTTACAAGGTTACGGTGTTAATGAATTAAGAAACACTTAACCAGATAAACTTGTGGTGGGACATGAGGGGGTTAAGTGGGTGCCTTGGGTGGCATGTGGAATTAAGTGGGTGCCTTAAGTGGCATATGAAATACGATTAGATGCACTTAACCAAGATTGAAACATGTAAGACGACATGAATAAGAATGAGGTTAAGTGGTGAAAACCCTTAGAGGGGACCAAGCATAGGTGGAAAGCTTGTGTCATGCATGGGGACCCTTTTCAAACCAGTAACTCATTAAGTATCTTTGTGGGCTCGACCCAAGTCGAGGACGGGACACACGTACTAGGTTTGATTGTAAGAGGTCAAAACGGGTTAGCGGTGGCAACGCAAGTCCAACGGGGTCATATACGTGTGTGGGCCAGGGCTGGTAGGTAAGACGTTGTTGCATCGTGTAGATATAAGTCGTGCATTTTGGTGGTATCGGGTTGCCGCTTTGGGGAGTGATACACCCCACTGTGGGACCAGCACGGGTATCTATGAGTTAGGGAGCCGATCGAATGGGGGTAGTGGGTACACCTAGTGGAGATAGGAGCAGGCGGCACCTATGAAGGCAGCTAGGGGTACACGAACCTACCATTATCATTATTAAGTTCTGTAGGCTGGATCAACTTTTAGGGTGCTTGGTGTGGTGCAGTGTAGTAATTATCCTATAGTGACTAGGTGCGTCTTTAACGTTATCATTGTTCATCCGATTTCCTTTGTTTGCTTTGTCATACCCAATTGTTCGTAGTCATTTCCTTATTTTCCAGCTTATGCCTTGTCCTTGTAACTTAATGATTATACTGTTAAAGTTATTGCACTCACCAGACTTTATGTCTGACCCCCCTTTGTTTCCACCTCTTTTGTTCCTTCCCCCCCAGGTGCTCAGGGTGGGACTAGTACTAGTGGAGCTTGATTTGGACAGGTTTATCTCTTTATTTCGAAGTTGCTTGGATCGCTGAAGTAAAAGTTCGGCCTATCTTATTTATGGCTATTTTATGTGGGGTTATGTCTTTCATTTTATGTACTCTGATTTAGTCAAGATGGATATTATGTACTTGACTCTAGTCTTTGGTTTTTGATGATGTAATCAAACTTATTTGTTTACCGCTGCAATGAATGAAGTTTTAAATTTTTAAGTACCGTTTTATATCTATCTTGTTGTTAAGTTTTTGTTCTATACACACTTAAAACGCTCCATAGAAATTAATGCATTCCCTTTGTGAGTGACATTAATTGACATGGGGTGTCACACATGGTATCAGAGCTGAAGGTTACTAGAACAGATAAGATATTTTGAAAAACTATTTTTCAAAAGAATTTTATAAAGAAATACTTTCAAAAGAATGTTTTAAGGAGAGTATTTTCAAGAGAAAAGCTTATTTTAAAAACATAACCCCCAAGAGCCATATATCTTCCTTTCTAATTCTTCATTTGAATCTCTTCATTTTCTTTTCATCATGTCTAGAATTCCCGAGATACCCGAAGGGATACCGATACCAGGATGGTTTAGAAGGCATCTGGAAGCTAGGGCCCACGTCGCAAGTCCAGCAAATGCTCCTCCTCCTCCTCCTCCTCCTCCTCCCCGTGTTGACACTTTCGCAAAGATATGCAAGGACTTTCGGGCAATGGGCGGGAAACCTTTTCACGGGTTGGAAACGTTTGTTGAAGCTCGAAATTGGCTAAAGGAGGTAGAAGTATTTCGGAGTGGGGTGCTCCAGTTGTTTTTGCTACAAAAGCTGATGGTTACTTAGATTATGCATGGACTATAGAGAGCTGAATAAGCTAACGAAGAAGAACAGACACCCGTTACCGAGGATAAACGATTTATTCGATCAGTTGATGGGTGCTTCGATTTTCTCGCAACTGGATTTAGCTACAGGGTTTCATCAGCTAAGGGTGGCTGAAGATAGCATTGATAAGACTGCCTTTAGAACTCCTGACGGTTTCTTCGAGTGGCTCGTCATGCCTTTTGGTTTGAGGAATGCACCCGCATACTTTGTTGACTTAATGAGTAGGGTGTTTAGGGAGTTTCTGAACAAATTTGTGGCAGTTTTTGTAGACGATATTTTGGTTTTCTCTAAAAATGAAGAAGAGCATGCCCTACATCTTAGGAAAGTCTTAGAGACCCTACGAGCACATCAGCTAAAGGCTAAGTTCTCCAAGTGCCATTTTTAGAGAAAAGAAGTGAGGTTCTTAGGACATGTGGTCTCTAAGGAAGGGATAGCTGTGGATCCCACTAAGGTAGTGGCAATCCAAGATTGGAAAATGCCTAAGAACGCAACCGAAGTAAGAAGTTTTTTAGGGCTGGCTGGCTATTATAGGAAGTTCATTAAGGACTTCACGAAGGTATCAACCCCTCTCACTCGATTAACGAAGAAGAATTTGACTTTTACTTGGGACGTTGACTGTGACGATGCTTTCCAACGTCTGAAGAGAGCTTTGATGACCGCTCCAGTTTTAGTTTTGCCAGACGGGAGTAAGACATTCACTGTATCTACCGATGCTTGCGGGACAGGGCTTGGCGCAGTTTTAATGCAAGAGGGAAGGGTGATATGCTATGGTGGAAGATAGTTGAAAGCCCACGAGAAAAATTACCCTACCCATGACTTAGAGTTGGCAGCCATAGTTTTTGCGCTTAAGTCGTGGCGTCATTATTTGCTTGGCGAAAGGTTTGAGTTGTATACGTACCATAAGTCGCTAAAGTATTTATTCTCTCAAAAGGACCTAAACTTGAGGCAACAGAGATGGATGGAGTTTTTGGCATCCTATGATTTTGAGATCGCATATACCCCTGTCAAGGGTAACGTTGCAGCTGACGCCCTAAGTAGAAAGAAGTTAACATTAAGTCCTCTGTTCGTAGAGCGACAGAGTTTGGAGTATATATCTTCCTTTGAATTCTGACCCCCTGTCGATTTTGTGCCCTGTGCAATGACCCGGATTTTTAGCGACTTTGGTTATCGACATAAACTCGATGTCGATAACCAAACATCGAAAAATCCCGGTAATTAATGAAAGAAATTAGAGGGTGAGGATTGATAAGATAGAAACTTAGAATAGAAGAAGAAAAGAAGAACTTACATCATCAGAGTAACACGAATCTCACAGCGGAACGAATAACATATAATAGATAACATGACTTTGAAATATAACAGTTATGTATACAATAGCACTTACCAGAGTACAACACTTACAACACAGCTGAAAAACAATAGCTATAAAATCTTGAAGCCTCCTGCTCCAAGCTCTCCAAGTATATCTGTAAATCGCAACTACTTGACTGGCCGTACAAATTTAGGCACCCAAGAGTTTAGGGGAAAACAACAAAGTAAACTCCGGGTCAGTCATGGGACTGGTATGAGTAAAACAGTTTAAAACAGTTCAAGCAGGTAAATGATATCTCATAAGACCAAGCCGTATAACGGAACGGGTTTTTCCCTTATGAGAATCCAAATTATCTTTATATCAAAAACCTTTTGATATTATAATAATGTCTATCAACCACAATATAATAATCATCTAGCAGAAACGCTTTCATCTCACGTTCTACATATATAGTATACAATCAAAACTGTAAGCACGTATTGGGTAATGGTTTTCCAACTATGACAAGGTATGGAACCACCTTCCGATCAGTGTACTCTAGGAATAATACACTGGAGTTCAACAAGAACATCTTGCAACTCAGCCACACATGACTGACCACTCATTTCGCTTGACTGTATCGAATGTACATCACCAACGATTGGGATCAGCAACCGTTCCCGTATATATATATATATATATATATATATATATATATATATATATATATATATGGGACAGCATTGATAGATTAAAGAAGCAAATGGTAGGTGATTATACACCCTACTTCGGTGCGACCGACTTAGCCATGCTGCCTGCCCGATTTCTGTCATTTACCGGATGTGAGGCTAGAAGCTACGCTTATCTTTTACATGTCACATCTCCATTCACTTTGAATGTTACGTCGTCATAACCGCCAAATCACAAATTGATTTATCCAAAAATATCACGGGTATAAAAGCTAAGAGAAACGAATTTCTCCGCCACTAAACGTGAATACGTTTGAAGAGATCAACTTACGCGATCTATTAGATATACTCTGTCAGACATTCTTCCATACAGGTCGTCCTAGGACTGGACAAACCGAAGGCACTATTTTGTAAACAGGATAGCCCTTGCATAACTCCGTCTTCAATTATCTTTGGCATATATGATTCGCAACGCTTATGCCAATACAGAGTGGTTCTTCGGATAGTAATCCAACTGGTCTCTCCATATTAACAACGTTAAAATGGTCGAAAACTTCGATAGTCGATGAGTTAACTATCAAAGAAAAACACGTGTGCAAACAACGATATTATTTCCAAGTGGAAATTATATCGGTCAATCATCAACCATATATATATATATATATATATATATATCTCCTCATTTCTATGTTTAGAAAATATACGTTATTAACACTGGAAAACATTTCCATTTGTTTATTTACATATCACTATCATCCCACATCTACCAGACTCTAACTATAACCAACAAGAGAACAACTTCCCAAGTATAAACCCCGAAGGCCGGAACCAACATCAGATCGATACCCAGAAAGCTATTCAACTTATTAATCTCTAGTCAGTTTCTAATTTTTGTTTAACTCCATTTTGATTTACTATAATTGAATAACTCTATTTGTTTAACTCCTATTCGAGTAACTAATATTGAATTTAACTCCATTCGCTTGACTCTAGATCGCAGCGATCACAATGGTTACGCCTGATTCCCTCAGGAAACATCCGACCGTCGTAGGCTATCTGCAGCCCTGCGAATTACGCTAGCAGTCGTGCTAAATGGTAACTTACCCTGAATAACTATATTTGTCTAACTCTATTCGACTAACCATATTCGATTAACTCAACTTCGAATAACTAAATTCGATTAACTCCTTTATATCTCGTCAATTTCCTTTTTTTACTTCTATTTATTTTCTAAATAAATATTCCTTTATTAATTCTATTTACTCCCTAAATAAATATTTCCTTTATCAACTTTATTTATTTTCTAAATAAATATATCCTTTATAAAATCCTATGATTTTATAAATACTTTATTTTCAAAATATTTCCTTTATAAAATCGGTTGATTTTATAAAGTTCCTTTATTTCAATATACGTTGAAATAATTCTTTTTACATCCCAGGGTCTCTTATGATATTCAAAATAGCAGACCACAATGATCGATATCATTTAAACACACATAATCAACCATATATATATCACATCATATATTACAACATATGAACAGAACAGTATTATAAATATTGAGGAGTCCAGTTGGACCCCTCCAACCTGTTCCCCTGCATCACAGATGTTAAACAACACATATATAAAATATTCTGATAAAACAGAATCAAATATTCGATTAACGATTTATATATATATCGTTATCTGTGATTTCAATCAATACACAAACAACTCAACCAATAGTTAACAAACAGCAATCAGTCATCATTCATCAGTTCTAAATATACGTTATAAAAATAGAACTGTTCAGAGTTGGTGAGTTTTACTCACATTGGACTATCATCGTTAATTAACGATAATTGTCGTTGATTCAGATCGAATCGAACAATTTATTTTGCTATAAATTGTAACGAGCTCCGATGGACTTCCAGTCAGTTCCACGGTGTAGCCCTCGTCCGTACGATCCTAAAGGATCAAACCGTTTGAAATTCTGATACAGTATGATCGAGATATGATTTATACAAGTTATTATCCAATATTAAATTTTAATTTAGCTTAATTAATTAAAATATTTGGACTTTACCATTGTAGATATAGGCCCAAAACGATATAACCCGCCCCAGCGTATAACCTTCTTCTTCCCGTCTGTTTACTGCTCCTCCTATTTTACCATTGCCAAATATTTCATACTCCTCCTACTTCCATGTTTTCTTCACCGACTTCACAAACAAGAATTTCAGACCCAATCTCTCCTTGTATATTATTTAACTGCTCTCTCTTGTTACCTTAAAATCAAACAAACATACTGCACCACTCCCCATTCCACTACTCAGTAAACTCATGAACTTTATTTACCCAAAAATGGCCGGCAAAACTTCATTCACAAAAAGATGCTCCAGTCCACTTTTTGATACTCCCTCATATACACGTGTTCTTCACGTACCAACAATGAAACACACACAACATTCCCGATCACACAAGGCACTACCACCCAAGGTCCCAATAGGTATACGACCCCCCTCCCTTGTGTAATGTTTCCAACGCAACTCCTAGGTAAATCAAACCCGCAAGTTTCCCCTTCAAATGACAAACCTTCAAAGAACTGCATCTTTGCAGTCACCTTTCTTCTTTAAACGCTACTCCTAGAACCAATGAAGCCACCGTTGACCATTACTGACTCCACCATTCGCATCTCCATCGCAGGATCCATCCCCGGTCACCGCTACGTCGAACTCGACATCGGTTCTCCTCACGCAGCAAAAAAAATCATGAAACTTTCTTACGCCAATCACGCCCAAAATCTTCGAACCGATGTTGCTTCCCGACCTCGATCCAAATGTATTTACGTTTTGATTTATGCAATTTTGTATGCTTTTTTGATGGATTTATGAAGAGATCGGTTTTTGTTTGGGAGGCTATACTGACGGCGCAAAACATTTTTATCAGGGAAGGGGAAAAAATTAGGTTTTAAGGAGTTAAGTAGAGTATTTATAGAATGCCAAAATATCTAGATATTTTGTTGTTGAGTTGTAACATTTAACGTACCCTATTATATATAATTCTGTCCATATACGAGCTGCTACGAACAGACATAAAAACACCGGTGAGACGAGCAATGTCCCACGATCCCAAAAATATAATAATATCGGTAGTTCAACTCATGTTGTGAAACCCAAAAATATTGATATAGGGTGCAAAATAATCCAAATAAAAAGTTGCTTATTTAATTAATTAAAAAATACAATAAAATTCTAAAAATTAAATTATCGTTATGTCTCAAAAGAATCTTGTCTAAATTCGAAACCGGTGACTAGTTATATCGAATAAACCGTTACGGTCGATAAACGATTCTATAGCGACTATTTTAAAATTTGATTTGTCCATAAATCAAAATCTACACGATGAAATCCCGAATTTTCTCTTCCATTAGAAAAATATACTTCACCAGCTCCGTACGTTTCTTGTTTCACAGAAATCCGATTTAAGACGAACCCTGTACATTCAGTTGAACTTCAAATCGCCAAATAGCGAACTGCCGCTCCATTTCAAGCTCTATTTTAGTTATATTATAACTCTACGTTCAAACTGATGTCGATTGAATATATTCGTCAATATACTTCAACTCTAAGCTGAATTAAATCTTAGGGATGACCCAGTTCACAAAATATTGTGATTTCCAATATTTTTGATTATTTCTGAATTAAATATATTATTATATTATTTAATTAAATTAAATAACCACTATAATTAATTAAACCACTATTTAAATCTCTAAATCCTTATTTAAATAATTAAATTAATTAATTATTCCATGGCTAACAATGCGGGTCATTACACCCTGATTGTTGGCATCATTAAAGGTGCAACCTACACTTTTGGGTCGAGTTGGAGAGGCACAGCGAAACGACCCACAATTGGTTGATATAGTAGGAAAGCTTATAGGAGGGGAGTCCTCGAGATATCTTGATAGATATGCCATAGATGAGAGAGGTTGGCTACATAGAGATGGAAGACTTTGCATACCACAAGACGAAAGTTTGAAGAAGGCAATTCTTGAAGACTCACATCGCTCGAAGATGACCATACATCCCGGTGGTGATAAGATGTATAAGGATATGAAGCGAGTTTTCTTTTGGGCTGGAATGAAAAAGGACGTGGCCGAGTTCGTTGTTAGATGCTTAGTGTGCCAGCAAGTCAAGACAGAGCAAAAAAAGCCCCGGAGGTTTGCTCCATCCCTTAGAGATTCCGCTTTGGAAATGGGAAAGCGTTTCCATGGATTTTGTAGATGGGTTACCAAGATCAAGGAAGGGTAATACGGGGATTTGGGTAATTGTAGACCGACTTACTAAAAGTGCCCATTTTATTCCCATCAAAAGTAAAAGGACCGCCACGTGGTTAGCATTTGTTTACCTTCGAGAGATAGTTCGTTTGCACAGCATACCCTCTAGCATTGTGAGCGATAGAGGTCCTATTTTCACAAGAGAATTTTGGAAGAGCTTACAAGGGGCGGTTGGAGCGCAATTATGCTTAATTACCGCTTATCATCCTCAAACGGACGGCCAGACCGAGAGGGTGAATCGGATTCTAGAAGCCCTTCTGAGGCTATGCATTCTAGACTTTGGAGGAACATGTGAAGAACACCTTCCACTAGTAGAGTTCGCCTATAATAATAGTTTTCAGGCTAGCATTGGCATGGAACCTTTTGAGGCTCTTTATGGACGACCGTGCCGATCACCTACATGTTGGTGGAAATCCACGGATAAGGTTTTGCTTGGACCCGACATGATTAGGGGGACTTCGGAGAAGACAGAACTGATTCGACGTTGAATGAAGATGGCGCAGTACCGACAGAAGTCATATGCTGATAAGAGACGAACCGACCTTGAGTTCGATGTTGGGGACATGGTTTTTATTAAGGTGTCACCGTTGATAAACGTAGTTCGCTTTGGATCAGTAGGGAAGTTGGCACCAAGATTCGTAGGACCCTTTCTAATTACAGAGAGGATCGGGCAAATGGCGTACAGAGTAAAATTATCAGAGAAGCTCAGTGGAGTTCATGACGTGTTACACGTTTCACATTTGCATAAGTGTTTGCACGATACAGAGGAAGTGGTAGAGCCAAGCACACTCGAAGAAGTTGAAGTAGAGCGCAATGCCACGATCAGACGAGCTCCTACACGCATTCTCGGATCGGAGGTCAAAAAGCTTCGCAACAAAGAATTCAAGTTGATCAAAGTGCAATGGGGAGATGATCAAAGAGACGCGAGTTGGGAGACGGAAGATAAGATGCGTACGTTGTACCCTTTCCTTTTTGAGGGTATGTTTTAATTTCTCCCCTTTTTCTACCGCTTTGTTGATACTTGTCCTATCTTTTAGTATTATCTCTACGATGACATCTTCGATCTTTAGTTAGGAAGAACCCTATGGTTGAAACATGTGTTTGAGACATGTTATGTTTGATGAATGCAAATGGATGCAAGTGGTTGCTAGTGGCTGCTCGTGGATGCATGTACACACACCTTAGGCACTAGATCGGCTCAATCACCTTTATGTTGCATATAAATATGAGTGCATATTTAATTAATGGATGCATAATGGTTGTGTTATCATATGGATTCTGCATTTTGATGAATGGTTGTGCACACATGTAGAAAAAATATTTATCGATAGGATTCTTTCGCATACATAATGGACGCATGGCACTATCATAATTTGCATTAAGGAGGTCAACAGAATTAGTAGACCGCCAGATTTTGCACTAGATAAGGAACATATACACACTTCTTGCATATGTTCATACAGCATTAGAAGCTTTGTAGGGACAATGGATGCCTACGTTTTATGGTTGAGTAGATGGACGATTGGATGTTAGGATATGCATTCTCCTTAACCTATAGATTTCGGGGTGAAATCCTCAAAGGGGAGAATGTAACACCCCGTAAATTTAAATATTAAAGTTAACAAATTTAAGAATACTTAACATCAAACGTGAGAATTAAGGGAAACGGGTTACGCCATTGTGTTTATCTCGGAATTCTGGTTGAGATAGAGTCCGAGTTTGCGTAAATTGGGCTTCATATGAAGAAGTTATGGCTGTTGGAAGCTTCCAGAAATTCGAATTTAAATTCAAAAACGAATTCAGACTTGGAACTGGGCAGGGCGGGAAATTTCCCGCCCAAGGCCAGGTCGACCTGGGGGTCGACCAACCCCCCCCCCCCTTTGGGCAGATCTGAAAGATGACGATTTTGTGACTCAGTGCTGAGTCAATTAGGGCTGAGGTGTCACCCTATCTTGGCTGGATGGTTTTGATTGATTCTAGGTTGATCGGATGGCATAAATTAATCCTAAATTATATATAAACACATGTAGACTCAAACCCTAAATCAAAATCAAAATTAGAACCATGGCCGTCATGCTATCACCTTGCAACCTAGAGTAACCGCCACTAACTAGAGAGAAAGTGAAGTTAATCAACTCAATTCAACTCAAATTTATAATCAACGACAACAACTACCACGAATTTGTCTACTCCAAAGGCGAGCTTAATCAATTTCAGAACTCAGATTCCAGAACTCAAGACCTTCTTTGAGTTGTGAGTTCAATACTTTAATAAGATAATTAATAAGTTAATTGGGTTAAGTTATAAATTGGGTTATATGGCTAAGTTTGTGAGACATTGGAAAAATGTAATATTCTGTGAATATATGTTAGTTGCTCATAATGATAGTTTTGTTGTGGATCTCTTTTCATATGCCAAATCACCTATGTTCACCTTGATTCACATTTGATATCAGTTTATCTGAAAGTTTTGGTGTAGATTATATGCTAGTTTCTATATGAATTGTACACATGTTTGGTGTAGATTATATGTTAGTTTCTATATGAATTGTACACAAGTTTACATGTGAATCAAATAAAGTGACTATATGCAAGTTTAGGTAGAAATTGGATTCACATATATGCAAGTTTGTGACTATGACCTATGCAAGTTTTGGATGAAAAGCTATATTCATACATGCAAGTTTTAGGTGAAAAACTATATTATATATATGCAACTTCACACCTTTAGGCCTATGTTTAGATTCAAGACAATACAAGTTTATGCAAGTTATGTTGTAATCCTTATTTGCAAGATTAGATCCATTTTACATGTTATGCAAATTTGTGATGTTTCTTCTCTTTTATGTGTTAGACTAATTGCTAGTCTAATATGCATATATGTCATGATTAACGAACGAACAATATGGGGACGATGGGGGTAATATTGAATATACACATATTGAGAATTGGCATAATGGCCTTGAAAAAGGCATATAATTAAATTAAGACATTAATTGAAAAAATAGGAATTTATGGACATAATTGAGTCAATTATGGACATAAGTATATTTGGAATTTATTTACAAATCTTGAATAGGGATATTAATCCACTTTGGTATTAAATAAAGATGTGAATAATGAACCGCCTAAGACACGAGGTTAGACTCGTTTGTGGTGTAAGACTGCCCAGACCCGCCCGGCAAATCCAGCAGGCACAAATGCCTGTCTAATGTGAGAGGTCGAAGGCATGAATTAAATGTGTAACAGTTGTAAAGACACGAGGTTAGGCTCGTTTGTGGTGTAAGACTGCCCGGACCCGCCCGGCAAATCCAGCTGCCACAAAGGCCAGGCTAATGTGGGAGGTCTTTACAAGGTTGCGGTGTTAATGAATTAGGAAACACTTAACCAGATAAACTTGTGGTGGGACATGGAGGGTTAAGTCGGTGCCTTGGGTGGCATGTGGAATTAAGTGGGTGCCTTAAGTGGCATATGAAATACGATTAGATGCACATAACCAAGATTGAAACATGTAAGAAGACATGAATAAGAATGGGGTTAAGTGGGGAAAAACCTTAGAGGGGACCAAGCATAGGTGGAAAGCTTGTGTCATGCATGGGGACCCTTTTCAAACCAGTAACCCATTAAGTATCTTTGTGGGCTCGACCCAAGTCGAGGACGGGACACGCGTACTAGGTTTGATTGTAAGAGGTCAAAACGGGTTAGCGGTGGCAACGCAAGTCCAACGGGGTCATATGCGTGTGTGGGCCGAGGCTGGTAGGTAAGACGTTGTTGCATCGTGTACGTATAAGCCGTGCATTTTAGTGGTATCGGGTTGCCACTTTGGGGAGTGATACACCCCACTGTGGGGCCAGCATGGGTATCTACGAGTTAGGGAGCCGATCGAATGGGGGTAGTGGGTACACCTAGTGGAGATAGGAGCAGGCGGTACCTATGAAGGCGGCTAGGGGTACACGGAGCTACCATTATCATTATTAAGTTCTATAGGAGGGATCAACTTTTAGGGTGTTTGGTGTGGTGCAGTATAGTAATTATCCTATAGTGACTAGGTACGTGTGACGGCCCGCCCCGTACCAGCCGGCATTTCCTCCGAAAGTGCGTTGTACACATGCCTGACTAGCACGAAACGGTCGCCGAAGAAAGGAAAGAAGAGAATGAACTACTCGAAAACCTGTAGAATGTCTCACAGCGCATGGAACAAAATATAATAATAATGTACTTGACATAAAACAGGCGAGACAGTGCATAAGCTGATAACTAAAAACAACATCAACATCGTCATTAGAGTAGCGGAAATCCAAATACAGCTTATTACACCTTTCCAAATTACTGTCTCTAAACAAAAGAAAGAAAAGGTGCACTATTAATGCCCAAAGTAGTGACCAGCATCAACATAGGGAGAATATTTATATATCATACGTGGAAGCCTCCTGCTCGTCTCTAGTACGGCTACTCGTGCATCACCAGCTAACCTGTCTCTAGTCTGCTCGTGAGAGCACCCAGAGTAATAAGAAGAGACATAAAACTCTGGGTCAGACAAAAAGTCTAGTATGAGCGATAAGCGGCTAAACAGAACAATAACAGGTATACTAAACCATACTTGAACCTGGACCTGCAACCAAAGAGTTAGCATTACATAACGTACAATACTCTAAGGTGCCACTGAACAGATGGTGTAAAGATAACGTGGGTGGGGGTGTGCATGTCATGATGATGGTAAACAAATCAAACACAGCGATCATCCTCACAACTCTCACTCAGTGCGTAAAGCATACGATGTCCACCACTGTCAATCACTAGACCCATCGAAGTAGTGACGGAGTTCGACTTGTATGACTACTGCTACTACCAAGCTTGCCCCATGGAGTCATGACCAAATCTTTACAAATGACCTCAATTCATTGGTCTATAGCCCTTTAGTCGTACCTAGGCCACTGTGGCCCTGAATTCGTTCACATACCCCCTACACATAGTGATCCAAAGTTATAGATATCGACAACCCCTTAGCACACGTCTCGCAGCAAAGCCCAACTAATGAAGTTAATTCGTTTGTTCCCAACTGGATCCTGAGCTCTACTTCCTATTTGGAATTCCTTTGCATCTCGGGTTTTAGTCTTCTCCGGATCGACCTTCATTTCTTCACATCTCTACTTTAGGTCGTGGTCATCGGCTCCTCGGTTCGGATCGGAATACCCTATGCGGGTCGGGTCGTGCTCCCCAAGCAGTTCGGGTCAGGGTCCACCTCTCCAAGCGGTTCGGATCGTGGAGAGCACCAGATCGTGTTCACCCATCGAATCGGGTCGGAGCTTCTGAATCGGATGGTACAAGCAGCTCTCGTGGAAGGCGGTTCGGATCGGAGGACATCGGGTCGTGGCCCAAGCATTGGTTCGTGATCGTCCTTGGCTATTGGTTCCATAGATCCTGAAGCAGTTTGTGAGTGGCATCGGTTCGGATCGGAGCTCCTTCTCACCAGCGGGTCGGATCGTGCTCCCCCTTCGATCTGGTCCGGTTCGAGCAATTTCTTGCACTTCTTTCCAGCGCCTGTTTTACATCATTCGATGGCGTTTTCGACCAATCTAACACTTCTACACAATCACAAATCATACCATACAGTCATAACAACATGTACAATCAATCATAAACACCAAAACAACAACTATAGCATGTAAAATGGATCAAACATAGCCAAAATCCCATATTTTCCCTTAAGCATGTTTAAGCAAAACTAATCATAGGATTAACAAAACTTAACCAAATCAACCCAAGTTTCTAACAGAGGTATAAAACAATATTTCAGAATTTATAAATATTTTTCCAGAATTTATTAATGTATAAATTCGCGAATCAACACTAATTACACCTAGTTAACCGTAATTAGTGAGAAACTTTGCAAATCACTCACCTTGGCCACAAATAAAATACCAAATCTGAAATGAATCTCTATTTGGCATGAATACTGATGTCTAATAGTAGCTCTAACCTTGCTTTGGTGCTTTCTCTCCTTAATTTGATGTAGTTTAAGCCAAAACTTGATTAAGAAGCGATTAGAGATATATTTAGATGTTGGAGGCCATTGTTAGGTTGAAGTGAGGGTTTGTGGCGGCTGGAAAATGAGTAAAGATCTGAAATCCTAACACTAGCAGTCCTTAAATACCTCTAATCCCGAAATCCCCCACTGGGCCTAGCTGTTTTTCACTATCTGAAATTTGTTTCAGCCATATCTCCCAAACGTTAAGTCCGTTTGGCTAATGTGACAACTCTACGGAATTGTAAACCATCATCCAGAACCAATGGAAGTGGTTTCAGGTCAAAACTCATTTCCCATCAAAAGTTATGGCCAAAACAAGATCAGATAGGGGCAAAATATTCATTTAAAAATCGGCAAAAATCATGAACATGGGAAATGACCCCAATAGTCGTCTCCCAAAGTTACATGACCATACGACTTCGTATGTGAAAGAAATAAATATTTTACGATCCTATGATGCGTAGAATTCGGGTCGTTACACTCTCCCCCCTTAAGAAATTTCGTCCCCGAAATTCCTTAACCCAAAACATACAAAGGATCCCGCATGCCTACCAATCATATACAACAATCAAACATGCAAAACAGATAAAACAAACCTATCCTAGCATGCGGAAAGACTAAATCGAAACTGTAATCTTACCAGGCGAAGAGTTCTGGATACGTCTTCCTAATGCTCTCCTCTGTCTCCCAAGTACAGTCGTTCTCATTCTCGCCCCACTAGACTTTGACTAGATTCACCGCTTTCCTTTGAAGTTGCTTTGTATCGTTCCCAATAATACACATAGGCTTGCGGTTCCCAACCGCCTCGGGTTCAACTTCGATATCATCCAACTGATCAGGTGAAATAGTCACATCTGGGTCGTGTACGAACTTCCTTGACTGGGAAACATGAAATACGTTATGAACTCCTGCCATCTTCTCTGGTAATTCAACTTTATATGCCAAATTCCCAATTTGCTCAAGAACTGGGAATGGACCAACAAATCTTGGTGCTAACTTGCCTCTCCTGCCAAATCGTATCACGCTCTTCAACGGAGAAATCTTGACAAACACCAAGTCGCCAATGGAGAACTTTAATTCTCTTCTCCTCTTATCAGCATAACTCTTCTGCCTATCTTGGGCAGCCTTCATTTGCTGTTGGATAATCTTAATCTTTGCTGAAGTTTCCCTTATCACATCAGGTCCAAGCACAAACTTCTCACCAGTTTCTACCCAACATGATGGTGAGTTGCACGGTCTTCCATACAAAACTTCAAATGGAGCCATACCAATGCTGGATTGATAGCTATTATTGTATGCAAACTCTACTAGATGCAAATGGTCATCCCATGATCCACCAAAATCCAATACACAGGCTCTCAAAATGTCTTCTAATATACGATTCACTCTCTTCGTCTGTCCGTCGGTTTGAGGAAGATACGCGGTATGTAGTTCTGATCCCAACGCCTCTTGTAAGCTCTTCCAAAATCCACTAGTGAACAACGGATCTCGGTCACTCACAATGCCTTTAGGTATTCCATGAAATATCACTACCCACTTTATATACAGTTCCGCTAACTTAGCTGCCGTCCTGTTTGAATTGATGGGTATAAACCTTGCACTCAGTCAATCGGTCCACAATCACCCAAATGCTATCATGGCCCGATCTAGTCCTTGGTAACCCATCAATGAAATCCATTGACACTTTGTTCCCATTTCCATTCTGGAATTTCTAATGGTTGCAACAAACCATTAGGCCTCTTTTGCTCAGCTTTAACTAGCTGGCAATTCATGCATTTGGATATAAATTTCCCAACATCTCTTTTCATCCCTTCCCAATAGTAGGTCTGCTTCATGTCCCGGTACATCTTGTTACCACCGGGATGTATAGTCAGTTTTGAGTGATGACATTCTCTAAGTACTTCATCTCTCAATCCATTGACATTGGGCTCAACAAGTCTTCCATTCTTTCTAAGCCATCCATCTCGATCAAGCCTATACTTGTTCATCTCTTTGTTGATTCTCATCTCTAACTTTGAGATGATTTCCAATAGGTTAGGATTGTCCCTCTGACTGGAACCAATCCATTCAATCAAAGTGGGACTGATCATCAAACTTGCTAACATTTCTGGATCCAACTCGCACTTTGGTCTGAAATCATACCCAGCGATGTACTCCAGTTGCTTCCATTCAAGAAACATAGCCCCAAAATTGGCATGTCTTCTACTCAATGCATCAGCTACTGCATTGCCCTTTCCTGGTGTGTATGCGATATCGAAAACATAGGAAGCTAAGAATTCTAACCACCTTTGTTATCGGAGATTTAGATCCTTTTGAGAGAAAAGATACTTTAACGATTTATGATCGGTAAACAACTCGAATCTTTCTTCCAAGAGGTAATGTCTCCACATCTTCAATGCAAACACGATCGCTGCCAATTCCAAATCATGGGTAGGGTATCTTTTCTCATGCGGTTTCAGTTGCCGACTTGCATAAGCTATAACCCTACCTCCTTGCATCAATACAGCACCTAGCCCTGCGCCACATGCATACGTATATACTGTCATCTCTTCATTCCCCTTAGGAATGACTAACACTGGTGCACATGTCAACTTTTCCTTTAGGCTCTTGAATGCATTCTCGCACTTTTCGTCCCAGACGAAAGCTTGATTCTTCTTGGTCAACTGAGTCAACGGTGCTGCTATCTTGGAGAAGTCTTGGATAAACTTACGATAATATCCAGCTAACCCCAAGAAACTTCTTATGTTTGTTGCATTCTTGGGTGTAGACCAATCTTGTACCGTAGCCACCTTCGCAGGATCCACGGCAATACCATTCTCTAAAACAACATGGCCCAAGAATCTCACTTCCCTCCTCCAGAAGTGACACTTAGAAAACATTGCTTTCAATTGGTGTTTTCTCAACACCTCCATCACTATTCTTAAATGTTCCTTGTGTTCTTCCTCTGTCCTCAAATAGACCAAAATATCATCCACGAATCCAAGGACAAACTTATTCAACTGATCTCTGAATACCCTATTCATAAGATCCACAAAATATGCTGGGGCATTGGTCAGCCCGAATGGCATGACCAACCACTCATAAAATCCAGACGGCGTTCGAAATGCTGTTTTAGCTATACTCTCAGCTTCCACTCTAAGCTGATGAAAACCTATCGTGAGATCCAACTGGGAAAATACTCGCGCCACTCAACTGATCAGACAAATCATCTATCCGCGGTAGAGGATACTTATTCTTCCTCTTCACTTTATTCAATTCGCGGTAGTCTACACACAAATGAAGGGAACCATCCGCCTTGGCAGCAAACACAACTGGCGCTCCCCATTCAGAAACACTCTTTCTGATAAATCCCTTCTTCAAAAGATCGTTGACTTGCACCCCGAGCTCTCACTGCTCCCTTGGTGCCATACGACGAAGTGGCATCACTATAGGTTTGGCATCTTTCACTAAATCAATTCAAAACTCAATCTCTCGGTGTGGCGGAAGCCCGGTCACTTCCTCGAAAACGTCCGGATACTGGCCAACCACGAGCAAACCTGACAACTCACTATGCGGGATGTCGAGGGAATTTAGAAAACTAGCCATTACCCCATCACCGGGTAGACCACCAAACACTACCCTCCGCCCATCATCCACTCTAGCTGTCACCAAAAAGCCCTCACAGTCTACCACCACCCCGTATCTTTGGAGCCAATCGACTCCCAAAATAATGCCAAACCCAGTAAAGCCCAAAACAAAGCAGTCACAAACATGCATCCATGACTCGATAAGACCACATTACGACAAATCATGCTTAGGTTAGTCGAACCACCAATCGGGTTCGTCACTACTAAAGGTCTATCGACAATCTCGGGCTCCAATCCCAACCTATCTACCAGGTCACTAGATATGAAAGAATAGGAAGCCCCGGTATCAAACAAAACTCTAACAGCAACATCATAAACCGAAAGCATACCTTGAATAACGACATTCTTTCTCTTCTCCGTCGTAGTTGGGGCGTTCGACGAAGAAGGAATAACATTAAGGGCATATGCTTTCACCATCTGCTTTTCTTTAGGGGGTTGCGGACACTTGTCCTTGTGATGTCCCACTTGGCCACAGTTGAAGCACTTCCTATCCGCTGGCTTGGCCCGACAATTACTAGCATAATGGCCCTTCTTACCACAGCTAAAGCACTCAACATCTTTCTTATTATTTTTCTGGCCATCCTTATTCTGGTTCTGCTTCCTCTTATTCTGAGAACCACTCTTGCCTCCACCACTTGCTTGCAGCTTTGGCTCCTCTGCAGATGCAACCTTGGTCTTCGACTTAGGGTAAAGACTCTCTGACCTCAATGCTTTCCCCACAATCGATTCAAACGTCTCATCGATGTGGTTAATAAGCCTTTCCCCCAAGTATCCATCTAAACCAGTTATGAACTTCTCGTTCTTCTTCTCGGCAGTATCAATAAGAGATAACCCATATTTCGACAAATTGTCGAGCTCAACAATATACTCCGAGACAACTCTGCCATTTTGCTTAAGCTCCAAGAACTTCTTAAACAACACTAACATCTGAGCAGTTGGAATGAACTTATCGCTAAAGCGAACCTTAAACTGCTCCCAAGTAATCTAATCCTCGGGAGTAGCTGCCTTTATAGCATTCCACCAATTCATTGCCCGTCCTTGCAGCTGACGGGATGCTAGCCTTCTTTTCATCGCATCCTCGATACCCATATCTTCGAAGATACGCTCGCAGCTATCCAACCAATCCTGAACATCCATCGCCGACTCCGTTCCGTGGAACGGCTTCCCACCAAGACTAGTATAATCCTTGTTCAGCTTGGCGAAATCGTCTCTAGGCGCCTGCACTATTGGACCACCACCATTACCAGCACTGGGAGCTGCCCTCTGTACAACCCTAAGAATCTCCCTCATGAGATCAGTAAACATTGTCCTCATGTCAGCAGCATTCCCATTGTTGGCTCCTCTACCAGCACCCCTTGCGTATCGGCTCATCGTTCAATCTTTAAAGAGAAAACGATTAACCAACCTCTTTGTGGTGTTAGTGCAGTGCGACTTCATCCTTAACTATACTAATAGTATATATAAATAGCTTTTGAAAACCAAAATAATCACAAATACGCACTATTATATACGTATTATCTCTCCCTGGTGTCTTTCCCTAGGTTAACTACGCAACCTAGAGCCCTGATACACATGCCTGACTAGCACGAAACGATCGCCAAAGAAAGGAAAGAAGAGAATGAACTACTCGAAAACCTGTAGAATGTCTCACAGCGCATGGAACAAAATATAATAATAATGTACTTGACATAAAATAGGCGAGACAGTGCATAAGCTGATAACTAAAACCAACATCAACATCATCATCAGAGTAGCGGAAATCCAAATATAGCTTATTACAACTTTCCAAATTACTGTCTCTAAACAAAAGAAAAAAAAGGTGCACTACTAATGCCCAAAGTAGTGACCAGCATCGACATAGGGAGAATATCTATATATCATGCGTGGAAGCCTCCTGCTCGTCTCCTGTACGGCTACTCGTGCGTCACCAGCTAACCTGTCTCTAGTATGCTAGTGAGAGCACCCAGAGTAATAAGAAGAGACATAAAACTCTGGTTCAGACAAAAAGTCTGGTGTGAGCGATAAACAGCTAAACAGAATAACAACAGGTATACAAAACCATACCTGAACCTGGACCTGCAACCAAAGAGTTAGCACTACATACCGTACAATACTCTAAGGTGCCACTAAACAGATGGTGTAAAGATAACGGGGGTGAGGGTGTGCATGTCATGAAGATGGTAAACAAATCAAACACAGCGACCATCCTCACATCTCTCACTCGGTGTGTAAAGCATACAATGTCCACCACTGTCAATCACTATACCCATCGAAGTAGTGACGGAGTTCGACTTGTACGACTAATGCTACTACCAAGCTCGCCCCATGGAGTCATGTCCAAATCTTTACAAATGACCCCACTTCATTGGTCTACGGCCCTTTAGTCGTACCTAGGCCATTGTGGCCCTGAATCCGTTCACGTACCCCCTACACGTAGTGATCCAAAGTTATAGACATCGACAACCCCTTAGCACACGTCTCGCTGCAAAGCCCAACTCGTGAAGTTAACTCGTTGGTTCCCAACTGGATCCTGAGCTCTACATCCTATTTGGACTTCCTTTGCATCTCGGGTTTTAGTCTTCTCCGGATCGACCTTCATTTCTTCACTTCTCGGCTTCAGGTCGTGGTCATCAGCTCCTCGGTTCGGATCGGAATACCCCATATGGGTCGGGTCGTGCTCCCCCAACAGTTCGGGTCGGGGTCCACCTCTCCAAGCAGTTCGGATCGTGGAGAGCTCCTGATCGTGTTCACCCATCGGACTGGGTCGGAGCTTCTGAATCGGATGGTGCAAGCAACTCTCGTGGAAGGCGGTTCAGATCGGAGGACTTCAGGTCGTGGCCCAAGCATCGGTTCGTGATCCTCCTTGGCCATTGGTTCCTTAGCTCCTGAAGTAGTTCGTGAGTGGCATCGGTTCGGATCGGAGCTCCTTCTCACCAGCGGGTCGGATCGTTGAACTTCCAGGCGAGCGGGTCGGATCGTGCTCCCCCTTCGATCCGGTCCGGTTCGGGCAATTTCTTGCACTTCTTTCCAGCGTCTGTTTTACATCATTCGATGACGTTTTCGACCAATCTAACACTTCAACACAATCACAAATCATACCATACAGTCATAACAACATGTACAATCAATCATAAACACCAAAACAACAACTATAGCATGTAAAATGGATCAAACATAGCCAAAATCCCAATTTTTCCCTTAAGCATGTTTAAGCAAAACTAATCATAGGATTAACAAAACTTAACCAAATCAACCCAAGTTTCTAACAGAGGTATAAAACAATATTTCAGAATTTATAAATATTTTTCTAGAATTTATTAATGTATAAATTCGCTAATCAACACTAATTACCCCTAATTAACCGTAATTAGTGAAAAACTTTGCAAATCACTCACCTTGGCCACAAATAAAATACCAAATCTGAAATGAATCTCTGTTTGGCGTGAATACTGATGTCTAACAGCAGTTCTAACCTTGCTTTGGTGCTTTCTCTCCTTAATTTGATGTAGTTTAAGCCAAAACTTGATTAAGAAGTGATTAGAGGTATATTTAGATGTTGGAGGCCACTGGTAGGTTAAAGAGAGGTTTGTGGCGGTTGGAAAATGAGTAAAAACCCGAAATTCTAACCCTAGCAGCCCTTAAATACCTCTAATCTCGAAATCCCCCACTGGGCCTAGCTGTTAATCACCCGGTTAAGCCCAATTAAACTGTTTTTCACTATCTGAAATTTGTTTCAGCCATATCTCCCAAACGGTAAGCCCGTTTGGCTAATGTGACCACTCTACGGAATTGTAAACCATCATCCGGAGCCAATGGAAGTGGTTTCAGGTCAAAACTCCTTTCCAATCAAAAGTTATGGACAAAACAAGATCAGTTAGGGGCAAAATAGTCATCTAAAAATCGGCAAAAATCATCAACATGGGAAATGACCCCAGTAGTCGTCTCCCAAAGTTACATGACCATACGACTTCGTATGTGAAAGAAAGAAATATTCTACGATCCTATGATGCGTAGAATGCGGGTCGTTATAGTACGCATTTAACGTTATCTTTGTTCATCCGATTTCCTTTGTTCGCTTTGTCATACCCAATTATTCGCAGTCATTTCCTTATTTTCCAGCTTATGCCTTGTCCTAGTTACTTAATGATTATATTGTTAAAGTTATTGCACTCGACAGACTTTATGTCTGACCCCCCTTTGTTTCCACCTCTTTTCTTCCTCCCCCCCCCCCCCAGGTGCTAAGGGTGGGACTAGTACTAGTGGAGCTTGATATGGACAGCTTTATCTCTTTCTTTGGAAGTTGCTTAGATCGCTGAAGTAAAAGTTCAGCCTATATTATTTATGGCTATTTTATGTGGGGTTATGTCTTTCATTTTATATACTCTGATTTAGTCATGATGGATATTATGTACTTGACTCTAGTCTTTGGTTTTTGATGATGTAATCAAACTTATTTGTTTACCACTGCAATGAATGAAATTTTAAATTTTTAAGTACTGTTTTATATCTGTCTTGTTGTTAAGTTTCTGTTCTATACACACATAAAACGCTCCATAAAAATTAATGCATTCCCTTTGTGAGTGACATTAATGGACATGGGGTGTCACAGACACCATTCATGACAAATCCCAAATCTAATTTGATATTAAATATAAGGCTCTGAACAGAAATTATATCGGCTTACATTCAATATCAAATTCTGAAACCAACACATATCGTATGAGGAATAACGATATATATCTATCTTCCAAATCCCTCCACAATATCCGTATACTAACGGAACTCAATATCGAAATATCCCGAAGATGATTTCTATTCAAATCCATTCCAATTCATACATTGGAAAATTCTGGTTAGATTAAAACCCTTCTCAAATCCAATTTATTTATTTAAAAACGTTCGATTATCTTTCTAGTTAATAACTAGTTCATTTTGATAAAATTATATTTTTACCATTACAAACATGGAATTTTTCATCCAAATTATTTTCAAATCATTTATTATGATTTTATACAAATTATTAATATTTTTAATAATTTTATCAAGGCCGGTACAGTCGGTTTCCAATAATGGCCACCGAACTGCATTCATAGCGACCTTTTCCAAATTTGATTTGGACATAATTCCAAACCAACCGTTAGATCTCAAATCTCTTATATTCATTGGAAACCTCTTTCCGATATGAACCAAACGGTTCTGATTTTAGGAGAATCCGACGGTCGGATCTTCCATGATGTCAATTCGAAGCTAATGGTCGAAATTCGCGAACGGTCGCGGCGCGTTCTATTCAGACTACAAATTTTGAAATTATTTTCTTTTCGATATTAATTATAAAAATGAATCAAATCGATATAAATATCATACGCGTTAAAATGGCGCACATCTAATCAACACGGCTTCACATACTTCAATATTTTCGTATCCATCCAAAATCGGACATCAAATTCATATTTTAATCCTTTACTGAATATTATTTTAAAACATTCGTTATTTTAAAATATTCGTTATTCCTGAATTGGAATCAGACACAATCAATTACCATATAATGTTATTTATATGGATTTCATACATCACATGTACACAACAATAATGATACACAATCATCCATCATCCAGAGTGCATTACACAACTGCATAAGCATTAAATATAAATGATTAACGCTTACAACAGTCTCTCAACCAATCGATTGACATAAAACTAAACAATTGGGATTAGTGTACGTCAAATATCATCCAAATACCCGTGTGGGGTTTCAATCAACAAACACTTATTTTATTTGTGTAGCTGGGCGATATGTAAAATTTATTGTCCCGATCAGTGTCAGTTAAATGGGTGTACATAAACAAATCGTCCGATTTGTAAATGAATATTCATTTTCTTTTTAGGAGAATTTTATATCGTTCACATATATGTTAAAAATTATATTTTTAACAATTTAATATTTATTTCAACATATGACTTATTTTAATAGTTCGTTTACACATTAAAAATGATATTATTAATGAATACACATTTATTTCATAAAATTTTGGCATTATAACGGTGCGATATTAGAACCGGAATAATGTCTAGCATTATCCTTCTCCTGATACTGGCTCGCGTCATACACAATCATCATTCACATTCAATACACCACAATACACTCAATTTCCCCAAAATTCAATCCAAACAAACATCCATGATTTGTACAATAAATAGTGACAGGAGCTACTAAGCCCCATTTACATTCCAGTATATATTTAACTGTAAAATAATTTGAGTGAGAATGTGTTCTCACATTGGGATCTACTCCGCCACTCTTTTCTGACGCTCTGATTCGCTGTTCTGGTTCCAGAATTTGCAAACGAGCTCCAATCTTCACACGATCTTTTATTCTAGCTTAAACGCGCTACTTCGGACAACTTTCGCCTAATGGACCTTTTCCCGAAAATGCTCCAATTTGCTAGAATTTGCGAAAAGACATAAATTGGACAGCAGACTTTGGACGCATTTTCTAAACAACTCCGCAATCCAAAATATGGCTTCCATATAGTCAAATCGAACGGAAAATCATGCTCTTCAATTTTGGCATTGTGGAGTTTTGGCCAGAAGCGCACGGTTGGGGAGTTATTAGGGTGGGAAGGTCAGGGGATTAAATGTAAAACTGAAAAATAGTAAAAACCGGATTTTTAAGAGGAGGGGGCCCACTGGTCGGACTGGAGTGGCGGGGGAGGTGGCGCGGGGGTGCTGGCGATCGAGGGAGGCGTGGCCGGCCGGCAGCGGGGGTGTGGTGGCTCACGGCGGTGGATTGAGGAAGAGGGGCTCGGGGTTTTCAGTTGGAGCGAGGAGAGAGAAGGGGGAATGAGGAGGTACGGTGGCCAGAGGGGGTGCGGCGGAGGCAGAGCGATGGCGTATGGGAAGGGGGTGTGATGGCAACGGGGCTAGGGCAACGGGGTTTTTTTTTGAACAATAATGAGAGAGAGAGAGAGGAGGGTTGACCAAGTATATAAATATATATTTAATTTAACTCCAAAAGGTTACTTTTTCATTCGAACTTCAAATCGAACCCAACGACTGTCGTCTCTAGCCAAATACCTCCATTCCGGACGCAATGGGATATGTTCCATAAGCCAATTCGACTATTTCCATCAGTTTTTATCAAAAATAAAATATAAATTAATATAACATTCAAAATTGATTTCAACGTACATTTTAATTTACCACGCTCACATATTAATTCCAAAAATTATGAAATTTGAAACTTAGCAATAATTTGACATTCCGGATCCAATAAAATTGGTTTCATCGAAAACGGAGGTCGTTTGCAAATTGCCTATTTTTAAGGGCTATATATTATATAAAAAATATATAAATTCCATAGCGACTATTTTAAATTTGAAACTGGATATAAGTTTCAATTTATATTATGAAATCTGAATTTTTCACATTCGTTAGAAAATTACAGTTCAAAATATTTCAACGTTTCTTGTTTTACTGAAATCCGATTTATATTGAATTCTATACATTCAATTAAAGTTTAAAATCGAATTTTCAAACTGTCATGCCATTTCAGGCTCGTTATATAATTAAAATAAATTTATAAGTTCTAACTACATTTAAAATAAATTTATACTCATTATTATTTAAAATAAATCATTTAAATTATTCAAAATCCACTAAAATAGCCAAAATAAACATTTTAATTTGGTTCTGAAAATCCGGGTTGTTACAAAACAAGATCCGTCAGAATCGTATGGACGAATACTATGTGTAAGAACTTAATTTGAGTGCTTTGGAGCTAACTAGAATTTTATATAATTTTAAATGCTCGTTTGAAATTATGTAAAACAACATGAAATTATCAAATTGAAATTAAATTTGAGTTAACTCTCACTCTTTCTGGAATACTTCTGAATATTATTATTTCGCATAATAATATGCACTGTTGTTAGTATAAATTGTGTGCTCGATGCTTTGGACGAATATTGCTCGGTTGTCGATTGTCGATTGTCGGTATTATATTTCCGTCATCTTAAATGAATTAGATTTTAATTTCTATTTAATATGCATATTTAAATTGATATTTTGAGCTGTGATGCAAGGAGAACAGGTTGGAGGGATCCATCAGGATTTCTCAAATATTTTGGATGTTACTTGTTTTAATATTGTACATATATGAACCGTTTAATCTAAGTAACATTAAATTCTGTTTGGATGTTGATTGTTGAATTGAAATTTGACATTGATGTGTTATTATCAATAAACAGTATTGATTAAGTGGTTGGCAGCAAATGGCCTAAAATCCAACTTTTTAAGACGATGATTCACCTTTAGGCGAATTGACTGAGTTTGAAGTTATAAAATTTATTTATATTACTAAAGCAAAATTTTAAAATTTTATTTATATAAGTTATATAAAATATAGGTTTTTGGAATAAATCAATATTTATAAATAAGTTTTTATAAAGTAATTATAAAATGATTTATATAGCTAATTTCTGTGTTTTAAATAAGTTTTATAAGCAAGTAAGTCAGAAATTAACTTAAGGATTAATAGTTTGGAATAGTTATTTTTAAGAAAACAATTAAGTGCGATATTATTAAATTAATTATATTATTAATTAATATAAGCGGATGGATTAGAGGAAATCCGTTAACATGTTAACTATGTTTCCAAGTTGACTATGTCAACTATTTAAATTGAAATTGGTTATAAAATTAATTTGTTTTCAATTGATTTAATTGAAATATTTTTAACAAATGGTTGTCTAAAGTTGATAAAATTTCATAAAGTTAATTAATCCTTAATCTAATTGTGTTTAAAGATAATTATTAATTTGTTAATTATAAACAAAGTTAGTTATTATTTTAGTAACTTTTTAAAAGAGATTAACTAATCTAATTTTAATTAATAATGAAGCTAAGTACTTTTACATTAGGTAAGGTTGAAATTAATTATTATTTTAATTAAGTTCAAGTGATTCTTTTATTTTTGATTGAAATTCATTTAAGGAAATTATTAAGTTGTAACGAGTTTTTAATTGGAATTTTATAAAGGATTGTTTTTTATCAATAGATCCAAGTTTACGAAGTTTATAAAAATGAAGTTTTATAAACGAAGAAGTTCTATAAGTATTTTCAACAGCTGGAACGAGTTTTATAAATTGATTTATAAGCTCGAGAAATGTCCTATAAATGGAGTTGAACTTAAAATTGGAAAGGTATGAAGTTGGGAAATCTAAATGAGAGCCTAAAATTGATTGATTTTGATTATGCAAGTTAAGTTCTAAATGATTCGATTTAAATTCGAGAATTTTAAATGAGAAATGAAGTTGTGTAAGATAAAACTAAAGTAAGTTTTGAAATTAGACTTATAAAAGGATTCCTTTTATAATGAAATCATGGCTTCCTGAATAATGTGTGTAACGAATTTGATAAATGGATTTTTGCAATAAATCCAGGTTGTAAATAAATTGTAAAAAAGAGGTTTAAAGCTAAAGGTTAGGGTTTTAGCACGTATTTACTTATTAAACAAATTAAGTAAAGGTGATTGGAATCGGATGTAGATTTTCCAATGCATGGAATGATACTTAAAAACCATATTTAAATGGAATAGTAAGCGGACTGATGTGATGTTATAGTTAATATCAGCTTTTGAGTCATAGACTTTGATATATCTTAAAAATAATAAGTTGTCGAGTCATGGTTTGGGAGGTAAATAAAATACCCTAACATGCACGACTTCATTATTATCCAAGAGATGGTACTAGTTTGAAATGGTAGTGAGATTGGAAATAGTTTATTATTTCCATTAGAAATATTGCAACATTATTTTGCAAGGTTTAGAAATCAATAAAATTGTTGGGTGTTGTAGTAAACAATGTATCACTTGTCATTATTTAAGCCTGATATGAATTTTCATTATGCTTATCCCATTCGGTTAAGTAGATATCGTTTTCCAAAGTAGAGGAAATAAGATATAAGTGTATGGATATTTTTTTCCAAAGAAACTAAAATAAGAGATAAGTGTATGGATATCATTTTCCAAAGTTAACAGGCTTAACAGAAAAGTGTATTGCCATTGTATTTAAAGTAATGAAAGCAAGAGATTTGTGAATATACTTATCCTTTTGAGATAAGTATACAGAATCGATTTGTAAAATTCGATGAAATGATTTTAATGAATGGCTTCAATTAAAAGGGCATGTGTTGCGCCTTATGTAATTCACTGTACTATTTTGATTTGATAGTTAAAGAACCGATTATCAATAAATATTCCTATAAACATATAACGTGTTAGTATGAGGAAACCGAGATTAGAATTGGACCTAAAACCACTTCGAACTGAATTTGCGTTTGAAAATGAATTTGCGGGGATGCTTCTGCGTATTGAGATTATTTTAAGACATAGACTTTCGGAGCAAAAAGGGGTGATCGTTGATGTTTCTGGTTAACCACCAGGATTAGAATTGTAGTAGATCCCTATGTTCTGGGTTCTGCATAATGCAAGGACTTCTTATTACTAACGTCAGGGATTATCCCGACGGGATGTAGTAAAAGTGTAACGACCCGCCTTTTTGACCGAGCCGAATCGACAAAACATGTCAAACTCGAACCGTTCAAAATGACAAATCGTTATTAGCTTATGAGGTAAACCAAAGAATCACAGATCACAGACACAGAGTAATATAATATCTCGCAGTGGAAAATAAATAATACAACAGTAATTCATGAAGCTACTAAATAAAAAAATTAAACAGAGTTTACATAAACAATACAGCGGAAGTCTAAATGAATTTCTCATAAATAAATAAATGATAATTGTATGAAATAGGAATGACAGGAATAGCTGAAAATTGGAACAACTGAATTGGCAGATACAAGTGAACAAAACCTAACATAAGCTCCAAACTCCAAGAGTAAATCTCGAAAGCTGTAATACTCGATCTGTCCCGAGCAATAATGCAAAACAAAACAACTTGGATCAGGAAAACTTTCTCATGGAAGTAAATCAACTCAAATTAATTGTTTAATGAAATGCACCAATAACTTAGAGAATGTTTGGGATCGCAATCCTCTACGGATCCGTTAAATTATATACATATAATATTGTTTCTATCAGTAAAGTACCAAAATAGTGTAAGCGGGATTACCATTATTACCCTTACACCGTTTATATATTCCCGTAGTACATACAGTATCGTAATTCCTCCATAAACTGAAGGGCTATCGGAGGGCACACCATATAAAACAATACAAAACAAAATCGTAGTGGGCTCGTATATGGCATGTGACAAGGTACACAAGAAATTCTAAGGTGGATACACCGTTTGCAGAGCCAGACTGGTAGTAACATATAGCAACAACTACCGTCCACCTCGAGACATGCCCGTTTCAAATCGGTATTTAAACCAACTCGAAACGTCCAAAACGACAGATTATTATTGGCTTACACAGTTTAAACAGAATTAACACAGAATCATAGAATACAAAATTTGCAGCGGAATAAATTTCATATAAAATATCAGAGTTTTACAAACATTTGTACAGCGGAAGAAAAATGTAAATTTATACATAAGCTTCAAAGAATAAACTTTACGATTTTTGTTGTTGTCGAGCTAGCGCGCGCGTATGCGTCTCTACGTGCCGTCTTCACGTTCCTCTCCAGTTTGCGAGCTAAAACTTAATAATCTGCAACGCTCGTATCTGACCTGAGCGTTCCATGCAAAATATACAAAACTGTTAGAATTTAGAGGAGGAAATGTTTATTTTATTTATTTTCTTTCAACTTGATTTCATACATCAGTTTAATACACTGCTTGATATTGCTTCATACAAATGAGTGATTACATCATAATTTATATAAGAGAGAATATCTAGACTCTTCTTTTTCTAGACTTTTCTTCTTTTTACATATTTGTTTAGTCTAGATTATTCTCTAATCTTATTTTGATAAGTCTATAATTTATTTTCATTTATCTTGGTCATTCCTAAGTACAATAATTAAATTTGTCACGTAATCAGTATTTCCTTAAAAACCAAGTTTATTTCCAACATCCCCCCGTAAACTTGGTTTTGCAAATTGATGCAAGATTTTGATTCTTTGTATTTTACGTGCTTTGGTAGGACTAAAGAAATTATCCAAATTTTCTTTTTTCGTTTCTTCCTCTTTCCCAATATGAAGATCTTCGATGCAATTTCTTCAATGGTGCTCCATTCATTTTGTCCTCCTCCATTCGCACAAGACATTCCAAAAAGTGTGTGCTCTAGCCTCAATCTTATTCCGGTGTCATAAACTTTGAATGAGTCATATATGACATTTTTAAATTCTTTAAAAATTTCACTTTTACAGTATTTGATCAATTCAATTTCTTTGTTTGTGTTAACTAACACTTAACAAACAACAACGCTAGCCTTTTTCTCAGCAACAACTTCAATAGATTTCAAATCTCTCTCTTTTTCAATAGCATTAATGTTACTAGCACTTTTATTCTCCTCTTCCGCCTCGATGACCGAACTCACTTCAATAACATCAGATTCATTCTTCTCTTGTTCGACTATGGGCACTAAACTTTCTTCAACTTTAGCTATATTTTCTTTTCCTACTTCATTTGATTCAACCGCCCTATAAACATTCATGGCATTATGTGCATCAAGCCTAACTTCGGTATCATTCCTTTTATCAGCAGCATTCCTAGCTTTCTTTTGCTTCTGCACCTCCTTTTTCCTCTTCTTCTCTGTCTCATCCATCATCTCTTCTTCCATAGGCTCTGGCATAGTCTCTTCTTTCTTCTTCTCTTGCTCCTTCTCGTTCACACTTTCGCTATCCTTCTTTTCATCTTTCTCATCAATCAACTTATCTTCATTCATTATCTTTGCATCATCTTTTCCGTACACCTTTTTCAAAAGATTCCATGAATCGAAGAGAAGTGCTTCGGTTATTATCTCAACAACTTTAAATCAAGGGGTGTGTTAAAAGTTATATTGGTGCTTCAAAGTTGTGAAGTGATGAAAAAATAATAAGTCCCACATCGGGAAATACTCAACTAAGATCCTGGATAAATATTAGAAAGCTATAGTTCACATTAACCAATTGGTTTTGTGAACAAAATATGTAGCTATCCAAACTATGAATTTCCAGTTTGCGAGCAGAAACTTAAAAATCTGCAACGCTCGTATCTGACTCGAGCGTTCCATGCAAAATACACAAAACACCCGAATTAGGATTAAACTTATTTCAAGTCAGTTCACTTCAAATAACACATAAATATAATTGTTAATTCAAGTAAAATTTCCGGGACTAAGAAAAATAAGGACAAACAAATAAAACGTAAGTTCAAACAAAACACAAGGTTTGACCTTCAAGCTGAGCGCCATTTTGTGCAAAAAACAATGAACCGGCCAAAATTACAATGATAATAGTGGAATATACTTATCGACCAATAATCTAGGCAGGGAACCAAAATTCAGTTTTAGAACAGAGCCACCAAGACAAACACATAAGTGCATATAATACTGACTGAATTGAACATCAAACCAACCTAGTAAAACATGGCAAAGATCACTAATAGAATATACATATGTAAACACATGTACACAGTTGTTTTCGGGCGGACAAAACCATTGGGAATGCACAAAGGAGAACACGCATTTAATTTATATGCAAGGCACTTTTTAATTACTGAACTATAGAACCTGTTGATTGTGGCGGCCATAAATGACATTTATTTATGCATTTCTTTATGCCCATGAACAGCAGGCACTAGGGCTGCACAAAGTATGGGTTGGGTCGGGTTAGACCAAATACTTTATCCGACCCACATAGGTATGGGTTTAAGGTAGCTCAACCCGTACCCGACCCTATATGAGGTTGGATATGGGTTGGGTTGAAGTATGGGTTGGGTCGGGTTAAGTAAGGTTGGGTTGGGTCACTTGAATACAATAAAAAATGAGAATATGAGGGATTTTTTCAAAAAAATATATCAAAATATTCAGCATAATATATCAGATTTTAGCTAGCATAATGCATTTAAAATAACCGATTCATTACAAGACATATAATTAAAATTTCATTGTAAAACACATCATATGAAATTAATTTACTACATAGTTGAGCAAGTGTTTCATTTTAAAATACATTAAAATGCTCTTTAAAATATATTTATCAAATTCTATTTAGTTTGGATTGACATGAAATATTTTTTTGTACATTTATTATAGAATACATAAACATTATTCTAGGATTATACTATTCTAATTTTAATTGGATGAATATTAAATTAGTTTTTTTTAAATAGGTTTGGGTTGGGTTAAAATGAGGTTGGGTTGAACAAAATGTCAAACCCGACCCGCATATAGTATGGGTTACAAATTGTAACCCATATCCGACCCGAACTAGGATGGGTTGGGTTGGGTTTATGTGGGTTGGGTCGGATTGGTGGGTTGGGTCGGTTTGGATATGGGTTGTGTGCAGCCCTAGCAGGCACATGGAAAAATATACACCAATAGCGTGGTTGAATATGAAATGCAATTAGAACCTAAGATTCTTCCTAATCTAATCGTTTGGGATTGCATTTGAACGTTTTCATCTACAATAGTTTCTAGACGTTATAATTAGTAGCATGCCAGTTAAAGGAATTATGCCAATAATAGGACCATGCATGCAACTGCTCATATATGTAAACACTCAGGTGTATTTATGATCATTATCAAAGGTATATTGGTTCCAAGTTTATCAATGATAAGGGCAACAGTGAATGAACCAGTGCGTAAGGAATCAAAGTGTCTTGTGCTCCCATTTTCCCAAGTTATAGTTTCCATATGAAAATCAACAGCATGCGTGTAATCATTACAGTCCATAACTAAGGTTTAATGGCATAAATGATATCAGTACATGGACAGCAAACATGTCTCCACTTTAAATTTAGCATGGAAATTCGAAGGCATGAATTTATTTCCTTCGATTACCGAATGTAAAGTAGGGTAACGGGTGTGTTAGGAGCAAGAACAACAGAGCTATATACTTAAAAATAACAGAATCTAAACCTTCTTCAATGTGTGAAGCAGTCACCAAATATTTCACAACACAGATTTATCAAATCAAAACAAAATTAAATGGAAACACATGGATGATCAGTTTCATATTATTTAGTTTAAATATTTTATAACTTTCTCCATTATGTTCATTTTGGGTTGTATGTGCATGAACTTCAAAATGTACATGGTGACAGCGTACTAGTTAATCGGGTTAGTGTAAACAGAGGGTATAAGGTAAAAACATTAAGATCCTGTCTCAGTTTACTGCAATAGGTTTAGTTTCCCTTTCTTTATATGTTTCAATAACCGATCATACCCCATAAACAACCGTACATCACTCTGTAAATACGCAGACACAATTAAGACAGCCAACAACTAACTACAAAATTAAACAAATAGCCCAAATCAGTTATATTTAGTGGAACGCGGAGTGAAGAGGCTTGAAACAAGTTGAATCGTAAGCTATACTTACAAACATTGGCGACGGACCGGAAGCAGAAAATAGCAGACGGTGGCAAATCTCCGGCGTTGACTTTTCTGGCTAATCAAGCTCCGCTGCAGCTAGTCTTCAGCGGCTTGCGAGAGGGAAAAGGATTCGGAGGAAAAGCAAATTTGCGGTGGCCACGATTTTAGTTTTGAGCAAAATGGAAAATTGATTTTGTTGTAATGACAAAATGGATTTGGGGAAACGTTTGCTAAGCTGGTAAAAGTGAATAAGGAAATGCAGAAGGCAGGATAAAATAAAAAATAAAAGGGGAAACGGATTAAAAGGGACGCATGGTATTATTAATCTTCAGAAACTAACGGACACGTATAGAAAATGGCTTGCAATGAATTAACAAGTGACAACATGCTTTAACAAATGTATTTTTCAAAGTATGAATACTAAGTGCTATACTATGCATATACCATTGTAACGAAAAGGAATTTCGCTCGATCCGAATTGATCGCTAAACCGACCAAGACCGTTCGAAACCCCTGATTATTTTGAGAACACGACAAATTGAAACGCAAACAGAATAACATTTCATTACTTATTACAACAATTCTATCAGAATACAAGAATATACAGAGTATGAATAAATATTACACATCATAAATTATCCGAGATTTAAATACATTACTGCAGCGGAAAAATAATACAAAAACACAACTGAAAGGAATACGCGGATACAGAGCTTTCTGAGTATAATTCCAACTGTAAATCAGGATCCTGTGAATATAAATCTGCAAAACCAAAACTACTAGCTGCCCGTGTCAAAATAAGGGCACCCAGAGTTTTGGTTAAAACAATAAACTCCAGGTCAGTCATGTGATTGGTGTGAGAACTAAAACAGTTATTAATCTTTATTTTAAAGTTAGGTAAATCAATGGACCACGCCGTATAACACGGAACGGGTTTCCTCCCAAGAATACTAGTGCATAAAACAAATAGCGCAATGCTAAATAAAGAAAAATGAAGCTATTATAAGACTCAGGTCCCATCACACAATGCAACGCAAGCCAAAGAATAGGGTTTTTACCTTATAATAGCCAAGAATGCTTGGTACGTGAAATTTCATGTTTTATTATTACTATAAGTGTATAGTGTCAAAACAATTTCAATCATAAGTTTCAATCATAAACGGCATAAGTGCCTGATACCACTATGTCGCCATACTAGGCTCTACAATCGAAACCGCAAAGTCACGTATTGGAAGTTGGATTTCCATCTATGAACCGAGGCAAGGGATCGTCCTCACCGATTCAAGACTGTCTAGCCCGAGCCTCAGGAACAGCCGCAACTGCCTCATGGATCGTCAGGGTCGGTCCACCGATGTGGATTATTATGCCTGAACACTACGTTTCCCCGCCCTTTGGGGCATAAATGAGCCGAATGACTTCATAGGCTCCACACATTCACCGATATATCTGAGGCGCCTCGCAACAGCAACAACCACACAGGTGAAAATAATATAAATGTCAGGGCTGGTAGGTCACTGACACCACTCTAGCTAGAAGGAAACGCATGCCCTCCCTGATGTCCTCTCCCGTTTCTGGTTCACAACCGGAGTGTGAGGCTCGCGAATCAACGCTACACAAAGCTATGTCACACAGGCGGTGCTTTGATTATCAACCACAAGACTTTTCTTTTCAACAGAAGCCTTGATCAATTGCCACACAGGCAATTCACACCATGCGACTGATGTCTATCGATATACAACCTCTGATCCCGTATGTCTCAGAGAAGGGTGAAGTAAGAGAATGAATTCCCCTTCACCAGGCAGATGTATATTTAATAGGGATCAATCAACACAGAGCAAAATCCAATGTCAGATACACAGTCCATACAAGTTCGTTCTGGGTCTGAAAGAAACCGGAGACACCTTGTACCTCGCATATCCATCGATCTCCAAGTACGTCTGGACGATCACCAACTGATTCCCTCATCTTGGGTGTACAGCCCAATCAAGATCATCAGTAATCACCCAAACGATGTGAAGACCTCTGGTCTTCGACCACCGTCTTCATCCTCGACCCATCGTCGAATCAGTTATTCAGAATGGGTTAAACCCGGTCTTTCTGAATAACTCGCGTATATAATAAACAAGTGTTACCCAAACACAACATACGCCTCATTCCAATTCAGAATATTCTTTTATTCAAATATTCTTACACTTTGGGAGCGGCTCCCATTAATTTTATCAAAGATAAATTCTTTAAATTTATTCTTTAATCTTCTTTGAATATCGATTCAAAACTAGTCGGGATTAGCGAACCACACCGAAGTAATCATTTATTTTATTTCCCAATCCCAACCTATTCAGCTCATGAAGTAAAACTGGTCATACTTCATATCTAACACCACGGTGTTATCGGTAAATTCAATTACCATTTCACGTTCAAATCTAGTTAAATATTTAACTATCGAATGGAGCAAAACTGGTGATACTCCATTCCCGATCATTTCAATCTAATTAAAGATTCATTAAAACTTCACTTAGTTTTAATCTTTCCAAAAATCAATATTAATGATTGCTTAACTTGAGAAATCATATCCTGTCTTTAACTGGGTTAAAGAACCAATGTCATTTAAAACACCGTTCACTATAAACCCAAAATCACATTCCATTCCAATTCAGTTATTGGAACTTTGGGTTACTTTTAAAACCCTTTCAAATCCAATTTATTTATTTCAAAAATAAATATATTATTATTCTAGTTCAAAACTAGTTCATTTCGATAAAAAATTATTTTTATCTTTTTAAATTTGGAATTTTTCATCTCAATTCTTCACAAATCATTTGTTATGATTTGACACAAATTAATACTATTTTTAATAATTTTACAAGGCCCGTACAGTCGATTTCCATCAACGGCCATCGAACTGCACTTACAGCGACCTTTTCCAAATTTGATTTGCACATAATTCCAAATCCAACCGTTAGATTTCAAATCTCTAATATTCGTTAGAAAGCTCTTTTCGATACGAACCCACCAGTTCCGGTTTTAGGAGAATACGACGGTTGGATCTCCCGTAATATCTATTCGAAGTCAATGGTCGAAATTCGCGAACTACCGCGACGCGGCGTGTTCTATTCAGGCCATTATATATACAATATATATTATATATATTTTTTCTTTCAAAACGTATTTTATAAATCATTTTAAATTCGTTTTCGATACGATTTCAACTTCGTATTCAATTTCGAATCAAAACTGAATATTCCACATCATCGATATACAAATGATAATATTTTCAAAACGTTATATTTTGAAATCACTTTCTTTTCTATATTCATTATAAAAATGAATAAAATCGATATAAATATCGTTCACGTCAAAATGGCGTCAATCTAGTCAACACGGCTTTTATTCAACACATGAATGTTTATTCTATTCAACACATGAATATTTATTCTATTCAACACATGAATATTTATTCTATTCAACACATGAATTTTTATTTCTATTCAACACATGAATTTATTTCTATTCAACACATGAATATATTTTCTATTCAACACATGAATATATTTCTATTCAACACATGAATATATTTCTATTCAACACATGAATTTATTTCCTATTCAACACATGAATATATTTTCTATTCAACACATGAATTTATTTCTATTCAACACATGAATTTATTTTTATTCAACACATGAATTTATTTTTATAATATTCCTTATTTTCCAAATTGGAATAAGTCCAAATCAATTACCATATAATGTTAATTATATGGATTTTCTACAACACATGTATACAATAGCAACAATAAATCACCAACCATCATCTAGAGTGCACCACACAACTGCATAAGCATTAAATATAAATAATTAACGCTTACACAGTCTGTCAACCCATCGATTGACATACAACTAAACGATCAGGATTAGTATACGTCAAATATCATCCCAATACCCGTGTGGGGTTTCAATCAATCAAACACATATTTTATTTGTGCAGTTGGGCGGTGTGTAAAATTTATCGTCCCAATCAATATCAGTCAAATCGGTGTACATAAACAAATCGTTCGATTTGTAAATGAATATTTATTTTACTTCAACACATAAATATATTTTTTATTTCAACACATGAATATATATTTTGTTTCAACACATGAATATATATTCTATTTCAACACATGAATGTATATTTTAGTTCAACACATGAATATATATTTCACTTCAACACATGAATATATATTTCACTTCAACACATGAATATATATTTTACTTCAACACATGAATATATATTTTACTTCAACACATGAATATGTATTTTACTTCAACACATGAATATATATTTTACTTCAACGCATGAATATATATTTTACTTCAACGCATGAATATATATTTTACTTCAACACATGAATATATATTTTACTTCAACACATGAATATATATTTTATTTCAACACCACAATCAATTTTCACAACACAACAAAATCTAACAAGTCGTCCATGGTCTGTGGACCACGGGCGTCGGGTGCTACTAAGCACTGTCTGCATCCTAGTATATATTTCAACTAGAAAATAAATAAAAGTGAGGAGTTCTCACCGATTATCTAAACCAAACACCACGACTGTTCATATGTAGAAAATTTCGCCGTGCTCGCTCTTTGTCACTTTCGTCGCCCGTATTCACTACATATATAAAAATCACATTTTTATATTGTTGCTATGTATATAAAAATCATATTTTTATAACCACGCTATATTTACAAAAATCACATTTTTATTGCTACTTCATATATATATAAATTGAATTTTTATCTTATCGCTATATATATAAAGACAAATTTTTTACTATCTATATAATATAAAATTCGTATTTTTATATTCTTTATCTTATAAAAATCATATTTTTATAATCTCTACTATATAAAAATCATATTTTTATTCTTTCTATAATATAAAAATCATATTTTTATATTTTCTATAATATAAAAATCACATTTTTATGTTTTCATATAAGAAAAATCGAATTTTTATGCTAATGTTCATATAAAAAAAATCGAATTTTTATGCTAATGTTCATATAAGAAAAATCGGATTTTTATTCTCGTTACTTCATAATAAAAATTCAAACTTCTTCCCTGAAAAACCCATTCCTTTTCTTTTCTAAAAGTCGCTTCTTTATTATATTCAAACATCACTTCTTTATATTCATAAAGATCAACATAGAAAAATAATAAACAAAGAAAGGAAAAAAACTTACTTTGATTTTGATTTTTAGAGGAATGGGGGTTTTAAGGTTTGGATTTGGGCTGAGAAGGAAGTGGGGCTTGGGGTCAGACGCGACTGAGGGTGGTGCAGCACAGGTCGGTGGCGGGACAGGTGTTTGCGTAGGTGGTGGTGGGGCCTGCGGTGGATTGGGGAGGCTGCTGGTCTCGTGGTGCTCGATCGAAAAGGGACTGTGGTTTTCAAAGAAGGTGGAGGAGAAGAAGACAGAGGAGGAGCGGAGGAGAGGGGAGCGGGGTGATGGCGTCAGAGGTGGTGGCGAGGTGCTCCGGCGGAGGCGCGAGCGGTGGCGAGGTAGCGATCGTCGATCGCCATTTCCTTTTTTTATTAAATCGGTTTGACTGTGAACGAGGAGAGAAGAAAAAGAGGGGCTCTTTTATAATTTATATATATTTATTTTATTTTTAAATCAAAAATGTAACTTTTTCTTTCAAACCCGAATCGAACCCAACGACTGTCGCCCCTAGCTAATTACCCCCATTCCGAACACAATGGGATATGTATCGTAAGCTAATTCGACTTTTTCAATCAGTTTTCGTCAAAATCAAAATATAAATCTATATATTGAATTTGAACGCACATTTCAATTTACTGGGTCACATACTAACTCGAAAAATCCCAAAAATATTATTTCTCGCTTCGTATTGACGATATGGTCCTAACAAAACTAGTTTCGTCAAATTCTGAGACTGTTTGAAAAGTGGCCATTTCCTGGTCAATCGAAATCAACTGAAACTGGTCAAACGTGTTTTCTTTTGCCATGCTCACATATTGATTCGAAAAATTACGAATTTTGGAATCTAGCAATAGTTCTACATCCTGGATCCAACAAAAGTGGTTTCGTCGAAAACCGAGATCATTTGCAATATTTCCATTTTTAAGGGCCAGAATTCCATAACGACCATTCTGAATTTTCAACTGGACCTATCTTTTTATTCCCGCTATGAAATTTCAGTTTTTCGGATTCGTTGAAAAGATATTTTCAAATAGATTCTAATACACTAAAATCCGGTTTATTTTGAATCCCGTACATTCACTTGAACTTTGAAATCGAATTTTCGAACTGCCGCGCCATTTTCAATTCCTTTTATATTTAAAATAAAATATTTATATTCTAACGATGATTCAAATATATATATACGTTCTAATTCTATTCAAAATAAAGTTCTCGTCGTTTTTATTTAAAATAATTCATTTTAAATATTCAACATTCGCTAAAATTGCCAAAATAAAATTTTTAAATTGTCTCAGACTCCCGGGTTATTACAACCATACTAGTATAATATATATTTTAAATTCAAGCTTGAGGGCAGAAATCTGGTCGGGAATGATTTCAATCCCTCGAGAACTAACTATGAAACCCAAAAACTTGCTTGATGTTACTCCGGAAGAACGCTTTATAGGATTTAATTTCATTCCATACCTTTGGAGGATGCCAAACATTTCTGACCGGTCGCTTACGTGCTTAGATGATTTTCTTGACTTTACCAGCATGTCGTCCACGTATACCTCCATATCTTCCCTATCTGATCGTGAAACATCCGATTGACTAAACGGTGGTATGTGGCTCCTGCGTTCTTCAAACCGAACGACATGACTACATAATAGTTTCCAAGATGTGTGTGCACGGCAATCTAGTTGTACCCTGAGTAAGCATCCATAAATGAGAGAAGTTCGTGACCTACAGTTGAGTCGACCAACTAGACGATCCTAGGTAACAGAAAACTATCTTTAAGGCAGGCTTGGTTCAAGTAAGAAAAATTGATGTAGGTTCGCCATTTCCTATTAGCCTTTTTCACAAGCACCGGGTTGGCTATCCAGTCAGGATAGGTCGAGTCCCGGATAAACCCATTGGCTTGTAACTTTCCAACTTATTCCTTCAGGGTCGCAAACCTTTCAGGTCCAAGCATTCGCCTCTTCTTCTTTATAGGAGTATACTTTGGATTATTGCTGAGAGAGTGAGTTATGACGGAGAGTGAGATTCAACACATGTCAGCGTGGATCCGTGCAAAAACGTCAAGATTTGCACAGAAAAACTCAGTCAATTCCCTCGTCCGAAGGGAATCAAGATGAGACCTGATCTTCAGAACCCTGGTGGGGTCATCCTTGTCGATCGAGATCTCTACGGCAGCCTCGTTTGGGGCTGCCTTTCTACATCCTGGTTCTTCGTCATCTCCTGGGTCGTTGTCCTCGACTTCACAGATGGACAGTCCAAACCGAGATGTTCTCTGTAGTTTCTATGCTTCCTTCCCCTCCGTAGGAGGGGAGGATTCTTCAGACTCTTTGCTACTCTTGTTTCATGGCTCTTTCCATTCCGCCAAGTAGCAGGCTTGTCCTATTGCCTGATCTCCTTGTACTTCCCTATTCCACCATCAGTCGGGAATTTTAAAAGCAAACACCAGGGAGTGATGCATGCCCTGAACTCAGCTAACGTCGGTTGTCCTAGAAATGCATTATACTGGAATTGATGTTCATTACAACAAATGGCAGAATTTTAACTCTTCGACGGTCTCCATCTCCTAATTCTACAGATAATCCAAGCTGGCCGACTGGTTCGGAAGATGCTCCATTGAAACCACGTATCTGTCCAGTACACGGTTCCAAGTCCTTCAGTTCTCGTTTCATTTGATCATAGGCTTGTTTAAGTAAAATAATTACTGAGCTTCCATTATCAATCAGAACCTTCTGCATCGTTGCTGGTCAGATAATGGCTATTATCATCAGCTGATTGACGGTTGGGCTTTTATGCCGATTGACTCCCGATCACGGAAGATGATATCGTATTTCATCATTTTTCATTCCTTAACAGGACTTGCAGCTTTAGGGGGGTTTGCTTCCGCAACGTCTAGGTGTTTCGCAAAATTTACATAATGCTCCATGGATCGGATGTTGTAACTTGCAGGATGCGGTCCCCTGACAATGGCGTTAATCACAATCCCTTTTCCTTTCTCCTGGACGGTGGCTCAAGGCGTGGCCTGGATTTGTTTGGGTGCTAAAGTCCCTTGCCCCTGTCTCTTGAGGCGGTTTATATACATCAAGATTTTCTTCTCGAATTAACTTCTCGACGATGTCCCGAAGATGTCGACATTCGTTGGTCGTACGTCCGAAAATTTCATGAAGTAAACAATACTTCCCAGTTGCCCGCTCCTTCTCGGTAGTTTCACGTAGGGGCGGCTTCTTATACTGGATTATGCTACATGTATCAAGGTAAATATTCTCCAGTGTGTCATTCAAGGCCATATAGATTTCGAAAACCTGGAACCGGGATCGTTTGCTGGCATTCCCTCTTTTGCCAGGTTTTCCACTGGCCTCCTTCGATCCTTCACCATTCCCATTACCATGGTTCCCAACATTCACTTCTAATTTCCTTGAATTATCCCCAGATTATTTGAACGTGGCACTGTTTTGGATTGGTGTGGTTGATACATCTTTCGGCCTGCCCTCCTCTTCTAACTGCGCGTCCTCCTACCTCAGTCGAATGTTGGCCTTTTCATAGAATGTTTCAATCATTGTGGGCGGTTTCCCGATTAAATATTTTTCGAACTCTGTCCACTTATCAATGCCATCGAACATGGCTATAATGACGGTTTCATGATTAGCTTTACTTAATTCAGTGGCAGCCCGGTTGAATCGATTGAGATAGTTCCTAAGGGATTCTCCCCTTCCCTGCTTGACTGCTGAAAGAGCCATGACATGCTTCGATTTGGAGGCATGGAGACGAAATTGATTTAAGAATTTCTCACTCAAATATTTAAAGATCAGGACCGACCCTACAGGAAGATACACGAATGACATGAGTGCCACTCCACTCATGAAAATTGGAAAGGCTTTTCATTTGATGGTGTCGGGAGCTACTGCCACTTCCATATACCACAAGTATCTCATCAAATGTCGTTGTGGATCGGTGGTACCATCTCACTGGTTCATCTGGGGAATATTGAATCTTCTAGGGAATTCTGCTCATAAGATGTCATCAATGAATGGTGTATGGCTTTGATCAACTCCCCGGTCCACATTCTTGTGTCCTTTGATTTCATTCATAACTGCCAAACCATGGAGGTCAGATTCGGAGGAACAACTGCGTCTCGGTTGGTTTCCTCAATCGACTGACCTCTCCTAGCTCTCTCAGCAGGTAACGTTGTCTGACTTGCGGTTCGGGCAGTCCTTCTTCCTCCTTGGTTATCTCGATCAATCACAAGATTCCTGAGAGGGGGGATGAATGAGGGCCCGATCTTCTTCGACAACTTTTTGGTGGGTAGACGGAGAGGCTTCTCAGTTTGCAGGGCTACGTGGTCGATGGCTTCTACCTCAGCCTGGTCGGCCTGTATCTGACCTCTTGCCCCTAGCTGGTCTGACGTCCCTTGGGGTGCAACTGGCGAATATTCTCGGCTCTTTCTAACAGACATCGAGATTGATGTGGATCTCCACTTCCCCCGGATGATGATAAGCTCTCCGATATGTGGTCTAGCTGAGGAGGAGGAAGTTGGTGATCCCTAAACTCCCAAGTTTGTTGATTCATGAACTCCTCTCATTGCCTTGACATGTGATTCGTATCATGTTGCATTGTAGCAGTCTCTCGAGCGTGAACTTTTAAGGCATCCGTAGTTTCCCGAAGCTAATTTAACACAATCATAAATTCATCTCGGGTGCCGAAGGCTGAGGGCAGAGCCGAATCTGCCGCGGGGGGTAATGCAGGTTGATCCAAAGTAGTTTCTAGTGCAGCCGATCCACCGCCGCATCTGCAGATGTCTTAACCTGCAGTTGCTTTCCGGTATTTAAAGTTGTTTTTCCAGCCATAACTCAACAATGTAAGAATAAAGGTAGAATTTTCATCTTGGACTTGGTGATCCGAAAGTAGAGCAAAAATTTGTCTTAAGCTGAAAATATCAATTCTCAGTGAAAGCACCAAAGTGTTGATACCAAAAATTGGCTCAAAACCCAATGATAGGTTTATGTAGCGAATAAATGAAGATGAATAATTGCAAAACTGAAAATAGAGGGAATCACACACAAGTTATAGTGGTTCGGCATTAACGAGCCTATGTCCACTTTATAATCTCTTATATATTCTTTCAACTATCCGACGGAATAGTCACAACAACAATACAACAAGAGATTAACAAAGATTTGCAAGCTAGAGTACTCCAACCCCCAAAAGTCCCTTCTTACGGGTCCAAAATGGGTATTTATAGATAGTACAGTGCTTGAGCTGGTTTGGACACGCATTGTATGATCTAAGATAATAGTTAAGCTTGAAGAAGTGTTCTCCTCTCATGGAATCGGCACTGCTTGAATTACTAGTGATAAGTGGTAATCGATATGATCCATTCGGACAGCCTGGAACGGGCAAGGATGAGCATGAGCTATTCTTCAGGTGGACATTAGGTTCGTAACTATGTGTGACCTAGCTCAGTCGATTTGATCAAAGTCGGCTTCAACTAGACTGTGTCTAACGTCAATAATGAGCTTAAATGATGGGCCTCATGGATCGGTCCACTTCTTGACTTCGAGTATCTGAGCCACGGGCTCATGGTGTTGTCGAGCCTTGGTTGGCTGGCTGAAAGGCCCATCAACACATATCCCAGAATTGAATCAAACTCAATAACAACTCAATATATATATATATATATATATATACAACAAGCGAAAGGGACTTCTCTACAGGTAAATATGACTATTGGGTTTTTGGAACGGTTTTCGAACTCAATAACAAATTCAACTCAATAAAATAAACACAGAAATTCTTTTACAAAATATTATATATTTAAACACACACAGTAACTAATATATATATATATATATATATATATATATATTAAAATCAACACAACGCTAAACACACATACTTCAAAGTCATATGCATATGTACTTTTTTTTAAAACACGCCACACAATACATCGGAACTGTGTATATATATATATATTCACCAGACGATATATCACAAAAATAAATAAATAAAATTAAAAACAAATTCATGTAACTCATTCGCACGCACGCACCATTCATACCACAAATACACACACACTGCACACAACACCCCATACACATGCACGCAAAAACTCCCATACACACACATGGAAAAAAAACCACAACAAGAAAAATATGCACTCATTCACGCATAAACCAAACACACCAGGTATCGGAGCTAGTCTCGACGTTGGGTCAGCGTGGGTCAGATCTTGGTTGTTAGTGGATCCAAGTAGACAAATCTAGTATAGGGCGGTCAGGGATGGTGCATGTTCCACAGTAGGGTACGACAAAGAGGAGCGAGGTTGGGTTCGGGTCTCAAAGGTGCGACTCAGGTGGAGCGGAGCTCGGGTGCTAGTCAATGCTTGGTCGGAGTTGGCTCGGACTAGGGTAGGCGGATGGCTTCAAGGGGAAGGAGATTTTGGTGCAGGTGATAGGTAGAGAGGGAGGAAGCGAACTGGAGGAGGAAGGAGCAGCTTTGCAATGTGATGGAGAAAAGTAATAAATCAACAACTGTTCTTTTCATTTTATTTTGGTAATGATAAATAATAATGTCTACCGTGCTGGGAAAATAACAAAAGGAAATAAAGAGTGAAAGGGTAGAGGTCCTTTAAGTTTGATCGAAGGCAAAGTAGGCTTTTGGAAACGTTGCTTTAGAAACGAGAAGGCTTTAAAGGCAGCTTTCGAAATGTGATGGCAACGAATGGTTACAAAATTTTATATTCACGAAGACATTGAGAAGTGAACGAATAGCTTGAATAATAATAAAAAAACAACTACAAAGAAAAGGGGAACGAATGGATTTGCATTTCAAAAGGGAACGAAGGGTAATAAAAAGGAACGATTTCTAAAAATAAAAGAGAAATGAATGGTTTTTGAAATAAAAAATGGATGAATGGTGTTGACAACAAATAAAAGATGAACGGATATTTTTAGGCAGCGAAATGAAAATAAAAATAAAATTATAATACATCTAATTTTAATAGCATTGGAAAACAAATTATATAGTCATACAACTTTAATATTTATATTAAAATTTTAAGAATAGATTCAAATCTGAATAATAACATTTATTTAATTTATTCCATAATTAACATTTACAATTGCAAACATTGATTTGTATTATTAAGTTTTATTTATAACAAAAATCAAATTCATTCGTCATATAAAATCCAAAATAAATTTAGCTTTAAATCAAAAATCAAAATCGTTATTTCAGAAAAAAATGAAAACAAATTGAGTTTTAAATAAATAAAATAAAATCAAAACTTAAATTAAATCATTAGACAAAAATTTACTTAAAATTCAGGTTGTTACAATCTCCCTCACTCAAACCTTTTTGTCCCCGAAAATGAACTCGGTAGAGAAATAATAATTAAATAATTTAATATATCTTTAAACTAGATGGTTCACATCTATCATCTCACTTATATATATTTAAATCAAAAGTTAAGATATTTTCAAACATTTCATAATTGTTTTAATTATTCACTCGACATCTCGATTGGCAATATATATTTATCTTACTTTCGAAACCCGAAAATAGATATCAATGATGCTGCAGTCATCACTAGAATCATTTTCATGCGACTACAGTGTGGCTCTATATCTGTTTAGTACATATATGATTTATCATATACGTTGATCAGACGTATACTCAAATCACTAAGTATTCGATAGACCGATTTTAATATCAATTAAATACTCAAAACATCTTTTTTTTAAATAGAATAGATACCAAACTTTCCAATCATATATTATGAATAATGTAGTTCAAGTCGTTTATTTATTAAAAAATTTAAGTAGGGAAAAATTAAATCTCTCCCCACTCATTTATTTATTTATTAAAATTAAAATTCAATCTTTAATAAATATAATCAATCTTAAAGTTTTCAATGCAAATCATATAATATTTCAAAATGTATTTTGAAACAATATATTATATTAACATCCATATTTATACCTATTAAAGTTAACATTTCAAAATATCAATTTAAGAATCATAACTAATATTAATATATCATCATATATTTCCTTTCTCAAAAAAAAAAAAATCAATTCATATAAATTAAATATAAATCATCTTATAAATTTCCAAATGCAACTTTAATTTCATATAATATTTCAAGCTCACTATTAGTCCAGTTAATAAAGTTAATAAATTTCTTTTCCAACTTATTAACACATTATGCGTATGCTAATACTTAACATGATATATATATATAATCACTTTTCATCATCAATCAAGTTAGGTCAAAACAAGTCAAAATCTAAGCTAAGAGCCAAACAACGAAACAACCTAACCAACAGGAGATTACAAAGGATGGAGACCAAGACAAGAAATCTTCAGAGAATATTTAAGATTCAGGAAATGATCTACTATAGATTTCCCTAAGATATATTAGGAACACGATCAAGGTTTAAATTTAGGGGATCCAAATTAAAGAGAAACTTATCAAGGAAACAGAATTCAAGAGAAAGGAATACTTGAAAAAAGATAAATTAAAAAAATACTTTAAATTTATTTGAATCATTTTCAAAACTATTTATACTTTTCAAAATACGCTCTCTCTCAAGAACAATTCTGAGTGATTCTACTCAGTCCAGGGTATCACTGCCCTATCTCTAATAAGTTTTACCCTATAGGCTAAACATTGATAAACCAAAGCTCTGATACTACCTGTAACGAGCCACCATTTGACTGAGCCAAATCGACAGAACATGTCAAACTTGAACCATTCAAAATGACATATTGTCATTAGCTTCTGAGGCAAAAAGAATAAATAAAAGAATCACAGACACAGAGCAATATAATATCTCATAGCGGAAAATAAATATTACAATAGTATTTTAGGAAGTTACAAAATAAAAAATAAAAACAGAGTTTACATAAACAAAATAGCGGAAGTCTAATACAATGCATTTCTAATACATAAATAAATGATAATTGTATGAAACAAAAACAATAGGAATAGTTGAAAACTGGAACAACTGAATAGGGATATACAAATGAAAAAAAACCTAATATAAGCTCCAAACTCCAAGAGTAAATCTCGAAAGATGAATGTAACAGCCTAACTCAAAAATCCGGGTATGAAATATTTTCTAGAAATTTTGAATAAATTAAAACATTTAAGTATAATGAATACATACATATATAAATATAACTCATACTACATAGATTATAACTAAAAATAAATGGTATATGTATATAAAATAAGTGGCATGAAATGATAAGGACACGTATCGTCAAATGAACGGTACGCATGTCTTGAGATCAAAGGAGATCAAGACACATAGACCCATTAAGTGTCCATGTGTAGAAACATCTTAAGAAAAGGGGCATGTGTCTACTTCCTAAAGCTTGCATGAAGATAAGGTGGACAAGTGTACAAAACCAAATTACCAAATTAGCCTTAAAGAATGCTACAAAAAGGGTGGAAATGTTCACTTCTTTTCATGCATTTACAAGATAAAAACAAGATAAGATAAAGAGGAGAAGTTTAGGAGAAGCCAAGAGAATAAATAAAAGTTTAATATACAATTCTAAGGTGAGAAAACTATTTGAGTACATGTACTCATTTCATATTTTGAAGAAATGTTGTGAAATTTAAGAATAAATGATTGGTCTCGAACCTATGAAAATGATGTTCGGTATTTTCACCATAACTTCCTTAATTCTTGATGAAAATTTTGATTTCTTTATCAATCTGGAAAGCTAACTTTCATGTCGTCCACTTTTTTCTAATTCGATCTATTGTGTACCTGAAAACTGGATGCAAAGTCAAGTAAAAATCTGCCTAAATTAGACATGTTAAAAATGCCTTGTAATGTTGAATTATATATATTAAATTGATATATGATTTTAAGGTTTCATTTCCATGTAATTAAGTAGACTAAGAAAGCTTCTTACTGTAGAAAATTTGGAGTCAAAAACTATATTTATCATAAAGAAACAAACTCAAACATTTTGCCGAAAAACTGGTGAAAAAGTCGAATCTCTGAAATTTGAAATACTTATGGAATTAGAAACTCTTGTTAAATGTTTCTAACATTGATGTTTCTCAAACCAGAGATTTTTGTACCATTTCTGGAGCGCTGCCTTTTCTTTGAATCATTTATAGAGTACTTTAACAGGACCAGAACTTTTCAAGTGCATTTGAAACGCTGTAATATCTGTTTTTGAGTCTGAAATCATTATAAACTACGCAGAGCTTTTCATAGCATTTCTGTAGCGCTATCTTTTCTCTGAATTATTTGTAAAACCCTCTGACAAGACCAAAACTTTTCACAGCGCACCAGAAACACTGTAATAGTTGTTTTGAGTCCAAAACCATTATACAGTACCATGGATTTTATAATAATGCTTTATAAACGTTGTAGTTTTATTCTTATTGATGCTGAAACTTTTTATATCACTTTTTCAAATGTTTTCTTTTCATTTTTTTTCGATTTTAAAATCTTTATGAATTAATTATAAATGTAACCACTTACTTTGATGTCCTTCTTAAATATAGATGGAATATATTTGAGGTGGTTTCGGGTTTATCTTAAACCCTTAAAAATATGAATTTGAAAGTAATTTAGGATTACTTTTGAGAAACATTTTCCTAATTATACTTCTTTTGTGGGTGTGCGGTATAAGACAATCGATCTTGGGTAGTGCACTATTATTATATGCTGGTATTGAGCCAAGTAGAGTATGTCCCTACTTAGTGACGGGACGCCTGCCGCAATAGGATAACATATCTTATAATCTAAACTAAGTCGAGGGTATAGTTTAGATTCATAAATGTATATTTAATAAATTATGTGTTTTGATGGAATGAAGTTATTATAAACTTGTTTGATTTAATATCTCGAAGTCTTCCTTAATTATTGTTTTATACTTTGGATTGACGAAACCTTTGAAGGAAAAATTTATATTGAAACTATAATACAACCCATTAAGAAATGACTTGAAACTAACTTAAATTACTATCTCACATAGTCTGTTTTGTTCATGATGTTATACCTAAAACATTTCAGGTTTAGATGGTTAGTTGGAAGCTTTGTAGTGAAGGCTTTTATTATGTATATTATCTCTTTATGTGCCCATATATAATTATTTAATGATTAGTCTCTTGGATCTTTGTAACTATATTCTACGATGGGATGATTGTATAATGCCTCTTTCGTTTAAAATCATGTACTATGAATGATTTTATATTCCGATAAACTTTTATTAAGTTGTGATTCTGTTTTATTAGCACCATGGCTTATATTTAGCACTACCACTTCTGGATAAATGTACCAAAGTGGGGGTGTTTCCGAAATTGGTATCAGAGCTCAGGTTTAGAGGGTGCTTTTGGAAAACTTTATAGTATCACAATTTAATTTGTTGGGATAGGAAGTTTATACAATTATTAACCTCTTTATAACTATTTGCAGTTACAAGTTATGGTAAGCAACATAACTTGCTGCAAGGGGGATTCATGGGGGTGGTGTTAAGTGCACCATCACACCAAACGAACGATTAGTTGTTGCAAGTCGCATAACAGAAAAGCATGTTCTTAAAAGGAGAGCAAAGAAGATTCTCCTCAATGATATATATGAAGTTTATCATTGAGCTAACGATTATAAAGACGGTCTAAAAAGAGACCTTATTCTTTACCGTCTATGCCAGAAAGTGAAACCATTTGAGATCGCAATTAAACTGGCGGAAAAAACCGACTATGGATAAGCTTTAGAATTTCTAAGGGATAAAAGGAGCGCTCCCACTATAAGGAGGGAATAAACACCCAAATTTTCAAGTAGTACGAGCGATTATCTATATTTTAGGGAGGTTGTGAATAAACACCCAAATTTTGTTTGTAAATAAGGGTTAGAAGTAATATAACATGTTTGTTTGTTCATGACTTGAGTATGTCATCAGATGTTTTTTTATAATTGAAGGTGTATTTCATCCGTGACCATAACAAGATATTTTTTTGAAGGTCATGGAAAATCAAAATAACCCGACAACTCAAAGTCAAGAGGCTCAGTCCTCCGAACAAACAAATGCTGTGGAATTGTTTGCATCTTTTATCAAGTAGATGGAGCAAGTTTCTTCAACATCTTCAACAAATAGCCTTTTAAGCCGTATTAAAAGTTTAAAATCTAAAAAAATTGTTGCAGTTGCATTCAACATCTAGAGGATATATTCAAAGTTATGGGACGTAATGAAGTCGACAAAAGGAAGTTGGCAATCTTTCAATTATCAGAGGAAGCTCGAAATTGGTGGGAGCTAGTTCGAACAACAACTAGTCCAGATGAGATGGAACAGATGACATGGGAAGAATTTAAGGACAAGTTCTTGGATAAGTATTTCCTAGATAATGAGAGAGAGGAGATGGAGACAAAATTTCAAAATCTTACTTAAGAAGGTATGTCAGTAGCCTAATATCAAAATAAGTTTGAAGCACTATCCCGATTCGGGAATCATTTAATTGATACGCCTGAAAAGCATGCCAGACAATTTGCAAAGGGATTAATCAATCCCATAATAAGACATGTTGTTGGTGATAAATGCAAAACTTATGAGATAATAGTAACTGAAGCTTTAAATCTAGAAGAAGATTATCTTCAGTTCCAGCAAGAAAGGAAGGTTTCAAATAAAGGAAACCAAACAAATTTTCGGACAATCAAAAGAAACTAGACGAGAAAAAGAAGAAAACAAATAGAGGAAGTAAAAGACAGAAGGGACAAGAAAAGGAGCCTAGCAAAATAAGGAGATGTTACCAGTGCAATGAAACATGATACATTGTTCCAAACTGTACTAAGGCAATTGTATGTTACAATTGGAATGAATCCGGGCATAGTGGGAATTGCAAGAAGCCAAGGAAGGGCAATAGGGGCAGCAAAGACATGTATATGCAAACAAGCTCAAGTAGAAGGTACTTGTTTCCTTTTAACTTTCAAGCTAGAGCTTTATTTGGTACTAGTGCCACGCACTCTCTTATTGCTGAAATATTTGCTACTAAGATAGGATTACCTAACGAGCAACTGTCGAATCCATTAATAGTAGAGAGTGTCATAGGAGGAGGACTAAACTTGAGAGTATGCATAGGAACTGTATCCTTAACTTTAAAGGTAAAGATATGGTGGCTAATTTCATTATCTTTCCAAAGGATCGTTTTGATATCATCCTTGGGATGAATTGGCTTTCAAAATATCAAGCCATCTTGAATTGTCACAACAAGACCATAAGTTTAACAATTCGAGAACACGAAACCTTTGTTTATTCATGTAACAAAGTTGAAGACGCTCTCATATCTGGATATATTGCTCATATCAATATTGAGGATAAGGGTCAAATGGTGGATCAAATCCCGATAGTAAAAGAATTTAAAGAAAATTTTCAGGAAGTACCAGGGTTACCACCAAAAAGAGAAATTAATTTTAGTATCGACTCAATCCTTGGTATAACTCCTATTGCTAAAGCATCTTATCATATGTCTCCTACGGAAAATCAATAATTAAAAAGACAAATCAAGGAGATGGAGGATCAAGGATTTATTAGACCTAGTAAATCTACTTGGGGAGCACCAGTGTTGTTCGTAAAGAAGCACGATGGAACATTTCGTTTATGCATATATTATCGAGAGCTTAATAAGTTAGCAATTAGGAACAAATACCAATTACATCGGATCGATGATTAATTTAATCAACTCCAAGGAGCTACCGTATTTTCGAAAAGTAACTTAAGATCCGGGTATCATTAATTAAGAATAAAAGAAGAAGATATTCCAAAGACAGCTTTCCAAACACGGTACGGACACTACGAATTCTTGGTGATGCCTTTTGGCCTTACCAACGCTCCAACGGTATTTATGGATCTAATGTTTCATGTGTTCCTTCCATATCTTGATCATTTTGTTACTGTTTTACTAATGATATCCTTGTCTACTATAAGACAAAAGAGGAAAACGAATGACTATTGCGTTTATGTCTCCAAACACTAAAAGAACATCGGCTATATGCAAAATCAAGTAAATGTGAATTCTGGTTGGAGGAAGTAAAATTTCTTGGACATGTTGTCTCAAAGAATGAAATAGGAGTAGACCCATCAAAGGTTGAGGCGGCGTTGAAATGGAACCCTCCAACAACACCAACATAAGTTCTGTTGAACAACTTTTTGGTAAAAAGCTATCAAAGTCTAGATCAAAGCCCAATGCCTCGAATTTCGTCCCTCAGCATCAGTCGATCGACCAGTTCGAGCAACCAACGCTTTGGAAAAACCCATACAAAGTCAAGGTTACGCCAGCTTCCTTCAAGAACAACCCGAACCAACGCCGAATCAAGCAGGTCTCCTTCAGGAAATAATTTATCTAGCCCAAAAGAATCTCCCTTCTCAACTGACCGAGTTATCTGCTTCCATCGAATTCGAATCGACCAGATATCTTGGATTCATTTGGAAATATCCAACTAAGTCATTAAATACTTGGCCCAGCTCTCAAGGCAATAGAGGCGGTCAAAAACCCCCAGGCAAAGCTCTACTTTTAATACAAATCAACAAAAGTGCCATGTAAGCCACTATTTCCGAGGATACTATTAATCAGCAGTGGACCGCGTCTCGCCGCCGCCACTTTAACCAATAATCGAGCTCTACGTGTCCAAGCTCCAAAAAAGAGGAAATCTACGTAGCGGCCCGCTCAGCCCACTACTCTACCTATAACTACCTCCAAGATCTAAATGGAAAAGGACCTTTTTTCCGGACTTCTTCTCAACTTCTTCTGCCAGACTTCTTTCGGCTACTTTACTTTTTGGCTGAACTTCTCTTCTATGGCTAAGTCCAAAGATAGCTAGTTCTTTCTCTTTTCTCAAAAACAAACAGAAAAAAGCAATGTACTTATAACCAAAATAGAATCAATACATATAAAAGTGGATGTAGGCACCATCCTTGCCAAACCACTATAAAAAGTCTTGTGTTCCCCGTCATCTGGACTTATTTTTACTTCGTGATCAATATTTGTGTGTTTTCCGCACGATAAGGGGTTGACTGTCACTAGTGACTAACTTTTGACGTCAACACTTTGGTGTGCCAGGAAGGGGTAAGCGCACCGACATACCCAACGACCTTCAGCAAGTTTCAATTCATGGCGAGAATGCGGAAGAAAGATGCAACTTCTTCCTACCCCATCAATGTCGATGCAGCCGAGACAAACGCTGCAGAAGCAAGTCTAGAAGCTTCCTCTCATGAAGACGTGTCCCGATGTATTACTAGGGACGATGTAGACAAGATTCTGGACTGATTCAATGACCAGATGACATCTCAGAGTAAACTCCTCGAACAACAACAACAGTTGATGGATCACCTTCTCGGTCGAGGGGAGATGGGATTAAATGCTTCAACATCAATTACTCCACCAATCGAGACTGAGGCAACAACTGATCTTCGGTCTGCATAGAATCAGACCACTGATCAGGCCACACCTTTGCTTCCTCCAAGCTCGGCTCCACCTCCCGACCAATCACAGCCAAGAGTATCACTTCCAACAACCAGTGCAGCCGCAACTGTAGATTCACAGGAGGCCCGCAATCAAGATCTCAATCGTTCGACCATATTGCCTCTGTACCGAGGACCGGCTCGACTCCTTGGATTAATCGAACAACTGTCGGGTCCATCGGAATCAATGTTGTTCCCATTACAACTTGGTATCTTCCCATAGACTCGTCTAGCGACTCTTCCCCTTCAAATAAGAGCTAGTGGAGCCTTCCCATTGAACCATGGAGATGACTCTACCAAACCGGTTCTCACCATGGCAAAGAAAACACTACCGTAAACACTCCTAACATCACCCCGACTGGTGGCAACGCTGACCCCCGAACATCACTTGTTATGTTGGATCAGACCGAACCTTCTGCCAAGAGGAGTCATTTTGCCCAGAACCACCAGCTAGGGATCATCCTCGCCCTCATCTTCACTCATGTCTCGGAGGTCGAGCCAAACCAACGACCACCCTTTCGAGCATGCTTTCGTTGGATCCTGTAATTGGAGTTCTTCCTTATGTAGAGCTGGATTCATGGCAACGACTCCTCCGAGATGGAAGCCAGCTTGGAAGCATTATCCGGCGGTTCACCCGGGGCAATTCTTCCCAGCATAATATAGATAATATCCATCGCAGTCCATTCACCAGGGAGATCAGAAACTCCCGCAATCCTCCGGACTTCAAGTTCCCAGCTATCGAGCCTTACAACAGCGGGACTGCCCCAACCATCCACCATATGTGATACATGCGACATATAGAAGTGCTCGGTGCATCGACCAATGTCATGGCCAAGTGCTTCCCACTCTTCCTCACAGATATAGCCGACATGTGGTTTCGACAGCTAACAACAGAATCGATCAGCAGTTGGAATACATTAGTCACTCGCTTCATCGAATAATTCAGAGTTCATATCTCCCGACCGAAGAGTGTCATGTTCTTGACCTCCATCAAGCAACGTCCGGGAGAAACATTTCTGTCATTCCTCGAAAGATTCAACGCAGTCGTATCATCAATCGATCGACCCGAGCCATCGATGGTGCTTATGGCCTCCACTGCAGGTGTTCAGAATGGATCATAATTCTCAATCTCTTTACCATAGATCCTCCCAAGGACATAAAAGATTTATATACAGAGGCCGAACGATTCCTTCAAGAAGAAGATGCCTACATTGAGATGAAGAGTCTTGAGGTCCTAGCCACTAAATAAAGAGGTCCATCTCACACTAATGGCCAAAATAAAGGAAGAGGAAAGATCTCGAAAAAGAACGAACGCAACGTACGACCTCGTAGAGAAAGTAACTACGATCAATATACCCAGCATAATTCTTCCTTGCTTGACATCTACCTTGACGTACGAGGGTCCCTGCCTTTTCCAAGACCTCCGAGAGCTGACCCAAAAAGAGCTCGACTCTGGAAAGCACTACATGTTTCACAACATCGCTGGCCACAGCATCAATGAATGCATGCATATATGCGATCTCATCGAGGATAGGGTCAGGAGAGGGGAGCTTCCGGAGTATGTCAAGAAGAACCCACAGGCCATGCCGCCACAATCCTCAGCCCAAGTTCCGAAAGTCGGTCTTCAAGCTCCTAGAAATGGAAAGGACCCCAAGACAAACACTCGCGACATTATCATCAATTAATAAAATTTATACTTCTTATTTCCAATGTATTTTTGTTTCTTTCAGCAAAAAGGATATGTTGATGTACATATGTACGGGGTTAGGATTAAGCTCCTAGGCGTGCTCTAGAATCAACTTTTGTCCTCTTAGAATATATTTCTAGTAAATAATTCCTTAGTAAACAGTGATCTTTCTTTTGCAAACATGTATTATGTTTGAATGCTTCAAGCCGAGAATTACTGACGCTCCCCCCTTCGAATATGGTCAGTGCGAAAGCCTGATACCGTCTCTAAATCTTCTCCTTGAGCCGAGTACGGTCGGATCTATTTAAACTGAGTATGGACTATACTCGTCCCTTCTAAGACTTATCAAATGACCTTATACAAGTCGAGCATGGATGACACTTGCCATAAGGCGAGTGCGGTTAATACTCGCCACCCCCATAAACCGAGTATGGTTAATACTCGCCACCTCCGTAAGTCGAGTATAGTTAATACTCTCCACCTTCGTAAGCTGAGTATGGTTAATACTCGCCATATCTGTAAGCCGGGTATGGTTAATACTCGCCATCCCTCTAAGCCAAGTGTAACAACAGTTCGCCCTGAACTTCAAGCCGAGTATGATTAATACTCGCCTAAATAAATCAAAAGCCTTCTCTGAACCAAGGATGGCTCTCGCAATCATTGTAGGTGATGACTCTTGAGACTGGAGTTAACAATTACATTCTTGGCCTTAATACGGTCCTCGATGGTTGTCGGTTTTATGGCCTTAATACAATTTACTTCGATCGTCGGTTTTCTGGTCTTAATACAACCATTGGGACCGCCGGACTTCTGGCCTTAATATGGTTCGGCGTAACCATCCCTACCCGCATATTGGACTTTGATGCAAGGATCAAAACACACCTCCTTTACCAAGAAAGATGTATTCTGAGGGGAAAAGTGTTGACCAACTTTTTGGCAAAAAGCTATCAATGTCCAGATCGAAGCCCAATGCCCTAAATTTGTCTCTCAGCATCAGTTGGTCGACCAGTTCAATCAACCCACGCTTCATAAAAATCCAGACAAAGTCATGGCTATGCCGGTTTCCTTCAAGAACAGCCCGAACCAAGGCTGACTCGAGCAGGTCTCCTTCAGGCAACAACTTATCTATCCCGGAAGAATCGCTCTTCTCAACTGACCGAGTTATCTTCTTCCATCAAATTCGGATCAACCAAATATCTCAGGTTCATTAAGAAATATCCAACCAAGTCATTAAATACTCGGTCTGGTTCTCAAGGCAATAGAGGCGGTCAACCAACCCCGGACAAAGCTCTACTTTTGGTACATCTCACCACAAGTGCCACGTAAGACACTATTTCCGAGGATACTACTAATCAGCAGTGGACTGGGTCCTGTAGCCGCAACTGCACCCAATAATCAAGCTCCACGTGTCTAAGCTCTGGAAAAGAGGAAAGCCGCATGGCGGCCCGCTCAGCCTACTACTCAACCTATAAATGCCTCCAAGCTCTAAATGGAAATAGACCTTCTTTTCGGACTTCTTCTCAACTTCTGCTCCCAGAATTCTTTCGGCTACTTCGCTTTTTGGCTGAACTTCTCTTCTATGGCTAAGCAAAGATAGCCAGTTCCTCCTCTTTTCTAAATAAAATAGAAAAAACATTGCATATGTAACCACAAATGAATCAATATATATAAAGTGGACTTAGGCATCATCCTTGTCAAACAACTGTAATAAGTCTTGTGTGTTCCCTATTCTGTTTACTTTTTTTTTACTTTGTGATCAATATTCAAGTGTTTTCCACATGATTGGGGGTTGACTGTCGCTAGTGACCAACTTTTGACGTCAATAATTTTGGAGTCTTCTGGGATTATCCGGTTACAAACGAAGATTTATTCAAGATTTCTCAAAGATAGCATCTCCATTAACAAAACTAACTCATAAGGAAATCAGTTCATTTGGGATGAAAAATGTAAGATAGCATTTCAAACCGTAAAGAAAAGATTGACCGAGGCACCAGTTCTATCTTTGCCAAGGAGTGGAGTCTCGTATAAAGTATATTTTATGCATCCAGACAAGGATTAGGATGCGTACTAATTCAGGAAAACAAAATTATTGCTTATGGCTCTCGTCAATTGAAGCCTCATGAAGCCAATTATCCAACTCATGATTTAGAATTGGTCGCGATTGTGTTTGCCTTAAAAATTTGGAGGGATTACCTTTATCTAGAACAATTCCATGTTTACTCGAACCATAAGAATTTAAAATATTTGTTTCTAAAAAAGAATTAAATATAAGACGAAAAAAGTGGAGGGAATTTATAAAATATTATGATTTTACGTTACATTATCATCCAGGAAAGGAAAATATAGTTGCAGTTGCATTAAGTCGAAAGACCTATGTCGTAGTAGACCATCTAATGACAAGAGAATGGAGGGTTGTAAAGACACCTGCGGAGATGAACGCTTGCACAAGGGTGATTAATGGAGCCATGGTTAACAAAGTAGCATTTCTACGTAATCTTATTATTTAGCAAACGTTGTTAAGAAAAATCTTGAAAGCCCAAGAAGATGATGAGGAATTAAAGGAGTTATTTATGACAATGAAGGATAAGGAACCTTCAGAATGGAACACTGGTAAAGATGGAGACTATAGATTCAAAAATCGACTTTGTGTTCCGAATCAAACTGAATTAAAAAATTGAAATTCTTGGTGAAGAACATCGCTTAAGGCTTACGGTGCATCCAGGAAGCACAAAATTGTTTAAGGATCTTAAGCATCAACTTAGTGGAAGGGAATGAATAAAGATATTGCTGAATTTGTGGCAAAATGCTTTACGTGGCAAAAAATTATAGCAGAGCAGCAAAGACTGGTAGAACTTCTACAAGCACTTCCTACTGTTGAATGGAAATGGGAGAATATAACCATGGATTTTATCACTGAATTACCAATGAAAAAACAAGGTCATGACACAATATGCGTAGTGGTGGATCACTTGACAAAGTCAGCACATTTAATACCTAACAACATGACATACTCAATGGAGAAATTGAGTAAACTCTATTTGAAAGAAATGGTTCGACTACATGGCATACCATTTACAAAAGTTTCAGATAGAGACTCGCGATTCACTTTAGGGTTTTGGAGAAGTCTTCAAAAACGCTAGGTACATCACTAAATCAAAGCACATCCTTTCATCCGTAAACAGATGGACAAACTAAAAGGGTGAATTGAATCATAGAAGATATGTTAAGGTCTTCTATAATGGAATTTGAAATCACATAGCTAACTCATATACTGTTATTTGTATTTGCATATAACAATAGTTATCATGAAAGTATTGGTATGGCCCCCTTTGAAGCTCTATATGGAAGGCCTTGCCTTTCACCAGTATGTTGGGCAGAAGTTGGAGATCGGGAGCTTCTTAGTCCCAACCTAGGTAATGAAACAACTGAGAAGATTCCAATCATTAGGGAAAGATTGCAAGCAGCCCAATGTATGCAAAAAAGTTATGCAGGTCATAGAAGAACGGATTTGGAATTCGAAGTAGAAGATCAAGTCCTTCTTAAGGTTTCTCTAGTACGATGGGTAATGCGATTTGGAAAGAACAAGGCAAAACTATCACCAATATTTATCGGACCATTTCATATTACTAACAAATTGGAAAAATTGCATACCAGCTCAATTTACCTGAGAAAAATTACCGGATATTCATAATGTATTTCACATATCAATGCTACAAAAATATATTTTTGACCCATCTCTTGTGATTGATTTAAGCGGTATTGAAGTTAAAAGGTGGGCCAAGTACATTGAAAGACCTGTTCGAATTCTTGACAGAAAAGTTAAGAAACTAAGAACGAAATAAATTCCCTTAGTAAAAGTTCAATGGAACCATCATAATGAAGACGAAGCATCATGGGAGGTGGAGTCAGAAATTCATAGGTATTATCCCAATTTGTTTAAAACCTATATTTCGAGGAAGAAATCTTTTTCTACGGGTGGTAGAGTGTAACAGCCTAACTCAAAAATCCGGGTAGGAAATTTTTTCTAGAAACTTTGAATTTACTAATTTAATACAAGTTAAGCATTTAAGTATAATGAATACATACATATATAAATATATGTATATAAATATAACACATATTACATAGCTTATAACTAAAAATAAATGGTATATGTATACATAATATGTGTCATGAAATGATAAGGACATGTGTCGTCAAATGAGCGGTAAACATGTCTTGAGATTAAAGGAGATAAAGACACATAAACCCATTTGGTGTCCATGTGTAGAAACATATTAAGACACCTAAAGGGGCATGTGTCTATATCCTAAAGTTTGAATGAAGATAAGGTAGATAAGTGTCGAAAACCAAATTACCAAACTAGCGTTAAAGATTGCTATAAAAAGGGTGGAAATGTTCACTTCTTTTCATGCATTCACAAAAAAAAATCCAGATAAGACAATGACGAGAAGTTTAAGAGAAGCGAAGAGAATAAATACAAGTTCAATTTGTAATTCTAAGGTGACAAAATCTATTTGAGTACATGTATTCATTCCATATTTTGAAGAAAAGTTGTGAACTTTAAGAATGAATGAATGTTCCCGAACCTATGGAAATGATGTTTGGTATTTAAACCATAACTTCCTCAATTCTTGATGAAATTTTGATTTCTTTATCAATCTAGAAATCTAACTCAAAGGCCTACAACTTTTTTGTCGGCCACTTTTTCTAGTTCGATCGGTTGTGTGCCTGAAAACTGGATGCAAAGTCTGGTAAAAATCTATCAAAAATGGACATGTTAAAAATGCCTTGTATTATCGAATTATATATATTAAATTGATAAATGATTTTAAGTTTTTATTTTCATGGTAATTAAGCAGACTAAGAAAATTTCATATATAGAAAATTTGGAGTCAAAAACTTAATTTATCATACAGAAATGAAATCAATTTTTTTTCCGAAAAACTGGTCAAAAAGCTGAATCCCTGAAATTTGAAACGCTTTTCAAATGTTTTTAACACTGAAGTGTCTCAAACCAGAGCTTTTCATAGCATTTCTGGAGCGCTGCTTTTTTTTTGAATTATTTATAGAGTACTATAACAGGTCCAGAGCTTTTCAAGCGCATATGTAACGCTGTAATATCTGTTTTTGAGTCTGAAATCATTATAAACTACCCAGAGCGTTTCAAAGCATTTCTAAAGCGCCGTCTTTTCTTTGAATTATTTATAAAACACTCTAACAAGTCCAAAACTTTTCACAGCACAACAGAAACGCTGTAATAGCTGTTTTGAGTCCAAAATCATTATAAACTACCATGGGTCTGCTTTATAAACGTTGTAGTTTTATTCTTATTGATGCTGAAACTCTTTATATCACTTCTTCAAATGATTTCTTTTCATTTTCTTTTCGATTTTAAAACATTTATGAATAAATTATAAATGTAACCACTTACTTTGATGTCTTTCTTAAATATAGATTGAAATATTTTTTAGGAGGTTTCAAGTTTATCTAAACCTTTAAAAATATGAATTTGAAAAGTAATTTAAGATTACTTTTGAGAAACATTTTCCTAATTATACTTCTTTGGTGGGGTGCGATATAAGATAATAGATCTTGGGTAATGTACTATTACTCTATGCTGCTATTGAGTCGAGTAGAGTACGTCCCTACTTAGTGACGGGACGTCGGTCGCAATAGGATAACATATCCCAAAATCTAAACTAAGTCGAGGGTATGGTTTAGATTCATAAATATATATTCGATAAATTATGGGTTTTGATGGAATGAAGTTATTATAAACTTGTTTGATTTAATATCTCGAAGTCTTCCTTGATTATTGTTTTAAACTTCGGGTTGATGAAACCTTTGAAGAAAATATTTATAATGAAACTATGATACAATCCATTAAGAAAATACTTGTAACTAACTTAAATAGCTATCTCACTAGGTCTGTGTTACTTATGATGCTACAATTAAAACGTTTCAGGTTTAGATGGTTAGTTGGAAGCTTTGCAGTGAAGACTTTTATTATGTATATTGTCTCTTTATGTGCCCCTATGTATAATTATTTAATGGTTATCTCTTGGATCTTTGTAACCATATTCTACGATGGGATGATTGTATAAGAGCTCTTCCATTTAAAATCATGTACTATGAATGATTTTTTTTTCCGATAAACTTTTATTAAGTTGCAATACTGGTCTATTAGTATCGTGGTTTATATGTAGCACCACCGCGTCTGGATTAGTGCAGAGTGGGTTGTTTCACTGAATGCTCGATCTGACCCGAGCAATAAGGCAAAACAAAACAACTCGGATTAGGACTAACATTCCCATGTAAGTAAATCAACTCAAATGAAATGTTTAATGAAATGCACCAATAACATAAAGGATGCTTGGGATCACCATCCTCTAAGGATTCGTTAAACTATATACATATAATATTGTGTGAATAGTAAAGTAAAGTACCAAAATAGCGTAAGCGGGAATACTATTATTATCCTCACATCGTTTATATATTCCTGTAGTATATACAGTACCGTAATTCCTATGTAAACTAGAAGGCTATCAGAGGGTGCTTCATATAAACCAGTACAAAACAAAATCATAGTGGGCTCGTATATGGCATGAGACAAGGCACACGAGGAATGCCAGGGTGGATACACTGTTTGTAGAGCCAGACTGGTGGTAACGCATAGCAACAACTGCCGCCCACCTCGAGACACACTCGCATAATCAAAGGGGCCCCAATCAAATCACAAAGTAGTAGAATAGTATCGAAGAAGTGCGCTCGATAGGAGGAATGACCTCACTTGGTCTTGGTATAGCTCCTGTTTTAGTCACATCAAGCTGACTCACGGGAATTTGGGTCACGTAAATACGATGTATTAGAATCGTTCTCCAAACCATCCTACTTTGTTCTGGATCTCCACCACATACACAGTTGTTTAAGCGGTTTTTGGTATTGACACAGAGTATGACAATAGTCGATCCCGGTCTCTTTAACAAACAAACGTTCACATTTTTCACACCGTGGTCATTATTTTATAAATCACTTTATAATAATTTATAAAATATCACAGATTCCTATTTGAAATCAAAATTAAATATCTAACTTTAACTATATTTAATTTGGAAACTGCTCACTTAATCAAATCGAATTGGATAATCATATCGTAAAGGTTTCAAAATACAGTATAAACCAATAATATAATGTTTAATTTAGTTTTATTTAATTTCCTAAATATTCACATAACTACTTTAAATCCAAAATCGACTTATATAACCATGCCTTAAAGATCTCAAATACCGTATAAATCAATACAAAAATTGTATCGACCCGAAATTTTGGAACCAATTTTGAAATTTTGAAAATACGAGTTTTTAAGAAATTAAAATAACTGTGCATAGTACTGGATATATACACTCATTTTTAAATACGATTTCAAAAGTTATAACGATCAGTAAGTTATTTAAATCAGTTTTGTCAACTTACCAGTTTAAGCAATTTTGGTCATAAACACTATTCACCGAAATTATAAATTTTGAGATTTTGAGTTAAGAATTTGTATATGACTTATTAAATAGATAAGACAAGGTTAGTAAACTTTAAAAACTAATTTAAAGGTGAAAATTTTGAAAATCAATATTTAATGTTATATTGATGACCTAAAAAAGGACCATTTTTGAAATAGTCTCAGAATCCACAAAACTGATTTTTTTGGATTCGTAATGTCAAAATATGGTAAGATTAAAATTTTCATAATTTTCGGAGTTCATATGTAATCGCACGTAATATAAATGTATGATGAAAAATGTAACAACCCGTATTTCGATAACGTGTTAAGACGAGAATCAAGACAGAATTTAATTTTAAATTCTGAATCAAGTAAAACGGGTTATGCCATTGCGTTCGTCTCGGAAAAATACGCGAAATAGAGTCTGAGTTTTCGAAAATCGGAGTCCGTATGACCAAGATATGGCCTCGCGAAGTTTCACGAAAAATTCCCAAATTAAAGTATACTTAATTAAGTGAAATGGGTTGCACAGAGAAATATATATATTGATATATATATATATATAATTGAAAATTAAATAAATAAATATGCAAAAATGTTCAAAACAGCGAATTGGGAGAGGGGAATAACCGAACCGGCCGATTTTTGAGGTCGACCCGAGCCCGCTGGGTCGACTAGGGGTTAATCCAGGGTGTTTGGCTGTCAACCCGTGGGCCGATTCGCTCAAATGCAGATTTTGCATTTGGATGGTTCTCATGGTTCATCTTTAATCTAAAGGCCCTAGATAGTTCCTACACTTGACTTCTTCCCCAAGACATGCTTTGATGGCTTGGATTGAATCTAGGTTTAATCCTATGGCCTAAAACACTTGCCTAATCTATAAATAAGACCCTAACCTATCCTAAATTCTCATTATTCATTCATGCAACTAAACTATGGCAAAATTGCTACTCTCATGGCCTCCACTCAACTATCCTAGCCTCCACTTCATTTCTATGAGAAGTTTCATGATCATGAGAGTATTAGAGAGTCCCTATGTTAGTATGAGAGCTTCTCAAGTTGATTTCAAGGCTAAAGCTTTGATCTTTGTTCATAAAGATGGGGTTTTTATTGATTTGGAGTGTTCATTTTTGGGTTTTTGGGCGATGGCATGCATAGGCTTCATCACAAGCTTTAATTTAATCGATTTAGGCCTTCATAGCAATGTAAGCCCTTTCCCTACTCTTAGATATTAACTATGAAGTTAAATGTTCATGTTGCAAGTTTGGGTTTGATCATTGAGAATGATACATGCTATCATGTCATGCAAGTTTATGAAGTCATTATCTTGATCTTATGAGCTAAAAGCTACAACCTTTATGTTGAAATGTTGCATTATGCAACATGAGAACCTTCTTACCCTTTATGTCAACTTGCATATGAAGTCATAACTCTTATATGATGATATATGCGAGTTACTAGTCATCATTCCATGTCTTTTGTCACCATGATTCGCTTATGTGCCAAGTTTGGGTTTATGCATGTTTTGAGGCTTAAGAATGTAACATGCAAGTTAATGAACACATTTGTGCCTCATTTGCCACCATGATTAACTTGTGGCTTAATATCCATTTTTGTCATGCCTTTGCCAAGTCTCTTCTTTTAATCCATTACGTTGTCGCGAACGTATATGCGAGTTTAAAAGCGTTGGCTTATGTTATGGGTAATTTCTAATGACATGAAAATACAACTTGAAAACATGACTTGAAATATAACATGGAAGTTGACATGTAAGTATGCCTAAAAACATAAGCTTGGGAATTTACCTATTAAGTTAGGTCTACCCATTGGGAATTTACCTATTAAGTTAGGTCTACCCAATTGCTTGAAAACTTGTAACATGTTTTGGAAACATAATGGACATGACACTTAGATAATATAAGTGTGGCCAACTCGAGGTTGGGTTGAGTTTGCAACGTAAAACTACCCGGAACCGACCGGCCTAACTAGTAGTTGCAAACAATAGGACCCAATGTGAGAAGTTGGTCATGTTGTGCTTGAACCCGAGGTTAGACCAAGTTGTGGTGTAAAGCTACCCGGAACCGACCGGCTTAACTAGTAACCACAACAAAGTCTAATGTGAGAGGTTGGGGTGCATTAAGTAATTAATGCCACATGATAGGGTTAAGTTAATTTGATTAATGACTCTTAACCAAATATGACATGGACAAAGGGGTTAAGTAAATTGATTAGGAAAATGATACTTAACAATACATGACAAGGTTGGGTAGGTTAAGTAACTTGATTTGCCTAATGACACTTAACCATTTTTATACGACTAGTGGACGGGGTTAAGTTAACCAGCACTTAATCAATCCAACACGATAATTTGGTAAGGTTAAGTAAGTTTTCTTAATGACACTTAACCGAAAGATACAGTTAATGGATGGGGTTAAGATTAGACTCAACTAGTCTAAACATGATAATCGGATGGGGCTAAGTTAGCCTAGACTTAATTAATCCCACTTGGTAGTTTAATGGGGTTAAGTTAAACACTTAACTAATCTAACTCGTTAATTTGATGTGGTTAAGTGACCTATACTTAACCAATCTAACCCGTTAATTTGATGTGGTTAAGTGACCTAAACTTAACCAATCTAACTCATTAATTTGATGTGGTTAAGTGATCTACACTTAACCAATCTAACTCGTGAATTTATTGAGGTTAAGTTAACCCATACTTAACCAATATAACGTGAAAACATGATAAGGCTAAGTCATGAATCGCTTGAATACACTTGACCGGTTTGACTAAGTAATTTGATAGGGTCAAGTTAATATATACTTAACCAACCTGAGCATGGTTTGTAGGGTTAAGTCTCGAACTTGGATACTTAGCCAATTTTGACATGATTTGTAGACGGGTTAAGTCTCGAACTTGGATACTTAGCCAATTTTGACATGATTTGTAGACGGGTTGAGTCTCGAACTTGGATACTTAGCCAATGTTGACATGATTTGTAGACGGGATTAAGTCATGAACTTAAGTGACACTTAATCTGTTATATAAACCCTAATTCGGAGGATTAGGTGGGTAACCGTAATTAACAAGGATAACGGGAATAAGGCTAAGTGGTAAACCTTAGTTGAAGGATAACTAAGTAATGATTCTTAGTCAAGGAAATTTAGACCAGTTCATAGATAGATGAGTAACCTGATACGGTAGGTCATCGTTTAAGTATACGAGTAGGAGCAAGTATCTGATTTAGATAAAGGCTCCAGCGAACTGGGTAACGAAGCAGCGGCTTCGGGGAACGTGAGGATATTCTTGGGATCCCTCTATGAGCTGCCAGGTAATTATACTAGGCTCATGAGAGGTTAAGGTCTGCGTTAGAAGAACCAAGAGTATGCCTTGGTTGCTATGCGAGCGACCTAAAGACGGGGATGGATAGGGGATAGTCGACGATACACGGTCGTACCCTAGATAGCATTTTTCGTCAGGCTACCTACCATCTTTGGTCAAGCGTGTACGTACGGAAAGGCAGAGAACACCCAATAGACCATAATTGCTATCTAATTATGGTTGCGGTAAGGCTTGGATGTGGGTTGGCCAGTGTTGTGTTCTCATACAGGATTTATCCTGTCTTGTCTTTCACTAGTTGAGGGAGGGGTCGCGTGGGACCATAGCCCGTATAGAAAAACAGACCTTAGCATCTGCATCGGCAGATAAATCGAAAGCTCCCGACCGAGTCCTGTATTTCTTGATCTGCCCTGTGATAGGACTCGGATGGCACGATGTGATACATGTGCATACAGTCATAGAAAACGATTCACGATGAATGCGTGGGAAAAAGGGCGCGGTTGACGGTTAGCGTAAATCCTAGTGGCCCTGGGTGGTTGAAACAAAACCGAGATACGAAAACGTGCAATAGGTAAGCGTAATCCCTAGTAGTCCTAGGTAGCATAAGTCCTAGTTGTACAAACGATAACTCATGTTGGAAGACCCTAGCTAGGTTTAGGGTAACAGTCCAAACCGATCTTAAGGATCATGGAACTATGTTAAAGTAATATAGAATCTCATGGGAAAGCCCGTATGGTCTACGGCAAGGGACTGAACATTTACATGGAAAGGAACATACGAGTTGAGTAACCTATATATGCGGCATATTAGGTTGACATGGACCATTATACGACTTTTGAGTAAGGGTCATTCATGGATAACACATGACACGGTGGGGATACTAGTACGGTAGGTGCAGAGCAGGTGTACAGGATAGATACCATGGGACGTTATACGTGATAGATATCTTGGGGATATTATACTTGATAGAAACCTGACGATGTGATACCTTGTTTTATCTTGACATCGTAATTTACCATGACACCTTAGTTTATCTGAGTTCAGTAGTTCATCCTGTTATTTTGATTTAGCTTATCTATCTTGTTATCATGCTTATGTTCATCTCAGTTTCTCATGTCAGTTAACTTTACTAGTTTTTATGCTAATAGTAGATAGGGCTTACTCAGTCTTTTTGACTGACCCGTTTTGTTTCGCCTCTTTTCTTCCGTTTCCCCTCCCCCCCAGGTTACAGGGAGGAAATACTGCTATTTAGTTCAGACTTCTTCTGCTTGAAGGTCATCATGGATGGCTTGGACTTTTCTTGGCTATGGCTACTTTACTATTTTACTTGGGGAATAATTTATGAAAAAGTCTTTATGCTTCTTTACTATTGCAAGACAGGTTTTGATGTACTCTGATGTAAAAGGCTTTAGACCTTAATTATTGATGTTTATGAAAGTTCGATTTTACTTCCGCTGTTTTATATGTTCTGTCTTGTGATATTTCTATGCATGTTTACCAATAATGCCCCTCTAAAGCTAGTGCATTCCTTTGCGAGTGACCTTAGCGGAGGCGGGGTGTTACATTTGGTATCAGAGCAGAAGGTTACCAGACTGGGCAAAAGTTTTTAAAGACCTTCTGAAAACTATTTGAAAAAAAAAACGTTTACAGAGAAGCATTTTTCAAGAAAATTTTCTTTTAAAAGAAAAAGGCTATTCCCCAAAGGCCATTAGCACTATCCTCGTTTCCTTAATTGAATCTCTTTTTCCTTCTTTCCTCCATCTGTAGTCACAGTGGTTTTAACTGCGACTAGTCTTTTCTATCTACAAAAGTGTTTTCCATGCGATGGAGGTGGTTCTCGAGAGACCAGTGGCCGCGTTATAAGGAAGGATAGTGAGAAAGAGGATAAAGGGTACGAGCTTAAGGATGAGCAACTTGTTGGTATGGCTTAGTCCTCAAAGGAGGGAGAAAGATGAACAATGGAACCCATGACGAGAGAGTACCTTTGGCATGGTAAAACGGGGCGGATAATTAAGTATTATGGGACAAGGACAAGATCATCGAGAGGGCAATAGTATGCTCTCATTTCTAGGGCACCTCGGAAGGAGGGTAACCATCTTGTTAAAGGTTTAGCTTTTCTTCTCTATCATCCCGTTAGGACTTTGTTTTGATCATCGTATCATTTAAGTCTGCTTAGATAGTTGAGTCTCTGCACCTTAAGTACTAGCGTAATAGAGAATCCCATTTTTGTCTCAAAGTCCTATTGGAGAATCAGTCCATTTATACATGACTTGTTTGGATTTGAGGATGTCTATGCCAAGAGTTGAGTTTGGAAATAATGCTTATGTTTATAAGCTATGGATGGATTCTAGGGATGAAGTGGTTATCCAGTAAGGGGTGCCACTCTCGGTTTTGATAGGAGGGTAGTTAGACCTTTTGACTAGCCTTGGTAATGCCCTCGAAGTATCAGGTAACCTTTTTGAGGTTCTGTCATGACTAGTTACTTAGAATCCCTTGATGCCTTTATTGGAAATTTGAAGCCCGATCGAGTGGTGTTCGCCAATAAGACGGATGGTTTACTTCATTTATGCATGGGTTATAGAGATCACCCTAGTAAGTGCGCATGATAACCTGATTGACATCTGTTTACTTTCAAGAGAAAGTTCTTCTACATGGAATGCCTTATAGTATATAAACGAGATCCAAGATTCACTAGTGAATTTTGGAAAGCTTGCATGAGATCATGAGTACGCCGTCATGTTTGCGTCAAGTATTCTAGGAAAAAGGATGAGTGCAAGTGGAACGAGAGGCGACGAAGAAATGAGTTCCAGCTCATGTTATGGAAACAGGAGTAATAAGCTACAAAATCGCGAAGTTAAAAGACGACTTTGATGGTCAAAGACTAGATACGCGCATGATATCTCTTTTTGGGAGTATATCCTTGATCCCTGTTTTCTGTAGAGCTTACTTGTAGGCTATCTTTTGTGGACATCCTCTCGGTCCTATTCTCCGTTACAAACCCTGTAAGGAGTTTGTCCTGTTTATCTTCTCGACCCTGTTTCAGGGAATTCTAGGTAGAACCCTATGGATGTAAACATGTATTTGAAACATGTTATGATTGATATGGTTGCAAGTGGTTGCAAGTGGTTGCTCGTGGAAGCGCGAATACACATTAGATACTAGCTCGACTCGGTCACATTTCATATTGCATATGCACGAGTATTTATACTTGTTTATGGATGAAATCGAATGTATTATCATGCGGTTGTTGCATATGAATGAATGATTGTGCACGCATATAGTATCTATATGACTAGGACTATTTGCATACATGTTGGATTCATGGCACTATACATATTTTGCATTAGAAAGATTATTCAGGCCTGATCATTAGCATTAGCTAAGGAACATGTACACACACGTTTTGCATATATTCATACAGCATTAGAAATCATCTAAGGACAATGGTTGCTTGTGGATGATGTTTTGAGTAGATGGATGATGGATGGTAGGATATGCTCTTCCTAACTTAGAGATTTCGGGGATGAAATCCTAAAAGGTGGGGAGAATGTAACAACCCGTATTTCGATAACGTGTTAAGACGAGAATCAAGGCAGAATTTAATTTTAAATTCTGAATCAAGTAAAATGGGCTATGCCATTGCGTTCGTCTCGGAAAAATACGCGAAATAGAGTCTGAGTTTTCGAAAATCGGAGTCCGTATGACCAAGATATGGCCTCACGAAGTTTCACGAAAAATTCCCAAATTAAAGTATACTTAATTAAGTGAAATGGGTTGCACAGAGAAATATATATATATTGATATATATATATATATATAATTGAAAATTAAATAAATAAATATGCAAAAATGTTCAAAACAGCGAATTGGGAGAGGGGAATAACCGAACCGGCCGATTTTTGAGGTCGACCCGAGCCCGTTGGGTCGACTAGGGGTTAATCCAGGGTGTTTGGCTGTCAACCCGTGGGCCGATTCGCTCAAATGCAGATTTTGCATTTGGATGGTTCTCATGGTTCATCTTTAATCTAAAGGCCCTAGATGGTTCCTACACTTGACTTCTTCCCCAAGACATGCTTTGATGGCTTGGATTGAATCTAGGTTTAATCCTATGGCCTAAAACACTTGCCTAATCTATAAATAAGACCCTAACCTATCCTAAATCCTCATTATTCATTCATGCAACTAAACTATGGCAAAATTGCTACTCTCATGGCCTCCACTCAACTATCCTAGCCTCCACTTCATTTCTATGAGAAGTTTCATGATCATGAGAGTATTAGAGAGTCCCTATGTTAGTATGAGAGCTTCTCAAGTTGATTTCAAGGCTAAAGCTTTGATCTTTGTTCATAAAGATGGGGTTTTTATTGATTTGGAGTGTTCATTTTTGGGTTTTTGGGTGATGGCATGCATAGGCTTCATCACAAGCTTTAATTTAATCGATTTAGGCCTTCATAGCAATGTAAGCCATTTCCCTACTCTTAGATATTAACTATGAAGTTAAATGTTCATGTTGCAAGTTTGGGTTTGATCATTGAGAATGATACATGCTATCATGTCATGCAAGTTTATGAAGTCATTATCTTGATCTTATGAGCTAAAAGCTACAACCTTTATGTTGAAATGTTGCATTATGCAACATGAGAACCTTCTTACCCTTTATGTCAACTTGCATATGAAGTCATAACTCTTATATGATGATATATGCGAGTTACTAGTCATCATTCCATGTCTTTTGTCACCATGATTCGC